>LR999914.1:7500000-8750000 GCA_905220335.1 Noctua pronuba
ATTATAGAGAAGGGGAAGTGTGATGGTTCCGCTATATAGACCCTTTTATTGTTATGGGGGCTCTGTATTGTCTGTATTGTTGCGTGGTTAGAACAATGACTGTTTAGTCTGTTATGGCACCAGGAATTTCAAATATACCACACACATCTTTTTTACAGAATAAGGTACATTTATTATTGAATTTGGTACAAAATCAAGCGTTTAACGTAAACGTAGTAAGTTTTAAAATATTGTTTTACGGTAAAAACTAAGGTAAAAGATAAAGCCTGCATTATATACAAACATTTTCAACGTAACAAATATTATTATAATCAAGCAAATATTTCGAATAAAATACAGAATATGGGGTCGAATGTAAATATTAGGAGACATTACTCCTGGGCCAAGTAAATAAACATAGGTGACGTGTTATGTCAATGTTTTGGCAAGCATTTGCTTTTGGAACAGAAACCGTGGACTTCCCTGAATTTTATATAAATTATTCAAATATTATTTAAATTAGGTATATATTGGGAATGCAATGTTATCCTGTTTATATAGGTTAAGACGGGATCATATAAGTAAACGATAATGACTTTTTTTTTGTCTAAACTGTAAGTCACTGCTGGCAAAATATTTAACCTTTTCTTTTTTAAAGAAAGTTGATTAGTCATATAAATATTTCAATAAAATTATAGTTAGGTTTTTTTAAACGTTTCACCATAATATGATTTTCTCCTGTGTCGTGATTCGTGCGTTTATAAACATTTAAATTCACATAAACAAACAGCTGGACCAGAAACAACTATTTGTAGGGCATACAAATATTTTTTTCATGCGGGGATTAAACCCGCGACACACAGCGCAGCAGTTAAACGTTCAGCCACTACGCCGTTACTGTAAAGTAACTTGCAGATTCCACCCATTTTCATTTACCCAACCAATCTCACTGCACCCTTACTGGCTGACTCAGTTACTTATTCGTGTTGCTCGTGCAGAAAAAAGACTAAAAAGAAAAAAAATGCCTACCTTCCATAATTTAATGCTTTAATTTTGTGCTACCAAAACATTCATCCTCTGAGTCCGTCCCTGATGCTCAATTTGCATTGCTGATGGACCCCCAGATGTTAAACCGGTTTCTTATTGTTCGTAGAATTAGCACCGGTGTTCGATGTCACCGAATTACAAATATTAATATGTGGTTTAAGCTGACGAAGTTTAATTTAAACGGTGGATGATGGTTTGGTATTTTTAGTCAATCTTTGGAGAACGAATTGTGAAAGTAAATAAAATAGAAACGAGAAAGAACATAGAAACAGAAGCGTGGAGCTTGGCACAAATTAAACATCTTATTTAAAAAAAAACACGCTTCAAAGTGACGTCATTTTATTCCTCGTACTCTTCTCATTAAACCCTTGCATTTGATATCCATATCATGGGTATGCATAAAAAATAACTAGTCCGCCATCTTTGGGTGTCCGCCATATTTGATTTAGAATGACATTACTTAGCTAACCATGCATTGTCATCCAAACTAAACATGCACGCAAAATTTCAACTCAATCGGAAACCAGGAGATGGGTCGAATTTAACTTCTAAGATTTTATTACATAATTAGTTAGTTACAGGTGAAACTAATAAAAGCGTGTTAACAAAGAAAGGCATATACCCAGCAGTGGGTTACGGTTAAGTCGGGCTGCGGATGGTGATGATCTGATGAATAGAAATGTAAATAAAATTCACGATTAATTTATAATCCTTTTGAACTTTTTATAGCGAAAGTATTCTTTTGTCAGGGACTTCTTGAATGCTTCATCGTAATATGCACGTGAACACAATAAAACTCAGTAGTTTATGAATGTTCGTTCACTGCTTTATTAGGTTTATCTTCCTTTATAGAGGAATAGAAGCCACGCATGTCTGCACGACGGTTTTTAATGGCTCCAGATGAGATCGTAATATTCTACTCAACAACTGCGATGGTGCATTGAATACTAATTTCACAACAATAATTTTAATCAAGCTGTGTTTATGGGGTGATGTAGCTACGCCATTGTTTATACACTTTTAACGGAAGAATGTGAACGCGACATTTTACATCTAATAGGGTGAGGATCGAGAACGAGGATTCTCAAATAATATCAAGGCTGAGCGCCTTTTAGTTTATCGCGACACAGCAAACGATGCTAGTACTATTGTTAAGGAATTAGATGGTAGACTAGGTACTTAAGATCACGTATAAAATACAGTGAGACTACTACTAAATAAAATTTTATTTATAAATAAAACTTTATTTTCCAATTGCAGTTCATAGTTTTGTTAGAATTTTAGTGTTAGATGCTTAAGTAATTAGGTTAGTATTGTTAGTGCTTACAAGTTAATTATTTATTTAGACCTATGACTGTGTCTTTGGAATTAGGGCAGTCCATATCTGTGGGTCTGGCACACCTATATCTGTGGGTCTGGCAGCAATCATCTTCAAAATGCTGTTGTCACTACCATGCAGCCTGTAGTAAGGAGGCCGTTTTATAGTTTCTACAAACAATAAATAAAAATCTGTGTGTAGTGTGTAGTGGCATATTCAGTCCAGAACTATTTATAATTTCAATGAACCGTTTACAAAGCACGATCACTTTAGCCTGGGCCTGGGGTCTCCATTTAAAGCCAGTATGAAGGCATCTAGGGAATTAAGTGGCGTTCTTTGGCTATTGTTACAAACGATCAAACAGATTTGAACTTAAGCGAGTGGGAAAAGCTATTTTCCGCTATGCCATTAGGAGGTTTGGCTAGTCATTGTCTTACTTCTAATGGTTTCAAACTGTTTCAGAAAAGTGTGTTTTGCTGTAGATTAGTTTTAGTTTCTTGAGCTTTCGGTTTGCAGTTTGTTTTGAGAATATCTGAGTTTATGGAATAGCTTTTATTAAAATTAAAATTTTTTAGTTCGTGACTCTTCGGGTTTTCTAATAGGTTATTATGTTTTGATGTATCATTCATTAATTACCATTTTGACTATTGAATTGTTTAAATAATTTAATATAAAAATCTTCTGGCTCTTGTGATACAGGAAATCCCAGTACAAGAGCCAGGGTGACAATGATGTTATTGAACAATCACTTGTTAATAACGATTTTTTTTTAATTTATTTAATTTCTAAAACAAAGATGACTGCAATAATTAAGATTTTGTTTCCGGAAAAGTCTTTAATTTTACTTTGACCTTTTGCTGCATTACAGTCCGTATCATGCATAGTCTGTTACGTGCGCTTGTTTCAAGAAAATTACTATACGAGAACATCTTATTATCTTAGATTAATTCACCCTTGAATCAGCTGTTTTTATCACACATCTACTTTCTGCATTAACTTAGATTCAAAACAATTTTATAGCACAATTTATTGACGCTCTAGATTCAAGTACTTTTACTTTTTTATAGAGGACAGTAAAGTGATAGTTCTCAGAAAAAGTGAGATGAATTCAGCACAATTGGCGGGTCTATTGTGAATGGTTAAGTGGGTATAAGAAGAAGCCTAGTTTTTACAATGAGAGGTTAGGTCAGTGGGTGATGGTGACACATCTAGAGCGGCTGTACCGTTACTCTGGCGCTTGTGTAGCGACTCTGCGCGTGCGCAGCTCGAGTAATAGCGTTGTTTATTACTTGATCATTATTGTCAGTCGCCCCTTGTAAAATTGTGGTATTCAGCTGCAACCGGTTGGACAGACTAGGTAGACTGGAAGCCAACCCCAATATAGTTGGGAAAAGGCTAGGCAGATGATCATGATTAACTGAAAATTATTATTGGTGATTTAGTGTCAGTATAATATTTTGTGTCTGCGTCAGCGAATGGCGTTAGTTGCTGAGTACTGGGCCAATAAATTATTGTTATTTAGTTCAGATATTTGCCATCGACACGCTACGTAGAAGAAGCGCGATGAACGTACAGTATGACCACTTGAAGTATGCAGTTCAAGGTGGCGCTGAAAAAAATGCATCGATATGTCAAACTTGGTTTATCTTAGTTTGTGTTTGCTCGCCGTCACATATAAGTTGGTTGAAATGTACCTGTTTCTTTAAGTCGTCCTTTTTCTTCTTTGCATTCGCATCGCAGTTATTTTTATCTATTGATTGAGCGTTTATGTAAAACCTTTTTTTTAAACGATATTTGTCTCTGGCATCATAAACAAGGAAAACTTATTAAAGTCAAATACTCTTTTAGTTTTTGATCATAAACGTCTTTATTCGGTGTCAAGAAATATCCAACTGTGTCCCAACCTGTTTTCCTTTTGCATTGGCATAGGTATGTACCTATAATAATATTATCTAAGTATAGATGTTGTGTATGTTTTTATAAATTATAAAGTGATTTATTTGCTTTAGTATAATCAGCCTATAATGTTCCCACTGCTGGGACACACACAGGCCCACAGGCCCACAGGCACAGGCACACAGGCCTCCTCTCTATGAGAGGGGGCGAGTTGCAATACATCACACGGACCCAAGGCGTGAAAGTTGATGTCACTCAGTAGAGCGGACATTTGGAATATTTTCATACAAAAATTTCGATCGCGAATATTTTTGATTTTGACACACGAACGCTATGCGCGAACGCTGTGCAAGCGAGTGTGTGACACTAATGTCTGTTTTTTTAATCTCGGAGACTAAATTGACAAGTGAAAATGTCAAAACTGACTTAAATCCTATTGAAATATATGTCAGTTTGCCATTTTTACTTGTCAATTTAGTCTTCGAGATTAAAAAACAGACTTTAGACAGAACGATTTCTTACTAAGTAGTAACAAGTATTGGATTACGATTTTCTTCGTCTTGTCCCGTCTACCGCTCTTAAATATTTGGCTGTCTTTGATGTCACATGTCTTCGAATTTTTGGTTTAAAGACGGAGGGCACACCGGTTTCCTCATGATGCTCTTTCTGGACGGTTTTAGCAGTGTGGTGATAAAATAAATTACACAAAGTAATCCTTATCTGGCTTCGGCCCTTTAAGTCCTTCAGGCTATAATATTTTTGGTATAAATATAATATTGAGGACACTCTTTACACTGACATGCAAAATAATCCAATAGAATGACAGAAATTAAAAACAAGTAAACACTCTCGGACTATCAAAGCAATAACTTGAAGACTTTATCGACTGATAGCAACCAGGTAGCCAGTTCTAAGGTATACATACCTCCATAATCTTCCAGATAACCTACCTATTTAATAAGCATATGGAATGTGGAACCGTCGCCAGCCAATGGTATCCGTTACTCGTATATACCGTACACACCCCGACACCTAAGCTCCATGGGAAATAGATAACTGTACTGACTTACTAGTTAGTAATACAGCTAGGTAATTAATTTTACTTTGTAGATATGTAATGAGGAAATGCCAGGTGGTAGGTAAACCTGTTTTGAGGTCCAGGCTTGAAGACGAGAAAACCTGTATCGGACGATGTTTTATAATTTGTTTTTATTAGACTTTTAATTTTATATTAGTTTAGTAGACGTGAATTAAATGTGTCTTAAAGGATATTTTTCAAACAATACGACAAGAGACTTGGAACTTATGTAACTGGTGAAATATTCTTCTTTTTCTTTATTGTGTGGTTAGTGGCTAACCTGGTTTCAGAGTTTTTATGACGTCCATTGGCCTCTGATTTGGTCGAGAAATATCTCTCAGGCATGCTGGTTTCCTCACGATGTTTTCCTTCACCGAAGCACGTGATAATTATAAAATACGCACGTGAATCCAAAACATCAGAGGTGTCTTGGGTTTGAACTTGAGACCTATGACTTGGCAGTCCGACGGTCACACCACTAGGCTAACACTGCTTTGAAATTGTACTAAACAATTCTGCCTTTCAGCAATACAAGCGTACTTGTATTGCCTCAATACTTTTATGCTGATTTTCTAGTAGATAAAATCTATTTTATAAAGAATTATGAAGTTTTTAAGTATTCGTGTTTCTATTGTCGACAGGTTCAAAATGAGAGCGATACTAGCGTTGGCCGTCCTAGCCGTCGCAACGACTGCAATTGAAGGTAAGAAAATATTCGATAAAGTAAAAATGGTATATATTCAACAGTCAAAGAACAACAGGAAACCCTGATGGATATAAACAACATAACGTAGAGGGCCAAGTGTTGCACAAAATCATAAAAAAATGCATAAAATTTGATGGCTTTTAAGACTGGATAGGAAAAAAAGTAGTTAGTCGAATTGTTTAGTTAATCAAAATACAAAAATCATTTTATTTAAATAAGGACGAGAATCGGAACATTTTGAACATCAAAACTACATAAAATAGTTCCCAAAAATGCTTGTTCTTTGACACTTCTCTGTGAGTTCGGAACAACTTGTCCAACACGCATAAACTTGAGAAAAATCATTTCACTTCTGCAAGCTAAAATCAAGAAATAATATCAGTAAAATAAACCATCAATAATAAATCTTACCCCCCAGTACAATTAATGTTTCTCCTCATGATTTGAGGTGACTTATCTGACACTAAGGCTTACCGATGGTAGCTCACGGCCCATGGATTAACGGGCTCCTCATAACAAAGGGTTAGGCGACATAAATCAATCTCCCGGTTAACTGGCGACTAAGTTGGGCTTAACCCCGCTTATCTCGTGGTGCAACTATTATACGAAGTTATTTATCTTTGTATTGTCTATAAACTTGTTTTTGTTGACACTGAAAGTTTTGCTTGACTAATAGGGTTTTTGACTGAAAAAATCTATTAAGTCCGTCAGTTAGATTATCAAAAAATATTGGATACGTATTTTTTCTTTTGTCATGTGAATGAAAAATGACCACGATACAGCGCGTTGAAATCTCGCGTGACGTCATAATTTCTGTTACTTTTTACTATCCAGTGAAATCACAAGCCCCCTTCTCTTGAATTTTGATGCGCTGTATCGTCGTTATTTTTTGACTATCGATCTATGTGACAAAAGAAAAAATACGTGTCCAATATCTTTTGGTGATATAACTGACGACTAAATATGTCATATTTTTTTCGATGTTGTCAAATAGCTTATTGATTTAGTCTTAAAATTAAGAGGTTTTTCTAGATCAATTTACTTTGCTAAACAATGCTACTATAGAATTTGTTTATTGGCATCTGCTCTACCAATAGGAGCTCCCACCAAAATCTGTTATGAGTCAATAGTCTTGGGTAATGCAGTAATGCAGTTACCTATTGCTTTCATCTTTGGCATGTGAATTTGCAATCGCGCTACCTACATGTTGTCAATATTAAATCTTGGCTCTTTACTTCTTAACTTGTCTCTTTCATTACTTTACTGCAAAAACAAGCATAATCATTTGTTTGAATTATCGTTAGTTAACTTTTACTTAAATTACCCTTTGAACCAAGATTTCTGAAATTCTTTTACAATAGGTACAGCTTGGTTTGCTTGTTGGTTTAGTGATCGCAAGCGTTACTGCGGACCATGAGGTTCTGGGTTAGATTCCCAGGTTGAGCAAAGTATTATTGGGTTTTTCCATTAGAAATTTCTCAGTAGTAGCCCGTAGTTTGGAATGGTGCTCAGTTGGTGGTTATATGCTCGCCTCCTATTATATAGGACTTAAACATGACTGGCGACATATCGGTGTTCTTAAGGTCTAACTTAACCTTCGGGGATTACAGGCGTAATGTTATGTTACGTTCAGTAAATTATCAGCTTGTAACTTGTAACATATGCTCTTGTTTGCACAGCGGACAGCAAAGCGCGCATAGTATGCTACTTCAGCAACTGGGCGGTGTACCGGCCTGGCGTGGGCCGCTACGGCATCGAGGATATTCCCGTGGACATGTGCACACACATCATCTACTCCTTCATCGGCGTCACCGAGAAGAGCAATGAGGTCCTCATCATTGATCCTGAGGTGAGAAAAAAAGTTGTCGATCAGAATTTTAGGACTATTTCTTTCAACCGTCAAATAATTTGCCTTAGGAAAACTTTCAGAATATTGAACGAATTCTTTCGTAAAGAAGTTTTGTTAAGACCAAATAAAGGTAAAGGCTGAAGCAAATGCCCCCAGGTTAAAACTAAATAATGCTAGAAAACTTGCTGTAAATACTTCTCGTAAACCATTGTTTCCAATTCTTGTGGAATCCAAGTAAGTCTTTTAATATTTCTTCCACGCATTTCTTCTCGCCATTTTATTGACTTTATAACACACCTTTTGCAGCTCGACGTAGACAAGAATGGCTTCAGCAACTTCACGGCTCTGCGCAAGTCGCACCCCAATGTCAAGTTCATGGTGGCCGTGGGAGGTTGGGCCGAGGGCGGCTCCAAGTATTCTCACATGGTCGCACAGAAGCAGACCAGGATGACCTTTGTCAGGAGCGTTGTTGGTGAGTAAGAGGAAATTATGAGAATCTGGCTAATGAGCGTCTAGCTAAAAATCAAATCAAATAATTATTTATTTCGAACAACAAGGTCCATTAGTGGATCAGTACTTAAGAACTATGTTAGAGGCAACAAATTTGGTGATTCAGTTACATTCAAAATTTAGAAAAGAAGTAGGAAGTCCTCCTGCTAGTACTGCTGCTGATTTTGCTACTACTTCTTTGGTATCTCTTTGTATTACCTAGACTTGTTGTAGGACCTCCAAAATTTGGTATAGGTACACAAACACATTATTCGTCCGGTACTTATACTCCTTCAATTGGACTGGAAGTAGGTACAAAGTTCTACATTAACATTGAATTAGTAATTGGTTAGTAATCCTCTCCCCATGCATATGTCACTCACGTCTTTTTCGTCAGCAAAATGCACTGTGGATAAACCAGTGCGATATTTTGGGAATAGGAAAACAATAAACGCGCCCCACAAAACAAGGACGTTTGGCAAACAAAATGTATCAAGTGCGAGTCACAATCTAGCCGTAAATTATGCACTGTGGTGTGTTTTGGAATATATTTCCTCATACGTTACCAAGATTCCTTATTTTATTGTTAACATAGTTTCGTGGAGCGGCTCCCACAAGGAAAATAAAAGAAATCACAAAAGGGTGGAATTTGTTTGCGGACTGGATATTTTCTGTGTTAGATAGTCCGAGAATTGCAGCGAGAGAAAATGTTTAAAGTATTAAGAAATATTTATTTAGAGATGTTTCTCAAGAAACTGGGTTACTTACTAATATTGCATTTTTCTGGAATAAATGTGGAAATATGCAACCTTCACCATCGATACATTCCTGCGAGGAACAGTCGCAGATACTGACTATAATTCCCGATGAGCAGAATACGAAAACGATTCGAACAATTTTGTTTATCTAAATTCTCAGTCACCTAAGATTTACGTAGATTGTCTTATTAGATAGCAGAGACGCAAATTGTATCAAGGGACTTGATATTCAATCTATTTTTCAATTTTCGCGTTACATCTCCGACAAGTAGGCAAACAAATATAATATCAATATTCGCGAATGTCGTGTGTGTAAATTTAATATTTGTCAAAATATCCATATCTTGATGCGAGAAAAGGTTATTCTAATTTGGAGCGCAAATCGTATCTCGGTGTTTCCTTAATATAAGGTTACTCTTATTAGTCTAGACATCTTAGTTCCAGGCTTTGACTTCTTAATTAGTTAAGTGGGAGTTTCAGCTGTTATCTGAAAACCGCTGAACGTATTTTAGAGAAATTACCCTACTATATTAGGGGAGTACCTATCTTTTAAAACCGTAGTTAAATGAAAGATCAATATCTTAGTATCCCGTTACTTAACCAGATTACACTTTAAACTCCTATATTTAAAAAATACTGCAGCATTTTTAAAAGTTTACCTATTTTCTCTTCAGACTTCCTAAAGAAGTATAACTTCGACGGTTTGGACTTGGACTGGGAGTACCCTGGTGCTGCTGACCGTGGTGGCTCCTTCTCCGACAAGGATCGGTTCCTGTACTTCGTGCAGGAGCTGAAGAGAGCCTTCATCAGAGAGAAGAGGGGATGGGAACTGACTGCTGCCGTGCCTCTCGCCAACTTTAGACTGATGGAGGGGTACCACGTGCCGGATCTTTGCCAGTGAGTACTTTTGATCATATGGAACAAACAATGAAGTGGTTTAAAAATGAGGTTCGTATCCAAAAAAGATCATAGCATTTTTCTACTTTATGGAACGACATCACTCAAAAAGCGCCTCTAATTAATCAGACTCCAACAAAATCCTTTATGAAACTACTCCAACTCAACCATGTTTCATAAGCAATTAACTCCATATTTTGCGACGACGAAAAAGTTTGTAACAGTTTAATAGTTTGTAACAGTTTTATCGCTACAAAGTTACTGGCGCTACATAAATAACGGTTGAAGGAAGGCTGAAAAGAAAACAAACAATGTTCTGAAGTACTTTAAAAGTTGTAGTTTGAGAGAGTGCTAAGATTTACGTGTGTTGCAGGGAGCTGGATGCTATTCACGTGATGTCGTACGATCTGCGCGGGAACTGGGCCGGCTTCGCTGATGTGCACTCGCCTTTGTATAAGCGTCCTCATGACCAATGGGCTTATGAGAAACTTAATGTGGTAAGTACTTTTTGAGATTGTGATATTTTTTTTGTATACTTACGTTGTTAAAAAAAATGAATTATAAATCTAATTTTTTTTCTACGTCCTCTTTGACCATGTCAAATGCTACACATAGTAGGATTAGAGATATTTTATTTGTAGTTAGAGAGTGTATTTTCTTTCAATTTTTCTCGTGGCTGCATACTTTTTGGATTAATTGTTAAAGCAAAATGTAATTAATTAATATTTCTTTTCAGAACGACGGGTTAGCGCTTTGGGAAGAGAAGGGCTGTCCCAGCAACAAGCTAGTGGTCGGCATTCCGTTCTACGGCCGTTCGTTCACCCTGTCGGCTGGTAACAACAACTACGGTCTCGGCACCTACATCAACAAGGAGGCTGGCGGCGGCGACCCTGCTCCCTACACCAATGCTACCGGATTCTGGGCTTATTATGAGGTAATCTTTTATGGCTACACTCGTGTTATGGTGGAGAAATATCCCACGGGAACGTTTTAAATATAGCATATGATGCTCGAGGAGCTTCCCACTAGTGAAATGATTTTCGGAATCAGATTAGGAGTTCCTAAAACGTCTTTATAATGTTAGTATAAGAGTATAGATGACAAATAAACTTTCTCACCTTATGCTAAGTAGTCACCGCTGGCCATGCAATCTTAGATGCGATCGCAGATGCGTAGCCGTTCCAGAGGCAAAACTGGAAAATCTAGCGTGCCTGTAATCACACCGGTTCCCAAACTCCTCAGACTGGTACACCACGTTGCTTTTCCTCACGTGGATCAGCTTACTTTATTTTTTCCTCAATTTATCTCTATTCATTCAACTGAAACCTGTAAACACGTGTAACTGAATTAAATTGTTGTTTCTGTTTGTGCATAAGTAAGCGGAGACTAATGTTTGGAACGTGTGAGTTGAAAGTTATTTGGACGAATTTCCAAACCTACCGGAAATTGACAAAGTATCTAACTCTACCCAGTTATAAGTTTGGAAATAACCCTGCTTACGTTTGCCTAAGCTTTATAATTACCTTGCTTTGTTCTCCTAGATCTGTACCGAGGTCGACAAAGAAGGCTCAGGCTGGACCAAGAAGTGGGACGAGCAGGGCAAGTGCCCGTACGCCTACAAGGGAACCCAATGGGTCGGCTACGAGGATCCCCGCAGTGTGGAGATCAAGATGAACTGGATCAAGGAGAAGGGCTACCTCGGAGCCATGACCTGGGCCATTGACATGGACGACTTCAAGGGACTTTGTGGAGCGGAGAACCCTCTTATGAAGCTTCTGCATAAGCATATGCGCGGTTACACCGTCCCACCACCTCGTTCTGGAAATACCACTCCCACGGTAAGTGTTTATAATAAATCATGCCAATCTCTGAAAGTGAAATTCCCAAACCACAAAAAGGTAGTTCTGTTTCCTTCCAAGGGAAAAGATATTTAATAAAAAATACCTATGTGGATATTACAGTACACGCATTGGAAATCCATTGTCCCCAATCAAATATTCGAAACCAATTCGTTATAATGAATAACCATTTTTATCCCTTTGCTTTTCCTAACTGGAAACCATAAATACCGTTGACTAATAAACTTTCCCAACGTTTGGGCGAAGTAGACACGCGCGATTAATCGCAACAGAAACAAATGGATGGTCCATTACTCATATTGATATAAATCTCAGCCTGAATGGGCGCGGCCGCCGTCGACGACGTCCGACCCGGCTGAGGGGGAGCCGATAGTCACGACTGCAAGGCCGGCCACTACCACTAAGACAACTACGAAGAAGCCTACGACCACGGCGCGACCGACCACGACGAAGGCGCCTCAAGTCGTCCAAATTGAGGATGATGAGAATGACATTGCAGTGAGACCAAAGCCTACTAAGGCCCCTGAGACCCCAGTAGCAGCAGATGTGCCTGTAGCTCCTGAACCACCAATTGTAAGACATTACTATTCAATTTATATAACATTTGTTTTATTCCCTGATAGAGTTTTTGCTAATAAAAATATTTTTGCAGGAGAACGAGATCGATAATCATGATGTGTGCAGCTCTGAAGACGATTATGTGGCAGACAAAAAGAAGTGCAATAAGGTAAAGTTAGAAAAAAAATGGATTTTTTT
Source organism: Noctua pronuba (assembly GCA_905220335.1). NCBI lineage: Eukaryota > Metazoa > Arthropoda > Insecta > Lepidoptera > Noctuidae > Noctua > Noctua pronuba. The sequence continues at coordinate 7,512,633 of LR999914.1, forward strand.
GATGAATTTTAAAACCCCTTCTCATATACATTAGCATATTTGTTACTTCCTTTTAAATTAATTTGTTAAATTTTTCCACAGTACTGGCGGTGCGTAAACGGCGAAGGAGTGCTATTTACCTGCCAACCAGGAACAGTGTTCAACGTGAAGCTGAACGTCTGCGACTGGCCCGACAACGCCGAGCGTGCCGATTGCGAGCCCTAGTCTATAGTCGCGCGTGAACAGGACGCCTTTCTGGTCATTGTGGAGATACCGTTTGATCGAAATCGTATTCGCCTTGCAAGACAGCTGATAAATTATGTCCCTCCGTTGCGGGTTGCATCTCAGTTCAATCTGGAATGGACTTGGTATTCAGATGCATGTAGACCTAGTTTGCTGTCAATAAAGGAGCAATTAGCAAATGAGAATTCTAACTATAAACTGGTAAATTAGATTCTAGGAAGCTTCTTCGAAGTTTGGCGGTTAGCAAGACTCGTTTTTAGTAGCTTGGTCTTGATTTTCCGCCTTCTTGAAATTCAATTACTATACATAAATTAGGTGTCTAAAGATGCCTTTTATGAGGTTTAGCTGTGCGGTGCCTTGATTTTGATAAAATGGTGTCTCTCCTCTACGCAATGAATCATAATAATGGTCGTATTTACGAAGTTTTTGGTTACTGAACAATATTGTCGTATTTTGTTATCATGTCGCAACATAATACGCCAATGTTTTCTTGCGTCTCTTTTATATTAAGTGGGTAGGCTTATTGTGATGTTTAGGTTTATATTTACTTGTGTAAATACTGCGTTTCTTACTTTAAAAGATGCGATTTCATTGGGAATACATGAATATTTTAAAACAAAATATTTCCTAATTAAAGCATTATTTGGTAAAAAAGCAACAAAAGAATAATAAAAACATTGAGATATCAATCACTGCCTTAAAATCGTGTACAAGACTGCATCGATTAGAAATAATTATAAAATAAGAATCAATATAGCTTTAAGCGCTATATCAATATCTTTATGTTTCTGTCTTTTATAAATACAAACAACAAGAAAGATTTGAATAAGTTGCGAAAACAGGGACGTTTTTATTTGCTCACTTTAGTTTGTAAGAACTTGTAGTTTCCGCCGATAACTCTATCCCGCTGCTGTGAAGTTATGGCAGGAAATTGTATTTATTTTATAAATTTTGATTCGACTTCGGAAGCCAATTAGACTGCGGCTTTGGGGATTTAAATGAATTTCCCCAGCACTTGTCGCGGGTGGTCGCTTGCTTAACCACTCTTAGCTTAATTTATTTATTTTAATAATTTTAAGACAATAAATTATGGTAAAAATCTGGCTTGATTTTTGTTGTTTACCTACCCGTGAAACTTTTGCTGTTTATATTAACAGATTAAATTGGACTGACTGTATTTGCATAATTTTGGGTTCTTTGGGATTAGATTGGGATCTTTAGCTGCACAAGAAACTTTGTAAGCAGATAAGTAATAATATCTTGATCCAGATTGTGACATAACATCACGCCTGTAGTCCCCGAAGGGTAAGCAGAGGTGTACCTAATACTACACCCACATTTCGCCAAGTCCAAAGTAATATGGGGCAAGCCTATTGCTAATAACCGGGCACAAATCCAGACTTCGTGGTTGCTACTGAGAAATTTCTGATGGAAAACCCCAATATCTAACACTTTGCCCGACACGGGAATAGAACCCAGGACCTCATGCTCAGTAGTCACGCTTGCGACCACTCGACCAACGAGGCAATTTATTATGCCATATTCGATGAAATAAAAAATATAAATAATGAACAATCTCGGAAGATATCCCGTAAGTCACAGTATAAGTTTAGTTGTAAACCGTGAAAGCTTAAAACAGTGTTTGTTCATAGTTTTTTGCACTACTATCTTTCTTTACATATTTTCAAAAACCAGTTTGAAATACAAGGAACGTCCGGAAAAAAAAAATATTCCTCTAAGATAAACTGATTCACACTTTCGCGATACAAAATAACACTGTATTGTATCATATTGCTATTTTAAAAGAATCAGGCGCTTTTTTCCCTTACCCGTGAAAACGTGCTTGGAATCACGGAATAAGAACCATGTTTTGTGGTTAAATCACGCGAAATTGTATTTTTTTAAAGGGTACAGAAAGGGTAACCGCCACTTTAGATATTATGCGCGTTTATTCCCGTTTAGGATATCATTTTATTTGGATGGTAATTGGAATAGGGTCTATCAACAGAGAATTTGTTTTTTGTACAGCGTGGCTGAGGTTTACTTTTCATCACTAAATGTAAAGGAGATGGGGCGAAATGGGCCCAACTGCACTTTCTCATCTGATCAATGGCCGAGAGTCCAAAAAAATTGCCCGTTGTTCTTTAGGCACGTATTAATGTCACAATTTTTTTTAATCATAATCAAAATTGATTCATCCGTTCACGAGCTATGATGCCACAAACAATACACAGATACACACTTCAAACTTATAACACCTCTCTTTTTTGGTCGGGGGTTAAAAAGTAATAAATAAGTTGAAAAGAGCGTGTGTTTAATTGGTATCTGATGATGCCACGCCGCCAATTTATTCTCAACGTGATAAATGGCTGCCAAATATTTTTGTTTAATTTGCCGAAACTATTAATTACTTAATTCAAAGTTCTGACTTTGTCGGCAGAATCTGTACCGAGCAGCCAATTATAATAAGTGAATGAATTCGTTTAATCAACGTTATTTTGTGCTCCATTTGAATCTTGCTCTTCTACAATAATTTACGTCGCATTTTTTTAGTCGTAAAATATTTTAGTACACAACTTAAACGAGTAAAAGGATATCTTATCGACATTATTTTCGCTCAATGGTCGTCGTTTGTTTCTGCAATATAAGTACAAAAGTCCTGCTATTAAGTCCAACTTCGAAATACGAACTTTACCCTTCTATTACTTTAAAATCCAAATTCGAAATATGAACTTTACCCTTCTATTACTTTAAAGCCCATATTCGAAATATGAACTTTACCCTTCTATTACTTTAAGGGCCTGTTTCACCACCTACGATTAAGTTCCCGTTAGCTTACTTTGCAGATAATTCCATTCAAATTCTGTTCCATTTTTGAACTTATTCGGTAAGTAGTAGCTATTCGGAGTTCGGACATCGTGAAATAGGCCCTAACTTTCGATCCAACAATACTCACTTGAACAAATGTTTAACTGACAGATGTTAATCGATAAAAAGGGATCAATTTAATCCGATGCTTTGATCGAATTGAAGATAAACCGTTAGTGTAATGCGTAGATTGATAAATGAATCGTCTAAATTAATGATAGTTTAATTGACGAATCGTCAGACTCAACGTTGCGGATAAACTGGAGGAAAAATGTTACCCGCGACCTTTGTTCGCGTGAAATTATTATAAAAATATTACATCCCTATTCCGAATCGGATTTTGTTAACAATTTCAAGGGTTTTATTTTTTTTGCACGGAAACCTAATTTTTTTTATAAAATAAAAGCCTAAGGTACTCTTTATAACATCAGCTGTCTTTCAGAAAGTCCCGTCAAAATCGGTCCAGCCGTTTCTGAGATTAGCTGGGTCTGACAGTCAGACCTAGAGACAATATTAAAAAAAAATGTTTTTGTTATAAGTTCCTTTTCATATTGTCATTCAGCAATAAGTAAAAGCTTGCATAAAAAGCTGTTATTTTGAAATTACAAACGGGCCCTTCAATTTTATTTATTTGTACAGATACAGGGGGTGCCATCGACTTCAATACTTTTCCTCAGCAATAATTTATTGTTTTACCTGACCTTTGTGCATAATGTGCATGGAGGAATATTGCTGTAATACTTTTATTAATGCATTATGATAAATATGAATGAACGTAGGCGGTCCTGAGAGGTAAATTACGCAGAACAACTATTTATAAAGAAAATGTGCACGTGTAAGGTAGATATTCTCGGAATGAACCTGATGAATTAAGTAGTCTGTCATTAAGATGTATTTAGAAGACTAGGAAAATGTTCTAAATATCTAATATCCGAAACAATTGTCGGGAAGAAATCACACTATTGATGTAATTTGTAGCAGTATAGAAATAGGATCATGGTAACACCCCTCCGGAGCAACTGGTCAGATTCGCAACTGGACAGATTCTCAGCTGGACAGTTCCTCAGCTGGACAGATTCGCAACAGGACAGAACGTGTACAGTCCATGACATAATTGAAGTGGATTAGTTTGGGAATATGGACGTTATGAAAAAGTGGTCAAGATAGGAAAGTGGACGACTTACTCCAGAGGGCAAGGGCAGACTGTTTTCAAGCTTCGATTTGAATAAATAGGCCATCATATTAGCATACCTACCCTAGACATAATTAAATTACTCATGGTTTTTTTATTTAATCTGAAGTTGATATAATTATTACTACCTGATGTGCTGTCGCTTCTGCCAACCACTATGGCAAAATGGCGTGAGTTAGTACAAGAAAGAAAGAAAGAAAAAGTATTTATTTGAAAAAATGGCTAAATACAAAATAAAACAAAATTATATAAAAACTAAACAAGAAAAAAATTCAACAAAGACAAACGAAATTGGTCCTATACGAAAAGGACCCCTTATCGAGTATGTTTTTAAGTAAGTTTAAACACAAACTAGTACCATCTTAGGTAATGTGTGCACAGTAACCTAATAAGATTCAATATGAACACGCCCTAACACACATAGGGCGACAGGGTGTTAAAATACAGGGTGTGTGTTAAAGACACCGAAAAGATACGTCTGCCACACGATTACATCTTGGAACACTTCAGTTTCAAAGTTTTTAGCAGCTCGTTAAAGCGAACCGGAGTCGAACAGCTCGTTAAGCATTAATTAATTCGTTACAAAGGCGTTTTGTTATTTAATGTTATTTTAACCTTTGGTTAGTTAATTATGATAATACTGGGTAAATAGGTCGATTGGAGTCGGTATCCTTTATGTATGTGGGCGGCGTCTTTTGTAACTAATTCATAAGTTTGCTCGTTATGATTTGGTAATGAAGTTATTTTTGTAGATCGTGTGGTAAGACTACCTATTTATTTAACGACGTACTGAATGAAATATTTGTGTGGGAGTTACGCATATTACTACTGTATGATACATTTGTTTGCCATTCATGTTAAAATGTCTACGTTATCAATGGTAGTTTATGGTTTCCCTACGCGTTATCAGACATCGGGTCTTATCGAAGTTGCTATGGCACTCCGTGTTTATCTGCAGTGTGTTATTTATGGAACTAAAGATTTATTATTATAAACATGTCTTCCTTAAACATCACAAAATTGTTTAAAAAGCTTTTATAATGAATGTTTGCGTATAATAGAAGTAATACGGAGACAAAATATACAATTTTATTCAAAAATAAAATGCAAAAAGATTTGGGCTCGTCCGGGATTTGAACCCGGGACCTCTCGCACCCTAAGCGAAAATCATACCCCTAGACCAACGAGCCAACTGAGAGACTTGTCGAAATTGTAGTATCAATAAGACGACAACATTAGACATGTTTAAAAAGAGAAAGGTACACTCACACGTGATTGGATGGTTACCGCACCCAACGGTCAATACCGGAACAGCGATGTTATAAAAATCACGCACCGCACGAAAGAATGCGTACTACGCACCATAGACTACTAAATTTATACTACCACGCACATTTAAGCGTGACATAGGTAGGTAGATAGCATCGTTTTCAAAACATAAATCGTTTTATTTATTAAAATAGTTAAAATCTGGATTAAGTAATAGTGAAATAGTTTTTATAGTATTAATGATATACCTTGACAGGAAAACTTTCATTTATGATGCGTTTTCTTATATGGGAAAACTCAGAATAAGAAAGTACCTTATCCATTACCTAGGTACCTAATAATTCCATGCTACACACTATACTGACTACATACCTAGGAACCTCAACCATTTTTTTACTCTTCGGTATTTGGTTATTTGCAAGGTAAAGTACATAAGTGATGACGTCACACAGACCACGTGTTGTTTTGCGTATCCTGTACCTAATAAGTACATATGGCTGGTGGGATGTGACAATGAATTGGACTGTTCGGCTTGACTAGAGAGATTAGACTTTTTTAATAATTGTACCTACTGTCTATTTTTAACCGACCTTTAAAAAAGGAGGAGTTTATGTATTTCACTGGTTTTTTTTTTTTCATATTATGCACACCGATTACCCCGTGATTACTGAGCCGATTTACGAGATTTTTCATTAGGTAGGAAGCTTGCTCGGTGGTCCCATATTAAATTTGAAATTTGATTAAGTTTGCTTGAGTAGTTTATGAGTTAGCTCCTTCAATAAGTATTTTTTCTTCTTGTCCCTTAATAATTTCTACTTACGTATACAACTAAAATGGGTATAAAAAAAGTTTATGCAAAAAAAAAAAAAACGTTTAAAAAATAGGTAAGTACTTCGAATAATTTTGCTCACTTGTTGAAATGGTTAGGTAAATTGGTAATTAAATTGCTGTAATTTATTATTTACCCACCTAAATACATCACACACTGGTCGTTTTCAATTCAATTGGAAAAGGCTTCGCTTAGGTCCGTCAAAGGCATCCCCGACCATCGACCAACCTATCAAGTACCAATTAATATTCATTGAATATTTGAAAAAGGAACAGAACCTCCCACATGTATTTGTGCTTCATTTCTTTACACTTTGACGTACATAAGTAGGTTATTTATTAAAGAGGTTTTAATGAGGTCGAAACTCAAAACGAAAACTGGCCGCATACCTTAGACATGCCATTATCACCTTTAAATCCTTGGTGTTATGGCTGATTTATCTGTGTTTTCAGAATGTTATATTCTTATCAAGCTTGTCAATGAGTTTTGTAGGCACAAGCATCAGATAGTATGGGGAAATATTTTCGTAAGTACGTGTTATATTTTTAGTGTTATCTAAATTATTGGATAAAGTTGATTGGATGGAATATCCATACGTATGTTACATACTTGATATTGAATTCACTGAAATGTTGTGGCAGATTTATTGTTGGTTGGTAATAACAGCCGCTCGGGTTGATCTTTAGGTTAAGCAGTGCTTGCCCAGGTTGGTCTGTGGATGGGTGACCGCCCATTACATACCGAGTTTCCTCCGTGCCTCGGAAAGCACGTTGAGCCGTTGGTCCCGGCTGCCATTTGTAGATCTTTGATAGTCGTTAGGTAGTCAGTGGCCCAAATAGTCTGACAACCAGCCTTACCAAGGAGTTTCGTATTACCCAGTTTCTAACTGGGTTGTGGAGGTCAGATAGGCCGTCCCTCCATGTAGAATACTGATATTCAGCTGCATCCGGTTAGACTGGAAGCCGACCCGAATATAGTTGGCAAAAGGCTTGGCAAATGATGGTACCTACCAGAATCAGTGTTTTTCCTTGTGACAGAGCTGGTAGACAGCCCACCTGATGTTAAGCTGTAGATGACTTTTCTTATTAAATCTGTCATGCCCCGTAGGTCACGTCCACGTGTCCACGTCATTGGATTGCGTCCTGAGCCCGTCAGTCACGGAAAAAGTTGACCGGTTGTACTTCCCGACATTTTTTTACCTTTATATCCCCAAAAAAGAGGGGTGTTATGAGTTTGAAGTGTGTATCTGTGTGTCTGTCTGTGGCATTACAGCTCCTGAACGAATGAACCGATTTTGATTTAGTTTTTTTGAAATGGAAATAAACCAATGCAAGATTAACCAGGTCTGTCCAGTCTTTTGCAGTGCAGGAGCAGTTTAGAATTTCTAAGTTTTAATCACTGTGTAATTGGAGCCGAGCATATTGTCTTCAATCGGGAACAAAGCTAGACTCCAAGCTGCTACTGAGAAACTAATGGACAAACCCAGAACTAGAAATACTTTTCCCAACCTACAGACTGACTGATTTGACAGACAAAAGACTTGCACACCTTACCATTATAACGCGACATTTTACTTTCTCCACTACCTACCCACATAACATCACGCCTTGTAATCCGCGAAGAGTTAGGCAGAAGTATATCTAATAGTACACCCACATTCCACCAGTTATATTTTAAATCCCACGTAAAAGGGGGCTAGCCTATCGCCATCAACCAGGCACAAATCCAGACTCCGTGGTTGCGACTGAGAAATTCCTAATGGAAAAATCCAATAACACTTTGCCCGACCCGGGAATCGGACCCAGGACCTTATGCTCGGCAGTCGCGCTTGCAACCACTCGATGAACGAGGCAGTCACCCGCCTACCTACCTACTAAATATGTCGCGAAAAGGCAGCCACTATTCTAGCCTAGTCATGACTTACATGAACTTCTAAAAGCCGATGTTACCAACTAAATTCACTCGAATCACTGCTGAAGTGGGTGTTCATTACGGCTACGAAGTCAAACTGGTCTATAGCCTGAGTGACGTGTGACGTCAGCATTATGGCGACGATATGTCATCGAGTTAGTTCAAGTGAAATTATTATATTGTACGAAGGCGTGAGTGTGACTATAACAAAACTACTGAAAACCTGACGCTTACTTAACGGTTTTAAAATGTATCGTACAACGCATACATTTGGCTGCTGATAAAAAATTGTGAATTGTCTGCGGAAATTGTCATGGAAAACCAGATGTTTTAAGGACGTCAGTACCTACAGTATTTTGAACAAAACATATTATGCAGTACTGAGCTAACAGGTCAAGTTTACAGTAGTCTTGTTATAGTCAGAAGAATATATTAGTGCCATATATTATTAATAAACATATTTCGCACAATTTATGCATTTCTTGCCGTGTCAAAGTCTGGAAATATAATGATAATACATAATGATGGTGAAATCCGCATTAAATTCCGGGTGACAGGCAGACCCGTAAAGCGAGTAGCGATTTTAGCTTCACAAACAAAAGCCATTTTACTATTTTAATTTTAAATATCATAAAATGTTTTTTTTTTTTTTTAAACAAAAAGGCGCCTTCGTCCTCTCTCCTATTACCTATTAATTTAACTTTGCTGTGCCCGACAGGGTCCATAATTGATTCAATGTTTTAACATACCAACTGTTTTATTTTAACATTATGGAATGCAATAAAGTATTGAGTATTGAGCTTATATTATACTGGACATACATATAAAGGAATAGTAATTGCCTGTATGCCTTTCGTTTCATAGTAATGTAAAAAAATAATATCATAGAGTAAAAAAAAGTTGATTTAAAAAAAAAAAAATCATGAAAATATTTTTATTAAAGTCAATCAAAGTCAAGCATAGTTTCAGAAAGCAATTAATAAGTGGGCGAGCCTACTGTACCCCTTATAAAATACGCAACAGGTTAAATGTTGATTAAAATATTATGCTAGTGTTTTGCACTCGGTGATTAATAATAATTTAATTTTTTTCACAAGTTCATAACACACAGAACTAAGCTTTTATTTTTCAAATATTAATACTAGACTTTTTTTTACTAGAAGTAAATAATTACTTTAAGTAGATAAATAATAAATATGGAAAAACAAGTGAAATTTTGGGATTTTGTCCTCGCAGATATGAAAAACGTAGTCAACAAAACAATACTCAAGTTTTCCTGTGATTCTCAATAAAGTAACCAATATACCTCCTCAATATCATGAAAACTATGCATTCTCAGCGATTACTGTAGAACTTAAGAGAAAATTCCGAAGTACGTTGTAAAATGTAGTAAAACTGCAAATGTAAGGCGAACCCGCGCATCGGGCCGCGCACAAGCGAAGCGGGCTGACTCCGCTCCGACGGCTAGTAGCCTCGAGGAAAGCGCGGGTGCTGTCCCCACGCTACCGTTTGCCGCCATTGCCGAGCTTTCCCGCGAAAAACTTATCATAGACTGTAACACGCATTAAAAAATGTAATCGCAGTTATAATTTAAAAAAAGAAAAGAAAAAAATGCTTAGTGGCTGAAAACATTTTTTTACCGCGTTCTAAAACAGTTCGCAAGAATGGGTTGAATATTATTTGTGGTAAAAAGAAAGTAATTCAGTAAAATTGACGTCAAAATTAAGTGACAAATAAATAAAGATGATTTATGGTTTAGCAGTTTTTGTGACTCGGACTAGTGAAAGTTATGGAAGAAAGGAAAATAGCAATAAAATGCCGTGACAGGTAAGTTCAACATATTTTTTCTTTTTAAAATTAATCAAGAAAGAAAAGTTTCTTTGGTGCGTAGCGTAGAACCCTTTTTTGTCTTACAATAATAACGTTTTATTTTTAAACTAGAACAGTTGAATATTTCATCTTTATTCCACGTTAATCCCTTTAATAACGTAAAATTATATTTTGTAAGTTTGAGGCACGTTTGCGCTAGAAAAGGTTTTGCAATGCCCTTACATTAAAATGGTATAAAGAACAAAAATACATTTTTAATGACGTGCATAAAAATGAAGAATCTTTTACCGAAGCGTACTGCAATACAACTTATTAAAAAAAGCAATTTAGTACATGCCACAAGAAATTTAGGACACGACATTCAGTGAAAAATATTTACAAAAAAAAAATAGGGATGATGAACTAAATTAAAATGAATATCCGAAGTAATTAATCAATTAAGTAAACCGACAAATGAAGCCGTAAAGAACGAAAAAAAGTTTGAACGAAAACCGAGGGGTACAGTTTCAAACCCGATGATAAAGCACATTTAGACCTGAGTGAATTTACAGTTTGTAATTGGACGACCAATGGTTGCTGAAATGAAAACTAGAACAACGAAAACACGGCTGAGTTATGGCGTTCTAATGGTTAAAGTTGGGGAGTTTAGGAGCGAGTTAAACGGGCAATTGTATTGCAGTTAGGTAACTATAATTTAGACGACGTCCATCCCGCCATCCCGCCATCCCGCCATCCCGTCATCCCGTCAGCGTCTCAAATTATTACCAAAGTGCGATTGCTTGACAAATTGCTTTAGTTGGACACCTGGGAGTTGGGCGAGGCTTTTGATCTCGCAATTAATGTATTGTAGTAGATGAGACGTATTTAAATGCGCAGTTTGATTAAATTCTATTCTACTTTACAATTCCGCTTTATCTCTCGACGTTTTTGCATTTTAAAATGGTTCGGACTCGGTTTGAGACCACTTAAAGTATTAGCACATATTTTCACTCGGATTGAATTATTCGCAGTTTATTCCACAAAAAAGTTTGCTCTAATTCTCGAATCGGGTTGCTTTGATATCGGATTTCCATAATATTTGTGAGCATTTTTTTCTGTTTGTTCTGATTTTTTGGACCGCCATTTAATTTAGTTGGTAAGCAATTACTGAAAAACTATTGCCCAGCTTTCATTACATTCAAATATCTGAAAAAACGAAGTAAAACCAATTTTACATCTAGTCTCGGCCATATTATTTCGTTTAAATGGTCTGGTAGCTTCTTTAAGTGGCTGTAGAGAAAAATAAAAGACGTACAAATGCGTTTTATGGCTCAAACTCTGCTTGTCTATGACCATCGTTATGATCTGGGGTTAGAAAGTAGGTTTATGAAGCTCCAATAATACCTAGATACTATAAGGTGAAGCTTAACATAACCTTTGTTTTGTCATAATTTGTAGGCAAAGTCACAAATTCCCAAAGAAATAAAAAAGCGTTTATTTGTGGTGACATCACCATCATCATCTGCCTAGCCTTTTCCCAACTATGTTGGGGTCGGCTTCCAGTCTAATCGGATGCAGTTGAATACCAGTATTTTAGATGGAGCGACTGCCTATCTGACCTCTACAACCCAGTTTGGTACCAGTACTTAAATGTGTAAAACGATACCCGTTGGTAAGACTGGTTGTCAGACTTTCGGGCCACTGACTACCTGTAACGACTGTAATTTGTGGTGACATCATTTTACAAAAAAAAATTACTTCTGACAAACTGTAAAGCAGTTTGTTGGCAGATTTAACTCCCATATACGAGCAAGAAGAAGGTTCTCATGTTTTTAAAATAGGATTTTTTTATAAAAACATAAAAAGGGTCTTATAAAGTCGGTTACGCATCAGTAATCCCAGCGTTGCAGGTGCCGAGACTGGTGACCATTCCCCGTACCTTTGAGGCGTGTAATGATTTTCCCTTTTTTACAAGGAACAGTTAATTTTTCCCTCTCATTTCCACCATCGAGAATATTCCGCCCTATTATGCATTTTCTTCTTATATTTTATCGTGTTCTTGTGATCCACTCATAAATTGACGCTAATCAATAATGAAAATTCACTTATACCATAATTTGAGGGTTAGGAGATATTTTCCTCAAAAGCCAATATCTTGGACGAGTAAATTTTAAAATAGAGGCTCTTTTCCTGAGCCGTGGAAATATTATTTGGTGTCGGTCACGTAGTGATAAGTCTGACCGTAAATCGAGTTCGACGATGCATTGAATAGAAAAGCGTTCGGTTTTGGAAAAGGTACAGAGCGACAAAGATCTTATTCATTGGTTAGTAAGCGGGGTTTAGTAAGAAGCATTGAATATATCTTTGACATCATCATCATGGGCCTGAGGAGCTCGTGGCTAAATAATAACAGCCGCTCGGGTCGATCTTTAGGTTAAGCCGTGCTTGCCTAGGTTAGGTCTGTGGATGGGTGACCACCCATTACATACCGAGTTTCCTCCGTGCCTGGGAAAGCAGGTTAAGCCGTTGGTCACGTCTGTCATTTGTAGATCTTTGGCAGTCGTTATAGGTAGTCAGTGGCCCAAAAAGTCTGACAACTAGTCTTACCAAGGGGTATTATATTACCCAATACTTACTGGGTTGTGGAGGTCAAATAGGCAGTCGCTCCATGTAAAACACTGGTATTCAGGTGCATCCGGTTAGACTGGAAGCCGACCCCAATTTAGTTGGGAAAAGGCTAGGCAGATGATCATCATCATGGGCCTAGGCTTTTCCAAGTATGTTGGATTCAGTTGAATACAAGTATATTACATAGAGCGATTGCCTATCTGACCTCCACAACCCAGTTACTGGGTAATACGATACCCCTTGGTAAGACTGGTTGCCAGACTTTCTGGCTTCTGTCTACTCGTAACGACTAGGAACTGTACAAGATCTACAAATAACAGCCGGGACCAATGGCTTAACGTGCTCTTAATAGGTCCCCATATGAAATGGATGGTCACCCATCCACAGACCGACCTTGGCAAGCGAAGCTTAACCTTCGATCGACTCATGCAGCTGTTATTATTCAGCCACGAGCCTTGACATCGCGATATAATAATGATCCTTGACATATAAAATGCGTACTAAACAAATCTGTACATAAAACTAATTTTTGCTAATCTTATCTACATCCACAATAGATATTGGAGAAGGCCGTGGATGTAACGTCACTGGAAGATTTACTGTTCTTGATGTAGGCATGCGTGCCCCTTCACTGGCTTTAAGCCAAATTATTTTTTGCCAAATCTGCGAGAATCGTACTAACGAATAAATACGACGAAGGTCGACGGGTCCCTTGTATAAAATTATAATTCTGTAATTTTACGCGGACTGCTTGTAAGGAACCGGAAGAGGCTATTCTGTGCAGTTAGGGTTCGTGTATAGGTATGTAGGTAGGTAGTCCCTCTCACCAAGTTCATTTGAGAGAGGGATTTTATCCAGCTTCACCATGGGTCTATTGTTTTTTTCATTAACAGTCCTGCAATCAACAATTTATTTGACAAGCTCATGCTTATGTAAATTTCTACTTTGACTGTTCATTAATCGGAGGAGCTCGTGGCTAAGTAATAACAGCCGCTCGGCTCAATCTTCTGGTTAAGCTGCGCTTGCCTAGGTTGGTCTATGGATTGGTGGCCACCCATTACTCACAGAGTTTTCCCCCTGCCTAGGACAGCATGTTAAGCCGTTTGTGCCGGCTGCCATTTGTATGATTTTAACTTTCGTTACAGGTAATCAGTGGCCCGAAAGTCTGACAACCAGTCTTACTAAGGGGTATCGTATTACCCAGAACTAACTGGGTTGTGTTCACCATGTATAATAATGGTATTCAGCTGCATCCGGTTAGACTGGATGCTGACCCTAAGATAGTTGGAAAAAGGCTAGGCAGATGACGATGAGTCCTGCAATCAACAAATCATCTGACAGCGATTATGTTTATGTAAATTTCCATTTGACTGTTCATTAATCGGTCAGAGGCCTAAATTCGGCGGAGGTATACTTTTGAACGTCTCGTCTACTCCTTAACTGAAAGAAAGATTGATGATGCAGTCAATTAGGAGCTCTATAATTAAAGACATTATGGTTTCATAGAATGCTAATGGTTTTATGAAACGACTGTCGTCTGACCTCCATAACTCGTTTAGTTCATTTCGAAGTTGTTAGGGGATTAAGCGAAATTGTTAATTTGTGTTTTACAGCTTTTTACGTTACTACTTTGTGTTGTTTTATATTTATTTTAAGAATCCAGGATTATTAGATTGGGGACGTTGTTGTCTACGTTGTTAATGGCTATGTTGGCCCAAATACCTATTTACTTACTTGTATTATGTATTTTTCTTGGTCATTAGTGGAATGAGAAAAATGTCGTGAGTTAAAGTTTTGAGTATGAATGTGGAAATCTATAAGAGTAGAGGAAGAACCAAAGAAACGATGGATGGACTGTGTGAAGGATGATATGGCAAGAAAGGTGGTGTTGGATGAGATGACAAGTAATAGAGAAGTATTGAAGAAGAAGACATGCTGCGCCGACCTCAGATTCCCCTTCTTCCATTTGTCGAAAATAAAGTGAGTTTGTATGAAGATAGTACAAACTACATACATACATAATATGTACGTATTGCTAATTTGAAATACAAATCTGCCAAAGCGAATTTCAAAAGAAAAAAATGTTTAGCTTCAAATATTTCTTGATAGCGACAAAGAACTTTGTTTTGTCTTGACTGATGAAATTCAATGGCCTAAATAAATTAGAAAAGCCTGTTTATTCAGACATTTTGTAGTTGATACCGTAGAGTTTTTTAAGGTAATATTGTTATTAGTGGTGTTACCAATACCTATTTTATTAGGCGCGACTTCGTCCGCAAAAATTGTGATAGATACCGGCTAATATGCATGATATAAATGTAATTTATAGCCTATAGTACCCACGAATAATGTATCTTTCTAACAGTGTTTTTTTTTGTTGAATTGGATCATTAGTTCCGCAGATTACCCCCTACATACAAACTTACCTCTATAAAATATTAGTATGGATTATTTTATTGTAAACTAGCTTTTGTCCGTGGCTTCGCACGCGTTAAGTTAGAATTTGACAATCAATTCGGGTTGTACTCTGCTTGTAATAATATAATTCAATCATGATTCGAAAGACACGTTGCGCCATCTATTATCATAAGAACGTTATTGTTGTTTTCCTCGAGACAAAATTTTTTTTCGGGATGAAAGTTACCCTATGTCCGTTTCTGTACACCTGACAAAGTATATGCAAAATTTCAGGATGATCGGTTCAGTGGTTTAGGCATGAAAAGCTAAAAAACAAACTTACTTTCGCATTTATAATATTAGTTAGGATATAGTAAACAGATTTGGCATTTATAATATTAGTTAGGATAATATTAGTTAGGATAAGGTGACAAAGTTAAGTCAAAAAGGTCTTCTAAGCGACCTAATTCATCAATAATTTAACCATAATTACCCTAAGTTTGTAATCAATAACAATTATCGGTAAAATGTGGGTGTACAAAACTTGCCCCGAGACGACCCCTTTGGGAAATTGATGTGTGACGTGTAATCACTTAATTTAATATTCAAATTATATGAAAACTTTCCATTTATTGTTGTTGGTGTTTCTCTTTAGGTGAAATAAACAACAACAACAAAATCATTTATTTTTTTCATTTCTCATCATTTATTTTCCGGCTATTTTGGCCCATAGATAATATACCTTTTTTTTTTAC
Organism: Noctua pronuba; assembly: GCA_905220335.1. Taxonomy (NCBI): domain Eukaryota; kingdom Metazoa; phylum Arthropoda; class Insecta; order Lepidoptera; family Noctuidae; genus Noctua; species Noctua pronuba. The sequence continues at coordinate 7,528,513 of LR999914.1, forward strand.
GGATGGGAAATCATCAAATGACTCCTCCCGCTGTGGGTGGAGTGGGAGGTTCAGACTCTTACTGACTAAAACCCATCCATGTAAGGAACATTTTGTGTTTCTGGGCCGCGGTATCTCTTTCGAACAGTCCCGCAGCCCCGGCATGCATCGGCCCTTGCGGGCCCCTTCTTGGTTGCTGACATAGATAATATACCTAACAGACTAACATACATAATTATGAAAAAAAAAACAAAAATGCGGCAAATAATAGCGGCAGGACATTACAGAGCGTGAAAGGTTTTCCGATGGTGAAAATGAGAGATGAATAATTTGCTGGTACATACAAAAATGTAATAATGTAAACTAAGAAAAATGTGTGAAATATGTATTTTTAGGGTTCCGTAACTCAGTTGGCAAAAACGGAACCCTTATAGAATCACTTTGTTGTCCGCCTATCTGCCTGTCTGTCAAGATCATTTTTCTCAGAAACGCGTGGAAGTATCGAGCTGAAATTAATATCAAATACTCAAGTCTGCTACTCTTTGGAGCAGTCAAAAAATCTAACTTGTAAGTCAACGCGATCAAAGATATGACCGTTTATGTCTCATATTTTGCGATTTCACAAGGGAAACAAAACCTATAGGATCTTTCCCGTTGACCCAGAATCATGAAGTTTGGCAAGACGCAATGTCTTACAGCACATGTAAAGGAAAAATCTGAAAACCGTAACTATGTAGTTTAATAACAAAATTACACGGAGCCCTCGGTGCGCGAGTTCAACTCGCACTTGGCCAGTTTTTTTCGATACATGATAGCTATGAAAGTAGTTATATGTATAGTGCGTTGTCATAAATATTATCACTAGCTTAAAGAAAATTGGTAAAAATTCAAAGTCAATTATTTTTTTCCTTTTTGACATAACTGAAACACGTTTTAAACGCACAACGGGAGACTATACCAACACAAAGAAATCTTTAATATTCCTTCTTCCATTGAATATTTCTAAAAATTCCATTCTTAATATTTGCAATCTTCCTTGTTTGTTTATCACAAGTATGCTCAGCCGCTTGACAAAATGGTGGCGGATAAATAGTTGGTCCTCGAGCAAATATTGTAGAGATCCGAGGATCTAAAGGTTCCCGGGGGATGTCGAGTGTGTACCTACATTTGCGAGGGTACGCACACAGGATCCCGCACAAATACTCTAAGTACACACTGGTACATATTTGTGTACTTGTTTGTACATAGGTGTGTTTGCTCATGCATTTTGGGCACGGTTTTTGTTTAGTGGTGAGAGAAGTTGGAAAAGGATGGTGGGCAATTCGGTGTTAATAATTATAATCCTATATTGCTTTACTTTTATTTGCGACTAGCAGTTGCTCGCGACCTTCGTTCGTGTGAAATTATTATAAAAATATTACTTCCCAATTTGAATCGCATTTTGGTAACAATTTTTGAAGGGTTTTAATTTCTTTGCACGGAATCCTAAGATTTAAAAAAAATGAAAGAAGCCTAAGTTACTTCTTATAACATCAGCTATCTGTCAGTAAATGTCCCGTCCAAATCAGACCAGCCGTTTTGGATATTAGCCGGAACAAAATGAGAGACAGACAGACCCTTCCCTGTGCAATGACCCACATTATAGTTCACTGCGATTGTGTCTACTTCGTGGACAGTGAACGTGTTAAGCGTATGGACAAAGAATATGTTAAACTAAAAAACTGCAGATTTTGTTAAGTACCAAAAGATTCCCGTTGGCCCATCGTGATGATTCACTAAGATGTTAGGTAGAACTGGAATATAAAAAAAAAACAGTTGATGATTTTCATATCAAGCAGAGGTTACCAGACAAAACACAATATTATTCGATAACTCATATTGATATTGAAAAGATCTCTTGAATATTATTACCCTAGTACAACATCATATTCACTTATTTATTCTAAGCCCTGCCAAATAACACAGGCTGATGCTAAAACTCAGAATACAGGGCTACTATTTTTTTATATATTTTTTTATATTGATTTAATATAGGAATTTAAAAATGTACAAAGTAGGTGAGAAAATTTAAATCTCTTAAAAATATATTAACATACTCGTAGTACAACTCGTAATATTCATTTGTTCAAGCCTAGCCCTGCCAAATAACAAAGGCTAAAACGCAGATTATAGAAGGATCCTTCTTCTTCGTCGTGTCGATGATTTTCCCTTCAATTAAATTTGTTTTATCCAAAACTCTGTCACCTCGACGGCGTTGGTGGTGGCCTCGGACAGGTCCCTCAAAGTGCACGTGGAACCACACATAGTGCATGATAGGAGGATACATATAGATAATAATTTGATATAGTTGATAACCCAATCGCGGTTGTTTGGCGGCGACCCAGCGCTGCGGGCCAGGCTCGCTTGCAACAATATTGATTCAGTTATAAGCACTTCGGAACTTGTTAATCATGTAACGAGATAGGTTAATGACGATACGAGCAATATGTATTGTGTTGTGGAGATTGGTAGTGATTGAATTAGCTCTGACACAAAACAAGGTAAATACATATGTACGTAAATTCATGCTGTATTACCATGAGTTTAGGCAGGAAGACAACGCCATCATATACGATCCTTACATATGGCTAGTAACAAAAAAAAATGAGCAAACGCAAAATGTGATATTTACTGCTTTAAATACGAATCTTGCGACAGCTGAAAGGACAAAGAAACGACCGAATAAAATACTGAAAATTCCAAAAATCAGCAAATTTTAAGAATGTCTTCATATCTTTGCATCCATCATCATCATCTGCCTAGCCTTTTCCCAACTATGTTGGGGTCGGCTTCCAGTCAAACCGGATGCAGCTGAATACCAGTATTTTACATGGAGCGATTGCCTATCGGACCTCCACAACCCAGTTAGTACTGGGTAATACGATACCCCTTGGTAAGACTGGTTGTCAGACTTTTTGGGCTACTGACTACCTAACGACTGTCAAAGATCTACAAATGACAGCCGGGACCAACGGCTTAACGTGCTTTCCGAGGCACGGAGGAAACTCGGTATGAAATGGGTGGTCACCCATCCACGGACCAACCTAGGCAAGCACGGCTTAACCTAAGGATCGACCCGAGCGGCTGTTATTATTAAGCCACGAGCTCCTCCATCTTTGCATCCATAGACATGAATAAATTCTTAAAATTACTGATAATTTTACTAAAACGCTGTCGGGTAATATTGTATTTTTGATTAAAAAATCTACGTATTTACGTTACGTTTACACCGCGCGCTCTCTCTAGGGCCTCTGGTTATAAGCGGACGTTGGTTGTCAAGAAATGAAATGTCATGATTGAAAAAAGTTAATTTGTCTATTTGTGATTACACAAAATAGAATGTAGCCCACTAAATCTATAGCAGCGTGAAGATTTTCTAAACATAACAAGTAGTTCTGAGTTTTCAACGAAATACTACTTTGGTTTAGGGTTGCCATTCGTTCGGGTTAACTAAACTATGAAAACTATGAATGAATTAAAACAAATCTTAGTTCAAAAATTATCTATAACCATTAACCGTAACCAGGAAGAGCTCGTGGCTAAATAACAATAGCCGCTCGGATCAATTTTCAGGTTAAGCTGCGCTTGCCTAGGTTTGTCTGTGGATGGGTGACCGCCCATTACGTAAGTACCGACTTTCCTCCGTGCCTCGGAAAGCACGTTAAGCTGTCGGTCCCAGCTATTATTCGTAGATCTTTGACAGTCGTTACAGATAGTCAGTGGCCAAAAGTCTGACAACCAGTCTTATCAAGGGTTTTCGTATTACCCAGTACTAACTGGGTTGTGGAGGTCAGATAGGTTGTCGCTCCATGTAAAATACAGGTATTCAGGTGCATCCACTTAGACTGGAAGCTGACCCGAACATAGTTGGGAAAAGGCTAGTCAGATGATGATTAACCGTAACCAAGTTGACTGTGGTGCTGCAAAATAGCCGATGATTAACGTCATGCTCCCGCCACGCCCACACTTCTTTTTCTGATTCACGCTCCCACTGTCACCAAACTGATCGTATCGTGATGTTTTTTTTGGGTATTCGGGTAAAAACTCGCTTCCACTTAAATGTCCGGGGTTTTTTTTTTAAGTTTTTGTCCAACATCGTCAGTTTAGGTGATGGCAACCCCACTTTACTTCATTGCTTTACATCGACATTCAATCTAGTTCGAAGTCTCACTTACCACTCTTTGAACAAAACAAATTAGCTACCATGCTCACGAGACAGTACTAGGCTCTGGGCTGAGCCCAGTTAACACGGTGTAAACGGACCCTTCACGAAGCCGTCCAAGCATTCTGCGCAAAAATTATTGCTGGGAAACGACTTATTTTTTTGGGGTGAAAAATCACGTTTTACGGTAGGAGTCAATGTAACACAATCAAAACATTGTGCCGATGCAATCATTTAATAGTACGGGTGTCGTGGAGGTATTTCAAGTAAAGTTACAACATTAAATTGCTGATGACTGTACCACAATATTTACAGGAAGAAACTTAGAAAATTATGAATATGACATAAATAATAGTTTTAGTTTAATTATCAAGTGGTAACAACCAGTAACAACTTAAAAATTAATTTTGGAAAAACACATATCATGCATTTTAACCAGCGAACCAATCCTATAAATCCAACTGTAAAATATGAACACAACAACATTGTTACAATAGACAGCACTAAATTTCTAGGGCTTTGGTTAGATCGGCACATGACCTGGAAAATACACATTGAGCATTTAGTAAAAAAACTAAACCAATATTGCTATGCCCTCCACAATTTAAATAAAGTCGCGAATAACAGCACCGTCCTTACCGCATACCACGCATACGTCTCCACAACACTACGTTATGGTGTAATATTCTGGGGCAATTCTACGGATAGGGAAGCGGCCTTTAAAGCCCAAATAAAATGCGTCCGTGCAGTATCCATGATTCAAAACACCGACAGTTGCAAACCAGTTTTTATTAATCTTAAATTATTAACACTCCCGTCCCTTTACATTTATGAAGTTGCCATATTTATTAAAAATAACCCTAACCAATTTGAAACCGTATCTTCTAAACGCCACCAAGGCGCACTGAAGTCAAAATCCCATCAAACAGCCCTATACTCAAAAAGTTTCTTAGGAATGGCACCAAAAATATTTAACAAACTGCCCAAGTCAATAAAAGCATCAAGAGATCTCAATACGTTTAAAACTACACTACATAAATTTTTAATACAAAAAGCATATTACTCCATCAATGAATACCTAGAAGAAAAATGAAAACTTTTTTATTTTATATTTTTAATACTTACTTTTATTCCATGATTTATTAGCTTTAGTTCCTAAGAAGAAAAATTTAAAATTGTTTTTATTTTATATTTTTAATACTTTTATTCTCTGATTATTAGCTTTAGTTCATAAGATTGTTATTAGCCTTGTATTGTTTAAAATTTGTTTTTGTTTACTTAATATATATTTTATCAAAGATTATTATATAATTAGCTGTAATAACAGTATTTTTTAGTAATTAAAACTACAACCTGCACTAATGTATAAACATTATTTGTACGCCTTGCAAGGCAGCACATAGTGCGTCATAACTTTTTTGTATAACACCTATTTTTACCTATGTGTCACGAAGAAACTTATTTGAATTTGAATTTGAATTAAAAACTCTTTGAAAAAGTTGGAACTTTGGCCCCCAATATGTCCGTAACTAGAAACTTACCAGGTATGATCTAGAACAAAAAAATTATCGCAAAGTCGGGGAGAACAAGTTCCTTTCGGCTTCATTGAGGGTACTTGTACCCCCATGACTCATTTTTGTAGAGTGACTGTGACTTATACTGATATTTAAACACGCGATTGTACTCATGATAACAAACAACTTTCCCAAAGAAACATTTTTTTATACTCAATCACATTAATCACAATAACACAACAGCCGTATGAAATTCGAGCACGCCTGTGATCTATCAGCTGTTATAGCCGCATGACGCCGTTCTGTCTCATTACTAAAAAAAAAATATTCTTTGGGAAAGTTCTCTCTTATCATGAGTACGATCACGTGTTTAAGTATCGGTCACTAATTACCAGTCACCCTATATACACAAACCATTTCAAAAGTGGTGAAATGTGGGATGTGGTGTACCTTAGGTGCACCTACTAACCCAGTAGGGATTACAGACTTGATGTAATGTTACGTAATTTCATTTTTTTCCTCTAGCCCCTGTTTTTGGGGTGATAGTATCCTTGTCAACTTTTATAATTGCAAGGATAACGAGAGGCTTATAAAAACGTGTTTTCTATTTTTAGTCAGTTTTGCGAATAACGTACCTATCCATCCACGTTGACATGACATGAGCCTATTAAAAATGTAGGTACCTTCTATCTTTTTACTCCGAGATTAACGTGGGCAAAGTAGCGTGTGTTAATCAGAATAAATAATTGCTCTTTAGGGACAGTTATAAAATATTTGGCTCAACATAGTTTGGTAGCACGACATAAATTTATAGCCTTACTTAGTTAGATGTTATCCTACATACCTATTTCTTGTTGACATGAAATATATACCTGCATTCTCATATATCTGTTGGTATATATTATTATATAACCTATTATACCAAAATTTCACAACTTAAGTTAGTTGCCTACAAAAAATGTGGGAGCAATAGACTCTCTTTAGACACTGTAAGCAGAAAAAGATAGCAAGCCATTAAAAAAGAAAATAAAAACATGAGAATTACATAAACCTGAATTATGTTTAAAAAATTCAACACCTCGTCTGGATTTTATCTCGTTAATTTTTTCGGTGAGGACGCAATTGACATCACAAGTTGTCTGCAAAAATATGAAAAAAAAAACAGTCATGAGCCTTTTGAAAAGACACCCTGTAGGTTTACTAAGTATGTTTGTCTTTGGGTGGCCTGTAGCTCTACAATCAGGGTTGTATTATGAACTTGAAAACTGGCCAAAATGTCTATGGAGTAGCAAGCCTTGGCATGGAAAGCAGTCTAACCACTTACTACGACGAAATTAGAAGCAAAACATAGTTAAACATTAAAATACGCATGTACACACGGCGGCACATGAAGTTGTACATTTCCAGTATAACTTGGCCTCGCTTTGTATAGATTTCCTATACAATGAGAGATCCGCATAAACTGGTCTTGTATAGCTTGATTGGCCGACGTGCGTACGAGCACTTTAAAAGGAAAGTTTTGACTTCCGGTTTCACGTTACATTATGTGGAGATGTAAATTATCAACTAACATCCGAATCATCGTACCAAGGCCGTAAAATGTAAGACAGTAAGACAATTTTTCTAATAAACTATTTTCAAGCTTTATCAAGAACCACAAATATTTCCATATTTTGTGATGACAGTTTGCATAACGTCATTCCTTCGACAGCTTACTATACATGACATAGAATAATAAAACTTGCAACTGAGCAATCTGTGATATTAAATAGGAAACGACGAACGAACGTTGGACTAAATGTAAAAGCTAATATGTATAACTATAATATATGGGAGTTTGTGCTTATCCTACTATTATAAATGCGAAAGTTTGTGAGGATGTATAGAAGTCTGGATGTATGGATGTTTGTTACTCTTTCACGCAAAGACTACTGACCAGATTTGGATGAAATTTGTCACACAGATAGTTTATAACCTGGATTAACACAAAAGGTACTTTTTATCCTGGTAGTACGATCCCGTGAGACTATTACCGAACTCCACGCGGTCGAAGCTGCGGGCATAAGCTAGTGGAAAATAATTTAAAAAAACTGACACACTCACCCATTCACACATTGTAAATGTTTGTCATTGCAGTTTGCTGTATTATTACATTTTTCACGAATCTTTGGAGATATTAATCTTCTTAAAAATATAATGTAGCTAAAATAATAGGATAGGTGAGTACGGCGTATAACTTCATGAATAGCTATAAAACGTTCGTCGTATATCGTATGGAAACGTCTAAGGTCCCAAGGCATTTGATGTGAATTTTGTCTTGTAGTTAAGTTTACTATGAAGAAAATTTTATGAATACTTTTGTTGTGTTACCTACTCTAACACTTACGTTAAGTACATAATAAAGTATCTCCAAAATAATAAACTATAACATAAATAAGTAGGTATTAGACAGAATAGTCTTTTTGACTTTACTTACCGAAATAAATCTTTATGACGTGTTTACGACTTATATTACCTTTTTACTAACCTCATATAATGTTAGTTATTGTATTGTCGGATAGACCACCTTTGAAAGAAATTAATAAGAAAGATACCAACTAAATAAGGTCTTATTATAGTTCTTTAATGGACATCTGTCTGGCTGAAACATGTGTGGTTATTTTGAACACAATAGAGGAGTATTTATAGAAATATGTCTTTCAGCTTCAGGCCAACTATTGGCCTGTGTTATGAAAAAAGTTGGTAGCGACACTTATGATGTATATTGGCTTTCGTTTATCACTTTATCGTTTCGTTTTATCATCATCTTCATATTAGCCTGGAGTCACCGACTACTGGGTTATATCCGTTTTGCCATAACCTTCTAGGATTCCGGGATTTTTTAGGAATTTAATGAGGGTCTAGAACTTCTAAAGTTAGACTGTTAGACGAAATACGTAATGTGAGTCATATTTTTTACGAGATTAAAATGAAACCTGCCAATGAATCAAATGAATGCGTCTGACTTTCACGTTATTCGACATTTCGACCGGCCGTAGACAGAATATTTCTTCTGTGCTTGTATTTATGTTAAGTTTTATCGCAAGAAATGCTCGAACTTTAATCATACTTGTTCTTGAGCCGTCACTTTAGTAAGATATTCGAGTAAAAAAGTATTATTCAAGAAGATTAAGCGGGCCGTTGGAAATGATAAAATCGATCGAAGTCGCCGGGCGCCTGCAAGACTAATGGCGGTTCCGAGAATGTTCGCCTTTCGCTACTTTTGCTATCGATGCCCGCTTGTGGCGTTCCCATTGATATTTTGTTTTAAAAAAGATCAGTTGGTAATACACATAACCTTTATTTCTGTTTAGCTGAACCGTTTTTTGTTTGATTTAACAAGACGTGTTTCAATTTTAATTCTATATTGAATCATCATCACCAATTTTATCACAATGTCGGCCCTGACAATAATAATTCGAGAATATAGCTAAGTTTATTTTAGATTGCATTTGATATTAAAAAGAGTAAATAAAGTTATGGTGTACGGTGATGCCCTTGTCACTCCAATTGGTATTTAGTTTTTCAAAGACTTCTTCAAGCGTCGCTGTGAAGAGCTTTGGTGAAACAGGGTCGCCCTGTTTAACCCCTTTTTGGATAGGGAATGATGGTCCTGTGGTGTTTATTTTGATGGCTGCTGTGCTATTTTGTATATTTTTTGTAGTAAATTATAGTAAGTTATCGAACCTACATATATTTACCTAGGTTCGATGTTTTCATTTTGAATAGATTCAAATATGGCGTTGTGCGATAAACTATCAAATGCTTTAGAGTAGTCGACAAATGCGATGCATAAGGGTAAGTTGAATTCCAGATGTTTTTCTATAACTTGATACAGGGACTGTAAATGGTCGGTAGTGGAGAGGCCGCGGCGGAATCCGGCTTGTTCGGGATGTTGATGCCGATCTAATTTTCCAGAAATGTGATTTTCAATAATTTTCATAAATATTTTGTAAAGGTGTGAGATGAGGCTGATGGGGCGGTAATCTCCGAGGTCAGTCTTATCACCTTTTTATGGAGGAGAATAACATTTGAGTGGCAGAAACTACTTGGAAAAACACCAGTTTGCAAAATTGTGTTGAATAAGTTGCAGATGTACGGCAAAAAGATAGACTCCGCGGGTCGAAGTGATTCGGTTGTAATACCATCTTCGCCGGGACTTTTATTGTACTTCATGCCTCTGAGAGCCTGGTGTACTTCATAGCCAGTAACTACTAGGATCTCTTCAGGACATGAGTAAACTTCGGTTGTTTGTTGGGATTTTTGATCGTTAGAATATAGAGATTGATAGAACTCGCTACTTATCCCAATAATTTTTGCTCAATCTCCTTGCTTAATGCCATTTTTATCTTTCAAGTGTGTGATTGAACACCTGCCTACATCCACACCACGCATAGCTGACCTTAGGGGTTGTTTGTTAATGCAGCATGGACAAGTTGTGTGTTATGGTGCCTTAAGTCTTTTCTGATGCTCCTCTTTACTTTTCTGTCCAGATCCATCCAGCAGATTGATATGTTATATTCTGTCGCTCTTCTATAAGATGAGTTGTGCTGTCAGTAAGTTTTGTTTTGTTTTTCTTGAGACACACGACTTTTTGAATGGCGGTTTTAATAGCTTCCTTTATATTTTTATCTATATATATAAAATTCAAAGTCCTGACTGACTGACTGATATATCAACGCACAGCCCAAACCGCTGGTCCTAGAGACATGAAATTTGGAGGGTGTATTTTTTGTGAAGGGTAGGTATCCATTAAGAAAGGGTTTTTCCAAATTCCACCCCTAAGAGGGTGAAATGGGGTGTTGAATTTTCTATGAAACTTTTTATTCTCGCAGTCGATTGACTTGAAAATTAGTGTACATACTTTTCAGATAAAATTATGAGATACGTGTATCACAGTTTTTCCAAAATCATCCCCCAATTTAAAAATTTTATGTCTTGATTGGCTGACTGATATATCAATGCACAGCCCAAACCGCTGGTCCTAGAGACATGAAATTTGGTGGGTGTTTTCTTTGTGAAGGGTAGGTATCCACTAAGAAAGGATTTTTCGAAATTCCACCCCTGAGAGGGTGAAATTGGGTGTTGAATTTTCTATGAAACTTTTTATTCTCGCAGTCGATTGACTTGACAATTTGTGTACATACTTTTCAGATAAAATTATGAGATACGTGTATCACAGTTTTTCCAAAATCATCCCCCAATTTAAAAATTCAATGTCGTGATTGGCTGACTGATATATCAACGCAAACCCCAATCCGCTGGTTCTAGAGACATGAAATTTGGAGCGTGTATTCTTTGTAAAGAGTAGGTATTCATTAAGAAAGGGTTTTTGGAAATTCCACCTCTAAGAGGGTGAAATGGGGTGTTGAATTTTCTATGAAACTTTTTATTCTCGCAGTCGATTGACTTGAAACTTGCCCGGGTGTGAGGAGCTCGTGGCTAAATAATAACAGCCGCTCGGGTCGATCTTTAGGTTAAGCCGTGATTGCCTAGGTTGGTCTGTGGATGAGTGACCACCCATTACATACCGAGTTTCTTTCGTGTATCGGAAATCACGTTAAACCGTTGGCCCCGGTTGTCATTTGTAGATCTTTGACAGTCGTTAGGTAGTCAGTGGCCCAAAAAGTCTAACAACCAGTCTTACCAAGGGGTATCGTATTACCCAGTACTAACTGGGCAGTAGAGGTCAGATAGGCAGTCGCTCCATGTAAAATACTGGTATTCAGCTGCATCCGGTTAGACTGGAAGCCGACTCCAATATAGTTGGGAAAAGGCTAGGCAGATGATGAGTCGATTGACTTGAAATTATGAGACACGTGTATTACAGTTTTTCCAAAATCATCCTCCAATATTAAATTCAAAGTCCTGACTGACTGACTGATATATCAACGATTCTACGCACAGCCTAAACTGCTGTTCTTAAAGACATGAAATTTGATGGGTGTACTCTTTGTAAATATTGGGTATCCACTATGAAAGAGTTTTTCGAAATTCCACCCCTAAGAGGGTGAAATGGGATGTATGAATGAATGATGAATTTTCTGTGAAACTGTTTGTTCTCCGAGTCGTCTCTGTATTTAATATACATACATAGATTACTTATTATCCCAAAAGTAAGATCCCGTGGGCAATTCCCGAATTCCACGCGGGCGAAGCCGCGGGCATAAGCTAGTACTATATATGGACGTCCTCTGAATCTGTATCTAATAAACTGAAGGTGTTTTTAATATTTATGTTAAACTGTTCTTTATTTGGAATTAGTGTACTAAATCTAAATCTGTAAAAAATCTAAACATTTGATTGTACTTTGAATAAGTTTATTGCGGTATAATTTCAAATCAAAATTTGCTGTTATTCGTAATGGCTGGTGATAGCATACAGATAGCTTATAACCTGGATTAACACATAGGATACTTTTATCCTGGTAGTATCCACGCGCGCGAAGCCTAAGGCGAATAAGCTAGTGCTTTATATACTTGTTCGTACTAAGAAGCAAAAACGATCACAATTTGTCCTTAAGAAAGCGCCAGAGCATTGTAAAAGAGTCCAAATGTATGGAAAAAGTTGTATGAGAATGAATATAGAATTTTACATAATCCGACATTGAACCAAAAGGGTTGGAATTCCAATATCAGGGTACAATACATGCTTTATTTATTATGCGGGAACATTTTTATGACGGCGTTGAATATGAATTAAGTTCCCGTAATGTAGAACATGACGTGTTCTGACTTCTGATGAAGAAGAATCGATGATGATATCACTTTGTGTGTATGTTTTTAATTCACTGATGGAATGCAACTGGTCTTGGGTAGACCGCAAGACCAGTTGCATTCCTGGCCCGGCTTTGTGGCAATGCTTCTAGAGAAACATGATACTTTCTGCAAGAGTTTCATATAAGATTTTTTTAAATTATTCCCAAAAGATAGATGTTTTTTTTTGCGCAAAGGAATTCCTAACATAAACACTGCTTCTCATATTTTAAAATAATCTACCTTACATTTTTGCTTAGACGTCATAGCAAGTTTTGTTAAACGCGGCGGCCATGAAAGGGGAGATCAATCGCCTGTTTTGATAACGTTTTGGTGACACATGATCCTCACTTTATTGGCCGGAGATGAACGGTGAGATGGGAATATGATCGCTCTTTACACGGAGCTATAGAGGTACAGCATAGTTTAGCGTAGCTTTCGCACACTTTGCCCTATATATTCGTCCCTTCTTAAAACTTGCTACGGTTTTGCGAAGTATGCTCGTATCCAAATACCATCAGTAAGGTGTTAACTAAAGACTTATTCTGCTTCAGCTTCTAATTCTCATCCGTCATCATTATCTGCCTAGACTTTTTCCAACTACGTTGGAGTCGGCTTCCAGTCTAACCGGTTGCACCAGTATTTAACATATAGAACGACTTTTAAATTCTCATGCAAAGGTAAGTAGCTGTCTGTCGGCTATAATTTTACGCATTCATAGCTGAACGAATTTTAATAAAATTTGATGACCATGAATTAGTACTTAGAAGACTTATTATTTTGGTAATAGGTATGATCCCATAATTTTCGACATCCACGCGGGAGAAGTCGTGGGCAATACTTGTAGGTCATATTTGTTTTGGTGACCTAACGAACTGCCACTATTGGTGCCAAAGATCAGAAATTAGTCATTCCAAAATGCGTCATGCGTGAATGCAGTGTTAAGGTTTTGCTTCATTCAGTAAGTGTAGTATTTGTAGCAGTAGCGAAGGGTATCAATTTTGGAAGAGGTAAGCTTTGGAAGAGTAAATCTTTATTGATTCGGAACCTAACTACTGAAACAGACTAAAATCGGAACAGAAGTATTAAAAAAATACTGACTATTTTTGGGAATGAGTTAAATAACAAAAAAACAGTTATTTAAAAAATCCAAGACATCTTCGCCATTAAAACTATTAAACTGAACAGAAAGGTCTAATGTCTGGCTTTTAGTCAATGGTCATAAAATTGAAATCCCTATTGCCTAGTGAAGATTTATCAGTACCCTTCCAAGAGGGTTTTCAATTTAAAATGGCCGTCTGATAAATAAATCTTGTTTCAAACACTAATCATTGGGTCCAACTCCTCGGTACTTAACTGGATTTTTCCACAGCCATGATTTATTATAAAAAGCGCAACCATTTTTGAATTTCCGGTTTAAGAGATAAGTTATTATCGCTATGGCAACACTGACGTGGTCACCCTTGGTCCCTTTACCGGCTTTAACATATCCAATCATGTTGAAAGATTATGCAGGGGTCTTGGGTATGCAGTGGCCACGCCATTTTTTTTTGACAGTATTTTGCACTCTTCCTATGAGTTTTTATGAACACCATAAACGTGAAAGCTTTCTTTAGTTTCGTGATATTTGATTTCGAAAAAACATTCGATAGATAGGCCGCCCTGTCACGTCCACCCATCGTATGGCACGTGACCGAGGGATTTATTATGACCAGAATGTAAGCATCCTCCTTTGGTGATGAAATGTTTTCTGATTGTGTTTCTCATTTGGTATTTGTGTTGGAAAAAACATAGAGGGTATGAATTCCATAAAATATTGATGTTACACAAACTTTTGAATTTCATGTGGTTGACACTGTGGGTGACAGATTTATTGTTCACTTCCGACTAGTGGAGGCAGAACTACGGACCGATGAATTTTTTAGTACCGCACGCTATTATTGGCGACTAATTTATTATGTTTTTGTTTGTGCGATGAGGATCTCGTAGCTAAATAATAACAGCCGCTCTGGTCGATCTTTAGGTTAAGCCGTGCTTGCCTAGGTTGGTCTGTAGATGGGTGACCACACATTACATACCAAGTTTCCTCCGTGCCTCGGAAATCACGTCTAACAACCAGTCTTACCAAGGGGTATCGTATTTACCAATACTAACTGGGTTGTGGAGGTCTGATAGGCAGTCGCTCCATGTAAAGTAATGGTATTCAGCTGCATCCGGTTAGACTGGAAGCTGACCCCAATATATTTGGGAAAAGGCTAGGCAGATGATGATTTATTTGTGCAATGAACTAAAAATTCTAGACTTGCCTTGCGACTTGACAACAATTACTTTATTAAAATAACAAACTTATACTGCTATATTTAAGGTGCAATGGGTTACAAAAATAATTCTATTTTGAATAATAGCAAAATATTTTAGATTTTATTCAGTAGGTTCTAAAAGTACTGGTCACTTTCGGATCATTTCTCGTTTTCTTATCAGCAAACAATTACACAAAAATTCTGTTCTAGTTTTCTTATTAATCTGCTGGAGAGAGCCTAGACTATAAAACAGCTCCTTATCCCCACATACGAACCTAATACTCCTCCAGATAACCAGTAATTGCATACTAAGCAAAATGTTCGTGCGAAGGTATGAGGGCGATACGCCTACGTGATCGCTGTTCGACTAATAAGTATGCCTATTAAAGACGATCGATTATCTAATAGCGCATGTAACGAACTGCCGACACGTTCTGCTATATCCGATTATCAATATAATTAATACACAAGTTCATCTTCGCGTTTCTTGCCTATTAACTTGTTAGTTGTTGAATGGATAAAATGGGCATGTGATGCGGAGGAATGAGGAAAATGTCGTGAGTAAAGTTTGGATGGGTATCAGAGTAGAGGAAGACCAAAGAAACCATGGATGGGCTGACTGTGTGAAGGCACAGGCATATGACATAAAAGCAGGTGTCAGACGAGATGACGAGTAATAGGTATGGAAGAAGACTGTCTTCTTCCATGCTGCGCCGATCCCAAATGAATGTGATAAGGGCTGCGCCAATCCCAGATGAATTGTGATATGGGCATGAGAATGATGATAGCTTGCTAGTTGTTTTCTTAAGAGGATGAGTTGTACTGCGGTACTGAGTTCAAGCTACCGACGCATCTCGTTATGTAGCATCACGGTCGAAATTTAATAGGAACTTCTCTGAACTTAGAGGGTACAAAGGTGAAATTGCTAGAAAGGGGGCGATTCATAAGATGACGAATAAAAGGGGGAGCCTAATGATGATGTAAACCAGCGCTGTGCCCCATGGCCCCATAGCACAGCATCATGCTGTGTGGTAACCTTCTCGCTCTCAATTATTTAGTTCCGTCCTGTTGTGTTTATAAATATTTGTTATGCTTCTTCTTCTGAGCGGATCGATGGCAAAAAGTTCAAATTATGTTAAGCCCAAAAATCAGCCACGCGAACCCCGCTCACTGGTGCAGTAAATAGATCATCAAGGCGCAGGTGGTATGCATAAAGTGCGAGAAGGAAAGTTTATTGATAATAATTTTTGTTGTTATTTTGTATGCACGCCATGTTCTTGCGACAATTTTTGCTTTCTACAATAATGAGAGGCCCAGACTTGTGGCAATCTCTTCCAAAGAGTTTCTAATGTCTGAGTTTCTCCGTCTTTCAAAAGAATTAACATTAGCTTTTGGATAGCTTATGTAGGCTATTCTTTTGGTAACGAAACAATTTTTTACTTTTCCCTCTTTGTTAGATAGAACGCCACTCTGTCTTGGTAAATGGCTGTCCTTTATCGAAAGATTGTCATAAAAATGTGACGGAGAGATATCCATTGTCATGTGTAGCACAGTTATTGATTGTCGTAGTGATGTAGCGGTACTACAAAAAGTACTACAGCGCCATCTATGTCACAAAAGAAGAACTAACATCAAATTCCTGAATGGTGATGTCAAAGTTCTCCGTGACTTAAGGCTATACAGAATACCTCGACAACAACTGTCGGGCAGAAGGCCACCAGACACAACACCCGAGACGATCGGAGGGTCCTCCATTTTCTATGGGGGAAGAAGAACTTTACACCCTGTTCCTCATACTCCAATTTTGGATAAATGAACATAAAGCCACGTATTTGTATTGTTAAAAAACGCACATGCACTTGACTGCCTCATTGGTCTAGTGGTCACAAGCGCGACTGCTGACCATGACATTCTGGGTTCGATTTCCAGGTCGAGCAAAGTGTTATTGGGTTTTTCCTCCAGGAATTTCTCAGTAGGAGCCACGGAGTCTGGATTTGTGCCCGGTTGATGGCAATAAACATCCACAAAACGGGAACAGCGACACAAGTTGCACTCACCGCCGTTTACTGATTGAACTGCAGATGGTTCGCATAACATTTCAGTAACGATCAATAAAACAGTAATATTGTCAGCATTTCTTAAAATATGGCAAAGTTGATCTTAAGTGGAGTTTCAAATCTAGGAAACAAGCTTATATGGGTACATAAAATTTTGCAATTTTACTCGTTTTACGATGCTCAAGTTGATTATTAGACTACGCAATCAATTTTCGCATTTATAATTTACTGGCGGTCGTCAACGGTTTCACTCGTATCTTAGGTTTTCGTATTATTTATCTTGATGCATGCAGAAGTTTTCTTCTGCGTGCATCCAGATAAAAAGTAGCTTACATTTTCATTTAAACAAATAAATAAAATTAAAGTTTCTGTTTGTAGTTTCAAAATAACAGTTTTTCACTGAATGCATATGAAAATTTTTGTTTGTCTGTCTTTCTGTTTGTTCCGGCTAATCTCCGAAACGGCTGGACCGGTTTTGACGGGACTTTTACTGGCAGCTGATGTTATAAGGAGTACATTGGCTTCTTTTATTTTAGAAAAAGAATAAGGGTTCCGTTAAAAAAATACCTTGTTTTAATCAAAATCTGATTCAATTAGGGAAGCAAAATTTTTTATAATAATTTCACGCACCCGAAGGTCGGTCGGGTAACATCTAGTTATTAATAAGGTCCTAGTCTACATACTATGTGCCTCTAAATTTCATCTAAATCCATTTAACTGTTAAAGTGTGATACTTTTTGTTATTGTGTCGATGGCAATCTAAATTCATCATTTAATCATAAACATAAAACTTTATTTATCTCGACATCAGAAATTACAGCCGCTGGTATATGCACAATCTTAAATAGAGAAAGGTGTCTGAAGTAGGAAGGTCCTGAGGTACAGATCACCTCTCCGGCTTAGGATATACCATTTTATTTATGGCAAAAATTTAAGTGTCTATAACAAAGTACATCAAAAATTTAAAATTGTGTCGGCTCAGAACTGAGCCACGAGTATTTGACGCCTTCAGTAGTGTCCATTAGTTCCTGTATAATGAAGAAAATCGTGATTGAGTTTCAAGCATACAAAATCAGAAACATCCAAAGTGGCATTTCAATCATAAGTTTATTAAACAGTAGTACCTACTCAGACACCCAGAATATAAATATATACACAACACCTTGAATTTATGCTAGCCTAGTACTTTTTGGTGGGTTATCAATATGTATTATTAAAATAAAAATTAGGTATCACCGGATGAGCGAAATTACTTTATTAATTAAAAGCATAGCCGTATTTCGTTTTTATTTTTGGGCAAAATCACGAGTCGACGAGTATACTATCTATACTAATATTATAAGAGTGAAGAGTTTATTTGTTTGTTTTGTTGAACGCACCAATCTCAGGAATTTCTGGTTCGAATTAAAAAATCTATTAGTATTGGATAGCCCATTTATCGAGGAAGGCTATAGGCTATATAACATCACGCTACGACCAATATGAGCGGAACTGCAATGGAAAATGTTTCTTTCTTAAGTGACGCTGACGTAGTGGCGCGGGTCAGCTAGTAATTCAATAATAGTATACCTAAGTAGGACAAAAGGATGAAAGGCTACACTGGCCTGTACAAAATATGATTATGGCAATGCTGATTTAGTGAGATTAAACGTGATCCCTCAAATCTCTAATTAATTAGGTAAGTACAGTCATGAGCACCAATATGTATACACTTTCCTAAATTTAAAAGCAATTTTGCGAGAAATAACGATTGTAACTTGGAGATAGGATCTTTTTCACAAAAATGTGAGTTCCAGAATACTATATTTGTAATAACATGATATTTTAATCAGAACTGTAGGAGAAAAACACTTTAAAATGTTGTTAAGTGTTTACATATTGGTGCTCGTGACTGTACCTCTTCTGTGGGTGTTGTCCTTTGTTCTCTTTGCTCCACCCACAACTAGTTAACTACTTTCAAGTTCAACCGCTTAATATTTTATTAAAACTAAACGGAAATGCTTTATTTCATTTCAATAGAAAAACCGCATTCATTTTCGAAATTAATTTTTCTAAGGTAAAAAGTTTTGATGAAAAAAAAATCACCCGTCTTCATTGTCTCAACGCTGTCTATTGTGACTGAAAAAAATAATGACTTACCACACCTGTAGACTCATCACATCAGAAATTCGTTGACTTGAAATTAATGATAGTGAAAATAGTGTCGTTAACTTTGGTACATAGTAAAGGACAATGCCCAGTAATGTAACAGCTATGTCTTAAGAAAGGCTTCATAAACTTACCAGGTATTTAGGCCGGTACTATAGTTTTAAGCTTTCACGGCTTACAACTAAACTTATACTGTCACTTACGGGATATCTTCCGTGATTGTTCATTATTTTGAGCTCCCGCGATCATGGCGCTTTCAACAGCGTCGAGTTCAAAATAATGAACAATCACGGAAGATATCCCGTAAGTGACAGTATAAGTCTAGAAAAATGCTCAGTGATTGACCTTTGTAATACAAAGAGCTGTTTATTTATTTACTACAGAGTCTCTTTGGGGTACCTAACCTGGGCTACGGTTTTTATGATTGCTTAAGAGTGTATTTAGAATCGATCAGACTTGGAGTATGTTTTATTTCAACATGCAGTGGCGGTTTTAATTCGCTGACAATAGAAGTCCTGTCGATAGTTTGCTTGCTAGTCATAGTTTAAACATGCAATTAGCAAACCCTTTACAAGGAAAAACGAAGGCTTGTTAGGTGCCTTCAAATTGGAGGCGTGAAGAAGCGCTACAGTGGAGCCACTGCGGCGCGCCTTTGTCAAATCGCTTTAACTAGGCAAAACAAGTGAATGTGCACTTGTACGAATAAAAACTCGTAATTGTAAACGATAGCTATCACTATCCATACTAACTGTCGCTAAATATAATATCGCACGCGTATCATAATACACAGGTCGTGTAGTACCGCCACTGCAGCGCTTTTTCTCGCCTCTTTGAACGCGATGATGATAACTGTTGCTGTATTAAAAAAGTCACTATTACATTTTGTATTCATAAATGGGTAGCTTTGTCGCATCGTCTTTATCAATGTTTAATCTCCTTCTTGATAGTTCAAGAACTTTTTAACAAAAGTTGTTGAATAAAGACATAATCAGTTTATGGCACAATTTTAAAATTCATTAAAAAGTTACGGGTCTCAACAAAATTTTGAAGCATAAGCTCATTTTATATTCTTCTTTTTTTTTAGTAAAACACACTTCTTAGCGCAGGCTCTATAGGCTTACTATTAAAATTGAATTCTGCTAGCCAGAATAAAAGAATAAGGCAAATGAAAAGAAAATACTTTGTAATTTATACAAGGAGGTCGTAACACATAATAGTTTTACCTTTAAGAGTATGTAATTAAAAGATCATAACGTAACGCAGGTGCTGGTAACTGTAATACATAAATTACATATGCCTGTGTACATAGACATCTGTTATTAAGTAGTCTCGTTTACCTTATACAGTGGCAATACCAAACACACTCTTTTTTCAAATAAAACTGCCATTACGTCTCGCTATGAGAAGTACCCTCTTTATCCAATTTAAATTATGACATGTGTTTTAGGAATAAACTGGGACAGAGCTATGAGTAGCAAAGACATTGCTCTTTTTTTTTTTGAAAATGGCTTCTCGCAGGTCAACCTATGAGACTGTCGCCTGCTTAACCGGACTATCCTGTGGGTGCCTTGAGTGTAAGGTCTCCAGCCAGGGCGAAAAACTTAGAAACTAAGCGACTACACGCTAAGGGCACCCCCTGTGTTGCTGGGGGAAGGCAGCAAAGGGACAGGCTGGATCGAAGCAATAACATTAAAACTACAGCTACTGCTTTACAAAGTCGAAATTTTTCCCAAAAATCGATGGGCCCTAACATTAATTAATTTTCTAAGCAAAATGGTGAAGCAGTATTTACTTTTCACGAACTTCAATGTGTTTAAAATGTTCTTTGCGATCGCGTAACAAAAGCCCGTACAACGAATGTTTGCAAAACGAATTCTCGAAGCAAAGGCTCGCACTGAGTACGGTTTCCAAATTAGGGTAATTCCGTACGGAAATTCATGCATTTCTCAAGGAAATATGAACGTACGGTCGCGTTTTGTCTACTATATCACTTATTTTTTTACCAGCAAAGGTTTCCTAAGCAACTTTTATGTTGTAATTTTTATAGAGACAAAGAGAGCATGCGTGGATTTTCTCCAAAAAGTCCCTGAAAAATTGTGAAGAAAACATCTGAATAATTAATCTTCTAGGAAAGAAGTTTTGTCTTATGTAATTTTATGTCCAAGAAGCCATCAATACCAACTAATTTATTATGTTTTTACGGGACCTCCCGACCAAGACCCTTTTTACATAGGTTGTACATAAAATCCGAGCCTAGCTCGTTAGAGCACGTAAAAGCGCTCCGGTATCCTGAGTATACCCTAAGGACAATAAATCGGAACACGTGTACCTAAGTACTAACTATATATATCAAATGACATGGTTTTTTACCAGCAACGTTATTGCGTAACGCAGTTGCTTTCTTTTTACAGTGTGTCAAGTGTTAAGATTTTATCTGTATGGATATTTGTAATATTTTTATGTTCCACCGTAGTACGTCAACTACTGAACCGATTTTGAAGATCCGGACTCATACTTATCTGTAATACAAGACATAATATTTAGCAATGACGAGGGACTCTTTGTAGTTATACGGAAACCGAAAATAAAAACAATGACTTGTGAACATTTCTGGTTGATGTTCATGTCGTAGTTGGGTTTTAGTTTTCAACTCGATTTTTAACAATATTATAGAATCAAATGCATTGACCAACATTTTTGTTTTCGACCTCTCCTTATTACCCTGTTACTTTGATCAAGTCAATCGACAACAGAATAAAGGAGATGTGTATAAGGGATTGCGATTTTGTGTGATATGGAATTATGTGGAGGTCGATCAGGCAACACGCCTGTAACGCTGAAATCTTCCTTATTCAGATCTTTACCGTCATCTCTGAAAAACAACCACATTATTATTCATAACCTCCCTTTAACGGTTCAGAAGAAGATAACAGTGATTGACTGGATGCGTATCATACGACTGAAGGTCAAAGTTGTATGTTAGGCTCAACTAAGGAGATATTCTATGACCCATAAGGGATAGCCTTTATTACAAACAACACGCATACTAGCAACAAAATACCATGAATATTTTTATCAATATTAATATATACCAGCGAAGCACTAACTTTTCATGGTACATAGTAATATTAAAATGAGGTTTACTTATTAAATTATAGATAGATATTATGTAGGTATAAGCTCACGGGATTTGTCTGTAATTTTTTGCACAAATCTTGTTTTGGCAGTTGTTGGTACAAGTTTGGGGCCTCCAACTTTCTAGATAGGATCGTTAAGACGCCTGAATTTTGTTTTTACCGACCTTAGGATTCGCAAATATAGCCTTGTTTGTTGGCAAAAATATGGCTCAAGTTTTCATAGAATTTTCTTTACAAAATGATATTCTTATCATTTTAGAAACTTAAAGTTTGCTTAGTAATCCAAAACATATTTTTACTATACATCATTAGTTTGGTACTAGTAAGATTGTTAATTATTAGTAATTTTAGACATTGTAAAATAATAATTTGATATGTTTAACTTTAACTCTTCTTATCCTCCGTTAAATAATGATTAAATTCAAAGATTTTTTTCCAAAAAAAAGAAGAAGAATATTACCCATAACTACTGCGACCATATTTGCACAATGCAGCATATTAACCGCAGTGACCGAGTAGGATCTAATATTTTAGTGTCCAAAACACAAAGTAATTGATTGATTTATGTTCCATCGAAGGTAAAGTGAGTGTCTACCACAAAAGTGGCTTAGCTAAGTGCTGTTCCATGTAATAAATAGATTATTGGCTTGTTTTATCGCTGAGTTTTTTTCGACAATCTTTACTTTGTTTTATGCCTGTTACAAGAAAGCGTAGAAAAAATGCTGGTAAGTATGTACTAGGCTATTGATCAAGAAGATTATACAAGATTATATTACTGCAATACCATAGGGTGTATAACTATAGGGATGGCTATGGTTATACAAGATTATAGAAGGAGAAGGAGAAGCAGAAAGTAAAAAAATACGCTAAAGTCTGTTTTTAATCTCGGACACTAAATTGACAAGTACAAATGGCCTGATATCGATTTCAATAGCATTTAAGTCAGTTTTGACATTTTCACTTGTCAATTTAGTCTCCGAGATTAAGAAACAGATTGTAGGATATTTCTCCGAAGTTCGTTCAGAGACAAATCTTGCACAAATATGGTCTGACCTGGAAAAAAGTTACTGTAACAGAGTAACAATTCTTTCTTGGTTATCTAACCAAACACACAAATTTTCTGCGTCAGGGTGTCACAAAATGGGTCTCCCGGTTGAGTATATGTGCTAAGTCTAGATATTTGCGTTTAGGCAGTAAGTACTAACATTGGGCCGGGTCTAGACGTTTGCGGCCAGGCTGTAAGATAAGTCAGTAAACTGTCCGTAAGATATGGGCACGAGAAATATTCTAGAGATCAACATTTTTGTTCTCCGTAATATTTATATTCTTGTAAGGTTTATAATATTACTGTTATCTATAAAATAATCATACAATGTGATATGAAGTGTCACATCTGGGAAGTTAGAACGAAATGAATTCCTATGAGCATAATAGGAAAGAAATTTGATCCTGAACATTTCAGATTATATTAACATACAATATGTTACGTATACTGTTTAAGCTTTCTCGGTTTTCAACTAATCTACTGTATACTACGCTTACACACTTACTACACTTTATACTGTCACTTACTGGGCTCATGGCGCTTGCAACAGAGCGTTGAAATATCGCAAACTCAAAATAATTAACAATCACGGAAGATATCCCGTAAGTGGCAGTAAAATTTTATGTTACGTATGTACAGATATCTTACAAGGTGAAGATCGTTGGTGTTCCCAAGGTGGGTATGTTTTGCATTTTCTATTCTTCTTTCTCTAAAACTCTTCTTCTTACTTCTGTTTTCTTCTCTTTTATCTATGGCTAGAGCTGTACTGGTAGCTACCGAAAAGCGAAAAGTTTTTGTAGAAATAGGAAATGCCTTGGAAGCGCTTGCTACTGGTCTAAGTCCTCCAGATGATTGTACATGTGCCTTATTACAAAATAGACGACAGATATGCAGTCGGTTCTTGTAAAATACTGGTATTCAGCTGCATCCGCTTAGACTGGAAGCCGACCCCAACATAGTTGGGAAAAAGCTTGGCAGATGATGCCTCGTTACAAAATTAAGGGTGCATTCTTTACAAAGATTCAGCAGCCCCGCCAATTTTGTGGTATTATACGGTACGTGTAAGGATATGTTATTTTTATACATCTACCTCCTCGTAATCCGTGTGGGCTAAAAGATTTACAAATTACAATAATGTAATATTCATTCGTTACGTGGAATCTTTGGAGCTCCGTATGGAGTTCCTGGTTAGCGTAATTATTATTAGCAGATTAATGGATTTACTCCAGTCCTGACATATTATACTTTCATACAAAGTGCTGCTGGATTACTTATTTAAAGGTGTGTAGAGACAGGCTTGTTATTTTTGTATGGGTAAATTGTCTTAATTTTTTATCTCAATGTTTACAGTGTGTAAAGCGGGCGTTCTATCACTTCTAGATATTTCGCTGAAATAAAGTTGCCAGTTTAATAAATTGCTTTAGTACCGACCAACAATCTTTCAGTCCACCTCCCGAGTACCATCGTGATTATGGCAATGCTCCCAAACAGCCATAAAGTCGGACATTATGATATATGGAACGTTCAACCGGACTTGGTTTACTTTAAAATGAGAACAAACTTATATGGCATATTTCATATTTATTTACGACCACAACTGTAGTTGCGAAACTTTAAAACGAGTTTATAAATAAAGGAAATTAATATTCGAACGTGACCAGCATAATGCTGGCGACTCTAACATGGAATTGGCTTCTTGCGGTGTATAAAGAGAAAAACAATGCTCCTATCATTTTATGTAAACAGAGGCAAAGGAAAATCGGAAAATCCGTGTAAGTCCCGTTAGGAATTTAATTAAAAGGAATGTACGAAAATATTTAGCACAACGCTCGTATACATGATTTCAAGGCGATGTTGCGTTGTAGTATTTTATGCTTTTATATGTAAGTGTATACTTAGGTATTGTAGAGGAAAATTCGCTGTTTCGGGGCGGAATGCAACACAAAACCCCATTACTGTGGAACGACACACTTTTCCCACGTACACGCGGATACTGGACTACTTTTGTCCTTTCTTTTGATCAAGGTTAATAGCCTTAGCGAAAATACGCTCCATCTACTAAGCCGGCAATGTATAAAAGCTGAATCGTTTCTCTTGTGTCAAAGAACATAAAACTATAGCGTTTCAAATCTACTGATTGAATGGCTCCGTTTTTTGTTATGTTAATACTAAAAGTAGTTGACAAACAAATGGAAGCGAGGGTTTGTTGAAACCTAAATAAAACTGAAACGGGAGAGTTTTTAGTGGGAATAGACGAATAAACGACCGGCGCTGGCGCGGTCATTTATTTTGATTTGTGATTTTTTACTCTTGACTATTTTGTGCTGTAGTTGTTTCGGGGTTGCTGTGCCACCGAATAGCTTTACATGTGATTTTAGAATACATTGTATCCTACCTGGTCGTTAAACTATGACAGCCGCACAGGTCGATCTGGAAAGTTAAGCAGTGCTTACGGATATCAGTCCGTGGATGGAGGACCATCATTACAAATCAAGTTCGGTCGGAAAGCACGTTAATCCGTTGATCTCAGCTGTTATTTGTAGATCTTTGACAGTCGTTACGAGTAGTCAGAAGCCTGAAATCTCACAACCACCGTAAGCCTTCTGTCACATTTACAGGAACTCCGAATACGAAATTCCATTGGCGATGCAAAATTTAAGACAAACTCTTTGTTCGATGTTTTTGTCCATTATGAAATTCGCAATACACACTAGATATGATCTAACCAAAAACAGCACTGTAATTAATCTAAATAACAGATGCAACTCAAACTCCGCGCCAAAATGGAAAACAGTTGTGCCAATCTAACAAGAAAAAAAAATTGAATTTGGAACCATAAACAAATCACCCATTCCCGATACTTTTTTGGCTGAATGTACATTACTTACTTTTATATTAGCAGTTATTCCTTCACGTTTAATGTGTTCGGTATCAACAGTACCAGCAATAATGCTGCCATAACGAACAGCTCGGCAGCCAATAAACTAAGGACATCTTCCAACAATAATTGTGACATTTTATTGCGTATAAATATAACTTTATGGTGTATTTATTATGTGATATCTGATCATCTTGACAGTTCATTAAATTCTGGCAGTTTCAGACTAAACAAAGGGAAGAGTGGTCTTGGGAATTAGAAGTCTGTCGGAAGTATTCGTGATCCCTGTTGACTGGGGATTTAGTGGACCATTGGCCCATCAGACCATGTTAAAAATTCACATTTTCGATGGAATCTAAAAGAAAATGTGCTTGACCGTATAAACTGCAAATATTTATCACAAGATTATTGTGTATGTATTTATGTACTTAATGAGGCTGTAACGTTACGTGGTTCTGAAGTTAGGCTGTAACTACAATCTCACTTGAGTGAAAAGAACATAATCTGTTAAAAAATGCTTAAAAAAACCTTGTGCTTGTATTTAAAACTTTACAAAGTCTGTTATTAAGCTATATCTTTTAATAAAGAAAGTCTGCCGTAAGCTTTAAACAGACTCGATCATCCTGAATATCTTGTTTATGTCGCTCCATCATCTTTTGTCCTACTAAGTTCCACAACAGAATTCCGCGGTAGGGTCCTGTTAATTGTCCTCTTCCAGTCCACTAAATTTGTTCTAAGTTACCGCTTGCGCAACTTTCCTTGTTCCAACGACTTTTTCCATCATAATAAATTGACGAAGTTTCCGACTATCATTGCGCTGAACATAGCAGATAACCGCCTGAAAGCTAGCTCATTAATATTAATTATATTTGTAGTACAAGTAGTTAGAAGATTTTATTAGTTAGATTAACGCTATGATCTGATAGTAGGAACTAACCTTGGGTTACGGCCTTTGGAACAGCGGGAAGAAACAGCGTTATTCCAGAGCTGTGCACACAGTTACCTATAATGGCAGTCGTGAAGCGAAGCTATATTTTTATGTTAGAACTTGCTAGCGATCTATTTAAAATAATGTTCTTTCCATAGAAAATTGTGTCTTAAAATTAATAATTGTTCGTAAAAGAGTTCTTTCAATATAAGGTTCATAACTGTGCTGTCAGTTTCTCTAACTATTTTTTATTCTGTTTTGTTTAGCTGTAAGTCTTCCATAATTCACAAAAAAAAACTGTATTTTGTCATAATGTGGTGAATTTTCTGTGTAAATGTGGGATCATGGTTCCACTCTTGGGTATAAAATACATTGTTCTTAAGTAGTAAGTTTTATACTTTATGACTAGTAAGAACTAAGAAGAGCTCGCTTATTTTGAAGCTCAACTGTAAAACGTAACTGCGAAGACGCAACTTCGAGATTTATGTAAGTATTTGTTTGAACGCTGTGACGCCTATAAAGTTTCACACTCTAGATAGTTACTCGTCTTAAGCTGATTTGCTTCGTTACAGTCATATCTACACTTTTGAATTGGTCAACATTCTTTGACATAAGTATGGTTTTGATTTGAAAATACAAAAAAAAAAAAAAAAAAAAGACACGTATAATCGTAATTTCAGGGGAAAAATTAGATCAATTTTGCGCTACATTTATCTCATAGCATATGACATGGGTTCACCGCTAACCTAAATATTTCCTTTACCAGATCATTAATCGATGTAAGGTTTAACCTCTGTATTTGAAGATCTACTTCGGTTACTGTTGTTCAACTCCGCTTTCGTAGTAAGCGTGTAATATTGGAAAACAGAATCAAATATTCGTGGACATCCACCAACCCGTGCTGGGTCGTGTAGTGGATTACGATCCACTGCCTCTCACAGAGAGGAGTTCTGCGTCCCAGCTGGGGGCACATTATAACTAAATGCTCATTCATCATCATCATCAGCTTTGCCTTTTTCCAACTATGTTAAGGTCGGTTTCCAGATTAACCGGATGCAGTGGAATACCACTATTTTACACGGAGTGACTGACCCCTCTGGCCTCCACAATACCCCTTGCTAAGATTATCGGAGTTCCGGGCCACTGGCTAGGTAGGTATCATTTGTAGATTTTTTACAGTGGTGGGACAGCCGGGACCAGCGGCTTAACGTACTTTCCAAGGCACATAGGAAACTCGGTGTGACCGAACTTGGTAAGCGCCTGGTTTCGCAACCCGAGAAGCTGTTTTTATTTAACCACGAGCGCCTCCATTATATGTTGATTATGTATATAAGGTCCCATCATTAAAACAGATGGACAAACTTTTAGAAATCATTCAGGCCACCAAAATAAGGACAATGGTAAAAAAATCAGCTAACGAAAATACACTAAAAATGTTAGTCAACTTAAAGTTAAAAGCGCGCGGCGGGGCGCGAGTGCAAGTACCTACCCATAATGGATGTGTTCATTTGAGAGTGCCAGAAATTTAATATTTTAGGTCAAAATAAAATCACTTTAATCAGTGTTTTTTTTTGCTTGGATATCTTTGGTTAGTCGTACTGAACACTGTGTTAAAATTTGTCCCTCTATTTTAATGGGACCTTATATAGTATTTAAATATAGACACGAAATGAAGTACCTACACTCTGCTGAGATACTAACTAGTATAGTACCTACCTGATTATACTAGGGAGAGTATAATTAGTACCGAAAAGTATTCTCCCCACAAGACTTTGTAGCATCCAGTTATCTTGTTTATTCATGACGCCAGTTTATTCCTTATTTATGTGGGTACTGCTAAATAATGTAACAAATCTCCGATTATCTCCGGCGGAAAGTTATACTAACTTGTTTTTATTTCTGCGCATGTAGGGTCGAGATTCGGAGCATCCAGTATTTATTGTATGGCTCCTAAGATTCTTTGTTGCCCGCCTTGGAATTTCTTTCAGGGGCAGCTTTCTAAATATTTGCGTCAAAAAATGTCATGATGAAAGTACCAAAGAACTTAGATATTTTACTTTCTGTTAGCCGTTTAAGTTTTTTCGAGAGGGTAATATGCGAACATATTATCCTCTTTTTTCAGTGTCATAAAAGTGACTTACGGTACGATAAAGTGTAGTCATACTCCTAATTTTAGACGTAATAATAATCGTTTGCTTTATCAAAAATGAGGCCACGGTAATTAATTTTTAAACTTTTTTAATTTTGTTAAAATATTATCTGAACTAGCGATCCGCCCCAGCTTTGCACGGGTGCAATGCTGATACTAAATATACTACAGAATGTCTTTATATACGACGTTCACAGCTTTTTTGTCATTAGACAATACAAACATGTTAAGTAAAGGATAAAAAATGGTTATTGTGGGTTATCCTTAAGAGATAGACATATACCATCGTGGATTTTTTTGTAGACCTTTTTAAGGTGTACAATACTGTAGTACATTATTTTGATCTATCTCGTAGGGTTCAGCCAGCGTTTGCAATGTAAACGCAAAAAAATATGTTTATTTTCGACCTTACATTAAAAACCTCTAAAATTATCAGTGTTTCTCTACTATATTATGCATGTATTATACATATAAACCTTCCTCTTAAATCACTCTTTCTATTAAAAAAAAACCGCATCAAAATCCGTTACGGAGTTTTAAAGATCTAAGCATACATAGGGACAGACAGACAGCGGGAAGCGACTTTGCTTTATACTGTGTAGTGATGAAACGCAAGAAAAAAAATTATAAAAAAAAATAAAATTTAAACATTTAGTGGTCACCCAACAGTGATTGATTAACGTTGGCGTACCACACAAATGCGAAAGAGTATAAATCTTTTTTTGGTTCGACCATCTCTAGACTTTCCAAGAAAAGTTCTGGTATTTAAGGCCATAACATAAATCAGTCTACACTTGACTCAGCTGCGTACGATGTGGGCATGTAAACATTTTCGCTCGCCATTATACCAGACAGTAATATTAGGTATAATAAAGAGAATACTCAGAATAGACAAGAAATAATTTAACATTCCCTCTTTCCCGTAACAAATGACTCTATAAAATAATACGGGTCTCAGTGTAATGGCAGTTTACCTTGTGACAAATACTCTAAGGATTTGCAACCCACACTCGTGTTCCAGCTAAAGATGTTTTGTGCCCTCGTCCTAAGATGGTACGGATTTGTATGATAAATATTTAACTGTAAATCTTGTAGCTACTTAGATTTTATGGTTATGGGAATATCTTGTCCTTGGTTGTTGACCACGTAAAAGTATTTTGTTTATATGAAAGAAAATAAATAGGTATTCATTTTATCGCAAAATATTTTAACGTCTACAAACAATACATCCATTTATCACCCAAAAATGTTTGGTCCTTCGAGCCGGATTCAACAAAAACCTCAATGTCAAAAAAAAAAAAAGTAAAAGTCAATGAAGGTAGTCTTATAAATGGAGAATATTTATAGATCAGATATTCATTCTATAATGTTAGAAGCCTAACAGAGTCCACCAGCAATATATACATAATATATTACTTTGGATGTTGAAACGGTTTCAATTATTACTCAAAAGCACAAAAATAATGTGTTTGATCATGACTTTTATGGCTTAATTCAAAGGTTCTAATTGCGGATATAATTTCAGACAATAAATTATTATATAACCGGAATGGGTATCCCCGTACAAAAATGAATTGTTTTCACGCAGCCCCGGGGAGATTTAGATGTGAATACGTCTAAACAATCCCTTTTCATGGCAGCTGAAATTCGTCAGTAATTTCCTCCGGGAAACCATTATAATACTTATCAAACTGCCCTTTACTTGTTATATTTTTCATATTTAAAAAGTAAGCAAACGATGATTAAGTAAAGAAATTTTGGAAGTGGCAACTTGTCTCAAGGTGTAATAAACTAGATTCACCTGGACAGAGAAATTAAGACGAATTATTTTAGACGCGACGAAGGAATTCACAGCTTTTTAAGACTGAAGTCGCTGCAGTAACAAGTTATGAGATTATTCCAAATTGGGAAGACAGCTGAACTTCTTTTGTTGAAAATTATTGTTCCGTATTTCGGAATTTATCTTTGGGTTATCGTAATTAAAAAATATAATTTGAATTGTTCCCTTTATTTACATCTTTACAAATTAATTTCATTTTTAAATATTCCTAAAAAATACAATATTTAACCATTTTTTATTAAAAACTATGAAAATTGAATCCCTTATTCATTATATATTATTTACATTTTTAAATATTTTTACTAACAAAAATTATATTAAAAAAAAAATATATATATATATATTATTATCTACTCTAAATTAAATATAATGTTAAAAGTTTAAAAGGGCAGACCTTTTAAACCAAATATTAGATTTATTATACGTAGAACTATTTACATCATTCGATAAAGTGTTCCAGAAGTTTCCATGAATTACTAACATAATAAATAGATCGTGATGGTTATAAAAACATTAGTACAAAAGGTCCCAGTCGTGGGTGTTGTGTGGGTGATCACAGTAGAGGTTGGCCCTCAGACCCCTCAGACCCCCGGGCGGTTGAACCCAACCCTTTCGATGCCGCCAAGTTTTTACAGCGTCCCAACTTTTTCCGAACAAATGACTTTTATTTGTGAAAATGAAAGGGCTTAAAGCCGGTAATGAAAGAGAACGGATAGGCTTAAAAGTTATTGTTATGGGAACAAGTCAAAATATTTAAGGAAGACAAAGAGGGATTGTAATAAAGAGTGAAGTTTTCTCATTTTTTTAGGAAATTATTTTATTATTATGTAACTCTGTTTGTTTGTTTGTTTGCTACCTTTCCATGACTAAGCGGCTGATCGAATCGTTGTGTTTTTTTCTAAGTAGATAGATTATATCCTGGGAAAAAGGACATAAGCAGCCTTTTTTTCCCACGTAAACATCAAAATTTTCACGCGCACAAGGTCGCGGGCAACTGCTAGTTTCTTATAAAAATAAAAGATTGCGATTGTACAGTCACGAGCACCAAGCACCGCGAGAAATAACGATGGTAAATTGGGGATAGGATCTTTTTCATAAAAATATGAGTTCCAGAATACTATATTCGTAACAAAATGAAATTTTAATCAGAACAGTAGGAGAAAATTACTTTTAAATGTTGTTAAGTGTTTACATATTGGTGCTCGTGACTACACTGAAGGCCAATCAATGACAAAGTTCAGAAAATAATTAAACAAATCCTAAGACTAATCTAGGCATAACAAACAATGTCTTAAATAAGTAAATGTATCTCTGCACACCAACTCATAGATAAGCACAAATCCAATACAACATCTATCAGCCCTCGATCCCAATTTAACAGAGGGCGTTATCACTTGAGATATACGAATGGTCCCTCAGAAATACTCGCGATAAATTGGATGAGACGAGTGAAGGCGACAGAACCGCCTATAGTTTACTATAGTAGTGTACAGGGGGACTGGGTAAACGACGGACAAATTCGGCCTCAGATATTTCTGCTTACAATTTACAAATTAAAATAAGAGGAGGAATAGAGGAGCTCGTGGCTAAATAATAACAGCCGCACGGGTCGATCTTTAGATTAGCCGTGCTTGCCTAGGTTGGTCTGTGGATGGGTGACCACCCATTACATAGCGAGTTTCCTCCGTGCCTCGGAAAGTACGTTAAGCCGTTGGTCCCGGGTATTATTTGTAGATCTTTGACAGTCGTTAGGTAGTCAGTGGCTCAAAAAAAGTCTGACAACCCGTCTTAACAAGGGGTATCGTATTACCCAGTACTAACTGGGTTGTGGAGGTCAGATAGACAGTCGCTCCATGTAAAATACTGGTATTCTGGTACTGGTGTTATTTTGCATCCGGTTAGACTGGAAGCCGACCCCAATATAGTTGGGAAAAGGCTAGGCAGATGATGATGACGTTACAAATAAAAATGATTGTTTAAAAACATATCATCATCATCATCAGTTCAGCCGAAAGACGTCTACTGCTGAACGTAGGCCTCCCCCAAGTATCGCCACATTGACCAGTCCCGTGCGTCTTGCATCCAGCGGATCCACGCAACGATCACCGGTTTGCAGACATAAATCAAAAATCATATTATAGTCTTAATAAAAACGAAATTGTGATAAAAAAAATCGCATGTTGCCTTTGAAAATGCAGGAATTTATGGTCAGTTCAGTTTTCTCTTCATACTTCAATCTGCACTTACGACAGGTAAAAGTGTGTGAGACGTATTCTTTACTGTAACACACGTCCATACTGCATACTTACTCCATACTTACTTAACTTACTAATATTATTAATGCGAAAGTAAGTTTGTTTGTTTGTTATCTTTTCACGCCTAAACCACTGAACTGATCATCCTGAAATTTTGCATACGTATTTTCAGATGTACAGAAACGGACATAGGGTACCTTTCGTCCCGAAAAAAAGTACTGTTTCCGAGCAAAACAACAATAACGTTCTTATGATAATAGATGGCGCTACGTGTCTTTCGAATCATGATTGAATTATATTATTACAAGCAGAGTATAACCCGAATTGATTGTCAAATTCCAAATTAACGCGAGCGAAGCCGCAGGCAAAACCTAGTATCATAATATAACAGGCAGAAGATAGAGTCAAATTACTAATAATGTTTAATTATGGATTTTGAAATCGAAAATAAATATCCTCGTTCAATTGTCCTTCGTTTAACCAGTCAACTTGTACAACTATGCATACCTAGCACCTTACAGCCGGGACGAGGGATATCCTCTCTAAACACGATCGACTGAGAGCGGATTAAGAATCGCTCCTGCTTTTGATGTTTAGTTAAAGGGCGGTGTTTTGTAAAATAGCTGGACCATTCTACTGAAAGGGACCAATTTTCAGCAAAGGGATAATATGTGAATCAGGGAAATTGTTTCAAATTGGGATGTGTTAGGTGTGGTTTATTTAATAAGGTTATTCGTACTAACTAAAAGCGGTTTCGGGAACGAAAATCAAAGCCATGCCAAAATTAAACTCAAGTGCTACAGTAACAAAACAGGTTGGAAGATGTTTGTATGAAGCGTGGCCAGCCTAAGTTCTGACATTTTATCTTATTTTCAAAATAGCGGCCACGCTTAAAACCTGTATTAATCAATACCTGGCATCAATACAAACAAGTATTGTATGAGAGAAAATCTTCTAAAGCGTCACGTTACCAAAATATTAGTCATCAAAGTTACAATCTTCGCAATAACCACAAGTTTGATATCTTATAGTTCGGAAATGTGACGGTTTCCAAGATTTTGTCTCTCAAAAATAAATAAATAAATAAACAAAACACAAAACAAACAAATTAAAGAAAAGAAACAAAACAATAAAACACAAAACAAACAAATTAAAAAAAACACAAAACAAAACAAAACAAACAAAACACAAAACAAACAAAACACAAAACAAAACAAACAAGACAACAATACGTACAAAACTTGCTTGCTTAATATAATTGCCGCTAATTTGAAAGTAAAATAAAATGGCAGAAGTAAGGCAAGCGAAATCATTCAAAGCCCCATAACGTGCGTTTCATAATTTGTAATCTAATTTTGAGTTGGTTTTGGTTCCAGAAACTGAGCGTTAGTCTCTTAGTTGTTTTGACAATCTACATCATCATCATCTGCCGAGCCTTTTCCCTACTTTGTTGGGGTCGGCTTCCAGTCATACCGGATGCAGCTGCATACTAGATGGAGCGACTACCTATTTGATCACGACCCAGTTAGTAGTGGGTAATCCGGTACCCCTTGCTAAGACTGATTGTCAGACTTTCGGGCCACTGACTACCTGTAACGACTGTCAAAGATCTACTAATGACAGCGGCTTAACGTGCGTTCTACGGGCGAACTCCACCAGCGAGGCTTCACCTTGAAGATCGACCCGTGCGGCTGTTCTTATTTAGCCACGAGCTCCTTCTATTGACAATCTACATATTCCGATGTAATTTCCTTTTGAAGTATTTACTGCATCGGTTTTCTGAATAGTCTTTGTAGTAAACAAGTTGAATGGGTGTGGTAACAAAGATTTAAAAGCCTTGTAACCAAGCCATTGTTTCTCTTTCCCATTAAGATCTTACAATTTCTAGCTTATCTCAATCACCCCGCTATGCAAACTCGGTTAATTTAAAAAGAAACATTCTGCAACTCTTTGTGTGAAGTAAATGAGAACGGAAAGAAAATATCTCGGACGCAATTGTGCATAGAACGCAGATAGCGACACAAAGTTATAGGCGCTCTCAACAAACTCCGAAGTACGAATTAAAGTTTTAATTTCAACTGTCGTGTTAATTTATACTAATAGAATGTAAGTAAGGAATTTTAAGTTCGGTATTCATCTTGTCACAAAGTTTTTGGTTGAGACAATCTTGTTCCTCGACAGGAATCGGAAAGCTAAGACATTTCCAGATGGTTGGCGAATCGGTGGTAGCCTTTATAAGTTCAAAAGCATCAGAAATCGATTTAGGTAGCATTCCCCTATATTGTTGGATGTGGCCTTCGGCAAAAACGTATTCGTTTTTGTGAGAGAAGAGCAGCTATGCTTACATACATTCAGTCTAAAAAGTCTCGGGAATGGATGATTTGTTTATGGTTCCAAATTCGATTTTTGTTTTTTTTATTGTTAGATTGGCACAACTGTTTTCTATTTTGGCGCGGAGTTTGAGTTGCATCTGTTATTTAGATTAAAAACAGTGCTGTTTTTAGTTACATCATATTATTATCTAGTATTGCGAATTTCATAATGGACAAAAACATCGAACAAAGAGTTTGTCTTCAATTTTGCATCGCCAATGGAATTTCGTGTTCGGAGTCCCTGAAAATGTTACAGAAGGCTTGCGGTGAATCCACTTTATCAAAAACACGTGCTTCTGAGTGGAACAAAGCGTTCAAAAGCGGTCGAGATGTGATGGTGAAATAATCACTTGGGTATGAAACGTGTTGCCGCTCGGCTAGTCCTAAAAGATCTGAATTTTCTCCAAAAACTCAATCGCATAAGAGTCGCTGAGGACATACTAGAACGGTGACGAGACGTGGGTTTATGAGTTTGACATGCAAACTAGTCAACAAGCTGCGGAGCGACGTCTTCCAACGGAACTGAAACCGAAAAAACCACGCCAAAGTCGATCAAAAGTCAAAGTCATGTTGACCGTTTTCTTTGCCTATTGCGGTGTTGTGATCTCGGAATTCTTGCCGGAAGGTCAAACAGTAAATAAAAAATATTATTGGAGCGTTATGCGGCGTTTAAGAGAGCAAATTCGATGAACAGCCAGACTTGTGGAAAGAAAATTCTTGGATTTTGCTCCACAATAATGCGCTTTCGCACAAGGCCATCATAGTGAACGAATTTTTGACCAAAAACTATACCATACAAACAATACCAAAAACAAATACCATCGAGCAACCACCTTATTCACCAGATATGGCTCCAGTCGACTTCTTTCTTGTTCATAAACTCAAATTACCACTTCGTGGCACCCGTTTTCATTCGGTAGAAGACATAAAGAAGAATTCGCGGCGAGAACTGACTCAATTCCGGAAAAAGCGTTTAAAAATGTTTTGATGATGGGATTATTCGTTGGCGTAAATGTATCGTTTTTGAAGGAGCATACTTTGAAGGCGATAAAATAATTTTGGATGAATAA
Organism: Noctua pronuba; assembly: GCA_905220335.1. Lineage (NCBI taxonomy): Eukaryota > Metazoa > Arthropoda > Insecta > Lepidoptera > Noctuidae > Noctua > Noctua pronuba. The sequence continues at coordinate 7,565,180 of LR999914.1, forward strand.
CTAACATTTTGTGTATTATTGATCGTTTCCCGGTACTTTCTTGACAGAGAGTGTATATTACTTTCTTAACAACAGACCGAGCCCTCTGTGAAATATGTCCTGGATTTGGGTTCACCTAGTTCATATTATATGTCCCTATTATATCTCTCTGGAAGCGATCGAAACCGTGGGCTGCCGATAGTTAATAATACTATTATCAATATCTGTTACGTACAATGGCAACTTTATCATATCAGCCTGATATTTACCACTAACATAATCCCATCCGAGATAAATGATAATACATAACCATAAACTCTACGTTTGGCAACGTAGCAACCGAATTACTGATCGGAGTATGTCGTATTTCGGAATATCCACGAGCAAGTTTTTTTTTGCAGAACTTTACTTTTTGACAGCTTAAGTTAGAAAACTTGCAGGGAACTTTTCCGCAACGCAAGTCCGGTGCAGATGTCAACTTGCGCAAACTTTGCTTGTGGGCAACGTGCATTACGTGTACATGTAGGATACTATGCTATTACTCATTTTTGAGACAGAACCGACCGGGTGCAATAACACCCAACTGATAAGTTGGATTTTATTTGCAAGATAAAGATTATTGTTATTGTTTAGAACTTTTGGCAAGATTCACGACAAGATTCAGACATTTGTTAGACTCGTAACTGCTGTTAAAGACCTACAAATAATAGTTAGGACCAAAGAATTAACGTCCTCGCCGAGGCACGGAGAAGTCTCGGTATGTAATCGATGATCACCCATCCTCGGACCGGCCTCGGAAAATGTTGCTTAACTTGGAAGCTCGACACGTGCGAATGTTATTATTAAGCCAGAAGCCGACGATGGAATCTCTATTCAAGTCTCTCGAGCATGTACGTGATACCAAAAGTCGTTAGTGGTAGGTACGTCTCGACAATGCTCCGTGGCATCTACATGGATATTTATGTGTACAATATATATTAGTAAATCGTGGGCATGGCTCCGGGAAGCGAAACGTATTAATATGGTGTGTTTGGGCTATTAGCTGTCGACCTGTCGCTATCTATCTATTGTTACTGTTGTCTGTGGGTAGGCGACACATTATTGCGTCCTGATTTTTAATAGGGAAAGTTTTTTTAATAAATTTTGGTGTAACTGTAAAACATTATTAAATATCTTTTTGTATATTTTCAGCAGTTTAATCTTATAGAGAACAGGCATTGTCAAGTCATGTTTTTATCAATTATAAAGGTGTGGTTAAACCAACAAAAAATTGCGGATGTGACCGGATATTGACATCATCATCTGCCTAGCCTTTTCTCAATTATGTTGGCGTCGGCTTCCAGTCTAACCAGATGCAGCTAAACTAGTAATTTACATGGAGCGACTGCTTTTCTGACCTCCACAACCCAGATAGTACTGGGTAATACGATACTCTTTGGTAAGACTGGTTGTCAGACTTTCGAGCCACTGACTACCTGTAACGATTGTCAAAGATCTACAAATCACAGCCAGGACCAAGTCAGAGGCCCATGGGCGGTATAAAATCTCTGACAACAGATCGGTTAGGCACTAACCACACGATAAAGAAGAAGAGCCAGGACTAATGGCTTAACGTGCTTTCCGAGGCACGGCGAAAACTTGGTATTTATATACCTAATGGGTGGTCACCCATCCCAGACCAACCTAGGCAAGCGCGGCTTACCCTTAAAAACCGACCCAGCTATTAACACTTTATTGTTTCTGTCTTTCCGATGTGTCCATTATCGGCTGCCGGTCTGCAACTGTCCGGCCCAGTTTGACTTGTTCCTTATAATCTTAGTGACATCCACGTTTTACGATAACTTTGAAGGTAACACATCCTATGAAGATATTTCCGTACACTATTTATATCATTAGTCCCAGATGTGACTAACGATATAAACTGGAACTGACAGGAAGGAAACTATCATAGGTTCTCAATACCTCCATACACAACGCGGGCCCAATCCGCCAATTTTCTTATAGTAAAAATGTGAAAAGTAGCCCCGAATGAATACAGGGTTCAGCCGACCCTCGTTACTTTGAGGATACAACTCTATCGGTAGTCCACCGTTGGGAATAGTGCTGTATTGCCCACTGTGCTCTGATCGACTCGATAACATTGATTGTCGCTGAGCGGGAGTAGTGACGACCGTTTGTTGCTGTTGAACTTTTGGATTGAGATTGAATGCGAAGTCATACATGTTTACTTTAAAGAGCGAGGCAGCTATGTCAAACCGGTACGGAAAAAAAAGTTGAACTTGGCTCCAGGCATGGCCGCTTCCACACAAATATTTACTAAAGTATCTGTCAGTGATTCGTCTCTGGAGACGCGTGTACATACACGAACACCAACATGTATACACTTTACTAAATTTAAAAGCAATTTTCGCGAGAAATAACGATTGTAACTTGGAGATAGGATATTTTTCATAAAAAAATATATTTTTCAGAATACTATGTTCGTAACAACATGAATTTTTTATCAGAACAGTAGGAGAAAAACACTTTTAAAAGTTGTTAAGTGTTTACATATTGGTTCTCGTGACTGTACTTATACAAACATTGTCTTCACCGGTTTGTCGGATCATTTAAGCGCATTACCAAATTCAATTGATCCTTTAACTCAAATAATGATAATTACCGACAGACTGATAATGAAGCTCAAAAATTTCGCTTCAGCAAAAATCTATACTAATATTATAAAGCTGCAGTGTTTGTTTGTTTGTTTGTTTGAACGCGCTTATCTCTGGAACTACTGGTCCGATTTGAATGATTCTTTCAGTGTTGGGTAGTCCATTTATCGAGGAAGGCTATAGTCTATATATCATCACGCTACGACCAATAAGAACGTAGCAGCAATGAAAAATGTTGCAAAAACGGGGAAAATTGTATTGTAATTGTAAATAACTTGACGCGGACGAAGGTCGCGGGGAACAGCTAGTAACTTGATAAGATGACAAAGTATCAAAAAGAACTTTTCACTCAATCTGCTTAAGGAAAATTGGTGGAAAATCGATCACAAAGATATTATATTGCAAGAGTTTCCGTTGCGACATAGAATAAAATATTAAAACATGGCCCAAATATTTGCACTTACATTTTTATAAGTGTGTTTGAATAGCTATCATACTATGGCGGTATTGAAAGGCAAAAAAGGTAATTAAGATGAATAGAATAGCAGAAATTCCTAAAAACGTCATCGGCGTCCATCATGGTGCGAGGGAAAGATAATTATTTCGCACATTCCGATGTTAATCCAGAGAAATGGATTTCAGTTGGATTCGTTCAGTCGAGAAGATTCTACGTAGTTATGCGTGCCGAATAAAACTTATTTTTAATCATGGAAAATTCTCGAATTATTTCCCTAATTACATTCTTATTAAATTGGGCGTAAAATGAGAACGTTATAGGATCTGTTTCACTGTCGAATTTTTTCATAAACTAAGCTTTTATGAGTCTGGATTTATTTAAATTACAAATTGAACCTTTGCTAGGCGGGCATAACTTACGGTATGCAAAATTTCCACGTTTAAACACACTTTACATGAAAATTTTGCATGTTAGGACAAATAATACATTGATTTCTGAAAACCTGTTAGTAAGATCTCTCATCTACCACTTTCTATAACTTCTAAAGACACCTCATAATTGTTGTAATCTGTATAACGACGTAGTATGACAAAGTTCATAATGGTAAGTCCTCAGGAGCAGCCGTCGTCGCCGGGATTAGGGAAGCGCCGTTACACCGCACTCCAACTTTTAATCCTACACATGAGGGTGACAGTACTTCCATATCGATTTTTAGTGACGTGACGTCCCAGAGATTTTTTTGCTCGTCATTCTTTTTGGTTCTTGGAAATCGTGTACTTTGACTTTGAGTTCTTAGACATAATAAATAATTCTGTACACAACGTTGATAAACATCTTTACGTAGTATATCTTTAGAATGTTTAGTCTGTCAGCAAAGATATTAAAAATAATGAAACTTTTTGTGTTACGCGTTAACGAGTTGAGTAGTAGAGAGGGCGCAGACGCAGTGTTTATTTATTATTTATTTTATTCATTAACAAATACATTTGTTTTCGGGTGGACCGAAGCTAACAAGAGTAGTCATAAATTGCTAATTGTCCAGTCCCAAGTAACGGGTCTGGTGGATGTTATGTTCATCACCCATTGGTTTCTTAAACGATCACATGAGGATATTTTAAAAATACACAACTTCAGTATTATAATATCATCAAGTCTTTTCACATTCAATAAACCGAGCCACGATAAATTTTATCCGTGTCACATCACTAAAATATGCCAAAGAATATGAAACGAAATTATTTGCAAAAATTATGTTGAAATCCGATTTGAGATCCCAGAAAGCGAGTTATGCGTCGAATTCGGCTAAATTATAATTTATGATATTTCAGACATGCGTTGGAAACAGACTTATATTATTATCTATAGCCGAGTTTTTAAGAACAAAGGCAAATATTTATGTGTTGAATTGGAAAACATGTCTGTGTTTTCAGAATGACGGAGTATAAAGAAAGTCGTTTAGTGTTTTACTTTTATTTTTGTTTGTGTATCGTATCACTGGATATTATATATCAAATGGGCTACAAATAAATCAAGTATTAATAAATATAACATCGTATTTTAAGTTAAGACGAGCTTTTGTGAATTGAGACGGGAATTTATTTAAAACAATTTGATATTGAAACCAAATTGTTTCAAATAAATGCCCATCAGGCCGATGGGCATTTATTTGACAGTTTTCGATAATTCGAATTATACGTTATAACAAATCTATTGCCTGGTATACAAAAAACGAAAACTACAAGCACAACATAAATATTACAACAAATTCCTGCGTGACGTTGATAGATTTTCTTTTTCTTTATTCGTTTAGTTTTAGTAGATCAATAAAATCAGTAAGAACACACATAACATAACATCACGCCTATAATCTCCGAAGTGTTAGGCAGCGGAACTTTGTCGTTGTACTAGTAGTCGCAAGCGCGACTGCTAAGAATGAGGTCCTGGGTTCGATTCCCGGGTCGGGCAAAGTGTTATTGGGTTTTTCCATCAGGAATTTTTCAGTCCACGGAGTCTGGATTTCTGCCCTTGGATGGCAATGGGCTCGCCCCCTATTACATATGACTTAAACATAACTGGCGAAATGTGTGTACTATTAGGTATCAGTAAAAACTATGATCAAAATTAAAACTGGTCACTTTATGAAAACCAGAATTAAGGAGGTAGTTACTAAGTACAAAGTTGTAAATTACAAGTCGTTCCTTTTCGACCTAAGGTCAGACTGATCTGACATTTTAAGCCAATAAATGTAGCCACGGGTCTAGTTGAAGTCATTAATCACAGGATACAAGTATTTTTCAGTTCTCTGCTAAAAAGAAGAATAATGTACTTTTGGAAAAATCTATTCAGCCATTGTTTATTCAACACCACACTGTTTTTCTCACATATCAAGTGAAATATTTCAGAAAAAAATTACGTATTCAAAGTGAAAGCACTTATTTTTAATTTTTCTTTTGATGTTTCTCACTAAATAGAAATAATAATAATTTATTTATAAATATGAGAACCAACAACTATTTTTTAATTTTATTTATTTGCCTGAAATATGGTATTTTACAGACTTTATAACATACACAATAGTTCCTCATATGTAACAAATGAATAACAATTGTATATGCAACACAAAGCCATATACAGGTTCTCACGAGTAAAAACAGAGCTAGTAAATGGATTCCGAGATCTTAGGTATATAGAATCTCTTGGTGTTTTTTTTTAAAGAGTCTGTTTTGAATAAACACATTTGTATTTATTTAACATTATATTTTTACATTTGTTTATTCGTTGTACACGTTATTTTGTATTATAAAATTATACCCGTATCTGACCTTGGTGGCATCACTTTGGGCCCTTTCAGAATACCAGCGCTGTGACTTTTTTTTATATGTTGCAGCTCCATGCTGAAATTTTTATATAATTTTTGTTTTATTGTGAATTCAACCATTTTTTTTTGTTTTGTCCTGTGTGAGTGTAATAAATATTTTTTTAATTATTTCTTTAATATTTGAACAAATTAGGTATGCGGTGTTGAAAATAATCGAAGTGGCCGTTTAACAAGAAATTGTATCGCGGGTTGTTGGAAACCCACAATTATCTAAAGAGACATCGAGAATGTAATAAAATGGACAGTAACCTCGGGAGAATCTCGACTACCCCTTGCAAGATAATAATATTATACAGTTATTGCGATGATATAAGTTGAGATACTTTTATTATTATTCTATTTCGAGTTTCTTCATATAAAGTTGTAAATGAAGATTGCTTCGTAATCTCGAATGGACAGATTCGGGACAGTAGCCGAATAAGTATAAATATAAGTATATTGGGGATAATGCTGCCGTGGTTTACCTTTTTTACTTTAAGAATAATCCGTTTCTGTATGCCGTTCACATCAGTGAGTTGCGGCCAAACGCAACCCTATTTCTAGTGTTCTACCGAAGGTTCCGTTTCGGTTTCGGCCAATTATTGGCCGCATTTTTGGCCCACCAAATCTCGGTATTCGAGTATTGTCGTGCATCGCGTCGTCCAGGTAACTACGGGTGAGTTCATTGCTCGTGATCGCCAGCTGAATTCGCCGCCGTTCTTGGCTGAAACTGGGACCAGGGCCGAAGGTTCGGTTTCAGCTGAAAATCATGTTCCGGTCGGCCACTACCTATTTCTTAAAAATCTTTATTTGTCATCCTAAACTCCTTTAATGTAGGTACCTAGGTATAGACTAGAACGTCGCCGTTCGTTAAATTAGCTCAAAGCTTACTTTGCAAACAGATATGACTGTGATATTAGGTGATAAAATGCTGCATTTTGTCTAAACCTCAACTATACGCTTGTACTACACCAACAGTTAGTTACTGGTAAGAATGACCGAGCTACATAGAAAGAGGGTAGAACGAATTGTCTGCTCATAAACATCCACCCGCAATAATTTCAGTTAATCTGTGATCATGGTGCTTGCAACAGCGCCAAAATATTGGGTACTCAAAACAAACAATGAACATGGTCCCAAAAAAAATATCCCATTTCTAGTGTTAATGATAGAGCTAAATATTTTCAAATGGCGACTAAAAATTGCAACTTTTTAAACAACGTATCGGGTATCCGTCACCGTTTAGACACCGCACAAGATAAATGATTGTGTATCCAAAGCTTTACAATGTTAGGGTATATTACAGACATACATCACTCTGACACTGTTTTAAGCTTTTACGGTTTAAAACTAAACTGAGACTAGGAAAGAGGGTAAACAGATTTGTCTGCACCTAACTATTTATTTACCATCCACCCGCATTCTCCAGTGATCTCGCGATCATGGCGTTTGCAACAGCGTTGAAATATCGGGAGCTGAAAATAATGAATAATCACGGAAGATATCCCTTAAGTGACAGTATAAGTAAAGGGTGTAACAAGACCCTTAAGGAAGCCGAAAGGCACTAGTTCTCTCCATCATTGCGATCATTTTTTTATTCTAGACCATACCGGGGAACCTTCTAGTTACGGAGGTATTGGGGGTCAAAGTAACAACTTTTTCAGAAGTTTTTTTTTAAATACATGTTTTTAATGTAGGATTTTTAACAGCTCCACGACCCCCATACTATTCAATCCATCCATTAGCACAATGTTTTGAGTGCGTTACATTGAGTCCTACCGTAAAACGTGATGTTCCACCCCAAAAAAAAAATGTAAAGTTTCTTAGTTTGATGTTCATAATACTTGGTTGATGGCTTCGTGAAGGGTCCGTTTACCTGACTCTGGTCCTGTATACATGTCTAATAAGCTTCTCTACTATAACTACATAGTTTTTCATAGCCAGGCTTCTCCGTTGTAAGACTTTAATGGGCTATTATGAGCCATAATGCTGCTCTAAATTGACGGCATACGTGTAAAACGGCTCGACGAAGGCTTACTTACGTTTATCGCGCTTCTCCATTATTTCCTTGTCGAATAAACGCAAAGTCACCTGGCGGCCATTAAAATTTCCTTTCATGGTTTTAAGGACGCCTTGTAAGCGCTGAGTTTTCGTGGTTCAGTAATATTAGAGGAGCTTTAGTGAGTGTACTTTTATGTAATGTTACTTGCGATGTGAGGGATCTTGCTGTGGTGTGAATAATTGAGGCATGTAAACGTCCGCCATTAAAAATCTACCTCAAAATTTATTTATCCTAACCAACTTTTGGGGTCATAATATATTTTTCGGAAGAAGTCGTGGTGACCTTAGGGGTTTTTACTTTAATGGGACGTTTTGAATCATCTGATATCAATCCGAAAATCCCACGTTATTTACTATTGGTCAGTTGAAGCAGTAGTTGAAATGAATGCATGTATTTCGTTTTTTTTTATTATTATTGCGAAGAGTTTTTTTTAATAAAAAATAGTGTAAAGTAATAGTCACAGCATAAAAACATTCAAAATCTAGTCACAATCTCATTTCAGTGTCAAAAACTTAACAACTTTTGACAGATACATACTGATTTTTTTTTCGGTTTTATTATTTATTTAAATAAGAATGTGAACCTTCTTAAAACACGAGATATGTTCCTTTTAACACATTCACTCATTCACAAGTTCAACCGTCCCCAAAACACAAACCTGCCAATCGGCAAAAAACATTGGAATAAAACACATGCATGATGGTAGACGTTTTTGCCGATTTCAGTTGCCGGTCGAACGAACGAAATGGTGCATTTCATTTATCAGATTTCGCTCGTAGCCTGAGAGCGTGTGTTTTTCATCGAGCCCACACACGGCCACGCTGGACCACGGGTCACCATGAATCTATACTAATATTAGACATAAGAAGTTTGTGTGTTTGTAAGTTTGGATGTAGGGGGTAATCTTCGGAACTGCTGATTCGATTTCAAAAATTCTTTGACTAATGGGGAGCTACATTATCCCCGAGTGTCATAGAATATGAGGGGTGTAAAAATCACCCTTAACAAAGGTGAGAGGCACTTGTTCTTCCCGTCATTGCGATTTTTTTTGTTTAGTAGGTACTTGGCCATACCTGGGAACCTTTTAGTTGCAGAAATATTGAAGGCAAACTATTTCACATAAAAATAGTTTAGTTTAAGTTTATGTTATTACTTTAATTGAAATGACCTTTTTACTATTCAATACATCCATCAGCACTATGTTTTGAGTGCGTTACATTGAAACCGCGTTTCACACAAAAAAGTCGTTTCCCAGCAATAATTTTTGTGCAGAGTTACTGTTAATGGCTATGTGATGGTTTACACCTAGTATTTAAAACGTACCAGTGGGATAAATTTCGAACTAGACGCGAGCGAAGCCGCAAGCGAAAGCTAGTTGACAATAAAGTGACAGAGTCGAAGGCCCCGCCAAATGTCGCCTGCAGACGATTGTAAAATTGGCCCCTATCTAATATCGGAAAATATTGGAGTTATGATTGTTGTGTCTGACTGTTATTGTATGGGTGTGTCCGGACTTTCTGGATTGTTCGGCCGTGATAAAACGGGTCGTTTAGTTGGTATTGGTAGATTTTTTTTATATGCGGTTGTGGTATATGGATTTTATTGTGAAATATTGGGTTAAAAACAACGTTATTTTTCCCGACTACGACGTTTTTTTTTTATACCAGTGTTTTCAATAAAAAGAAACAACTTATCAATGTAAAAACTTTGCACAATTTTGATTTTTTTAAATTGATTTTTTCAGTAGTACAGTCACGAGCACCAATATGTAAACACTTAACAATTTTTAAAAGTGTTTTTCTCCTACTGTTCTGATTAAAATTTCATATTGTTGACGAACATAGTTTTCTGGAACTCATATTTTATGAAAACGATCCTATCTCCAAGTTACAATCGTTATTTCTCGCGAAAATTGCTTTTAAATTAAGGAGAGTGTATACATATTGGTGCTCGTGACTGTACACATACATTTCATTCATTTAAATTATTGCCAAAATAAACTCATGTCAAGTTACCAATAAGCACAGAGAAAAGATTAGTAACATTTTTGTTTATTATAAATCATAGTTATCTGGTTCGAGGAGGCACGGGAAAATAGCACATAGAAGGAATGGGCCTTTGCCCAGCAGTGGGACAGTACAAGCTAATAAAAAAGGTATCGAATATTTTAGTTGTTAGTACTGAGAAAATTCACCCTGTTCCACTTACTTACCTGTTAGTATAAACTAAACTAGAACGATAACAGTCATTTAATGAATTAACATTGAAGCCTAAAAATGATACAAATCTGTGTTGGCCTCGTACAGAGTCACATTTTTTGTCCTAAAAACTTGTCGTGTGTAACTTTTATGCTTCTAATCTGTAATCTCTACAAGACCAAAATGAATGGCTTTCTCTTCTTCCTAAGTTATCTGCAAAGCCTTATCCAAACTACATCGCATTTGTATCTGGTTTCGGGACCAAAAACGGAATTCGTGAATAAAATAAAAATGAAAGCTAGTGCTCTTCCACGTATTACCCAGTACTAACAGGGTTATGGAGATCAGAGAGGCAGTTGCTCCATGTAAAATACTGGTATTAAGCTGCATCCGGTTAGACTGGAAGGAGACCCCAATATAGTTGGGAAAAGGCTAGGCAGATGATAAAAGCTAGCGCTCTAGTGCGTACAAAGCTTTTAATAGTTATAATAACATAACATCACGCCTGTAATCCCCCAACGGTTCGGCAGAGAGAGGTGTTACCTCATAGTACACCTACATTTCGCCAGTTATGTTCAAGTCCCATGTAATAGGAGGCGAGCCTATTGCCAGCAACCGAGCACAAATCCAGACTCAGTGACTGCTACTGAGAAATTTTTGATGGAAAAACCCAATAACTCTTTGCCCGACGCGGGAATCGAACCCAGGACCTCATGCTCGAGGCAGTCAACTAGTTATAATGTCTACATTTTCTTTTAAGTTTTCCAACATTTTCCTTCAAGCCACGTGCTGTTATGTCCCCGGAAGAACTAACGGACATAAATTAAACATGACACATAATCAATATGACACTTCCTTTATTATTTCTTATTCCGTGCCATCCTTGCTTACGAACTCGTGGCAAGAATCATAACTAGCGCTCATAAACACCGTATTATATTACTATGACAGAACAATATAATAAACAATTTACTGTGGACAGAAGCAAAAAATGTTAATTGTTTATTGGTATACTAAAACTTTTTGTTAGTGGCCTGGAAGTCTGACTACTACTCTTACCCGGTACTAACTGGCGTAGCGTTTTATTATCTTTTCAAACAATTTGTACATCATCTGCCTAGCCTTTTCCTAACTATGTCGGGATCGGCTTCCAGTCTAACTGGATCCATCTGAATACCAATATTTTACATGGAACGGCTGCATGCCTGACCTCTGCAAAACAGTTAGTACTGGGTAAGTGGATAATACCAAACCCTTGGTAAGAGTGGTTGTCAGACTCACACAACCCGCAACCTAGTTAGCACCTCAGCGCTGCGTTGTGGCGGTCAGATAGACAAGGGGTATCGTATTATGAGTAATACGGTACCCCTTGGTAAGACTGGTTGTCAGACTTTCGGGCCTGTTAATGGTTGTTCACCCATCCACGGACCAACCTAGGCAAGCGCGGTTTAACCTGAAGATCGACCCGAGCGGCTGTTATTATTTAGCAACGAGCTCTTCCACAATTTGTAACTAATATTTTTAAAAGATTATAGAGCTAGCAAGCTATCTTTAGAACTTATCCCTATCTTTTTTTTAATTTCCTTCCAAGAACGCAAGTTCTCCAGAACTACACGACATTGTAATAAATTGCAAATGGAAACTGTGGGCGTGAGACTCACTTCCTTATGCTTCAGAATATTAATAACTTCACAAATGGCTACACGTGCCGACTAAAGGCTTGCTTAGTTACTTTCTGTACGAATACTTAAAATCATGCTGGGGCTGAAAAACTAATTGGTAGACGACGCATTGCCTAATATCCAGACACAACACAGATGCTTCGTTGGTCTAGTGGCTGCAAGCGCAACTGCTGAGCGTGAGGTCCTGGGTTCGATTCCCAGGTCGGGCAGTGTTATTGGGTTTTTCCATCAGGAATTTCTTAGTAGCAGCCACGGAGTCTGGATTTGTGCCCTGTTGATGGCAACAGACTCGCCTGCTATCACATAGGACTTACAAACATAACTGGCGAAATGTGGGTGTACTATTAGGTACACCTCTGCCTAAACCATCGGGGATTACAGGTGTGATGTTGTGTTATGTTATGTAGAACATAAATATAAGAGATATGTTCCGATAGTTTCGGTATTTTTGTGTCTAAAATGATCAGATTCGAGCCCCCAATGATGAAACAAAAGGCAAAGTTCACGTTTCTAAAATTGGACACCACACGTGGACACCGCATATATCATGCAGTTTTTGCAGCACGAAGGGTGCTGCAAAAACTGTGTGTCTGCTCACCTTTTAGCCTTTAGGCAGATCGAACCAGAAATAGTTCCCAATACTTAGGCCGTGTTCACACACAGCGTATAGTCAGCCGCCGACTATGAGCGTCAAGTTCAAAATGTATGAAAAAACAAACGGCAGTCTGAATTTTTTTCGTAAATTTTTACTGAGCGCTCACAGTCGGCGGCCGACTGTACGCTGTGTGTGAACGTAGCCTTAGAGGTTTAGCTAAATACAATGATAAATGATGTCAAATAATAGAAAGAGATTTTTTGTTTTTGTTTTAAATTAATAAACATAACATCACGCCTGTAATCCCCGAAGTGTTAGGCAGAGTCGTACTTAATAGTACACCTACATTTCGCCAGTTATGTTTGTAAGTCCCATGTGATAGGGGGCCAGCCTATTAACTGGGCACAAATGCAGACTCCGTGGCTGCTACTGAGAAATTCTTGATGAAAAATCCAATAACACTTTGGCCGACCTGGAAATCGAACCCAGGACCTCAAGCTCAGCAGTCGCGCTTGCGTCTACTAAAACAAAGAGGCAGTCATTAATTGATTTTCCCAAAATCGTGTTTCACTACAGGGTAAAGAAACATGTAATAAAAAAAGACAAATGAACACTTAAACCATAAAAAGGTCAAAAAGGCTCCTATCTCAGCTGATATGCTAACATAATATTATACTAGGTTTCATGATATTCATGAGAATATTACCTACATTAAAACTAAATAGGTATTCACGGATCATTTACCGGCTAATTTCTGTGAAGGGCAGGACCCACCGGGAGTCAAGTGCCCTGAACAAAAGTTAAATGAATCCTTAAATGTAGTGTAGGGGGATTGGTCTACATAACCTATAAGAAATGTTAAAGGTTAAGCTAAAACCTCATTATGATGAGCCTGTGTTACACCTACATACAGATGGTAAATGCCAGTGAATAGGATTACAATAAAGGTATCTAGAAAAAATATATTTAAGGCTGTGTAGGTCAAAGTAAGCCCACAGAGGTGGTGTTAATCTTGGGTCGGTGGTATTTAAAATTACATATTTGCAAAATCTGCAAACTGAGGAACTGGCTAATAATGGGTGTAAAATGATGCTTAACGAAGCTGAAAGACACTTGTTCTTGACACTTGTGTCGTCATTGCGATATTTTTTTTTGTTCTGAAACATAGCTTCAATCTTAAATCAACCTTCTAGTTACGGAGATATTGAAGGTCAAAGTGCCAAATCTCTCTCACAGTTTTTTTTTAATTTTTTTATGATACCGTTTACTTTTCAATGCTTCCATCAGCACAATGTTTTGAGTGCGTTACATTGAGTCCTACCGTATCTGTGATTTTCACCCAAAAAAAAACGTAGTTTCCTCAGGATGTACAGAGCTTGTGAATGCTTGGTTGACGGCTTCGTGAAGGGTCCATTTGAACCTTGTATAGCTTGTAACTTGGCAGTATACAATAAACTGTCATAGGTTAAACAACAAAATATTGAAAAGCCTCGAATAATATTGAGACAACTTTGTGGTCACAAAAAATAAGTCAAGTTCTTGAAATTGATAGCGAAAATAAACTAAAGCGATGCTTTTTATTTAATCTCTCCAGCGGCCTGTCAAAATATTCGAATTTCAAAAATAAACCGATCTCGAAGCCTTCGCGGCGGCATCGCGATGGCGCGACAATAAAAATATTACATTTCGATTTCACAACATCGACGGTATCTACAACAGCACGCACATTAAGGGCAAGTACTTAAATCCGTCTAAAATTGGCTGGCCGTAAATTTCAGTTAATGTCTGCCGAAACGATCCAACACAATACAAGAGAGATGTTTTCTCTAGGCGGACAGCCTTTTCCTTCGTAAAATGTTAAGAAAAGCGAAAAGTTTATGTCGGGCTAAATGTTAACACCCCTTAAACTGGTAGTTCGGAGCGCCTTATGTCGGCTAACGAGCTTTCTTAGGCTTCATAGTTGTTGACAATGTCAACATGGCTGTCAAGTTATTTTGTTGGTTAAGTATAACGTACCAACCACGTTATACTTAAAATAATTCCTGAGGTTAAGTTTACGAGAACTTATGGTAAACTTATAGTTTTAAGGTATCTAGGTTTTGCCCGCGAATTTGTCTGCCCGGATCGAGATAAACAGTATTTTATATGTAAAAAGTAGTATTTAATAAAGTAAACTATCTGTGTACCAAGTTTCATCAACATCCGTTCAGTAGTTTTTGAGTGAAAGAGTTACAAACATCCATCCATCCCGACAAATTCTGAATCTCCTGACTGTTTTAAATTAAGGAACCTAAAGTAAAGATATTATATCGAATTTCTATCAATTAAACAATGTAGGTAGGTATATATAAGTAAATGATAATAAGTATAACTTGACAGTGATGGGTATCAATTATCGCCCAATTTAATTACCTTACGAAAATAATCGTTCATTTTGTTCAGATCTTGTGAGGTTTTATAAAGAGGTGCGTGGGTTTACTACCTACACACAAAGATTCTATTTCTTTGAAAACCTTTGTGTAAAGAGAAAATTCTGTATTTTAATATTAATACGATTTCCAAAAGCGAAATAATTTTGTTAATCAAAAACACATCAAAACCTTTCCTCACAGTGTATCATAACCAGAAAATTTCAGCTCTCTTGATCGCAAAGAGAACAAACGCAACAAAAGACGATGAGTTTTCAAAATTACTGAGTTATTCGAGAAAATATCCACTTTCAATTTTAACCCTGATTAACCATTGTGGGAGCAACAGTCGTTACTTTCAGATTTGGGCAAGAGGGAATTCAATGGAAATCAAACAAAAACAACTCGAAAAAAGAGAATGACAATAGTGGATGGAAAATTTCAATTAGAAGACTTGAATACGGACAATGGAAAATGGCGGACTGAAAGGTTTTTCGAGAAAATGCAGTTGTAAAGAAATTCGTCTGTCTGTACCTCCCTTTTTATAAGTTATGAAACCTAATTTGAAAGTTTTCAATGTGGGTACGTTATTATAAGGTTTTCATCTCGTATTTTATGGTACTTTTGAGTTAGGCTTTTGTGAAAAAGCCTTCGTAAAAAAGACAAAAGGGGTTTCAGGTATTGTGTGAATGTTATATGATTATGGTCATATAAAAGTCTAAGCTCTTTTGTTTCAATGTTAAAGCTGATTATACAATAGACAGCTAGGATCATTAGATTAGCTTACGCAACTGCCTGTTTTCGAAAGAAAAATAAAAGATTTTTTATACATATTTTTTTATTTACAGGTAATAACAATCAAAAATATTTCGACGTATTTCATCTGATTGGATGCAGAAGGCCAGTCCAAATATGGACTGTATTTATAGTGAGTACAGTGAATTTGTACATATTTAACCGGAACCAGTTCAACATTTTCATTAAAATCATCCATTTCACTTTATGAAAACCTTTTTCTACTTTTTTTTGAGGCTCAACTTCGGCTCTGCAAAAATCCGTGGAGTAGCCTCCTGCATTTGATGCGAAAGGCAGATTTCATTGCATTGCTAATTAAGGAAAACTAATTAACGTCTCTATGACTTTCAACGTTTGCTCAAGTTTTTACTTACTGAGGTGCAAATTGTGCTAATTTCACGAATTAAAGGTAGATTTCGCTTGATAATACGTTTTATTCTTAAGTACTATTATACCTACATGGCTTATGCCCGCGGCTTCGTCCACGTGGAGTTCGATAATTGTCCCACGAGTTCATACTACCGGGACAAAAAGTATCCTATATGTTAATCCAGGTTTTAAACTATCTGTGTGCTAAATTTCACCCAAATCCGATCAGTAGTTTTTGCGTGAAGAAGTAACAAACATCCATTCATCCATCCTCACGAACTTTCGCATTTATAATATTAGTAAGATTTACTTGGTGAGTACATCAACTTTGGTCTAACAATTTCTACATAGTTAGTGTCATTCCTACCAAACACAAATTGGTTGAATTGACAATGATAATCTTGATTTTATGGATTTCAGTCTCTAAATGAGACAAAGGGAAAATCAACGCAATGAAAACTCTTTGATGTAACTTTACGAATAAAATATTACTTCAAATAATTGTAATAAATAGCTGAATGGGGCCACAAAGAGAAATATTTTTGAACTCCCAATAGGTTTAGAGTGTTAGGATAGGTAATTATTTTTAAGAGGAAAAATCGAACGTAGCTGTGACGTTAATGAAAATTCAGTCATATTATATTCAGAGACTTGTGATGTGAAGAAATTACTCACTTCAGTCTCGTGCTAAAACAAAGATGGCCTTGGGTTGCTTTATGAATTTAGAGAAAGTGGTAGTCAGCAAACAACAATTAAAGTATACCATAAACCACACTGGCTTGTGTTATAAATTAAGTAAAAATTTCAAAGAATATTTACATTATTTATAAACTACAACTATGCACACATGCTAACACTATGGAACGCGCTATGCTTGGAGTCTCTCTGAGGGATCGCATCCGAAACGAGGTGATCCGGCAGAGAACCAGAGTTGTCGACATAGCTCACAGAATCAGCAAGCTGAAGTGGCAATGGGCCGGTCATATTAGCCGTAGAACCGATGACCGTTGGGGTAAACGTGTTCTTGAGTGGAGACCGCGAATCGGCAAACGTAAGGTGGGTCGCCCTCAGGCTCGGTGGAGTGACGATCTTCGCAGGGTGGCTGGTAGCAACTGGATGAGAGTTGCTGAGAATCGAGTTGAGTGGTGTGCGATTGAGGAGGCCTATGTCCAGCAGTGGACTGCTATGGGCTGATGATGATGATAAACTACAAATCTAAAATAGTAATAAAAATATGCACAAGTATCAAAGGGTTACAGGGTGTCAAAAAATTCGTCCACATCGCTGTCAACATTAAAAGTGCCCAGAAGGCTGGCAGCATTGCCACCTTGGATGGCAATGCCTTTGGCCAAAAAATAGGCTAGCTCTCTGTCATGAGAAGAGTCGAAAAAAAAAAATTCCTTTGCTTCAGTTAATTGTTTTGCTTTCTGTAAATCTCTGAAAATTAGAAGTTACAGCCTCAGGCCTCATTTAAAGCACACAAAGAAAGAAAAATCACAAATGTTACCAAGTAAAATAATCCCTATTTACCATTTAATTTTTAAGTAGATTATCTAATTAAAATCCTCTGTCTATTGTAATTCAAGCTCTTTGTCCACACAACCAGGGTCCTATAAGAAGTATAACCCTTTCTAGGTAGAAAGGGTTATACTTCAACGAATTTCGTCAAGCATCGTAGTGTAAAAATTGTGACGTTACATGGGTCGATCGTGATTTACGACGCGTCTTAAGCAAGGGCATAACATCACGCTTGAATTGCCCGAAGCGATGGCAGAGGTTTATGGTGTGCCCACGTTTCGTCAGATATGTTTTGGTCTCATATAGGTAGCTAGCTTTGGCCGGAAATCCTACGAGAACGTACAACTAGGATAAAAAGTATGCTATGTCTAACCGTACCGCTGATGAGGTCGACAGCGGCGAAGTTGGTATGAAGATCTGACCATGTTTGCAAGGCAAGCGTGGCCAAAAAATTACACAAAACAGAGAGGTTTGGAGGGTGACAGGAGAGGACTTTGCCCTGCAATGGGACACAATATAGGCTAGGAAAAAAATGTTTTAACCCAGATCACCGTCTACTGGTGTCCTAAATTTCATCTAAACTCGTTCAGCTCTAAAAGTGTGAAATAGCAACAGATGTTATTCACGCATAAATTATAATATTAAGTCTCAATAAGAAGGTGAAGAAGACTTGCTGTGGGTTGCGGAACTGTTCGAAAGAGATACCGCGGCCCTAGAACACAAAGGGCAAAGAAGGAACAGTTTTAGTCAGTAGAAGTCTGACACTCCCTCCCACTCCGCCCAGAGCGGGGGGGGAGGGGGTTATTTGATGATTTCCCATCAAAAAAAAGAAGACTTGCTGCGCGATGCCTAATAAATTTGGATAAGGGCAGGAGAACGAAGACAGTCGTTACAGGTAGTCAGTGGCCCAAAAAGTCTGACAACCAGTCTTACCAACGGGCATCGTATTACCTAGTACTAACTGGGTGGTGGAGGTCAGATAAGCAGTCGCTCCGTGTAAAATACTGGTATTCAGCTGCATCCGGTTAGAATGGAAGCCGACCCTAACATAGTTGGGAAAAGGCTGGCAGATGATGATGATTAAGGGCAGGAGAACGATGATGATGATGTGGATAAGAGGTGAGTCCAGGACCAGATTAGCCGTTTCTCTTGCGACGACTAAACCGACTTTCCTTTACAAAAGCTGATGAACAAGAAAACATAGAAATGTCGAGAAGCAATATTAATTAAAGTCGTGTTAACGAGACATAAATGGACAATAATTATCTCATTGGAACAATCGGTTGACAATGATGTTCTTATTATTTAATGGATTATGATTTCCGTTAAAATTATTATAATTTAAATTCGTTGTTGTATTAATTACTAATGATGATAACAATAGGCTGTTACGTATAGTACAGAAAGCTGTGTTTAAAATGTTTATTGTTTATGATTTTTCACGCCGTGCAAATAATGCCCGTTTCACTAAACCTAAGAAGCACTCATATTACCACAAGATTATTGTGCTGTAGCATTTACAAGTACAGGCGCTCCAAAAAAAATTGGCAAATACAACAGGGCGTTTTTCTTGTGTTACTTAACACAACATATATTTATTGAAGTTTGGCCCATACCTTACGATTACCTTGAGTGCGTTACATTGTGTTTTACCGTAAAACGTGATTATTTTCACCCAAAAAAAAGTCATTTCCTAGCAATAACTATTGCGTAGGGTTAGTTGGATGTACATTCAGAGAATATTTAGTTGACGGCTTCGTGAAGGGTCCGTCTACACCTTGTATATGATAAACATACAATTTGTGTTAGTAAATAGAACCTTACTTGTGCACTAAGTGCCTTTAAACGGGCATGAATATATTTAGATGGGCACTTAATTATAGCATGTCCTGACCGGATATCTAAGAGAACTCGGGCGAAGTAGCGGGGTAAACTAGTTCAATAAATATTTTTTACCGTTTCCTCATAACAGTAAGTTTGGATTGCTCGTGTGCTGGCATTTTCTCGGAAAAGCAGTAAGTGTCAATTACATGAAGTAATTTACTTTAGCACAGCCATAAGTGCAAGCTACAATGCTGCATTAAATTTTAAACAACATATTTATCGTTGCAGTGGCACGGTACTGGTATTTTTGCGATAATCGATTTTTACAACGGTACATAACATAACATCACGCTTGTAATATCGGTTACTATATATGTCTTTATATATAGGTTACTAGACAGGGATGTACCTTATAGTACACCCACATATTGCCAGTTATGTTTAAGTCCCATGTAGGTAATAGGGGACGAGACTATTGCCAACAACCGAGCACAAATCCAAGCTGGTACTTCGAAATCTTTGTTGATCTGTCACTAGATCGATTTTATATCGTTAGCTTTTACAAAGTTAAAAAAAATCTACTGATAAATAATATAAAATAATTTTCTAAAACACCTGCAAAGTTTGGCCATCTTAGAAAAATACAGCTTTATTTTTCCGTAATATTGTCCTGAAATCATAAAGTTATAAAGTTTGTCGTCAAGTATTTGATTTGATCAAAATTATGGAGGGCCAAATATTTTTTCAGCGAGACAGATTTTTCGGAATCGAAATTTTATTGTATTTGCATAACAATCCTTATTTAGCTTCCTGATTTTTGTGATGAAATTAATAAGCTAGGTATTTGACTAAGATATTGCGAATTATTTACCTGTAGCAATATTTTTTTATCTTTTAAAATTTATCAATAAATGTCTTCAGTTCAAAGGTTAGAGTTTCAAAGAAAAATAAATTCCTGGCTTTGACATTTTGTAGGACTTGAGGAAATGAGCAGACGCGTAGCAAATCAGTGATCTGCTACGACTTTATATAAAATGTAGCCGCGTAGCTGTGACGTCATATTATAAGCTACGGCGTAGTAACTTGATAGTCTACGAAAATGTAGGAATGATTTGTGAGACTATGCTCGAAATATATTTCATATATTATTTTGGGGATTGCCATTCTTCATATTGTTATAACCGCAACGCATAGCCACTGGGTAGGTTATTGTTGTACGATAGAATCTTATATCCAAAAGACGAATAGACACGCACCTCGGATTTTTCGGATTCATGTGCGAATTGTATAATTATCGTTTGCTTCGGTAAAGGAAAAGATCGTGAGGAAACTAGCATGCCTGAGATATATTTCTCGACGGCATGTAAAACCAAGTCAGAGACCCATTGGCGGTATAAAAACTCGGACACCAGGTTAGGGACTAATCACACGATAAAGAAGAATAAGACGATATGTAGGATCCAAAACTCGCAGAATAATTACCACCAGCTAGAAGTAAGATCTATAAAACAGAAATAGATAAAAACGTATGTTAAAACAAATATATTCATCAATATTGGTCTGCCATCAACTTCCAACATGAATTTGCAGAACAGAAATAGAACCCGTGGCTCAGTTTTCGACTGTCATGATGATATCGAGCCCAAGGTTTATGGTTACTCAATCGTTTGTATAATATCGCCATTTTCATAGGAAGCTTTCTTACAGGCCTCAGTTGCGGATATATTCTTGAACGTATTGATAGTCTATAAAAATATCATAGATTGATATCTAGCCTATTTTTGGTTTGGCATAATAGAAATAAATGAAATTCTGAACTTCTTCTAAGCCTATCGATGGCAAAAAGTTTAAATACTTTAACCCAAAACTCAGCCACGCGCACCGCGTTCACTGATGCAGTAAATAAATCATCAAAAGCGCAGGTGATAAGGCATGCGGTGTAAGATGGATGGTGGGCCATTGTTTGTGAGGAGACGCCGCATACGCACTTGAGGTCTGAGCCGTCCATGAACCCCTAAAAATCTAAACTAAACTTCTTGTATTTCTTTGAAACTAAGCAACTGGACTTTGATTCGGTTTTATTTAGAAAATTTATTACATACTATTTATTTGTGTGATGTTATTGTTATACAACCAGCCGTGCCTCGGAAAGCACGTTAAGCCGTTGGTTGGTACAAATGATAGCGGGGTCATTTGTATATCTTTGACAGTCGTCACAGGCAGTCATTGGCCTGAGAGTTTGACAACCAGTCTTAGCAAGAGGTATCGTATAACCCAGTACTAACTGGGTTGTGGTAGGTAGTCACCTATCTGACCACCACAACCCAGAATGTAGCCGGACGCAGCTGAATACCACTATTTTACATGGAGCGACTGCCGACTACATGGAGCAGTTAGTACTTTGCAATATCTACAATTGACAGCCGGGACCAATGACTTAACATGCTTTCCAAAGCACGGAGGAAACTCGGAATGATCACCCATCCACGGGCCGACCTAGGCAAGCGCGCCTTAACCTGAAGATCGACCCGTGTGACTGTTATTATTTAACCACGAGGTCTTCGAGGTCGTTAGTAATGTACTAATAAATATTGTAGAAGGCTGAGACTCTTATTACTCTTATGTACCTACGAGTAGAAAATGAATGTAAACAAACAAAACATAACAGAGCAGCTCTCCATTATATTAAAAAGGTTATAACAAAGTACGAGGTTTTCCCTCACTGTTTCCTCGCATTACAAATTACTCTCTCAGTCGAATTTTGGAGTTTGTATTTTATATGAAAACCGCTAAAAGATTGAATATACCTTTATGATTAGAGAAATTGTTATTTAAGGTTAATTTAGAGAGGCTCTTACGGTTCGAGACCGTAATTAATGTACGTGGAATTAATCTTAAGATTAAATAACTGTGTGATTTACCTACAACTTATTATACAGGATGTAAACGAAGCCGTCAACCAAGCATTATGTACATGAAACTATGTAACTTTATGCAAACATTTTTTGGGGTGAAAAATCACGCTTTACAGTAGGACTCAGTGTAACGCATTCAAAACATTGTGCTGTTGGATGGATTAAATTGTACGTGGAGGTGTTTAAAGTAAAGTTCTTACATTAAAAAACATGTATTTAAAAAAAAACTTGAACAACTTGAAAAAGTTGGAAGTTTGACCCCTAATATCTCCGTAATTAGAAGATTCCCAGGTATGGTCTATAACAAAAAAATAATGATAATGTCTACCTGGGACAAACAGCCAGTTAGGTAGGTCTAACTTCGAGAAAGAGGCCAATCGTCGAATCCGACTCGGCTGGGCAGCGTTCGGGAAGTTGCGCGGTATCTTCTCGTCCAACGGGCAATGGAGAGGGCTATGCTCGGAGTTTCCTTGCGTGATCGAATCAGTAATGAAGACATCTGCAAGAGAAACCAAGGTTACCGGCGTAGCCCGAAGAATTGCCAAACTTAAGTGGCAGAGGGCAGGGCACATTGCACGCAGAACAGATAGCCGATGGGGCCGAAAAGTTCTGGAGTGGCGACCGCAAACCAGAAGACGTTACGGTGAAGGGCCTTCCACTAGGTGGATGACCGATGACCTGGTGAATGTTGCGGGGATCCGCTGGTTCCGAGACGCATGGGACCGGTCAATGTGGCGACACTTGGTGGAGGCCTATGTCCAGCAGTGGACGTCTTTCGGCTGAAATGATGATGACATAATTGGGGGCTTACGCATCGTTGAGCACGCGCGAGGACACTTTATCTGCGTCGAATTTTATATGTGCTTAAAAGCGACACTAATACAGTATTTTATTCAGTGACATCAAAAAAGTGCCCGAGGATTTTTCCGCAAGGTGGACGGACCCTTAACATCCATCGACATCGATAAACGTCTTCAAATTAGGATCGTAAAATTACCTCGGGTTCAAGTTCAAGTACCTGTTCCAAAACCTAGTGATATTGTTACGTAAGTAAGTACATACTTAAAATTTAATCGTGTCTGGCTTGCTGAGCTACGTGGACGAGTTCGCGTGATCCATTTTTATGTTCTGTTATTGGTTATTCGCACTTATAAATATAAGTGTGAAAAACTGTTATGTTGGTATTAAAAGGTAGTTTTTCGCTTTAATGGCAAACGTTTCATCTAAAATACTGGTGTCCTGTTGGATCCACTTGGACTGAAAGTCGACTGCTACATAGTTGGGTAAAGTCTACTCAGATGCTGATTCTGTAAAACGCTTATCTATTGGATACCCTCTTTTTTCACACGCAAATCATCGATCACTAAAACGATTCCAAATCCCCATTTACCAATTTCATTCTCCCACTATTTTCGCTCCCAGGGTGCCTCTAAATTTGGCCTAAAACTGTCCGAGAGAGAGCTCACACATAGATTCACATTATCAGCGACCACATATCATTTTAACTACCCATTTAATTCTAACAGTAACAGCAGAAACATTAAATTCATTAACTGAAATACCCCGTTAATGATGAGGCGGTTGTGAAATAGTATCGCAACGGATTCTGAAAGTTTCACGAGAATTTGATGTACTATTTAATGTGTGCATTGCGAATTAAAAGTTGTGTGCTAAATAGTTGAAGGCGGATTGGGGTACTGTGGGTGGAAGTTAGACGTGGTATTGAAAGTATTACTGTGCTTATTTTAGAACTGGATACAGTATTGAGTAACTTTGTTTACCGCCATTTATATCTATAGGATTAGGAATGCTGCAAAACAGATAATATGTTACAATGTTGGTGTACAATTAGGTATAATATAAGGTCGCTTTAAAATAGATGGACGAATTTTAACACCATTGTTCAGTACGTCTAACCAAAGATATCCAAGCAAAACAAACACAGAATAAAGTGATTTTATTTTGACCTAAAATATTAAATTGACGGCACTCTAGAATAGACACATCCATTATGGGAAGGTACTTGCACTCGCGCCCCGCCGCGCGCTTTCTTGTAACCCAGTCAGTTCTGTTAATATCATTCTGTATTTAACCATAGTAACTTTCAGTTGACTAACATTTTTAGTGTATTTTCGTTGGCTGTTTTTTTTTTGTAAGTGCGTTTGCGTTGCGTTTGTCTTATTTTATTTTTTTACCATTGTCCTTATTTTGGTGGTCGGAATGATTTCTAAAAGTTTGTCCATCTATTTTAATGGGACCTCATATTCTGTTTATTATATTATTATTTCCGTCAGGGATGCCTCAGTAGCAGCCACTACGTCTGGATTTCTGCCCAGTTGATGGCAATCGGCTTACCCCCTATTACATAGGACTTAAATATAACTGGCGAAATGTGGGTGTATTATTAGGTGCACCTCTGCCTAACCCTTCGGGGACTACAGACATGAGGTATGTTATATATTCGGGGTGGTTTTGTACAAGTATATATAAGTTACAGCATCGGTGTTTCTTTTTTGTAGGAAAGATTTCGGATAAGGTATTAAAGTTAGCACATTTCAGGCAGTTAAAAGAAAATAATAATTTAAAAAAATTATGCGAAAACTTTATCTTCCTTAGTACGGATGGCCAGTACATAAGGTTCCTTACTAGCAAGCCCATTGGGGATGTACTCACGTAGGGTCATTAGTTTATGTCCAACTCTGCGGGGGGCATGAGGCTATTTATTTCCTCCCCCAATTAGTCCAGAACCCCATGTCAATTGGTGAGCTATCTTTCCGTTTCCCTTTACTGTTACAAATAGCGGTGGTACGTTTATGTGAGTGATCATGCCATCCACATGTTACTTAATTTCTTGAAGTTCTTGAAGCATGCAGATAAACACTACGGACTCTGATCATCACGTATCTACTATAATCTTCATTGTTTTAGATTATTGACGTTGTCCAAATAATCAGATAAGTTCATGATTGATTTCATTAAAAGTTATTTTTATTTACTGTTTGAAATCACACTTTTGCCTAGCCCTTCATAGATTACTGGTGATGTTATATACATGGTTATACTTAATGTACAGACGCCAGCACATCAAGCTACTCGAAACTGTCAAATTTTCCCAATCAACCTTGAACCTAATGCTATAGCAATAATAAAGTTGACAATCTATTAAAAATATTTGAAAGATTGTAGTAGAATGATTTGTTGGCGTCTGTACCTTGAATTAACTGTTCAAAATCATTTCGTATGTTGTGCTCGACATCTGTGTCTGTCACTAAAAAGCTCATATAATTATAGGCTCTGCAAATTAACGAAAGAAGAACTAAAGACTTGACCTACATAGAATTTTATTTGCATGAACATCCGACTGGTCTGTACTGTGAAATTTCGGCATTTGGCTGCAGTAAATATTCTTGTTTCGCTACCTACTTTTTAAATTTATTTAATCAAGAATTCCACATCGCATCGCTGCGGCATAATTCGCCGGCACCAAGTCGCATCGGTAGTGCTAAACTACGTAAGTCGAATAATATTTTGATAACTTCACTTTGCCTCGTCTTAAGTCAACACACCCGGGACTTCGTATTTTCTCAGCACTCTTTCAAATATAGAATGATAAACAGCTGTCTATGTCGAACGAATACTTTTTTAAACAAATACTTGGGAGAAGCTCGTGGCTAAATAATAACAGCCGCTCAGTCGATGCTTGCCTAGGTTAGTCTATGGATGGGTGACCACTCATTAAATACCGAGTTTCCTCCGTGCCTCGGAAAGCACGTTAAGCCGTTGGTTCCAGCTGCGTTGGTTGTCATTTGTAGATCTGTGACAGTCGTTAGGTAGTCAGAGCCCCAAAAAAAAAACTCTGACAACTAGTCTTACTAAGGGGTATCGTATCAAGAAGGGGCCCGCAAGGGCCGATGCCTGCCGGGGCTGCGGGACTGTTCGAAAGAGATACCGTGGCCCTGGAACACAAAGGGCAATGAAGGAACATGGATGGGTTTTAGTCAGTAAGAGTCTGACACTCCCTCCCACTCCACCCAGAGCGGGAGAAGTCATTTGATGATTTCCCATCCGTAAAAAAAAAAAAAAAAAAAAAGGGGTATCGTATTACCCAGTACTTACTGGGTTGTGGAGGTCAGATAGGCAATCGCTCCATGTAAAATACTGGTATTCTGCAGCATCCCGTTAGACTGCAAGTCGAACCCAATATAGTTGGGAAAAGGCTAGGCAGTTAATGACTTGGGTATTTTATATGACTTCGTTTTTTTTTAAGTTTTATCAACAACATAACATATGTAAGTATAAATCAATAGCAAACTAATCCTAACTAATATTATAAATGTGGATGTGAGTTTGCTTGTTTGACATGCTTTTACTCCTAAGTAGCTGAACAGGATCCGATGCAACATTATTTTTCTTATCCCGGTAGAGCGTTCCCGTTTGATAATTTCGGACCATCACGCGAGAGAAAATGTCGTGATGGCCCAGAGGTTAAGGCCTCGCCTCTCATGCATGAGGTTGTGGGTTCAAATCCGGGCAAGTACCAATGTGACTTTTTCAATTCATATGTACTTTCTAAGTTTATCTTGGACATCACAGACATCGATGAAGGAAAACATCGTGAGGAAACCTGGACTTATAATTAATATAAGTCTGAAATCGCCAACCCGTCTTGAGCAAGCGTGGTGATCAATGCTCGTGCCTTCTCTGTATGAGAAGAGGCCTTTGCCCAGCAGTGGGACAGTAACAGGCTGGTATTATTATATTATTACGCGAGAGAAGCCGCGGGAAAAGCTACTGTAAATATAAATGAATAGAATACAAGTACAAAATCACTCTGACTCAGCACTCCAATATTTGTAGGAAACAAATCAATACCAATTGACATAAACGATCTACATGACAGCGGCAATAAACTAAATGTTTCCACTACATTTGTTTTATGAAGGAAAACTGCGCTTCTGTAATAGCGAACCATCCTAATAACAATATTACAGTCAGGCTGTAAAATCTCCAAGAAAGAAATGAAGGAAAAATATTCTAAGAAGGGAAATATGTTTTCAAAGAATATTAAGGGATATTATACTCCAGTGTCTTCAAACCCCTAATTGAGTAGAAACCTCAAGTAGGACTCATGAAAAGGTAGACATTCATTCAGCCTTTCAACCTATTACCGATTATTCAATCACCAATTACCGTTATATTCACTTTACAAACCAATTTGATTGAAGAACACAATTCAATTAATACTGGCACACAGCTTAGATACCGATACAAGAAAAAAAAATCTCTTCATGGCTTTTCAACCAACCAACGTAGATTCATACAGCCTTTCAACCTATTACCAAATACTTCAATCACCAATTACCGTTATATTAACTTTACAAACCAATTTGATTTAAGAACACAATTCAATTAATACTGGCACACAGCTTAGATACCGATAAAAAGAAAAAAAAATCTCTTCACGGCTTTTCAACCTGGAAAAACCGATAACGCCAATAAATAAATAAGAAAAAAGAAACAGTTTATTCCCTTTTCAAATGCAAGCGTTCCTTTTATAAATTCTTGGTGGTTACAAATGATATTTTATAGCTAAAGTTGAATCGGGATTGCCAATCAAATCAATAGCGAGTCATCGAATCTACTTTGTACAAAGTGGGCCGGATCCGACGAACTGAAGTGAAATTTTAAGGGTCATAAATATAGGACGGCCTTAAAGCTTCGTTCGCTTTTATTATACTTATTTTTAGATAACGATCTGGTTGTTTAACATTTAATAAACGGCAGGTACAAAGTGGTGATTTGGAGAATAATTGAATGTTTATAATTTAGTTTGGTTTGGTTTTTTTGCCGGGTCGAGCTGTGTCATTGGGTTTTTCCATCAGGAATTTCTCAGTAGCTGCCACGGAGGATTTGCGCCCGGTTGATGGCAATAGGCTCGCCCCCTATTAGATGGGACTTAAACATAACTGACTAAATGTGGGGATTACAGGCGTGATGTCATGTTATTTTAATTTGGTTTATTGAATCCATTTGCACGGGGACGACCCGTTTTTTGAGTCTTAATCTCTGGTAACAAGGGTCCTCTTGTTACCTTTTTGCAGTATTGTCATTTTTGTTGTTATTAAAAAGGGACATATTAATAAAGCGCCTCATTCATTGGCCCATATCCTCGATTCCCATAACGAAAAATGCTGTCAACGTATATCCATGATGGCAATTAAAACTCCTAACCTCCGTCCAATTGTGTTAACAGACACACTCAGAATGGTAATCCCTTTCATTTTGACAACATTGCAAAATTCATTGCTTCCTTTTTCCAAAAATTCTTTTGCTCGGTCGGAAAGATGGTGCATTGAATCAAAGCATTGTTACTCCCAGTATATTTCGCAATTTAGGCATTGTATAAGTTCTGGACTGCCTCGTTGGTCAAGTGGTCGCCAGCGCGACCGTGGATGAGAGGGTTCGATTCCCATGTCAGGCAAAGTGTTATTGGGTTTTTCAATCAGGAACTTCTTAGAAGCAAAAAAAAATGTTTATTGTGTCTCAAATGGTTACAATCATTTACAAATGTGAATGGAACAGCCCCAGTAAGTAATGATAATACTTGTGTTGTTTTGTGTGCGCGTGTGAGTGTTTGTGTGTATGTGATTACGTATTTGCTGATAGTAGCAGCCACGGAGTTTGAATGCCCGGTTGATGGCAATAGGCTCGCCGTCTATCACATGGGACTTTTTCATGACGGGCAAAATGTGTTAGGTACGCCTCTGCTTAACACTTCGGGGGTTACAGGCCTTTTTTTTTTGTATGGAAAATCATCAAATAACCCCCCCCCCCCCGCTCTGGGTGGAGTGGGAGGGAGAGACAGACTTTTACTGTTTACAGGGCTGATGTTATTTTTTGTGTGTTAGGTACTTGTTGATTGCAGGTGGCCTGATCATATTTACACTGTCTTACTCAAAGTTAATACTAAATATTAAATTAATAATGAATTTAATACTTATGTAAATAACTTAAATCGTTTACCTTCACCACATCATTGTTGAGCGTCAAACATTGGTATTTCTATTATGCGACTTAAATTGAAGTTGAAACTTAGCTTATTCCGACTTAAGTCTGATCAATAAGTTGCGGTGAGTGGTAAGTCAATTACTTACTTAACTTGAACTTGATAACTTTGATGAAGAGGACGTTGACATCGCTTGGGAACAAAACGTTGGGTTTAAAGTATTTGCAAACAGTTTAACGGTTGGTTAATCAGTTGCTGAATGCTGAATCGAAATATTTGAATCCTTCTTTCAAACAAAGGTACTTACCGACTTCAATTTTAGGATACTAATATTAAAATTAAAGGGTCAACCGCGGCCCTGGAACACAAAGGGCAAAGAAGGAACATGGATGGGTTTTAGTCAGGGGGGGGCGGGTCATTTGATGATTTCCCAGACAAAAAAAAGGGTCAAACGGAAAGTTTTTCACTTTTTTTGTTAGACTGTCACATAGGTCTTTATTAATTGAGGTTTGATATTCTTGAGAGGCATGTGATGAGAGACAAGCAGGAAAAATGGAGACAATTAATAAAAAATGGTGAGAAAAGGCAGACAGCATAGAAGGTGGGAAGACGAGATTAAACTCACAGCGAAACCATACTAGAGAAGAGTAGCGAACGTTGGATGAGCTGAAGAATAATATTCATGATTCTTTTGCCAACATCAACGCAGACATATTTTATAAGGTAGACTGAAACTTCCGAATTTTTAAATAAAGAAGTTTCCGCGCCGCACCCTGTACTAGCAATGAGGTTCAAATAAAGTAGACCAATAACTAGTGGTGGCGAAGATTCCTTACAACTCGATTCCTACCGGATTCCCTTTGAAAAATGGCACAGTCAGTATTCTATAGACAAATAATATAATCAAATTAAAGATATGTACGCCGGCTTACTTCTTGCAAAAATTGACCCTTCGCTACTGCTACCTATTGTTTTCTATATCCTGCCTTCAGTAAATAAACGTTGTTTATTTTATATTCTTGAGACGCAAAAAGCAAAGCTTAATTTGATGAATTTTTGATATGTCTAAATACACACTTGAAGTTTCTTCACGTTTCTCATCACATTCAAGTAATGATTATGTTATTGTTTCTAAATCAGACAATTATCCTGTTTCAACACAAAAGCTTCCCAAACAGCTAAATAAGGAAAGAACGGATATAATAACAGAGTTTTTATGAATTAATTGGGGCTTGCGCCCTCTGCCTGATATTCGTGATTTATACAGGCTCATATTAATCGCGGTAAACCTTCCTGCTATCTGTGGCGGTCTATTGTTTCGGACTCCTTTGTTGCGTGACATATTGTAAAAAATAATTACAAATGATACTGTTGTCCGTTGGAACGAATTGAAATTAACTGGGTCACGTTTTGTTTTTGGAATATCTGTTTTTTTTTTGTTATGCAAATGTTGAGTTGGTGAGTCTAAAGCAATCTGATATTCTTCTAGAATTCAACCTAGTTTGTAGTTTCGGCTGAAGCTTGCATGTGCCAATAGAATAAAAACTGCTTCAATCGAGCCAATTCAATATTTGCATACAGTTTTCATAAAATTTTAATCCATTCAAATGCATTCTCTGAGTGCCTACATTTTAGCGGGACAGCCATTATCCATTTTCAAATCAATTTGGATGCAACTGCGTCGTTAAAAGCTCCAAAACTGGTTAGGCATGCATGGGTGTGCATACAGAATCATTTGAGATACAGCATGTTCACAAAAGAGCAGATATAAATCTAGTGAGCCAATGTTGCCAACATAAAAGCTTTACGGCGACGTATGACAGGGATTGTACTTTTTATTTGCATGTAGTCGTGACAACGGCACTGTCCCGACATAATAAACAAAGAAATGTGCGCTCCCCGTATCTGTACTTTTATTGCGACGCGACATTTTGCAATTTTCTATCTCGCGTCTGTCGAAACTGAATTACTTACGTAAAATGCTTTGGTTTTAGAGTTTAATGCTCTGTCACGACGTTATAAAACTGGATTTCCGTTTTTACATCTCATGGCCAGTATCAAGACTTTGACAGTCGTTAGGTAGTCCGTGGCCTAAAAAGTCTGACAACCAGTTTTACCAAGGGGCATCGTATTACCCAGTACTAACTGGGTTGTGGAGGTCAGACAGGCAGTCGCTCCATGTAATCTACTGGTATTCAGCTGTATCCGGTTAGACTGGAAGCCGACCCCAATATAGTTGGGAAAATGCTGGCAGATGATGATGGCCAGTATTAAGGTGGATATGATTCTACCCCGTTTTCCGTTTCTGATTTTATTATCCGGATAACCTAAGCGGTCGCATATATTATTAAGGCTTTAGAACCGTTTCAACCCGTTTAATTCAAAACTTTACGAACAGGAGATAAATCCGATATAACACTGAAACTTTTACCTCACATTCCGAAGTTCTTTCTTAGTTGGGAAGAGAATATACACATATTCTTCTCCTACTATGTATTGAGTGATGGAGAATATAGTACTTTAAACCTAACACTCAAATTATGCATGCATGGAATTATACAAAACAGAGTAGTGAAAGGAACCATGACCACATTTTTTCAATAAATTTAATTTACGCGTTAGATTTTTTTGAAGAATCCTCTTGTTCACCCAGAAAACAAATTCATTTCCAAAAAAATCCCGAATTATTGCAACACGCTCCGTTCCGTTCCGCCCAGAGCGGGACAGGTCATTTGATGAATTCCGATCCGAAAAAAAAAAGGTTTGGAATTACGCTAGATAAAATCAGCAGCATTTAGCGTAGGTATATTGCACCAGCATTTAGCGTAATGAAGTCGTCAAGCGTGTATATGTATATGTCACAG
The DNA here is from genome assembly GCA_905220335.1 of Noctua pronuba. Classification (NCBI taxonomy): domain Eukaryota; kingdom Metazoa; phylum Arthropoda; class Insecta; order Lepidoptera; family Noctuidae; genus Noctua; species Noctua pronuba. Next base: position 7,597,363 of record LR999914.1, read on the forward strand.
CACCATGCTGAAAAGGGGGCCTGATGCCGTCGTACAAGACTGGTTTCGTTTGTCTTTTTTTTTAGGGTTCCGTACCGCAAAACGAAAAAAACGGAACCCTTATATGATCACTCGCGTCTCTATCTGTCTGTCCGTCTGTCACAGCCAATTTACTCCGAAACTACTGGACCGATTTAGTTGAAATTTGGTACACATATGTAATCGGTGACCCAAAGACGGACGTGTAATATAAATGATGAAATTTTAAACATTACATTTTTAACATTATTATAAAAATAAAAGTTTTGCATACTATATCGTGTTACATATCAAGTGAAAGCGCTCATTGTGAGAATCTCAATTTTTTTTTAAATTTAAGATAAAAAAAAGTTTAAGAAAATAGGCGAAAATTGCCCCCCCCCCCCTTAACTCCGAAACTACGGGACCTTATTATAATACTTTTTCTTTCTTTCAAGTGAGAGAAGATTCACAAAACGCCATGTTTCAATAGAGATTCTAAATCTCGAATAGTATAGTTATTTGTGTCGCAGATTTTTCGACGCAGACATTTTTCGCGACGGTGAAAGCACTTCAGTCAATATTGTGTATATGTAAAATAGTTTTGTGATAGTGTCTTAAACCTGAATGTGGAATTCATCGGGGGATTTCTTTTTGTATTTTGTTAAGATTGAAAATAAGTGGTGTGTTTGCTTACAGTGCTTTACTTATATAGTAAGTACGTGTGAGAAAAAAAAAAGATAACTGATATCCTTCCCCAGGATCCAATCTATCTCCTTGCCAAATTTCATAACGATCCGATCAGCCGTTTAGTCGTGAAAATGTAACAAACAAACAGAGTTACTTTTGCATTAAGTTCGTATGGTTGTACCTGCTTCCAGGTATTCTTGCTGACTCTTCTATCTACTCTCAATATGCTTGTTTTAGTATATTATATAGTAAATGGGGTTCAGTAGTTTCTGCCCCCACAGGAAAAAGATGTGAGTTTGTGTACATTATATTTTCACAAAATTGCTCATATTTTTTTGCTTACTGCAACGTATGACATTCGAAATCTCTTGCTATGCACCAAATTGACTGCCAGAAGCCATTTTAATATTTAAAAAGTCTTGTTATTTTTCGCAAACATTTCAACCATCCCACAACAAATAAACAAAGTGATTTAAATACTACACAGGGGAGGGGAATAAACTTTGTCTCCTAAATTCTGTTTTAAATTACATTTTGTAATAGCTAATTTATTTAACCAGTAATTAAGTTCTGGTCGACCGCGCTTTGTTTAACGTTGTTTAGTCTGGATACCAACTTAATTTTCTAAATGATTAACTATTATTATAGAATCTACTGATATTTTTAAGCATGTTTTGTGAGCAATCTTTTGTTTTTTTTATCATCCAACCCGGAAATGATTTTGTATTTTTTCCCTTAACAAGTTATAAACGCCCTGATTCTGAAGCGAAAATCAAACACAATTTGCTCATAAATTGTCAAAAGGGCGTAAGCTGCTGTAATTGGTTGAATACATTATTAACAGCCAATGGCATTGCGTCTTTCTTATTAAGCTACTCGCTAGATTTTAGAAGAAAAATCAACACAACAATGAGCTAATAGATGGTCAGGCGCTCTTAAACTGTGGAGACTGAATTAATTTATCAACAGCGTAAGACATCAGTCTCTTCATCTGCGGTTAATTTTGACGCGTCGATGACGAACTAATCGATTAACATGTGAAGTTATTGTGGAAGCTGCAGAAGATTGTTGATTCAATCTCTTAGTATTATGTAATTGCATAGCACATGTGTGAGTACTATGTACTGTAAAGCTACCATTTACATTTAGTTATCATGCATTGCCTGTTACGATCTAATTGAAATAAATGCTTTGAGTTTGAGTTGGAGATGATTGTCGTTTAAGAAACTGGGTATTAGTCAAGTTAGTTGCATGAGTAAGAAAAGTCTTTTTACGTGTAACAACAGCAACCTTATTGTCGAAAAAATAAAGATCACTATAATTTTATCAAAGTCTTGTCTATGGCAGCAACCAAATTAAAACCTCCTTATTCACATTATTAAGTCTTATTGACTTGAAAAGAAATTGCTCCGAATAAAAAAGTCTTACCCTATCTACCTACCTACCTACCTACCTACCTACCTAAAAATGTCGTGATGGCCCAGAGGTTAAGGCCTCGCCTCTCATGCATGAGGTTGTGGGTTCAAATCCGGGCAAGTACCAATGTGACTTTTTCAATTCATATGTACTTTTCTAAGCTTATCTTGGACATCACAGACATCGGTGAAGGAAAACATCGTGAGGAAACCTGGACTTATAATTAATATAAGTCTGAAATCGCCAACCCGTCTTGAGCAAGCGTGGTGATCAATGCTCGTGCCTTCTCTGTATGAGAAGAGGCCTTTGCCCAGCAGTGGGACAGTAACAGGCTGGTATTATTTATATATTATATATTATTTACCCTATCTTAGTAGCACAGTGTTGTGCAACAGAGTAGTGTAAGGTGATAGAGGCACATACGTAAGGCTATTGCAATTCTCACTGCGTCGCACTCCTATTTGCAACACACGTACGACTTTTGCTTACCTCCCAGGTGTGCCTTTAAAAATGGCGTTAGGATTTAAAATTCAAGAGAATTTTATATGAATTCCTAAGAAATAAAATAGAAGTAGGTACATTGAAGCAGCTTTGACATGCTCAGTTAGATCTGTATCCGCGTTTCTCAAAAGAATTTGAAAAGACAGTTGATATGCTGCACCACAAATAATTTGAGAGAACGATGATACTTGGCCTATACAAAGAAGAAACAATTTTAAGATTCTAATAACGTTCTATGTTTAAATCTGTTTGACTTACAAAACTAGCCAGTAACAGGATCAAACCAGATAGAACAAGCAGTGATAGCCTAGTGGTGTGACCGATGGACTGCCAAGTCATAGGTCTCGAGTTCGAACCCAAGGCACGCACCTCTGATTTTTCGGATTCATGTGCGTATAGTATAATTATCACTTGCTTTTCGGTGAAGGAAAACATCGTGAGGAAACCAGCATGCCTGAGAGATATTTCTTGACGGCATGTAAAGCCAAGTCAGAGGCCCATGGGCGGCATACAAACTCTGACACCAGGCTACGAACTAACCACACGATAAAAGAAAAAGACCAGATAGTATCTTAAAAACTTTTTACTGAGAACAAATGACAGTGGCGCCATTTACACTCGCGTCATAACTTGGAAGTTACAAAAAAGTTCATCCTTTTGATATTCCTATTATGTAATTATAAGGTTAAAATAACAGGAGAAGATGCTAAAACGTTGTAGGCGTGGGTTCTAATTAATATGCCAGTATCCAATCTGTTATGATAATGTAAGTACTTACTGCCTAAAGTTTAAAGGTCGACATTATTCCAATAGAGGTTAATTTTGTTTGTGCCTAACTGACTTGGAATATTATCTACCTAACCACTATTTTAGCTCGCCTGTTTTAGTTGTTCTATTTATGTACAATTTACCTAATGTAAACGATGTCGGCTTGATAATTAAATAAAAATATACAAATTCTTCTAGACTGATTTAATCAAAGTAATATTAAGCATTTAACATTTATTTTCCTATTTTTTTATCGTTTAGTTAGTGCCTAACCTGGTGTCAGAGACTTGGCTTTACATGCCGTCAAGAAATATCGCATGCTGGGTTGCTCATGGTGTTTTCTTTCACCGAAGCAAGTGATAATTATTTTCCTATGAACGTGACAAAACAATGGTTTTTACATAGACAAGATTTTACGTCAAAGCAGTGCTGTTCATTTGTATCTATTCAGTTCCGTTATGTTTCCTTACACCTAAATAGGTAGTAAAAATGAATTTAATTATGTTTAGAAGTAGAATAGTGTTCTTGGAGTCGTAGCTGATTTTTACGAGTATTTAATTATTTAATGAATTTAATGTTGTTGTACTATGCTTTTATTCAAACCTTGTTAACCACGTTATACTCGTCAAAGCTTATACTGTAATAGACTAAATAATTCAAGTTACCTCAACTAACCGCATTGTTATATATAATTTTTTAATAGAACTGCACCACCTCACAAACTTCAAGAATATCTTAAACATCTTACTTTTCTTCCATTCTTAAGTCAAACATAAATAAGCCAAGCCACTTTACTAGCCGCTTCCCTCGTGGACATAAACCAGTAGCAATGAGGAGCTCTCCTGGGAGGCAAGCTGCAACAACTTGCCACGAGCACTAGCTGCTAGTAGCTATTTAGTATTGCCGCAGACACTCCGCGGTACACCAGAACTACTTACGTACAATTGTATTTTATCAACTTATTGGCTCGGTTGCAAGAAAGTATCTATTTTTGATAAAGAAACCTACATTCTTATTCTGATTGTATATTGTACACATAATAAATAAAAAATATACAGACAAATTGCAATAATATAGCTTATGTACAATGGCGAGCTTAACCCAGAATTGGGTTTTCTTACAGCAAACCAAATTTCGATTGCGAAATATATATTTATCATACTTATAAGTTTTATTTAAAACTTAAGTAACTTTTGAATTTCAAATATTAATAATTTGATATTAGGTTAGTTTGAGATTATTTAATTACTTGACCTATTAAAGTTTTGACCTTATGAAAGCTAAATTTGAAATAAAGTTTGTGAATGTCTTTGAAATTGTCTAAGTATTATGCCAGAATTGTGCCACTTCTAATGTGTTTTTAATCAATATACTCATAAGTTCATGCCTGTAACCCTCGAAAGGTTAGGCAGAGGTGTACGTATAGTACACTGACATTTCACCGCTTATGTGTTAGTTCCATGTATACTGCCTATTGCCATCAACCGGGCACAAGTCCTGACTCCAGTTTGCTACTGAAAAATGCCTCGCGGAAAACGCCTGACCTTGGAATCGAACCCAGGGTCTTATGCTCAGTAGAAGCGCTGGCGATCACTTGTACAGCAACAACAACAAACAACTAACATAAATATAATATACAGAGTGTAAGGAACAGCCCTCCACATACTGACAGGGTGCATTCAGCTCCATATTTTGAATCGTATTCCACCGAAATTTTTCTCCGGTTTTTTTAAAAATTACTATTCCTTTATTTCAATGTAAACTTTCATTTCCTGTACGGAGCACTCCATTTTTGTAAATAATACGGCTAAAATAAAAAATCCAACAATGGATGTTGTAATAATCTAACGAACGACGCATGAAATCAGCTTTTCACTTCCTGCCTAGCTACAGAGTTCATCGAACTCGTCGTCGCGCTTTCCGTTCGCTACCACGGTAACGGTACATTGCGTATGAGGCAATAAAACAAATCAAATTTATTGGATTCCTATAACATTCCTGAAATTATTTCTTGTACCGGTCATCTTAGTATGATATACTGAATTCACCCACGAGTTTGTGGAGGGCAGTCCCTTACACCCTGTATAGACCTTTTAAACTATGTTAGTAACACTTCACTTGTACAATACGTCACTTGCCCCTGTAAGCGACGGAACACTACTCCCTATGGCCAAAAGTCCTCTTCCAAGACGAGATGCAGATAACACGTTAGCATTCGCACCAGGAACGCCTTAAAGTTGACGTTGCGGTGCGACTCAAACAACCACACTCTTATCGTTAACATAAGACAGTAAATGCTATTAGGATTAAAATGTTACCAAAACAGAAAGTACAAAAAAAAAGTTAAACATCATGGCCCAAATTTCAACCCTTTCTTTTCGGAGACAGCCAAATACGGGCGCCGCTAAGCTTTTAATCCTGTCAGAGGTTTTACACTCTATTATGGCCTTTATTTTATGGGATTTAAGTTCATTATAATTTGTAGCTAAGGATGGAACCAGTACAACACAGCCGCGAGAGAAACTTCCTACTAATATAATAAATGAGAAAGTTTGTGAGGATGTATGGATGTCTGGTTATCTAGATGTTTGTTACTCTTTCACGCAAAAACTACTAACCGGATTTGGATGAAATTTGGCACACAGATAGTTTATAACCTAGATTACTTTTACTTTTTATCCCGGTAGCAAGATCCCGTGGGATAATTACCGAACTCCATGCAGGCAAAGCCGCGGGCATATGTTAGTTTATTATAAAAATAAGGTATGTTATTTAGTGTCTGTGTGCAAACTGTTAATTTTAGTGTTGAATCATTTATCATAAGTTGACAGCTCAGTTTGATTTGACTCAGACATAGAAGTTTATAAAGAGAAAGGGCCTGGCCTTTGCCCAGCAGTGGGACACGACAAAGGCTAATAAAAGAAAAACAACTCAGCCAAGTTGTGCAAAATTAGAGTTTGTTATAAGTTCATGAGTATGACACACTCTGAAAACTATCATCGCCACGTATATGGTGTATTTAATGTCTCGTCCATAGAACTGTAAGCAACGTTAATACAAAAAAACCTTTATTGTGTTTAAACGCTTAACTTATTTACTCTTTTGTCTAGACCCTAATGTACATTCTAAACTGCTTCTGAGACAAACAAGATATTGCCCCCATTTACTAAATAATGTAATCTGTTTAGAATTCCAAAGTAAGCAAGATTTGTCCATAAGTTATTTTTATTAGCAAATATATCAACACGACGTCTGCATATTTAATGTGTATCGAGAGGCTATGATTTACGGCCCGGGGGTAAAGGATCAAGTAGTTTAAATATGTATTGAGGGTCATGTCTAGTCGTTGACGTTTATGGGTTCATTTTGGTATATAATAAAGTAGTACAGTAGCGAAGAGTCAATGTTTGTAACAGGTAAGCCGGAGTACATATCTTTAATGTGATTATATTATTTGTCTATAGAATACTGACTGTGCCATTTTTCAAAGGGAATCCGGTAGGAATAGAGTTATATGGTACCTTCGCCACTGAAGTAGTATCTTCTTAGACAGATCGATAAAATATCTAAGTATGTTAATATTATAAAGAGGTAAACTTGGTAACAAGGTAAGACTGCTTTGTTGGTCCAGTGGTGGCAATCGCGACTGCTGAGAATTTTTATTGGGTTTTTCTATCAGGAATTTCTCAGTGGCAGGCACGGAGTCTGGATTTGTACCCGGTTGATGGCAATAGGCTCGACCCCTATTACATGGGACGTAAACATAATTGGCGAAATGTGGGTTTACTATTAAGTATACCTCTGCCTAACCCTTCGAGGATTACAGGTGTGATGTTATGAATCGAACCCAGAACCACATGCTCAGCAGTCGCACTTGCGATCACTAGACCAACGAAGCAGCCACCGAGTCAATCAACGAGGAAATGTTAAAAATAGTTGCAGTCAATTTAATAGACTTTTTCTTACAAAATCGTTTTGAAATACTAGTTTAACATCCATACATTTGGGATGGGAGTGCTTATTATGTGCTAATCAAATAATTAGACTGAAAATAATAATTACGTATTCGTTTGTTTAAGCAGTCCTTTGCGTGTCCAGTATCTAGTTTACTTTTGATATATTGTAATATGTCAAAACACACCCTGTAGCTTATTATTAACTCAGAACATAATAACAGAAATTATGTATTTAGTTACCTGTATAATTAAATGATTGCATGTGTTATAATATAATACTTAGAAATACTTAAAATACTAAAAAGTCTGATACCGAAGGTAGGTACGCATATTTTGTTAAAAAGAAGATCAACAAAAGAAATCTGTCATTTTATCTATTGTTCCGTCGACAAAACCCGTTTCTACGGTGGTCATGCTACGCGTGCAGGTGTAAAAATCGAACGGTTTATTTTTAAATGGAAAATGCAACTATCCTATTACATTTTGGTTTGGATTATTGCGACAAGAATAATTATAATATACTCTATGACGAACTATTCTCAACAAACCCTTTCATTTGATACCCTTAACAGTAGAATGCATTAAAAATAAATAGTCTTAATATATATATATACTCTAATAGTAGTAATCTTTGGGAGTCCACCATATTGGATAATAGAATAAAGTCACTTAGCTAACCATGTATTGTCATCCAATCTTAACATGTATGCAAAATTTCAGCTAAATCGAAAATCGAGGAGTAGGTCAAATTAACCTTCTAAGATTGTTTTACATAGTTACAGGTAACATAACAAAACAAAAGCATATAATCACATTTGTTCTATCAACCAATTAAAAGGTTCAATAATGACCAATGAGCTCGCATGATAGATACATTGTGGTGCTCAGGCCAACAATCAATAGTGTTTGCTAAAAGCTCGCCTCCCGCTCCCCCGGAACTATACTTAGAGCTATGTGCAATCGTTATTGGCATCTCGCATGCTCACGACAATTGGCAAATACATGGAATTGCTCTTTTTCCACTTATTCCATTTAATAGGCAAATGTCGTCACGATTGTATTTCTAGTTTTGCGGCGGCTGTTTTTTTTAATCGATTTCCAATTGCAATACTTTGAAATAGGCCTTTAACTTTTTGCTTACTCGCGTGATATTTCTATACTAACTTTTTTTTTCTTGGAAACGGCTGAACCGATTATATTTATGATGCAATTGCAATAGTTAGAATGAAAAAAGCTGCGTTGTACTCTGAATCTTAAATTCTCAAAAGTAGTGAACCAACGGCACATTGAAACAGGTGTTTTGACACACTACCCTATGAGGTATTATGCAACTAATAGTACGGTTTTTAAACTCTAAAAGGTACGTCATTTAACAATTAATCCAATAAAATGGAATTAGGAAAATATATAATTATACGTCAAAGTTAGAAACAGAACAAAATGTGGGAAAAAAACGGCAATTTCATAGTTAAAGACCTATTATTATGAATGGTGGTATTTCTTAATACGTGCATACTTAAATACCTACATGCGCGCATGCTCGACTACTGTTTATTGGTAATACAGGGAGTTGAGTATGCATTTGAACCTTGATGAGATCAGATGGATACCGAGGTCTCAGCACGTCAATATTTGATCATAAATTAAGTTTCTCTTTATGCCTCTCTTCTCTTCACATCTACTCTTTAGTCTCTTCACATATCTATACTCAAACACTTAAGCTTTCACGGTTTACAACTGAACTTATACTGTTACTTACGGGATATCTTCCGTGACTGGTCAACCCGCGATCAATGGCGTTTGCAACAGCGTCGAAATATCGGGAGCTCAGAATAATGAACAATCACGGAAGTGACAGTATAAGTTTATATCTATACTATACAATAAAATAAAATAAAAATTACTGTTTGTAATTTCAAAATAACAGCTTTTTGCTAAATGCATATGGAAGTATATACGATACTTATAACATTTTTTTTTTATGTTTTTCCGTACGGCTGGACCGATTGATGTTTTAAGGAGTAGGCTACTTTTATTTTAGAAAAAAAGAGGTCGAGTGATTAAACTACTATTTATTATTAAATTCCACGCGGACGAAGCCACATATTACATCTCTAGTGGTTCCTATTGAGTGTCGCCTTGGATTTCCCTGCACTTTTACTCTCCTGGTGATGATGAAATTATGAACCCCTTGGTGCCGTTTTGTAACGTTTTAATGCAATCATGATTCCAGTGGAAGAGAGAGAGTGTATAATTATGTATAGTGGATAGTGCCGCAATCTGCTGTTAGCACAATCCCGTTTTTAGATTGCAATCATGACGACATAAATACTTCATGATGGCCCATGAACTTTACTATAAGAAGGATGGCAACGCCTTACGCAATCTGGGGATTCGTAAAACTACTCCCATAAGATAGGTCTCGGTCAAATTAAGATTAAAGGTAATCACAGCATATTTTTATAATATTGGACTTGGCTAGAATAACATACTTACAAACACACTTGTCGCGTGGGCAAAATTAGAACTAACGCCGCCATCTTATTTTTCAATACATTTCACAAATGTTTGTTTTCGCTCTGCTGTCAACCTCAATGGAGTGACAATCCATGTGTCAATGTAGGATAGACAACTACGTCAGCCGTAATGTCATTCAAAAACATTTTCAAACAAACAGCCGATCTTCTTAGAAAAATAGAAATAGAAAATTGTTGATTATCCAGGTAATAACATAAGCAGGTACACAACAGATGTTTACAAGTGGCTTATAATATTACCTAAAACTGATCAACATTAATGTTGTTGCTAGTCAGCCCCAGACTAGACAGTTACTCGGTATCTTGGGGCAGAGTGAAAACTAGAGAGGTGATAAGGAATGTGGTGGCGCCGAAATGTGTGTGCGTGTGTGGAGCGGTGAGTGTTTGTGTCTATGTGTGTGTGTGTATAATTGAACCATTAAAAATAAAAAGATCGTTTGTATTAACTTGGTTAAAAACAGTTTTCCAGTATCAAAATTACTAATTATTGTGTCTATCTTCAGAATAACGGTGACAATGTCAAATGAGGTAATTTCCATTACTTATGAGGCAAGTTCGACGTTCTAAATTACTTGTATTATCTTTGGGTTTTGTCCCTTGTTGAATATTAATGTTAACTAGTGTATTACAGAGCGACTGTGAATTTATTCTAGTAATTTGTTTGTTAATGAGTGGACTAAGTATTTTTCTTTAGATTATAAGCTTTTAGAAAGTTACATGCCAGCATAATAATATCACATATTTATAATTATGTATTTCCGAAGGCGTATTTAGTTATTTTATTTTAGTTTGTTTATTTCTTGACAATTTTTTCTAGCAGACCTATGAAGGGAGAAATGAATATGCATAATTATGTTTAGCTTAATTTTTCGATTTCGATTTCGCATATTCTAATTCTAAGCTGATAATGAGAAATGTATGCAGGGAAAAACTCAATAACACTTCGGAGAACCTCGAAGAACTTAGAACCTCATGGTGAACAGTCGGTCTTGCAACCACTAGACCAAGAGAGTCAATAGAGTTCGTGACAGAGTTTATAAAACTCTTCTGCAAAATATTAGTATTCAAGACAGGCGTGCCAACCAAACATTTTTATCTTTTAGTTCGAAAGGTTTGTTTGCATTTACCATTTAACTACAAAAGGTCTAAACCTATTTGGACAAATGGCGTGACATTCTGAATAAGAAAGTGCTAACCGAAATTATTTCGGCAATATAAAGTAGTCTATTATTTTCTTTTGTGTAGTTCTTGAATTATTTTTAACAAAAACCTGTATTTACCTGGGGACTTATGGACTTTAACTTCAGTAAAAAAACATATGTAAGTCGTTCCAACATCGTCGTCTTCTACTTTTTACACTTACAAAAGGAATTTAATTTAATTTATTAATATTTTAATTTTTACATTTAAGGAAAACTTACAGACTAATAACATTATAATAACAAAATATATTTCTAAATTGCTAATAACAAGCCTCCACGGATATTTATGTTTTCAAAGATCATGTATCTATGTGTGTGAGTTTTTATAGCCTTTTATTTAACTTGCCTTGTTAGTTAGTTAGTATACGGGGTGTAAACAGACCCTTCACCAAGCCGTCAACCAAGCATTCTGTACATCAAACTAAGTAACTTTACGCAAAAATTTTTGCTGGGAAACGAAATTTTTTTTTGGGGTCAAAAATCACATTTTACGGTAAAACTCAATATAATGCGCTCAAAACTTATTGCTGATGGATGCTTTGAATAGTAAACGGACCATGGAGGTAATTGGAGTAAAATTAGAACCTTAAAAAGTAGTATTTTAAAAAAAACTTGTTGAAAAATTGGAACTTTGACCCCCAATATCTCCGTAACTAGAAGGTTCCCAGGTATGGTCCAGAACAAAAAAATGATCACAATGACGAGGAGAACAAGTGCCTTTCGGCTTCGTTAAGGGTCTTTTTACACCCTTTATATTGGTCAAATCTTGCAACTGAATTTCAAACCAGTTCTCCCCAACCCATTTGAGCTGAAATTTTATACACACCTTTGGGTTCTGGTGACAATACATTTTCATGATAGACATGACTTGATCCTGCAACCAGGGCCGCCTCGTTACGAGAGAACTCCTCAATGGTTAATAGCACGGACACGAAACTTTGTATACGTTCAATATCGATGGATAAGCCTAATTTTATTCTTTTCATTTTAATGAAAGCTTGTTTTTCTTAAGTTTACATTATTTCTCGATAACTTGTTAAGTCAATAAACTGAATAAATTTTTTTCAATATCAATTCATGACAATGGTGTTTAACAACGACTATAACTCTTCTGAGTTGGAGTCATTCTTTTTCCACAATTAAAGGTATGAATTGTTCCAATTACATATAACAGAAAGCTGGTTAAAGAAAATGTTTTGATAACTGTTCGAATAAAAGACGTATATATTTGTTAGCATCAATGAAAACTGTCATTGTAACAAAGTAGATAGGCACAGTCCAGGTCAGTAAAAAAACCTCCATAAATTATTATTTGCTGAACTTATTTCTCCATTAATCTCAACGCACAATGAAACATAATATACAAGCTCCATCAATATATTACTATCGTAAAGTAATAAGATTTTCTTTTATATTTCTCAGTTATCGTTCGCAGTTTTGATATACGCACGACGGCGGCTGTCAAATTATAGCGAACACAAAAGGGCTCGATAAAGCAATATATCGATTATTCAGTAATACGAATATTCGGTTCATTTTAGTCGAATTTGCATTTGAATTGTGTTTTTAGTTCCTTTTTAGAATTCCGTACTCGAAAGGTGGCAAGGATGGCCTTATTACTACTCTTCTATCTGTCCGTCCGTCTGTCACAGGATCTTTTTAACTGTAATAGGTAGATGACATTTTCACGGAGTGTGTATATTATTAAAGCTGCTAAAATAACAAATAATAAAAATAACTGAGGTTAAAAAGGAACGGGAATTCCCATATAAGAAACGTGTTTTTTCGACGTGTTTTGCTTGACTATATTTCACGGTAAACCTTTTATATACGAGTCCAAATCACACTTGGCAAGTTTTTGTGAATTTACAAAGAATGCCACGATTTAATATTTATCAATGACGTAGGTGTAGAACGATGAATGCATGATTTGCATATTTATGTCGGTTGTCAGTTGTTTCTAGCGCGTTTATTTATTTCAAATAGGTACGCGAACAGTGCATATATTTTACATTTAACAATAAAAGTATATCTCTTCGAATGTAAATAATCTTATTTATGGTTGTTGTTTGTACGTTTTACAATTTTATTCGGTCTGCTGACAATTTGTACCATGAAGCGGTGATTGGCCATTCTACCCCGCTCTGTTACGCGAGAGTTCGTTTATGCCCTTATTTATTTATTAAAACTTTATGCACATAATGTACAAAGGCGGACTTAATGTCATGGTCATTTTCTACCAATCTACCTTAGGGTGATGCAGAGAAAAAACAGTAGGTGCAATAGTACAGAAAATTTCCCGAAATAAAATATAATAATAATAAATACATATGTACAAAAAAAAATACAGAGTAAAGAGATATAATAATACATAGATGAAGAAAAACAACAAATTAATTGTGAGACGAGTCTGCCAACTTCTGTTTACGTCGCTCCAGAATAAAAAATAACTTGTTAAGTTAGGTACTCAACCCACAATAGAGTTCGCTGCACAACAATAACGGAATACTGAGCAGTGCATCCACCCTGAATATTAATATCTAAATAAATGCAAAATGCATTTTTCTATCTTCATTCTTAATGCACTGACATCAAACCAACGAAGAAAGCTTAGAACTTGAGACATTTAGAAGTCAGCATCCATTTAACAAGAAAGTAAGGAAACTAGCTAAATAAAAATGTCAAATTATTTGTTTTCGGGAAGTAAGATAAACTTTGATTAAAAACGGTAAGTTTTTCGCGTAAATGCTGGATGACGGCACGGTTGGCGAGCGTCTGTGGCGGGTTTGTTCCCCGCGCGGAACAAAAACACAATTTTATTATTTGTATGGCCTACAGGTAGTTCCGGATCTGGCTGTTTATGACTGTGAGTTTAAATGTTTGTAAACGCACCCACGGTACAGGAGAATTTCCTAGTGCTGGGCAACGTTTTTTTGTAAAAACTACTTCATCTTCAGATCATACAGGCTGATCACGTAGGCTAACAGTATACAGTGGGTAATTGTAGCGCACGTTTACCTCCTAAAAACTTATTATAGCAAGTAGGTTTGTCAGTCACTCATCATCTGCCTAGCCTTTTCCCAAGTTTATTCGGTTCGGCTTCCAGACTAACCGGATGCAGCTGAATACCAGTATAGAGCGACTGCCTATCTGACCTCTACAGCCCAGTTAGCACAGGGTAATACGATATTCCTTGGTAAGACTGGTTGTCAGACTTTTAGGACACTGACTCCTCTAACGACTATTAAAGATCTACAAAATGACAGCCGGGACCAACGGCTTAATGTGTTTTCCAAGGCACGGCGGAAAATCGGTATGTAATAATGGTCACCCATCCACTTACCGTACTTGGCAAGCGCGGCTTAACCTTGAAGATCTACCCATGCGGCTGTTATTATTTAGCCACGAGCTGCTCAGTCACTTGCAGAACTATTTATACAACGTGTAACGTTAAATGCGCAAAACCTGAAAATAGTTTGATCAGAATAACGAGCAGAATCAATTGAACCACTTTTCAAAATAGGTCACATTTTTCAAAAAATCTTCTTTAAAAATGTTGCCCTGTCTATTTATTAATAGGTCTAGCCATCACGTGCGCAAACCCGCCAAAATAGGTAAACAAACACAAAAGGTGGTCGACCAATTTAAATTTTCTCATACGCGGGATAATAATAGTTCTTATTTCAATGCCAATACGAACCTTGCATCCAGTACCATGAATAAGACAATTTGAAGTAAGCAAATAAATTCTATCTATCTTTTTTAACTTAAACTTAACTAACCTATGAGTTAGAAAGAGAAAGAGAAATGGAGGCGGGGCGTGCGAAATTCGTGACAGTGGCCATGACCTATTTACTCCAGTCTGTGCGGCGCCGGCGCATGCGTCACAGGTGCAATTTGTTTAATTATCCCGTAACCCGCGGCGTTTTTGTACACAAACATTCAATATTGTGAAATGGTGTGAATGTTAGCGCGTTGTAATGACAACGTTAACTTGGCAGTGCGACGGTTTCGAGAAGAGTTTGGAGTATCTGTATCTAACAGGACAATGCTAGCAGTGCAATGGCCAGCAAGATCGCTCGATTTAACACCATTGGATTTTTTGTGGGGTCGTGTAAAAGCACTAGTGTATGACGATGGAAATGGACCATAATGTGACGGAACTGCGTAATAAAGTTGAATCAGCGTTTCAACAAGTGAAAAGTGACACTCAAGTGCTCGATTCGCTGAAAAATAATTTAAGAAAGCGGGCTGTGTTGTGTATTCAACAAAGTGGTAGACATTTTGAATCTTTGCTACCGAAACTAGAGGACCTGTAAGTAGAGATACCAAATTATCTACTTAATTAATTGCAAATAAGCTGATTACGCGCCAATTATTTGTAAATACAGTGATTTAAACCTTTTAAACACGCTAACATTACCTACTTACGTAGTACCTACCTAATAATTAGATCAGCACGTCATAATTACTGTAGGTAAAGTCTGAAAATGTGGGTTACCTATGTTGCCAGTCCAAACCTGGAAAAGTGTGATGGAAACATTTAAAACACTGTTAAAAGATAACCTAAGTTCTTTACGAGCGTAGAAAGTAATAACAATAATGTCAGCGCGGCGCAGCGGCTCGGTTATATGCCTACCGACTCCTCCCTCGACAGAGCGTCGACGCAGACGCAAGAAACGATGAGAATTGGCAGTAAAACTAAAACAGCTCATAAAACCTATATTTTTTTTTAAATATTTTTTTTTCTCTCAGTATTAGGTCAATTGAATTAAAAATCATTTGGGGTGTCTGAGGTTTTGCGCATTTAACGTTACACGTTGTATGTACGTAGTTATAGTAAACTAGCAACCCGCCTCGGCTTCGCACAGGTGATGTATACATATAAACCTTCCTCTTGAATCACTCTATTAAGGGTGTAAAAAGACCCTTAACGAAGCCGAAAGGCACTTGTTCTCCCCGTCATTGCGATCATTTTTTTGTTCTGGACCATATCTGGGAACCTTCTAGTTACGGAGATATTTGAGGCCAAAGTTACAAGTTTTTTTTTTTAAACCACTTTTTAAGGTTTTAACTTTAATTAACTCCATGACCCGTTTACTATTCAAAGCATCCATCAGCACTAAGTTTTGAGTGCGTAACATTGAGTTTCTAAAACGTGATTTTTCACCCCAAAAAAAAAGTCGTTTCCCAGCAATAATTTTGTCATAGAGTTGCTTAGTTTGATGTACAGAATGCTTGGATGAAGGTTAAGGAATGGTTGGCTTCGTGAAGGGTTCGTTTACACCCTGTATATTGTTGAAAACTGCATTAAAATCCGTTGCGTAGTTTAAAAGATCTAAGCGTACAAACAGCGGGAACAACTTAGTTATATACTATGTAAAGATAACAAGATTCACCTTCGGTTTAGTGGTCAATGAAACCGTAACATAAGCTTTGACAAGAACAGGGTTTATGCGTAGTGGTCCCTTCACAAATGTTGTGTTTTCCCTTTTTATAGGCACTACCTTTATATGATTACGTTGTGCTGCTTTAGGGTTACGCATCTACTTTATATGCATAGTTGTTGCGGAGTCATTTTGTCGTAAAAACTTACTTGAGCGGATTTCACTTATGAAACCGCACGCGATCAAGAATCGTCGCGTCAATACAATGTGTAAATGGACCCTTCACGAAGCCGTCAACAAAACATTTTGTATATCAAACTAAGTAACACTGCGCAAAAATTATTGCTGGGAAACGACTTTTTTTGGGTTGAAAAATCACGTTTTACCTGTGCGTTTTACAGTACGACTTAATTGTGTGGGGGTCGTAGTTATAGTAAATATGTAATAGTGTTATTGAAGAAATTCACCCTTCGTATGCCGTTGTACTGAACAGTAATCTTAAAGAAATCGTATCCGTAATTAGTGTTACTTTTACACATATTTCCTTCTATGTATCACAATATCCTCTGTCTAATTATCTTCTCTTATTCTATTTTATAATCCGACCCGAAACTCGAAGTAAAAATAAACCTAATTATTTTGAATTAAACGTTACAGAAGCTTTTCTTCAGAAACGACGAAGTATTTACGTATCATCAGATTTATGCTAAGAATAATCCGACCCTTTTTTGCATCGACAGTTTTCCTCCTTAATTTCTTAACATAATATAAACTTCTTAAAAAAGTTTCATTCGTGATCTATGGCCTAAGATAACTTTGTACCACCCACGAAAAACCCATTCAACGAACTATTCTACATCTCTGACGTCGTAGCACGATCGTAGCCCGTACGTAGCACGCCTACGCAGGCCTACGCTACGAGTCTACGGAGAACGTTTATGATCCCATACATAAAATTACAGAGTTAAAGCCAAGTTCAGGATTCTGTTATTTGAACAAATAAAATAGTGCCTCTTTCATTTAATTTTATTAATGTTATTACTTGCCAAATTTTCCTTATCATTTGGCTTATGTTATTCCGAGATCAAAGTTATATCTTTATTCTAGAATGTTTTATTGAAAGAAAGATTATAGAAAGAAGCAATAATTTATTTTGTTCTATAAAAACTGTGTATGAAATCACTTTGGCGGTTTCATTTCGCTTATGTTTGTATAATCGGCTATCGATATCTTTTGTGATGCAAATCTGAGCGTATTTCAATAAAATGCAAATGTTTTACGTTGTTATTACTGGCTGTGATTGGCTGGTTTTGTTCGTCGACTTTATATTTTAATTTTTTTTTTGCATATTTTGGTTTAATTATTAATGTTGATATTTTGATTTATTATAATGATATTATATTAAATTTTAAAATAAGTTTTACAAAAGAACGAAGAACACATCCTCTGATCACGTTGGCCTGATACGTGAACTTTCTATACTAAAAAAGTCAGTTGACAAAATGGAAAACCCTTTTATTTCAACAGATAAAAGTGGAAACTTGTGTACCAGAAGTTAAAAACGTTATTTTAAATTTAAAACTACAGTCACCCGATGGGGATTTTTGACGGGTGAACGCGTTCACGTCGCCCTCACAAAATACCAATAAAATTGTTTATTGACGGCGACAAAACGTTACGAATGAAAAAAAAGGGAAAATTCCGTCGCTGGTGGAGGTGCCTCCAAGTTTTCTTGTGAAAATAAGACAGTCATAAAAGTAAATTTTATCACCCGTAGTAAATAAAGCGTAACATATTGCGCTTTCGAGCTGTAAAAAGATGTCGCAGTTGACTGATACAGTCGTTAACTGTTATCAATGCGAATCGTTTCAATCTACCTACGTTTTCATACCTACATTGCGTTTAAATGGCCCGCTGGTCTCGAAGTCAAAAGAGCGAGAGTTGAGCATGGATCCTGGGCTTAATTTTCAGGTCGGGCTGTGCTTTTTTTGTGTTCTTTTAATTTTTTAATTAATTTTTTTTATTCATTCTTTTTTTTTGTGTGACACCAAATACATTTTTTATACGACATAGAAACCCCGTTGCTCCTGCGCCTGATCTCCCTCCGGTTGGGTTGGATTGCTGTCCAATCGAACTATTAGAATGAGGGAAGAAAGTGTATACCAGTGTTATATATAAAATCTCCCACATCGATGGCTAGTTCCCGCTAAAACAGGCCGCCCTGGCCAAAATTCGGTTTATACAAAGCGTGAGATTTTTGGTGAAACGCAATGTACCAAGTTCCGAGAAGTCCCACTCGAGCTACGAAGTTGCGATGAAATTGGTATTATGAATGAAATGATTAGTGGTGAGCTATTTAACTTGATTAAAATTCATGATTTCATTTCTAATATATATTGTGCATTTTCTAGATACATTTGCCTAAAAACACAACGGTTAAACCGTAAGGTGGTCTAGAATAGCCTAATATAATTTAAAGCCTAGTGAAATGTTTATAACCAACCAGTGTAAGTTTTAAAATATAAAAAGTTATAAAACTATAATAGACTATGAGAGTTATTCGCTGTGGCCTGAGAGCCGGTGTACTTGAGAGTATTTTAACATGTAAATAAAAATTATAGGCATTTTATGACAATATAACGAAAAAACTTAATAACGATGAAAAGTTGGTTTACTATTACTGTCTTTTGTTATTTCGGCTTTTAAAAAAGCGCTGATATTAAGTCCATTCCAAAAAAAACGAGTATAATCGATAAGTTTTCGATTTCGCAAAGAACAGAAAATGTAATAGTAACGGTCATATAACTTGGTTTAAATTCTGTCTCTAAGCAAAATTGCAGATCACCTGAGGTAAGAGGATTTAGTAAATCGCCTCGGACCGAAAACATTCAAGTCTTAGCAAAAGCTTACCTTCGCACTAAGATAAAAACTTTCAGTGGAAAGTTAAAGCGTTGAGTAAAAACTGTTAGATGTTCTGAAAGCTAACATTAGTAGTTTAATTCTAACTAGCTGTGACCCGCCACCTTCATCTGCGTAAAATTATTATATAAATATTATGTCATTTTTGATACAGATTTTGTTAACAATTTCAATTCAATTTTAAAGCACTTTTTGCACGGAACAAAAGTAGGCTAAGTTGCTCCTTATAACATCAGCTATCTGCCACTAAAAGTCCCGTCAAAATCGGTCGGACAAAAAAATTGTGTTATAAGTACCGCATATTCTTTCATATGATAAAGATCAGTCTTCCTTCTTCCTTCTTCCTTCTTCTTTCTTTCTCGAAAGTACTTTAGCAGGAAGTCTAGAGTGCAATTGAGTCGACAATTCGTTAATCAAGTATACATTTGGTGCACCAAAAAAAAACAGCTTTTCCATACATTGATGATTTGATTATGAAACATTTTAGACTCAGAATCTAGAATGTGCTGCTCTCGTGGTAACAATTACGCGTTAGTGTCTCTTAAATAACAAACTGAACTCTGTTTGAAGGAAAATGCTTCTTACACAAATTACTAAGATGTTTAATTACGACGTGACAATATGATATACTGTACTTATTTCTACGCTGACTTGTGAAAATATTTAAAGGCAACACCGCCAGCGAAGGTAGGGTTAGGTCACAAAGTCTGGGAATTTTGTAATGAAAATTCTTATTTGTCGCTGTCAATCCTTTTTGTCTCAAGAATTTTGTAGTGCCGATGAGACGACAAGGCATTTAGATAGGCACAGAGTGAGTCTTTGAAAACTGCGGTGACAAGCAAACAGCTATTGTTTTTTTATTAACTTGTAGCAAATAAGGGGCAAATTCGTTGGAGACGTTTTATTTAAGAAATATACAATATAGAACTTGTATGCAGAATAGTGTGGTTTCATGGACGTCTGTTCGGATAACCAGTATGGATGAATTAGGAATGCAGCTCCGAGCATCGAACTTTGGCAGATTTTGAAGTATTTATCAATGTAAATCTGTTTTAATCTTTCACGGTTTACAACTAAACTTATACTGTCACTTACGGGCTCCCGATATTTCGACGCTGTTGCAAGCGCCACTCAATAAAATAGTTAACCCGCGATCATGGCGCTTGCAACAGGGTCGAAATATCGGGAGCTCAAAATTATGGACAATCACGGAAGATATCCTGTAAGTGACAGTATAAGTTTAGTACAATCTGTGTTTTCAGTGTGCAATCTGTCTTTTGTAAATATAGGGGTGTTATTTGACTTTTTGAAACTCGACTACTACTAGACCAATAACATGTATATTTCATTTATAAATTCCGAAATTAATATACCTACCTACATACAGAAAACCGCAGAACGTTTAGAGCCCGCGTATCAGACCGAAACGGACAGAAATATGTCAATTTGTACGATCGCTTCGGACGCGCCATTGTTATGCCGGCTTTTGTTAAACGCCACAGATGACTACGCACTGCCTCCGTTGGCTATCGGCATCGTACGATACGCTTTCCACAGAAATGGAGAGCTTAGAATTTTTCTGACGTTGATTAGGAAATGAATTTTCAAGTTGCACAGTATTTACGCGAACTTGACTTTTTATGTTGAATCAATCAATCAATCAATCAACTCAGCCTTTTGCAGTCCAATTCAGTACATAGCCCTTTCCCAGGCTTTGCCACAACGCCCTGTCCACCACCTTCTGTATCCAGCCTGTTCCAGTCATCTTTTGAAGGTCGTCGGTTCATCTAGCTAGGCGTCCAACGTTTCGCTTGCCCATACTCTCCACTCCAGGACTAGTTTGCTCCATCGGCATTGATGGTCCTTCGACAAACTTGGCCGCCTCCCTGCTACTTCAGCTGGCTTACTCTGCAAAATATGTCTTTAACTCCAGTTCATTTCCAAATTATTTCATTTCCAAGGACCTCCGTCCACAGCTTGCTCTAAAGCGCGCTTAGATACCTATTTTGATTAAGTTCCAGAAACTGCATAATTATTTTACAGGATTTGTTAAATTTCATTTCAAGGCAAATTCTAGTGAAAAATAAAATAATTAAATCCATATTAAAATAATGTTGATGAGTAGGCATATTAAAGCTGCTGAAAATTGAGGAGCATTTCCAGTAAAAGCACTGAAACTGATTACTGACAGAATTTTACCTTACTTACAATAAGTATTTTTACGTAGTGTGGAATCGAAATAATTATCAAATTCCCGAATCTTTACGTTAATTCCTCATTACACATTATTTTCGAAAGTATAAAATGTGCTTTTATATTCTTTGAAGTTATCTTAATTTCACAAGTAGATTACTTAAGTAGATACGGTACCTACTGCTAAAATCGGTTGCTTCAAAAGAAACGATTTCTATAGGTATGAGCTGCTCTTTAATTATTCAAGTGACACCAATCCAGAATATAAAATTTATTGCTCATTTATTGCTTTTTAGAAAGTAATTTATGTGTGTCTACGTGAATATTTTGTTAACACCCTATTGCCTCGAATGTGCTGGCCTTTTGTCTTTTTTTAAACTTGTATTTTATCATACAGGGTCAACCCAGTCCTAATAAAAACGTATTATTAATAAAGTTTGATGTGAAATTGTTCGTCCGTAGTACGAAAGGCGAGGTGTGGAGCTCGTGGCTTAATAATTACAGCCACTCCGATTGGTTTTGAGGTAAAGCCGCGCTTGTCTGGGCAAGTCCGTGGATGGGGGACCACCCATTATATGTACCAAGTTTCCTCCGTGCCTCGGAAAGCACGTTAAGCCGTTGGTCCCGGCTGTCATTCGTAGATCTTTGACAGTAGTTACAGATAGTCAGTGGGCTGAAAGACTGGCAATCAGTCTTACCGAGGGGTAGCGTATTACCCAGTACTAACTGGGTTCAGATAGGCAGTTGGTTCATGTAAAATACTGGTAGTCAGCTGCATCCAGTAAGACTGGATGCCGACCCCAACATAGTTGGGAAAAAGACTGGGCAGAGATGATGTTCGTCCGTAGTAGCTACTGTAACTACTTGTTCACTAACAAGTGTAATTTTTCAACCACCAAGCTGTAAGTGTTCATAGGTGGCTGTAATTTCATTCAAACGGGAGTCCATTGGCTAAAGTGTCAATCCAAAACCTTTAAATGTAAGTTCAATAAAATGTCTAGCGGGGTATTCCTCAAAACGCATCTATTTTTAAGCGTAACCAACTAAGCGCAACTAAATTATTCCATTATTACTTATGTGTTTATTCCTCAAAGCTCAACCATGATGAAAAATAGAGATGGGTATGATGGATTCATTAACGATATTTTTCATCATGGTTGCGCTTTAAAATAGTTGCGCATTGAGGAATACCCCGTATTGCCACTCCATTCCATGTATTTTATTTTGTCTTCTTCATCTGTCATTGTGTCATCTTCCAAATGTTTCTGTCATTATCCAAACCAAATATCGATAAATAATAATAATCTATCGATGAATAGCTACAGATAGCCCATCTATCTTATCTATGGATATAGATGTGCTTATTTCAGCTTTAAAGCTCAAATGACATTCCAATTATCGAAAAAGCAGCGCCGACCACATTTGGCTGCCATCGACAATTTCCCGGGAATATTAATAGAGATGACCAAGGTATTTTTAGCTTTACATTTTAATATGTACTAGCGACCCGCCCTGGCTTCGCACGGGTGCATTGTAGATACACATATACATATAAACCTTCCTCGTGAATCACTCTATCTATTGCTGAAAACTGTATTAAAATCCGTTGAGTAGTTTAAAAGATCTAAGCGTACAAACAGCGGGAGCGACTTTGTTTTATACTATGGAAAGAAGAGACTGCATAAGCAGTTGTGGATCAGTGGTATTGACCCCATTTTTTTTTAAAACAAGCAGACTTATTGCTTTGTGATATTTATTTCATCGCCATTGCTGTTAAAACGGTGAAGCGAACATCTTGAGGAAACCACGACGCATTTCATCATCATCATCATTCTCCTGCCCTTATTCCAATTTATTTGGGGTCGGCGTAGCATGTCTTCTTCTTCCATACTTCGCTATTACTCGTCATCTCAGCAGTCACCTCCTTTCTAGCCATACCATGCTTCACCCAGGTAATCTATCGTTTCTTTAGTCTTCCTCTACTCTTATAGCCATCCACATTCATTCTCAAAACTTTCCTCACGACATTTTCATCGTTCCTCCGTATCACATGTCTATACCACGAGAACCGATTACCACACAACTTGATAGACGCATATCGTAGAACCAAAAAATCGAAGACATTTAAGTTCATCCACCTATCAACACCAGGTCCGCGTGGTGGACCACTTCCCACTTCCTCTAACAGAGAGTAGCCCTGAGTCCCAGCAGTGGGCATGTGATAGGCTGATTATGGTATGCTATGTAAGAATGTTATTTTAAATAACGATTTTTACGAAAGCGATTAATAATGTTCTTAAGTACATTTTGGATATTTATGTAACGGTCTAAAAATAGACCACTTTTTTACCAATCCTTCCCAATACTTATGTAACTAGACCCTTAAAAAGGTACAAAAGACATTTTTTCGTCTCTGAAAAGGTCTTTTTTCTGAGCTATGTAGACTACATCCAATATTAGCGAAGATAAAAGAATTTTTAACTTACGTTTGGCCAAAATTACAGAAAAAGAGAAAAAATCTGCTAAGAGTTTCTTTACCTTACTAAGATAATTTTATCATCAGTACCTATAAATGGCATTGGCAATGGCAATGGCTCGGTAAAATGTGCTGAAATTTGTTTTTCGTCTATCTTGATTTCACTTCTTTATCGTGTGGTTAGTGCCTAACCTGGTGTCAGAGTTTTGATGCCGCCCATGGGCCTCTGACTTGGCTTTACATGAAATATCTCTCAGGCATGCTAGTTTCCTCACGATGTTTTCCCTCGCCGAAGCAAGTGATAATTATACAATACGCACATGAATCCGAAAAATCAGAAGTGTCGTGTCTTGGGTTCGAACTTGAGAACTTTGACTCGGCAGTTTGACGGTCCCACCACTAGCCTATTACTGCTCGCTTGTTGATTTCATTCACATTTTTGTTTCTAATTTCTTGTTACCAATCTAGCATTTACAAGAGCCTATAAAATTTGACATTTATTCACACCAACAAACAATCGAACGTGCGCTTCAACGCATGGTCTTGACCTACCAACCTAAGACTAGAAGTGCAACCCAAATCAATAGATCGATACGGTAGCAATTTAAACTCAATCACTACTAGGCAAACAGTGCACTTTCCATAAATCCGTATGTAGGTATATTCTATGTAGTTTGACGGTGAATCTGGTTGTCAATACTGGTGATTATGGCAGGTCGCCAAGATTCGGTTATGTTGGTCTATGTGAGGATCGTGTTGGGTAGTGGGTGTGTGTCTCGTTAATCAGAGCCTAATGATGATGATTATGTCGTCAGTTGGGAGGGTTTCAGGCAGACTGCGTTTGGTTTTTAAAATGGCCAGTTATTGTACTGTCTTTTTACAGTTTATTTACCGCTAGCTTTTAAGTTGGCTAAACTGAAGCATGTGCAAAAAAATTTTTGTTTTAAAAAACACCCACTTCCAAAACAAAGTCTAAAATAACTTTACTTTCGAAGTCGGTGACTTTGTTTGTATCATTGACTTTTTTGCCACCGACTACCACCGCCTAGAACCACCGCCACAGCTACCGAACAGAAGTTATTTAGGGACCATCATGTCGTCAAATCGGGCCAGAAGAAAAAATACGTATTAAAAAAGCTCAGTCATAAACTACTACAGCAAAGATTATAAAATTTATATGGGACCACCGCGCGGGTTTCCTCTACCCAACGAAAGAAAAAATCTCGTAAATTGGCCCAACACACACGGAGTAATCGGTGTACATAAATAAAATTTAGTAAAAAAGATCCTGGTGGAATACTACTCTTCCTGTTTTAGAAGTCGGTTTAAAACTAAAAAAAAAAACATATTCTAAAGGGGAATCATTCAAACCTCAGTTTAGCCAACATAACAGCTAGCTTTAAATAAACTGTGAACAAACTGTACTAGTGTTTGTTAGAAAAATTATGGGACAGGGCATCTCGATATATGTTTGCATTTATGTCTAGGGTTCGAAATTTACCGGCCACTAATACAAAACTGTTTTCTTCACTCCCTACAAACACTTACCGGAAAGTGATCCTGAAAAATAGTTGGAAGTGAAGTAACGGAGTCAACAAGCACATACCACCTACGCTAAAATATTTTACATAAATATTTTGTACATTAGCTGTTATAATGAATCGTTCCCTCTATGTTGATTCCCGCTATGTCGATTTGCAAAACAATTTTGTAGGACCCATAGGTTATGAGTTATGTATGAGGTTATGATGTCTTCGCAGAGTTTTGGAATTTTTCGGCCATATAGCGAGAAAAGATGGCAATAACCTCGAACAACTGATGGTTACCGGCAAGGTGGATGGTAAACGACCAAAAGAGATGATGATGATGAGAGAGAAAAGATGGTAAAGCCCTTTGCGATGGTCCGACCAGATAAGCTCTTCTCTTGATACGAAAGTTCATGATGCGCTTCATTTGGCCAAGGATAGACAGAGATGGCGAAAAATCGTCAGGGAAAAGAAGGAAAAGAAAAGAGACAAGAGAGTTCAAGGGAGGGGTTCAAGGGAGGATCACGACCCTCAGTAATGAGGAATACGACTTGAGGAGGAGGAGGTTATGGAGATTAACAAGAATAATAATTATTAAATCTAAATCTTATTTAAATGCAAACCCCCATCGTTTTCTCACACGATTAATTTTACTTTCTAAAATCCTGCTACTGACAGCCAGAGAGATTGATTGCAGATCTAAAAACAGTTGGTCTGTCCTTCATTAGGCACAGCTCTAGCTTTCGGGTTCGGCTTAAGTACGTAATTTGGGTCTAGCTTTTCAATATGGTAAAGTATTCAATATGTGTATTGGAATTGGACAAAACAGCTGCGCCACAATAATATTGGTTTGTGTAGGCGTAATAGAATATAATGCTTATAAATAGACTATACCTATGTGGTCGATATCTATGATTATAGTATGTAATAGTTTGTTACGTATACCTCGAATATCTGAGTCAGTTCTTGACGATTTCAAAGTAAGATCACTCTTCAGGGGTTAAAATATTTTACTTCAATCACAACTGAAGTAAAATATTTTCAAAATTGTTTTATTTATTTATTTTACACTTCAATCACAGAGTACAGAGGCGGCTTAATACCATAGACATTATCTACCAGTCAACCTAAAGCGCAGACCACACAGAAAAGACGTAAGACGCGGGCGGGGCGCAGACATATGTCTCTTCCGCGTCGCTTTCATACAAAATGTATAGAAGCGTCGTGACGCAAAACATATAGAAAAGACAGGGCGCGGACACGACGCCGCGACGCTTTTATACATTTGACATAATTATGTCTGCGCCCCGTCCGCGTCTTACGTCTTTTCTGTGTGGCTTGCGATTAAGGATGTTGCAGAGACAGTGGTAGGAGTAAATGTGAAAACACATTTTAGTATATACTAAGATATACTACAAGCATTTATAAAATACTATAGAAATATATCAAAATATAAATAAATATATACTCGTACATACACGAACTCACCCACTGTCTACGGCACGGCTTCCTGAATATGTACATAACCAATTAACTATGTATCAATCAGTCTTGGCACACAGCGCTTGCTGAAGCACGCACATTGCTTGATTTGAACCCCATTGCTAGTACAGGGTGCAGCGCGGAAACTTCTTTATTTTAAAAATCGGAAGTTTCGGTCTACTTTCTCCAACATTCGAATGAGTCAATGTTGGCAAAACATCATGAATGTTATTCTTCAGCTCATCCGGAGTTTTTTGACGGTATACACCAAGGATTTAAGATAACCCCATAGAATAATCACAGGGTGCACAATCTGGCGAGCGCGCTGGTCACAAAAGATCACCCCTTTTTTCTTCGGGTGGGAAATCATCAAATAACCTCCTTCGCTCTGGGCGGAGTGGAAGGAAGTGTCAGACTTTTATTGACTAAAACCCAGCCATGTTCACCCCTCAAAGAGATAAGACGTTCAGGAAAGTGCCGTGTGATCCAGATTTAGCACCCTGTGATGAGTTTTAGGGGATTTCTGGGTATATATTATAAAACCGGACATGTTCAAACATATCCTGATGAATGGAAACCCTAGATTCAAATACTAAGTTACTTGATAAATAAAGAGAACTCTCAATAAAAGTGACAAGCAAAGTTTATGCTGGCTAACGGAAGTATTGCTGCTGAATGCCGTCAGTTATTAATCCTGCTTCAGACATGTGAAAGTCGAGTCAGTGTTATTTGTTTTACATGCTACTTCAAACAGTCGTTCGGAAATGAAACACTTTTTTAGGAATTCGGTGAACACATGTCGTACATCAGCAAGGGGAGTGTCACAACACCATAAATGTAATTTTTGGGAAAACACGATTTTCTTTTTTTATTTATTTATTTTATTTAACAATTTATGTACACACTAATTACAGAAAAGAATAATGGAACAGAAAATAGTACAAAGGTGATGCTTATTTCTAAAGAAATCTCTTCCAGCATGCCTGCGAAAGGAGATACTAAAAAAGAGATGTAGACAAAAATGAATACATAAAACAAAAATAAACAATATTTATTTATTTATTTTTAGAACTAATATTTCTATTATTTTTTTTCCGGGAGAGCATATCGGAGAACTTAAGATATATTTAAGAAGACTATTTAAGGCTCTATTATATTTTATGGAAATTAAAATCTTAAGATATTTTTTTCAGTTTATATGATTAGTTTATTAAAGGAATTTAAACTTTTTTTTTCGACAAAATTATTAAAGATTTCTTGAAATGAAACAAATTTTACTAGTTAATATTATTTATTGTTTTTTTTTTAATTAATCAGGCAATATGAAACAAATAAGGTATCAAATGCAGAGAAGTTTACTTACTCTACCCTGAACATATATATTTGTTTAAATTTTCAGGTTGGTAACAATTTAACTTCTCGGAAATATTTGCATTAATTGTTTTCAAAATAAAGACTTCCCTCGACAGCCCAACGACTTCATTCTCAGACACGATCGATGACAGCCAGTGGCGTGCAGTGGTTCACCACGGAGGGTAGGCCACCGCCACGCACATATATCGCGGGTATCGGTATCCAAAAAAAAAAAAGAAACAAAAAAAAAAAGAAAATGAAAAAAAAAATATATATGATAATCAGCCTGTAAAAACAAAAGTTATAAATAAAGAACTCACCACTTTATTCAAGGTTCAAATCACTATTTTCTGACGATGCAAACAGAAGAAAGATTCGGCCACCTCAAATATCTAATCCAAGTGGGTGGGTGATAGTTACAGAACACGTCACTTGCAAGATATCCGAAGCGGCCTGTTAAAAATGAAATGAAATGAAAAATATTTCTATTCCTATCTACTTTAGAATTATGCTTTTCTATATCTAACCTTAACTGGCCGTTAATACTAGTTTCAATACGTGATTTACCAAATGTATTTAACTTTAAGCAAGCCTCTAGATGTTTTTCTGATAGGTCATGCTTTTTTGCCGAGGAATGAAAATTATGCAAATCAATGTACCCCTCACTCCACTTACTGGAAGTATTAAACAAAATGCACGGAAAACAAAATAATTTATTTGTGTGTATACAACCACATAGCCAGCTGAATGTTGCATAATTTTGAGGTTTGAAATGGCGGGTACGAACTGAATTATCAGATTTTTGGATTAATTCTCGTAATTCGGGTGTACATCTACCTTTCGACACCACAAGAATCTTATCATTAAACGATAATTGCGAAAACTTACTGCTTTTAACTTCTAACAAACACACATTTTCTGCGCAAGTATCACAACAGAACACCATTTTTAAGTAAATAAACAAATACTTAACAACAAATAATATTTACATTAATGTTCGTTTCAAAACGAATAACTGATAAGGTTTAACTTGGTAAGATATGATAACATTCAAAATCGCATATAAATTTGCTTGTCACATGAAATAATAATGGCGTGACTAGGAAAAAATTAATTCGTAATTTGTTAAAAAAAACACTTCCAAATTAAATTGCATCATTGTCATACCTAAATCATATGTAAAATCTGTTAACAAAATTTTGCCGGATAATACTGAGTCTGACAGCACGTGCTTGTCATACTTATTTTAAAAACTCCCCGAAAATCAAAGCGAAAAATAAAATTCATATAGTTTTTAATTATTTTTATAGGCCTTTTGCTATTTATTAGGTATAAATTCAAAAATACCACCCTATTTTTTTAACTGGTTATAGTAGTCATTAAGAAAACTATCGTGTTTGTGTGTAGTCTGTTTCTCGAATTCGCCGGAATTTCGGTTTAATTTCTACAAATGGCAACTCTGATCTTCATTCATGTTAATCTATTTGGCCAATCACCGGCCGTCTCCTTTCACGGGAGACACGCCTATAATCTAGACATGTGTGCCGTTTATACACACGAAAATATGCACCAGTGTGCGTAAATTTATGAATCGAAAGTACTCTACAACCGATTTCGCCTTACAATTGACGACGCGTGGTTAGTATTGTGTGAGTGTTACGTCACACGGGCGCGACAAGTTGCTATAAGTGTTATAACAGGAGTTTTAACTTTTAAAATGTTTTTATTACAAAGTTATAATAAATGCACTTGAGTTGGCGTTTATGATAGGATTGATAAGGTAGGCTCGGCCTAATTGCCTCTATGGACGGCACGCCCCTGATGACAGCCATAGCCCAGCTAGGTTTACTGTTCTCATTAAGGTGGATGAAATGAGCCCAAACACGATATAGCTGATGTAAATTGTTGAGGACCTCTTGCAACTACCTTCCGACTCCATCGTCAGACCTTTGATTAAAGTGATAAAAGAAATAAAAGTCACTTTATCAGGCAACTAAGGCCCATAGATAAAATGTACACAAAATAACATTTTACAACAATAATAAATTAATACATATTTTAAACTTTATGAAACTATAACTATACACGTAACGTTGTCGGCGTCGTGTTTCGCAGCGTGGTTTCGCGTAACCGTCCTCGGAAACGTCGACATAGGACATCTTTTGGCTAAAAGTCCTCTTTCAAGCAGGTCTGTTGTAGATGGTGGGTTGGAACTCGTACCACGAATGACTTAAAGTTCATGTTATGGCGAATTAAGAAACCAATCTATCTATCAATCTGACTAATTTTTCATTTCAGCATTAGCTATTCTTACTTACCTCCCTACCAACACGGAGCAAATAGAATCCTCTATTAATGCTCGTCATCGGGTCGAACAGGATTTTCATTACAGAATGTACATATATATGTACAAGCAATCCCCCATTTTAGAACGAAAATTTACGAACTATGTACCAATTCCTATATAGACAAAAGGCAATCAAACAAATTGTTTTCCGCAATGATTACTACGCTAGTTTTACAACTGGTACAAAAATGTAGGTTATTCAGTGTCAGACAAAAATACTGAAGTGACATACCACTACGCATGTAGGCTTTCAAAAAGTAATCTAAAAACGTGCAGAGACTGAACATTCCCATCTGTTATTCTGTGATGAGATGTCACAACTTAAATAAGGTTGCTATAACGGATTATGCCTCGGCTCGGTTTTTATTTTAGGAAGTACGAGAAATAAAGATTACAATTGTTTTTATGTATTCAAATGCTTTGTAGAACAGGATACGACCTTAGGTACTTCCTGACGGATCGTCAATAGTAGGAAATATCATGAGCTAGCTTATGCCCGCGGCTTCGGCCGCGCGGAGTTACGTAATTATCCCACGGGATCATACTACCGGGATAAAAAGTATCCTATGTGTTAATCCAGGTTATAAACTATCTGTGTGCTAAATTTCATCAAAGAGTAACAAACATCCATTTATCCTCACAAACTTTCGCAGTTATAATATTAGTAGGATATAGTAAAATTTTCCAGGATTTCGGTTAATTTAATGATGTTCAGCAACTTTACTAAAAATAGATATAGGATCTCCATTCTACCATATCTTAGGCCTTAGGCTTTGCATATGCAAGGGAAATTAACAGAGTTGGTCTAGTGCGTATACCTATTATTTCAATTCAATTTTAATCTTGCGTGGAATTCATGAACGACATAATTTATATCTCAATAAACCTAAGCCAGTCGAAAACATCTATTACTAACAGATGTTCCTTGTCGATGCAAAATGATTTATTGATAATGACAAGGTTCTTAATGATACAAGGACAACAATAAAAGAAAACAAGATCAATATAAACAAATAAGAAATACTTTTCCTTCCGTCTTCCTAACTAACCGTACCGCCTAGTTAAGTGTATGGGAACACCGATATTTCCCGAGGGCAAGGCGAACGATGTAACGAATCAACTTTACTTAATGTTACCGTCACAGATCGGCTCTGAATAAGGCTATGCTCCACAACAAGCTACGCTACGGTCGATAGGAGTTATCCCACCGCTGACAACGCAACTTTTTATCGACTAGTTTCTCGCTCAAGAAACGTACAAAAGATTGAATGTTCCGTGTATGTAAAAGAGATACAT
The DNA here is from genome assembly GCA_905220335.1 of Noctua pronuba. Taxonomy (NCBI): domain Eukaryota; kingdom Metazoa; phylum Arthropoda; class Insecta; order Lepidoptera; family Noctuidae; genus Noctua; species Noctua pronuba. The sequence goes on from LR999914.1 coordinate 7,629,409, forward strand.
ATCTCGTTTTAGACAGCGACAAGAGCTATCAAAGAGGGCTCAGCGACGCTCGCTTGGCAGGCAGAACACTCGCTGAGAGACTGTTGCTTGGTACATGCGTATGTCAGCAAGTAGTCACCCTACGCCCGCATCGTGATACACTCGCTCATGGCCTAGTGATAAAAGTATCCAAACTAAAAACTCTCAGCTCGTTACTTGTCAACTCGTTTGTACTTGCCAGCTCTATTCGCTTATCATTGGCGGCGGTGAGACAGATGCCTAAGTATCACTTTGCATGAAAATGGCCACGCGAGTCTGCGACCTACGTAATGTGAGCTTGAAAAACAAATGAACCGCGCACCTCTCCGTACATATCCTGCGCAGCAGTGGACGGTCGGCTTTACGAAGTATTTGAGTTGAGAAAACAAATGAGATCTTTTACATGTGGGGTACAGTTGCCTCGGAGTTTGTCCGGAGTACCGTAATGATGGACGGGAATTTGAAGTTGTAGGTAACCAATTAGAATAATTGGTAGATATTTGATCGTTAAGAGTTTTGAAATTGATTACTGCAGAATTTTATAAACAGTTGCTTGAAAGGTGGTTCCTATGTTACTGATTTTAGGTGCTCAATTAAAGTGTATTTGAACGCGCGTAATTTTTATCTTTGAATTTCTGCTCTACGGATAAGTGGGTACGCCAAAATATAGTTTTTTATATGTTTTAATAAGTTTTTATAAACTACAACTACACCGACGATTCGGAACCTCTCAAAACGTTTTCAGGTAGTAATTTAACAGACCTAATAATGCCTTACTCACAAACAGTAACTATATTATAAAATATAGCTTTCCTGGAGGCTATATAAAATAACTCAAAACAGTAAATAACACAGTACTCAACTTCTAAATCTAAAATATACATGTCGTATTTATAGATGTCAGTGTCATGTTCAGGAGATCATACGTTAGTTAATAAAATTATAATTAGTTATAAAGCAAAAAAAAAACTTCTGAAACTTCATCACCCTGAAAGCATTTGCCGTGAAATAGGATATACGGTCTAGTTCTTTTGTGGTTCCCCAGTTAATATGAAAGTAATTTCTGCAGACTTATATGAGTCTGTTTAATGTCTACAGATAATGAGTATCTGGATTAACTTAATTTATTATAGTGATAAAACATCTTGCCTTTATCAAGATACGCTTGGTAGATTAATTATTGCATTGCATTTTTTATTATTCTTTGAAGTATGGATAAACTATGAGAGTTCAGGAAAGATAAAAAAACGTTGGAGTATTTGTCTGTACTAATATAATATAATATTACAAAGAGGTACAATTTGTTTGTAAGTTTTTACGTAGGGAGTCCGCAGTCTATTTAAAGACTTTCAGGTCAGCCATGGCAACTCATGTCCAGGTGGGAGATTTTCAGCAGGTGGAACAAATGGGATAGGTAATAATGATGCACTACCTCGCCACAGCTTTAGTCTTTCCATAATCTCCGGAACAACTGATCCGATTCTAAAAATTCTTTCACTAATGGAAAGCTACATTATCCCCGAGTGTCATAGGCAATATTTAAAGCAATCCCGTGGGATAATTTCCGACTTTAAAGCACGTGAAGCCTGACGACGTTCCGGAGGTGATTGGGGTAGACCTGAGAGTGGCGGTAGGCAGGCTTAAGGCCAAAACTGCCGCCCCGGGACCCGATGGCTTACCTGGCAAAGCCTGGGTCCTGGCCTCTGAGGCTCTCGGGTCCCGACTGGAAGGGCTCCTAAGCGCATGCTTGGAGAGAGGCCAGTTCCCGCTTCGTTGGAAGACGGGCAAGCTGGTCCTCATACGGAAGCCAGGGCGCCCTGCGGACTCTCCGTCCGCATACCGGCCCATTGTGTTGCTCGACGAGGTGGGCAAGCTCTTTGAAAGAGTCATTGCAAACCGCCTCGCCGGGCACCTTGCGGGAATGGGGCCGGATCTTGCGGAACACCAGTTTGGTTTCCGCAAGGGGCGCTCGACGGTGGACGCCATCATGCGCGTGCGAGCCCTCACGACGGGGGACGCGGTGTCCCGGGGTGGGGTCGTCTTGGCGGTGTCGCTCGACATCGCCAACGCCTTCAACTCCATGCCCTGGAGCTGCATTGGGGAGGCACTCCGGTATCACCGGGTGCCCACCTACCTCCGTCGTGTAGTCGGGGACTACCTGTCTGACAGGTATGTCATCTACCCTGGTCCAAACGGAGAATGGAACCGGCGAGAGATGTCGTGCGGTGTCCCACAGGGGTCGGTTCTAGGGCCGCCCTTGTGGAACATCGGTTACGACTGGGTGCTGCGCGCCGACCTCCCTAGCGGTGTCAGCGTAGTCTGTTACGCTGACGACACGCTGGTACTGGCACAAGGGAGGTCGCACGAGGCGGCGGCCGAACTGATGACACGCGGGGTTGCGATAGTCGTTGAGAGGATCCGGCAATTGGGTCTCGAGGTGGCCTTGCACAAGTCCGAGGCCATGAGCTTTCATGGGCCTCGGAATGCGCCACCGTCGGGATCCACGCTGATGGTAGGAGGGGTTCCAATCTGCGTCGAGTCGACTTTGAAGTACCTAGGACTCGTCCTCGACAGCCGGTGGAACTTCGTTGAGCACTTCCGACGTTTGGCTCCCAAACTGGAACGGGCCGGGGCTGCCTTCAAGCGGCTCTTGCCCAACCTGAGGGGTCCAAACGCCTCCTGCCGTAGGCTCTACGCGGGGGTCGTGCGGTCCATGGCCCTTTACGGGGCCCCGGTGTGGGCGCGTTCAATTAAGCGGCGTGCCGCGCACTACCTGAACGCGCCCCAAAAGGTCGTAGCCGTAAGGCTGATCCGGGGGTACCGCACGATCTCCCGCGAGGCGGCGAGCCTCCTAGCCGGATTGCCGCCATGGGATCTGGAGGCGATAGTCCTCGCGCGCCTGCATGAATGGCGCGCGGGGGCACTACGTCGGGGGGAAACTCCGCTGCCGCGGCAAATCACCGCTCAGCGGACAGACCTCCGACGCGATCTCATGGCGACATGGAGACAGCGACTGTCGCAACCCAGTGCAGGGCACGCAACAATAGTGGCGATAAGTCCCCTCTTTGAGGAGTGGCTAGAAAGGCGCCACGGCGCCCTCACCTTCCGCCTGACGCAGGTCCTCACCGGACACGGTTGTTTCGGGAGGTTCCTGCACCGAATCGGGCGGGAGGAAACGCCCGGGTGTTATCATTGTGAGGATCGTCCGGAGGACACGGTGGCGCACACCGTGGAGGTCTGCCCCGCTTGGGCGGAGCTCCGCCGTGTCCTCGTAGCGGCGATCGGCGGCGGCGACCTCTCGCTCCCGGCCCTGGTTCAGGCCATTGTCCGGAGCGAGAGGGAATGGGAAGCCGTCACCTCCTTCTGCGAAGCAGTCATGCTAGCGAAGGAGGTGGCGGGACGTGAGAGGGAGAGAATCTCACGTCCCAGCCGCCGCGGGCGAAGCACCGGGCGTCGGGGGCCACGTGGTGGCTCCCGGCCACCGTAGGCGCGGGCCTGTGGACGGTGAGTAATGGGTTAGCTCACCGTCCGTCCGTCTTATGACGACAGGCCGTGTCGACGGCGCGTTCGTGTTCCACGCGCGCCTCAAAGAGATGTCAGCAACCAGGAAGGGGCCCGCAAGGGCCGATGCCTGCCGGGGCTGCGGGACTGTTCGAAAGAGATACCGTGGCCCTGGAACACAAAGGGCAATGAAGGAACATGGATGGGTTTTAGTCAGTAAGAGTCTGACACTCCCTCCCACTCCACCCAGAGCGGGAGAAGTCATTTGATGATTTACCATCCGTAAAAAAAAAAAAAAAAAAAAAGCACGTGAAGCCGCAGGCAAAAGCTAGTGTGAAAGATAAAATGACTCGAAAGGGGGTAATAGCAACATAATGGCTGGTAAGTAAGCATTTATGGAAGGACAGGAATATCTTGGAATACTGCACTAACCACTACAATTGGGTACCAGAAGATATGCAGTTTCCTAAAAGTATAATCCGCTAATAATGTTTCCACTGCAAACACAGGCCTCTTCTTCGTGAGAGATCGCGGGCAGTAACCCTCCACGCGGCGCCAGTTCGTGTTCGTCCTAGGCCATGCCGCTTTCCTACAATTTTTTCCTTTAACATTTTGAAAGCACAGGTGACAAAAAAAAACACAAAAAAAGTCTAAAATAATTTTACATTCAGAAGTCGGTGACTGTTTATTTCATTGATTTTAATTTTACACTGTAACTAGCAGTTATTAAGGGACCGCCATGTCGTCTACATAGGCGAAGAAAAAAAAAACACGTATTAAATCCGTTTAATACGTGTTTTTTTTATAACTAGCTAACTCATAAACTACTCAAGCAAAGTTAATGAAATTTTGGGACGATAACGCGTGCTTCCTCTACCAAATGAAAAAATAATCAAGTAAAACGGCCCTGAAATCACAGAGTAATCGGTGTACACACATAACAAAAAAAATGCTGGTGGAATACATAACTTCCTCCTTTTTTAGAAGTCGGTATATTAAAGCGTCTACCTGGGTCTCACCCACGACTTATAACTCGTAAATTACTAGAAATACTAGGTCAGTACTGCTATACCTGCGCTCTTCAGTAAATTATACTTAAATCGTATCTTTCCTGAAATCATCGGCATCTGCCTAGCCTTTTCTCAACTATGTTGGGATCGCTTCCAGTCTAACCGGATAGAGCTGAATACCAGTATTTTACAAGGAGGGACTGCCTATTAGACCTCCACAACACAGTTAGTACTGGGTAATACGATACCCCTTGGTAAGACTGGTTGTCAGACTTTTTGGGGACTACCTGTAACGAATGTCAAAGATCTACAAATGACAGCCGGGAAAAACGGCTTAACGTGCTTTCCGAGGCACGAAGGAAACTCGGTATGTAATGGGTGGTCACCCATCCACAGACCAACCTAGGCAGGCACGGCTTAACCTAAAGATCGACCCGAGCGGTTGTTATTATTTAGCCACGAGCTCGTATCGTATCTTTCCTGAAATCTCGATCGGTACCTTTGTCATTACTTGGTGCCATCATTTCCAATTAACATGAAAACTAATCGAACAATACTTCATGCTACTTCCATCACATGTTCAATTGTTCATGTAGTGATGACGTGGTTGCCACTGGTTATCGATTAGCAACCACCACGATTCACAGAAATACTGCTTGAAAATTATTTACTAGGAATTTCTATAATAACCCCGTAATTAGGGTTTTTTATAGCTAACGTGGAATTGAAAGCTTTCTTTGTTGTAAATGTTTGTGTTATCTATAATTGAGATCTAAATTCTATAATTGACTTCAATCTCTATGCCTAACCGATTAGGCTGACCTGAATTAGTGATTTCTTGGGTGTTCTAGTTAGTGCTACCTGTGAGTGATAATTATAGAATTCATCATTCGTTCTTGAATTACGACGCCATTTTGGCCTAAAAGTCTAACGGCGAAATCCATAGACGATACTTACCATTTACTAAGCTATATTCCAGTAACGGTCGCACACATCTTCGCACAACAGCTAAACCACATAAGTATATTTTTCAAGATTGATACGAATACAGTCTTATGTTAAGGGCTTAAAGATTTACCAAATCAGTTTTTTTCAACTGAAAATACAAAAAAAATTACAAATCTCTACGACCATGAAAAAAAGGCACTGATAAGGAGAATTTATATTGATTATTTTGGCCTGAGCAGAATTTAATCCTATTTACTACATTGATTATTTTAAACAAAACTTCTTCAAACGTCATTCTAATCGCTTCTTACACTCAAACATAGGAAATTTAAAAATATGTACGTCTAGTCATCAAAATTATGAATTATTTGCGCCTTTTTATTGGCGCCTTGTTTTTATATAGTTATATAGTCGTGTAATTTTTATTATTTAATTGTGCTTCTGTGTGTTATGCTATGTCTTTTGTGTGCACTAAATAAATGATTTATCTATCTATCTATCTATATTATATGAAATACACGTGTCTATGACGAGACTACGTCTGTCTCATCAAGTCTCATGTCGGAGTGCTGCTCAAAAAAAGGTCAAGGTCAAGGTCATCGGCATATATTAAAGCCTCAAGCACAACCTGAGTAACGTTTGTAGGTTTTAGTCTAAGTCATAAATCCGACTATACGCACTGAAAGAACCTAATGTCTTTCCGATTCACTAGCTTAATACTAATGGCCTCAACCATTAAGATTAAACCTTTATTCTAAATATAGATAAACAAAAAATGTCGTGCCTACTTAAGGGCTGATATTTTCGGGATCACTCCGGCTTTGAAGACTTTTGTACCAACTTATTCTTTTTATGTACCTACTTACCTATTGCTATACTAGACCAGATTTGTAAGACTCACTGCGCTCACTGCAGACTCAAATGCTTATGATTCTCAATATTTGGTTGAGATCTATTTTAGGTAAGGTCAGGGTGGTACCTATATTCCGTCTATGGGGCATAACCGTCTAAAGCCTGTTTTTTAATCCCTGAGACTAAATTGACAAGTGAAAATGTCAAAAATTACATAAATCCTATTGAAATCTATGTCAGTTTGCCATTTTCACTTGTCAATTTAGTCTCAGATATTAAAAAACTGACTTTAGACGGTTATGCCCCATTGACGGAATATACCACCCTGACCTTAAGATTTTTTACTTTCACGTGGACTAATTAAAAATATGATTACTGAAAACCTGAAAACATAATTTGACAGATTGGGGTATTAAAGATCCTTCCGATACAGATCAGAGGATGTCCCACTTGCTTGATTGTCCAAAGATTCCTAACAACTGCACTTTAGAGGACCTAAAAACGCCGCAATTAACACAGGCCACATACTGGGCTCAAGAAATTTAAACAAATCGTACCATCGAGACGAAAGAAGAAAAAGACTGTGGAATTCAGGTGTATATTTCACTTTGGTAGAGGCATTGGGTTCGTCCCATAGTAAAAGCTGTTCGTAACCAATGACCCCTTTTCAGGTTTAACTTCAATATATTTACACCTTGTAAATAATAATAAAAGCAGCTGCTCGGGTCAACCTTCAGGTTAAGCCGCGATGGCCTAAGTTGGTCCGTGGATGGGTGATCCATTACCTACCGAGTTTCGCATGTTAAGCCGTTGGTACCAGCTGTTATTTGTAGGTTTTTGACTGTTGACAGTCCGACGAGCCTAGTCAGTGGCCCGAAAGTCTGACAACCAGTCTTACCAAGGGGTGTCGTATCGCCTAGGAATAACTGGGTTGTAGGGGTCAGAGAGGCAATCGCTCTATGTAAAATACTGCATTATTATTATTCAGCTGTAGCCGGTGAGACTGGAAGCCAACCCCAACATAGTTGGGAAAAGGCTAGGCAGATGACGTAGGTACAAATATTGTTCCCCATACGTAAATATGTAGATATACGTCAAACTTTGTACGTAGTAATCCCAGCCGACTTTCAGTAGCGAAAGGTTAATTTTATAAGAGGTAAGCCGGAGTACATATTTTTAATGTGATTTTATATTTTTTGTCTATAGAACACTGACTGTGACATTTTTCATAGGGAAGCCGGTTGGAATCGAGTTTTATGGGACCTTCGCCCCTGCCGCCTTTCCTCATTCAACCTTTGAGCCTCCACAAACAAATCTGTCCAACATTTTTCCATTTATCATCAGCAGCACCAGCCAGTCCCTGCTGATGAATGATTCGACGTTGATCGATGTCTCGTACACTCGGTAGACAGGAACCGAAACAACTGTTATAACCTTCTCTGTATCTGATTGATTACTTCCGGAGTTTCGTGGTCGTAGCGCCTCGACCAAGCTTGGATACTGTAGAAGTTACTTGGGTATGTAAAGGTGCGGGGTATATAATATGTGAACTATATCATGAAAGCCCGCACACTTTATAGAGTGCATATGTCGCTGGATGGCCAGAAAGGTTTGTTTTTTTGGGGCGTTGTCCAAAAGCATTCTTATTTTTATTCTTAATTGCACACAAAATTAAAAGATATACACACAAAATCACAATATATAGCTTATGTACAACGGCGAGCTTAATCCAGAATTGGGTAAAGCATGGTAAACCTAGAACAACGGCGAAAAGTATCAATGTTGATTTGCTGATATGATATAAAGAGCTCATTGGTTAACAGTTTATCCAAAAACTGACTTCTGATCAATAAGAACAAAGAAGTTATGAATTAACTCCGTGATTGGCTACTAAGCAATCATGTTTCCGCTAGGATAATCGCAAAAAAAAACACGCGACGTGCACCCATTAAAAGCGCATTCAACGACTACGTGCAGTTCAAGAATAACAAGTAAACGACTTAGCACTCAAACTTGAACTTAATAAAGTATTTCTGCACAACAACTTGATCAGCGTGCCATGAAATTATATGAATTAGCTCTATATGATTTTATGCTTATTTACTGTCACCGGTAGACCTATGAAGCTACATTTTATAAAAAAAGTTAATTATCATGCGAAAAGATCCAGTGATACGCCCACGTGTTCTTTCGCGCTAGTCGGATCCCTTAAAGTCGTGGACGGGCCCTTATTGTTACAGCGTTTCCTAACTAACTCCAGAGAGTCGCTCTGAGCTCCTTATACGTACCTACATTTACGTCTTTATTTGCATACAACGTGCATCGTATAAAATCAACATTTATGTCAAAGTACAGTCGTATGTCATTTAATGAGGACTTTGATTATCCGACCACAAGAGTGTCGGGCGCTGGACGGGCTTCACTGTCAAAGGTGGACCATTAAAATTTGGACCAGACAAGACTGTATGCTGTGTGCTTTATGCATGCAGTAACAATTATGATCTATTTGATCATTTATGCTCGTGATTATGGTGCTAAAATACTCAAAAGTATATAGAATATTTATTGTCAGCGAGTATTTCTAATTTTTTAATGAGAAAAACATATTTAAACTTGATTTAGGTAGTCAAGTTCAGTCCCTACTAAAAACAGTTAAGTAACTACTTCTAACAATTTGACTAACATTACATCACGCCTGTAATCCCCGAAGGGCGAGGCAGAGGTGTACCTAATAGTATCCCTACATTTCGCCAGTTATGTTAAAGTCCCATTTAATAGGGGGCGAGCCTATTGCCATCAAACGGGCATAACTCCAGATTCCGTGGCTGCTTCTGAGAAATCCCTGATGGAAAAACCCAATAACACTTTTACCCGGCCTGGGAATCGAACCCAGGACCTCGTGCACAGCAGTCGCGTTTGCGGCCACTAAACCAACGAGGCAGTCTATAATAAATATAAAATTAGTGCATTTTACTCAATAAAACCAAAATATTTCTCTCCGGAAAAGGCTCAAGGAGCACTTGGAAAAGGGAAACAGAAAAAAACAAAGTCTTTGTTTCTTTTTACCGCTCAACTTTAAAACACCATCGCACCACCGCCAGCGCCAGCGGCCAGTCAAAGTACTTAATCGGATTTCTACAGAAGTTCCCTACGTTTTCTCTCCCTGATAATATTTATTTTACTTGTTCTTTTGACGAGTAGGTAATAGAGAACATTGGTTGATTGTTTTATTTTGGTGAATAAGTTTATCTTTTGATTTTATATGTCTCTATAGTAAAATTGAAGTGTGTTTATAATTTAAAATTAACAGCCTTTTACTGAACATATATGAGAGTATATACGATTCTCAGAACAAAAAAACAATGTTTTTAAATTTTTGTCTGTCGGTCTGTCTACCTGTTTGCTCCAACTAATCTCAGAAACTGCTGACCTTGTATTTAAGCAATGTTGAAGGTTTTTGTATAAATACAAATCTGTATTTATTTTTATTTAAAAAAATTGAGGGATAAAACATAATTAGTTTAAGACGTGTTAAAGTATTTTTTTTAAACCATTTAACAGTAATTAATTTCATTTATCAATAAAAAGGCAGAGCATCGAGGCGTGCCTCTGTCTGGCCTTTTCATGAATTCAGGCGTTGTCTGATGTTCTGAAGTCTACCACCAAATTATTTCAAACCTATTGATTAGGTATTAAACAACGTGGGAAGCCCAAATTATTAATAGATCAGCCCGAAACACGGCGTTCATCGCATTTACTGATCACATCGGCTGATTACCGCGGTTAACCTGGGCACACATGAATTAAAAGCTTATTTGTGGAACATTAGGGGAGAACCCATTGGCGGTACAATGTTGCAAATGGAACTATGATATAAATTCTATGGCTACTTAATATTCGAACACCTTTAAGTGACGTTAGTATGTCCACCACTGGACGAATAGACAAAAGAGATGATCTATAAAATAGAAATAAAAAGTAATTTATCTATGGTCCGCGTTCTAGAACTTCATCTTCATTAATGCCATTGTATTTGGGGTGGGCGCAACATGTCTTCTTCTTTAACTTCTCTATAAAGATAAAGATTAAGATATATTTCTCTTGTAAAAACACTACACAGGTCATAAAAAATAAATAAAAACTATAGTTATATTATGTACATGTTTTGCCATTTAGGTATGGGGTAGAATTTTTTTCGGGTGTACTTTAACATAAAATTTCAAAAACTAGTATTTCTAATTAACTAGAAATATTAAATTTACAAGAAATGTCGGAATTGAATTGCTGATGCTGTTGTTTTTCAATCGTTTAAAAATTCAGTTAAGCTGTAATAGAGTTTGGCTAAAACATATTTTTAAGCTGTGGTTTAATGAGTCTAGTGGGTAATTGTTTAATAAATTTTGGAGATCTTACTATAAATTATTGACACCAAATAGAATATACTTTTACGCATCAGTGTCGTGCTCGATCTAACTACATATTTCTAGCTATTCGTCATTTTAGCAGTTACCTCATTTCTAGCCATATCATCCTTAACTTAACTCAGTCCATCCATCGTTCCCGCCATCTATCCAACGGCCCGCCCGTCCATCTACAGACACGCGTTCTAGAACAATGCTCCATTTTGATTTAAATCTCGATGTCAAACTGACAGATGTCATAATAATCTTAACACAAATCCAGACCTAAATCAAAACTTACGACCGAATAGTGAATATCGTTCTAGAATAATCTGGGGACTTCAAGAAATTGCTTCACGGCAATGATTTATTCGAAAAACAAACACGTAGTTTTATATTATACGAAAAAGTTTGATTGATAGCTGGCCAGCCATGTTTAGGTAATGATCATGAATTGAAGAAAAATGTACTGAGATTTTCCAGTTTTTGCGTTCACCCTATTCCTTGTAGATCCTAGATGAATCTGGTCACGTAAAAACAATATTTTATTAGATACCTATTCCTTGAGTTCAGATTTATTTCGTGAAGGTATTTTTGTAAATAAAATCCAAATGGTTTTGCTTGGCATCTTTATGACTGCGATGTCATTTAGATAACAAAGACAATAAAAGCGAAAGTGTGACTGATATCACTCTTATATCGTAACCTTAATTTATTTTACGCAGAAGGTATCTTTAGTATCCGGACGGCAAGGCAAATCGGGGTTTAGGAAGAGCCTGTTCACAATTTTATTGAGTGAGAGAAACGACGCTCAACTAAAGGTGCACCAAGCCGGGGCTGCGGGACTGTTCGAAAGAGATACCGCGTCCCTGGAACATAAAGGGGGGGGGGGGGGCTATTTGATGATTTTCCATCCCAAAAAAAAAAAGGTGCACCAAACCAAGGAGATCAGAGTGCGGACTAGCTGCAGACATTGACAAAAAATTCAGTACACGATCTGTCAAAGTCCGCTGTCCGCAGTCAGAGCGGTCGCTAGTCCATTCGGTGTGACCGCACGTGAAGCCAAAATTGTTAATATAATAAATAATTAATGATGTATTACATTGTGTATTACTGCTCATTGTTAAAAACCAAATACAATTAATGCAACTGTGAACATATTATTGTTCAACGCACAAACAATAAAACAGGCACAATCACAATAATATTTTATCACAAATTAATATTCGTAACATTCGAAAGTGCTTCGACACGTTATAAAATTATGGTGAAATTGTGTGAACGGTGTTATGAAAGCAATTAATTTTATTTTAACGACGTTCATTAATAAAACAAAGTTATTAACTGCTTGTCATCTGATGCAAGTTTTGAGTGTCAACTCAAACTTTGTGATTAAGTAAGTATTATATTGGATAAGTAAAGCGTGCTTGAATGCGATAGAATCGCAGTTTGAAAGATATTATTAATGACATTTTCAATTAAGATTTTTGGTTTTAAATCAAAATGATCAGCAAAGGCAATTCTCCATGACTGCGGGACTGTTTGAAAGAGATACCGCGGAGCTGGAATACAAAGAGCAGAGAAGCAACATGGATGGGTTTTAGTCAGTAAAAGTCTGACACTCTCTTCCACTCTGCCCAAAGCGGGGGGGGGGGGAGGGGGTCATGTGATGATTTCCCATCCAAAAAAAAAAGCAATTCTACATCGAGCATTGCTTATCAATTTCCAACAGGGTTGTCAGTCTGTCATAAGTTTTCAGTGGCTTATGTCAATTCAATACTTTTTAACACGCTTTTATTAGCTTCACCTGTAAATAACTAAATAACCATGTAAAAAAATCTTAGAAGTTAAATTAGACCCACTTCCCAGTTTTTGATTGAGCTGAAATTTTGCGTAAAATTTTAGTTTGGATGACAATGCATGATTAGATAAGTGACGTTATTCTAAATTCAAGATGGTGGACTCATACTATGGGTATCAAATGTTTGGTTTTCTGAGAAGAAAATGACGCCACTCTAAAGCGTGTTTTCTAGTTTTTTTAACGGTAATTATGATTTGCTTTTTCTTTCTTAGTTATCGCGTCTTCTCTTTATATCAGGCGAGTTGCAACCAAACGCAAGCCAATTTCGGGTAAAAAAGCTTATGCCAATTCAATACTTTTTGACTTTTCTTTCATGCTTTCCGCATAAAGAATGACACTTCATTTCTTTTCTTCTCCAGGTCTTCAGGTGACCCTTGGTGCAAGAAAGGCCCTTAGCCACTTTATAAATCATGAATCAAAATGAATGGTGAAAAAATATAGATTGGATCTAGGCTTCAAGGTAGCTTAGATATTAAATAAAAGTAAAACGAAAATCATCTGGCCGCGCCAATTTATCTCCTGCCGACTTTCCTTCCCGTCAGATGCATTTTTTAATTAAGATTCAATCAAATCTTCGCTGTAATTGGCTTTAATCGATGATGGTGACCCCAGAAAGAGATCACGGTAACATAGTGAATGCTGAGTAGGCTAGAAAGATTACATTTTATCCTGCGAGTGTGATTTATAATTTGAATGACAAGCCATCGCAGTCTTCTTTACAAACGATGGTAATATCATTGTTCTCCTGCCCTGCGCAGCATGTCTTCTTCTTCCATACTTCTCTATTACTCGTCATCTCAGCAGTCACCTTCTTTCTAGCCATTTCATCCTTCACACAGTCCATCCATCGTATCTTTGGTCTTCCTCTACTCTTACAGCCATCCACATTCATACTCAAAACTAAAACTTCCTCACGACATTTTCTTACTCAAGCTTTGAAATTAGAAGATAATTCGATGTTATCGTCGGAAAACAACCTCAAGTTGTGTCAGCTTTCAATTTTTTCTGGTACACACCCGGTTGACAACAATGTTGAAAAACTAGCCGAAAGAAAAACTACTTTCCGCAAGTTTTTATTGTGATTCGCCACACCAATAAAGCGTGCTGAAACTTGTTCGGGCAAATCTGAACATGTCTGCCCCTAAATACGCCTGTCCGCCGACTAATTTTCTTGCACCGTAACAGACAATAGACGATCATGTAACACATGATGGCATCGTTATACCATATTTAATGAGAAAACAATGATTCAGCAGGCAGCAATCAATACTGCCTGCTTCTAATGAAGTTCCTTGCCTAACGAGCGCCGACGTCATGCACTGACACACAACCATGTACCAACACTACGACGGTGTTGCCACTGAGAAAATTAATTGCCTGCGTACAACTCCGTGCCGTGGAAATGGGACATAATTAGACGGCACATTTGGATGTAATTATTGCATTGATATTAAGATTTATGTGATTTAATTAACTGGTTGCTGATCCTGTAAAATTACTATTACGTATTCTGATTAATTTATGCCATATTTTCTAGTATATTGGGAAAGAGACCCGAGTTTTGTCTTCACATTTAGCCAGAATAGTTGGTTTAATTCATGGTAAATAAGCGATTTTTCTAGTCAGCATTGCCCTATGTTTATAGCGTAAAGTAAACTATTTATTAAGCTCTCGGAAAGTCATCTTAAACTCTTTAGGATAAAGTCTAACTTGGTTCGACGAGAGACCCACAATAAACGACTGGACCGCGGCAACTTATATCATTTTACATTTGACGAAACCGAAGGAGTTGCCATAGTTGGGAAGGGGGAACAGTTGAGCGACCCAGTTCCTCAGCGCGAGTAGTTGTCAACTATATCCTCTAACTTTGTGTTTGTCCAACACGGAACTTGTGTCCTCTGTGTACGTCTTTTGTTTTCACCTCTTTACTAACTTTCGATGTATTAATTAATATTGTTGTTGACGTATTAAGTGTAAGTTGTTTTTATGGCGTTGAGATAGGCTGACCCCGTGTTCTGAACAATACCTAGATAGATAGATAGATAAATCATTTATTTAGTGCACACAAAAGACATAGCCCAACACACAGAAGCACAATTAAATAATACAAATTACACGACTGTATAACTATTTAAAAAAAAGGTGCCAATATACTTAAAGAAAAATATATTTACGAAAGAAGTATAGTAACACCATGACTTACTTCAAATCAAATAACGAGTATACAAGGTGCGGTGTGCGTTTCAAGGTTGCACCAAATGGGAGTCCAGCTCAGCATGTATCAGGCACCTGTCGCATCGTAACGGGGTGCTTAAGACCTACCTCTCATACGATGGTGCATGCGCTGGCGGATATAGCTCCAAAAGATGTACGTCGTAAATAGTAAATCGCATCGAAAAGGGGAAACAGGAACGTGACAACAGCCACCCCTTGTACGGGCATCAATTACCACTTTCACGCTTAAAGAATCGTAAAAGCTTTTTGAGATATACGACCTCCTTAGAAGTCAGTGCGTCAGACGAGAGAAGCGAACTGTGGAGAAACAGACATCCCGTTCCTTCACACATCTTCAACCCATAAGAACACCTGCTGCCCGGATACGAATTGCAACGACCGATCTGGCAATCTCTTAACCGATTGAGGGCCCAGGTTGGCCGCTGCAGATATAATCTGGCCAAATGGGGTATCCTCGATCTATCTCAAACAGAATGCCAGTGTGGAGCCCCTTTGTAAGACATGCCCCATCTCCCTGCTCATCCTGCACAACCACTTGCACCTTTCAGAATTTAATCGAAGCAAATGTTAGAGCTGTGCAGGTGGCTACATTCACTGACACGTAAAGAAGAAGAATGTGACGAAGAGACGTAGGTACTTTAATGTACAGCCAACGTAGTCTGGATAGTAAATAACGATACGATCAAGTCATTAGTCGTTTCCCCCGAGGCGTATCAAAGGCGTAGCACATAAAAGGTACTGCGTTGCGCCGGTAATCCTTAAACCATTTTTATGTTCTGTAGATGGCTTTTAGACCTTTTAGAGGATTCTAGCTCTTATGTCATATACTTATGTGAACTATAAAGAACTTTAATGCGTTAATATTTCCATAGATATTAAAATTTTAAACACCTGAGTACTCCGTCCGTGTGACTGTTTTGGTTTTTAACGGCTGAACGAACTTTGATAAAAAAATTACAGTTACTACTTTTGCAAAAACTTTTTTAATATAAACCATGTGTATTGTATATCCACCCAAATGCATTTCTATCAGTTAAAATACTTATTCTCACTTAACTTATACTGTCACTTACGGGATATCTTCCGTGATTGTTCATTATTTTGAGCTCCCGATTCAATCACGGAAAATATCCGGTAAGTGACAGTATGGCCGTGTTCACACACAGCGTATAGTCAGCTGCCCACTGAGAGCGTCAAGTTCAACAAAGAAAACTAATAAAGCGCTCTTCTTCTCTCTACTTATTTTAAAAAATGTGGTGGGCCCGAAAGGGTCTATAATTGTTTCTATTTTTTTTTAATTACCACCTTTGGGTGTATTTAGCAATAAATTATTTAAGATTTGAAGTTCAAAATGTATGAAAAAACAAACGACAGTCTAAATTTTCTTCGTACATTTTTTACTGAGCGCTCACACTCGGCGGCAGACTACGTGCGTGAACGCAGCCTATAAGTTTAGTTGTAAACCGTGAAAGCTTAAAACAGTCTTAATCCCACTTATTTTTGGAAAAAGTGAACGAACATAATAGCAGTAATATTACGTTTAAAGATGATTCTAGTTGTAACAGAAGTATTGCATGAATGCTTTGTAAAACTTTCCGCCTGAACTACAACCAGTATGAACGTTATAAACGCTTGTGTTTTACGATTATTTTACTCTTTGTTTTTACTGTCGAGGAGTGAAATACGGTGCGGTCTACTTTATTGAGTTTATATCTTTGTTACAAGTACTATCTTATGGTCGACATTTATAACTGGCTTCTGTCCGAGAGAAGTGTTTAAGACTTGTTCATCATCTGCTTAGAATTTTCCCAAGTTTATTGGAGTCAAACTCAAACTCAAAGCATTTATTTCAATTAGACCATTACAGGCAATTTTGAAGCGAAGCTACAGTCACAGACACAAGGCATAATAACTTGTGATAGTACTGTAAAGTGGTCGGCTTCCAGCCTTACCGTATGCAGCTGAATACCTGTATTTTAAATGGAGCGACTGCCTATCTGTCCTTCAGAACCCAGTTAGTACTGGGTAATACGATAACCCTTGGTAAGACTGGTTGTCAGACTTTTTGGGCCACTGATTACCCGTAACGACTGTCAAAGATGTAAAAATGACTGCCGGGACCAAAAGCTTAACGTGCTTTCCGAGGAAACTCAGTCTGTGGTCACCCATCCACGGACCAATCTAGAAAAGATCGGCTTAACCTGAAGATTGACCCGAGCAGCTGTTATTTTTAGCCACGAGCTACTCGGTTTCATCGATATTTGTGCCAGACAAATTTCTTTGTTGCATACATTAAAGTGATGCAAAGCTGCTTATCATGGATCTATTACCCCAGAACACACGAGATATGGGGGAATACATTAGTAAAGTGCATTCATACATATGGAAATACTGAAAACTTTCTACATTTGTTTTATTCATTTTAATATTAGCGAAGAAGTACGGGTTAGACGCTTTCAAATGATGGAATCATGATAAATTCTGTTACTTAACGTTAAAGTTTATATATATCTGGAACTATTTATATTCTAACTATGTTTCTTAGGCAGAAAGATAGAGAATTTTGAACTCTATCACGTTGTATCAAAAAATATAAATTGACCAAACTTATACTGTCACTTACGGGATATATTCCGTGATTGTAAATTATTTTGAGCTCCCGACATTTCGACGCTGTTGCAAACGCCATGATCGCGGGTTGACTGGAGAATGCGGGTGGATGGAAAATAAATTGTTAGGAGCAGACAAATCTGTCTACCCTCTTTCTTTGACCATTTGACAGCTTTCTAGTTAAAGGCCGGTAATAGAGTGACGAAAGATAAACGGTTCTGAGAATGCATGCCAAGTCATTAGTAGACACAAGAGTACTCTATCACTAATGAAACCATGTTCAAACGTTCTAGACATGATTGATCACTCCTCCCTTATCAAACACAGGAATATTGATGAACTAAGCGGAAGCGTCGAGTAAGAATATGCATTTCTCGAAACACAACCTTCACTTTAAATTCCTTGTTTATTTGAAACTTTATAGACGTCGCAAGTTAATGAAATCTACTAGGAACATATATAAAAGGGACCTTTTTCAGTATTAACGATTGATACTTAGTCGTTTTTACAATCGTTTTTAGGACTTTTAAGGCAGTTTTATGTGCGGGTCTTGGACTTGAGATGTGTTTTGAGACGTCAAATTGTTTTTGTGTTTAGTTGCACAATGTTTGGTTACTATTCATTTAATTAAAGAATGCTGTTTTGACTTTCCAAGAAACCAGTTACTGTAATAAATCAGTAATAGCCATTAATATATTTTAACTGCAATAATTGTTTTTGACAGCCTCGTTGGTATATTGGTCGCAAGCGCGACTGCTGAGCATGAGGTCCTGGGTTCGGATCCCAGGTCGTGTAAAGTTTTATTGGGTTTTTCTAATCGTAACTAAATAAAACTTTTAAAATTACTAATCGTAACTAGCGACTATTTTAGCTCATGCTAAATAATAATAGCTGCTCGGGTCGATCATTAGGTTAAGCCGCGCTTGCCTAGGTTGATCCGTGGATAGGCGACCACCCATTACGTACCAAGTTTGAAAGCACGTTAAGCCTTTGGTCCCGGCAGTCATTTTTACATCTTTGACAGCCGTTACAGATAGTAGTTACTGAAAGTCTGAAAACCGGTCTTACCAAGTGGTATCATATTCCCCAATACTAGTTGGGTTGTACAGGTCAGATAGGCAGTCGCTCCATATAACTGGTATACAGCTGAATCCGGTTAGACTGGAAGCCGATCCCAACATAGTTGGGAAAAGACTAAGCAGATGATGACAAATATCGATGAAAAATGGAATATTTTTCATTCGTTTTTTGAATAGAAGACGCAGCAATTTGCATTCGCGTCTAAAGAAAAGAACGAAACTGTATATATTTAGAAACACAATCCTGTTCTCAATTTATGCATGCTTGTCCCACAAAGAACTCTGTATTTCATTAACACAGGACTAATTCGCCCTGCGCTGTAATTCCCTTGAAATTTGCATCTTAATTGCTCTCATTCCCAAAACAATTTTTATTTCTGAGGAGCCCGTCATTGCCCCCAGAATTTTAGCATTCTATGCGGCAAAACATTATTCAAATTCTTCTTCAGTCAATTTTAAATATTTAACTCAAACTTAATTAATATGCAGTTAACTTTGAAAATGATAATTTGGAAAAATAAACGTTTTGCTGGTTTCAAGTAAGAGATGATTTAGTAAATAGATGTTTGTTATATAACGTAGTTTTGATGAGTTCGTCTATATTAAAGGCAATCAATATTGCCAATCAAAAGTAGTAATTTATTCACCGGTGGAGATGCTTCTGACACTTTACTGACAGTCTTCTTGGGAAAAAAACTTGTTCGAGGAACTTGTTTAAGTTATGGATTTATTTAGCGAACCCGACTGGAGGACACTGCAGAGCACGCCTGTGCCTTCAATATAGTATGATCTCTATATTTCGAGATTTTTTTAATAGAATTTTAAATTAATTCAGTGACCTCTGCATTGCTAATGCAACTATTTCATTTTACTTAATTTAATTAAAATCAGTATAAAGATATTCAATTTAAGAAAGCCATTCGTAAATGTTCACAATGGTAAAGATTTGTATTCTGCTGACATAAAAATAAATCACAAAACTCGAAGAGTCGACGTAGTTTTATGCTAGGATTGAAATATTCAACATTCAATCGAATATTTCCTCAAGAAAAAGCTCGAGAAAATATCAAGAATCTAATATTTTGACAGGACTTTTTGAATATTTAGCACGGTAGTCAGCAAACGCGAAGGAAAGGCGTCCCATTAATTTTGACAGTTCTACTCAATGACTCGGCACAATCGGATTTCAATTAAATAAGTTAACGAAGAAAGATTTTAAAATTAGAACAAGCTCCTCGAGAAATACCAGTTTTATCAGCCAGTAACACTAAAATTAAATCAGAGAGGTTTATAAGTAAAGGGGTGGATTTCATTCAATGACTCAATGCCTTGCGCCGACCTCGATAAACCAATGTTTTATGTCACAACTTTTGCGAACACTCAGCACAATTTGGCAAGCAACGATCACTAATCTTTTTATAGTGTTTCTTTGCTCCAAGCGTCTATTATTTTCACTTAAAAGAAAAGCAATAAAGCCTCAGTAGCAGTATGTTACACGCAAACAAAAGTAAAATTTCACAGAGATTTTAGGAAAAAAATTGGTGGTGTAAAAAGAAAATCATTGTATCGAGGGGAGCGAATTCACTTTCCGTTTTATAAACAAGTCTATTACGTTGTTTCAGACCTTTGGCGTGAGGCGACACGGTGGAACACGTGGTAAATGGGATTTTCTACTTTGCATAATGTTTGCTACCCTCTCGTAACGGGGTAGGTGCCTTCGGTACGTAGCTGCGTGCCGTTTATTGCGGTTTTATTTCATTCACGAGAAAAGCAACATTTTACGGCTGTTTTATGGCGGTTGCGACTCAGATTCTATACAGAATAACACTGTTTGAGTTGAGTTTTTTCATTGTAATGAGGGCTATTCATTTCGTGGCCGCGGCGCCACTTACCGCGAAATTAGCGCGCGGTTATTTGAAATCTTTAATATTCATTTCGCTTACAAAAATGTTCATAGAACTTGTTATTTGCGTTTGCGTTATTTATTGCTCTCCAGGGTATGGAGTGATTAACCTTTAAGCCTCTTATTAGCACGACGACGAACACCCCCTGAGATTAGTTATCATGCACGTATTCTCATACAGCTGTCGCACTATGTCTTTGAATATCCGTTAATTGCATTATGCAAATTATCTTCAAAATTAGTTAGAATCATGAGAAGCGTCGCTAATTGGGCTCCAGAAACGTAGATTTGGGACATATACGTTGTATCTAAAAGGTGCCTGTATAAAATTTATTCCGTATCTCTTCTAAATCACGGTCGTTTCTATCAATGTTTAAATCTATTGACTACTGGTATAAGTTACATTGTTAATCGGTCCAGTTGTTTCGGAATAAATGGGCTGTGACAGACAGACAGACACGCCAGTGA
Organism: Noctua pronuba; assembly: GCA_905220335.1. Lineage (NCBI taxonomy): Eukaryota > Metazoa > Arthropoda > Insecta > Lepidoptera > Noctuidae > Noctua > Noctua pronuba. Next base: position 7,650,294 of record LR999914.1, read on the forward strand.
TCCTATAAGGGTTCCGTTTTTTCCTTTTGAGGTACGGGACCCTAAAAACCGGCCAAGTGAGAGTCGGACTTGGCCGGCACCCCCTTTAATTTTTTTTTGTTTTATTATTATTTGTTGTTAAAGTGACAACAGAAATACACATTCTGTGAAAATTTCAAGTGCATGCTACCATTAGATACAGCCCGCAGACAGACAGACTCTTTTAGGAGGACGTGTAAACTGTTTATACGAACCTTCATACAGAAAAAAAAAAAATTATCATCAATAATCGCCCATTCGACTTTTGAAGCAAGAAACTATCGTCGTGCAAATGATCCATAACGGTGACAATAGATCAGCCTAAATAACAGTTATTACCCGCGAAACTAACGCTCTTGTAATAATAGGGAGCGGTCTATTACGCCGCCATTATGACAGGACCTCTGTATTTATTAGGCAATTGGCGGGAATCTACTGTATTTGGGACTTACAGGTATTATTAAGCTTGAAGTAAGGGTGTCTGAAGATGACTGCGTCGTAGCTCTAGTGGTCACAACTTCGACTGCTGAGCATGAGGTCCTGGGCTCGATTCCCGGGTCAGGCAAAGTGTTATTAGGTTTCTCCATCAGGAATTTCTCAGTAGCAGCCACGGAGTCTGGATCTGTGCCTGGTCGATGGCAATAGACTCGCCCCCTATATCATGAGACTTAAACATAACTGGCTAAATGTGGGTGTACTAATGGATTCACCTCTGCCTAACCCTTCGGGAATTACAGGTGTGATATTATGTTTACTAAGTACTGGTGACGTTGTTAAGAAAGATCAGAAGCGTAGTACACATAACCGGTACTCATGTATCACCTGATAGGCATATGAACGTGGTCGTAGCAAAATGAGTATGTAATAATCGTAGCGGACGGCGTTCTGTCATTTCTGGGGATAATGGTTCATGTATGAATGTTAGAAAGTGTCCAGTTACAATTCAATTCAAAAGCCATTTATTTGGACCATTAATAAACTTAAGATACCAACATAAACTTATCCACATGTTGTACATGCAAAAAAAAGATAAAAATTATTTTAGGTACGCAAATTTTATCTTCGACGCCGGCTGTCTTGGTCTATGAGTCTATTGGCAAAGGCCTCCTCCATATTCTTCCATTCCTCTGACTGCTGTTCGAGACCAATTTCCTCTTGTACTTTCCAGTTCGTTGCCCCAGCGTTTGCTCTGCGTTCCTCTAGGTCGCACCCTGCATACCCCGTAACAATGCTTTCTCATTAAGTTTACCCTATAGTATAAGTCATTTCATGTAAACTTAATATTTTAAGGTACTTTTTGATTTTTTTTAAGAGTACCTACCCTACTTTTTAACTCTAAATTTTTTTTTGTAAGCCATTCTTATATGGCTAAATATGTAGCTACTTTCTTTTTATTTATAAGACCTGTGTAGTGTATACCATACCTACTCATGTTTTACAAAATAAATATACCTTTATCTTTATCTTTTCTCACAAACATGAATAACAGAAGCCAAACAACGGGAGTATAACAATTACCTTTCTATTCAAAACATTTCACCTAAATAGAAAATATTAATTAGTGAACAACCTTAATTTTCCGGCTAACCAATAATTGTTTCGTGGTAAACACTGAGCTTACTCCTACATTAATAAATAGTTCATTATTAAAGCTTGCAATATAAATCACGCGACTTTACTGCTGTTATTTAATTATGGTAACACAGTACGTGAAGAACATTAATTTTCAACGTATAGGTTATTGAATAAGTATATTAATTTGGGTTAAAAGGTCTAGACTTTATTATTTCTACCATAAAAAAGGTTACTTTTCCTCAGTCACACTCCTGGGTATTATAAAAACCAACTAAGTAATTCCGTTAAAATAATGGAAAGAAACTGTGTATTTCTTCCTGTCTACTTATAAAATAAAATGCGTTTACTTAGTTTAGATTATGTGTGCAAAGCTTGACAATTCAGAGTATACGAACACTTGTTTCGATGGAAAAAATCTGTTGCTGACTTCTTAATAAAATGAATTGTAAAAAATTTGTTAAAAAATTAACGATTTCAATGGCATATATCGATTAAAATTGTGCGCTAACTAAATAAATGGGCGGCATAATGGCATGATCATACAAGGAGCTCTAAGGGCCAGACTCCACCAAAGCGGAGACGGGACAAGAGCAGAGATGTGTTGTAAACCACCAATAGAATTTTGTTGTTCACATTTTTCGCCTACGCTTAGCTTTAGTGGAAATGGTTGAGCAGAGAAGAGAGGAGATGTCTCGTAATTTTTTAGGCTAGCGGAGTTAACAAAAGAGGTGAGCGGCCTGCGGTGAGCGGTGTGCAATGTGCGACGTGCCTCAGGGCTTTCCACATCTCCGCACAGCTTCGGTGGAAACACCCTAGTTTTTACGCATCTCCTCTCTTTTCCGCTTCGCACATCTCCACTGGTCTCCACTTTGTTGGAGACCAGGCCTTTTTATTTCGTATGGCAAAACGTCGCGGCAGACCTCGTAGAAGATGGCGGGACGAGCTGGACAGAACCAACGACCAGTGGCCCACATTAGCCCTGGATCGAAACAACTGAAAGTCATGGGGAGAGGCCTTTGCCCAGCAGTGGGATGACGCAGGCTAGCAGTATCAGTAGTATCAGTATGGCAAAACATCAAATGACCCCCCTCCGCTCTGGGCGGAGTGGAGGGGAGTGCCACAGTGTCAGTGTTTACTGACTAAAACCCATCCATGTTCCTTCTTTGACCTTTGTGTTTCAGGGCCGCGGTATCTCTTTCGAACAGTCCCGCAGCGAGACCTTACATAAACATTTTAACTCTATACCACACTCAGCAGTCTCACTTGCAACTACGAGATACCGAGACCAACACAATTGTTGCATCTCTAACGAACGTCCAACGTCACTCAAGTGACTGAGCAAAGCATCCAAAAAGAAGTTCAACTAATTATATACTAGGTAGATATTAGGTAGGTACTGGAATTAGATTCAATTTATTGACGGTTCCTCTGGTTCAAATGTCAAACGAAATCGATTGGGTAACCTTTAGTGTGGTTACGTAATCAAACTGTTGTGTTTGTACGTGACTGGGGAATAGATATTATTTTTATTCTGTTAGTAGTCGTAGCAATTCATCAATGGACATTATTGGTGTTTTTTTTTTTTGGATGTGATATCATCAAATAACCCCTCCCCCCCGCTCTGGATGGAGTGGGAGGGAGTGTCAGACTTTTACTGACTAAAACACATCCATGTTCCTTCTTTGCCCTATGTGTTTCAGGGCCGCGGTATCTCTTTTGAACTGTCCCGTAGCCCACATTATTGGACTTCTGTTTGTGATGGTGCTCCGTCCTGTATCATATTAGGCAACCCGTCTGTTGAAGAGGCACTATATTTACAACGAATGGCTTCTAAGAAAACTATGAACCTGCGCTGAGATATCTCCAGCTTTGACAATAATACAGTCTTTGCTAGCTCACCTTTCTTTATTTCTTAATGGGCTAGCTCTCAACTCCGATTTCGCTTGATTTAAAGAGATAGATGAGGTGTATAATTAGGACATACATCCAGTTCTACAAATACCTTGATAGAACTGGGTAGAACGGGGGTTAACCGGTTCTCTCCAGTATTTGTTGAACCGGGTCCATGCCTTATGTACAATGGAACGAGCGTGCACAGAAGATGTCTGTTCACTCTTGCTTTAAAAGCTGACGGATTTACAGGTGGAAGGGAACACAGACGCTGGTAGAGAATCAGCTAGAAATACCTAATGGGCGTAAAAATACCCTTAACTAAGCCAAAAGGCACTGGTTCTCCCCGCCATTGCGATCATTTTTTTCTTTAAAACCCAGAGATGAGAACTTTCTAGTTACGGAGGATATTGGGGGTCAAAGTTCCAACTTGTTCACTTTTTTTTTTTAATTAATGTTTTGAATGAATTGTACTTTAAATATCTCCACGACCCCCGTACTATTCAATCCATCCACCAGCACAATGTTTTGAGTACGTTACATTGTGTGTTACCGTAACCGTGATTTTTCACCCCAAAAAAAGTAGTTTCCCGCAGTATTTTTTGCGTAGAGTTACTTAGCTTGAAGTAAGGAATGCTTGTTTGATGGCTTCGTGAAGGGTCCGTTTATACTTTGTATATAGGGTGGGTAAAAATTCGAAGAGCAAACGAAACAGAGTCATAGTTGGGGTTATTTGCAGTAAAAAATATCTTTGTGGCTGAGTCCTTACTTGATCTCCTTAAAAGTTATGACTACTTGAGTGTTTTTAAGACAATATCAAAATTTCTACTAAATAGGCAATTAGTGGTGTTTAGTTGCTTCTAGGAAATGTATCATCACTACAAAAGTGCTTTTATGACAGTGTGTACCATGATTTATGATTATTGGCAGTTTATTCGATATCTTTTAAGTCTCACGAAAAATTATAATATGTAACTACAGAACCTCACTGAAAAAAAAAATTGATAACCCCAACTATAGCCCTGTTTCGTTTGATCCACGATTTTTGACCCTACCTGTATACCATATACTAATTGACAACGTACTACATAAAAGGAACCTACTAAACCAGCTTACACTTCCTACTCTTCGTAATTCTCACCACAAAATCCACACAAACGAATTTCCTATCACCATCATTAACATATCCAATCATAGTACCTTACCAGCTTTGGGCTCCGTCCTAATTAATCCTTCTTCAATCACGCCCAAACCTCGTGACTACAAAAAAGCCGGTATTCAAAGCGGATGATTAGTTCACCCGTAATTAGACCGGGTTCTGAGAAATAGGTTACCCGAACAGGTGGGGTCTCGGATTGGCAGGGTGTAAGGGGTATAGGGGTCATTAATCATAATATTCGACGTTAGTTCCAACTATTCTCTGCCACAAAGGTTAAGTTCTGACTTTTATGTCTTCAAGTGCATAAAGAGATTATAGCTTAAGAAAATGAGGTTAGTTTCTTAGAACTTTTATAGAGAGAGGTAACTAAAATTATCTTCGTGTTCATGATGGGTATGCGTTTTAAGAAAATTATTGGACAATAGCTTTTACCCCCGGCTTCGCTTGCGTTATGGTCGTAAATTTACCCACGGATCGGCCTGTTTCTTTTTAAATATAGCCAGTGACACTCGGGGATAATGTACAATTCCATTAGTGGAAGGGTTTTTGGAATCAGATCAATAGTTCGGAAGATTACTCCATTCATCCAGACTAACAAACTCTACAGCCATCTATTATTAGTATAGATTTAATAGGTAAGGACCGCACAAGATGACGAAAGGCCAATGCAAAAAATAACTAAAATTTAAAAATCCAACCTAATAAATCACACCGTTTTGAGCACAAAAATCCTTAAGTCACAAGGTCTCAAAACAAAATGGTGTAACCCGAAACACCATGAAAAACAACACTCTCAATTTAAGTAAAATGACAGCCTTTGATGTAGTTGCCTTGTTAGTCGTTGTTGCTAGGGGTTCCTATATAAATCATGGCGAGCCCTCCCCTTGCCAAAACTGACAGATTTGTTACTGTCGCACCCAAAATGAGTGGACCCGGATAAAAGACTCGCTCAACGGGAAAAGAAATGTGCACAATAATTCACGACAAACTAGTTTGAACCGGTTATTGTTGGGATTTAATAAAGTAAATAGCGGAGTATTATTACTGTTACTGATTTTATTAGGTAATATTGTTTGTTGACTTTGGTGGCGAAGTTTTGGTGTAAGGACAGCCATTGTTTGCAGATTATACGCTTCTAAATCAAAGGTACTAGCACGAACGCGCGACGTAAACTTAGAGTAAAGTCTAACGAGGTTTTGATTTAAAATATATGTCGAATCCGGTCGTTAGTATGGACATGAAATGAATCGGAAGTACGCCGGTGGTGACATCACGCTACCTTACAAGTCTGTCACCACAGCGTGCTTCTACAGAGCCCTGATGTTCAGCTCGAGGGAATTGAGACGTCTTGGAACTGTATCCGATTCATTGTGCCCCGTGTTATTGTGTTTAGTTGTAATCTCAAGTAACTCGTTCGTTTGTTAGAAACAGTGTATCGCACCCAGTTTGTTTTCATAGCACGAAACCCATCGTCTGCCCAAATGATGTACTAGCCTAACGGAATAAATCCAGACATATCCGACATATAATAATAGTCCAGCAGTGGAGTTCTTTTACCTGGAAAGTACATCAAAGTTAATGGAACTTTAACAGGTTGTTTGACTCTAGGAAGACCAAATATCCTAAATTTTCGACCTCGGGGACCCTGTGCTAACTTGGGGCGAGAACAAAAACCTTTCTGCCTGCTATTTTTAACATTTTAAGAAACATTGTCTAACTTTGATCGGCTGTATCTCCGTTAATATTGGGTTCCAAAATCTGATTCACCAACGAACTTTTAGGATCAAGTTTGTCGTTCAATGTGGTACACAAAATGTGCTTAGTACAATACTTTCAAGTTACTTCACCTTTTTTCGACGTCTCGACTTGATTACAAATAGATCCCCAATTATTTTGTATTTTTTTGCTCCAAGCACATTAAGTATACACCATATAGAAATGAATAAGACAAAAATACTTAAAACTAAATAAAGTAATTAAATCAGTAAGATTTACGTTACGTTTAGTCCGCGCGTTTAAGGGCCATTGCAAACCACGTTTTTTATATGACGAGCATTTAAATCGATTCAAACGCACGTTGCGTTTGTATCGATTCAAACGTGTAAAATCTGCTAGAATGTGTTGATAACGCGCAGAAGACGCGCTAATCAAAACGCGCGTCTCAGGGCATAAAAAAACGTGGTGTGCAAAGGCCCTTAGGCTCACAGTTTCAATTTGCGTAGGACGAGTATCGGATAATTACGCTCGGGTAACATAGCATCTTACAGTGTTCCATTATTTGTAATCTAAAACAGATAACGGAAGAATTATCTTATCAGATGAATACCAACGTCTTAGCTCCCGTTTCTAATAACTACATCTAATAAGGACAATGAATCAACCGCACTTTAAAATTTCAACATACTAGATTCTCCTTCAACTCTTAAATGAGACGATGGAACCTAAATCTCCAGCTCTATATATTTATTTATTCTACAGTGAAAGCTGGGAGTATGCGTGACCCGTCGACTCAATGATTGCTGGCTTGCCTCTCGGGGTGAATGGACACTCAAGATCGAGTGAAGTGCACACGAATTAGCGCTAAATACAACCACGCTCCGATGGGATCGGTCGGTTTGATGCAATAAGAATAAGGATGGATGGTAATAAATTGAAAAAGTTGTTATTGTAGACACGTTTCGATATTTTCCACACTTTTCTCAGAGATGAAAATACATTTTGTTAATTTTCACATAGGTTCACTAGTGCATTGCAATTGTAGTTAATTGAGTTACTCCTACTATCCACTACACCATAGTATCATCGATACTGAAACTATTACTGAAATTATTCTTCTTTATTTTCGACCAAGTTAGTATATACACAATCGATTCAAACGAGTATCGATACGAAGGGCGCATTTCATTATTTTGATTGCCCTTGCTCTTGAAAGCTGTCAGATGATTCTGCCAGCTTTCATTGCAATAGATTATCTTCACTGACAACTCTAGAACTCCGTTTACATGTGCTGATTGCATTCAGTTGCATTGTTAAAATCCGAGCTTAAACAAACAAAAATCATAAACTAAACAATAGCATAATTTAATTTTAAAACAACCCTAGACATACCTTTGTATACCTAATTACTTCATGTTAGCAGAACGTTCATGAATGCGTTTCGCTTTCCGACTTTTTGAGTTTATAACTCCCCTTTCATTGCAAGCACTCTTTGCTGGAGCAGTTAAGAAATTAAACAATGTGAGAAGTATACGACTACGTATGATCACATCCCATTTCATTTGAGTTGGTAGTTAAGCTGAGTAATGTATTATTTATAAATACTAATGAAACAGAGAAGATTGTCTAAAAGATAGCTTTTGCTATATGCTGGCCGATTGCGTACTTCATATGTCGAGTGAATGCAAGCGCGACTTCTGATCATGAGGTCCTGAGTTCGAGTAATGGGTCTGGCAAAGTGTTTTTGGGTTTTTCGGCCAGGAAAGTAGCAGCTACGTCCGAAGTCGTGCCCTGTTGATAGCAATAGGCTCGCTCCCTATTATACGGGACTTAAACATTGGCTGCCAAAATGTGCGTGTACCTTCTATAAGGTATACCTCTGCTAATCCTTCGGGGATTACAGGCGCAATATTATGTTATTGCGTGGTAAACTTTGTATTGACAGTGTAAGCTTTACGAGACACATTTTCGGTTCAGCATGATTTGGTGCAGCCGCCCCGAAGATGAATCAGTGATGATAGATGCCGACAGGAGTTTGCGGATCCGTGCAAACCAAATTCAGGTTGGCTTTGTTGTGTAATAAATACTGCTGAACCAAACAAGTGTGTAGCAGGTCTAAACTTCGTTGTTTTTGGCGGTTTATAGACTTCGGCCTGCTTCACGATGTCAGTATAGCCACTACTCACCAAATAAATTCAGGAATGGAACTTGAATTTGTATCAAATTACCTGCCAAGTACATTAACGGGCACTTAACCTTAGGTGGTGAAACAGGTCCTTACAGAAAAAAAAAAACAAAAGAAGAACGCTTAAACCGAATCACGATGTTGCATCCTACCCACGTAAAAGACACTGACATTAATGAATGGCACCCATACCTACCCTCTTTCAAATTAGGACGTCCGCAGCGCCTCGCGCCCTATCGGTGTCGGCCACATTGTCTTCCACCACACCAAGAATGTAGGACTATCAATCATTTGGGGTGCTACCACGGAGGGGAAACTCGGTGCTGTCTCACATGTGAGGATTTTAATGACTTGAGTTTAAAAAGATATTCTTTAATTTGTTTGTCTCTCTCTCATATAATATTTGGTCTGTTAGTAAGAAGTCTATAATTATTCGGGTTTTGCAAATACTATCTACCTTGCGAAAAAATGACCTGTCTGGCACAAAATACAAGTAGACACGATTTGTAGAAAGAGAACCATAATTAATATTATGAGTACAGTCAATTTAGTAAATGGAGAGGTAACAAAAGTAAGTCAAGGCGATCTGAAAGAAAGAAAACATATTAATTTAGCACATGCCACTAGTGCACACAAGAAACAAATAAAAAATTAAATAAAAAAACTTTAATCTACACAATTTAAACGTAAATTAAACAGAAAAAAAGAGATAATATTGTGATCTGTGAAAATAATGACTGATCGCCTGAATTTTAATGTGGTTATATCGTGTTGTTGGCACATAAGAAACTAGGAAGCAAAGAGTTACTTATAAAATATGGAAGAAAAAGAAGCACTAAAAATTTGATTGAAGCGACGAATCCAAAAAACTCCGAAATCACATTAAACTTCGCAAAACAAAATAAGAACGAATAAACCAAATCGTAGTTGCGTATTCCGTGATTGATAGCTTGTTCGCGTGTCGTCTGTAATCGTGCCTCACTCGGGCGCATTCGGGATACTTCGCGTCACTTCGGAAAACGTCGGGTAACGTCGGGTGAGATCGGGTGGGCGAGACACCGCTGTGTGTTGAATTAATGGTCCAGACGCTTGCCTGCAATCCGTGGTCTAAGTGAATTTTGATGTTCACTTTTGTGTAATATAGTGTTTTGATGTCTGTAGAATAGTCTGCTCTTGATTCGAAGTGACAGATGTCTGATGCTACATTTTGTCAAAGGAATAATCAAAGGAGATGGTGGCATTTTTAACTCATTTATATTTGCCATCATGGTGATAAGATCAGCCAATCGACTACAGTCGGTAACAGGAGGGCTGAGGGGTCCATCAGGGCCTGCAGCAGTGAGCGGGGTTCTCGTAGCTAGGTTTTGGCCTGAACACATTTTAACTTTTTGCCACGCTAAGAAGATTTTTAACCAATACGAACAAGCACCAATAGATTCCTTGTAATGTGATAGTCATTATGAAACTACTTATCACTACATAGTATAAAGCAAAGTCGCTTCCCGCTGTCTGTCTGTCCCTATGTATGCTTAGACCTTTAAAACTACGCAACGGATTTTGATGCGGTTTTTTTTAATAGATAGAGTGATTCAAGAGGAAGGTTTATATGTATATTGCAGCCGTGCGAAGCCGGGGCGGGACGCTAGTTAATTATAAACTATCATACAAACTATGAAATACTTAGGTTAACTGGCAGCAACTATTATTAGAAAATACATTAAAGATACATTTAATTAACTGGCGAAATGTTGGTGTTCTATCAGGTGTTTTTTTTATATCCCGTAACTCTAATAGGCAATCACATTTAGATCAGATGTAGATCCAGCTCAGATACCAATAATATGATAACCAAATTACCATCAAATCTTGAACCTCTCACAAAATGGCATCCACTAACCATGACCGTTCACCCTAACACCAGCTGCCTCACAATCAGCTGTTAACTCATTGATAGCTTCGATTAGAACAAAGCAATTATGCTTATTGTCTCACATGAATGTTGTATTAACTCGATTCACGTTGGTATTTGTAGAATCGAGTAGACAACTCGATTGTTTCGATTGCTTAGCTAATTGGATCGAGTGTAATAATTGATGCTGGACACATAGCTCGTTATTGTGTTAGCAAACTGTATACTTAGGTTTGGGTTGGATAATATTCTTATTTAATGCTTCGTTGGTCTAGTGGTCTCAAGCGCGACTGCTGAGCAAGAGGTCCTGGGTTCGATTCTCGGGGATTCTCTCTCGTAAATCAGATCATTCGAATAAGACTAACATAACATCACGCCTGTAATCCCCCCAAATCCCTATGACCCACATTTCGCCAGTTATGATAAAGTCCCAAATAATACGGGGCGACACTATTGCCATCAACCGGGCACAAATCCGAACTCCGAGGCTGCTACTAAGAATTTCCTGATAGGAAAACCCCATTTACAATTTGTTTGATTCGGGAATCGAACCCAGAACAGCATGCTCATTGCTCATCAGTCACGATTGCGAACACTAGACCAACGAGTCAGTCAAGGCATCTAGGTACATACAGATGATATTTCATTGCTGATGTCAACCGAACAAACGATTCTTCAATGTTTGGCTTATTAGGTAATGGACGTCTCAAACTTATCTCGCATTTACACCAAGATCCAGACTTGCGTCATTTACGGCACGATTGACTGGTGCACTGTGTGTCGCGAGTTCGATTCCTGCACGGAACAAATACTTGTATGGCCTACAGGTATTTGGTTATATTTGTAAACGCACCAAATACACAGGAGAAATTTCTAGGGTGGCAACGTTTTTTTTTATAGAAAAATTGCTTTTTTGCTTTAGAATAAAAATACTTACAATGTTATAAATTATTCACTTTATCTTTACAGCATCAAAATATACTGTTGATTAAACGGCAAGAGGCCATTTCAGCTTCAACCACACAATATTTTTATTATATCAATATTGTTATTAATTTGTCGTAGCTGTTGGCTCTCCTATCTATAAATATAAACTCATTTACCACTGACTCGGGTATCAACAACCCGTCAACGTTCAAGTTCCAGAAGCTATTACTTTGGGAGGCAGTTCGCTATACTTGTGTCCCCGCAAGTCGAAACTAATCTAAAGGGAACTAGCGGTCATTTAACAGCACCCTGTAGTTAGCTCGGGGCGTCCAAACAAGATTTCCGTACGTTACGGGACTTACGCTACGGTAGTCAACGGTTACAATATTTAAACTCTATTGACGTTAGGCTTAGCAACCAAAACCGGCTATAACCCTTGGAAGTTGGGTCAAAATATCGTCATCATCATCATATCAGTCCGGAATCACCCACTGTTGGATATGGCCTCCCCATTTTTCTGCCTCACTTCCCGGTTCTGTGTGTCCCTTATCCAGGTGTTGCCCGCGACTTAGACGATATCGTCAACCCAACCAGCTTTAGGACGGCCCTGGTTTCCTTGGCCACCACTCGGTCACAAAGCCTTGCTCCATCGGCCTCCGCGTCAGAATATCGTATTAGGGAAATAACGTGGAGATATATTCAAGTACTAGCTGTTCCCCGCGACCTTCGTCCGCGTCAAGTTATTAAAAATACAATTTTCCCCGTTTTTGCAACATTTTTCATTGCTACTACGCTCCTATTGGTCGTAGCGTGATGATATATAGCCTATAGCCTTCCTCGATAAATGGACTACCCAACACTGAAAGAATCATTCAAATCGGACCAGTAGTTCCAGAGATTAGCGCGTTCAAACAAACAAACAAACAAACAAACAAACCCTGCAGCTTTATAATATTAAAATAGTATAGATTTGGCAAGCCTAGTGTCGGCCGTTTCTCAGCTAAATGGATCGCATGTAGAAAGCAAAAGATAGAGTATTATGGAGCAGTTATTTAACAGTGGACCGCAATAGGCGGAGTTGTTTTTCATATTCGAATATGAGCTCCCTCCAAAGTAGAAAACAACAAACAATATAAAAATCCGCGTAGCGATTGGCGTAGCGCGGCGTAGCAAACAGCTACAAAATCGAAGCAATTAGCTACGCGATCGTAGCAATCACGTAGCGTGTACTCTTTAATTATCTCAGATTTCGTTTCTAAACATTAATTCATGTGTTTATCTCTCCTATTTTATAAGTCAAGTTTCAACTAAAATATTTGTGTTTACTATCTCAATTCATTTCATAAAACGACAAAATTAAATAAACAAAAACTGTTCGCCTTCAACAAACTTAATAAGTGAACTTTAATTGCTTTTGAATAATGAATGCATGATATTATTTTTGGATTCGACCTAACTCTATTTACAACTAACGAAGTAAGTTCATAGTTTATTACTTATTCAGTAGTTAAGTTGATTGTCACTTTGAATTTAGGCGTTAAGAAAATAGAGTTTAGTTAAAACTCATTTAAATATTTAATTTAGTACCTACAACTTATTAAAACTTTAACTAATATAAAGAAAATAAATTTATTTGTCTGTAACGCCTTAACAGCTGAACGAATTAGCATAAAATTACCATGACCAAGATATGCACATAGGGGATACTTTGATTCCGTGGGATAATTTTCGACAACCCTTGGTGAAGGCAGAGGCAGAATCTAGTCAATCATAAAATATGGAAGTTTAGACCATTAAACTATGGAAGTGAAGTGAGAAACCACTATTATACAGGGAGTAAGGGACAGCCCTCCACAAACTGACAGGGTGCATTCAGCTCCTTATTTTGAATCATATTCCACCGGAATTTTTCTCCGTATTTTTTTAGTATTTTTCAGTTACTATTCCTTTATTTCAATGTAAAATACATTCCCTGAACGCAGCACTCCATTTATGTAAATAATACGGCTGAAATAAAAAATCCAACAATGGATATTGAAATACTCTAACGAACGACGCGTGAAATCAGCTGTTCATTTTTTGCCTAGCTACAGAGTTCATCGAACTCGTCGTCGCGTTTGCCGTTCGCTACGTGTACGTTTTGCCACGGTAACGATACATTGCGTATGAGGAAATAAAACAAATCAAATTTATTGGTTTCCCATAACATTCCTAAAATAATTTCTTGTACCGGTCATCTTAGTATGATATACTGAATTCACCCCATCATCATCAGTTTGTGGAGGGCTATTCCCTTCCACCCTGTATTTTTATCTTAATGTATTTAACTACAGATCTTGTAGTAGCAAAAGCTATCATCATCATCTTCCTGCCCTTGTCCCATGTTACTTGGGGTCGGCGCAACACGTTTTCTTCTTCCATTCTACTTTGTCAACCATCACGCAATCATTTACACCTCTTCTTTCTTTATCGTGTGGTTGGTTTCCTAACCTGGTGTCAGAATTTTTGTGCTGCCCATGGGCCTCTGAATTGGTTTTACATCATCATCATCTGCCTAGCCTTTTCCCAACTATATTGTCGTCGGCTTCCAGTTTTCCAGAATTGGCTTTACATGCCGCCAAGAAATATCTGTCACGCATGCTGGGATTTACACCTTTTTCTTTCATATCTTTCCTCACACAATCCATCCTTCTTTCTTTGGTCTTCTTCTCCCTCTCCATCCATCAATATTAGTTTAGTAGCAAAATCTATCATGTGAGTAAAATCAACACTTGTTAGAAACTTCAGATCATTAAAAGAATCTACAATAAAAATAATAACCAACGCTGTCCCTGTTCAAAATATTGAGTTTAGGATTCAATAGTACTTTCTAAAGTCCCTCTAACTCGTAAATTGTCAATTAGAAAGTTTATGAAGATGTTTGCTTTTTTCCATAACTTTTTCTTAAATTGAAGAACTCTTATTAAAACATGAATATTTACGAGCGAGGTGAGAAGTACTTAGATAAAAGTGATGGAAATATATAATTTTAAAGGTTAATTCTGCACATTTTTAGTTAAAACTACATTGCCACACATGTGACATATCTTATCTTACCCTTGTCCAGTAGTGGGGCACACAAGGCTATTAAAAAAAAACTTAATTCGTAGTGAAAGTTTGTGAGGATGGATGGGTATTTGTTACTCTTTCATGCCAAAACAACTGAACGGATTTGGACGAAAACACAGATAGTTTTTAACCTGGCTAACACATGGTACTTTAGGGTACTCTCTCTCTTAAGGTAATAAAGAAACCTCGATGTTTTGTCACGAAGTAAAAACGCGCAAGGCAGGAGCAGGTCATTTGTAAATGTTTAAAGCTCTGAACAAAATAAACCCGTCAAAATACGGAATCGATCAGGCTGCAATCAATCCAGACTCTTTCAGCTTTCACAAGTGTCCCGATACCTTAATTGCGTAATTGAAACCCACCTGTTTATTTACATTACACGTAGGATGACTCAAGCTACGAGTTAACGTAAAGTTCGGGGGGTAAGGGGGGCGGGAAGGTTGAGGGTCGGGCGGGGAGCGGTTCAGGCGCCCTCATGTGGACGGACCTGTCACAGCCCACGGCACACAATTCGTTTGATCTCGCCAGTTGCTCTGAGCGCTATTTATGGCCCGCAAGGCCACCTGTCGATGATGACACCATACAAGTGACGATCACCCCGTGGCAATGACAAAGCTAACACACAGAACCTTCAACTTTTGATATCTGTAAAACTTCAGAAAAGTTTAAAAGCGATTAAATTAACAGCTCGCAATTTTGTTTTCTCTTGTTATGACACAGCCCCTTTTAATCTCATTTTTACAAGGTATTCTTAAATTCTAATAAAACTGCGTAGATTCTAACATCGCTTTTTTTGTTCCAGAACGTGGCTAAGCATATCTGCGGGCTACAAAAAATATGCCAACGAAACATGTGCCAGAAATTGGAATGTTGGAATACAATGCCTGCCAAGAACGTAATCTCGAAATGGCTGCGGGCGAAACAAGGGAAGCATAAACACTCACCATGGCGCTAGTGAGCAAGTGACTATCGGAAAAATATGAACGCGACGGATCCGGATGTACTAGTGGCAAGAGGCCAACTGGACGTCCTGTACCGCGGCGTGGAGTACACCCTGGACACCGGCCACGCCGCTGTCGACGGCATCAGCGGTATCAGCAGCATCGACTTCAACATCTCCTTCGACAACAGCTCCGCCTACAACGCGACCGGTGATCCTGAGGAACCCTGGAACGACTACATCAAACTCCTCCAGGACAGAGCACTCCTCGTCACATTCCTCTTGCTGTTCTCACTCACGACAGTGTTCGGTAACATGCTCGTCATCCTCGCCGTAGTGCGCGAGCGCTATCTGCACACGTCAACGAACTACTTCGTGACGTCACTAGCGGTCGCTGACTGCCTGGTTGGTCTCGTGGTGATGCCGTTCTCCGCGCTATACGAAGTGTTAGAACACACGTGGTTCTTCGGAGTGGACTGGTGTGACGTCTGGCGGTCTCTAGACGTGTTGTTCAGTACGGCCTCCATATTGAATCTGTGCGTGATCTCATTAGACCGGTACTGGGCCATTACGGACCCCATTACATATCCGATGCGTATGAGTGGACGGAAGGCCGCCTTTCTTATCGCGGCCGTGTGGGTGTGTTCGGGCGCGATATCGTTCCCCGCGATCGCGTGGTGGCGCGCCGTGCGTGTGGAGGAAGTTCCAGACTACAAGTGTCCGTTTACGGAAAATTTAGAGTACATAATATTTTCTTCGACAATATCGTTTTATTTGCCTCTGTTTGTGATGGTGTTTACTTACTATCGTATATATCGTGCAGCGACTATTCAGACGCGGTCTCTTAAAATTGGCACTAAGCAAGTGATGAGACCTAGTGGCGAGTTAGAGTTGACGTTGCGAATACATAGGGGTGGCACAGTGCGGCAGCGAAGTGACGCGTGTCACGGGGTGTGTACGCCGGAGGATCAGGATCACGAGCCTCTGACCGCGTTACAAAACAATGGTTTATCGCGTTCGTCGACGCGTCTGACCAACGTGACGCACGGCAAACATTTGCCGAAAAACTTTTCGCTATCTCGGAAGTTGGCGAAGTTCGCCAAAGAGAAGAAGGCGGCGAAGACGTTAGGTATAGTGATGGGTGTGTTCATAGTGTGTTGGTTGCCGTTCTTCGTGGTGAACCTGCTGTCGGGCATCTGCTCGGCGTGCATCGCGCACGAGGAAATCGTGAACGTGGTGGTGACGTGGCTGGGCTGGGTCAACTCAAGCATGAACCCCGTCATTTACGCGTGTTGGAGCAGAGATTTTAGAAGGTACGTACAATCCCTTATATTTGAACGTAAAAGCACCTTGTGCTTTAGAATGGAGTAAGTCTCTGACAGAGATGACACTCTTCAAAGCCAAACCATTTCTTTATTAAATTCGAAGTGTAATTTTCTGTTGTTTTAACAATACTTTGCAATATTATAAATGCGTCAGTTTACTCAGATTATAACAATTGAGCAATGATCATTTGCTTGTGAGTCACTATCGAGTTAGGCTACAAATAGTGCCATTTAACTGTCATATCCAAATCATGATTAATAAGCTTGGACGCAATTATTACATAAAGGCTTGAATGCTAGATTACACAGAAAAGCCTGTAAAGTGGACTAGGAGCAACATTGTGACATGTTTTCATAGTGATTTTAAATTGAAACATTTCACTCAAGTTTCTTAGGATAACGTTTCATGTCCCAAGTTTTTATTGACCACTTAGTTTTACAGCCACTTCAAACTGACGGATTCTCTAAGAAACATTTTTAAAGGAATTTTACGTTGCTGATTTATTAATTTTGACAACATCTTTGAAAAGAAGACAAAGTTAGTTTAAAAATAAGGCCATCAAACTAGGTTACGATCTGAGCATAATGAGATGAAAAATTATCTTAAAACGCTCTACAATATACAAACTGACTAAATTCTTGTCAAAAACATTTCGGCCATACATCAAACAAACTAATCCAGGCAGACTATGATATATAATACTCACCTAGTTTATAGACAAGAGGTCAATTAATCTTGCTTAGGTACAATACTTCGCGTCCGAGAAACGGCCAGTAATAAATGAACCTGACGTTTACAGAGTCGGGAAACTCTGCTCTGTGATCACCGGTTCTTGGGTGAATTCAAAATGGCTGCACAAAAAATAACAAAGTCTTAGTTTATTTTTAAAGGATAATTTACAGACAAACAATTGCAGCAATGACAGTCCCGACAGACAGTCGATAGAGATCGGGTCGAGTGTCAGTTGATCGACCCGTGGCTGTTATTACTTTAGCCACGAGCCCCATAAAAAAATCTATATAAATAAGTTTCCAGTTTGCAAAGATAGAAAAAAACACTCACATTCACTCTATCTACTAGATGTCGCATTATAAGCACACTATATAACAAAAAAGATCAAAAGAAAAACCTCCTTTTCGAAGCCAGTGAAAAAGGTTTTTAAATTCAGCCAGGAACATAGGTGCAAGTTCAAAGTTCAACTCACACTTGACCGGTTTTAATTTAAGCTGTGGCAACATTCTACGACAAAGGTTGTTAACTGTACACAGCGGCCCGACGGTGTAGTTACAGAGAGCCCGCCTCGTATGCTTCATTAAGCCTTTTCTGGAAGCTGCGAGGGATATCAAACATAAAACTATGTTTCACAATGTGGAGCGAACTTTTGTTATATCTTATAGTTTTGTATAAGGTTGTAGGTGCTTATTCTCGTAATGAATCCTTAGTAATGGAGCTTTACTACTGAACATTTATAACTGAAAAAAATGAATGCTTCTTAGACTATTTCTTCACTATTCATATGCTTTCGTGATTTATGACGAAAGCATGGGAGCATACTCCCTGCTAGTAAACTTTTCTTAACTACCGGGTAAAAAGGGGGGAATAGAGACGAAGGGGGCGTAGGGTTGAATCGAGACAAACTTTGAAAGGTATTTCAAAGTTGAATTTCATATGATATGTTACTAATTTACTTACCTATTTGGAGACCTTGTTGGCAACATACAATAATTCAATGTCAAAATCTCTTTTAAAGTTTTGTCTCAATGCATCCCTGTGGTTCTATTCATTCCGTTTTACGACATATACTATCATCCTTGAACCGTAAATACACAAACATAAAAGGCGAATAGCTCAGTGCATACTAGCGCAGAGCTAGGTTAGTTATACGCAAGGAACCATAACCATCCTACACTGCAATTTTATAGAAACCTCTCGTACCAGATAAGGTTTATGAGGACGTAACCAAATCTGTTACACATTTCATTTTAGTGCGTGCTATTTCATCGCAGCAGAGCGAGTCAAATAGTAAAACTATCGCTATCGTGTCGCTATCCACATTTTTATAGGAATGGTAACAGCGGTGACATATTTGGAACTATGAGTACCGTATGAAGGTTAAGTTTACCATCTACCTTCTTTCTACAAACCTTTTTTATTTGTTTTACCTTTATCTTCGTTAGGAACTTATTTCGGTAAAACTCCTCGTTCAGCTAGACAATACAGAACTCTAAACTGAAATTCGAAGCATTTATTACAATAAAAAAATTTACAGGCTGGTGCTTTTTCCATTTGTCAAGTTGTTCTTCAGTCATTAAATTGAAGTTAGATATCGTTGAAATTAGTAACCGTTCCATATAGTTGGATCTCCGAGGAGATTCTGTTAAATCAAAACATCATAATAATGTTTTGGTGGGTGAGCAAATTCTATTCAAGTTGATTATAATCTTACTATCTTTCTTTTTCTTACTTCTTATCTTACTACAGAAATGTGAAAGTTTGTGAGGATTGATGGATGGATTAATTTTTGTTACTCTTTCTCGCAAAATCTACTGAACGGATTTGGATGAAATTTGGCCTTTCGAAAGGTAGGTAGGGTACTAGGTTAGTAAACATGGTAAATATCCCGTTTTTAGTGTTAATGATTACATAGGATACTTTTTATCCCGGCAGTACGACTCCGTGGGACAATTACTGAACGCCATGCTGGCGAAGCCGCGGGCATAAGCTAGTCATATAAAGACGTAAGCAGCGAAGCTCACCTATCTATCGAAACATTACCATATCATCACATAGATCTATATCCACGCTAGTAGCGCACCTCTATAATCCATGTAACATTAAAATGACAGCGCCGAGCGCACCGTGTCAATTACGTGAGATTCACTGGGATCATGCGACGTGTGTCTGATCGTGCGCGGAATAACAATGGCGGCCGCGATAAATCATGCGCCCCTGATTACGATATGGATGAGACCCCTTTAAATCATTTGCACTGACGACTTTTTGTCGCAGCTGATAGGTGTAAGCAAAATGAATTGGTTTTTGTTGGAATGTTTGAGTGGAAAAATTATGTGTGTGATGGAATTGTAAATGGTAGGAAAATAAGTGATTTTATTTACGCACAGGCAATCAAAATATTGATCACGAATATATCTATTGATAAGGCTTTTGAAGAATAGTTGAGGCAATTAATGCAAGTCTAGTTGCAACATGCAAGTTGCGTTATTCAATTATTTTGGTTGTCGACGACAACTAAAGCCTACGAAGTGAAAACTCTTTGGTAAAAGTTTTTATGTAAATTTTATTTGATGTTCCAAATTCAAATCACATTATTGACCAGCGGGCAGTAATGAAATCCAGTAAAATATTACTGCCCGGCTAGAACCTAGGAAGATCATGGCTTGCTCTACTTCAGGTTTACATGATAATAATAATTTGACATTTGAAACAAATAAAAAAATATTTATTAGTCGCAGGGACGTAACGTGCATCATACAAAATGACAAAAAAAAATACAATAAACATAAAACGCAAAACAAATATTTATAAATTCAACAGAACGGGACAAAAAAAAAGAAAAAAATACGTTAACATCTTGCACGTCGTGACTGCGACAAGCAGGTAGCATTTGCGAGCAGATAGTGTGAAAAAAATAAAAACCAATACATGTCAAAAATTACGTTCTTCTTTCCATCAAGTGGAATCCATTACATTCTTGATTTGTAGTTCTATTAAGGCAATAATCCAAAAACGTAATAAATATTAACTTCCCATAATCTCGCACTCACAAATCATAGTTAAAAGCAAAACATAATAGTGAATAAATTAGTGAAACTGATTAGACGAGGAATGAACCCATTAGCAGGTTGACAGTGTACTACTGACCCAGTTAATAGCGCCAGTCACTGGCAGCTAGTAGCGAAGGGAACGCACTCGATACCATAACATATCTAGCATTTGAACGAGGCACGTTGTAACTGACCATTGTGCTTTACCAAATACAACTTTAAAGTTGGCAGCATACGGTGTAAAATTGGTGTTACGTGGTTTGGGGCTTGGGGCAGTCTTTTAAAAATGGTTGAATGTTAGTGTTAGAGCTTTGTATGTTTATTATCTGGATTACTAGTAATGACTATATACGTACAGCTGATTCGAAAGCAATGTTTTGTTAGTTTCTTAAAAGTTTGTTTTTTCATACATTTAAAAAATTAATTAAATCAATTTAAATACCTCTAGTATTATATTTCGATTTATTGACATCAATTCGATGCTATGTCTTTTGTTACACTATAAACCTACAATTGTTACCTACAGTTAATATGAATATGACCGTAAAAGTTTACGGTCATATTCATATTAAGTTATTTGCGTTCATATCAATATTAAGCACTAATAGCCCAGTAGTATGACCATCGGACTGCCAAGTCATAGGTCTAACTCAAACTCAAACTCAAAGCATTTATTTCAATTAGACCATAACAGGCACTTTTGAATGTCAGAAAAACAAAGAAGGCGAAGCTACAGTCCCAGACACAAGGCATAATAACTTGTGAAAGTACTGTAGTTGCCCATTCCAAAGCGTAGATCTCTATGGAGAAGAATGGGCAAGAAACTCCATGGACACTCTTTTCAATCAAAATATTTTTACAAGATCTTGGTTACATCGTTCATGTTGAGATAATACATATATGTGAGAACGATGTAGAAAGATGTGCACATTAACAGCGTCCAGAGTAAAAAATTAGATCAACAATTTAAAAACAAAGTAGTTAGAATAAATCATGGCAGCTAAGAGATGACCAGTCCCAACTGACAGCGCCCGTTCACGAACATGACGCATGGATCAGCATCATTCAACTCAAACATTTTGAAGGGAACCGAATGATCCGACACACCCGCCACCATCAGCGAGACATTTGAGTGAGCATGACATTCTCTCAACCGCCAGGGCAAACTCGAGTCAATGAATGATAACGAAATGTAAATGGTAGCTTTACAGTACATAGTACTCACACATGTGCTATGCAATTATATAATACTAAGAGATTGAATCTATACATTAACTTCACATGTTAATCAATTAGTTTGCCCCTGTGGTTGTGGAGCAGGACCAGCATTGAGCCAAGCATTTCTATCATCAATGTAATCCCCCAACTTATAATATGCTTGCCCACATAGTGTGCGTTTAATACAAGATTTAAATTTCGTCTCATTCAGTTGTAGAGTGTCTCAAGTTCGAACCCAAGACACGCCCTCTGATTTTTCGGATTCATGTACGTTTTTGTGTAATTAAAATTATCACTTGCTTCGGTTAAGGAAAGCATCGTGAGGAAACCAGCATGCATGAGAGATCTTTCCCGACGGCATGTAAAGCTAAGTCCATGGGCGGCATAAAAACTCTGACACCAGGTTAGACACTAACCACACAATAAAGAACATTATGCAGAAAACTTGACATCCTAAATTGCATAAATTGAATAACCAAAATTACGCGACCACAAGTCAATCCCAACCAGAACTGCTCATAAAAACTCAACAACATATAAAATTATAAAACAACATTAAATTCTCCTACAACACAAGCCAAATCCTTGGAAATATGACACGACAGAGCTGTTATAAAATGGCGTCGATTATTGCACCCCTCCCGCCCCCTCTCTGAGTCACAAAGTTTACTTTGAACCCTCTATTGAGTTCATGTTATAACAACACCCTGTTTCTGTGCGAAGGAATTTAAAAAGTTTTGCTGTGTTGAACATTTTATGGATGGTAAGATGAGTTTACTGAGTGGTCGTCATGTTGTCATAAACAGAATTAATTTGCGTTATGTTGGTTAAAGATAACGGGGGCGGAAATACAGCTCTTTGGCAGAGGTGTCAATTAAAAGACAAAATTAAACGTCACTTACTCAAATAAGGCTGTAGTATGTAGTAGGGCCACAAAACTACCCAGCATAAAGTGATGTCAATAATAGTTGGTTGATTCTACAGGGTGGAAGGTACACCGACGCGAAAACTATTACCACGTACTCAGTACATCATTCTGAGCCCCTCATAGAAATTTTTCATCGGTTATTTAAAAAAAACAGCTGTTTCCTACAAAAGTGCACCACGGTCAAAATGTATGGAACAGCTGTTTTTTTTAAATAAAAACAATAAAAATTTCTATGTTGAGGGGGCACGGAGTCTGGATTTGTGCCCGTTAGCCTTGTTAGGTACACCTCTGCCTAACCCTTCGGAGATTACAAGGCGTGATGTTATGGAGTTATGGTTATAATAACATCGAATAAATTCTTCTTACAAAATAATATATTGTTTACTTTGTCTCGTCTACATACGAATACAGTCTGTGGCCCTAAAAAAACAACTTTATGACCCAAACGCGACTTTTCAACGAGTTTTCATCAACGTTGCGTTATGAGTAAGCCTAATAAAACTTTTCTTTTGCCAGCTAATAGCTATTCTGGAGTTAATGCTGAAATCCGCTTCACAAAGAATAATGTAATAAAAGCAGGTTATGAAAACGTCTGATATATTAGATATTCTATTTCGTTTCTAATGTTAAAATAATTTTTTGAATTACTCAAATGGAACTTCTAGGTGACAATCGGCTGACCTCATTTCGAAGTATACGAAAGAAAGAAAGAAAACATATTTATTTGGCACATGGCAGAACTGCGCACAACAAACAAATAAAATAAAATAAAAAACTTAAATCTACACAATATAAAACGTAAAACTAAACAGAAAAAAGTGTGTCTCACGGCTGCGCCAAATAGGCCCAGAGTGCAGCAAACTGCCGAGCAGCTCGTGCCCGACGCTGGTTTTCAACTGGACCCGATAAAAATATAAAAATGTTGTTAATTTTCAGTGATACTAGGCCACACCTACTTACTTGCACAGATGGATCTTTCAACTCTTCGCACTAATCAATCAATCATTTTATTATCAGGTTGAATAAAACAGAGCTTTACTTCCGAAACCAATACTAAAGTTTCGCATCTGTTTTAGTTTCGGCACAACTTAAACTTTCAGAAAACTTCATGTTGTTATAGGTAGTCCAAACTTTTTTCAATTTTAAAGAAATATTTCCGGATAAATTCTTTAGTTTCTACGCTAGAAGGTCGCTTATAGCGTAACTCCATAAATCACGAACGTGGTTTCAGTTTTGACAGCTAAAGCTAAAACTCTTAATATAGAAAACAAACCTTGTTATTAAACTATAGAAATATGAGTTCAGGTTGAAAATAATGACGTAATATTCTATTCTGTTCGTATAAATGTATGAGCTAAGTTTCAAGCTAGTGTTTGGCAGGTTTCTAATACTTAGCTAAAGTCAGTCAAAGTCCCATTGTTCTTGGATTTAGTACACCTAGAGACATAATATATAGACATACATATGTGAGTCATGCAGCTTTAGTTTAGGTAAAGATCAAATTATACAGATATCCTAACTTAATATTATAAATGCGAAAGTAAGTTTGTTTGTTACCTTTTCACGCCTAAACCATGTATCGCATTCTGAAATTTTGCATATACGTTGTCAGGTGTACAGAAATGGACAACGGTACTTTTTTTCGGGATGAAACTTTTCATCCCGAAAAAAAGTTTTGTTGTCCCTAGGAATACAACATGTTAGTAGATGGCGCCACGTGTCTTTGGAATCATGATTGAATTATATTATTGTACCCGAATTGATTGTCAAATTCTAAATTAACGAGAAGAGAAGAAAAAGCTAGTTGTTAATAGTTTTAACGCTTGAAGGTTCAGACAAAACGAACATAGAGTGCTACTGCTTAACATTTAGTCCTGGGTTCGATTTTCATTGCATGTCGGCCAAAGAGTCATTAGGCCGCCATAAGGAATTTCTAAGCAGCAACCTAAGGCCTGCCTGACAATAGGCTGGCCTCCTATTACTTGGAACCTAAACAAAACTGCCGTACTACAGGATATATCGCAAAAAAAGCAATATCTCTGAGGTCACTGATTCAATCAAACCGTCAATTTAGACAACGTACCGTCTAAAGAAACAAAATTGACTTCCTATACAGCATATCGCTGCTAGGCTGACGCAAAGAAGATTCAATTTTTTTTTAATCTCTTTTCTAGAAACAGCTCTGGCTAACCTTTCGGGGGGAAACAGGCACATCAAACAAACGCAACAAAATTAAACATCTAGTGAAAAATCAACAAAAAAAAGGGATTAAAACTTTTAGCGCAAACCTTAAAACACAGATTCGTGTTCAAATTTAAACCACGCTAAACATGGGTTTTGCGGGATCGAAAGTTAAACAAGGATTTATCTAGTATCAGAAACTTTTGTCGCTTTAGATAAACAAGCGCTGGAACCTTGTTTATTGTATCTTTAGACGGACAAAACAACATTTAACGAGGTAATAACAATTCACAATTTTTTACATGATCTAAACGACAACGTTAATGTCTATTTAGACTGCGTAGGTATTGCTCGATACCGA
The DNA here is from genome assembly GCA_905220335.1 of Noctua pronuba. Lineage (NCBI taxonomy): Eukaryota > Metazoa > Arthropoda > Insecta > Lepidoptera > Noctuidae > Noctua > Noctua pronuba. The sequence continues at coordinate 7,675,520 of LR999914.1, forward strand.
CTTAACGTACGGCCAATCCGAGCGGACCGGACTATGGACTGGCAGCGGACTGGGTTTGGTTCCCAGGTCGGGCAAAGAGTAACATCAGGAATTTCTCAGTAGCAGCCACAAAGTCTGGCTTCGTGCCCGGTTGATGGCAATCGGCCCGCCCCCTATTACAGAGGTCTTAAACATAACTGGCAAAATATGGCTGTACTATTAAGTACCTACAAAGCCACATTTACGTAAGGAGGGCTGCCTAACCCTTTGGGAATTGCAGGCGTTATCTGATGTCATGTTCAGTACATTGCCTGTCTAAGGCTAGTGCCCCAGTTCGGTCTGGAATCCTTTTTTAATTGGGCTTTTAGGGCGGATGTCAAAATGTTACTAAACAAAAAAATAAATCATTTAATCAGGACCAAACATTTTATAAATTTTATGCACCCACCAAACTGCGCATCAGTTTGTCGGCGGTATTAGCGCTTGTTATACATTTGGTTCAAACAGTAATAATAAAAGTAAAAGTAGCAATTATTGTAAAAAAAAAGGCGAGGGCGAGTTATTTTTTTTTTTTAATCTGAATAATTGTCACTCGTTCAGTGATTACCTATGAGTACATCATTACAATGTTTAACTCGTTAACATGAAGTTTGTCACACACAACAGTTACACGCGATCAGCACGTGTAAACTGCGTTCACCATCTGTAAGGGTCAATATTCCATAACAATGATGACATTGACGGCTCTTGAACTCAGTGAAATTCGCCGTTCTGTTAGATTATTATTATTTGAATTCTTAAAAAATGTTCTCTGGCTGGTTTTCAATTTGTAGTTGTTAGTTCAAAGGAGTAGCACAGCGAGTTATTTAATAAAGAATGACAAAGGAGTATAATGGCACTTGTCTCAAAAATAAAATATCTACTTAATCTAAAGACACAATCACTCTTATTATCATAAGACCTCCTCTTTTATTGTATAAATTAATGTCACTCAAACAAAAGTAAGTACCTACAGAAATAATTTTGTATTTTGGATATTATTTATTACGGGTGACAGCCGAGACCAACAACTGAATGTGCTTTCCGAGACACGGAGGAGTCTGATACGTAATGGATGGTCACCCATCCATGAACTGACCTTGGCAAGTGCTGCTTAACCTTGAAGATTGACCCGTGCGGTTGTTATTATTTATTCTCCTAGTGAAATATCTCAAGTTTGCACTAATATTCAACCTAACGTCACACGTGGAAGTGTGAGAGTGTTGACAGAGTCATTGTCGCCGCGGCGGCGCGGGAGTGGCGTCCTGAAACCTACTTACTGCTTAATTCTGATTTGTTCAGCTTTGTATACAGTTAACCGATATTACAGTTCGTTTATTAGGGTACTCAATAGCAAATCTTTAAAAGTGGTAAACAACCGAACTTGTTTTATAGATATCTCTTTTGGTACTTACAAAGATTCTGAAACTCATAAAAAAACTTTGAGACTGTTTTTTTAGAAGGAAACTTTGTCTTTTACTTTGGTATTGGAGTGGGCTATAAAGTCAAAACAGCTAGTCTTATCAATACCTTCTTGACTGAAACTAATTTCATATAACTTTTTTTTGTAAAACTAGCACTTTCCCGCGATCTTCATCTGCGTAGGATACATCCCGTTTGGTAACCTTCTATTATAAAAATATTACTTCCCCATTTTAATCGGGTTTTGTTAACAATTTCAAGGGTTTTGAATTTGCACGGAACCCTAATCCTTTTTCTAAAATAAAATCCGTCCCGTCAAAATCGGTCCAGGCGTTTCGAAGATTAGCCGGAACAAACAGACAGACTGACATCTTGTTAAGGCACTACTATCCAGAGATTTTCCAATCAAAACGTGTCCTGATTTTAAAAGATTAAGAACTTTAGAGGAATTCTCAAGATTTTGGGCCATATATTTAATTAAATAAACGCTCAAACATTTACATAATCACAATCAGCAAATTAAAGCACCCTGTTTACTTTATTAGATCACAAGGACAATGCTATTTACATTTGTATGGCTGTTTTATCGCAGACACTTCTGAGATTTGCCTCCAGAATTTTTATTGACCACTGACCGCCCTTAGTATTTTTATGTTAGTACTTTTCTGAGCAATATCTGGCAACAAGCCAGCATTTATTAAATAAACAAATAACACTATTTTGTGTTGACCGTTCATCGAGCCATTTGTATGAAAATAGCCTCGGGCGGAAATCTATGAAGGTCCCGTATAATATATTGAATAAAATATGTTGGGAACTGCGTGAACGAAAACAGCTTTTTTTAATAACTGTCGCCTATCTATCAGGTTGGTTTGCTGTCAATAGGATTTGGGGAATACATTATACTTCAATAACGGAAGGTAGATCATGGGAAAAGCAGGCATTCATAATGAAATATAACATGGTACTTTTTTTCTCTTTATTTAAAGGGGCTTGTCCAATATAAAGATGTCGCCCCAGTAATACAAATTACAAAATCCAACACACATACTATTCACCGTAAGCCTTCTGTAACATTTTCAGGGACTCCGAACACGAAATTCTATTGGCAATGCAAAATTTAAGGCAAACTCTTTGTTCGATGTTTTTGTCCACTATGAATTTCACAATACACACTAGATATGATCTAACTAAAAACAGCACTGTATTTAATCTAAACAACAGATGCAACTCAAACTCCGCGCAAAACAGGAAAACAGTTGTGCCAATCTAACAACAAAAAATTGAATTTGGAACCATAAACAAATAATCTAATCCCGATGCTTTTTGGACTGAATGAATTTCAAAATACAATCATAAAGTAGATTTACTTAAGTTATTCTATTTTTAATATCCATTTGAGCGAGCCTGTACAACAATCTAGCCTCCATCGACACAGGGAAGGACAAAATGCTGTTACACCAGCCCACATCTGAGGGAATCATAATTAATTTTAGTTTTTATAAAATATTTAACAGCTTCGTTCACACTCCATCAATATTTGGTAAACATCAACATGATACGTAGAACAAGCAACCAGTGTCTCAAAACCAAGGGCTATTGGAATTATTTACGTTTTCCTTTTAAATTAGTAATCGACGAAAAAGCAAACAAAATCCCAGTAAATAAATATAATTAAACCACTTTCAACCTATTTCCAGTATTTTTCCATTTAAATTTCTTGGAAGCAGACCAATCAAACTGGATCTTTCAAAGCCACACTTTAGGAAGCATTACAGACCTATATCCAAATTAATTTAAACTAAATTCCCTAACTGTGAGCGGAGAAGGGGGGGAGGGGGGTCGTAAACCCCAGATTTATTGCACGCCACGTTACATTTGTGAAAGGTTTATTAATTCGCCAGATTTCACGTCACCCGGCGCAGACGGTTTAGATAGATTAATGATTTATCAACCCAGGAATAAGGATATTGGTACTTGCATTCCAATTATGTACCTTCATCTGTACCGGTTTATGTGTATAATTAATTAATAATAGGCCTTTAACTATGAAACTGCCGTTTTTTTCTCACATTTTGTTCTGTTAGTTATATTTTTGCCTAATTCTGTTTTTATTGGATTAATTGTTAAATTACGTACCCTTTAAAGTTTAAAAACCGTACTAGTAATTACATATTACCTCATAGGGTGGTGTGTAAAAACACCTGTTTCAATGTGCCGTTGGTTTCACTACTTCAAGTAGGTACATTTTTGCCATAGACTGTGTTTTGAGAATTTAAGAAACGCAGTGCAGCGCATCTTTTTTCACTCTAAAGTTTGCAATTGCATCATACATAATCGGTTCAGAAGTTTCCAATTAAAATAAAAACAAAATTTTGTATGGAAATATCACTTTTCACGAAATCGTCCATAGAAATCGGCAATTTAATACTTTAAACCCTAATATTAAAGTTATATTTAAAAAAAAAAAACAAATTTAATGTTATGTCACGTTGTAAAAGCCGTGAGAAGCAGGTGCGCGTTAGTTTATTTATAAAAACCATCAACTTTCACACCACTCACCGTATTTCAGCAAATTCCGCCAGATTTTAAGCAAGATGAAACAGCTACGTTACATTCGTATCATCAAGAGAAAACTGTCTCATGCTAAGGCTTTGAGATTTTTTTATCCATTTTTCTCGTCGTTTTCAGAGATATTTTCGCCACCTTTACAAGCAAGGTATACACGGATCACATTCTTTTGTACATCCCAACGAAGTCGGGTTAAATTCTTCAGAAAGTAGATCTTTTCTTCAAGTTTTTGACTCAATACCTTGTACTATGTTGTGATGTCAATCACATCAATAATATATCTAGCCGTGGTGAAACAACTTGGAAAAACAGACACGATACAAGTTCTGCAAGTGTTGGATAGTACAACAATCAATAAAAACTGTAGTTTTAAGATTTCAATGCCAAAACATTGCGTTTTGCAACGTTTTAACATAGACATTCAAATATTTACGAGCGATAGACGGGACAAAACGTAGAAAATCGTAATCCAATACTTGTTTCTACTTAGTAACAAATCGTTCTATCTGGTGTCATGCGCCCGCTTGTCAGGTAGCATTTGTGTGTCAACTGTTCAGAAAATATTCGGGATGAAAATTTTTGTATGACTATATCTATTGACTATATATAATGTCCGCTCTATGATTTTTTTAAATCTCTTTGCTCTTTAAGAACAAAAATAAGTTTCACTGTGTATTAATATTAAACGATGTATAACAACCGAAGAAAATATGGCCACAGCACACAGAAATTAATGTTTACATCGTTTTTACGAGTTATTAAACCACTTACATCATAAAATAAAACCGCTTCTACCCTCGCTAAGAATTCTACGACGTCGTTAAACTAATTTAAAACTAATAAACAACTGAGTCATAACACATAAATTATTTTCCTACTGCCATTAGTTTATGCGCAATTTTGAACAAAATGTGTCTTGGATCATCCCCTAGTTAAATAAATATAAACTATAATCACCAGATCCGACAGCATTCTTTCCATCCAGAGGCTAACTCCTAAAACTACTACTAAGGGCACGAGCCTTTACACTTAATGCTGAATGTTAATAAAATAAATGATTACACTAAAATAATGTAATAAGAAAATAACAGAAAATGTTACAAAATGTTAAATGTTGCACGAGCTCGATATTAAACCGAAGACTGACGTACTTGCGTTTGTGACGTTACAATATTTTTATAAATCAACAAAAAGAAAGAAAATATATTTATTTGTCGCAGGGACATCACGTGCATCATACAAAATGACAAAAAAAATACAATAAACAGACAACGCATAACAAATATTTATAATTTCGACAGGACGGGACAAAAAAAAAAGAAAAAAATATTTGCAGTATTTTAACTAGGCTGAAGTACAATGTGCGGTTGCTGACCTTACAAAACAAAAATACTTGACCACCAAAATATAAAACTACAAAATCATCATCACCCTTACTTTAATATCATCGCAAAAGCTTAATCACCTAAAGCGGTGAAAGCGACATTGTTTTCCTGATTAATTTAACAAGCAAATTCTATTAATCATAATCTGGTTGGAAAGCGGCCGAGCCTCCAGCGATTTTCAACGCCTGTATAATCCACTTAAAGTTATAGACGCCGATCGGTTGCCCACAGAATTGTGCAGAAGGTCAGCCCCGTCCACCGAGCGAAAGATTCGTCAAACGCTACGAGTTTTTGGTATACCCACAGGTAGTTAACTTGCAACTACTTTCAAAACATTTTGTGACTGTGCGGAGTATTCAATTCTTTTACACCACGCTCTTAAAAAACCCAGAAGCTTAAAACGTAGTAATAGACACAATAAAAATGATCATTGCCATTTTTTTTTTTTCAAATCCTTTTGCGTTTGACTGCAACTCGAGTGATGTAAAGTGATGGACCGATGAAGAAACTGATTCACACGCATTTTGAAGAGATCTAGATTATACTGATGGGGAAAGAGAAACCGGCAGTGAGTGCATTTACTTCGAATACATTTTGACCGTGTAGGTAATGCACTTTTGTAGGAAACAGCACATTTGTTTAATAAGCGACGTAAATTTTCTATGTAGGGGGCTCAAAATGATGTACTGAATACGTGGTAACAGTTTTCGCGTCGTCAGTTTTCGCCCTGTATACATATTATTATGTACCTGTGCGTGCGTTTTCACTCAGTGTATTTTTCCTTCTGAATTTTTCTGTGGTTCGACATTGAACGAGGCCAGTTCCTTTCTCAAAGAACTACTTAAACAAAATAAGTAATCGCCCCCTCCTTAGTGTACTTAACGGCTGAGGAATTAAGTAGTGAAGGCTAAGTTTTAGTTTGACTTAAAGTTAGCCTTGTTTTCTTAGAGAGTTGTTAATATTTTAAGAGGTCTTTAATAGTTGTCGTGTTCTTGTATTTCAATATTCTGATCTAAATAATTATTTTCACAAATTCTGATGACCTGCTTTTATACAATACTTTGATGTAGGTAGAAAATGAGAATCAAATATACAGTCCTATTCCCAGGTATACTATTTACAAAAAAAAAAAATCCAAGATCTTTTAAAGTTTTTTCATAGAATCACGCATAAAAACAGATGGAGACGGATAAAGACAGAGGAGCTCGTGGCTTAATAATAACAGCCGCTCGGGTCGATCTTTAGGTTAAGCCGTGCTTACCTAGGTTGGTCTGTGGATGGGTGACTACCCATTACATACCGAGTTTCCTCCGTGCCTCGGAAAGCACATTAAGCCATTGATGCCAGGTGACATTTGTAGATCTTTGACAGTCGTTACGTAGTCAGTGGCCCAAAAAGTCTGACAACCAATCTAACCAAGGGGTATCGTATTACCCAGTACTAACTGGGTTGTGGAGGTCAGATAGGCAGTCGCTCCATGTAAAATACTGGTATTCAGCTGCATCCGACCCCAATAAAGTTGGGAAAAGGCTAGGTAGATGATGACACTTAAAAACAGATTTGAAAAAATCAGTACCCACACAAATAACTTCAAAATTCTCACTCAGGTACACGAAGTAATTCCTCTTAAAACGCGAGCAAACCCACTGACAACTACTAGCACTATAATGTACGTAGGGATGCTTATGAAGATAGCACGATATCTGTTTCAGACCTCTTAGTGCTCAGTACATCAGCAACCCTTTTGTTCTTTGATAAAAGATACACATAAGATGTAGGCAACCGTTTACGAGTATCATGTTGCATATCTTTTGTTTATTCTTTCTATTATAAGTTTGTCCCAAAATAGTGTATGTAAAACTTTTTGTGGTTATTTTCTAAAATATTTACTTATTCTTTTTGTATTTTGCTTGGAACATTTTGTTGTGGGTTTGGCGATAAATTTTCTTTTAGTTGGGTATTTTTTCCGGTGGTTGACATTATAAATCTTAGCTCACGTAAATAGGATTAATAGAGCTCTATTAACAGGATTAGTAAGGTGGATCTGGTGACCTGTGACTCAGGTTTTTCCCAAAACCCTACATCAGGCACCAGTCTCTCATAAAGGTGGAATACAGCTGAAACCTTTTTTGTACATACGGGGTGTAAACAGACCCTTCACTAAGCCGTCAACCAAGCATTCTGTACATCAAACTAAGTAACTTTACGCAAAAAAATTTGCTGGGAAACGAATTTTTTTTTTGGGGTCATAAATCACATTTTACGGTAAAACTCAATATAATGCGCTCAAAACTTATTGCTGATGAATGCTTTGAATAGTAAACGGACCATGGAGGTAATTGGAGTAAAGTTAGAACCTTAAAAAGTAGTATTTAAAAAAAAAACTTGTGAAAAAATTGGAACTTTGACCCTCAATATCTCCGTAATTAGAAGGTATGGTCCAGAACAAAAAAATGATCACAATGACGAGGAGAACAAGTGCCTTTCGGCTTCGTTAAGGGTCTTTTTACACCCTTTATTAACTTTAAGTCAGTTTTGTGAAGACAGAATAAATCATAAAATTAATAATTAAAAAATTGAATCGGGTATGTCCTCGTGTAATTCTATTGTTCACGTAAGGAAATATTTTTTATTTAGTGTAATCACTAGTTGCTACTAGTAATCACTAGTTTAGTACAACGCCGTTCTTTTTGCTGGAATTACATAACATAACTTGTTTACGCGACTTTTGCCACACGCGGAATTCTTACCAGAGCTTTCATATAAGCGTGGGCTGCTAGAGACACCACCCCGCACAAAAACGCCATCTGCGCGAGCGCACGCGGTTCGGTATTTTGAAGTTCATCCTGTGTAGCGTATAAGCGCGTAAGCTGATACAAGCTTATACGCGCAAAAAATACGCTAGTCTGAAACGGCTTAAAGATTTTGATTGTTAAATCAAAATTGTGCATCTGTGATTGTCGAATTTCCTGTACCTACCTACGTTTATTGATATTGTCTAACTACACGCGACGTACTCACAGCAATTGTCCAACATAACATGTCTATCAAACAAACGGACGTTTCACTCGCAGCGTTCCAGAACCAAACACATTTTGTGATGCAAATCAGAATAGCGTTGCATAAGCCGTGTCAAAACACGGGCTCATCCAGCCATCGATTTGATTTCGGCGCGAAAAGCGCTTTAAACCTATGGTTATATCATCAGCAGACATTTGATGATTGGCAGCTTTTTGTATTGTTTGAGTCTCAGGATAATCGGTCTTCATTATGAGAATGTCAATTATACAAGGTGTAACATAATAAACGCAAGACTTTCCGTGTGGTCTTATGGACCTTTAAACTGAACAACTTCTGTTCAACGAGATCTTGAAATTTGCAACAAAAAAAATGGGCTTTCTATATGACTTGACGCGATCAGCTGATCAACATTAATGAGAAAACTAAAAAAAAATATTATGTATCTCCAAAACTAGTAGATCAAAAGTTGTTTAGTTTCACGGTCTCAGACACCACACGAGGGGTGTTACGTGTTACACCCTGTATAGGTGATTAGTAGTTATTGTACATTTTGCAATTGAATTTGGCACTCGTTTACTAATGTGCTGACTCTAAAAGGCTTAATACCAATACAAATTATAATCGGACTATAAAACCAAAACTGGTAATTACCTACTAACTCTCACTATAGTCAAAAAGTAAAAATATATTAATTATGCAATTTTTTAAACAACGATTACTTGTCGTGTTAGGTTATAAACTTATTTAAAAATAAACAAGTACTTTTAGAAGAGCCTCCACGAGTGAAGACTCCTCAGTATCGAAAGATTTCGAAAATTCTTAAATACAAAGTGGAGGGACACCGACGCTAAAACGGTTAGCACGTATTCAGTACACCATTCAATGAACCCTCCATACATAGAAAGTTTTCATCCGAATTTTTTTAAATCAGCTTTTCTATAAATTTTGACCGTGTAGGTATTGCAGTTTTCTAGGAATTAGCTGTTTTTTTTTAGTAACCGACGAAAAATTTCTGTGGGTATGAATATAAACTAAAAAGTTTAAAATGGCAATCCTATTTAAAGTCGTTGAAGAAATATAATTGTCACTTGTCTTAGGCTCTTTCGTCTAAACATACGAAATAACTAGCTTATACCTATACGTTTCTTGTGGTATAAGCATCATTGTAAAATTCGTGCCGAGATTAAATATAAATGAATTCAGCTGCAACACTTTATTCCTTTGTTTCACTCTCGGCCCATCGTGGAAAACGTCCATATATTAATTCAATTCATGAACATATTGAAGATATGGAATCAGTTAAGCGATGCACCCAATAATCGGCCAGTCCATAGACAATACATTCACGGACCACTGATCTCTTTTCGCTTATATATTGAATTAATTTAAAAAATATCTCAAGTGAATACATGCAATACTGTAGTCACATTACATACGAATAAAGCTTACTCATATTCATTTATAAATTAATAATTTTCATATTATTTCACAAAAGCATCATCTGCCTAGCCTTTTCCCAACTATATTGGGGAATCGGTTTCCAGTCTTAACCGGATGCAGCTGAATACCAGTATTTTACATGGAGCGACTGCCTATCTCCACAACCCAGTTACTACTGGGTAATACGATACCCCTTGGTAAGATTGGTTATCAGACTTTTTGGGCCACTGACTACCTAACGACTGTCAAAGATCTACAAATAACACCCGGGACAAACGGCTTAACGTGCTTTCCGAGGCACGGAGGAAACTCGGTATGTAATGGGTGGTCACCCATCCACAGACCAACCTAGGCAAGCACGGCTTAATCTAAAGATCGACCCGAGCGGCTGTTATTATTTAGCCACGAGCTCCTCCAATTATTTCACAAAAGCACTTTAGGTAAATTGGTATTTAATTTTGTCTTGCTTTATACGAGTGTTTTTGTTTTTCTATATTTTTTTTTAACTTTTACCCCACATTAGTAATTTCTCCTGTACCGTGGGTGCGTTTACAAACATTTAAACTCACTTGCACAAACAGCCAGACCCGGAACAACTACTCGCAGGCCATACAAATATTTGTTCCGTGCGGGAATAGAACCCGCGACACGCAGCGCAGCAGCCAATCGCTCAGTCAGAGCGCCAACCTTGCAGTCAAATAATTAAATTTGACTAGTCTTGTTTACAGTTACAGTTAATTTAGTAAAAAAGAATATTATTAAACAGTTTATTTAGCGTTGTGGTAATTAAAGAATTAAATACAGGGTGTAAACGGACCCTTCCCGAAGCTGTCAACCAAGCATTATGTACATCAAACTAAGTCACCCTACGCAAAAATTATTGCTGGGAAATATTTTTTTTTTTGGGGTGAACAATCACGTTTTACGGTAAAACTCAATGTAACGCACTCAAAACTTCGTGCTGATCGATGCTTTGAATAGTAAACAGGTCATGGAGGTAATTAAAGTAAAATTAAAACCTCAAAAAGTAGTATTTTAAAAAAAAACTTGTGAAAAAATTGGAACTTTGACCTCCAATATCTCCGTAACTATAAGGTTCCCTGGTATGGTCCAGAACAAAAAAATGATCGCACGGGGAGAACAAGTGCCTTTCAGCTTCGTTAAGGGTCTTTTTACACCCTTTATAAAAGTATCTGTAAACAATTGCGAACGCCATTAGAACTATGTAGGGAATCTTAAATAAAACTTTCCACAATGCGTCAGGCTTATGCTGCAATTTTGCAATGCTAGTTTAGTGTTTTGGGCCTAAAATATCCCAAGAAGTGTAGTTAGTTGCAGTCAATGATATTATAAATAAAAAAATTAGATATCGCAGTAGCGCGCGCAAATTGTTGCAGACGAATTCAGACAATTGTCGTAATTTAAGTACTTCAAGCGCAATAGCTATCTCTTTCTGTATCATACGTTCCGTATTATCTATCGCAGTCGTAACAACGCAACGATATTTGAACGCCGCTCAGTATGAACGTATCTTTCTTTATAATATCATTGGTTGTAGTTAGTTATGCAGCGTAACATCATTTCGTAATAACCGCCATTTAACCATTACGAAGTTTCAAATTAAGAGCTATTACGGTTTAAATTGAAGATGGGTTTATGAGATATTTAATTCGAATTTAGCTACCCTTGGAGCCCCATTTTATCTGGAAGGAGGTATCATATTTCCTTGTAGTATTTGAAGTAACCTCCTACTAACTACCTACTATTATATTATTAACCCATATTATGTCCCACTGCAGGGCAAAGGCCTCCCTTCCCCCCTTCCTCTTTTATCTAATGCTATTATAGGCCAATCCTTTTAGAACTTTTTTTTTCGAAATTACTGAACCGATTTTAATGAAACTTTGTACGCATAAGCAGAATACACAGGTCTAAAAAGTTATCGGAGAATATTTTCGAAAAATAGTGTTACAGCTAAATTAGACCGTTTTTAGATTTTCCATAGAAACAGAAACTTCCAATTATCTTTTTTTTTAAAGACATTTCGAAAATGTTCTCTGATAACTTTTTAGACTTATGTATCCTGCTCTTGCGTATGAAGTTTCATTAAAATCGGTTCACTAATTTCTAAAAAAAAGGACTCGAAAGTTTTTATGAAATATCAGATATTAACAGCCAAATAATAAGGTTTAAATACCAATGAAACCTTATTATTGTTGTAAGATTAATATTAATACCAATAATATAATTTATAACATTCAAAAATACTAAAGTAGCAGGTACATCAAAATAAAATAAGTAAGTAAGAAAGAGTTTCGGAAGGCTTCATTTCCTAAATTAGCTAGGTCTACCCAAGAGACAAATGTATCTGTCACATTAGTTTAATGTACCGTTTACAAAAACGACGAGTGGCAATTACTCAGCCAAGTCGCACGGAAAATAATTATCCTTTACCCAAGATGGCTGCCAGGAAATTTAAAATTATACAGACCTCACTAAATTATTACTGAATCTTTTAATCCTTTACTTCTTAAAATGTTTGAGTTAATCATTTATCTGAGGAGCTCCCGTTTTGAGTGAACTACTCTCTCTCTCTCTTCTCTCTCTCTCTCTCTCTGTCTTTTAATGTCAAAGAAGTTTATAATCGCATTCTGATTATAATTGATTCATAATCTGATTCCAGATAAAAATCAAAGACCACATTAAATAATAGCAAAGATTATTTCTTGATTATTTTTGCTTTGACCGAGTGGTGGCCAAGGTTTGGCCAAAGAAATCAGGGCCGTCCTAAAGCTCGTTGGGTTGACGATATCGTCAAAGTCGTGGGGAACAGCTGGATACGGGACGCACAGAACCGGGAAGTGTGGCAGAAAAAAAGGGAGGCCTATACCCAGCAGTGGGTGATTCCGGGCTGATGATGGTGATGATGATGAAAGATTATTTCATGGTGAAAGCATCTTTCCAAGATTTGGAATTTTATAATCACGTTATAGAGAGAATGGATGTAAGACGGTTCACAAAAAAGGGGTAAGTACTAGAAGACTTTTTGAAGGGCGCAGTAGAAGGACATACAAGGTCCTTTCTGACCTTATTCGGGATGACCTTCCAAAAGGTCAGCGATGAAAATGTTCGCTATCGACGAGTGAAATGTGTGTGAACAGATGCATGAGTTGTAAAATAAAAGATTTATTTGTTTGAATACCTGTTTGAAGTTTCACACAAGATTTAGTTATTACTTATATGAAATATCGCTGAGTAGTACCTACTAGATTCTTGGCTAATATTTGTCAAGATTGGCCACTGTGAGGAATCCGGTGGGGAGGACAATATTAATACGGGGTGGAAGGGACACCGACGCGAAAACGGTTCCCACGTATTCAGTTCATCATTCTGAGCAATACCTACACGATCTAAATGTATGGAAAATCTGTTTTTTTTTCCATTTTCGTGTCGGTGGGGATTCCACCCCCCTGTACATACCTTGGCAAAACTTCAAAGATTTCCAAACTGCATAGTTTGTTCTAAATAATGTCATCCTGTATTTTTTCTAGTTGTCCCGTTTATATTCTCTATGGTGTACTTAGGTTGTAGCGGCACTACAAAAAGTACTACAGCGCCATCTATTACACAAATGAAGAACTAGCATCAAAATTCTAAAGCGCGCTATTAAAGTTATCCGCGACTTAAGACTATATAGAAAAACCCGACACCAACAGCTGTCGGGCAGTAGCCCACACCAGACAACACCCGTCTAGCGTCTAGTCCTCCCCTTCCCGTGGGGGATGAGAATTTACACCCTGTTCTTCATACCCCTATAAGGTTACATACAGTTTAACATAGTAACAATGTCAATTAATAAAAAACGTACAATGATTAATTTCGCGAGCTGCCTTGGTTTGACAAGTAAATACACCGTGACTTTTTAGTCGTCTTCCAAAGGTGGTCCACTCAATGTGCCTGACATAAAATAGCTCTAGACGCGTTTTTTTTTACCTACCATAATAGGTACAAAGAAAAATAAATAAAACATTAGAAAAAGATGTGAAATATCCTGTTGTATGATGTTTACGTGTCAAACGGAAGAACATACCTACCCAGCGCTCGAGTCCAGTAGATCATCGCTAACAACAGGGTATTTTAACTACGTCATGCGTCATAATACTGAATAATATGTTTATTTTTAAATTATTAAAATCTCAAAAATACCTTTTTTATGATTTTTTGTAGACATTGGATTCATGAAGTGGGCTGCCGTTGTAAGACGACTAAAAAGTCACGGTGTATACTGAGGTAGAGCCTGTTTTAACTTTTGCATGATGTGAATAAATACTGTTTACGGCAAAGATGCATGGCTAAACGCAATATATTATCACTCCGTGGTGAACTGACATAGGCAGTAAATCACAAGTATGGGGCATGTGTGTCACGCAAGCAGATTTGTCTGCTACAAAAACAAGAGATAGTTTTACATTTGTTTTGTTAAATGTTAAATACAAAGTCATTCAAATATTTACGAGCGATAGACGGGACAAGACGACTAAAATCGTAATCCAGTACGTGTTACTACTTAGTAACAAATCGTTTTGTCTAGTGTCATTTGCCCGCTTGTCAGGTAGCATTCGTGTGTCAAAATCAAAAACGTTCGGGATCGAAATAGTTGTATGAAAATATTTACAATGTCCGCTCTATAAGCCTTTTAAATCTCTTTTATTAAATAGCTTTTTTTTTAATTTTGTTTGTTGACATTATGAATAGAGATGGATTACTCTTTATTTAAGTTTGTTTAATGACGAATTGACGAACACAAAACCAATAATTGAATAAAAACTTTTAAAGAATTCTCGGCGGCGGTCTGTGAATGTAACATAACATAACATCACGCCTGTTATTCCCAAAAATTAAGACAGAGGTGTACCTAATAGACACCCACATTTCACCAGTTATGTTAAAGTCCCATATAATAGGGGGCGAGCATATTGCCATCAACCGGACACAGATCCGTAGCTGCTACTAATGGAAAAAGCCAATAACACTTTGCCCGACCCTAGAATCGAACCCAGGACCTCTTGTTCAGCAGTCGAGCGCGACCACTAGACCAATGAGGCAGTTTGTGTGTAAAAATATCAACCTCAAGATAAGCATCCGCAGAATGATGTGTTAAATACGGGTATTTAGTCTGAACGGCCCAAATCGAATCGCCCACGGGCCATTCGACCGTGACGAAAAATTGTCTACGTTCCAAAGGACGGGTGATATAATGATGTCAAAATAAATTAAAAGGGACAGTCGCATACATTGTGATAGTCGCATAGTTTATGAATGTTTGCGGGTCGCCAGTCTTCAATAAAGAAATAAAAATCAAAAGCTTTTCGTTGATCCAGTCAGCGTCAGTATAGAATACGTCTCGCACCTATAAAGTACCAGGCTGTCATCTGATACATAACGTTAAATACGTTTAGCGTTTAATTTATTTAATGATGTGTGGTGCAAGTGGCCCTAAGAGACCAGGTTCTCTTTTCCGGTACCCAACCACACGAACATTAACCTACCAAGATGCTATGAAAGTTTCAGCAAGTTACAAACTCATCTCGCGCACGCATGTTTCATTAATACTAACAGATAACCTTGGGCGAGATAACTGCATGAGCCCGGCTTATGATAAAATTGGATATTAGGTATTTTCGTTTTGTTTTGGAAAACACCTGACCAGCTGAAGGTTATCGATTATTGTATCTTTTTATTACATGTAATATTACTACTGATGAATGTTTAATTTTGAATTTCTAGTATCTTACTATTTACTAAATTAATAAAGCAATTAAATATCAAGTGGCAAAGTTTGGGTCCAACAAAAATTTTAAATCTGTTCGTGCCCGCGACACGTAGAAGAAACAGAATATATCTACTTTATCACCTGTCTAGCCTTTTCCCAACTATATTCGGGTCGGCTTCCAGACTAACCGGATGTAGCTGAGTACCAGTATTTTACATGGAGCAACTACCTATCTGACCTCCACAATACAATTAGTACTGGGTAATACGATATCGCTTGGTAAGACTGGTTGTCAGACTTTTTGGGCCACTGACTACCTAACGACTGTCAAAGATCTACAAATGACACCCGGTACCAACGGCTTAACGCCTTTCCGAGGCACGGAGGAAACTCGGTATGTAATGGGTGGTCACTATCCACAGACCAACCTAGGCAAGCACGGCTTAACCTAAAGATCGACCCGAGCGGCTGTTATTATTAAGCCACGAGCTCCTCGAACGAACGAACAGAATATATCTATTTACAAAAAAATAATAAGAAATCTGACCTAAAAGCAAAGTAGTAGATGGAACAATCCAGCTTACTTACATTTATTCCCCAACATTAGAGGCATAAGTCCTACATAAAAACAATCTTTTATCATAAACCTAGATCAAACCAGGAGTCGTGAAGCAAAAATAGGTTTCAATCCAATAATTGGTTTGCAGGATCTGCCGGGTTTTAATTTAATAAAAGTTGCTTCGTCCGACAAACTGGATGAGACAGTTTTATTTGTAAACTACGTACAAATTACATCTAGTAGGTTTCAGTTTCTAGGTCTCTGTACTGGTACCTAAGTTAAATAGCTTCGACTGAGATTAGGCCTTGAAGTCTCACAACGGAAGCTGTTATTTTTTTAGGAGTATACTTTTGTTTGGTATTGTCAAGTCAACAATGAATCTGACGATTTTGTATTTTAATAATGTTTCTGTGTACTCGGCAGTAAGTTTATGCCGAACAGAAATATTTTTATACATTTATCCTAGCCTCACATTGTTATAAAAATTAAGTACCTGCATGATTCTAGAACCGCCAATAATTTCTAAAAAAAAATCTAGTGCTTTGTATAAAAGAGCAATCATCACATCATCATCATCATATCAGCCGAAAGACGTACACTGCTGGACATAGGCCTCTACCAAGTATCGCCACATTAACCGATCCCGTGCGTCTCGCATCCTGCGGATCCCCGCAACCTACACCAGGTCATCGGTCCACCTAGTGGGAGGCCTTTCAACGCAACGTCTTCTGGTTCGCGGTAGCCACTCCAGAACTTTTCGGCCCCATTGGTCATCCGTTCTGGAGCAATGTACCCTGCCCTATAATATACCCTGCGCTAAAAATGTATGGAACGGCTGATTTGTTTCAGTACACCATGTAGAGTTGTAGACAATATAGAACCATTTGAAAGCGTCATTTTGGTACACATATTTTTTTAACAACAAACCAAGCTTTCATCCTACATAATTAAACAGAACCTACCTCAACTTCCTTGCAGTCGTGCAGGCACGGACCCAAATTAGTTTAGTTAGAGCTCTAGTAGTTTTTGCCGCCAATCCGCCATGTTGGGTGAACAAGACAGCTTAGTTGTCTTTTGTTCGTCAAGTGTTGGTCACGGATTCTCGAGCATACAGCCGCTATTGTCTTTTGAAAGGAGTCCCGGCTCTGGCTTTGACGCTTTAAAGCTTTGGAAGATATAGGTGGATGTTATTTATAAACGTTGTGTTTATTTACAGGTGCAAGAACAAGCACATACCTGCTAAAATAATAAGTAGTAAATTTTTGTTTTCTCAAAAATGTATAATTCACTAGTCGATCTTTGACAGTTGTTACAGGTAGTTAGTAGGTTAGTGGCCCAAAAAGTCTGACAACCAGTTTTACCAAGGGGTATCGTATTACCTAGTACTAACTGGGTTGTGGAGGTCAAATAGGCAGTCGCTCCATGTAAAATACTGGTATATATATAGCTGCATCCGGTTAGACTGGAAGCCGACCCTAACATAGTTAGGAAAAGGCTAGGCAGATGATGATGATGATGTATAATTCAATAGTAACGTATTTAGTACCTAAATATTCACTGGCGTGGTTTTAATCCGAAATCAAACGACCAATTCTTCTGCTCATTTTTGATACGAACCGAATTCAGATTCAAAAAAATAAAAATTGAAATCGCTTTTCACAAAAAAGTGATGATTATGCCTCCGCTTCTAGTTTTCGTATGCCTTCAAAATGAACACCTAAACCTTATGAAATCCCTCACAATTTTCACACCACAATCCGTTAAAAACATTACCACAAACGAACTTCCACTTGAACCATCCCTTTAATCTCGCCGCACGACCTCTGTAATAGTTAATGCATTTCATAACAATGTTAACAACACCGCTATCGTGTTCAGAAAAACGGAATCACTTTACATTTTACTGCCATCGTAATCTTACGAATAAAAAAGTGTTACGACCTCTGAGGGGTTCTACCCTCCGAATGGAGGACTCCGGAGGCCAAACGACGGCTTTTTGTCATCTGACAATACCACAAATTGCGCATTTTTATACACGCACTGCCAATGCTAGTTTTTTAGTGCGGGAGATTGTGTTAATAAATCATATGTTGTATAAAAGTGAGGATTTTTATAGTCAGTAAAGGATATAAACGAAACTCAAGCCAGATATTTATTGGGTTATTGACAAACACATAACGACATCATAATACTTTATCTTGTTCGATAATCTTCGTAAATATTTTAAGTTTCGTTGTTGAGAACACAATAGTAATTTCGATTGAGTGTTAAATAACTTTTATAAGCTCAAACATATATCATCATTCTCTTACCGTTGTCCCAATTTATTTGGGGTCGGTCTCAAACATACTTTGAATTAACGATCCACCTCTCAAAAACAAAACAAACCAACCTTTTACTTCAAAAAACTGAACAGAAAAAGTTTCTGTTTATCCCAAAAACCAGTTAAGAATTTAATTAACATGATTCTTATATTTACACCACCGAATACTACATACATATTTAATCCAGGTGCCTATTTAAATAATTAAACGGGCTGTAATAACGTAATTGTTCTCGGCTCAAAACAAGGCTATATATAGCCTTAGCCTTAGCCTTTGTTGGTGTGGAAAAGCTGTGAAAGTATTCGGTACATAATTCAAAGTACCTGCCTGAACCTAAACATGATCTAATTTGGGAGCAGTCGGAGACAGAATATGAATTGTGAATGTTCGGGGCGCCACCCGTGATACACTAGCGACTCACTACGCGCTTGTGTCTATAACGTATGACTGGGAAAACGAGGGAGTTACTCAAGGACATGATAGTTTATGTTCATATTAATATGAAGAAAAAATAATGTTATGAACGAATAAACCGGTACCTGCGGGCAGATTGCGTACCGGCTGCAGATAGGTACTGGGCACAGGCAGATACTTCAGTACCTAAAATATATGTAAGAGTCTGGTATCCGGAGCCGCGTTGCGTTCTACTGCTAGTATAATTTATGTGTGTAATAATTATGTGGTCTGCCTCGTTGCTCTAGTGGATGCAATCGCGATTGCCGAGCATGAAGTTCCGCATTCAATTCCCGCGTTGGGCAAATTCTTATTGGGTTTTTCCATCAGGAATTTCTCAGTAGCAGCAACGGAGTCTAGATTCATGCCCGGATTATGGCAATAGGCTCGCTCCCTATTACATAGAACATAAACATAACTGGCACAATATGGGTGTACTATTAAGTACACCTCTGCCTTACCCTTCGTGGATATAAGCGTGATGTCATGTTATGTTATAATCATGCTTTTGATTGAACAATTCATGCCAAACACTGTTTTAAGCTTTCAAGGTTTACAACTAAACTTATACTGTCACTTACGGGATATCTTCCGTGATTGTTCATTATTTTGAGCTCCCGATATTTCGACGCTGGATGGAAGATAAACGGAAAATAATTTATTTTCCATCCACCCGCATTCTCCAGTCAACCCGCGATCAGAGCGCTTGCAACAGCGTCGAAATATCGGGAGCTGAAAAGAATGAACAATCACGGAAGATATCCCGTAAGTGACAGCATAAGTTTAATGCATGTAAAGCCAAGTCAGAGGCCCATGGGCGGCATAAAAACTCTGACACCAGGTTACGAACTAACCACACGATAAAGAAGAAGAAGAAGTTTAATATATGCCAATAAATAATACATTATTTTTCACATATCTGAAACGACAATCAAACATTGAATAACTTTTTTCAAAACGTCCCTAGTGTAACCAGTCTGCCAGTAAAACAAATTCGAAATAGCGCATGCCTCTGTTGTTACTGCCCGCACGTATTGAAAATGCCGTTATGTCGAACTCGCTCTTTTTAATTGACGTTTCAGAGTTTTTAGCTTAGCTTTAATATGGTTATTCTGTCGTAAATGCAGGCTTTGTTTGTTAGGAGCGCTGGGAAAAATACATAACCCAATATTGGCTTAAAAATTTTAGTATCGGCCTACAGGTAAAAGGTATTTTCGTCCTAGGTTGATGAAGTCGACTGGACAAGTTTTTCAAAGGATTACTGTACAAAAAGTGCTTTACACAACCGCGTGCATGGGTGAAAATCATTTAAAATTAGTATTTTGACATTGAAATTTGGCCACTCCCGATATTTAAAAAATTAAAGAAACCCCCGACACATAGGACAACTAAAAAAGTAAAAATAATATCTAAACATTGTCCCATTACGTTTAATATAAGTGTCGCATGTGACTAAAAGAGTGATGAATATAGACGTTGATGAATGGAGAGAGAGAGAGGTAGACCAAAGAAACGATGGATGGATTGTGTGAGGAATGATATGAAAGATAAAGGAGTAAATGATAGCGTGACGGTTGACAGAGGACAATGGAAGAAAAAAACGTGTTGCGCCGACCCCAAGAAACATGGGACAAGGGCAGGAAGATGATGCTGACGTTTAATATAAGTAGAATATTTTAACCCAAACGTTGTCATTGCGTCGGGGGACCTACTATAGTGGCAATTATGATGTTGGTTCCATGGGAAAAGTTGCTCAGTTTGATGGTATGTAGCCCTAAAATATGACCACACATTTCTGATACGTTATAGAAGACAAAAAATACAGCCTTTTTGCAACTGCCTTAAATAAGCTGATGAACCTTAACTTTATTATTTTATTACCTCTTTTCTGCCACTCACCGGCACTTAATTATGTTTCTGGGAAATTTATTATTACCTTTATACTTATTCCAGGACTATAATTATTAAATCGATGCGTTGGGTTTTCCATGAAAACGAAGCAATAAACAGCTCCCTTGTGATAGTTTTATATTTATTCATTCTTAGCATATTTAGAATGTCTATTATTTTAGTTTTTTAATAAATACTAGTCCTGTGAATAACTTACTTAAAATCGGCTGAAAAATATCAGAGAGACACACAACACGATCTAATTAAGAGCAGTACTTAAGACTTTCTCAACATAAATATGTTTTAAAATATCTTTGGTTAAAATGTATTCTGTTCCACTTGGACAAAAAATTCAATTGGAATATTATGTTCATTCGAGATGTAGTATTTTATTAGTTGGTACTTTTACTTGCTGTAAAGTGTATAAAGCAACAGCTAAAATCTTCTCCGTCTGACACTTGAAACATTGCGCTCTCAGTTGGAACACAAACTCCACTGTGACTGTGTGCCCCAATAATAAAATGCTTTTGTCATTAAAATAAATTGATAGTTCATGCTGCTTCTGATAGTATTCATTAGGTATGCGCGTATTATCTTTTCTGAGAAATAAATGGGGCGTATTTCTTCACAAGTATCAAAACAGTACTAAAAATATCTGTAAAAACTTGACACTTACAACAACACTCGCAACGGTTACAATTGTTTAAACGCCAACATTACTCCATAATTTTCAACCAACAGTAATGGCATTGTGACGAAACCAGCATGCCTGAGAGATATTTCTCGACGGCATGTAAAGCCAAGTCGTGGGCGGCTTAAAAACTCTGACACCAGGTTAGGCACTAACCACACGATACAAAAGAAGAATGGCTTTGTCATGAAAATAAAGAGGAAAGCAGGAAATAAATGGATAGTTTATTAGTACTGCTTGCAATGCGGGTATTTTCATCATTCATTGCATATATCTTTATGGATTTCATCATCCATAGCCCGACTTCAGCCACTACTATTAGGTATAAGCTTCTCTTAGCTTGCTTATTCCATCCTCGCTCACATGCCTGACAGTTGTATAAAATGACTTTAACATGACAAATTAACGAAATGTATCTATTTGATAAGCATACATATCCTTGGAACTGCTACATGTTTTCTTTATGTATTTCTCTGGACAACAAATAAAATAGCTTTTCTTTTCCTAACACAGCTAGCAATCGTTGCTGAAATCTTTTCCGCTTGACACTTGCAGCTCCTTTGCTGCAAGTGTTTAAACGCCACTGAGACACTACACGCTATTGTTTCCCTCAATAAATGCTTTTGTCATTAATACGAAGGAAACAAACAGAGAGCTTCAAGTCAAGGAAATTGCCAGTAAACTTAAATTCCCCCCCTAATTTGTCCCTATAGAGCTGGATGTTTATTTTGGTGCTTAGTCATAGTTGGAACTAATGACGTCATCAAGTTATTTCCCAAAAATGTTGCCTTACAGTGCTCTCCTGCCTCTTAAACCGCCAAAAAAAATCATGCAGCACATTTTTTTTATTTTTACAGATGTTTAAAATGGCTGAAATAGCCATTTTAAAGAACTATCAAAAGAAAATGCGACAATAAATAAGATTGCTTCCTTTCCCTAACACTGACAGAAATATAAATCTTTGTCGCTTGACACTTGCATCGCCTTTGTCGCAACTGTTTAAACGCCAACATTAAGCCACTGAGGCACTACACGCCATTGTTTCCAGCCAGTTAATAATGAATGTTCGCAATTGCTATCTACTTCTGTAGCCAACCTATTGTTGCAACTATTGTGTGGCTGAAAGGCTGTAACTATAGGCTGTAATGGAGGATAAGGATAGGATATGCGGACATATGTTCTAATATTCTTTTTAGGGAGATGACAGCTGGTTTTGTGCCTGCATTGTTACTTGTGAGAGTGGAACAGGTAAGCACTAGGTCACATAAACTAACAACTGCATCACGGAATATATTACTCGAGTTGAGTTGTGACTCAACAGTTGAGGCATATTTAAACAAAGGCTCATAACCGTTTTCACTTACTCTATTGTATACTCAGCGGTCGGCTTAGCTGAAATTAAGTGCAATAATATTTAGGAATGTATTAGGTGGCGCTTAGTATTTGATATGGAATGCAACCCATAAAATAATATGTTGTTTGTTAAATACAGGAACTGATGGACGCTACCGAAAGCGCCAAATTAGTAGCTCAGTTCTGGGCTGACACAATTTAGATTGCCATTGACACGCTAAGAAGAAGAGTGCATCCCATAAATAATTCAAATAATATTTCTGCCGGTGCTAGTAGTCATAAATGAAGAGGTACAAAAAGGTCAACCACATAAAATCTAGATCTTATTTTAGTTCAAAACTCGTATGGAGAGTAATAAATCATGACAGACTTGACACTGTATAAGCACTTTATCCCCACAACTCAAATAATTTGTAATGTGTCATTGTTCTCAACTAAGAGGAGACTTTCAAACGTTTACTTAGCTTCCTGTATTACTAGCCACACCTCCAACGTAACAGTTTCATTTTAAAAGTCATCTTTAAGTAGAAGCAGTAAGGTCGGTTTTTGTATTCCAACTGTGACGATTGTCGTGTGGTTGGCTGTACAACATGTATATACATGAACATACTCGTGTAGCAACGAGCTTCCGGTTCCGGTTGGACTCCGAGTGTTGGCGGAACTGACAAGTTTGCTTAGCGCAGTGTTGCCAACATTAGCCCATTGTCATTAAAGTTGTGATGTTGAATGTTTTGTCGTATGAGTTAGTTTGGATAATAAATAATACTACATTAAAACATAATATTATATCAGTTCTGTTATAATATTATACCGTTTTTTTCTGATAAAACTGTTTAGATTACTCACCTTTGGCATTTGTCTGCCTGTTTGATAATGTTAAAAAATCACGGCCCAGAATATATCGAACATTGAACCATCCTGTTTCAGATGGGAATCCCCGGAATTTTAGCTCGTTCGCGGTCTAATCTCGGTCACAATCTGTCAAAATCACAAACCTCCTTTGTACTTATCACTTATTAGTCCCAATTCTTTAATCGAGTAAGCTAAAATGCACCTGGATTGATTACTAACTAACTAGGAAAGATTGACTCTATTTTTTTTAAATAGAGTCAATCTTTAAGCGTTACACGTAAAGTTTATTTTGCATTACCGATGAATGATGGTTAAAAAAAGTGCTGAAGCGAATCCTTTTAAAACTATACAGGATGTAAGAGACAGCCCTCCGCAAACTGACAGGGAATTTTGAATCATATTGCACCGGATTTTTTCTCAGTAAAATTTTCATTTTTTTAATCGGTTTATCTGTTACTATTCCTTTACTTCAATGTAAACTCACATTCTCTGTACGTAGGACACCATTTATGTAAATAATAGGGCTAAAAAAATCCAACAATGATGTTGAAATACTCTAACGAACGACGCGTGAAATCAGGTGTTCATTTCCTGCCTAGGTACAGAATTCATCGAAGGCGTCGTCGCGCTTGCCGTTCGCTACGTGATTTTTACCACGGTAACGATACATTGCGTATGAGGAAATAAAACAAATCAAATTTATTGGATTCCCATCACGGTCTTGAAATAATTTCTTGTATCGGTAATCTTAGTATGATATACTGAATTCACCCCATCAGTCTGCGGAGGGCTGTCCCTTACACCCTGTACAAGGCCTACCCGTTTTACTTAATGTCAAATCTTTACCCATTACAGTTTATATCGTACATTATCCCAACTAGTCTGAAACACTAATCCATGGAATCGTAAAACTTCCTCTCCGGACCCATTCGGTTAAGCTTCCGGATTCCAAGGGAGTTTCTGGGCTGCGTATTAAATTACGCGTATCAAAACCTTCAGCATTAAATTATAAATAAAACCTTTGCGAAAAGGACGGTGTAAAGATTGAATGGTTCAAAGTAAATAGTTCTTTGGAGGCCAAAGAGAAAAGGATAAAGTAGAAAGGAGAAGAGTAGATTATTTGTTGTGTAGGTAAAAGCCGATTTTTCGGTGGCAGTAGACAGTGATAAAATGGCTCATAAGTTAATACATTATTTACAAAATAATGTTAAAAATATGTACGTACGACGACCAGTCAAGCTACACAAATCCAGTTTATGCGGATCTCTTATTGTACAGAAAATCTTTACAAAGCGAGGACATGTTACACTAGAAACGTAAAGCTTGATGTGTTGCCGTGTGTTCAAGCATCTAAATGGAGAAAGATTTACAGGTCTTCAAAAAATTCGTCCACATCGCTGTCAATAGGAAAAGTGCCCAGAAGGCTAGCAGCATTGCCACGATGGATGGCAATGCTAATTCTTGGGCCAGAAAAAAGGCCAGCCCCCTGCTCACGTAAAAAGTCGACCAACCGGTTGGCGATATCCCGAAATATTAGACGGGCACGGTTAATAAGTTAATACTTAAATAAATGTTAAGTCACTGTTGAAAGTTTCCCTGTATAAATAATTTAACCATCGTATCGTGAAACCGAGTGAAGTGGACTCCAGCCCCGACTATGGACTTTGACAGATAATGTACTGAAATATCTGTCAAAGTCCGCAGTCAAACCGCTGCGCTGCTGTCCGGTCCGCTTGGTGAAATATTCCGTAGTAGCGGTGCTACGGCGTAGCACTAGTCTACGCAAGCTACGATTGCTACGTTGGCTTGCTACGAATCCCACGGTCTATTAAAATGAGATTTGCTTGTTTGTAAAAAAATAATTGATACTATTAATAAGTGTCTGACTGACAGGATAAAGATCTACAAATGTTGCCGGAACCAACGGCTTAACGTGCTTTTCGAGCACGGAGGAAACTCGGTATGTTATTGGTGGTCACCCTATCCACGGACCAACCGCAGCTTAACCTGAAGATTGATCCTAGCTGCTGTTATTATCGAGCCACGAGCTTCTAAACAACATTAACAAATTAATATAAAAACAGTCATAAAAAAAATTCAGACTAGTTTTAATAGACTTCTGATATGATATGAACAAAAAGGTAATTAAGATAGACTAAAAACCCTACCGCCTAAATTATAACAACATTTCCGTTGATAACCTAAACGACTAGTTCATTAACTTTAATAGACCTTTCTAATGTACATAGCGAGGTTATAATCTAGAATTTGTACATTCAGTATAAACCTGTAATATATAAGGTCCCATTAAAATAGATGGGCAAATTTTAACACAGCGTTCAGTACGTCTAACCAAAGATATCCAAGCAAAAAAACTCTGATTAAAGTGATTTTATTTTGACCTAAAATAATAAATTGCCGGCACTGTAGAATAAACACATCCATTATGGGTAGGTACTTGCACTCGCGCCCCGCCGCGCGCGTTCTCGGAAGTAGCTACCCAGTCAGTACTGTTTATGACTAACATTTTTAGTGTATTTTCGATACCTGATTTTTTTTCTTGTAAGTATTTAATGCGTTAAATTTCTTTACGTAAATAATTACGAAAATACACTAAAAATGCTAGTAAACTGAAAGTTACTGTGGTTTCCATAAGAAATCCAATAAATGGAAAAAAAAAGAAAAAAAAAATACCATCGTCCTTATTTTGGAGGTCTGAATGATTTCTAAAAGTTTGTCCATCTATTTTAATGGGACCTTATATGTATATGTGAAGGTATTTGCATGGAATGTTTTGCTGGTAAACATCCCAACTAGATAACGGAGTAGCAAACTTTTAGGCCGCCAGCTTCGTACAAGTTTTGTGGTCGCACTGTTTCAATACAAGAATTTCGAGGTACAGTCACGAGCATTATTATATACTTAGCTGTCGCCCTCGACCTTCGTATGCGTGAAATTATTATTAATAATTTGTTTATAGTGCTTATTGTATCTTATTCTAATTACTCTTATTTTATTTGTATCGTGCTTGTTAACTAGTGATCCTAAGATCTCTACTATCTTTTCTGTGTTTACTCGTGAGAACCTGTAATTGGCTCTGTGTTGCCTATATAATTGTTATTCATTTGTCATAGCTGTTGGTTCTCCTATCTATAAATAAATAAAGAAATAATATTTTCCCTGTTTTTGCAACATTTTTCATTGATGCTCCACTTATTTTGGTCGTAGCATAAAGTTTTATAACCTATAGCATTCCTGGATAAATGAGTAATCCAACACTAAAAGAATTTTCTAATTCGAACTAGTAGTTCCTTAGATTAGCGCGTTCACCCAAACAAACTCTTCAGCTTTATAATATTAGTATAGATTTTGTAATTTTTAAGAAAGGGTACTTACCTCAAGCACGTTTTTTCGCATGAAAGGTAAGACTAACCGCAGCTTATAGTTATGGGGAAAGTAGCGGGGAAACGCGGTGTTGGCCGGAGAAAAAAGTCATAGTTGAAAAACAAGCACGAATGGACCGGAATCACGAGTGCTGCTAAGCTGATCCACCTCACAAAAAACAAAGAGATATATTTTGAGTTGATAGCCACCCAGTTATTGGAGAGGCACCAGAAGAAATAATATTATAGTTTAAAAAACCGGCCAAGTACGAGTCGGACTCGCGGATGAAGGGTTCCGTACCATCGTTGAATTGGAGCCCCCTTTAATTTATTTTTATTATTAATATTACTTTGTCGTTATAGCGGCAGCAGAAATACACATTCTCTGATCAACTGGCTACCTATTACGGATCATGAGATACAGCCTGCTGACAGGCATTGGGGTTGGGCAGACAGCGGAGGCTTAGTAATAGGGTCCTATTGATTAACCTTCGGGTACGGAACCCTAAAAAACTAAAAAACACGCTTTAGAGTGATATAATTTTATTTCTCATATTCTTCGTAACAATCCTTTCGTTTGATATCCTAGGATATATCATGGAAATGCATTTAAAATAACCAGTCTGCCATATTGGATTGAATGACGTCACTTAGCTAACCTTGCTCCAAACTAAACATGTATGCATTCAGCTCAAATGAAAGCGGCAAGTGGGTCAAACTTTACTTCTAAGGTTACTTTTCATACTTATTAACGGGAGAAGCTTCTAAAAGCTTGTTGAAAAAAAAACAATATGAACCAACTTAGCAACTTTCAAAAGTAGTTTTCTACCGTGTTGACTGCAATTTATATTTGTTACGTTATGAAATTTGTCTTATCTCAAAGTTTCAATCGGTATACCACGACAAAATTGTATTAGATTTTAGGTGTGTGTACATATTGGTTCTCGTGACTGTACCTACTACATAGTTTCTTCCTCTGTGTTGATATTAGTTCATGTTAGTAGTAATTCACCCAGTTTAACTGTTATGAGGTTAAGCTTCGGTTCGGGTGGTTATTACCAGGATTGGTGATAATTTTCAACACATCGAGACCCCTTTTGTTAAGCTGTTGGTTCAAAGTTTGCAATGTATGACACCGTTTGAAGAAAAAAAGTTTTAGGTGTTTTGAACAACGTACTTTTTTTTTTAAAACACTGAAAACTTTAGAATATCGGTGTGACATAGTCATAGTCAGTTTGATATTTTTATTAATATTTCAGCATGATTTATTTTTTTTGCATCGTGTGGTTAGTGCCTAACCTGGTGTCAGAGTTTTTATGCCGCCCAAGGGCCTCTGACTTGGCTTTACATGCCGTCGAAAAATATCTCTCAGGCATGCTGGTTTCCTCACGATGTTGTGTTTCACCGAAGCAAATGATAATTGTAGAATACACACATGAATCCGAGTAATCAAAGGTGCCTGTCTTGGATTCGAACTTGAGACCATGATCTATTGATATTACTAACTTATGTTTCAACTTTTAATGTAACTTGAGTTAACATAGGCCTCCCTTGACACATGAAGTCAAAGCTGATCCCTCCCTAATCCTTGCAGACCGTCAGTCTACACGCAATGGGCTTACAAACTATTACAACTTCAATAGAAAATTACTTTCTTAGTACAAAACAGTTAAACATGTGCGCTACTTAACTTTTCACTCGCAATACAAAGTATTCACTATACAAAAATGTTGTAAGCATTTATGTTTCCTCGGCATAAAGCAGAGTTGCATTTCATACATGTTTTTAATATGAACTCACAGCTTTGTTATTTCAAGCTCAAGAAACGGCAGCTAATTATAGTAATTAATGCTATGAACACAGTTAGTTACAATGCGAATGAAACGCGACGCATAACTACTGCTTGGCAGTCATTAGTAGTATTTAGTGCTGTTAATATACTGTACATATTATTTTGCACGCGTGTTTTATAACAAGCTCTTATTTATTTCATTAATAGTTCTTAGGTTTTTAATAAATAAAGTAATCTGCAATCTGGGTTACCCGTTAAGTGGATTCGAGTTTTTAGAAAAGATTCTTGGAAAGCAACTAGAGGATCTGCTGATTGCACAGGCATCTATAATCAGCCTATAATGTTGCCAGTGCTGGGACACAGGCCTCCTCTCTATGAGAGGGAATGGGCTGACCAACAGGTTGGTAGATGTTACGAGTCTTCGATTTTTTGGTTCTAATACATGCCGGATTCCTCACGATGTTTTCCTTCTCTGTTTTGAGAGCAGTGGTGATGAAATAAATTACACAAAGTAATGCGCCTGCCTGGGTTCGAACCTACGACTTACTGCTCGTATATTGTCCGGGCCGCCACCACTGGGCCACCGCTGCTGACTGAGGGACGGTTAAAAACATTTCGACCTCCTCTCAATGTAAATAAGTAAATGGCAATTCAAGCCTATTAAATACGTAAAATTATGTGTTGTACATGCTTAACCATTCGTATGAAACGTGGATCGGCGCAATGCCGTTATTCTGCCGGAACGCGGATCCACGACAAAGGACATTACACTTTTTTTTTTTAGGTATCTGTAGTTTAGTTCCCGGGTTGGAGACGATAACTTTTATTTACCCCTAAGTTACTGTAAAGTAGTCTCTGACATATCTTTTTGCCATTGTGCTGCCATGGTGCCATTTAACAGTCTTCCTGCCACCGTAAGTAAAGCATAGCATAAGCATAATCAGCCTATAATGTTCCCACTGCTGGGACTCAGGCCTCCTCATCTATGAGAGGGAATGGGCTATAATCCACCACGCGGGCCTAATGCAGGTTGGTAGATGTCACAAGTCTTCGAATCTTTGGTTCTAGGACATAAAAGACTGCCTTTTTATGTTTGGCGTTCTAATAGTGCACAATACAACACATTTTACTTACCTAACGAATCAAGGCATGACTTCTAAAGTCTAACACAATTTATAAGCAAAATGCTGTATAAATATTTTGCAAGCTGTGTAAGAAGTGTGCGCCGCGACTTTGCGAGGCAAGGAATATTTAATTGACACAAATGCGGCATCTGAAGTACAGCCACGCAAGCTTACTACTTATGTACTCTGTGATATGTAGTGCTCTCACTTTACTATGTTATTTACACTTGGCAAAGGAATTTAGTTCAAGTGCAAGAGAAAAAGCTTATATATTCTGACCAATGTTTGCGTGGTCAAAAGATATTAGAGTACAGAGAAAGTAATTTTAATTCGTCAGCTGACTTTTGTTTAAATTTTCACGTAAAAAGACCTACTTAATGTGTTTATCTTATACTTGGAGTACATAAGTTTTCGCGAAAACTGGAAATTGAAGAATTATTTTAAAATTGTTTTCGTCGTCTGGCTTCACTAATCTAGGAAATCACATTAAAATAATGACGATTTAAGGGTTAATAAATTTTAAGTAATAAACTGGATTTTCAATATACAATGTCGCCCATGCGCATGTGACCGCCCGTAATTTTCTGAATATTCATGAAGAAATGTCGAAAATAAACTTTAAAAGGGGGATCTATCTACAACATTTTTCATGTTATTTAATTTTTAATTTTTTAAGTATAGTTTGTAGATTTGCTTTCTATTTTTTGACACATCTCCGAAGTTTATGGGTCGATTTGGATTCTGTTTATTATTTCTAAAAGCTTATGAGTTATTTTAACAGGGTAATTAACATTTTTACTAAAAATTATCGACGACGAAAAAAAAAACGGAATCGAAGTCATTTTTTCGGTGAGAAATTGTGTATTTATTTAAAAAAAACTAGTGTAACTCCATAAATTGTCCCGATAGGACGACTTTTTTAATCATTATTTGTAATCTACTACATAACAGCTACAAATTCACAGAACATTGTTGATACCTATCTCTAAAGAAAAAACAAGGGCGGGTATAACAAATCATCGCAATCTTCATGTGTGGGCCACTGAAAATCCACACGTCATTAGGGAAACAACTTTCCAGACTCAATTTTCCATAAATGTATGGGCTGGAATGATTGACGATGAACTTATTGGCTCTTTCGTGTTACCAAACAGACTAGATCAACACGCGTTTTTAGATTTTATAGTCAATACGTTGCCGTTGCTTTTGGAGGAAGTACCGCTGGAAACAAGAAGGCGGATGTATCTGCAATTAGATGGAGCTCCAGCAGACTTCGCACGACTAGTTCGTGATTATTTAAATCAAAATTATCCGTGGCGGATTGGCAGAGGAGGTGCCATTGCTTGGCCGCCGCGATCTCCCGACCTTACACCCTTAGATTTTTATCTTTGGGGCTACATGAAACAAAAAGTGTATGCCGTGCCCTTCGAAAGCCGCGAGCAATTAACGGCTAGGATTTTTGCTGCTGCTGCGGAAATAAAAGAAAACCGTGAAGAATTACGTCGTACAATCAAAAGTGTTGCCATGAGGGCTTTGGTTTGTTTACAGGAGGGTGGGGGCCATTTCGAAAATCTAATTAATTAAAATTCTTGTATTTTTTATTTTTTTAGTAAAAATCTGGCTATTGCTTATTTGCTTTTAATTCCATTATCATCCTCATTATTAGTTTAACCTTTTAGTACTCACTGCTAAGAGCAACATTCAATTGACTTTCACATTATCTTTTCCTAAATTTGACTCATCAGAGTTTTAAGAGTCTACCTTGGATTTAGTTACAGTTAGGTATCAATAATGTTCTGTGAATTTGTAGGTGTTATGTAGTAGATTACAAATAGTGATTAAAAAAGTCGTCCTATCGGGACAATTTATGGAGTTACACTAGTTTTTTTAAAATAAATACACAATTTCTCACCGAAAAAATGACTTCGATTCCGTTTTTTTTTTCGTCGTCGATAATTTTTAGTAAAAATGTTAATTACCCTGTTAAAATTACTCATAAGTTTTTAGAAATAATAAACAGAATCCAAATCGACCCATAAACTTCGGAGATGTGTCAAAAAATAGAAAGCAAATCTACAAACTATACTTAAAAAATTAAAAATTGAATAACATGAAAAATGTTGTAGATAGACCCCCCCTTTTAAAGTTTATTTTTGACATTTCTTCATGAATATTCAGAAAATTACGGGCGGTCACATGCGCATGGGCGACATTGTAGTTTGAACTATTTATCTTGATCAGCTGAACCTTTCTTTTAAGCTTAGCTTCAACACATTAACCAGAAATTAGTTTAACCTTTAATTGGTCGCGTGGGGTGTTACACACCCTAGCGCATCTTTTAAGGTTTGGAACTTTTTAAGTTCCCGTTAGCTTCATAAGAACACGTGTTCTTTATGATCAAGTATAGAGCATAATCGTGATTTTGCATGTATTTCGTATTTGATTTATATGATCTGGGTGTCACGCACCCCACGTGACCGTTTACGTAACTTTTTAGGCGAGCCCAATTAAGGGTTAAACTCATTTCTTATCCACACAACAAGCAGAATTTCATCATTCACTTTTTTTTAATAACAAAAAAGTTTTTATTGCGAATTCAGAAAATACAGAAACATTTACATCCAAAAATTTAACCATTAAACGCAAAAGCGGATTCATTCTACGCATCAAATAAAAAATGCGTGGCAGAATGGAATGCGTCAAAAGGTCTCCCACAACCTTTTACAAAGTGACAAAGTAGTCATTAATCACACTTTATTTCGCTCCCAAAACTGAAAAATGCTTAAATGTTTTCCTGACCGTATATTTTCAGTAACACGGGTTAAAATCTAACAATGGCGGTTAACTATTGTATGAGACATTTCCTGCTTTAGTTAAAGAGATTATGTAAGTTTACAACATAATTCATACGATGTTTGAGTAGCTAGTTATTGGTCGCAAGCGAATGCTGGGGTCCTGGGTTCGATTCCCAGGTCGAGCAAATTGTTATTGGGTTTTTTCATCAGGAATTTCTCAGTAGCAGCCACGGAGTCTGCATTTGTGCCCGGTTGAAGGCAATGGGCTCGCCCCTATAACATGGGACTTATACATAACTGGCGAAATGTGTGTGTACTATTAGGTACACCTCTGCCTAACCCTTTAGGGATTGCAGCCGTGATGTTATGTTATGTTAAGTACACGTCATTGATTGCAGATTTAAATAAGGAAACTCAATTTCCTTTAATAAAATTGACTTTTTAAGCCATTTCTAAAAAATCACTTTCATCAATTATGATCCCGGATCGTTTACTCTTTAACTACTTCTAGTCTTCGATTCGTCACACGTTTTGCGGCTGCATAGTGTTGCTGTGTTATTCACGAGTTTTTAATTTTGCAAATCAAATATTCAGTGTGTCCGAGAGTTTACCTCGGCCAAATAGTCTCCTTCCAGGCAAGACAAGATAAAAAAGTTGCTCGACGCACCGAGAACGCCTGGAAGAACTGTTGGTCGATGAAGCAATTAATGAAGGGACCTCTCCTCCCTCACTAAAGAGGAAACTCATTGACATGTGATTTCTTCCTACCCACATCTATGGAGCGCAGATATGGTGACTAACCAAGAGTTAAAAGTCCGCACTCAGGGTCTGTCAGCGAGTTATGGAGCGTAGTATCCTCGGAGTTAAACTTACTGATCTTATAAGGAACTCGATACTGCGTTTCAAAACTCAAATTGACGATGTAGGTCACACGGCTGCCAAGCTAAAATAGAACGGGGCTGGCCACATCTATGCCGAAGGAGTTATGGGCTAAAGTAACCACACAATGGGTCCCAAACAGCAGCAAACAGCAACGCGGCAGGCCAAGAAGGAGATGGCGGGATGAACTCGCCTCTTTTCACAAGTATTGGCAAATAACAGCACTGGATAAGATAAGTGGAAAGAGGGAATGGAGGCCTTAGTCCTGCAGTGGGACACAAATGTCTGATATTAATAATACATAAATATTCAGTACGCCTATAAACAATTTACACCAATTCAATCATAGACGACTAGCGTACATTCATTTTAAACTAGTTAAAAGCTTTTAGACAGGTGGCTTTCGAATTGCGGTGATCCTGCAAAAATTATAAAAACAAACATGGTAGAAAGTCGCCATTTATCACACTGTGTTGGCAGCCATTCGTGTTGGCTTCAATTTAACGGAGCTATTTAATTAATGGTGTTGCAAATTGATTCCTTGCATGCGCTGGCAACACCAGATATTACTTTTTATGATTCAATTTTTCTTGGGGTTAATAAGACTTTTTAAGACAATGAAAGGTTAATGAACTTTGACATTTTGTACAATGCAACAAGTAGGTTCTAATAGAAAGTTTCAATATACCAATCACCGATAAATACATCACAAATAATTACACATCACTAAGCTCATATAAAATCCCAGTGTAACAGATTTAATAAATTTCTGTAGGTCAGTAATTAACCACAAAAGCATGTATCAAAATATTATTTTCCATTTAAACTCGAACATGTTATCATGCCGGAATTACCACAAATATTAAAATCCACCCATTCACTGCGGTCAGCTAATTGTGCAAATAAATATTACCAGTGCTCTTGGTTATGCTCGTGTGAAAATTATTATTTTAAATTTTATGGAGAACTTCCTGGTTCAAAACACCTGTTTGCTACGTACAATGTATTTTATTAGTATCCTATATTAATAATAAAGATATTTTGAAAGTCGAGAAAGTTAAGCAAATCAAGAATTTTGACTTGGCTCGCGAGGTTATCGACATGTGGGATGTGGACTCAGCGATCATTGTGCCGATAGTCGTATCAGCACATGGCTTAATTGCCAAGAGCCTCGACCAATACCTACGGAGGCTCTCGTTAGGCAGCTGGGTCAAGGGCTTGATTCAGAAAGCGGTACTCCTGGACACGGCGCATATTGTTACGAGGTTCCTCTCTCTGGAGCCCTGACCCGGTAGCTTGGACCCTGTTCCCGATACCGGTGGGCTACTATTTTTTATATTTTTAAATGTTTTTTAGATTGTTTTTTCTAAGGAACATTTAAAAATGTAATTGATTTAAATAAATAAAGGAGAAAAGATACTTTCTTACTTATTTAGCAAATAAACACATCATGACACTAACAAGTCACAGTATCAATTCAATTATGATTTTTAAGTTATATAAATGACTTGACCTGTGCAAAAAACAACATCATCACACTAAGCAGTGATAGCCTAGTGATGTGACCGTCGGCGTCGGACTGCCAAGTCATCATAGGTCTCAAGTTCGAACCTAAGACACGCACTTCTGTATTTTCGGATTCATGTGCGTATTGTAAAATTGTCAGTTGCTTCGGTGAAGGAAAATTTCGTGAGGAAACCAGGAAGCCTGAGAGATATTTCTCAACGGCCTGTAAAACCAAGTCAGAGGCCAATGGGCGGCATCAAAACTCTGACCTGGTATCAGAGCTTTCATGCCGCTGCCGCTGATGCCGATGCCCATGGGCCTCTGACTTGGCTTTATATGCCGTCGAGAAATATCCCTCTGGAATTAACCGCACGATAAAAAAACCGCACGTAAAACTGCTTCAAATTAACTCTTAAAACACTTAACTATAAATCAAAATCCCAGTACGCCATTTTAATTTACCAAATAAAACCAAAAAGGCATACAAATACTGTTCTACTAAAGTGATTTTATTTAATAAACCGTATCCACATTAATACCGTCGCAATGCATCAATTTCTAGAGACTTCTTTTCCCCATAGTCTCGCATAACGCTATTATCCCACCTGTAGGCGATAAATTAGTGATCAAAAGCGCTATTATTTGTACCTTTTTCTTTGGAGTGTTTTGCAAATTCTCCCCAGTGTTAAGCGGTGGGGTGAAAAATTGCTTTTGTTCACCGAACTCGATTCGCACTTAATGTGATGTAAATTAACCCCTAATATTGGAAGTTTTATTAGAAATGAAGTTATTATAACCTTAACATGGATTTTATAAAATTTGTATGTGCTATGTTCTATTTTGACTGCACGGTTGGCGCAGTGGCTGAACGATTGGCTGCTGCGCTGCGTGTCATGGGTTCGATTCCCGCATGGAACAAATATTTGTAGGGCCTATAGGTAGTTTTTCCGGCTCTGGCTGTTTGTGTACTCGTATATGAGTTTAAATGAGTGTTAAATTGTTGAGTTTGTAAACGCGCTCACAACACATTAGAAATTCCAAGTGTGGGTCATGTTTAAAAAATACTCTTATAACTTAAATTCTTAAACGAAGGGTAACATTTTATGCAAGCTCTTGTGCCCTTTTTGTCACAGTTATTTTGCTTCAAAAACTATCAACCATTAATATTTATATACATCAACACAATGTATGCTGATGAATCATTAAAAAAAAAGTTATTCATTCTCTAGACATGCATGCACAGTTCGTTTCCAAATTGATTAAACGAATGGTTACCACCAGAAAATAATAAAAAACGCCCACAACCAAATAGCCACTCACTCTATTCCACTTTCAAAATGTTCGTATTGTTACTCTATTGGAAACTACTACCACAGACGCTTCCCCTGCATTTTTAGAACAAAACGTAAATTGGAAAATTGTCTCTGGTCCTTTTATAAACACTTTTCAAAATGTGTTCTTATTTTAACCTTTTTTCTTGAAATATTCAGAGGTCGTTGAATGTCCAGCGTAGTGGCAATAAAGAGTTTAGGGCATAAAATGTAATAGGCTAATAGAGAGCAGGTGGGAGCTATTAGAGTAGCTCTTGGATTAACACTGTTACTTACGTGCAGATATTTTCAGATATTTCTAGAGTCAGGACACCTCTATTTAAAAGAAAAATGGGCGATGTTTAAAATGGACTCGGATTATTTACAACCAAATTTTTTCTAAATTGACAGTTTTTTCTTTTATAAAGTGTACGATTCAGTTTACTTCGATGTTTATTTAAGGTTATTTTCACAATTAATTGTCCAGGTATTTTCACTTAGGCTTTATTAACCTAGGATTTCAGTTTCGATAGGCAAGTCTTCGAATGCAGATAAATAATAAATTAAACTTAAAAAACTTAAAGAAGAAAATTAGGTTTATATTGCGTATCCAAAATTTCGTGTCCGTGCTATTAACCGTTGAGTAGTTCACTCGTGAGACGGCGATCCAGGCTACAGGATTAAGTGTGTGTGCAAAATTTAAATCGATTGGGGGGAACTGGTTTGAAATTCAGTTGCAAGATTTGACCAATATAAACTATCAGGGCATGTTAAATAACAGCGTACAGTTATCACGTGCTACCGTGCATCTTCAAAAATATTAGAGAGAAAAATTAAGGCAAATAGCTCAAATTAAAAACCAACATTCGGACCGTTCCTGCATACCGAGCAGCATTGCCGACATTTTCACTGAAAATCCTTGTGAAGCCTACAGAGCTTCAAAATTTTTGAATTTCATACAGGTTACGTGCTACGTTTTGTTATTCATTCTATCTATTTTTCTGTGCATAAGATTACCTTTTATGAAGATTGAAATGGGTTATTCACATTTACTATGCCTCGTTTTAATAATTTACGTATTCCTTCTGGTTTAATTTAATTTTTAGGAACTCGTGGCTTAATAGGTTGATCTTTGGGTTAAGCCGCGCTTGTTTAGGTTGATCTGTGGATGGATGACCACTCATTACTTACCGAGTTTCCTCCGCGCCTCGGAAAGCGACTTAAACCGTTGGTCCAAAAGGTAGTCAATGGCCTGATAGTCTTACCAAGATCTTACGTGTTACCCAGTACTAACTGAGTTGTGGAGGTCAGATAGGCAATTGCTCCTTGTAAACGCTGGTATTCAGCTGCATCCTGTTAGACTGGAAGCCGACCCCAACATGGTAGGGAAAAGGCTAGGCTAGATGATGATTCTGTTTTAATTAGGGGCATTAACTTTTTACTATTAAAAAGAGCTTTTTCGGTACCCATATTTTATCTCCAATTCCAGAACGATAAATTGAAACTGTATATTTCTGTACAAACCAAAGACATTCAAATATTTCCGAGCGGTAGACAGGACAAGACGAAGAAAATCGTAATCCAAAACTTGTTACTACTTAGTAACAAGTAGGTTTGTCTAGTGTCATATGCCCGCTTGTCAGGTAGCATCCGTGTGTCAAAATATAAAACATTCAGGATGAAAATTATTGTATGCCAATATTCCCAATGTCCGCTATATGTGTTTTAAATCTCTTTGGTATAAACAGTCCAACAAAAAACACCAAATATTTTTTTTAAAAAAACCATAGTATGTACCATAAAGCATAAAGGATTACAAGCCTTTCTATTCCTTCTTTGTAAAGTTGTCTTTATAAACGAAATATTATATGAGTGGCTATATGATTATTATAAAGTACAGCAGGTTCTAAAATAAAAGCCTTTAATATTAAAACGATGCCGACAAAGAGGAAAACCTCCACAATTGAAATTTCATTACTTGTTTGCAGGGCTTCCCTTTGTAACCTTAAATTAGAGCATGAGCCGCGCTCGTGAATATAATATTTACTTATATCGTACTCGCCTCTTTAAAAATAGGTATATCTAATTAGATACGCGAGATTTGATTCGTGTTGTTAGTTAATTCAGGAAATAAAGGGTGTAAAAACACCGTGTTAACGAAGCAGATAGGCACTTTATTTTCCCGTCATTGTGATATTTTTTTTGTTCTGAACCATACCTGGGAACCTCCTGGGAACCTTCTAGTTACGGTGATATTGTAGGTCAATTTTTTCACAAGTTTTTTTTTTAAATACGACTTTTAAAGGTTTTAACTTTATTTTAATTAACTCAATGACCCGTTTACTATTCAAAGCATCCATCAGCACTAAGTTTTGAGTGCGTTACATTGAGTTTTACCATAAAACGTGATTTTTCACCCCAAAAAAGAAGTCATTTTCCAGTAATCATTTTTGCGTAGAGTTGCTTAGTTTGATGTACAGAATGCTTGGTTGACTGTTTCGTGAAGGGTCCGTTTACACCTTGTATAAAAAGTGGTAGGTTGTAAGGTAGCGTATTTATGGTAATAATTTTGTTATTTTGTATAATAAATTATGTGTTTGTGATGGGAACCCCCAACACGTCTGTAACACTTCTTAATATCAAAATATTTATAATATTTACTTCGTAAAAGGACTGCTTACCAGCATTATTGCAATTCAACATTTTCCGTTTCTGCTGTCTACTGCAAAACTCAAAACTATCTCCACAAAAAAGTAAAAATAACTCTGACCTTCCCTGATTTTCGTATTCAGAAACGTAAATTAAAAAATGTTTTCCACCCCTGATGCCTCCAAACTACATATGAAAATGCAACCAATATTCGAAAATATTTCTTTTTAAACTTAGACAGCGTGGCGGCATTAGGCGCGAATTATACAGAAAAGGCGTAAGGTAAAGGCGCGGTGCAGGCATGATGCCGCTTCAAAACATTTTCATGCAAAATGTACGTAGGCGACGTGTCGTGAATTACACTCAAGCGGCGCGGCGCAGGCGCGTCGTTCTTTCATTTCCTTATAAATTCCACGCCTGCGCCGCACCTTACGCCTTACACCGTTTCTGTGTAATTCGCGCCTGAGACAGCCAGTGGCTATAGTCGAAGTATTTACATGAGATCCGGGTTGATTAAAGAGCGGATTTGAGCTCTTCCCTCTATGTTGTTTCCGACGCCAAGCCCGCAACATGGGTGCAAACTCAATATACGACCTACCCGTACCAACAACATCAATATTGTCCCAACATGGAATTCCCAGATTAAAATTTTCGACGAAATTGGCTTGTGAAACAGCCTGTTAATTAATGTTATTAGGCTTAACAGTGTGTCGAATAGAGTCTAGAATGTGTTAATTATGTTACAAAGTTTGATATAATTTACACGTAAGTGAGAAGGAAAGTTTTAGTTTAGTTCGAGCTAATTTGTTTGTAAATCTGTTTACATAAAGGCGCTTAATTGGCGCTAACAGGCCGAAATAAAGTTATATTTTGATTGCCAAGAACCAGGTTATCATTTAAAGTAAAATACTGTGAGATATCTTTTAGATATGTTAAAGCTAAAAGCCGAAGTAAAGTTACACCTAGTTCTAGCCGGCTATACGTAGGTGCTGCCGGTAACTCTCCTTTTTATTGCTAGGACACACCGACCAAATGGATTAGGTTAGGTTAGAACTGCGACAAAACGCGCGCGAGCCGAGCGAGCGCACCGAGCGGTGCCGCGGCAGCGGCCGGGAGCGCTAC
The DNA here is from genome assembly GCA_905220335.1 of Noctua pronuba. Classification (NCBI taxonomy): domain Eukaryota; kingdom Metazoa; phylum Arthropoda; class Insecta; order Lepidoptera; family Noctuidae; genus Noctua; species Noctua pronuba. The sequence goes on from LR999914.1 coordinate 7,715,832, forward strand.
ATCCAAATTGGTTGCATTATAACAAACTGTTACCGGCCGCACCTAGGTATAGCAGGCTAGGACTAGGTGTAACAGATATACACAGATTGAATTAGGTACGTATATAAACAGGTTTCCAAGCAGAGTTCAGCCAAAAATAATTAATAAGATTTACGTCAAAATAACTGTTGAATCATTCTTTTTTCAGAAACACTCGCCTGAAAAAGTAAATCAGAGGAATCTCCGACGGATCAAATAAGAATGATCAAATTAATATAAATTTTCGTGACACGAGAATCGCTTTACCATGTTAGCAAAACAAACATTGAGCATATATTTATGACATGATCCTATACATAAAGCAAACGTTCCTATTTGGCAGAAGTCAGGTAGCAAAATATAAAAGGAAAACCTGAATTTCCCCGATTTGACCTTCTTCAGAGCCGTTAAATATCCGTTACCTATCTTTCTACAACTTAATTCTTTTAAAGATGACGAGAAGCGTTTTAGAAAACGTATTATAGAAAACATTTATTTTATTGTTTTTTTTTACGGTTGTCGACTCTTCTCGTGACCAGAGGGCTGACCTATTTATCGGCCAAAGAATCAACATTGCCATCCCACGTGGTAATGTTGCCAGCCTTTTGGGCACTTTCCCCGTTGACGGCGAAGCGATTTTCATTATTATTTTAGGTTTGTATAGTAAATAATGTACATATTATATGAGAGATTTAATAAAGACTTTAACCTAATGTATTTAAATTAACATTAACTTGTTCCATTTAACAAAGCTAAAACAAATACACACAATCAACGTATAATACAGTTAATGTGACAATCTTGAGCACAGATAACCTCAAAGCAATTCCAAAAGCAAATCTCCCACTATTACGTAAACTCGCATCTCGTTCATTTCAAATTTCGAACCGCGCATTTTAATCGAATCGCGCCCATCAGAACGGAACACAGAATTACAATGTTAATGAACTGGTCCTATCGTCCCTTGTTCAATTTCTTTGCAGACCTTGCTTTTATTGGACTTCTTCGAAAACTGCCTCCCAAGGTCCACAGATACTTTTTATTCGACCTCTGTGATGATATATTGCTGCCCCAACAATGGGAGGTCAATTTCGGAGACCAGATAAATCATATTCAATCGGGTGAACTGAAATAAAATTAGACTAGGTAATTTATTTTGTGCAATTTAGGTTTTTTGTTAGTTTTGCGAAGTTAGCTGCGGACGACGTTCTTTTGATGTACGGTTATTAATGGCAATATTTATGTAGACAATTATGTTAAGATCTTCTTTATGAGTAGCTAAGCTTCGTCCGTTAAATGTATCCTCGTAGGTTAGCCTATTTGATCCAAAGAACGGTTTTTTTTATTAGTAATGCGTTTTGTCAACCAATCTTTGCTTTTAATCCATGAGAATTTAAATAAAAAACTTTTTTGCAAAAAATAAAATCGACTTCAAAAACAAAAAAAAGTGAAAAATAACTTTAGCTTCAGAAGTCGGTGACTTTTGTTTGTTTGATTTAGTTTTTTTGTCACTGACTAAAGTTATTTTAAGCTAAAGTTATTTTTCACTTTTTTTTGTTTTTGAAGTCGATTTTATTTTTACAATTTTTTTTTTATTTTTCCATTTTTAGTTGTAATAAAAAAATCAAAAACCCCTGCGTAAACAATGCATATTTATGCGATAGCAGAAATCGCGGTTGATTTGCTGTCATTTTTTAAAGAGTTCCGGTGTCTGTCTCCGAAACTCATCATCAGATCTATATGAAATTTAAATGGGACCGTTTCGGAATAAACCCCTTTCGAACAAAAAAAGAATTTTGCCAATCCGTCTATATATGACGGTGTTATGCCCGAACATACATAAAAAAAATATAAACATCCGAATTGAGAACCTCCTCCTTTTTGAATAAAGACGTTTAAAAAGGAATATTGGTGAATCGTTCTGCAGTCGAAGTCTTTATTTACTCCAGACTGGAGGAAAGGCTTCGACTTCCCGATTGAATTAAATGTAGGTTCTTACTTTGTTTGTGGGAAGATATTTTTTTTTATTGGTTAATATGTATTTTCGTAACTTGTAGGTATGATAATTATAACTCCGCTAGTTTGTCGATAAAATTGTTTTAATTGAAACTTACAAGTCGATCATTATTCGGCCCGAATTATTAGGTAGTTTTAAACTAATCGATATGATCTATTTAACATTTTAACAAACGTAACTTACATTTTTATCAGAATCTTGTTGAAAATATTTGATGAAGACAAAATTCATTGATTAATCGTATTTATATATATATACCCAAGATTGTCTTAGTACCTAAGTGTTAAATAACAATTACAAAGACACTGGTTATTGAGCTCAATAGACCTACTTAAAAAACATTTAACTTAAAAACCACCTTTTTTGTTTATCTTTTATTATTCAATAAACACTGTTGAAACAATTTACAATACATAAACATACCACACAAACCATCGTGGGTTTAAGAGTGGTATAAATAAATTATAAATAAATATAAAATATAATAATAAATTAATTTAGTTCGGACCTCCCTTATTATTATACTCTTTGGTTCGGACCCTGTTCCCGATGCTGGTGGGCTACTATTTTTTATATTTTTAAATGTTTTTTATATTGTTTTATATTAGAATATTTATAAATGTACCTAATATGTATATAAATGAATAAACGAAATAACAATTAATTTATATTGTTTCAGGGCTTTCCTTAGAATTCTGTGCGTGTGCTGCCCCAGAAAGCTGCGACGGAAATATCAGCCACAACTTCGCTTCAAACAGTCCCAAGTGAGTAGCCAACTTTACCTACTAAAGCTAATAGAAAATAAGTTTTTCTTTAAATAAAAAAGCCCTTAAATAAAAGGAATTTCCAATTCGGTTGCTAATTAAATTGCTTTTTCTTAGATTGTTATGAATTTGTTCTTTTACTTTCAGTTGCGCACGACACGACGTTATTATTCCTCGAGCGAACTGATGGGCATACAACAGCTCAGACAGAACTCCTGCGAGCAAACTTACATATAGCGAATCAGCTCCATTTTATACATCGCTTCGATTCTCCTCCATATTTCCAAGTGCCTTGATGAAAAAATTCAATTCGTATCTTCCGAAAGTTTCTAGAATACTTTATGGGAATTAGGAGCCATTCAGAGCCGTGAAGGAGAGTAATCTCAAGCGGTGATAATAAGTAGACGTTGACTCAGTAGTAAGGGATAGGATACATACGTGTAGAGGTACGTGCAGACTTGCTATCGCTCACATGCACTCTGTCTCGTGTGCCCTGTGTGCCCTCGTGTGCCCTCGTGTGCCCTCGTCCTGTTTCTGTCCAACACTCTTACAACAATTTGTCTGCACTCGTTTCACTGTCAACTGACATAACATAACAACCCGACTCTCTGACTACTCTTCAACGCTTCTCATTCCTGTATCATTATAACTAACAACAGCGCTTGAATTTTGCATGGTTTTCTGAAGTTATTTTATTTTCAATGTTTTTCTTTTGTAATCGTTGGCTTGCATGTCTGGGATTCGATGGATACCATTCTTTGTTGTTTTTTTTAACGTTATTTAATTATGGTGTTGTCGTTAAACTAATTAATGACATTTATCATTCCGTCACGCCAGTACACACGCTTCGTGGCCGAAAGTTCAATCGAGTTCAAAACTTGGCAACTTTTATGATAATTTTCAAAGAAAATTTAATATTTTACGAGTCCTCAAACATTGTTTATCGTTCTGTAATTACTTGTGTTGTCTTTACGAAAACTTTTATCCCTACGTGTTGTCAATTGCATGATTCTGAACAAACTCTCCCCTTCCGCTTCAAACGACTCCAATAAGAACTCTTTGTTGCGAAAGCAATAAAACTCCTTATATTTTATGGTTTCCAACAGACTGCATTACTGTTACTTTGTTAATGTACGGTTAAATCGTTGCGGATAAATTGCGGACACTGCTCTGGACATGGACACCTCAATAAAGATTACTTAAGAGACTTAAGGTATCAGACAAGCTCGTACGGACAAATTGCTGACAGCACACCAAAGCCGATACCTTGCTGCTGAAGTATCTGTCGGTGTCCTGTGCCGCGTTTGCGATTTGACCGTACCAGTTTGGCCAAATCTTTTCTGAATTACTCTTATCTGTTACCCCGTCTTCCACTGCAGCTTTTTGCAATTTGTCCCTGTCAGTTTGACGGGTCCCTTGCTGGCTAGAACAGCTTATAAATAATATAAGGTTTAAATTGCAGTACCCGGTGTCAACGATGATGTACTCGTCGGTGTCCCAGCACGAGATGTGCCGTTTGTGACACCAGGCGCGCGCGGGCACGTTCCGCGCGCCTCGCGGGCGTTGCTCCTGATGCAGGGATCGCCGCTCGTCGCGGTCCAACCGCCGCAGCGGCGACCGGCCACCGTGTCCGGACCTTTACCGCATGAGGGCTATAGACCACACCTCCTTCGAAGAACCCTTACCGTGTGTTGAACGCCACCTGTGCGCCGAAGTCGTACCCTACTGCCATGACTCGGAGTCCGTCAGTGAAGTGAGCTTAGACAGCGAGAGTAGAAACCCCTCGATTAAACGTAAAGCTAGCAAAAAGAAAGTGACCTACCAAACCAAAGCGGACGTGATCTCAAATTAGGTAGTTATAGTGTTCATTGTATATAAGTGTAGATTGTTGCATGTGTCAAGTGGCTGGGTGATTGAGATTGCCTTGATTAGTGCCAGTATTGATAATATCCGTCATCATCATCATTCTCCTCAGCCCAATTTATTTGAGGTCGGCGCAGCATGTCTTCTTCTTTCATACTTTTCTATTACTCGTCATCTCAGCAGTCACTTCCTTTCTAGTCATATCCTCCTTCACACAGTCCGTATTCTGCATGTAATTCTGATATTGGCTGTTTATGAAAATTTGCGCCATTATGTGCTTGGATTGTGGCGCCTCTCAATCAATCTCAAACGTACAAGACGTTTGGGGACCTCCCCACACAAATTTGAAATATTATTTATCGTGTGTCACAAAAAGTCGCAAAAATAAATTGCAAGACTTGTATGCTTGTTAAAAATGGAAAGATGAAGAATCAACCCTGTTTAAAATATTTGTACTTCAACTCAGCAACGGCAATCTCAATGGCCCAGCCAATTAATTCTAGTCATGACTTTCCACGGGAAAAATTTCAATCAGGAGCTGTGATTTACTGATTAGCTGTGTATATAGTTTATTGTGTACTGTACATATGTAACGTTGTCACCCGTTTAACGCTTAATATAGTGCCATATTGTAATTATGTCGAGTGGGAATTGATGCGCTTCATTACATTGTATATAAGAGAACATTGTTCATAATAACATTCCAATACTCATAGCAAAACCAAATATGTTCAATGGTGTTAAACAAGGGTGCTAGGTATCCTATACTATTAAATGAGCAACATTTGTAATCACGTTGCAATATCGCGGTTTATAGGGGTGAAAAATCGATCTAGATGGGTCTCATTTCTGGGAAAGTTGGTCTTCTCTATTTTCACCCGATTCGTTTTTACGCTTCATATAACATTAGCATGGAAATTAGAGGAATACTTGTTAAGAGGAGCTGCTATTTTATGCGAATTCTTAGGAGTTCACCATGTTCTCGTAAACTGGCTGCCATTTGTAGATCTTTGACAGTCATTACAGGTAGTCAATCCCGGAGCCTGAAAACCAGTCTTAACAAGGGGTGTCGTATTACTCAGTACCTATTCTGAGGATGTCTGACCTTGGGGAGTCGCTCCCTGTAAATCATTGGTATCTAACTGAATCCGGTAGGGCTGGAGACTTGACCTTACCATAGTTGAGAATGAATAGGCAAATTTACCTTGGAATAAATCAGTTTGTACACGCCATTTTGTATCAGCCTTTTCAATATTTCGGCACCTCACTGTCAATTATTATATATTAGTTATAGATAAAAGCTCTTTAGCGTTAAATAAACATACGTGCTAATTTAATCAGTCAGCTTTGAACAATTTGATTGTAAAATAACTAATAACAATAAAATGGAATACTAATGCAAATAATTTCATAAATGGAATTGTTAGCAGCCAGATGTTTGTGATGAAATATGTTTGAAATAATAAACATTAATTAGTTATTTGTAAGTGTGATTAATTAGCTTACAGAATCAGCCTAGGCAAATAAAGGCTATTTTGTTTGTTTGTACCCAAAATTTAAATGGATGGCAGATGGCTTCAAACATTATGATTATTCTTCTGTAAATAACAACTTATCTTTGAGTAAAATTATAATTTACACGAAAACTTTAATAAGCAGTCATGATTTGAACGTTGAATTTCAATTTCTCTGTGACAGTTTTAATCATTAACCATTCTAAATTCAAATCATAGGAAATCCATAGTGTTCTTCCATTTTTAAAACCAGCTAGCACTTTTGTTTAACATCCTCTTTAGACTTAAACCTCAAAATGTAAATATAAATGTTAAAAATATTGTTGTAATAATTTAGATTTTATCATAGTGGTCTAAACATTCCTTCCACGATATAATCATATTTATGTGTTGTTAATTTATCATATTAATTTAGCATTGTATGTTGTTAGTTGTTTTGTGTAAATTAGATACTTCGTGTGGCTATGTTAACTTCCAAACTAAGTATTTAAATGTTCGCTTAGAAAAGATAAGCAATTTTCCTGATTCTTTGGAATTCGATTCCTTAAAAAAATCATCACTTAATATAGTATTCGATGAACTTCAAATGTGACATTTGGAGTTAAAAATTGTTTGTTCAATGATCTCAATGTACGAACACGTTTGAACAGATTTATTTATTTCCACGAAAAATACACGGCTTATAAAGCTAAGCTCTTCTGTCATACGTTATATCTTCAAAATTTATCATTATTCTAAGCAGGTCGTAGATTTCGTTTAACCAAACATTTTATTATAACTTCCAAACAACTTTAAGCAAAATAACTTCGTTATCATTTCGTTGCGTAATTAATTAATTTTTAACTTGTTCTGAAATCTTTGCCAAGGTCATCCCTCCCCTAGATACGACCTTGGCCCCCTCTCCAATTTAGGTGAGCTTTAAGACTGATAAGAACGCTCCCGTTGATTTATTTTTGTATTTGATAACAGATCTCAAAGTTAAGTATATTGTTTAATTATTATAATTTATATAGAGGTTATTAATTAGTGTCTTTTCCAACAGACCTATCTAGTCATTTTATGTTTTAAATATTTTAAGTCTCACTGCCAAGTTTGTTTTGCTTTTCAATAAAGCCTTAAAGATGACATAAAATCAAGTTAAATATAAAGATAAAAATACTGAATGAAATACCACTGACGGATTTATCTGTTTTTATAATCGATAACATAAATAACTTACACTAGGTAGTATTACTTAAACAGAAATAATGTTCTGTATCGGAAGATGTGGAATTAAAAAGTGTTTTAATGGTTCAATTTGTAACTTATTTTCTAAAGTCCCCACCATACTTGACTCTCCCACGAAAATCGTGTTAAGTAATGTTTTAAAATGAATGTAAAAAGGCAAAGATAAAATTGATTAGATATTCTAATGAATAGTGTTAATGCTGTTAGCACACCGATCGGGATCAGAACCAATTTATTGTTTTCAATTCAATCGAAACAATATCGCTTGCGCTTCGCAAAACTTCTCAGAAGTATTTAATGAAACAAACATGTAAAACCGTGGAACTAATATTAGTATTTTTAACATTGGCAGTAGGTATCAGGCCCGAAGGTATCTAATAACACGATTCCTACCGGTTTCCCTTTGGGAACAAACACTCTACGTAGTGTTTATTTAGGTATCTATAAGTCGTATACATGGTGCATGCAAAAATTTAACTTATAGTACTGAAATCTTTCTTTCCCTGCCCAAACAATATACACCATGACTTTTTAGTCGTCTTACAACGGCAGCCCACTTCATGTATCCAATGACTATTAAGCATTCATAAAAAAAATAGGTATTTATGAGATTTTAATAATTTAAAAATAAAAATATTATTCAATATTATGACGCATGATGTAGTTAAAACACCCTGTTGTGAGCGATAATCTACTGGACTCGAGCGCTGGGTAGGTATATTCTCCCGTTTGATACCATTCATCATTACCATCATTAACAGCATGTTTCATATTTTTCTCTAATGTTTATTTATTTTTCTTTGTACCTGTTACGGTAGGTAAAAAAAAAATCGAGTCTAGAACTATTTTATGTCGGGCCCATTGAGTGGACCACCTTTGTAAGACGACTAAAAAGTCACGGTGTATACATATGTATGTATGCGCGTGATTTCGCTATAGCGATACAGCGTTGCCTGATGGTGTGTTAACAGCATTTTTTTTTTCGGATAGTGAATAGCCCACAAGGCCTTACTAGACTCAATTATTTCCACCCTTAATTTGTCATACCAGTGTGCCTGTCTTACACGTACGCAGTAGTACCTAATACTGTACATAACTACTCAGGTAAAACCATTTAATAACTAAATATAAATGTATACTTCTCGCTACAGCTAGATTATAAATTATATTTCAATATTGTGAATAAATTATATGTATATGTAAAACTAATTTAAAATGGGTTGTCGTATAAATTTATATAAAGTATTTTTTCTATGTGGTAGTTTTATTTGATAAGTCCTCTCTGAATGCACAAGGTCCCATGGTATATCACCATCACAAAAACATCTTGAATTCTTAATCTTTAAGAAAATAATTAAAAACAGTCTAAGAACAAGCTGGATGTCGTCTTTGAAAATTGGAAAGAAGTAGCACAGAATCGTGACCGTTGGAAGGAATGGAGGATGGCCTTTACCCAGCATTGGGACACTATGGGCTAGCTATAATAATAATAAGGACCGCTTCTTGAATCGCATTTCAAATTGATAGTTTGGTGATCCAAAATGTTGAAAAGTACTACATAGTTACAAGCATATAGAAGAACGCTGAACGCCGCACCCTCTTGAAGAATTCTTGACCGCCAAAATATTAAAAAAAATGGTACAATTTGAACCGAATATTTAAAAAAAAACGTTCTCTACTTAAAGAAACGAGTCTGTGTAAGACGAAAATACATAGCTCCAGGACAGAAACTAACAAAAACACAGTTATTACTTACTAAGAACATAATTATCCTTTTTCGTGCCGTTCGCAAGTAATATTGTGGAAATCCAAAAAAAAATTCGTACAAATTTTTAATAACTGGATGTCATTATCACGAACACAAAGAGCCTGTCGGAATATTTAACGACATACATTATTATTAACGTCCTCAGCCCTGAAGGCAATTTAAAGTTTCGGCTGCTTTTTACTGAAATTCATATTTGATTACTCTACCAGTCTTATCAAGGGGTATCGTATTACCCAGTACTAAATGGGTTATGGAGATCAGATATACAATCGCTCTATGTAAAATACTGGTATTCAGCTGCAGCCGGTTAGACTGGAAGTGGATGTCAACATAGTTGGGAAAAGATTATGCAGATGATGATTTTTGATTACTGTGAATACATTAAATGTTATGCGAAATATTTAGTTTTGAATTTCGCGAAAAAGATCCCGGTGTCGATGCAAGATGCAGCACCTGATCCTGCCCGCAAAAATATGCACATGCAGGAAAAGCAATCATAATTAGCACGCCATGCACTTGTGACTGTTCCTAAATTACCCTAGGCTGATAAAATTTTCGTTTTTCCTAAATCATATTAATATTAGTGTTAATGTCGGTTCCTTCCGGAGAAGGAGATGCGTGCTCCTGCCTACCGCACGTCACTGTGAGGACCGTCCATTACATGTACCTCCCCACCGACTAAGGGGATTGGATGCTAGGTGATGTTAGTATAGGGAATTCACAGTTAGGACACATACACAAATAATATAAAATCTTATAAAACTAAATCGATAAGAAAGTAAAAAGCTAATAAGACAAGGCGTCGCAAAGATATGTTGAAATGTTTGGTAAAGGAAACGTTACGCTTGCGCTTAAGAGATTCATAATTTACAGTAACGTTAATTTCATGATTCAAATGTACTACGAACCCATATCTATGGCATGTAACCGGTTACAATAACTGCCTCAGTACGTGACTGTTAGACCTAAGCGCATAGGTCCACTAAGAACACTGCTACGAATTCTAACAGATCACGCTCCCTAAGCATCTTTTCACATGTCTTTCTCAATCCTAAGACAGAGTACTGAGAAGTCCTGCTGTCATTGAGGAAGGCACGTTTTAGTTGTTCTTCCTACACGCGCGTTCATGTTAGTAGCCCTTACGGCAATCTACACCTAGACTATGATAACCCACAACTTGCACAAGCGCACCGTAGACTCAGTCTGTAGCAGAACATATTGCGTTTGTTATTGGTGGACGCCGAAGTGGTAATATATCGTCACTTCACATTTCCTTAATCTTCCCCATGTCGTGGATGCGTGTCTCGCTAAATAGTGTCGATTCAGTAATAGGCCTACCAGCGGCCGGGTTTGTAGTTTGGTTTTATCGAGACACACAGCCGGGTGTTTGACTTTCAGTCCCTAGCGTTCCTTAGAACGGAGTTATCAATGTGGTTTGAGATATTTCGTGGTGCCTACCCCACTCCCGAAATGTGCGCCAACAATCCCCACGCAATGTTTCTGAGCTAGACCTTTATAGGAAGCAATATTCATCAGCAACGTTTGGTTGAATTATAGTACGAGTACAAATCGGCATTATAGCCTGACTATCAATATAGTTCATTCTAATTGAAGTGCGAATATCACGGTTCTGCCTTCCTTTTGTGATGAGTCAGATTCAAGTCAACATTCGTCAATAGTCGGGTGTGTTGGTGTACAGTGTACATGTCGTATGCATGAAATGTGTGTACAGTGTGCGGAGGCGTTCGCCGTCTCCCTATAACCAAACGCAGATGACAAATATGCGCCAAGGTTCGGATTAGGAGGTGGACACATAACACATGAAATAATAGATAGTGTGATGATGAAGCGGCTGCTCCGTCTTGCTGAAATAAATTATTATTAGCTCCTCTGCGTTACCCGCTCAACTGCTACTTAAGCTAGGAGTTAATTACAGGTATATAGTAAACACTTACCACGTGTTCGTTGTTCATTGAAGAGGATTAGTCTCCAACTAACTTACATAGTACTGCACACATTACCAGTTTCGTCTCGCCACAGCCTCGCCTTCCGGATCTCGTCACTCACTTTAACTAGACTTATTACTACTACTTATATTTAACTTATAAAATACTAATCGCTATCTTGCGACAGTCCTCTGGGACATGTCGATCTTGGTACCAAGATTACGCTAACCTCACGAACCGAACCTAGGACGTCCTAGCACTTTTAACCGATTTAGACCGACTCCTCGACTTAGGTCGTCCAGCCTCCACGTGTGGACTCTCCCGCGATTTCAAACCAACTGCCCCGAGTTCCCTTCAAGCTTTCTCCTGCCAACCGTCTTTCTCAACACATCCCGCATGGGTCATCCTTCAATTCGTGTTATGGCCTTTTTTTGTCCAAATGTCTCAATTGTTTTAAGGGCCCTTCGAACGCGCAAGATTTGAGTAAATTGCAAACACATGTTGCAGTATTCAGAAATGCGTTTAGAAGTCAGTTACTTTTATATTTTCTTTAGAATTTGTTGAATGGCCTGTCAACTAGCTTTTATCTCTAGTGCGTCTCCCATTCAGTAAAGAATTTATGGGTTTTCAAGTGATGCAATATGGTTTTTACAATTCAAAAGGAATAAAGGACGCTCCATCGTTAGTTACGGGAACTTGTCAAGCAATAAAGTAGAGGTTTAATGTTTTGCACGTGACGTATATCGTGTGATGATTTTGAAATAAGAATCATGGCTAAGATATTTGCTTAATAATTAGGAGTACGTGACAGACAGTCACATTCCCCCCTCTGAAAATCAGACGCGTGACGCAGTACAGCGGATGAGCTTTCACAATAGGATAAACTGCGGCGTTTCATGACAGTACCAAAGAATACATTAAGTACACCCGTCTGCTATGTTCGCCTAATCAGATTATTATAATTGTTCCAACTGGAACAGCAATCTATTAAGATGCATCGTCTGCTATAATTTTGCTTAGTTTTGCAGAAGTATCGTTTAATCGATACATCATCCTTTTATTTGAAATTATTCTCCCTCAAGATACTTTTGGCATTTACCTCGTTTCAGGTAATTGCAGAAGACCTGTGCATGCTTATAATTTAGTTTTACATACCAGAGTCTCTTTATAAGAGTATTTGTGCTATCGAGCGACACTACCTTCGGTGCTCACTCGTTCTAAACTCAGCCTACCGCGGCTGCTGCTGGACAGAGGCCTTCCCCAAAGCACCTCAACGCTGAGTCAGCTTAGTCAGCTGCTCGTAGTCGTATCCAGGAGTAGCTGAAATAGTCCGCACATAGACATATTAGACTTTATTCCGATTAGTCGCCCCCCTCAGATTATAAGAGGAAAGAGCAGTTCTGAAATCCAACTAGAGTTGGAAAGTTGTATAAGAAAATGAATGTTATGTAATTTTAAATAACGATCATTTGCAAGAATAGGAGCCTATCTAAAATTAAAATCACAATACATTTTGTACACCTTCATTGAGCTAATAAAAATCTTGCCTTTGACATAAACTTCGAAATGTGGACACCATAGATTATTTAAATAATTATTGACTTCTTAGGTCACAGTGTTGTAATCTCCTGACTTGGATATTGAAATATTGGCAAGAATATTATCTGGTAGATTCCAATATTGGAACTAATTAGGTAGCTCAAAACAATATAAATATATTGTTAAGAGAACGAAGTCATACCGCGTGACAACGGGTAACTATAGCGTCTAATAAAAGTGGAACTTAGCTTCGTGACTGGAGCCACGCTACGGCTGCCGTTGAAGTCAGCCGATGTCAGCTGAGTTTGGTGAAGCTTTGACCCGACCGCAACTCACAACCGAAAGGTTTAGACAAAGCGTAGTGACAGCCAAACGAAGATTTGAAATATCCTGGAATTCGAAATAAGTCCACACGAGCATTTGTTCAATTATATGACACAGAATTGGAAAGTTTTAGGTTAACTTTCTATGCTAATAGTTTAATTAATCTCTAAGTACATTGATTGCCTTTTTGTAAAGTTCATGCTTCTTGGCATCTAGGCAGTAATAATATAAAGTTTACCCACAGTTGAGGCGTGTCTTAAAACTACTTTCACTCATCCCCCAGTCATACTCGTACCAATACAAATCATTCAATTGCAAACATGTATCAAAATCTGTAAGAGTACTAATGGACACTAAACCTTCATCAACAGGGAATCGAACCCATAATTAAAGTCGCACTAGAATAAAAGCAACAACCTCTTGGACTGTTACCCACTAAAAAAAAAGTATATAAATATAGTATACGGGAATCGAACCCACTTTTGCTAACATCGGAACCAACACCATTTCTAAACCAACAAAAACGCGGGAATTGAACCCACAACCCGTGACACAGGAATGTAATTACTTATCAACTATTGCTTCAGTTGGGAATCGAACCCAAAATCCATGACAATGGAGTGCAAGTATATCAACTGATAATCATGCGGGAATTGAACCCACTACCAGTGGTTGAAGAATTGAAACACCTCAATCAATTAAAAATATGTTATTTTAGCCGTTGTAACTAGCTGTCTCTTACATTTTCTAGAACCATAAAAATACGTTGTGTTTTATTGTAGTAACCCATAAATTGTTCTTTCTCGTTGCACTGAAGTGAATCAGTACATTTAATGACGAGAATCCTGGTCACGCAGCACCACATGTGACTGTTCCTAAATTACCCTAGGCTGATAAAATTTTCGTTTTTCCTAAATCATATTAATATTAGTGTTAATGTCGGTTCCTTCCGGAGAAGGAGATGCGTGCTCCTGCCTACCGCACGTCACTGTGAGGACCGTCCATTACATGTACCTCCCCACCGACTAAGGGGATTGGATGCTAGGTGATGTTAGTATAGGGAATTCACAGTTAGGACACATACACAAATAATATAAAATCTTATAAAACTAAATCGATAAGAAAGTAAAAAGCTAATAAGACAAGGCGTCGCAAAGATATGTTGAAATGTTTGGTAAAGGAAACGTTACGCTTGCGCTTAAGAGATTCATAATTTACAGTAACGTTAATTTCATGATTCAAATGTACTACGAACCCATATCTATGGCATGTAACCGGTTACAATAACTGCCTCAGTACGTGACTGTTAGACCTAAGCGCATAGGTCCACTAAGAACACTGCTACGAATTCTAACAGATCACGCTCCCTAAGCATCTTTTCACATGTCTTTCTCAATCCTAAGACAGAGTACTGAGAAGTCCTGCTGTCATTGAGGAAGGCACGTTTTAGTTGTTCTTCCTACACGCGCGTTCATGTTAGTAGCCCTTACGGCAATCTACACCTAGACTATGATAACCCACAACTTGCACAAGCGCACCGTAGACTCAGTCTGTAGCAGAACATATTGCGTTTGTTATTGGTGGACGCCGAAGTGGTAATATATCGTCACTTCACATTTCCTTAATCTTCCCCATGTCGTGGATGCGTGTCTCGCTAAATAGTGTCGATTCAGTAATAGGCCTACCAGCGGCCGGGTTTGTAGTTTGGTTTTATCGAGACACACAGCCGGGTGTTTGACTTTCAGTCCCTAGCGTTCCTTAGAACGGAGTTATCAATGTGGTTTGAGATATTTCGTGGTGCCTACCCCACTCCCGAAATGTGCGCCAACAATCCCCACGCAATGTTTCTGAGCTAGACCTTTATAGGAAGCAATATTCATCAGCAACGTTTGGTTGAATTATAGTACGAGTACAAATCGGCATTATAGCCTGACTATCAATATAGTTCATTCTAATTGAAGTGCGAATATCACGGTTCTGCCTTCCTTTTGTGATGAGTCAGATTCAAGTCAACATTCGTCAATAGTCGGGTGTGTTGGTGTACAGTGTACATGTCGTATGCATGAAATGTGTGTACAGTGTGCGGAGGCGTTCGCCGTCTCCCTATAACCAAACGCAGATGACAAATATGCGCCAAGGTTCGGATTAGGAGGTGGACACATAACACATGAAATAATAGATAGTGTGATGATGAAGCGGCTGCTCCGTCTTGCTGAAATAAATTATTATTAGCTCCTCTGCGTTACCCGCTCAACTGCTACTTAAGCTAGGAGTTAATTACAGGTATATAGTAAACACTTACCACGTGTTCGTTGTTCATTGAAGAGGATTAGTCTCCAACTAACTTACATAGTACTGCACACATTACCAGTTTCGTCTCGCCACAGCCTCGCCTTCCGGATCTCGTCACTCACTTTAACTAGACTTATTACTACTACTTATATTTAACTTATAAAATACTAATCGCTATCTTGCGACAGTCCTCTGGGACATGTCGATCTTGGTACCAAGATTACGCTAACCTCACGAACCGAACCTAGGACGTCCTAGCACTTTTAACCGATTTAGACCGACTCCTCGACTTAGGTCGTCCAGCCTCCACGTGTGGACTCTCCCGCGATTTCAAACCAACTGCCCCGAGTTCCCTTCAAGCTTTCTCCTGCCAACCGTCTTTCTCAACACATCCCGCATGGGTCATCCTTCAATTCGTGTTATGGCCTTTTTTTGTCCAAATGTCTCAATTGTTTTAAGGGCCCTTCGAACGCGCAAGATTTGAGTAAATTGCAAACACATGTTGCAGTATTCAGAAATGCGTTTAGAAGTCAGTTACTTTTATATTTTCTTTAGAATTTGTTGAATGGCCTGTCAACTAGCTTTTATCTCTAGTGCGTCTCCCATTCAGTAAAGAATTTATGGGTTTTCAAGTGATGCAATATGGTTTTTACAATTCAAAAGGAATAAAGGACGCTCCATCGTTAGTTACGGGAACTTGTCAAGCAATAAAGTAGAGGTTTAATGTTTTGCACGTGACGTATATCGTGTGATGATTTTGAAATAAGAATCATGGCTAAGATATTTGCTTAATAATTAGGAGTACGTGACAGACAGTCACACACTGAAACCTAGACTCGACACATGTTTTACCCCACCACGGGGTATCCTAAGGGGGGGGGGGGGTCATGAATTTCCGCAAAGTAACACCTGGTTCAGTAATTTATCTACTGTGAATACTTTAAGCGAAAAAGCAATGCTGCAAGAATTCCTCAATTATTTTGGTCTTTCACAATTAAATTACAGCCCAGTCCCTTTCATAGATAAAAGGCCTCTGTCCTAGCAGTGTGAACATTATGGGCTGATTTTACTATCTACTGTGACAATCTTCTCACAACTTCAAATACTAGTAAAGAAAAAGAAAACCGCTTAACCTTTTCTTACCGTGTGTGTACGCACGACGGCCAATCAAGCTATACAAAACTAGTTTATGCGAATCTCTCATTGAATAAGAAATCTATAGAAAGCTGGGCAAAGTTATACTGGAAATGTACAGCTTAATGTGCCGTCGTGTGTACATTTACTTTTTTTTCGTGTGCTTAGAGCCAAACCTAGTGTCAGAGTTTTTATGCCGCCCATGGACCTCTGACTTGTCTGTACATGCCGTCGAAAAATATCTCTCAGCCATGCTTGTTTAGTCCCCTCACGATGTTTTCCTTTTCCAAATTAGATATTATGATAGTGGGATAATGACACTATCCCAAAACCTAATAGCCAAAGGTCACATCTGCGCCGATGACCTCGTATATCTCCAACTCAAACACAACAAGCCCGAACACACGACCGGACCGTTTTACACCGCCGACGGCCGAAGATAAATGAAGAAGAATAACATTCAAAGGGGTATAGACAACAGTTTATTCGGGACTTAGGATTAAAGGGGCCTTAAGAGCGTTTATATACGGGGTGTAAACAGACCCTTCACCAAGCCGTCAACCAAGCATTCTTTACATCAAACTAAGTAACTTTACGCAAAAATTTTTGCTGGGAAACGAAATTTTTTTTTGGGGTCAAATGTCACATTTTTCGTTAAAACTCAATATAATGCGCTCAAAACTTATTGCTGATGGATGCTTTGAATAGTAAACGGACCATGGAGGTAATTGGAGTAAAGTTAGAACCTTAAAAAGTAGTATTTAAAAAAAAAACTTGTGAAAAAATTGGAACTTTGACCCCCAATATATCCGTAACTAGAAGGTTCCCAGGTATGGTCCAGAACAAAAAAATGATCACAATGACGAGGAGAACAAGTGCCTTTCGGCTTCGTTAAGGGTCTTTTTACACCCTTTAGAAAGTTGGCAACGTCGCAAATAGCTGTCAAGTATTTCCCTGTTTTGATTAATTTGGCAATATTACTGTATGGAAATAAGAGATATGGCTAACTAGTCAACTAAAATATTGATTATGAAATACAATAATTAATATCGTAACACCGAATATTTAGTTTTAGATGTAAAAAAAGAATTTGGTAACTTTCCAAATGCCTTATTTATACCTAAAAAACGGTTACAACATGAAATTCAGTGTTTTAATTGCAATTCATTATTAATATTCTAGTTCAATCGTTAGCGATATTTCTTATTTCCTTCCATACAGTAGTATTGCCAAATTAATTAAAATAGGTAAATATTTGACAGCTATTTGCGACGTTGCCAACTTTTTGGATGACGCTTTTAATACGATACTTTATGGATTGGTAAACCTAATACAACATTGAATGGAGAATAAAGGACATTAACATTGAATGGAGCTTGCAGCGAGTGCTGCTTTATATTGATTTCACCTGGAGAATATTATCTGTGTAGGACTGTAGGTATACTTTAGCTGTCATAATAATTGAGTAAAAGAGCATTATCTTTCCATTTCGTCAAAGTTGCATGGGTGTTTTTTTTATTTTATTTTATTCATATTATTATATTGTTTTATATTTTGTTTCTGTTTATAAATACAAAGACAAAACATATACATACGTAAGTAAGTATATTTTTATATTCCATATTATATTTAAAATAGAGTTATTTGCTTTGTTTTCCATTTTCTCTTCTTCTTTTACACACTATGTCTACATTTTTTTTAGTATATCCTTTCGCAGGTATACTGGAAGAGGTTTCTTTAGAAATAAGACCACGTTTGTATCTATTTTTCTATTCCTTTCTTCTTTTCTGTATTTAGTGTGTTCAACATCAAATTGTTAAGTAAATGTATAATTTAGAAACATCATCATAGATAGATAGATAGATAAATCATTTATTTAGTGCACACAAAAGACATAACACAACACACAGAAGCACAATTAAATAATACAAATTACACGACTATATAGCCATTTAAACCAAGGTGCCAATATACAAAAAGAAAAACATATTTACGAAAAAAGTATAGTAACACCGTGACATACTTCAAATCAAATAACCCGTATACAAGGTGCGGTGTGCGTCTCAAGCATCATCAGCCCACAACAGTCCAAAGACTTCTTGGAATAAACATTTTTTCTCTCTTCACTGGACTCCCTCAGCCCTGCACATCGTCGCGCCACCTAACCTGAGGGAATAGTTTTTATATTGAAGTGTAAATAAACAAACGAATAAATTCAATCAAACATGCTTATCGCATTTCAAAGTTTGTTTTTCACATTACTGAACCGTGTTCTTTGAAATTGAATTTTAGTTCAATCCCTTAGGTATTGAATTCAAATATAAAACCAGTATAGATATATCAAAGTTCAAATTGAATCAGAAAAGAAACAAAAAACCATACACCAAAAGTTAAATAGTTATTTTTCAATAGAGGAGCTCGTGGCTAAATAATAACAGCCGCTCGGGTCGATCTTTAGGTTAAGCTGTGCTTGCCTATGTTGGTCTGCGGGTGGGTGACCGCCCATTACATACCGTGCCATCACATAGCCGTGCTTCGGAAATCACGTTAAGCCGTTGGTCCCAGCTGTCATTTGTAAATCTTTGACAGTCGTTACAGGTAGTCAGCAGCCCAAAGAGTCTTACCAAGGGGTATCGTATTACCCGGTACTAACTGGGTTGTGGAGGTCAGATAGGCAGTCGCTCTATGTAAAATACTTGTATTCAGCTGCATCCGGTTAGACTGGAAGTGGACCCCAACATAGTTGGGAAAAGGCTAGGCAGATGATGATAATTATTTTGCAACAGTTTGACATAATCTGCTTAAGAGTAACATAATCCCACAATTATGGCCCCCCAAAGCTTTAAAGCTAAAACTAATATCTAGATTGTAAGAACGGTTCATAGCTCCCTAAATAATATTATTCTAGATTTTGCAAAATACATTATGTGTGTGCACAAATCGGATTAATGGACTTCGTATGCTAATCAGGATGTCTTCGGAGAGGCTTAAGATAGATAGATAGAATATACTTCGTAAATTATAGGAATATAGGTTGCTCCGATGGAGCATCATAGAAAAAAACCCAGCCAAGTGCGATTTGGACTCGCGCACCGAAGGTTCCATATAAACTCGTAGGTATTTTGTTATTAAACTACGTATTTACGGTTTTTGTCTTTACATATGCCGTAAGACATTGCTTCTAGCCAAAGTTCATGATTCTAGCTAGGTCAACGGAAAGTACCCTATAAGTTTTGATTCCCTTGTGAAATAGCAAAATATGCGACTTAAACGGTCATAACTTTTGCCCGCGTTGACTTACAAGTTTTTTCACTGCTCCAAGGGGTAGCAAACTTGAGTATTTGCTATTAATTTCAGCTTGATACCTCCACGCGTTCTTGAGAAAAATGGTCTTGACAGATAGCCAGACAGACACGGTTTTTGACGACTGAGGTACGGACACCGAAAAATTAGGTAGGTAGATATATTGAGCAGTAAGTATACATAGCATGTTTGTGAAAGTACTTTCAGAGCACTCTGGGCAGTCAGTCGGGGTCTCACAATTTAGGTTATAAATTACCAACATTTTTAGCACAGCTTGAGCTGGACGTTTTAGTGTAAGGGAAACCGATGTTTATTGTATGAAAAGTTGACTTTTCATAGTCGAAAAAATTCTGAAAGTAATTTCATATTCATGGAGACTGAATTGAACAGTAATATTTAGAATTCTATCTACCTTAATGGTGAGATCCAGTTGGAATGGTTCTGGTCGGGGACCAATCTGAAGCTGGCGATCATTGCAACAGCGACGCGGCGATGTGAATAGCGACACGGGAATGCTATTGGAAAAAAAATAGAAACAAATGAAAAGCGAATCATGTGTATATATCGTTGAATATGTGCAATACGTGCAATACGTGCACTGTTGTATAGTATCAAGGGCTTCGGAGTATGACTTTTAGTGACTGCTTCGTTGGTTATTAAACGCGCTATTGCCGAGCTTGAAGTCTCGGGTTCGATTCCCAGGTCGGGCAAAATGTTATTGGGTTTTTATCAGAAACTCAGTAGCAGTACTGACTCTGAATTTGTACCCGGTTGATGAAAATAGGTTTGACCTCTATTACATGGTGCTTAAACATAACTGGAATAATTATGTGGTTGTATGTATACATGTGCATTTCCTTACCAGAGCAGCAGATGTATAACCACTTCTGCCTCACCCTTCGAGGATTACTGGCGTGATGTTTGTGAACATCCTATTAATCAGCTAAATAACAAAAAAGCGTAGAAATTACTTTATTATTGACTACAGCCATGGTATAAAATCAAATAATATTTTCTACTCGTTAAAAGATTCGCACGTCTACATAATTCATACTATCGATAATAATCGTGCAGAGATTAATGGGCGATTAATACCCGCAACACGGGCGTGAGTGCCCCAATATCATTATTGTTTCTGTAAGTCGTGAAATGCCAAAGTAATTACCTTTAGGCACGATTGGTCCAATTCACGATTAGTCCAATGTTCAAAAAAAATTCCAATTCGCAGTTGTTCCAATTCACAGTTGGTCCAATTCGCAGTTAGTCCAATTCGCAGTTAGTCCAATTCGCAGTTGCTCCAATTCGCAGTTGGTCCATAATGGACAATGTCACTGGTGAGTGAGGAAAACAGTATGTCTGTCTGCATTTTGATGACATTAGATCAACACGAATATAGGTCAATACAAAATATCTGTACATAACACCTATACAAAAAGGTTAAACTGTGTAAATGCAGTTACGATTTTCTTAATCTAATATACCTCTCTAATTATTGGTACCTACATAAAAGTTAATGTTTGTTGTTTGTTTCATCGTGATTTTTTCGTTCGTTCATCCGATTGCGACAAAACTTTGTCATTATTATTGCTTGCCTTTGCGCTAAGGTTATAGCCAAAAATAATTCGTGGGTAAAGCTGCGGTCGGAAGCTAGCTTTAAATATTTTACTATGAGACGCTGAGTGAATAAAATATGATGAAGATTACATCTTTTTTTTTCTCAGCGTCTCTATAGCTTAACTAATCAAGACTTTGTTTTTATTACGTATTAATACTTAGGTACGGCACAATCAAAGACATTCAAATATTACGTAAATCTCTATGGGCACAATCAAATCCCGATGTAAGGCCACTGAAAAAATATGTGATGCAAACAGTTGAGCGTTCAAATATTCCTGGCAGGCACAAATAATGTTTTTAAATCGAATAAAATGGCACAGAATGTAAAAACACAAAAAAATGTATATTGAAATTGTGCGTTACGTGACGTACCTAAAGTTCAAATGTTACGATAAAAAATCAAATAGATGCAATCTGGTGTTTTTTAATATTATTTGAATAGACTAGCGGTTTACTGCAGTTTCACTCGCATACTGCAGGAATTTCTCCATACAGAGTGTAAACAGACCCTTCACGAAGCCGTTAACCAAGCATACTGTACATCAAACTAAGTAACCCTACATAAAAATTATTGCTGAGAAACGACTTTTTTTTGGGTTGAAAAATAACCCTTTTACGGTAAAACTCAACGTAACGCATTCAAAACATTGTGCTTATGGATGCATTGATAAGTAAACGGGTCATGGAGGTATTTCTATTTAAAGTAAAGAAAAAATTGTAAAAAATTGGGACTTTGACCCCAATAACTCCGTAACTAGAAGGTTCCCAGGTAGATTGTATTTTCTAGAACAAAAAATTATCGCAATAGCGTGGACAACAAATGCCTTTCGGCTTCGTTAAAGGTCGCCCTTTATATCGCCCTTTATATCCAGATAAAAAATTCATCATTGGCCACATATTGGCCCAATTCTTTCAAGTCAGAGGCCCATGGGCGGATAAAAAACTCTGACATCAGGTTAGACACTAACCACACGAGAAAGATTGCATTGTACGGTGTAGTGCATTTTAATGGGCACCACAAATTGCCCTGAGTGCCTCTACAGCCGCTAAAATGAATAGCGGGTATCTATGTGTGCTATGTAGGCTTTTCACATGTACTTCGGTACACCGGACCATTTTAATTGGCCAATTACACAGTCTCTTCCGATGAATAGAAAGAGGTTGTAAGCATCTTTTAGTTCACCATTGTTTTTAAGCAATTCAGGGGCTTTTCTTTCCAAGTCATATCTTTTTTTATTAAACTGCAAAAAGTAAAAAAATAAGAAACAAATCTATATATCTATATACATATAATAAGACAGTAAAAAAACTGTGTCTGTACATTGAATATATTTTAAAAAAAAAATTGAGGGGGGTTTAGAAACAGGAATAGAGCACGAATCCAAAAAAAAAATTCTGTCTGTTTGTCTGTTTATCTGTTTGTCTGTTTGTCTGTTTGTCTGTTTGTTTGTACACGCTAATCTTCGGAACTACTGGACAGATTTGAAAGATTTTTTTTTGTTGTATAGGTATTAAGTCTGGTCAACATATAGGCTATAATTTATCTTGGAGACTTGAACACCTGATGCAGAACCGCAATAGACCAGCTAAACTATAAGAGATACAAAAATGGTACCATAGCAAAAATTATTCCACGTCATGAGCATTTTCTGCTGAGAGAATAAATTTGAAGATCTGGAACACCTGATGTGGAACTCCAAGAGCCCAGCTACACTATAACATATATAGGAATGACGTTTTATCAAAAGTTGTTCAATCTGATGAGCACTCTCTGTTGATTTATAAAAATCGAAGATCTGGAACACCTGTTGTGGAATGCCAAGAGCCCAGCTACACCATAACACATACAGGAATGACGTCTTAGCAAAAATTGTTCAATCTGATGAGCACTCTCTGTTGACTTATAAAAATCGAAGTTCTGGAACACCTATTGTGGAACTCCAAGAGCCCAGCTACACCATAACACATATAGGAATGACGTTTTAGCAAAAAATGTTCAATCTGATGAGCACTCTCTGTTGACTTATAAAAATCGAAGATCTGAAACACCTGTTGTAGAACTCCAAGAGCCCAGCTACACCATAACACATATAGAAATGACGTCTTAGAAAAGTTGTTCGGTCTGCTGAGCATTTCCTGTTGACTTATAAAAATCGAAGATCAGAAACATCTGATCTTCGAAACTTCTTGGGGAAATCAAAGCTATCACTAATTTCATTGTGTAATTATAAAATAACATAAGCTGGGAGTACCTCCACGCGGTGAAGGCGGTAACAGTTTAGGACTGATTTTCGATGACGACGGTATATCATTGAAAATTTGACTCTACTGGACAAAACTCCCATTTATTTTTTTATTTTATCGAATAAATATGCCTTCGGGCTTATGTTATTTGAGTGTTTAATTTCCTTTTCCACTTATCTTCGTGACACGGTAGCCTACCCGGTAACGCAGGGGAGCAGTCACTTAGATTTTAATTGATCAGGTATCTTCTCAATAAAACTATAACCATGCCTAGAAAGAGGTCAAATCTTTCCCAATGTTCCAAAGGAGCTAAAAGATTGAGGATCATAAGATCCCAAGAATCTCCGAAGAATGTCAGGAGAGACTTGATGCTGTTCGAAAACATCAGGCTGCAACTCGCTCCGTGTAAACCTCTTCCTCTTTTTATCCAGGTCTCTAGAGAATTGTGAAGAATATGATGCGCGACTGACCGCTGATCGTGAACGTCATGCATTGTCTCGCGAGTCGGAGACGTTCACGGAAAGAAAATTACGCTTGAGTTCTCAGCGTGCATACACATCGACTTCGCGGTCTCTAGAGACAAGTGCGGAACGTGATGCCCGATTGACCGCTGATCGTGCAAGTCATGCATTGTCTCGCGAATCGGAGACGTCCACGGATAGAGAATTACGCTTGAGTTCCAAGCGAATCTACGCATCGACTTCTAGGTCTAGAGACAAGTGGGGAACGTGATGCGCGACTGACCGCTGATCGTAAACGTCACGCATTCTCGCGAGTCGGAGACGTTCACGGATAAAGAACTGCGCTTGAGTTCCAAGCGTATCTACGCATCGACTTCTGACTTACAAAAATGAAAGATATGGAACGTCTCGAAACGTCTCGCGGATCCCGTTGTTTTCCCGTCCCCGGGCTCTTAGAATTCGACATCAGACGTTTCAGATCTTCGATTTTGACGACCCCGTTGTCGCTGGCATAAGCAACAGGATCCGCGTACGAAGTCGCGGGCAGAAGCTAGTATTTTACTAAATCTGAACATCTAAATGCAATCATTTGCAATATCGATATTATTAAATTAGTGACTGCTGTAATTCAGAATTCGT
Organism: Noctua pronuba; assembly: GCA_905220335.1. Lineage (NCBI taxonomy): Eukaryota > Metazoa > Arthropoda > Insecta > Lepidoptera > Noctuidae > Noctua > Noctua pronuba. The sequence continues at coordinate 7,740,502 of LR999914.1, forward strand.
GAAATACGTACGTAACGGTTAAAAACGGATTTTGGGGAAAAAGACAAACTTTAAAATCGCGGCCCTGTAAAATTTACATTTTGGACTTATCAAGTTCTTCACGCCATGCACGGATGTGATGGGTTGTGCAAGTGCGGGCTCCGCAGGATAAATACCTAGACAGTCCTTAATTTCTACGTTCTTGTAATGAAATATAAGGTACATGTATTGGACTGTATCATAACGAAAACATTTTTGAAGACATTAGGGCTGACGTACTTGTCCGTATTGTCTATCCTACAGTGTTATGTGGATCTTCTGACGCTCCATTAAGGTTGACAGGAGAGCGCTGTTGCTAAACATTTGTGGAATGTATTGAAAAAATAAGATGGCGGTGTAAGTTCTGATTTTACCCACGCGACAAGTATGGTTATGAATTGTGTTATTCTAGCCAAATCCAATATTATAAAAATATGCTGTGTTTACATTTTATCTTAATGTGATTTTTATCATCAAATTAATAATTATTCATCTGTTAGCTACCTACTTAATTAATTATTAAGTTACGTAAATAAATCACTAATTCGCAAAAATGAAGTGACAGCTACTATTAAGTATTTATGAAAGTATCTCTAAAAGAAAAGTTCATCCGACGATACTTGAATAGTTTAATCCACAACTTTAATTTATTATTATTTTGGTAGACGAACTTTAGAACCGAGTGAAAAGTATTTCGTACTAATTTGAGCCTTATCTCAATAACAAATACTATAAATTATCTTGTTTGGGCAGAATTTTAATGGATGGCATGACACTATAAGCCGTAGGTTCATTGTTCGGTTATAAAAACTTTAACTGCGTAAATAAGTACTGACAAAAAATACTAAATGTAAAAAAAATCAAAACCTAACTTCACGCCTATAATCCTCGAATAGCTAGGCTGAGGTGTAACTAACAGTACACCCATATTTCGCCATTATGATGAAATCCCATGTAATGGGGTCGAGCCAGCCGGGCCCAAAAACCCAATATCACTTTGCCCGACCCGGGAATCGCACTCAAGACCTCATGCTCAGCAGTCGCTTGCGACCACTCGACCAACGAGGCAGTCAAGTCGAGTCATATTATACTTATACTCTGATTAGGTAGATATAGGTTCGGTTAAAAAAATAAAAAAAATGTATAGGCGTCAGAATACCAGCGGCAAAGCGCTGTGGCATATTACATTTTTTATTGTTTTTATTTTCAGATTTATTGTTTGCCCTGTGTGAGTACAGTGAACTAGAATTAAAAGCAACCAAAAGCTAAACTAGTTGTTGTTGTGACGCAATAAATACGCTTAAATGGCAATATCGATGCAATTAAAACGTATTTATTGCGTCACAACGAGTGCTCCAACTGCTGGTACACAATCTCTTTCTATGAGAGAATCAATGCTTTACCCCCCCAATATCTCTTAAGGACCTTAAAGTCCCGAAAAAGGACTTAACTACTCATTCACATTAAAAGGCACTCTAATATAATAAAAATCAACAGATAAGCCACGCTCTCCGAATTAGAATAACTCTGAGTGGCCATAAAATAAATTTTTCATCAAAGAAATCCTAAGTTTTATTACTAAAACATAGTCTTATCTTCACGCTCTATTGGTTCAGGAGCCTTTATCCTGAAAATGGATATTCATAAAAACCTCCTTTTGTGGGCACTGTAATCCTTTTTGTCCGGTCAGTGTACCGTGCACGCACGACTCGACATCAGATATTTACTACACATAGAACCTCTATTGTTCTTCTATCTTTTTATTCTTTTTTCTGTGTTCTATGTCAAATTCGGCAGTATTGATTTGAAAATAGAATGTTGGTTTTGGATTGATTTAATTTAGAATGTATTATAAGTTTTCGTATATGTACTTTGCTTGCGCTTGATTAATTTTATAAATACGAAATCAATCTGTATTCAATACAAACCTAATTACCTTATAAATAGACACATAACTCATAAATAATGGCTAGATTAAACAAAATATTAATTTCAGAACAAACCCAAAACAAAATTTTGAATAATTAATTCAATCCCAAAATTAAATATGCCTTAGGATTAGCACCTGTCTGAATGCAAGTAAGAAATTAACAACACGGCCCAAACATAACACCAAAATTAACATAAATTGGATTATTCTTAGAAAAACTCTGTCGTATTAACAAAGACGAGAAAGTAATCAAGAAAATTTAAATTAAATTAGTGGCTGAAAGTCATTAAAGCACCGAGACAAGACACCGGTGAACTGGGAGCCCGACGAAAGCCGAAGTTGAGCGAAGTCTCTTCGTCCACTCGGTTATTTTTTATAAACGAAGCTAAACAAAAATAAAGCACTCCAAAGAAAAGTTTGAAAGAAACAGCGGATCCTTTTATCGAATAAAAGTGAAAAAAAAATGCTTACAAGCATTTTGTTTCAATCGTGACGGAGAAGGTAAAAAGTATTTTCAATAATTCCATGACTATTGACCCACTCAGAGAATTTGTTTGAATTTAATAAATAACAGACAAACGGACAATATAAAAATATAAGGACTTCGTTTTTGCTATTTGATTTTCAAGACACCTTCATAATGTTATTAAAAAGTCTAGACATTTTATACTTTTATCAAGAATCTGTTATCAACACCATCAAACTTGTGCTATTAACCAAATCTCATTTAAAAACTTAATTATTAAAAAAAATAACGTTAAATATAATTAGTTTAAAACGTAATTTCAGACGCACAAGGTTACAGAACAAAGCAGCCCAGAATCTGAGCTTCCTCGGATTTATTCGCAACTGTTCGAAGTATCTTTGGATATAAACTTGTCTGACGGAGCGCTCGAAGAGATATCGCGAGACTCGAACACTAGTAATACTTTCGAATGCCGAAATGTTAACCCTATAATCGCTGGAATTTCTGGGAAATCTACTTGGTTTGTCTTCCAAAATTTTTCTTTAGAATGCTTCAAGTTACGCTTGTTCGAGTCAATAGTCTTTTGAGATGAATAAACATTACAATATCGACATAAACAGCACAACATCGACATAAACATATCGAATTTACTGTACGCAAACAATTTTCTAGAAACATAATTACCTATCCAAAAGAAATTAATGAAGTATTCTCATAATAAACTTGTTTCAAGAGACATTAGGATTTTTATAGCAAGTATACATGAGTATTATTTACATAAAATCTTCATAAAAACACTACATTGATTGTTTTACATCAAACTGTCTCCAGACTTATCTGCGTACTAATAAACGATAATTTCAAACCCAAGCAATAATACTCCATATCCAGCAGACTTAGGGCATAATATACCTTGAAGTTTAGTTTTAGGATGAGCACGATTGCCTGAGACAGGCACTCCCATCTTTGCTACTCGAAGTGGCGACACGTAGGTCTGTTTGCTCTCTATGCACAAATCCCGGCTAAGCTGGGATATGAACCGTGCTCACAGCTCTGCATAGTTGGAAATCAGCCGGGATCCTTGTAAGACTTACGAAGTATACCGCTGGGATATTGTGTGAGTGTGGAACTAATAAAATCTTGTCTTGTATCACTTTGCTGGTTATTGTGTTTGGATGACAATGTGAAGGGCTTTGTGTTCGATGTGTTCGTGTTATTGTATAGGATAAGTAGTTTATCTTGAGAAAAGCGCCGCGTAATAACGTTTTGAATGCCGGAAAAAAATTGGTTATTCTTTTTCTTTAGGTTTTTCTTCAATAACTTAAGGTTGGATATCGACTTGAAATATTTCTCCTTGTCCATCAAGCTGGATCAGGTCAGCAGCTCTTGTGAGTCCGGTCCATCACAAACGTTTTTTTCAAAAAAGAGCTTTTTTCAACGTTATTCTCCTCTACTTAAAAACTTGCTATAAGCTGAAATAAGATTAGGTTTCAAATACAGTCAAATGTGTCGTTGTTTCGTACAAAAAATCCTCATTTTTCTTAAAAGAGACCTTGTCTTCTTTCGGATCCATAACTTTATTTTAACTTCTTAACACCACATTCACAGACCACAGACTATAAACAAATGTTTCCTGTAACAAAACCATAAACTATCTCGGCGGCCATTGTTCTCGGCGAGACGGTTAAAGAGATATATAAAACTAGATGTGAGATGCATCAGGGAGCTGTCGGTAATGGAAGTGGCCCCTGGGAAGAATGGTGGAGGATGGAAGTAGCCATCAGACGATCGAACATGAAATCCCTTTTCCCAAAACGTGCTGAACCGAGTCGTCGTTTAGTTTTATTAGAATTTATGTGCATTTGAGCTCTGTCTCTGCCTTAGTGTCTAAGGTTTTAGGTATGGATATTGAAATTTTAGTGCTAGCATTTATCCTAAAGGTGAATGTACTCAATAAACTGTACAGTAGGGAACTTATCCCCTCCCTATACTATAGTAAATAGTAACTAAATCCCTTCAGTATTTATTGAGTTTCTCGCGAACAGACAGACAGACGCGGCTGAGGACTTTGTTTTATAATATGTAGTGATGATAATCTAGCGCCAGTTGTATTTTCATTATAAAACAAACTTGATATGATAGGATTCATCATCATCATTATTTCAGTCTGAAGACATCCACAAGGCACAAGGTTTTTATAACCAAGCTTGTCATTTTGGGAAAGGTTTCCAATAATCACCACCCTTAGTGGATATGGAATGTGGTGTCATTTATTTCAGTATTTTACATAAAGCGAAATGACATTACATGGTATTGATTTTGTCATAATATAAAGGACTTATTTATTTACGCAAATCTTACCTACAGCTACCATTACAGATCTGCGATCCAATGCGATAGAGTGGCCTTACATGCTGAATCCTTAATCAAAAAACACAAACAAAATTACATAATAAATTTTAAATCTTAACCTACATCTAAATAACATTTACATATAATGCAGCTTTTTTATATTTTTATGTATGACACTACTTGACATATAATTTTATTTTGCGTTCTGAAACATTGTGATTAGGTACAAGATGCTAAATGACGTTTCAATATGATTACTGTTAGCACTTTAGCGTTTTGGTGAAAAACTGTAAGCTTAGAATGTATTTCTGAATAACTAAATAAAATGCATAATTCCTTGACTGGATAATAAACTCTTCCATCGACTGAACCAGATACTTAGCAGTCTCATCACCCAACGTGGGACAGAATGGGGTTCCCCGTTCGCCCCCAAACCATTAATTGTTCCGAGTTAACCTCCTTGGGTTGGATTAGTTCGGCCGAGATAACTGACGAGGCCCATAGTAGTCACTGATCTAAACGGATCGTTTATAACGTAATCATTGCGTTTAATTAATTTTGTAGGGTGCTGTTTGTATTGTTAGTTTTAAGCTACGCGTGGAGCAAAATCGAGTATGGTATCCATACCACAATTAGCTACCTACTTACCAAAATGCCTCGTTAACTAATGCCTTCTAATTTCCATATAGTAATATTGCCAAATTAATTAAAACAGGTAAATATTTGACAGCTGTTGCTGTTTTTAGCAGTTGTTTTTCTGACATTCAAAAGTGCCTGTAATGGTCTAATTGAAATAAATGCTTTGAGTTTGAATTTTGAGTTTGAGCTATTTGCGACGTTGCCAACTTTTTGGACGAAAATAAGAACCATGTAGAATCGTAAGTTAAGTTCCCTAGTTCCAAATCCTCATTTGAATAAACAAGTGAAATCATAAACTAAGCTAACAACATTCGACAAATAGTAAGTAAACAATATCGGTTAAGCAAAGTGGGCCAAACAACACGGATATGTATCAACAGACATATTTACACCCGTCACTTCGACTACCCTTCTCGATCATACCCGTTTACATGGAGATTTTGCGTTTTATGTAACATCAGATTGACAAGTCATGTTACATCCCCTTGATCCCAAGGATAAGGGGAGCAGTTGACCTCAAAATGCCACAGATAATAATATTACAGAAGGTGTAGTAATAAAACTTTGAACAATCATTTGATTCAAAGTCTTTACCTACCTCTGAGCTACACTTTAGTGACACGATTCTTGGGACAGCGTCTGGGAAAAAAAATTAGGTAGGTGGTATTAGATACGCCACCGCAGTGATTTCTGTGAAAAGCCTTATGTGCACCTCAATAAAATGCATGGTTGAGAAGCTGAACAGTATCAGCAAAGAAACTAAATAACATTCACATATTAAATCTATTTACTGAAGAAATCTCACGTAAATAGGTTAACAATGCACAATGTAAGTTGTACAAGTCATGCTATCGGGCGGCGCTGCAGCGAGGAGAGCAGTGCCTCGAATGGCGATGTCTTAGTCCTGCACATGGTGTCCATACCTCTGAATGATTGAAAGTAGTCGCCTAGAAAATACCACGAATGAAGGTGCGCATCCAGTCAGACGGGACTCCAAACATCGGATTTTGACATATTTTGCACTGAAATATCTGTCACAGAGGAATATCCACAGCCAATCCAGAATCCGGTCCGATCGGCTTGACCGCACCTTCACAGGGACGTGATTTGCGGAGCCAAGATTTGGCGTGGACAGAAATAAAGGCTCCAAAAAATAAAATGGCGCCCGCATCTTTTGACGCAAATGGCGTTGCAAGTCGTATCGCTCACGGCCATGGATAAGGCCTTATATGTGTCGACATAAGTGCTAGCCTGTCACATTACACGACAACGTTCTAGACATTTTTAGCATCCCCTGTCAAAAGGCGGCAAAGCTTGTACACATGTACGGTGCAACCACAAGTGGACCACTCCGTACTGCATTATTCATACGAGCAGTCAACGCGCGAACACTTGGTAGGCACACGCTTGTGCACACACTGTTTGATAATGGAGTACATGGTTTGTGACTTGCCACTTGTGGTTTTAGCATACTACGTACCTTTAGCCTTAGGTGGCACAACTATGTTCAGCATTCAGTCTGACCCAGGCAACTTTTTAACATCTTGCTGGAAAGTCCCATGCAACGCTTGCCAATATATAGGGTGACTAGTGACCGATACTTAAACACGTGATTATACTCATGATAACAAACGACTTTCACAAACAATATTTTTTTTATGCTCATTCCCTTTTATCACAAAACCTGCGGAACGGGCTTGCGAGCTCCACTGTTGCACGGTACGATAGTAATGAGACAGAACGACGTCACGCGGCTAACAGCTGATAGGTCAAAGGCGCCTCGCGCACGAATTTCATACGGCTGTTGTGATATTGTGATAAAATTAATGAGTATATATATATTTTTTAAACTTTGGTAAACTTGTTTGTTATCATGAGTACAATCACATATTTAAGTATCGGTCACTAATTACCAGTATAGACTCCATTCCATCCCAGGTTTCGTTCATTCCATCGGTTATCAGTCCATAAACTGCTTGCTCTGCAAGGTCTGCCAGTAACTCCATTCCTAATACGTATATGATGTGATAATTATCCGGAAAAGATTCGCATTATTGCCGTAGATCGACAACAGTCTGGTTGTACCTTTACTTACACGTTACTTGACGTAGGGAGCATTCAAAAGTTAGCATACTGTTTTCAAAGATACAGTGGCACCTTAATCCTTCGATCCCGGGTTATTAAAAGCCTTTGTAGAGGTATTAATAGTGCGTGTCAATGCCGGGAACCTTGACATGAGTCACGCCCCGTGTGCACTCAATGCACGCCCTTCCCTGATAATGCCTTGCACAAGGTTGTGTGGTCGTAATTAGTTGCGCTTGATTGGCTTAATTACTCTACAATACACAATTATCAGATGAATAAAATTATTCGGAGTATTTTTTTCTGTAACTGCTTTATTTGATCACCAATGATGGGGTCTACGATTCTGCATACAAAAAAGCATTCAGTACTAAAAATCAGTCAGACTACTGAGACAATTCCGTTTTCTTTAGTTTGTTCACTATAATTGTATATTAATTTCCCTATGAGAAAACCAAAAAAAATCACACTGTCCGTAAAAAAATATAGATTATTGTGCACCAAAACTAAGGACAACAGCTAGAACATTCCATCAAATCTATATTCGAGTATACGAACAATGATACAACAACGAACAAACGCTACTAAATGAGCATTTGCTAATTTGGTTTAAACGCACCCTTATAAGCGAAAATACAAGAAAACGAACTTTATCTTGAACAAGAGCAATATAAACGAAGGCAAAACAAATACGACCGACACGTCTATCAAATTAAATACAACATAATAAAGCAAGAATGTAATACAAACAAAACATTACAAATTAATATCACTGGTCTCCCACAAGATGACAGCAAATAAACAGCCCTACTAACTCAAGAACTCGCAAACTTAGAGACACTAATAAAACATCGTCTTGTTTTTTTACCCGACCACGCAAACATGGTGTTATGTTTTTAGGCTTTTCAGACCCCCTTCAGTTGTTGATACAACATTCGGCACGAGTTAAATGGCCGCCAAAAGTCCTATAATGGTTGTGGTACCGACATAAATAGTGCTTAATCTGATGGTAGGATCGTTTTTCTTGGGTTAAATATAGTCGGCTCCTGCTACTTATGTAACATCGGAATCTCTTGGCTGGCGAGAGATTGTATTTGTTCTTGAGAGCTCGTAGATATTATTACAATCGTTTGAGTCTTTAGTGATGAATCTTTTTGAGCACTGAATATTGAATTTTGCGGATTATTTTGATTGTGAACGTGCATTTTCATTTATTTTGGTATTTGACTTATCTTCGTTTGTTTTATAATCTGTGGCAGGCGTTTTATTACTCGATGCCGAACGAATAACAAAATAAGACTGGAATAGCGCAGTAATTGCCTGATTGGCTTCTGCACTAGAATTCCATTCAATTTACTCACGGAACAAGTAAATTTTTTCTAGAACTACAAACACTCGTTTCGTATCGGCGTTTTTACGCATCCATGAATGGTATTTCTAAATTCGGCACACGAGTAAAAATACCTCTGGTAAAAACGGAAATAGTACTCTAAAATCACAGTTAACGCACAAAAGTGGTCACATTTAACCCATCCTTTCTAAGTTAATCAGGGACCCCAGTTCTATTTCTGCAGGGCCACCTACGCACGAGGTTGCAGTACCCATTTCTATATTTGCACGCGGTAATCTAATCTCAGCGAGTAATTAAATTAGCGTTACCTACACACGTAACGAAAATTTAATTACTGAAGAAGTTTAAAATGGCGTTGAGTTTTAAAGCTACGTTACAGTAGAATAGTAGAGTTCAAATTACACTCCAAATATACATATACATGATAGACAAGCATAACAAAAATATTGAGTGAAAAAGTTTGGAAGGTGTAGCTTGAGAGTAAAAAGTAGACTCAACTGAAGCTCATCGTTTTGTTTTTTTTATGTTATAAAACCGATAGAATAGGCTCTTGCACGCAAGTGTAGATTTGAAGTGAAAATGAAAAGTAGTACTAAGTATTCAAAACAAAACTATTACGTGTCTTAGAACTAGTATAAATTGAGAGCAATTCTCAATTTTATGCTACATATTTTTCCAGTTTAAACTTTTATTTCCGTCTGAAGTCGTCCTTACATAGATTTACTTATTTATTTTATTTTTATTTGCTGTTGTTATCATAATTTATTTTCCCTGACCAAACTATGGAGACCTTTACACCCACGCTTTAGGATCGCCCACAAAGCCAACCAGTTCAACTAATAAAATTATGTGGTTCAGCAAACAAACTCTTAAAGGCTTAAAGGTGAATTTAAACAGTGGGCGTTTCTTTGTATGAGACAGGATTCGAAAATACGACAAAGTTCACCTTTTACTAGGATGCCATTTATTTTATTTCTTTTTAGAAGTCTTTATTCTCAAATGGATTAGGTTTTTGTACATTTAAGTAATGAAAATAAGTAGAGAAAACTTTAAAGAACTTCACATGTTCTATAAATCGAAGTTTGGTATACTTAGTGCTACATGGTTCATTTCTACATACGCTTCGCATGCAGAAGAGTGAATGCCGTATGTCATTATTTCCCAGAATTTGATCCTTATTAGCGACACTGTCGAATGGTGTAATAATACAGTGTGTACTTTTTTCCGAAATCAATGGGTTCGATTCCTGGCTAGGAGTATTGATTTTTCAAAAATCTAACGATGCAGTTTTAGTTTTCGTCAAAATCGGGCTCGAGACTCTTTTCAGTATTTTTCGCTATTCCTCATAGTTTTGGATTTGGCCATCAACGCCCACTTGAAAAATTCATCCTGTATATAGCTCAGTAAATTAACCATACAGCAATGCTTGAGGTACTGGCAATAAAACCTCTGGGCGAATATCCTCAGGACGCCGCTGGAGATAGCCGAACAGGTATTAGGTACAAGTAACAGTTTTTAAAGTTTTAGCTAAACACCAAATAGTCTAACTTTTTCTAGTTTTCCAAGACTAACAGTAGATTAGTCTAGACTAGACACGGTCCCAGGAGAGTTATATTTCAATATCTTTATTTGATATTTAAATGAAACCAACTGACACTATCTCGGGGCCAAGGATTACTCCTGAGGGGACGTTTAAGATTACACCCTGCCGTTTTACTACAAATAGTTGGAATTATTTTTACTAGCTTTGGCCGCCACTTCGTACGAAAAAGAAAATATATATACGGTCTATTTTTAAAGTTAAGCATATACTCGTAATAATAGAGCGGTGAAAACTGCGTTCAAATCCATGCAGTAGTTTTTGCGTGATGCGCGGACAAACATACAGACAGAAACATCATCTTCCTGCCCTTATCCCATGTTACTTGGGGTCGGCGCAACACGTTTTTTTCTTCCATTCTCCTCTGTCAACCGTCACGCTATCATTTACTCCTTTATCTTTCATATCATTCCTCACACAATCCATCCATCGTTTCTTTGGTCTTCCTCTCCCTCTCCATCCATCAACGTTTATATTCATCACTCTTTTAATCAGACAGAAACACAGACAAAAATTCTAAAAACTGTTGTTTTGGCTTCTGTTGCTCTAATAAAGGCCCCATATGTTTTTTTTTTCAATAACTTCCATGTACAGACATCGGCCTGTAACAATTTTATTATATGTATAGATTTGACTAGAAAAGTTGTACTAGAAAAGTTTGTACCCGGTTGGTTGCAATAGGCTCGGTTGATTACATGGGACGTAAAAAAACGGCAAAATGTGGGTGGCCAATTAGGTACTCTGCCTAACCTTTCGGGGATCACAAGCATGATGTTATGTTATTTAAAAGGATAATCTTTACGTGCTACAAGGGATAAATAAGTTCAGCGAATTCTCCACAACCTGAACTATGATGAAAAATGTATTAGTTCATACAGACTTGAAACAGTTGAACTTTAAATCCAATTCTTTGAAATAAATTGCCAAAGTTTTGCTCGATAAAGTTCATAATGTTGCGCAGCTGGCTACTTTCTGGCAATGCATTTACTTTTATGTGAATCACGGATGTTACATGTAGAGAGATGATCTTTTGAAGCTCATGAAAAGTTGTGTTTTAAATTGACAAGATATTAACAAATGAAGAAATATTAAAGTGCAGTCACGACAGTGAAATGTATACAAATTCAAAAACGATTTCCTCGTGAAATAATGTTTCTACTTTGAGTTCTATGTAAGGTGTTCTGAAAAAAAAAGGCTTAACCCGCACTAGGGATTTCTCCTGTATTGTGAGTGCGTTTACAAACATTTAAACTGACACACAGAAACAGCCTGTACCGGAACAACTATCAGTAGGTTATACAAATATTTGTTCCGTGGGGGCATCAAACCCGCGACACGCAGCGCAGCGCTCAGCCACTGCGCCGAGATAAGACCTATTTTGTAATAGTGTAGCTGGCTTCTTACAATAGGAGAAACTCACTTTTAAAAGTTGCTGCGTGTATACATTTCATTGCTTGTGACTGTACACTGTCAACCGCAGCAAAACTAGCCGTGTCGCTGCGGCCGGTCATAGCGATTCGAACTGTCATTCAGTCCCTCCATAACCTTTAACAGTACAATAATAAAACTCACGTCACCAGTCGTATCTATTTATTAGGGGTAAAAATAAAGCACGAATAAGATACCAGTATCTGCAATGAAACATTATCGCGTAAGGCGGGGAGCACCGCGCACCATATCGCGTTACCATTAACCCTTCAGCATGCGAAGCGTATGTAGAAATGAACCATGTAGCTCTTCATGAAATGCTCATATTTTGAAAGAACTTATGTAAGTACTATCGAGTTCACTGACGATCTGCCACTTTTCACCCTAATGCCCTAAGTGATAAGGTTGAAAAGTGGTCGACCCTCAGTGCACTTGGTAGTACGAGTATCTACGTTTAATACAAGTTCTACTGAAAAGTTAGAGCAGAGTTCTAATCGGATCTAATATATCATGATTGTTGTGTTGAATCATTGGGACGAAAAAGGTGAATCGCTTAACCTAAAGATCGATCCGAGCGGCTGTTATTATTTAGCCACGAGCTCCTTAAATTCTAACATAAGCAAAGATTAGTCTCGCATGTTGGTCTAAACACTCTTCGAGCTATTATTAGCATTTATAAAACAATTTTAGCCATTGACGATCGGTTTATGGCTGAATAATTATTGTTTCAGTTTTACGTGCATTTTACGCACTTGCCTTATGCTTTACAATACCATTATTTTCTATGCAGCACAGCCAGCCATTAAACAGACGTGAATAGCCTACGGTTTTCTAGAAAAAACAGCAATAAAAAGAAGGGTTGCTTCTTTTAACCTAAGGGCGTGTTAGGAAGCTATGATACTTAAACTACAACAAAAGTATTGCCCCTAGTATAACGTAACTACTGAGAGTCGTAATTATAATGAATAGAACTAACGCTGTTTTCAAATCCGTTCGTACCTACCTATCTACTTTGCAAACAAACATATATTTTGTAAGATTTGCCCGAGAGAACAAACTACCAAACGTTAAGGTCCTAGACCAAAACAGGGTGTTGTTTAAATTGTTATAAAAGTAAGTACTTACATTTTAAAATCAGGTAACTACCTAGGTGTTAAAATGAAAGAGAAAACCATTTGAGAACCCAGTTGCTATTTAACATAATAATGATTTTTGAACTTCATGGTCACTAACATTATCACTAACACTAGAAACTGGATGTTTACCAGGTTTACTGTTTCTTTATCCGTGATCATGGTGCTTGCAACAGCGCCGAAATATCGGGAAAACTAAACAATGGTAAATATCCCGTTTCTAGTGATAATGATAACATAATAATGATCGCTTCCTATATTCCTTTTAGATAACATTTGTAAGAAAGACACCTACGCACCTCGTGCCGGTAGATATCAATACTTCCTAGAATTTCTTGGAGTAACATCAATAGTGCTCAATGGACTCTGTTAATATTGAAATATTTATCAATAAGAAAATAGAACGCTGCTATATGACACCTAGACAAAACGTGTTCAAACATAAATAGGTACGCCAATGGGACGTATGGATAACTTGGATGCATCTTTTATAATTCAGTTATAAATCTATACAACAAATTGAATTGTCTGTCTGTAATTTCAAAATAACAGCTTTTTATTGAACGCATATGAAAGCATATAATAATAAGGTATTATCTAAAACAAAAAAAAAACAAAAAAAAAATTATCTTTTGTTCCGGCTAATTTCCGAAATGGCTGGACCAATTTTGACGCTACTTTTACTGACAGATAGCTAACAGCTATCTGTCAGTAAAATGTGAAATTATAAGGAGTAATTTAGGGCTAAATTACTTTTATTTTAGAAAAATTATTAGGATCCGTGCAAAAAAAAATTAAATTGTCAACAAAATCCGGTTCAAACACCAGTAATATTTTTATAATCATTTCACGAGGACGAAGTTCGTGGGCACAGCACATATACATTTCGGCAATTCTTCTCAGGGATCAGTCAGTTAGGAAATGCTTTACGCCTTGTAGTTGGTAAAACTTTGCCCAAACAATTTATGCATTTAAGACCTACTTAAAGAAATAAATACTTACTGCTATTATGTATATGCCTGGAGGCATTATTAGTACTGTAGTTTTTTTTTTATAGGTGTGACAATAATTTAATGTAATGGATTCTTTTTTTAATATTATCTTACACACTAGTGAAGCTAGTTCTTCTAACCTAACAGACAGATGTGTTGCTGGGGAATTTGTTCCGACACTTTTGCTTCCCAGCTAAAACACGTTTTGAGGAACTGTCTCTTGTAAATTTTGACTTTCAAAAAGTGCTGATTTACAGCCTAATTTGAATAAATGACTTTTAATTTTGAAAAAATATAATTTAATTTCAATTATTTATGCGTATTGTATTGCCATTTATTTTTAACATCAAATTAAGATCGCCGCCGGCAATCGCCTTCACAACTTGTGGCAAAGATAAATAAGTATTCAGGACAATAACGTTGCGATGTAAAGCAAATATGCTTTCTTTTTCCAATTGCTTACAGAATAGCATTTTTTGGTTGTTCTTAAATTACATTCTATTTTATTGAAGAAACCTTTGAGTTATTACGTTAATATTGTAACGAACTGTCGTTTATTAAGTAACATAGATTTGAGCTAAATCAGAAACGCTACGAAATTCTAACCAGGAAACATATACCTATTCAAAGAAATACTACATTTTAATATAAGGGGGGAAACTTTGTCATGCCATGTGTTTGTGGCTCCACTTTGCCGCCCGGGAGGGGATTTCACTCCCGCTGCAACACCGCCACGTACGCCGCACGGCGCGCGCGCCTATTGATATTATTACGAATAGATAGGGTCCATATTTTGCTGATTTAAAGTCGGGTAAAAAAAATAAAAAAAGTTTTGAACTAATGATGGAAATGTGTTCTATTACTGATACAGAACCACCAAAAGTTTTTTGCGCATTGCTTAAAAAATATCCCTGTATAGTCCTGTACAGTCCTGTGAACCCATTTGGATTTTTGTGTACGGAAAAATATTAAAAATTCACACGTGTGAAATACATTGCATGTTGAACCTCAACGTAGTGCGATAAGTACCAGTTTTCGAGAAAGTGTATTGAAAATAACTTTTTTACCATTGCCACTCGAAAAAGGACATTTTATTCATCGATAACAGTGAATAAAACGCTCTTTTACTCACTGAGTGAATAAAGACTTTTTGAATTTGGAACAAGCACGAATTATGAACAAAAAATACATAAAACGTGTCGACAAGACTGAATTTCGAAAATTGTTCTAATTTCACTATACCTACATTTTAATGTTTATATTTAATCCTTTGTTCTCTTATTAAATTACCGATTATATAATAAAATGTGATAAATACTCATCTGCCTAGACTTATCCCAACTCTATTGGGGTCGGCTTCCAGTCTAATAGGATGCAGCTGAATATCATTATTTTACATTGTGCGACTGCCTATCTGACCCAGAACACAACCCAGTTAGCACTGGGTGCGTAATTCGGTACCCCTTGGTAAGACTGGTTGTCAGACTTTCGAGCCACTGACTTCCTGTAACGACTGTCAAAGAATTACAAATGACAGCCGGCCCAACGGCTTTACATACTTGCCGAGGTACGGAGGAAACTCGGTATGTAATGAATTTGTGGTAACCCATCCACACACTGACCTTGGTAAGGCCGGCTTAATCTTGAAGGCCCGAGTGGTTGTTATCATTAACCCACGAGAAATATAAATACTATAGGTACCTACTTCTATATATTTTCTCGCAGTCAATGGTAAAAAGTAGAGTACACAACTCGTGAAAAAAAAATTCATCTCGGTTCTTGTATCCCTCGCTCCCCTCAGGATTCTACTCTAGAATCCCTTGCTACGCTCGGGATTCTACTCTAGAATCCTTCGCTGCTCTCGGGATCCAACTAAGTCCCTCGAATTAAATTCCCTTTTTTTTCACTTGTTGTATAATCTACTATTTTCAAAGTGTGTTGTTCTCGTAACCGACTTGCATCTGCTAAACGACTAAAGGATAAAGCAGGTGGCCTTTAGTAATTTCTGCGTTCCTCCACGAGGAAAAGGCATGTAATTAACTGTATGAAGCATTTCAAGCACACTAATGAACAGATTTGTTTCAAATAAAAGTATTGTGGAAATAAATATAACGCCTACGCAACTCATGCCGGAAGATATTACCGCCCACCACGACGGATAGACCTAGAGGTACTTACACTTGAATGCTAATTAGTATCGATGTGTTACGCATCTCTACTTTACATCACTTGACGCTGATATTTTTGTGATTTTACTGTAGGGTACGTGTTCGAGTCCGATGATTATCGGTACTGTCGTGCGACAGAAACGTTTACAGGGTGGCGTAAATATCCCTTCCAGTCAGTCAGGCTTCCAGTCTAACCGGATGCAGCTGAATACCAGTATTTTACATGGAGCGTATCTACCTGAGCTCCACAACCCAGTTAGTACTGGGTAATACGATACCCCTTGGTAAGACTGGTTGTCAGACTTTCGAGCCACGAACTGACGACTTAACGACTGTCAAAGATCTACAATTGGCAGCCGGGACCAACGGCTTAACGTGCTTTCCGAGGCACTGAGGAAACTCAGGATGTCCACGGACCAACCTAGGCATGCGTGGCTTAACCTGATAATCGACCTGAGTGGCTGTTATTATTTAGACACGAGCTCCTCAATTTGTAATCATCGACACTACGAAGATGAATAAGCGCACTAATGAACAGACAGGCGGTGTATGTTTATATAGAATTGAAGAAGTAGGCGTACCTAACGACGCTTGAGATAACGCCTACGCATCTCATGCCGGAACACATTATCCCCCAGCACGTCTGCGTCACGTACACTTGAATGCTAACTAGTCTCAATGTGTAACGCATCTCTTCTATTATATCGGTTGACGCTGATATATTTGTGATTCTACTGCAGGGGTGAAATATACGTCATGTTCTAGTCGGCATGATTCTGCACACCCGACAGCCTAGCGGCTAAATGAAATACCAATATAGAATCTTTGCACATAATAGGTACAGCGTGCGTCAGATAGCTGTGGTCATATTTAAGTGTGTGATACTGACAATCAAACTTATGTTAATTATGTTTTTCCTACTCCTCCGCTATTCTTTTCTGATTAATTTCGTTGCGGGATCCAAATTGTTTCTCAGGGACTTCAGTGTCTCGGCGCTTTTCTGGTGGTCGCCACTGTTGATTCTAGCTTTCAAGAGTTGCAGTGGTTTGGGAATAGAGTGGCGGGCTTGACCATCAAACTTCATAACTGTCTTCATTGGGCCAAGATCGTCATCACAAAATAAACAATCAACTGCCCCGTATAGGGTCCAGAAGGTTTCTAATGTATGCTGATGTGGATTATGTTGAGTGAAAAGCCGCTCGGGCGATCCGATTAAGCGATGGACAGGAATGGATAAAGTATGGAATGAGTATATTAGTGGAAGTTTGAAAATGGCGCCTGCTACAGAAAAATTGAAAGGAAGTCGTCTATTTTGGTATGGACATTGTAATGAGGAGGGATGAAACGTATGTTACTAAAAAAGTGATGCATATTTATGTTGATGGTTGGAGAAAGAAAGGAAGGTCAAAGAAAAGATGGATGGATTGTGTGAGGAATGATATGAAAGAGAAAGGAGTTCATGATGCCGTGACGTCTGACAGGGGAGAATGGAAGAAGAAAACGTGTTGCGCCGATCCCAGGTAGAATGGGTCAAGGGCAGGAAGATGATGATGAGATATCGATTGCCATGAGCCGATTGGCGGTTGGCAATTGGCGATTGGTCGGCTTAGTTGTTCATCAAAATTTGCCGAATCGAATGTACCATGTACCCGAATGTGCCCGAATATGTGCGTACCACCCCTTATGTTTACGATATATGGTGAAATGTGTGTGTCATTGCTATTTGCGATGCCGAATGAATATTGTATTTATCTGAACTTTAGTGAAGGGCAGGGCCTTGAATATTATATGTTGTGGTTTCAGGGCCAATAAATATTGTTTTCACTGAAGGAAAGTTTGAGTTTGGCTTTGGTTATTATAGGAAAGCGAATTGTTTAACCTTCTATTGTCAATAACTTTTCGATTCACCCAATATGACTGGTTGTCTAGTCTTTAAACAAAACATCACGCCTGTAATCACCGACGGATTAGACACAGGTGTACTTAATAGTACACCTACATTGCCCCAGTTATTTTTAAGTTCTATGTAAGTAAGGGGTGAGCCTATTGGCATCAACCGGGCAAAACTCTCACTTAGAGGTCTAGTCTAATTTAAATAATGTAACAAAATTCTTGCGTTCCTTGAAAATATTTTCACCTCAATCCTCTTTACCTTTTTCGCTCAGTCGCAGCTTAACACCGCTTAAAAATACAACGTAAATGACAAACTTTAAAACCTAGACTGCTCCTATCTTAAAACAAATCCTTATGCTCTTTAAGTTCGGAAGAGTTCATAATAATTCATCTTACAACGTTTTTAAGAGGCTCATAATAAAATGGCGAGAGCGCGCTCAGGAATTGTTTTTTTTTTCTTTATTTAGAAAGGCTTTTGTGTTGCGACTGTCTTCCTCATCTGTGGCCATGAATAAGTTACTACATGGTAATCGACCTCCTTAAGAGGAAGGCAAAAAGGTTTCTTTTTTTAAGCATCATCAAGTCTTGGATAAATGGAGAATGCTAAGGGGATATGTGGTGTTACGCGAATGGATAAAATAAGAAATGAGTACATTAGAGGAAGTCTGAAAGTGGCGCCGGTGACTGTAAAGTTGAGTAGTAATCGGTTGATGCGGAGGAATGAGGAAAGTTTTGAGTATGAATGTGGATGGGTATAATAAGAGTAGAAGAAGACGAAAGAAACGACGGATGGCCTGTGTGAAGGATGTTATGGCAAGAAAGGAGGTATCTGATGGGATGACGAGTAATAGACAAGTATGGAAGAAGAAGACATGCTGTGCCGACCCTAAATGAATTGTGATAAGTGCAAGAAAATGATGATCATCAAGTCTTAGATGTGTGTAATTTTTCTAATGTCGACGTAAAGAAAATATGAGAAACATAGGTACTAATTGGTTTTAATGTTAGCGATAGATATTAGAAACAGTTTAACTGAAATCCGACCTCAAAATAGTTGGGAAAAGGCTAGGCAGATAATGATGAAGAAGTAGAAGAAAATATAATTCAATGGCGAAAAAAATAAAGATAGAAGATAGAAGTCATGTACCGCAAAGCTTTTTCGCCTTTATCCTTTGTTTCTGTCCTTTGTGTGTGACCTGAAAACAAAAGGAACACATAAACAACTGATACATAAGCCGTAAAATAAGAATAATGGGTATTCATGAAGAGTTAGGTACAACGTCGGCACTTCAGGGTTGATACTTTATTTTATTAGCCACCGATACAAAGGCTATGAGGTCATCAAGCCTTAATTAGGTATTCAGTCAACAAACTCCATTATAGAAGAGGAATATGTAGCCAGGATGTTACTACCAGATTATATCGTTTCTTT
Source organism: Noctua pronuba (assembly GCA_905220335.1). Classification (NCBI taxonomy): domain Eukaryota; kingdom Metazoa; phylum Arthropoda; class Insecta; order Lepidoptera; family Noctuidae; genus Noctua; species Noctua pronuba. The sequence goes on from LR999914.1 coordinate 7,759,986, forward strand.
TGAGTAGGATTACAATAAATACTTAAATATAATAAAACATTACTCTTCCTGCAAACGAGTCATTCATAAAACTTATCTATATGTCGGATCCGGTCGTTAGTATGGACATGAAATGAATTGGAAGTGCGCCGGTGGTGACATCACACAACGTACTAACAAGTCTGTCACCACAGCGTGCTTCTACAGAGCCCTGTTGTTCAGCTCGAGGGAAAGCGACATTCAATGTCTGATCGCGGTGGAATTGAGACGTCTTGGAACTGTGGCCGATTCATTGTGCCCCGTGTTATTGTGTTAAGTTGTAATCTCAAATTATTCGTTAGTTTTTGCTAGAAACAGTTTATCGCAACCAGTGTGTTTTCATAGCATGAAACCCATCGTCTGCCCATATGATGTACCAGCCTAACGGAGTAAATCCTGACATATCCGACATATACTAATATTATAAAGTAATTTAGGAGAACAAATAATCGAATTCTAAAATTCTTTCACTGGCAGAAAGCTAAATTATTCGTGGGTGCTATAAATTATATTTATATCATGCATATTAGCCCAGCTATCACATTTTTTGCGGACGAAGACGCGAGCTAGCGTGTCTATTATAACGATTAAATAGTACTGATGTTTATGTTTACATAAGTTATTCTGTTATTGAAACGCTGCAAAACAGGCGATATAGTACTCAATACTCAAGTCTTTATTGCATTCCATATGTAACATAGATGGTGTAACAGGTAAAAGTACAATATGGACCCTGTCGGGCACAGCAAGTGCCCAAGCAAGTAGTAAGTGTGCTCTTCCACCCATTACATACCGAGTTTCCTCCGTGCCTCGGAAAGCACGTTAAGCCCTTGGTCCCGGGTGTCATTTATAGATCTTTGACAGTCGTTAGGTAGTCAGTGGCCCAAAAAGTCTGACAACCAGTCTTACCAAGGGGTATCGTATTACCCAGTACTAACTGGGTTGTGGAGGTCAGATAGGCAGTCGCTCCATATAAAGTACTGGTATTCAGCTGCATCCGGTTAGACTGGAAGCCGACCCCAATATAGTTGGGAAAAGGCTAGGCAGAAGATGCTCTTCCGAAGGCACCACAACCGCAAACTGAATAGGGAATCGCAGCTAAATTGCAATAACGGTCGGTCATTGCACAGCAACTCGTCTGGTGTCGACCTGCGCTATGAAAACGTTTACCGGGATGGCGATATCGCCAGTCGAGTCGCTAACCCAACCTGCAAGCTCGGCACATCGTACCGACAAAGTGACCATTCGTATTATGACACCGCGCTTCTGACGTCACCGACTATTGTCAGCGTGTTTTCTTTATCTAACTTCGGTAGAAACGGACACTGATATTATTATTTAAGCCTTTTATTTCCCAAAAATTACATTTAATTATATAATATATTAATTAAAATATTCATTTAGTTCTTAAAACTAAAAAATTCATTCGTAATAATTGAACGTACATTTTAACAATAAACAAAATTACATTTTAATTAAATAGATTGACGTCAAAAAATAAAGTACAATAGCTACATAATCATTCGTTCAATTACTATAATTGGGTGCCCATTTAAGGGCAAAGGCCTCCTCCATCTTATGCCATTCCTCTCTGACTTGGGCTATTCTAGTCCAGGTGCGGCCGGTCACGGCCTCAATATCATCGCACCACCGACGCTTGGGTCTGCCTCGGGTGCGTGCGAGACTGATATATTTAACCCAAATTAATAAGAAATCGAACACTGTTTTAAGCTTTCACAGTTTACAACTAAACTTATACTGTCACTTACGGGATATGTTCCGTAGTGCGCATATCAAAAGACAAAGAAAGAGGGTAGACAGATTTGTCTGCTTTTAAAATTTATTTTCCATCCACCCGCATTGTCCAGTTAACCCGCGATCATGGCGTTCAACAGCGTCGAAATATCGGGAGCTCAAAATAATGAACAATCATGGAAGATATCCCGTAAGTGACAGTATAAGTTTAACAAGAAATCTATTGAAATTTGTGAATTTTCAAATATATTTCGTAACCGTACGTAAAAAGTACTTATTCATTGGAGAGTTTCCAGACACACGCCCCCACACATACTTATCTAGCTTTTCAATAAGGTATAACTTACGTTAACATAAAATATCAGTGCCAACGACATCAGCGAATACAATGAAGAGCTCATAAGTTAGACCTGCTTAAGCCCTGAATCATTTGGCCGGTCGCCCAGTGCGTTGGCCGGGATGGTTTACATAACATAGGTAACATCACGCCTGTAATCCCCGAAGAGTTGGGCAGAGGTATACTGAATAGTACACCCACATTTCGAAGTCTCAAGAAATAGGGGGCGAGCCTAGAGCCATCAACCGGGTGCACATTCCAGACTCCGTAGCTGCTACTGACACACTGAACAACACTTTACCCGACCTGGGAACTGAACCCAGGACGTCATGCTCAGCAGTCGCGCTTGCGACCACTAGACCAACGGGAGCCTTTCGCCGGGATAGTTTACTGCTCATAATATATACATTTCCCCGATATTTACTCAGAAACGACCAGCTTTCGTTGCAATACATTTTACGAGGTTCGCCGCCGTTGTTATGTGTATCGTTTCGTTTTATTGACTTTTCTGTCGATGTAGATTTGTCCAAGCGTACTGGGAATGTGAAAATATGTGCTTTGTTTATAAGATTATCTTTTCATTCAAATCTGACCAGTTGAGTCGGTAGCTGATGTAGAGTGCATTAAGCGGATTGATTAAATCAACGTAACAGAATAATGACATAGCATTTAGTCTTTAACGTCTGACCACCAGTCTTACCAAGGGTTATCGTATTACCTAGTACTAACTGGGTTATGGAGGTCACATAGACAGTGGCTCCATGTAAAATACTGGTATTCAGCTGCATCCTGTTAGACTGGAAGCCGATCCCAACATAGTTGGGAAAAGGCTAGGCATTTGATAATTTAGTCTTTAACGAGCATTATTTTCTGGATCCATAAGAAATAGATTCAGTAGATTTTTTTGGATTAAAAAGTTAATGAAGTTAGGTTAAGTTTTTTTTTTGTGAATCAGTTATAGCACTTAATATATTATGAAAATTAAAGCAAAATATCTGAAAAGATTCCATCAAATAAGCTGAAAATAGCTCACACATAATTTGCTATTTTCAGACGAGCCTGTCACCATCAACGTCTTGTACAGATTATTCGAATTTATTAGATGTTCACGAATAAAAAATTTCGCCGAAAACATCATACTTAAATTTTCTCCTCTACTTAATGAAGAACTTCTCACACACAATACTTTCTTAAGAAATAGGTACATAATGAGCAGTTGACGGATACCGTTTACGGTCACGGCGGGCGGCCAATCTCTGCGAGGAATATCCATTGGCGCTGGAGATGTGCACAGTTGCACAGGCACGGATGTACTCTCATAGTCCTCAGGAACGGCAATCCGACATGACTGAAGAGAGATCAGGACTGGACCAACGGCTTAAAGTGCTTTCAGAAGGTATCATACCGCCAACTTCCAAGGTCTGAGCTGCTACTGTTACTTTTGTTACTATTCCTTATGGAAAAACCCAAAAGCACTTTTTGCCTTTTGCCCGATCTGGGAATCGAAACCAGGATCCCACGCTCAGCAGTGGTCAATATAATGGTCAAAATGATCATATCAGCCCAGAGACATCACTGCTGGATGCAAGCCTCCCCCACTAGTGATCCATCAACCAGTCCTATATGATGTAATGCTTCTCGCATCCAGTGTATTCCCGCGGCCTTCACCAGATCATTAGCACATATGGAACTATCATGTACCGCAACTTATGAGAGAAAGTCTGTTTGATTGCTAACTATTACACAATGCACGAAAAGTTATCAAGAACGTAGAATTTCAATACATCAATTCAAAAAAGGTTCTTCAACATTCAAATAGTACCTAAGAAGGTAGGTACTTACTCGCTAAAAAAAGAGCTGTAATAAATTGCCTAGTGTTTCAAGATAAGTCTTGAATAAATAGCCAATCGGAAAAGGTCGCATACGCAATCAGATCACCGAGATTGTAATCTGAGGAGGACTGTGAGCAGAAATCACATGATTGCATCATGTTTTATAGAGAGGATATCGCGCCGTGTAGGGGAGGGCGAACATGGGCAGATTGCGGAGGTACACGCGCGTCTCTACTCACGCCAGTTCGAGAGATGTTGAGAGCGAGGTAGATACTATCGCTAGCTGTAATAAAGGGTGTAACAAGACCCTTAACGAAGCCGAAAGGCACTTGTTCTCATTTTTTTTGTTCTAGACCATACCTGTGAACCTTCTAGTTACTGAGATATTGGGGGTCAAAGTTCCAACTTTTTTTTTCCATGTAAGATTTTTACTTTAAACACCTCCAAGACCCCCGTACTATTCAATCCATCCATCAACACTATGTTTTGAGTATGTTACATTGAGGCCTACCGTAAAATGTGATTTTTAACCCCAAAAAAAGGTGTTTCCCGGCAATATTTTTTGGGTAAAGTTACTTAGTTTGATGTACAGAATGATTGGTTGACGGCTTCGTGAAGGGTCTGTTTACACCCTGTATGTACAGTGATTTTCTCGTAAAAGAACTGTTGCAATTTTGAGATGTGACCTTTTTCGTAAAAGAATGGGTTTCAAAATCGTGCCTAAGTTTATAAAAACATAAAATTACAATAATTACTTTAGAGTAAATCATTATTGAATCTTACGTAAATGATTGTACAAGATATGCACGCTCGCGATTGACAGATTGTACAATCTGTCAAATTTCCTCAATAGATTTTCAACTTTATCGCTAAAGCATTAGGTTCAAGGTTGATTGGGAAAATTTAATAGTTTCGGGTAGCTTGATGTGCTGGCTTCTGTACAATCGTGAGCTCTAATATGTACGCAGTGATTTTCTCGTGAAATAACGATTTCAACTTTGAGATAAGACCTGTTTCGTTATATTATGGGTTGCAAAATATGTTTGCAAGAACGTCAAATTGCAATAGCAGGAGAAAAACAATTTTAATGTTGCTTAGTGTACATATTAGTACTCGTGACTGTACATGGGTACATGTCGGTGTGTATGTCGACGTTTATAAAATATATCAGAATAAGATCTTCAAGTAATCACATCTAATTATGATACATAATGTGCCTAGGGCTTGTGGCTAAATAATAGCAACCGGTCGGGTCAATCTTCAGGTTAAGCCGCGCTTGCCTAGGTTGGTCCGTGGATGGGTGGTCCATTACATACCAAGTGTCCTCCGTATTTGGAAAAGCGCCTCAAGTCGTAAGTTCCGGTTGTCATTTACCTTACAGGTAGTCAGTGAAATGACAATCAAGCTTAACAAGGGGTATACCCAGTGATAACTAGGTTGTGGAGGTTAGATAGGCAGTTGCTCCATATAAAATACTGGTAATCAGCTGCATCCGGTTAGACCGGCTACCGACCCCAATATAGTTGAGAAAAACTAGGCAAGTTGAGAAAAGATAGGCAAATACTGATGTAACTGGCCTGTTTCATTTAAAGATTTAAAAAATAAAACAGAAAATATCTATTAAAAAAGATTAATGATCGACTACAAAAGTTGAAAATGGAAGCCGTTAGCGGGGCCTATCGTTTGTGTCAAATAAATTGAAGCCTTTTCGGTACGTTACGTTTCCCGAGTCGCTGCCGTAATGTGATTTCAGTTGCGATTTAACGCTCAAACTAACTTTGAGGACGGATGTGCACTACTGATATACTTCCGGGTTGTCGAATTTTGAGGAATATCACATGATACAAATTAAATATGAAAAATATAACAATCCTTTTTTGGCTATAAGAGTAGAGGAATACCAAAGATACGATAAATGGACTGTGTGATGGATGATATGGCAAGAAGGGAGATGACTGCTGAGATGACGAGTAAAAGAGAAAGATGGAAGAAGAAGACATGCTGCGTCCATTAATTACGTGAGGCAATTTTGGCTAGGCCGATAATTAATAAAATATAGAACATTGTTTTGCCGTGTCTTCTAATGGTTTTTGTTAGTTTGTTTATATTTATATAAAAATCTGAACATTGTTGCTATCAGCAACCGGTTGTTATTACAACTATAAAACGTGAAAAATCCCCTGAATAGTTTTTATTTTATTTTGAAAACGTTGCCCCACACTAGGTTTTTTTCCTGTATTGTGGGTGCGTTTACAAACATTTAAACTCACATACACAAACATCCAAACCCGGAACAACTACTTCTAGGCCATACAACTATTTGCTCCGAGTGCGGATCGAACCCGCGACACATAGCGCAGCAGAAAATCGCTCAGCCACTACGCCAACCGTGCCATCCAATGGTTTTTGTTAGTTTGTTTATATATAAGAAAATCTGAACATCGTTGCTATCAATAACCGGTTGTTTTTACAACTATAAAACCAGAAAAATCCCCGTAATATGAAAAATAACATTGTCTTACTTCCTTCCTTGACCATTCTCAGAAATAATATATTTTGTATTTTTTGATGTTATCGTATGAGTTATTAATGTTATACATTAGAAATTCGGACCTTCAGTATAATTATGTGTTTTCAACGAAATACAAGTAAATTTTTAAAATGAATCTTGAAAAAAAATTTAATGATTTCATTGAAAAAACGAAGCCTTTATATCTTTTCATTTGGTTCTAACTTTATTGTTTGAGACGAAAAAGGGACCCTGATCAGACTTAGGACACCTGGGACTCTCCAGCAGGCCACTTCCCACCTGATCCATCTGCCAGATGTCCGTACTCCTGTACCCTCGACGAACAAAACAACGCTTCTGAAAACGCAATAAACTGGGTCCAAACACTATAAGAATGTTCACAAAAAGAAGAAGAAACTGAAAAAGTAAGTAGATATATGTTAGTCACCTTCCGTATAATTCTTAGCAAAAAATAAACGAGTCTTCACCCCCAGGGGTGCAGCATTCACTGATCCCCTTGTATCTGATAACGTCGTGCTGAGTAAATCTGATTTCCCTGAAGATTAGACACGGAGGTCAAACGGCAATCAATGTAAAGAAAATTTCGAATTTTCAAGTATCATGGCTCACGAAACATTCCTGTTAACTAGAAAAATAAATAAAAAGGCTAAGAAGTTCTAGAAAATCACGAAGCTAAAGGAAAAAGGAATAACGTCTATTGGTCACATGTTTACTCGGTTTTGTTTGATCATACCTGCCGAGTGTCTAAAATCTGGCGGTTTTGTTTCATTTTTTGGCTGTTTGCCAAACCAAAAGTAGGCACCTTTAGATCACATTTTCAGGGATATCAACGAAGTATTTTTTATAAGGAAAGAAGTTATTCAATCTTTCTTCTTTTCTTTTTTAGGGGTCGAATACCTAATTAGGCTATTAGGAACGGGAAGCCCCATAAGAAACCCATTCCCAATAATACTAAAATTTTGAATGGATATGTGTGTTTTTGTGCTTATTTTTGCTGCAAAACAAAGAAAACATAATTTATTTATGTAGCAACAAAGAAAGAAAAGCAAATAAAGAATAATTTAGTTAGTTCCCCGGGGCAGGCGCAGCATTATTCAACTGTCATGATGATTAACGTTCTGCTGCGTCGTGTCTGCTGTGCAGGTGCTGCTGAAACATATATATGCTCTGTTTAGTGTTTGTTTTTGTTTACTTTGAAGAAAAAAAACACGTTTGTGAACACCACGGCTGTAATTAATCAGTCAAACATTTTATTGTCAGGCAACTGAGGCCAAAATACACAAAATAATCTTACACAATAATGATCTAACACATATTAAAAACCTTATTTTGACTATAACTAGACACGTACCGTTGACGGCGTCGTGTTTTGCTGCGTGGTTTTCGCGTAACCGTCCTCGGAATTGTTGGTATAATACGACACCTTTCGGCCAAAAATCCACTTTCATGAAGGTATGTACATGGTCAGTTGGAAATCGTACCACGAACGACTTAAAGTTGATGTTGTGGCGCGATTCCAACCTTTCGACCCTCAGAGTCCAGTTGGTCTTCACTCTCAAATACTCTCCCGAAGGGTTAGGAAGAGGTATACCTAATAGTATACCCACATTTCGCCAGTTAAGATGCTAATTTCCTTGAAATAGGCGGCCAACCAAGCCATCAACCGAACACGAATGCACACGACGATGACGATGATGTGTCTAAACGACGACAAAAACGTCAAAAACCAACACTTATAAAGGACTCCTTTATAAAGTGTTGGTTTTTGTTCTTCGCCTTATAAAGTGTTAGTTGAGCCATGTCACCATGCCGGACAGTATTTGTGATATCAACAGAAATCTGAAACGCAGATCGCAACCTAGACTTTCGTGCTGTAAAATAAGCACTATATTTATGTCTTACTCATCATCTGCCTAGCCTTTTCCCAACTAGGTTAGGGTCGGCTTCCAGTCTATTCGGATGCAGCTGAATACCAGTATTTTACATGGAGCGACTGCCTATCTGACCTCCACAACCTAGTTAGTACTAGGTAATACGATAACCCTTGGTAAGACCACTGACTACTTGTAACGACTCGACTGTCAAAGATCTACAAATGACAACCGGGACCAACGGCTTTACGTGCTTTCCGAGGCACGGAGGAAACTCGGTATGTAATGGGTGGTCACCCATCCACAGACCAACCTAGGCAAGCATGGCTTAACCTAAAGATCGACCCGAGCGGCTGTTATTATCTAGCCCGGAGCTCCGCTCAGTTTATATACATATATGTATGTCTTACTAATTCATTTTTACAAACAAATATTAAACTTGACACGACAAAGCTTTTGTAATAAATATGTTCTTATTTAACTCGACGGGCCAGTTGTAGAAAAGCAAAAGAATAAAAACAATTCATAAGATATAAACAAAGTTGACAGAGTATGTTTATACGACATATTATTTCTCTTCTAAGATTACAAGATCGTTGACTCGCAGATATTATTTGTTCTTCGCGAAAACGTTATTTATTTCAACGGTTTATCGACACTATCATAAACCACCTTTGAATGTATTGTATGGATACAATTTAAATTATCATACCTAGATTATTTCGTGTTATTTGAATTTAGAGTGGCATTTTGAGATTGAAAATTCATATGGAGCACAAGCAATCGTAATTATTACAATATTTTGTTTTTGTTTATCTATCTTCTTCTTAGAATTATTTAAATAATTTAAAAAAAACAATTTCCACATCTATGACGGCTGATTTATTTGTTGTAGGTGTATTTGTTTGTTGTTTTTTTGTATCCTAAATGTCAGGCCCTATCACGAGCTCGCGGTCTAATCGTTACTTAAGTACGACGACTTTTGAATCGGAAATACAATTATCCTATAACATTATAGTATTTTTTTTTGCAATAAGCACAAACAGTGCCATACATAGATATGAATAAATTCTTAAAATTATGAAAATATTATATATGGAACGAGTATTTTTAATTTTTAAATCGACGTATTTACGTTACGTTCACACCGCGCGCTCGCTACATATATTTGTATGAAAGAACATTTTGGTTATTTTTTGGGTTACGGCACTTCTACGTATTTTCTTCATTATCTAATTGCACCCGACCAAAGCTGGGACGGACAGGTCGCCAAATAAATAAAGAAACAAGAAAATGTTTTGTGACATCATCGTAGCCAAAAAACATTATTTTACGTTCGTACGTTTGCCTAAAAAGCAAAATAAAATAGTTTCTTACTTAAGACAGTTACGTTCTACAAACGACTAAGTTATTAACTTCGTAAGAATAACATGAGATTTGCAAATAAACGAAGTGCTTCTCGCTTCGTCTCAGATTTTCTGAATGTCTAGAAAAATAAAGGCTAGTCCTATGTTTTTGTGCCTCATAAAATTGGGTCACACTACTCACATTTGAACATGGAACGACGCGACATTACAAAAGGAGACGAATAAAAATGTACTCAAGACTTTTTCAAACATTGTATATACAGTCTGGACGAACTAAAAATGGTGTTACGTAATCTCAGATAGATTAGGACCCATCTTAAAAAAGAACATGATTTGACATTTGCTCCCTGAATAAGTGAAATACTTTTTAATATGTGGAGAATCCTAAGAGATTGGTGAATCGTCATTGAATGCATATTCCAAAAACAGAGGTGTTTAGTAAACCCACATTTCATCAGCTATATTTTAAACTACCTGATGCCCGCAGCTTCGCCCGCAAGAAGTTCGGTTATTGTCCCAAGAGATCATACTACCGGGATAAAAAGTATCCTATGTGTTAATCCAGGTTATTAACTATCTGTGTGCCAAATTTCATCCAAATCCGGTAAGTAGTTTTTGCGTGAAAGAAAAACAAACATCCATACATCCTCACAAACTTTGGCATTTATAATGTTCTCTTTTATAGCACATACCTACATGAAACCATAATCAAATCATGTGATTGACGAGAATAATATTACAGAAATAGACGCGTATATCTGAAACAGACACGTCTAACACAGGTGTAAGATAACAGAATTGTTTTATCCGCCGTTACCGCAGAACGCCGAGTGCTTGCACTGAACCAACTTTAATCCCTGCCCACACTGAGAGCGGGAAGCGGACAGAAATAATTTATTTCAGGCTACAATGGCCCATAGATATATACCTTATAAACAAACATATATAAAGTAAATACCTACAAAACTTGTGTTAATAAATAAGACTTAAAACTATGTCAGTAGCACTTCACTTGTTCACACTCCACTTGTGCTGGCTGACTAGTGGAACTTGTCCGCGGTAGCGACGGAACACCACGTCTTCCTTCATTACCATGGGCAGATAACTATTAACTCGTACCACGAACGTAAAAGAAACCGTGTATAATAAGAAGACCGTATTGTCAGCGCGGAACCGAGAGGATGGCGGCCGTGGTTGGCCGCTAAACACCGACTGCGACCTCGAAGATGCAGTCTGATGATCTTTTACCGCCATGCTTTCAGTATGGCATTACCTTTGACTTTAGCGCGTAAAAGGACAGATACAAGCAGGTCTATACCTTGATAGATGTGTGTGAAAAGACCAAAATTACGTATGTTCAATTGGTAGGATCATTTCTTATTAACACATCGACTTTTAATAAAACCGGTCGAAAATACGAAATTATACGAAAAATGACACTACAAAGTCTCAATTCATAAGATATTTGTTCGTATTAGTAACAAGAGCAGTTTTCACCACTTAAAAATTAAATGGAACGCGATCACATTCAAGAACAGTCACTGTCAGAATCTTTAAAATTATTAGAAACTAGCTTACGCCCGCGGCTTCGCCCGCGTGGAGTTCGGTAATTGTCTCACAGGATCGCACTACCGGGATAAAAAAAAAGTATCCTTTGTGTTAATCCAGGCTATAAACTATCTGTGTGCCAGATTTCAACTAAATACGGTCAGTAGTTTTTGCGTGAAAGAGTAACAAATATCCATCCATCCTCACAAACTTTTGCATTTATAATATTAGTAGGAAGTAGGATTTGCACTAAGAGTAATGAAACTTATATAAGGTCCCATTAAAATAGATGGACAAACTTTTAGAAATCATTCAGACCACCAAAATAAGGACAATGATAAAAAATAAAAGAAAAACGCATTAGATACTTACAAGAAAATAAATCAGCTAACGAAAATACACTAAAAATCAGTGTTTTTTTGGCTTGGCGAAAATACACTAAAATAAAAATGTTGGTTACCCAATGAGTTTATGTCTAAACTTCTAACTTTCTTTTTTATGTTGAATATCTTTGGTTAGACGTACAGAACGCTGTGTTAAAATGTGTCCATCTATTTTAATGGGATCTTATTATACCAGCCTCTACGTAGCGTAGTCCTTACCCCGCTAACATCCCTCACTCGTCTTGTTTGCCCCACTGGCTCGTCTAATGAATCGCCGGCTCTCTGTAAATAAGGCTTAACTGAGTTATCAGTTCGGCCACGTTTAGTAACTAACGCGCTTTGTTTGACGTTACATATGTTTCCTTTTGGCGATGGTTTGTTAGCTCAATGCTACAGGTATAATGGCTTTTTTGGGACGTTTATGTTTATTTTGGGAAACTATTTAGCGAATATAACACCTTATGTTACTTTCTGCAAAATTTATTTTAATGAATTAACGGTACTATGTAATGCCGCGTGTAATAGAACAGTCTGTACCAACATAAGTTTAAAAAAACAAATATGAATACCAGTTTTCAATGACACCTCTACACCTAAGTGAATAACTAACCAATTGCAGCGTTGGAATTCAGTTGTAAATTCGCGGCGCATTTTATTTTTTTCATTTTTGTTTGTCTCTTAGTACTAGTGAAAACAAGGTATAAATTATACATCTGATTCACTTTCACTCAAAAACTCTTATAATAATAGCGCTTCTTCATTAACCTTTCGTGTGCCGGAACGTAGATCTACACGAGACACAATTACTTTTTAATTGTGTCTGTATACTCGGCATACGAGTGGTTAAAGACTAGTCCTATTCTGATTATGCATAGCATTGTGTTTATCACTCTATTCGGCAGCAGTATAATGCAATCTATCTGATCACAAGTTGTATAAAACTAAGTCACATCGGTACGATACCGTTCCGGACCGAGATCGTCCCGCTAACGAGTCGTCTCCGGGGCCCGCACTCGATGTCAACAATTATTTCAGACACGACACGGAACCTATTATGTTTCATGCAAATGAGGCCAGGAAAAATGTGAACGTGTTCTCGGAAACTGATACTGTAATGTTATCTTTTTTAGACAGAAAAATATGTCAGGATTTACTCCGTTAGACTCGGACATCATGTGGGCAGAAGATGAGTTTTGTGCAAGGAAAACACACTGTCTCATCATCATCATCATCTGCCTAGCCTTTTCCCAACTATATTCGTGTCGGCTTCCAGTCTAACCGGATGCAGCTGAATACCAGTATTTTACATGGAACGACTGCCTACCTGACCTCCACAACCAGTTAGTACTGGGTAATACGATACCCCTAGGTAAAACTGGTTGTCAGACTTTTTGGGCCTCTGTCTGTCTGTCGTTTTATTCTGTCGATGACTTTAGAGGCGATTGTAGGATTATTTTGCACAATAAAACTGACAAGGACGCAAAGCATTGATGTTAAAGTCGTCCCCAAGACGAAGGTTCATATTCCACTAGTACCACAAACCATGGGGTACTAGTGGTGGCTCATAAAGGATATTTATAGGCCTCGTATGTGGATTTCTTCTTTAACACTTTTTCTAAATTTTTAATTTTAATTGTCTTATCCCGGAAACGCAAGCGACCTCATGTGTTTTACATACAAAGATACACCATTTAAATGTACAACAGCGCCGCGGGTAGAAACGACCTCAAACGGGATTAAATTGTGACTTCGCTCGCTCGTTCTCTTCTAAACGTTCCCTTTTATGGGTATATATATATAGGAGTGTATTATACCCGTCGTATTGTCTTTAGACTTGTCGCAGACGACTTTGAAGTACGGAACCCTTTTTTCTCGTATCTCTGAAGTGTTTTTTCTTGAGATATGAACCAAATATGAAAATGAAACCCTAGTTTCTTCTAGGTCGTGTGTGTGACGGATATGTTTTTATTTCTCTTTACTTTATTTATATATGAGTTCAACTTCATTAAGTCACTACCTGTTCAAGGATGTATTAGGAGTAAGGACTTTGTGACTAAATCTGACCGGCAGCACGGGTCGATTTTCAAGGTTAAGCCGCGCTTGCCTGGATTGGTCCGTGGATGGGTGACTACCCATTAAATACCTACTGATTTTCCTCCGTGCCTCGAAAAGCACGTTAATTCGATGGTCCCGGCTGTCATTTCTAGATCTTTTTCAGTCGTTATAGGTAGACAGTGTCCCGAAAGTTTGAAAACCAGTGTTACCAAGGGGTATCGTATTATCCAGTACTACCTGGGTTGTGGAGGTCAGATAGGCAGTCGCTCCATATAAAATAATGGTGTTCAGCATTCGGTTTGACTCGTAGCCGACCCAACATAGTTGGGAAAAAGCTAGGCAGATGATGTGTCAGTAAAATTGTGAAAAAGATGGAACTTTGACCGCCAATATCTCCGTAACTAGAAGGTTCCCAGGTATGGTCTAGAACAAAAAAATGATCGCAATGACGGGGATAATAAGTGCCTTTCGAATTCGTTAAGGGTCTTTTTACACCCTTTATAATCACATTAAAGATATGTACTCCGGCTTACCTCTTACAAAATTGACACTTCGCTACTGCTAGTTACTAACAAATCTATTTGCTTTCACGACATCTCTCCACTTTTTTTTTTTTTTTTTTTTACGGATGGGAAATCATCAAATGACTTCTCCCGCTCTGGGTGGAGTGGGAGGGAGTGTCAGACTCTTACTGACTAAAACCCATCCATGTTCCTTCATTGCCCTTTGTGTTCCAGGGCCACGGTATCTCTTTCGAACAGTCCCGCAGCCCACATCTCTACACTCAAGTAGACAGTACAAGGCAGCTGGGCACTGGATTGTATACAAGAAGCGACGAACCGGATGTTGTAACTAAAGTAGAGAGAGGCCTTTCTCGTCAATGAACTCAGCTGTGAAACTGTGCAGAATACTGCAAGTCTCAATTGAGAGACAAACTTGGCCGAATTGTAGCCACGGAAATGATACAGTCGGCAGAAGAGATAGGCATATGGCAGAAATCTATTTATAAATCTAAACTTTCAATCTAATGTTTGCTATTTCTATTTTACAAATCTTTAATTATGAAAGCGAAAGTAAATCTGTTTGTCTTTTAGGACATAAGATAAGGTAGCACGTTGCTTGGAATTTTTTTAGACCATCCACGTTAAAACTCCATTATAATTTTAAAGTGTTTTATTTTATAAGAGTGATGTCAAGGTACTCTCCTTTCAAAAAGCATTCGCCTGAAATGTAAAAATCCAAGATTCGATTTTGTAGAGGAACAAGTGAATGTGAACAACATTACAGGCGAATATTCCCGGTGAGGGAACGTCGTCAAAGATTTGATCACTCAGTAAATGCACAACATCATCATTCTCCTGTCCTTTTCCCAATTTATTTGGGGACAGCGCTGTATGTCTTCTTCTTCCATACTTCTCTATTACTCGTCACCTCCTTTTTAGCCATATCATCCTTCACATATCACGTCCATCCATTGTTTCTTTGGTCTTCCTCCACTCTTATAGCCATCCACATTCATACTCAAAATTTTCCTCATTCCTCCGCATCACATGTCCATAGTACGATACCCAAACCGACAGTATACGCACAACATAGTAAAAATTGGTTCTATGCACTTATTTCTTTGTTTGACTGTACGGTTAACTTAGTAAAAACAGACTTTCTTCAAGAGCTATTTTCTTGAATATCATTCGATTTATAAATGTTCGATCGTTCGGATATTCTATTAATGGTGTTCGATGAGGTGTAAATTCGATTTACTTAGGTCTTTCGATGTTGCCTACGTGAACTTTATATAGGTCAGATTTTGCTGGAAACATACTAACTTGTCGAGATAATCCGTGTTTTACTTACAGATTAAAACAAAGAAAAGGAAAAAGTAAGGGTCCTCAATTACTGAAGATTGTTAGACGAGACCTCACAATAATCCTCTTAAAGAAACTTTCTGCAAAAAAACGACCGACTTCCAAAAAAAAAAACTATTAGTCTAAAATAACTTTACTTTCAAAAGTCGGTGACTTTGTTTGTTTCATTGACTTTTTAGTGTTTTTTTGGAAGCCGGTTTTTTTTGCTTTTTTTTTTTATTTTACCATTTTTTGTTGTAGTATACACACATACATGTCATGAATTAATTTTTACATTGTAACTAGAAGTTATTAAGAGATCATCTTGTTGTCAACACAGCCCAAGAATAAAAAATCCGAATTAACACGTTAATTGCTAAGCCAATTGGCTGAACTTACCTAGATGGCCAAAAAAAATCGTTGAATGTCTTCCCTAGTGGCCTAAATAAATACCAGAACCCAATACGTTGCGGCCGCTATTTTATAGCTCGTAAATAATTGTAAGGCACCATCACGCGACGTCGCGTTATGTGGCAATTAACGTGAGGAAAAAAAACAAATTACTGAACCGATTTTGATGAAATTTCTATGCTACCAATTGGGAAGTATATCCTTTCACTTGTTTTTTTTTTTTTCAAATCGGTTTGGAAATAACGGAGTAATCAGGTAACTAACATAAAAAAGAAAAAATTATACAACCGAATTGAGAAACTCCTTCTTTTTGAAGAAAATCCGTTAAAAACACGCTGAAATTGAGGAGAAACAAACTCTTTCACTTTCATTTCATGTCTCTCAGAAGTAAAGCTTACGTTTTCTTAATTAGATCATCTTACAGCTTAATTAAGGGTACCTACTTCGAATTAATATAGTCCTTCTGATGGTTTTTGTTCATGGCGGTTAATCTCAGCGGAGACTAGCCAACAACGCCTTAGTGTCATTAGTGTCTGCTTCGTTGGTCTAGTGGTCGCAAGTGCGACTACTGAGCATGAGGTCCTGGTTCGATACCCGGGTCGGGCAGTGTTATTGGGTTTTCCCATCAGGAGTTTCTCAGTAGCAGCCACGGAATCTGGATTTGTGCCCGGTTGATGGCAATAGGCTCGCCCCCTATTACATGGGACATAAACATAACTAGCGAAATGTGAGTATACTATTAGATACACCTCTGCCTAACCCTTCGGGGATTGAAGGCGTGATGTTATGTTAACACTTTGTCTTTCCTAATTATCGTGATAGCCCAGAAGTTAAGGCCTCGCCTGTCATGCATGAGGTTGTGGGTTCAAATCCGGGCAAGGTCAAATGTGACTTTTTCAATTCATATGTACTTTCTAAGTTTACCTTGGACATCACAGACATCGGTGAAAGAAAACATCGTGAGGAAACCTGGACTTATAATTAATATAAGTCTGAAATCGCCAACCCGTCTTGAGCAAGCGTGGTGATCAATGCTCGTGCCTTCTCTGTATGAGAAGAGGCCTTTGCCCAGCAGTGGGACAGTAACAAGCTGGTATTATTAATTATCATGGAATACTGTGCGCTAATTTCCTGCACCATAGAATGATCTCTATTTTTTCCATTAAATACCTACTTTACGTTTAACACACTTTTCTGCAAATATATACTTTATTTCCCAACCAAAAAGTTGATATTCTGTAACTCTGATAACGTAATTTCCCCCTACATGCGAAGACAAAGCAATTTGCGAGCGATCCCCGATTGACGGTGATGTATGAATATAGATTACCTGTTGAACTTATAAGCCTGGCGAGCGTTTAATGGTCGCTATCGATCGATCGTGTGGGAAAACACACGAGTTCCTGGAATTGTGGTTGTATGGAAGTATGAAGTACTAAGGTTTTGAAGATAGAAGCCTTTCTTATGCAGATTCAGCTATTTTAGCCTGTAAAAGTGTACCTAACCGTTTACTACGATAGACTCTTTAACCTTCCGCAGAAATATGTTGAAGATAAAATTTTGAAATAAATCTTTATAAGAACTTTTATGACATTATAAATGTCCTCTGACCATGTTAGTAAAATAAATAAAACAACATTATAAATGCGAAAGTTTGTGAGGATGAATGGATGTTTGTTACTTTTTCACACAAACCCTACTCTACAGATTTAGATGAAATTTGTCATACAGATAGTTTATAACCTAGAGTAACACATAGAATACTTTTTATCCCAGTAATACGATCCCGTGGGACCATTACCGAAACCCATGCGGTCGAAGCCGCAAAAATCAAAACCTTTCTATTCCCTATCAAATAAGGAACAAACAAAAATGAACACCACAAGAATCCTTTAACAAAATCAAATCTACAAAATAACGATGACAGATATCGAAAAAAAATTGAACATCCAACATGGCGGGCGAGTAAACACATAATTCACTTTATTATTTTGTTTTTCTCACAGCTACTTATCATCGTAATGTATCGCCGTCTGTATCAATGGACTCCTTTGACATTTTGTAAGCATACGCCTTTTTATAAGGCTAAATACTAACAACATTATTTGTGCCTAAAAATAGACAGCGAGATATTTTCTCGTGATTTAAGTCGAGATAAATTGGTTCGGTGGATTTTTCTGGTACGAATGGCTGTAATTTATATGAAGCTTAATTTAGATGTGGACTGCGATAAGCTGTTCCCAACAATCAAGACGGGGTATGAAAAAAGCTAAATGAATTCACAAAACAGTAGTCTTAACATAAATCTGAAAGTTTTTGATGTGAAACGTTTATTGGCGTGACGCTGTCATGGCGTGATGCCTCTACGCTACCGCTCTCAACTCCCTTGAGTGCGCGCGCATTTACAGTATAGTATAAAATCAAATAAAGAAAAAGTTAACTATACAGTTTGTTACTTTTTCTTTACTTTACACCGTATTTCTTATTAATTATGTGTTTCACATCTTCCGGGCGTCCCGTGACGGCTGACTTTTTTCCTTTTTTTTTACTTTTGCGTATTTCCACCACGAATTAGCAGCCCAGAGCTTGGATTTGTGCCCGTTTAATGGCAATAGGCTCTAGTCCTAATACATGAGACTTAATCAGAGTTGCCAAAAATGTAGGTGTACCTGTACACCTCCGCCTAACCCTTCACGAAAAGCAGGTGTGATGTGATATTTTTCTAAAGAAAAATACTGCCTCCGTTTTCTAAAGACCACAAAAAACGGGCATAAATCATTCCTCATTGGCTCAAAGTAAAAATACTGACACGATAAACTAAACGCTTGTTCGTATAGGTTTGCATGTTCAGTTGTGTGTGTTTACCGACTGTTACCACTGATTGATAGAGGCATATTGATTCACTGGGTAATTACCGCACCGACAATGCATTGAGTGGTCGTATGGTGGTCATGGCGTGGCCATAAAAATTGCTTTCCTAGAAAAAAAAAGTGAACCTTGGCCATTTTTAGGGTTCCGTACCTCAGTCGGCAAAAACGGAACCCTTACAGGATCACTTTGTTGTTCGTCTGTCCGTCTGTCAAGACCTTTTTTTTCAGGAACGCGTGGAGGGATCAAGCTGAAATTAATATCAAACACTTAGGTCTGCTACCCCTTGGAGCAGTGAAAAATCAAACTTGTAAGTCAACGCGATCAAAAGATATGACCGTTTGTCTCATATTTTGCGATTTCACAAGGAATCAAAACCTATAGGGTACTCTTCCTGTTGACCTAGAATCATGAAATTTGATAAAAAGCAATGTCTTACAACACAAATATGTAGTTTAAAAACAAAATATCTACAAATTTATACGGAACCCTCGGTGCGCGAGTCCAACTCGCACAAGGGCGGTTTTTTTATTTGTTTTTGTTGAAGTGTCGATTATATGGCGCGTATTTTTCCTATGATGGAATACTGGTTTAATTCAACACTTGCATTAATTATACTGGTTTAAAAAAAAAATGGACCTGTAAGCCACTGTTATTTATAATCGAACCCATTACTCATTTGGGTTCTTGCCCGCAGTCCTATCTCAAAATCTCACCCTGTATAACATAAATTATGGCTACTGCATTCACGACAGTACAACTGTTTGTATATACTTACTGTGAATGCAGTAAACCATAACTTCTGATAGGATTTTCATAAAATATACGCAACTGAAACACCAGTTCTATGTAGTAGATCGTGCAGTTAAATCATATTTTAATTTTCATACCGTTACTTCGAATATGCCGTGAGATTTTCTGTGTTTTAACACCCACAAGGGAAATATTATTACTCAGTGTTTTTTGTTTTTTTTTTTACGGATGGGCATTCATCAAATGTCTCCTCCCGCTCTGGGTGGAGTGGGAGGGAGTGTCAGACTCTTACTGACTAAAACCCATCCATGTTCCTTCTTTGCTCTTTGTGTTCCAGGGCCACGGTATCTCTTTCGAACAGTCCCGCAGCCCATACTCAGTGTTGGCATAATTCTTAAAAACCTATAACAATTTTTACATGAACGCAGATTAAAAATAATTTTCCATAAGGTTTCACAATTCATGAGTCCATTTCCTTTAACAACTGTTGTGCCAGTTGTAAAAGTCCACCGAAGCCGGAAATAGGAAACATAGAGAACTATTTCTAAACATTTCAAACTGTTTAAATCCGCTTAGTTTCCATGTTCAGCATTAGCTTAACCCCAATCCGCCACTTTGCCCCCAATACAACCGAATGATCGTATTACCCAGCAGTATTGGGGGCTTGGAGCACAGTGTGCGGTCCCCAATCCCCCGAGTGTTGGGGGTCTCGTCACGTCGTGTAAAGCTATAACCGTTTGTTACAACGATGGTAGAGGCCCCGGGGAGTTCGGAAAAAGCAACACCGATACCTCTTACCTATGATTGCATTTCATGCTGAGCCAAAGAACCCCTGAAACAATGATTGGAAACAGGCTTATCTAATAATAAGACCGTCTGAAAGTAATGGGATCCGCAAAAAAATGGGCTGGAATAAATGTCATATTATATATCCATGAAAAGAGCTTGATGTCGGTCTTACTCAGATTATTTTTGAAAGGAGAATAATCTATCTATCAGTGGCGAAGGTACCACACAACTCTATTCCTACCGGATTCCCTTTGAAATATGGCACAGTCAGTAATCTATAGACAAATAATATAATCTCATTAAAGATATGTACTCCGGCTTACCTCTTACAAAAATTGACCCTTCGCTACTGCTATTTGTGTTAAAGTAGTCCTGTCTACTGTGTGATGGAAACCGCACCCCGCAGACTTTGCACGTAGACGGATTTTAAAATAAGTTTCGATAAACGGATTCCAACTCTTACTAGATATTTCCTGTAACATAATACTTCGGAATGAATAGACACGATCGTTGACCTTCAATTAACTTGGCATATATACACATTCTACTAGCAGAGTATTTCCCTTTCACACATGGCTATACGGTAGTTATTTTACAAAAACTGCTCTGGCACATTTTTGTAGCGTAGGCACGTCCAATCTGGCAAACCAAACAACAAAACGAGTTTTGAGCTTTTTAATTTAATTACGAACAGTAATTTAACGTACTTACTTATTCAGAAGTTATTTCATTCAGACAAACTCTCTCCCAAGCTTACAGTAAGTATCGCAACAATCAGTTTAGTTTTAATAGGATTGCTATCTCGTTTCCACACAAAAAGAAAGTGTCTAACTATGAACAATTTGGTCAATAAAAGTTTGTCAGCAAAACAAAACTCGTCGCTTCGTCGGTAGACGGCGTCTCCGACAATAGCCCAAAACAAAGTTGATATCTCGGAGGGTTTCATTAAAATTGACAATGGTGCTTTTAGCGTTGATTGTCCGCCACCCTCGCCTTCCGAAATATTCGCGAAAATCATTAAACGAAGACGACATAACTTGTTTAGGCTGTAACTGTGAGAAATAAAGAGTTTATGTCGAAAACGAGGGGTAGATTAAGTAGATTAGTAACGTAATCAACTTTCAACATTGTTAACTACATTTTGTAACAATGAATTTTGATTCTTATTCAATAAACCGCAATTCTAAAGATGTGAAAATGTTTTAGCCTCATCGCGTTCTGAATAAATGCGAGAATGAAACTCAAACATCGCAATCCATTTGAGCTCGTCAAATTTTTCGTGTTACAGAATAATTTGTCTGCATTGAAAGCGGCAGCTGTACAAGTACAGCATTCATATCACTTCATGAAAAACTCGAGAAGATAAATGGGATCATTTACTCCCATATATCTCGGCGCTCCTTATTGTGAATATCGTGGACGATATTATTGGATGTAAAAACGATTTGCTGCGCGAAATGTAAGGGTGAGGCCAGATAAGGCGTTTGAGTTAGGTTCTTTGACCCTGGGGCGGCCCCGGCGTCGTCGCTCCCATTCATCACCTATTTTTTAACAAGGAGCTCTAAATTTCTCAGATTTTTTTACTTATAACGAACGCCGTTAGTGTCAGTATCGATTACTAGCTGCAACACTGTTCAATATTTTTAAATTGTTGTTTACACAGTTTACATCGCTATGCTAAGCCAGTTTTGGACTAGTTTCACTAAACCATCTATTTAGATTCCCTGTTTAAAGATAAGATGTGCTAAATATCTATAGATTTTAAAAAGCATGCAAAAGCCAATATAAAATGGAATCTTCCAACTTTGACCTCGCTCCATGTGATGACCTCGCCTTTACACTAATTTAGGACAATACTCACGTAGTAGATATTCCCGTACTTACACAATCCATGCACAGAACATTCCCGTACATTCAGGCCACGGCCGCACAAAGGTCCTGCAGGTTGCCTTCCCGCCAACAATGGCTGTTTCCCTGCTAATGTCATGCAAACTGTGGAAACTGTGTCCTGTCCTGCATTGCAAACTAACAAATGGATCGGAATAGTTTAGAAAAGTGAGTTTTGTACACACAGGATATCGTAGTTGTATTGATAAATATATTATTATTATTTTATTTACAACCTAAACCCTTAACTGTTATTTTAATAAAGGGTGTAAAAAGACCCTTAACGAAGCCGAAAGGTACTTGTTCTCCCCGTCATTGCGATCATTTTTTTGTTCTAGACCAAACCTGGGAATCTAGTTACGGAGATATTAGGGGTCAAAGTTTATTTATTTATTTATTTTACTATTTATGTACACACAGTAGACAACACAGGAAAATAACATTATAATATATGAGTACATAGGTACTGCTTATTTCATACGAAATTTCTGCCAGCAGACCTGCAAAAGGAGAAATGAAAAAGAAATGTAGACAATAGTGTGTGAGAAAAGGAAGAGAATAATGAGTTTATGTGCCTTACCAACTTTTTCACAAGTTTTTTTTTAAATACATGTTTTTAATGTAAGATTTTTACTTTAAACACCTTCACGACCCCCGTACTGTTCAATCCATCCATCAGCACAATGTTTTGAGTGCGTTACATTGAGTTTTACCGTAAAATTTGATTTTTCACCCCAAAAAAAAAAGTCGTTTCCCAGCAATAATTTTTGCGTAAAGTTACTTAGTTTGATGTACAGAATGCTTGGTTGACGGCTTCGTGAAGGGTCTGTTTACACCCTGTATGTTTATCGGATTCGGTCGTTAGTATGGGCATAAAATGAATTAGAAAGCGCGCCTGTGTGCTGTGGTGACATCATGATCATCTACTTACCAGTCTACCCACAACACAGCATGCTTGTACAGAGCCCTGATGTTCAGCTCGAGGCGAGGGCGATAGTCAATGTCTGAACGCGGCGGAGTTGAGACGTCTTGGAACTGTACCCAATTCATTGTGCCCCGTGTTATTGTGTTTAGTTGTGATCTCAAGTGATTCGTTAGTTTGCTAGAAACAGTGTATTGCACCCAGTGTGTTTTCAAAGCACGAAACCCATCGTCTGCCCACAGCACAGACTAACGGAATAAATCCTGCCGATTCCGACATGTTTATATTTTGTTCCAATTTTTATAAGCATGCTTTGAGAAAGAAGTAAAAATGTTTACACATACTAAACTCCACATTTAAAACCCGTAGAAGCTTATTAATATAAATTAAATCTTGACGAAAATCTTGCTTGATCCTTCAAAATTCCCTTGTTTCTTTCTATTTCCAGCAACTTGTTGCAGTAGCAACCAATATTATTCTGATCTTTACGTAATTGCCTCGTTACCTTCCTTCCTATCTAGCACTTATTATGGCAGCAGCTTTAAGCCCCGTACTCACTATCATGTGCTTTGTCATGCCTCACATTCAAAAATGATTTCAGGCATACTTCCCCGTCACATTTCTCACGGAATAAGGCCGTGCGGGACATGACTTGTGCCCTAGTGTGGACGATGCTTTACGTTGTAAATACTGCTTTACAGCGCTACATCGCAGCGCTTGAACAAAGTTTGATTTATGCGCCCTCTGCCGGCGCACAGACGGTAACTGAAAAACAAAGTAATACGTGTGTTACATTCTTTTGAACACGTTTTTACATAAACATAGCAATTTCGTAATTGGTTCGCGAGTAGATTGCTTTTTGTTAGCGATTTTTTTCGAATTTATGCAAGTTTGTTTGTTTAATACTCGTACGATGCGAGGTTACACGTGCGCGGTTTATTGCAAGTACATGTTGTTGTATACTTGCGAGTTTATTGCCAGAGTAAGCACATTTTGAACTTGTAATAAGTGTAGAGACTCTCATTGGAAAATAAACTTGTGTAACTCCAAACCTCAAGCGCAAGTTAACCTGACAAGTAAGTAGTAACTAAGAAAAACTGAAACTTTCTACTTGCAGACATCCTTTAACAAGATTTACAAGAAAACTCAGACGGTGAAGGTAAATGACACCGCCGCCCTCCATCAAATCGTAAACTTTCCACAAATCAAAGGAGTTCAAAGGTTTTAGTTCGGTTCATTGCACAGTAGCTTTATGCAGAATTTTGCACTTTCTCTAAGTAGTTTGCCACCTGAAGCGCCGCTCAAAGCGACTTCGATTGCCTTCGCGACACTTCACTTCTCAAATAGATAGTCGCGTAGCGCTACGGTGCTATGGTGCTACGGCGTAGCGTGTAGCTTGTTTGTATTATAATCAACATTGCCGTGGATTTAAACATGATTCGGTTTTCGTTTATTTCCGTGGAATTTATAACGGAAGGTTTATTGTGTATTAGTAAACTATTATTAAACTTCGACTATTAAAAGTACTAAATTAAATTTAAAAAATAACTGGATAATTATGCATACCTACGAGTGTATTGTTTATAAATTACTTAGTTTAATCAAATACACGCATTTTCTTAAATTAAATATTTACTACATGATTCAATTAAACGAACTGGATAACATACCGCCATCTTCAAACTCCGGCTGTTACTGAGAAATTCCTAATGAAAAAACCCAAAAACACTTTGCTCAACCTGGAAATCGAATCCAAGACCACATAATCAACCACCAGCGACCACGATACTATCCGGGGCAGTTAACAAATATATTACACCATATTACAAAACGCAAATTATATTAATTCCCGATAATGCAGGTAATATCAAACTAATTCAATTTACATACGCTCAATATAATTCAATTTCAAATGCAATTTGAACCACATCATGTGTACAAACGATTTGCCAATAAAATGTTTTAGTAAACAAATGCAGGTAGTTATTGAAAACGTTCGAGCAGGAAATGGGACTGCCGTGACCAGCGGGGCTCGTCACGCGGTAACTATGTCATCTCATCCAAATAGATTTTAGCTGTATTTTAGCGCTTCGTCGGGCGAAAGTATAATTATGAAATGATTTAGTAGGCTGTTTAACATTAAGGGAGAAAAAAAAGGGGTATTCCTCAAAGCGCAACTATTTTTAAGCGTAACCAACTAAGCGCAACTAAATTATACCTCGAAGCGCAACCATGATGATAAATAAAGATGGTTATGATGGATTCATTAACAATATTTTTCATCATGGTTGCGCTTTGAATACCCCGAAAAAAATCGTGAAGCGGTTCACAGAAAACATTTACCTACCAAGTCCTAATAGTTTCGGAATAAAGTGGCTGTAACATACAGATGGACAGACAGACAGACATGACGAATCTATAAGGGTTCAGTTTTTTGCCATTCGTCTACGGAACCCCTTCATTTTTGAGCTTACCTTACTAGCTGTTTATCGGCATGTATTCTTTTTTATTCAAATATCCAGGGAACAGTTATACCCAGGACCCAGTATAACTATTTGTCAAAGTCACAGCTATTGGTTCGGTTGTGTTAGCATGAATAACAACAGACCGATGTACAGAATAACTTTCGCATTTATTACATGGGTTACGTTGCGTGATTCTTCTCGTCTTGTTTTTTTAGTCAAAGTCTATTTATTTTCTGAAATTCAAGTAAACATCACTTTCAACGATGAAAGGTCACGCAAACAGACCAGAGTTTCTCCCAAGCGTGATGATTATTGTAACACTAGCTTTTATGCCCGCGGCTTCGCCCGCGCGATCGTACTACCGGGATAAAAAGTATCTGATATGTTAATCCAGGTTATAAACTACCTATGTGCCAAATTTAATCTAAATCCGGTCAGTAGTTTTCACGTGAAAGAGTATCAAACAGACATCTATACTCACTCACAAACTTTCACATTTATAATGTTAGTGGAATTCACGTACAGCCTGTTACAATAAATTTATCATCAGTGTTCTAAATGTCTAAATGATCGATTAATTATTATAGTTAGGTAATCACTTAATAATTAACAATGTAAATTCGTATTTAAGCAGAATAAGCTCAAAATGCCGATTCGACTAATACCAATGCATTAATTAAAACGTCCCTAATGAATGGACAAATAAGCCTTTTGTGTGGTATTTAATGTAGTAGTAACTACTCTAGGGATGTGGAATAAATGTTGAATGAAAAGTGTCGACACTGTGTTGATTTCTTTAATCGTAACAAAAGTCGATCGATACCACGACGACGACGACGACGTGCTAGCTGTTAACGTCTTTTTTTTATTTTTTTGTACTGTCCTGTTGGATTTATTAATATTTGTTTTGCGTTGTATGTTTATTGTATTTTTTTGTCATTTTGTATGCTGCACGTCATGTCCCTGCGACAAATAAATATTTTTCTTTCTTTTATGCCTACTTCATCATCATCATCTGCTTAGCCTTTTCCCAAATATTTTATTATCGGCTTCCAGTCTGACTGCATGCAACTAAATATCAGTATTTTACATGTAGCGACTGCCTATCTGACCTCCACATCCCATTTGTACTGGGTAATACTCGTACGATACCCCCTAGAAAAGATTGTTTGTCAGACTTTCGGGCCTCTGGCTACCTGTAACAACTGACAAAGATCAACAAATGACTTCCGGGACCAAAGGTTTCAATCGATACCTACTCATTGGGTATTAAGTTTTTTACAATTTATTAAGGTACTTATCTGGTATTTGAAATACCTATTCGTCCAAATTACCAATTAGCCCCTCAAATTCTTATTGTTTATTCGCGAAGAAAATCTGAAGTCGCAGGAACAATAATATCGAGTATTATTTACCCGAACATTTAATAACTTGGTAAATTTTGGGTAAAGTATCGATACTACTCAAGTGTCGTAGAATTTTACTATTTATTTTTATTTAACACTTTTACCACAGAGTACAGGGGCAGTTTCTACCAGTCAACCTTTGGGTTATGCAGGGACAAACAGCGATAGGTGTAAATGTGAATTTTTTTTTTTTTCTTTATTCAAGGACTGTCTCATTGGTCTAGCGGTCGCCAAGGCGACTGCTGAGCATGAGGTCTTGGGTTCGACTCCCAGGTCCAGTAAAGTGTCATTGGGTTTTTCCATCAGGACTTTCTCAGTAGCAGCCACGGAGATTTGCGCCCGGCTGATGGCAATAGGCTCGCTCCATGGCACATGAACATAATTGACGAAATAAGGCAAGCGCGACTGCTGAGCATGGGGTCCTGGGTTCGATTCCCTGGTCGTGTAAAGTGTCATTAGGTTTTTCCATCAGGGATTTCTCAGTAGCAACCACGGAGCCTGGATTTGCGCCCGATTGATGGCAATAGGCTCGCTCCATGGGACTTAAACATAACTGACGAAATGTGGTACTTATACCTCTGGGTAACTCTACGTTGATTACAGGCGTGATGATGTTACTACAAGATAAGAATTATAACATAACTAATTCGTAGTTATTATCGATACTTCTTTCCCAACAACATTAATGAAGTACGATTTGCTTTGTTTTCGTTAAGTCGTGTGTGTTTTGATTGTTTTTGTTTCAAACTAAATAACTGGAATGTTATTGCTCAACGCCGGTTGATTAATTGGCTAATCAAACCGGCTCGCAGCTGATGGATGTATATTATTCTTAAAATAACGAATAAATTACTTTGTGTTTAGTCCTTCGAACTTTTATACAACCTTAGTCAACAAAATAGATGGAAAAAGTATTTAATCCTGCAATTCATGATTAATTGTTTGTTAACGGATGCTACGAAAATCGAACGTGATTTTTTAAACAAGTGCGAGTCGTACCGTTCCGTTCCGTTAAAAATATTTTGAATCTGTCAAAAGTAGAATCTGTCAAATATAGAATCTGTCATATGTAGAATCTGCTAAAAATTGTAAAGCGGTTCACAGAATACATCTACCTACCAAGTTTCAACTGTGTACTCCTAATAGTTTTGGAATAAACTGGCTGTGACATAAACGGACAGACAGATATAACGAATCTATAAGGGTTCCGTTTTTGCCCATTCTGCTACGGAACCCTAAAAAAAGATAAGTATAATAAGGTAGAAATCTTTGAAGGTTTATCAACCCAAACAATCAAATATTAAAAAAATAAGAACGTGAGTCCAAAAAGAATGAGTTTCATGAACAATAATGAATGCTCAGCATTTCGCCCGTTATATTTTAAGTAAATATGTCATAGTCTTCTGATCTATGTAAAGTATTCACGCTGCCGACGCAAAGCGCTTATCTTATTCATACTTTAAGACCAACTCGTCTTTAAGTAGTAAGAAGATTTATCTCTCGGGTACTTAAAAACGGATTTCGTGGTTTACGGGGCATTTACTGTTGTATAAATAAAACAGTGAGAATAAAAACTTGACTACAAACCATCAACCGAGTTATGGACTTGCACTGACATAACTTGGATCATAACTCCAGGTGTTTACTACAATATAGATAGGTACAGTGATTTATTGTTGTTTTATGGTGTTAAGATAGACTTTTCACCATGTATACAAGCTGAAAGGTGGCTAAATAATAACAGCCGCTCGGGTCGATCTTTAGGTTAAACTGTGCTTGCATAGGTTGGTCTGTGGATGGGCGACCACCCACGAAGTTTCCTCCGTGCCTCGGAAAGCTCGTTAAGCCATTGGTCCCGGGCGTCATTTGTAGATCTTTGACAGTCGTTAGGTAGTCAGTGGTCCAAAAAATTTGACAACAAGTCTTACCAAGGGGTATCGTATTATCCAGTACAAACTGAGTTGTGGAGGTCAGATAGGCTCGCTCCATGTAAAATACTGGTATTCAGCTGCGTCCGGTTAGACTGGAAGCCGACCCCAATATAGTTGGGAAAAGGCTAGGCAGATGATGATACAAGCTGGAAGGTTAACCGCCGCACAAACGCTAACCACGTATTCAGTACAACATTCTAAATCCCTCATAGTTTTCTACAAAAGTGCCTGTAAAATGTACCGTACCTACACGGTCAAAACGTATGGAACGGCTTGCGTTTGGCCACAACTCGCCTGATGTGATGCGATGATGCGGCCTAGGGTGGAGCACGCTTGTTCAGAAACTGATTCCATCGAATTTATAGATCCAGATTATAATGATCAGGGAACAGAGAAGCCAGCAGTAAATTCCATTGACTGAACTGACTGGTGTTCGGATGATGTACTGAATTCGGTGTAATCGTTTGTGTATCGATATCCCTTCCGTTGACCCTTCTACCCTGTATACGAAATAGGGCATCGCCTACACCACTGCCTAGTCCGCACTGGTTAAAGTCTAAAAAAGTGTATCACCCCACTTTCATTGCAGATGTCGAAATAATAAGTCGAGCAGCTACTTCTTTTTTTATTATAATTCAGTTAGCGTAGGCTTTAATTAGCGTTTCAAAACAATGCCCTATTATCAGCAGTGGTGATGCATGGTGATTTTAGAGAACGTCAAAATACATAACATTATTTAATATCCACCTCATGAAAGTCTTCTATTATCCAAAATCCAGTCATATAAAACCTCTCACGTTTTTAGTCCAACAAGGTGTGTCCATATATCCGGACCAATGTCCTCCAAGCCATTAAAACGCGTGCATCGTTGCCAAAAGCTATTTATATCCATTACCGCGTTTGTTTTAGTATTTACCGACTTGGTAAATACTAAAACAAACTCACAAAGCGACGCCCGCCCGTTTAAAATCAACACCATTTAGAAAGTTAATGAAATGTTTAATGAAAACAAATGACACGCGCAATATGAGGGCCGTTTGTCTGAATAACAGAAATCTGTGTCCGTTCGTAGCTCGTAATAAAAGATTGTTGCCCAAAATCATTGTTGTTCCAATTACATACATAAGCCTTACGTTTTCGAAATATATATTTGCTGAAGTATTTCAGGAGATTGGGTACAATGTTTTGCATACTAAAGATATTGTCGTCTAGAAGAAAAGTCGGCCTCAATTGTATAATTCTGTCTATTACATGGATTAAAACCGTGTTCAATTTGTGATTGTATCTTAAACAGCACCCTTAGGCATAGTTCTAACAAGTAATTATAAACATTACTGCATTCTGTTTCAAATATATCGCACAAAGTCTAGACATTGTTAACGCTGTATGTTCAAATATCAATATTAATAAGAAAAGATAAGATGGCAGTACTCCTCGATACGGCTCGCATTGTGAGGAGGTTCCTGTCTCTGGAGTCCTAACCACCGCTAGCTTGGACCCTGCTCCCGACACCGGCAGAAACCTATTATTTATATTTTTTTGTGTGTGTGTGTTTTTTTTATATGTAAAAATATATAGAATGTGTATTTAAATATGTAAGAAGGAGTGACGGCAACATATTCAGTATTAACAGCGACTTCCAATGAAGTCGCTTTGGTTCGTATATGCAAAGATTGAAATCATAACATACACTTTTTCACGCTACGTGCAGGGGGCACGTAGCGTGAAAAAGTGTTTTCACTGAGCAGAGTAAGCCCGCGTACATCCCTCATGGAACGATAGCCAATTGTAATATCAGTGAGATAGACAGTAATATTCAAAGACAGGGACATTCGAAAGTGCCTGTAATGGTCTAATTGAAATACATTATTTGAGTTGAGTTGAGAGTGAGTTAAGTTTGTAGATATTTCTCAGATGAGACCTTTTACAAGAAGCTTAGACTTATAGCGGTTGTAAACAGGATTTATCGGGCAAAAACATTAACTGATATACATTGCTCATTAACCAGAATGAAAGATACGAAGGACTGAGCGCGAGCTATCTCAATTTTTCAAATTCAACAAATTAACTCTGTGTGTGATCTGGTTATTACAGGCTGAGTTTTTGCCCGAGTTTTTCAACCTAACCCTATTGAAACACTTACACGGGTAACCTTTTCGGTCCCTGTTCAAATGTCATTGAAAATTATACATGTAGGACTGACCAGGTTTTCGCCGTTAATCCCTTAGTCACGTCTTACAACCACCACAGTTGGATATAGGTACATTGTAATAACAACATGAATTATAGGTACAAGTGTGTCCAACATGTTCTGAGGTGTACTTAACACATGTCAGCCTATGTTTATGTTACGTGCTAATTAATCGTCATTGAAGTGGTCGGGTAAACCTCAAATTAATTGCTTGTAAGACTGCGCGAACAATGTATCGGTTCAGTAGGTTTGAGGCGTGAATTACCTACTTAATGCCTGTTTGAAAGATGTTAACGGTTGTTATAAATACAGACGAGATGATCGTTCGTAAAATTATAGAAAATTTATTATAGCACACTCAGTTTCATGCTTACTTCTTTTATCACCAGATGTTTATTCAAGTTTAGCAAAAAACCGCGTAATGAGATCAACGCGCAAACTGTCACCACATTTTTTTTAATAATCGACGAAAAGTACTACGCTGGTGGATCCAAAATCATACAGAATTCAATTCATTCATTTATCACGCAAAAAAAAGTTTAAGTCAACGCGACGGTTTGAAAGACAACCCACGCGTAGCCCGTAGCATCTTCCGGAACCAGTCGGCGCGTAGCGGTGACGTCAGGGCATGGTATGAATATGACGTCACTGCTACGCTTGCTACGCCGTAGTATACGGTACAAATCCGCTACGCATTGAGTCAAGTTTGACTGCATTTTGGTATTTTTGTAGCTATAGATTTTTAACTGCCTCGTTGCTCTACTGGTCGCGGTCTGATTTCCAGGTCGGGGAAAGTGTTATTGAATTTACGGGAATTTCTTAGTAGCAGCCTTAAATCTGGATGCCTGTGTGATTGATGGCAATAGGATCCCTCTCTTTTACATGGAACGTAAAAATAAGTGGCGGAAAGTGGGTATTACTACCTATACGTAAAACTCTGACTTACCCTTCAGAGCTTACAAGCGTGATGCTATTCAGGGTGGAAGGGACACCGATGCAAAAACGGTCACGTATTCATTACATAATTCTGAAACACATCGAAATTTTTCATCGGTAATTTAAAAAAAAGTTCCATACATTTTTAACCGTGTAGGTATTGCAATTTTCTAGGAAACAGCTGTTTTACGTATATGTTAAACTATGTGGGGGGTTCAGAATGTTGTACTGAAAACGTTTTAGCCGTTCGTGCGTCGGTGTCCGTTCCATCCTGTATATGCTTCAGTTATTTGTATACAGTCCTAACTGTTTCACTCCAAATATGCATATAATACAAATTGAAATGCCTACAAAAACTATCCCAAAGATCGACCGAAAATTATCCTAAATCCAAAAGACCCTCAATGTTTAGAATTAAACAGTGGAATAAACTAAAAATTGAGTCAAATTATCCAAATCTGGGGTCGGCATTAAATCAAGGCTTAACAGCTTAGTCTCAAGGGCTGCTTGTTAGACGGCAATTGGTTCCCGACGGACCGACGCTTTTTCCCGCGGAAATTGGGTACATGCGGCGGCCATCTTGCATATTCTACGGATACATTTCGTACAAAACAATTTAGTTGATGTAGTCTTTGGTAGTTTAATTAGAAACTTGCTAGTGTAGGTATGGTAAAAACTTACTATCTCGGATTTTGTGAAGTTCAGGTTTCATGTGACAACCCAAACATATAAGTGCTATACCACTATATCAGTCAAAAAAGTATCGGGAATGGATGATTTGTTTATGGTTCCAAATTCTTTTTTTTTTTTTTTATTGTTTGATTGACACAACTGTTTTCTATTTTCGCGCGGAGTTTGACTTGCATTTGTTATTTAGATTAATACAGTGCTGTTTTTAGTTAGATCATTAGTGTGTATTGCGAATTTCATAATGGACAAATAGTGACTGAACATCCTTATTCAAGTTTGAGAGAGATAGCCGCTGAACTTTCTGGTGTCACGAGTCGATCTGTATCATTTTAACGACGCAACATTCATGAAACGCAATATTACTGGTGACGAGACTAAAGAAAATTCTTGGATTTTGCACAACGATAATGCTTCTCGCATAAGGCCATCATAGTGAACGAATTTTTGACTAAGAGCTCAACAATTCCATCGAGCAACCACCTTATTCACCAGATATGGCTCCAGCCGAATTTTTTCTTTTTCCTAAACTCAAATTAGCACTTCGTGGCATCCGTTTTCATTCGGTAGAAGACATAAAGGAGAATTCGCGGCGAAAACTGAACTCAATTCCGGAAAAAGCGTTTAAAAATGTTTTGATGATTGTATTCTTCGTTCGCTGTATCGTTTCTGAAGGAGCATACTTCGAAGGCGATAAAATAGCTTTGAATGAATAACTAACATTTTGTGTATTATTGGTCGTTTCCCGGTATTTTCTTGACAGAGCAGTTTTTGCGCTTCTGGAGGTGAAACTTACCACTGCTGCAGTTGCTATAAGCCAGCAATGTAGTTCTTTAAATGGTAATAAAGCGGTGCTACACACAATAGTTTTCCGGTATGGTGCAGCCCAGCCAAGCGCTAAAATCAAATTTTACCAAGCCGAAACATATATTAATCATTGATGGTGGACATCACTTCATCACGTCTAAAATGATGTAAATAAACACTATTTTGGCAAAGTGTAGGTAAATAACGTTTCTACTTTAAAATTGTACGTAACGTAAAGAGATATTTACTGTTGATAGTGAATTACCTTTACAGCGCCACCGCGCGAAAACGGGCAACCCCGGGCTCAAGGCATTTTGTTGCACAAGAAAATCCTGGAGCTGCCGTCTGTTTTCAGTATTTACCATGAAGAACATCGAAACTTTTTAGTATCAAAATTATTTTATAGACTGTTTAGTTAAGATGACGTCACTAAAGAAAAGTTTTGATGCTGATTTGTACTAATTTGTGTACGAAATTTGCAATTAGGAACTATTTGAAAGCTGCATATTACATGGGATACAAATGTAACTGGCGAAATGTAAATGTACTGTAGGTAAACCACCTGGTACATATCTGCCAAACCTTTGGGGGAGATAGGCGTGATGTTAAGTTGAAAGCCCATGTTGTGTGTTCGAGAGTACTTACGAGTTAGAAAAGAATAAAACAAGAAATATTTAGTTCTCTCATCTGAATTACGACGATGAATAATAAGCCTTATTACTGAAATAAAATAAGAACGGTAACATATTTTTCCGAAATAAATCTATACTTGGCAAACGTAAAAATAAATCTAGGCCTAAGTAAATAGGTCTAACCTTATCTCGGATAAAATGTTTACCTGGAAAAAGTTGTATATTCAATCATTTTTATATTTATTTAGCCTTTTAGTTAATTTGATCTGTAACGTAAACGTACTGCTTGCTTTCTTATATAAATCTATGTATGATATTTGTAATCTTATATGAATCTATTTATATCTTTAGATCTACAATATTTAACAGCATTACCTACGTCGCGAATTTTATTCAAAATTTGGGGCAGATTCCTTTTGTCTTATACTTAAATAGCTGTTGCCTGTGACTTCTTTCGCGTGGTAATTTAGATGAGTATGAGTGAGGGAAACAAAAGATAGCCTATGTCCTTCCCCAGGATATAATCTATCTCGTCGCCAAATTTCATTACGATCCGATCAGCTGTTTAGTCGTGAAAAGGTAGCAAACAAACAAACAAACAGAGTTACTTTCGCATTTATAATATTAGTATGGATCAAAAAGTGAGGCGAAGAGCTTGTACCAAATACCTAATAAGAATGTAGTGGCACTACGAAAAGAACTCTAACATCATGGTACGAAACAATAGACACAAAGGAAGAACTGCATCAAAACTCTGAATCGTGCTATTAAAATTATCCGCGTCTTTAAGACTATTAAGGGGTGTAAAAATACTCTTAACAAAGCCGAAAGGCACTTGTTTTCCCCGTCATTACGACCATTTATTTTGTACTGGACCATACCTGGGATCCTTCTAGGTACGGAGATATTGGAGGCCTAAGTTCCAAATATTTCACAAGTTTTTTTTTAAATATTAGTTTAATATCTTTACTTTAATAACCTCCATGACCCGTTTACTATTCGAAGCATCCATCAGCACAATGTTTTGAGTGTGCTACATTGAGTTTTACCGTAAAACGTGATTTTTCACCCCAAAAAAAACCGCTTTCCAGCTATAATTTTTGCGTAGGGTTACTTAGTTTGATGTACAGAATGCCTAGTTGACGGCTTCGTGAAGGGTCGGTGTACACCTTGTATAGATAAACCCGACAAAAACTGTCGGGCAGCAGCACGCCAGACAAAACACCCGTCTGGTCGGAGGATCCTCCCTTTTTTTATAGGGGATGAAGAACGTATCACCCTGTTCCTCATACCCCTATAAGAACATTGATTGAATGATTGCCTCTGCACGGGCGGTAGTTTTCACATATGCGTTTGTCGAGCGTAGCGATCATAACAATATTTCCTGCACATACTGTGTTTTGTGTACTGTAAGATTTGAAAATGCTAACAGTTTTAACTATAGGTATATAGGCACTCACATATTTTAATATTCACAGGGACAAAGTACTGGCATTACAATATAGCTGAAAAGCTTTGGTGAGAGTGAGCAGGCATTCAATCAGCGGTCATTTTAATTCATCTGTCCCTATTAATTTGATCTCCTGAATCCAGCGGGATCCGGCGCGCCATACGGTTTACCCACGGTTTAGCGTTATTTACGATACCAATCCAATAATTAAATAAAATAGAATTTGTTAATTTGGAAGCAGAGGCCTTTGTACTGGAATTGCCTTCTACCCATAGGCCTTTGTACTGGAATTTGTATTTCACTCTGATTTGTTATTTCAAATTAAAATGACAAGGGACAAGTACGTTGTTCCAACAGTAATTCACGAATACAATCTCGATAAAATATTTACGATTACTTCAATCAAATCGTCTATAAATCCACAAGCTTAATCACGCATGAATTTCTCCCCAAACAAACATACTTAATTAACTTTGCAATACACTCGAGTAATCTAATAAAACAGCTTTATGAGCAAACCAAAACCACCGATTCTCAAACTAATACACTGTTAACGAATCTTGAGATTATCTGAACAATTACAAACACGCAAACAGATTACGTTTGCCGCGGTAACACTCAACTCCGCAATACTCGAAGCTCAACAGTGTGCCGGCTGCCGGCAATAATATTAAAATCGAATAGGTGAAGCGTACTCGCGAATACGCTGCTTGAACGGTCTTGAGCGGCTCAATTATCGAATCAAAATCATTTACCCGCAGTCCCGCCTATTCCTCATACGTGGAGCTGTGGAGGGTTAAAGACGTACCGCTGACAGCGCGACGATTACCGGCGAATCTAGGATTTCACTTACGTGGCTTAAGATAGATCGGGCGGAAGAGGGTTATTAGTCGAATATTGGCAAATGAACGGTGAAATGATTTGTGCTATTCGGAATCTAGGTTCGGAAGTTAGCAAACATTATAAGTTCTACATTATACTTACAAAACAGGTAATAGAAGAAAATTCTCTTTTGAAACCCCAGAGTCTGGATTAATACCCGGTTAATGGCAATAGGTTTGCACTAATTATTTGGGACCAAAAAATAAATGAATTAATATAGGTGTCCTGTACATCCCTGCTTACCTTAGCAGAATACTGGCTTGATATTAAAAGAGCATCTGGTCCTTGGGCACGTCTTAGCAGCGGAATCAGCCCTAAGCTGAGCGCGAAGTACAATGCAAATTTGTGCACCCGCAGTGAATCGATAGTCACCTTGACACTCATTTTGAAGCCACCTTGAGCGCTTGAGCACCTAGAACTATCTGCGCGCTTCAGATAAGAACTCTGATCCTCGAATGAGTTTAATTGATGAACAACGTAGTTAATGCAATGAATTCATTTATTTAGTTGCTAGCCGAGACTCTGAGATATTCTATTAAATCTTTTATCTGCTATTTAACGCGTACAGGGAACGGATTTTCAAAAATCTTTCCTTAGTTTGCTAATAAAAAGCTCTTGTGAAAAATTTTAAGCTTTTAAGCCTAGTGCTTCGGGCTGTGCATTAGCTGTCAGTGTTTTTTATTTTTACTATACGGATATAATGTGCCTACACTCGCCTTTCTAATAAATTATAACGACTCATCCTTTCAACAGACTCGTACGCTAGGTACACAAAATAAGTTTATGTTTACAATTTGATAGAGTATACTTTAAACAATCAATATTGGAAAGATACGAATAAACGGTAAACAAGTCTGGCGATTGGGAAAAAGTTGCGCGTACAACAGTCGCCTCATTCATAAAACACTCGCGTGTCCACAGTGACTGAGCTGTCGATTTGAAAAATGGTGTGTCTGATGTGGACGCAACAAAACACTGAGCCGATAAAGCGTAGATAGTCTGCCTCAGCTTAAAAAGCACGCTTAACTGAACACACGCCAAGCCACGCGTGGCCGGCCAGCCACGCGCGAAATGAAAAGAGTACATGTAACTTTGCACATTCCTTCTATACACATCCGTCGTTCAGAATTACTCTTTGAAAGTCTCTAAGAGCCGTTTTGTGACTACATTCACTTTATAATCCATAGCAATGAAGTAAGGTACAAAGGCAATGAGAAGAACGATCTAAGTACGAGTAAGCTGCGGCCCGTCTGCGTTTGATACGAACCGTGAGCGGTAGCGTTTTTGTTTTAGTATGACGGCCACACAAAGGTGACACGACCCGCATCCACAGCTTTATCTCGTAAATCCTTTTATAAGAAACCGACGTACTCGACGCTGCAAAAAAATACAACTTTTTGCCTTCAGTTTGGTTGACAACAAAATCGACAATCTTCAAAGTTATGGATGAAGTTTCCAAGGTTTTTTCAACCAAAATTTCAACCACGAAATTCGTCTAAAGAACAACATTAGCTTTTACTTTATAACTGATAGATCCTCCTCAATGCTACAGGAAAGTTCGATCCCTAACACCCCTTATCCTTAATACAATAAGACTAGGATAAACGAACAAAATTGAGACAGGTAGGTAATCAATAAACCGAATCAGTAGAAACAGTCCCTTTTCGAATTGAGTTGAGACACGCCGCGACGCTTGCCTCTGTCCTTCGCACATAAATGACCAAAAAGTCCACACGACAAAAAGAGCCTCCACAGCTACATAATACACCTCCACAGATCATCTATTCATGGCACAGAGCGGCCGCTGCCTGGACCAGAATAACAAAATGAATCCTGCCACATATCCCGTGCACCGTCCTTTATCGAATTGACCTTCGATTTGTTCAATTGAAACATGAAATCGGGAACGCGGTGTTGGAAAAGGATTGTGACATATGAGTATTATATCTAGCTTCTATACATATAACACGTTGAAGGTAGTATCTTGAGTAGGCAACATTTGTATGATCGCTGTTACAGGCACTTAGAATAGGTAATTAATACAAGGTATATTCACCACAACTACGAGGAGCTCGTGGCTAAATAATGACAGCCGCTCGGATCAATTTCCATGTTAAGCCGCGCTTGCCTAGGCATGGTCCATGGAGGGTGACTACCCATTACATACGGAATTTCCTCCGTACTTCGGAAAGCACGTTAAGCCGTTGGACCCGGATGTCATTTGTAGATCTTTGACAGTCGTTACAGATAGTGGCCCGAAAGTCTGACAACTAGTCTTAGTAAGGGGAATCGTATTACCCTAACTAGCACTAACTGGGTTGTGGAGGTCAGATAGGCAGTCGCCCCCAACATAGTTGGGAAAAGCCTATGCAGATAATGATGATTCACGATAACTATCGATAACACATACAGTGTTCTCCCTCTCCAAGATTCAAGGTCAAAAACGATAATATATGAACCTAATTGCAACAAATAATACACGTTTACGATCTGTATTAGGCAATATAAAGTTATACTATCGAAGAAACTGCTCATTTCCGCATTTAAGGGTAGCTTAAGTACAATTTGACAAAAAACATCCCATCAAATTGATCTGACACTATCACAAAGTTGCCTTTAACATTAATATCGTAAAGCAAGTCTTAACATAACAAAGTGTCGTATCAGTACGACGTCAGTACATTATGTGATTCGAAGGGAAAAGCGACAAACAAAGTAATATCGCAGACATTGACCCTGAAAGTGTGTTTTTGGCCTTGTGCCAGGGGCTCGGGGGTTGCTTAGACACTTAAGTAGACACTTCTTTTTGTTTTAATTCTTTTTAGCTGTTTTTTCGGTTAATTCAATATTGTATATTGAGTTGAGAGAAGAATTAGCGCCTTAGTTTTACTTCTGTTCATTTTTAACTGACTTCTAAAAATGGAGGAGGTTGTGTATTACACCAGTCTTCGTCTTTTGTTTTTTTTTCTTATGTACACCGATTTAATCTCTCTGTTTTAATGGGTCGATTTACGAGGTTCTATTGATTTTTCATTTGGCAAAGGAAGCCTGCGCGGTGGTCTCATATTGATTTTATTAACATTGCTTGAGTAGTTTTTGATTTAATCCTTTAATAGGTATTTTTTCTTCATGGCCTATGTTGACGATATGATGATCCCTTGATAACTTCTAGTTACAATGTAAAATTTATTCATGTAAGAATTTGCATGCTATAATGCAACTAAAATGTGTAAAATAACCGACTTCCATAAACACTAAAAAAGTGAAAAATACTTTACTTTCGGAAGTCGGTGACTTTGCTTGTTTCATTGACTTCGTTGCCACCGACTTCCGAAAGTAATGTTATTTTAGACTCATCATTCTTTTATCCCAATTTATTTAGGATCGGCGCAGCATGTCTTCTTCTTCCATAGGTACTTCTCTATTACTCGTCTCATCTCAGCAGTCAAGTTATTTTAGACTCTTTCGTGTTTTTTTGAAGTCTGGTTTTTTGCAAAAGTGTTTTTTATTTATAGAACTAGAAAGTAGTTGTTTAAAAGTATTTTAAAAACATTGCCCGTTCTTTTTTGAGATAAGTCCAGACGCCAGCACATCAAGCTACCCGAAACTGTCAAATTTTCCCAATCAACCTTGAACCTAATACTTTAACAATAAAGTTGAAAATCTATTAAAGAAATTTGACAGGTCTTAGTAGCTTGATATGTACTGTACTTCAATATTGGGTCAAAGTCTTTTTTCGTTTATCATTTATGTCTGTTTTGTTCCTTGGGGCGGAAAAACAAATCAATCCAATTCAGAACATTCTGATGATGCAATTTTGCAAAGCCTTACTCTTATCCATCTTCTTAAGTCTCTTCATCGTTTTGTCTTTACTTAGAAATAAAACATAGCTTTATTTAGTTTTTTCTTGACTTTGTTCCTACATTGCTAAGTGTCCAACTGAGGTATGAGGAAAAGATAATTATAAGTCTAATGTCTCATCAAAAAAAGGAACGGCTACTTAAGTAGGTATGTACTCGTTGAAATTAGCATTGTCGACTGAAACTCCAAACTTTTTTATGCGTATTATTTCCTCTATCAGTAGAAAACGAAACGATCGTAAAATCAAATCTGAGGGAGAAGAAAAATAGAATGAAATGAAAAACAAATGAATGCAATGGAAGGCAAAAGGATATATAAATTAACATTTAAGTATTTCCTTATTACGGTTAACGAAGTGTAAATATAAAAACAACACTACAAAATAAAATTGCCCTTTGCCTCAAGCAACCATCAATTTGCATTAAAAAAATACATCGGTAGAGAAAATCTTGATATTATTTCCTTAAATTAATAAACATGGTGTGTTTTTCTCCACAGAAAAATCAACATCTTGTGTTCCTTTGCTTGATTCTGTGCAAGAATACTAAAGTTCCCAATCTGGTGTAAACGAGTCTTAGTTTACGCAAAACGACGTTGTCTCTTTACGATTAAATTACTCAGATTTTTACAGACGTTATTTAGGCTACTCACAAACTAAGACGATGGTCACATTGTGTTTCAATCACCAAAAAATAAAATGTATTTTATGGTTTTGCTGGTTTAAAAAAATAAAACAAATTAGTAATAAATTATATATATTTTTTCACATAACAATTTAGTAATAAAATTATGATTTGTTATCAAAAATTGAAGAGATCAAATATTAAATCAGCATTGATAATTATCAAAGAAAATAATTATCTTGATAATTACGAACCCTGCAACCCGACACAAAGCATCCCTTATCATATAATAGTCACATATATCACTCTCCGTAGCAAGGCTGCTCCCTCCGCTATGTTACAGCAGCTCATCAACATGCGTGTCGCGAGGCCGCTACAAACGATGTGGCTTCGCGTCGCCGTGAAGTGATATGACGACAAGCGCTTGAATACTAACTACCACTCGTTTTAGAAGGGGGTAAAGATTCGGTTATACTGGTACGGACAAATCGCGGACATGGCTCCGAACACGGACGCTCCGAATATAAATAGGTACTGAAGGAAAAATCAAAGTGGTACGGACAAGTTGTGGGACCGGCTGCGGACATCGGACAATGACAGATAGTCCTGTGTCTCTACATATAGTTCCGTAAATACCTGAAACTAAATAACACTATAGTGTTATTTTTCAGTTTCAGGTGTACGGAGCCGTGTTAACCGACTTCTAAAAAAAGAAGAGGTTTTGTATACAACCATAATTTTTTTTTTTACTTTCAGAAGTCAGTGGTAACAAAGTTATAAAACTAACCAAGTCACCGATA
Organism: Noctua pronuba; assembly: GCA_905220335.1. Lineage (NCBI taxonomy): Eukaryota > Metazoa > Arthropoda > Insecta > Lepidoptera > Noctuidae > Noctua > Noctua pronuba. The sequence goes on from LR999914.1 coordinate 7,801,827, forward strand.
TGTAAAATTAGTTTTCACATTTTTTGTTTTTTTTGGAAGTCGGTTTTTTTATGAATGAAAATGTATTTCATACTCATTTGATGGAACCTCAAGATGGAGCAATAATTTATGCCGTGTGGCATTAAGTCTGCCAATGTACCACTAATGTACAAGAAGTTTAAATAAATTATTTAAAGTAGGCTTTAGAAGTTGTCAGAGAAGAAAATATGTTGAACAACGGGACCTACGTTTTATTCTACTACGACACGTTTGAAGAAACATACTTGTTGCTTATTTTCGTTCTAAGTCAACTAACACTTTCAAGAATACAAAATTCCTATTTTCTAATGTAAAACAAGCATTCCTAGGTACGCCGATGTTACGTGATTTTAAGAAAAAATATCTCTTAACTATTTCCCTTTTAAACATTGAGTTTTAAACAGGGAATATTGATGAGAAAACCGTTTTTTTTTTAATTTTTTTATCTCTTGAACGACTATTTTGTTTCCTATCTTCAATTTAAACCCACACACATAACCTATATTCAATTTCCTCACAAACTTGCGAAGCTACAGTGCGGAGTAAGGTAATTTTTCTCCGAGTAAAAATGTTGTAAAACTTTCTCTCGTCCGTTAAAGATACATCCCTTGCAAAATTTCATTTTAGTGGGTTCAGCTGTTTAGGAAAGACGTTGATAAATGAGTTAGTAAGTCACCCTGAAATTAGTCTGTCCTACATACACTTTATGTGTAAACAAGAAAATGTTATTTTACAACGTTTGATGTATTTTGATACTGTCTTAAGGACTGCGCGCATTTTTAGAGTACCAGCTAACGTTTTTAAGTAAGGATATTCGAGAAGCTTGCTTTGTAAACCCTATACTACATAATAAATAATAAAATATTTATTAACAAGTGATTGTTCAAACATCATTGTAGCCCTGGCTCTTGTACTAGGATTTCCTGTATCAGCCAGACCTTTCAATTTAAAGAGGACAAATAAAAACGATAGGGTACTAAAGGTGGAGATGTCTAAAAAGTCTTATGTATAGCATAAAACAGGTTGTACATCAAACTAAGCCACCCTACGCAAAAAATATTGCTGCGAAACGACTTTTTTTTTGGGGTGTAAAATCACGTTTTACGGTAAAACTTAATGTAACGCACTCAAAACTTGGTGCTGATGGATGCTTTGAATAGTAAACAGTTCATGGAGGTAATTAAAGTAAAGATAACACCTTAAAAGTAGTATTTTAAAAAAAAGTGAAAAAATTGGAACTTTGACCTCCAATATATCCATCCGTAACTAGAAGGTTCCCAGGTATGCTCCAGAACAAAAAAATGATCGCAATTGCGGGGAGACCAAGTGCCTTTCGGCTTCGTAAAGGGTCTTACTTACACCCTTTATAGGCCGTACCGAAATCCAACGCGTGGTTCAGTGCGGGTTGGTCGATGCCCATGTCACGTCTTCGAATAGAGATCTTATTCACATAATGATATGGCTTAACGCAAAGATAAGCCAATGTTACGATTGGTTAAGGGCAGCCACACGTCTAAGAAGAGAATGAAGCTAGTAAACGTGGCCATGCCCCGATCGATCTACATGCTTCCTGAACAGAATAATCCAATCTTCCCACACTCGGTAAAAACCAGTTTAAATTCAATTGTATTAACCGAAAACGATCCAATTCCTTCACGTTCCTCGTCCGATTGAAGTGTGATTCCCGTAAGCTGGTTACTTTCAATCTGTTCAATATTGTGCGTGCTCTTCGAAGGAATCCACAGATTACCACGGCTCAGCGACGTAAATCGGTTTACTACAACCCGAATCACGGTATCACAAATCCAATAGAACGACTTACCTTTACAATTTAACTGTCGAGACAATTTTCGCAAGCGTAATCGATGTAAATAAAAAACCAGCTAAGTACGAGTCTTACTCACACGCACACAGGGTTCCGGAGCAGAAAATAATGTTATAAAAATATTTTGAAGGCTCGTTCATAATGTTGTATTGTATTACATTCAGCAGCAAAACCAGTATTTTTTTCATAGTATGTAATGAAAAACAAAGTTACTAGTGCAGTTTATTGAAAAGTCCCATATCTCAAAAACTAAACATCAAATCTTATTCAAGCCAGTTTTCGTTGATAGTGTTTTTTACGTCCTACAATCTTATATTTTTTCAGAATTTTTCTCCTGTTACTTTAGAAATTAGAAGGGGACACACATTTTACCACTTTGGAAGTATTTATCTTTCTAATGATTGACTTTGAGAAAAAATATTTTAGAAACCTCTATGTCATTTTTAAAGACCTATCTATAGACACCCCGCACGTTGAGCAGTTCCATGTATGGGGAGTCCCCCCTCCCCTCCTTAACCTCTTATTTTTTTATATTTCGTAAAGCGGTTCACAAAATACATATACCTAGCAAGTTTCAATTGTGTAGTCCTAATAGTTTCGGAATAAAGTGGCTGTGACATACACGGACAGACAGACAGACATGACGCCATTCGGCTACGAAACCCTAAAAAGGATTCTTCTGCTTGACAGCGATCAAGGGGCGATCTCTGCCAAGCAGAGGACTAGTACAATCTGAAATAACGATGGTTCCGCGTACGCCACACAGAACAAAGCTACAACGATCAGTTGTGTGACTTGTGGGCAATTATACCCAAGCACCATCATTCGCAATACCTTCTCACAATAATAATATGATTATCAATACAAAGGATGTGCCTGTAATCCTCTTGACAGCACAATAAACTTTAATGGAAGGCCAAAAGGCAGAGGTCAGACGATACAACGAGAATCTTTCTACAATGAACAAAGTTTATAAATTTGTTGAAGGGTCGAGCGATTAAATTAATTGAGTCTTGCTATTTTAAGTAATTCTCGTATTTAATCCGGCACTCTCGTTGTGCCATTAGTTAGGATAATATTAACGAACGCTCGCAGTGCTAAAGTCAACGCAATAAACGTTAATTAACTTTTCAAAAGTGGCCATGTTTAAATTAACGTTTCGATTTTAATAGTGATTGTGTTAAACGATTGAACTCACAAAATACGCAGAAACCAATTTTAAATAATTGATTTATTTCAAATTGTTTTGTGTGTATTTTTCAAACGAGGAAATCCCCGGATCAAATTTAAGTCCATGTGTAGTTTTGCCAGTAGGGTTAAACAGTAATACATTGTTTATGGTTTCTTCATTTTAGGGTTCCCTACCCGAAGGGTAATCAACGGGACTCTATTACTAAGCCTACGCTGTCCGTCCGTCAGTCTTTCTGTCAGCGGGCTGTATATCATGATCATGATAGGCAGACAGTTGAAATTTCTTCTATTGCCGCTATAACAACAAATAATAAAAATAAATGAAAAATTAAAGGGGGCTCCCCTACTACGATGGTACGGAACCCTTCATGCGTGAGTCCGACTCGCACTTGGCTGGTTTTGTTATTACAATGAATAAATCCTGTATTGCTATAGTAGCAACCATATCGTCGTGTGTTGCCGGTGATGCCATGCTTTCATATCCGCCAACCGACAGGCTTGCAGTTACGTATATATGTCCTCTATGGAACTCGGTTTGCATACACAATTAAAACTGTCTTGCGTGTGTGGCTTCACTGAAATTCGCCAGCATTTACGGGCTCGAATGCACAGAAGGTACGTACAGAAACAGAGACCTGACTTCTATAGATATTGCTCAGGAAGCCATACAATACAAGCGCCTGTTTGTTCCATCCGGAATTGGAGCCAGCGACCCGTAACGCAGGACCCATTCACTCACCGTCACTATCCCATGGTGCGATCAATCATTCAGACAAATCCTATTCATCAACAGGTTTCGAAAACACATTGGTCCATTGCGTGGCCGATGTACGATGTGTGTATGTGTAACGTATGTGCGACATGTTTTGTCGTTTACAGACTTATGTCTAACATTTCTGTAAGCGACAAAACATGTAAACTTATACTGTCACTTACGGGATATCTCCCGTGATTGTTCATTATTTTCACGTTTGTTTTTTTTTGTTCGTTTCTTTTTCACGCAAGATATCCCATAAGTGACATTATAAGTTTAGTTGTAAACCGCGAAAGCTTAAAACAGTGTTTGACAAAACATGTGTCTCGGCGTCTAAATCTTTTTCATACTGTGAACTCCTAAGCACCTACTTAGGCTACCTAATTAATCAAAAACTAGGTTATCAACACAATCCCACGCCTTCTCCGTTAGGATAGACCGAACACCTCCTGTCATGATCGTCACATACGTACTCCTTATGCTTAATCCAGGTTTATATTATGCATTCAAGTACGCCCTATACAGTGCTAGATTATAATGTTCTCACAAAACACCGCTAATATCCGCTAAGATTTTACCAGCGAAGACAAACTATCCCAAACGTGCACAAGATCAACTACACCGGTGGGGCGGAAGAGGTACCAACTCTACGTAAAATGTATGTAATATTTCCTTAAATTGAAATTCTCAGTTTGTTCGTGGATCGTGTGCCAGCGAGAGCGAAATATATCGCTATATATCCTGTGAGGGGCGGGCAGGCGAGCTTAAAAGATTTTAGTAATAAGTATCAGTCTGCGACCTCGCCTCGCCTCGCCCCTGCTATCTCACACCGCAGCTTTGTTTTACAATTTGCTGGATTTCTCAAACTGTCTCGTGTAATTACGGTTTTTTGTTTCTGTTAAGGTTTTTGCCGGATAAAAATGTTGTAATTGCGCCTGTGAGTCTGATGCGGAATGTTACACGAAATTCGCTACATGATCCGGTCAAGTTTTAAAAATTCAGGACAAAAAGTAATGGCAAACACCCGGTTGGAATTCATTAAAATACATTTAATTGATCTGCAAAACGAAAGCTCCCGTAATTTTTACTTAATAGAAGCTCTTTGATTCTTTCCTCTTTAATTAAAACACGTGCAATGAAAACGTTAAAAGACATTGAATTAGCGCAGCCGACAAAGAGTAACTATTAGAAAAATAATGAAAATAAAACAGTACAGAAGTGCTAAGCTTCCCGGCACGGCTCCGAGCACGGCAGCCAATCTAAAATGCAGATACAATCTGCGGAACTCAATATCAAGCGCACACGACGACTCGCTACGTAATTATCTACTATTATTGTAGTTCTGGGAGTACTCGTGGCTCGTGGCTACTGGCTATGTGGATCGATCTGGGGCTGAGTTGAGCTAGATGCGATCATATTTTGGATGGAAGACTTCCGGCTAGAGGACATGTTGGAAAACTTTGAACAAAGGTAGTCAGAGTTCAAATGTAAATTCAATTAAGTGTTATTCCCAGTAAGACAGATTAAATTGAGCGTTCAATCGTCTGCCTAGCCTGTTCCCAACTATGTTGGGGTCAACTTCCAGTCTAACCGGATGCAGCTGAATACCAGTATTTTACATGGAGCGACTGCTTATCTGACCTTAACAACCCAGTTGGTGCTGGATAATACGATACCCCTTGGTGTTTATTATTGAAAAAGACTGGTTGTCAGACTTTCGAAAATATAAATAAACTGAAAGTAAAATAAGTGTCCAATATAAGTCAAAAGTCAAACCCTAGGTTCAGTGCAGGGCTGTCCAGTGTCCACGGCATAATAAAGTCGATGTAGGTATAAAATAAGTGAGTGTGGAGATAAGAAATGGACAGCCAAGTTTAATGCTCACATTGGAGATGTTACATAAAAATAAAAGCTCCAAGTTAGAAGGAAGCGCTAAATGCTCAACCAGTATGTGTAGGTACGTAGGTACCCAAACTAATTCCAAGAAAGTTTTTTAATCTGAAACTTGTGGCACATCCGCACATTGGACGAAGTGTTCTCCGTTCTCAGATGAAATTACCCCCCACTGGGTCAACTCGATTAGACTAAATGTCCAACTTAATGCTCATAGGTAGGAGTTATAATTACGTTGCTTTAACGCGAGCAGCACGTTCTGTGTTTAACTTAAACGCCACAGTTTAAGGTTAGCGTTTTGATTATGGCTGCATTTAATTCGTCTCCGAGGCAAAAGGGACGCACAACACTATTCACCGAAATTACAGCCTGAATGTACCGAAGTTCTAGAGTATAAAAAAATTCTTCGGAATATAAATATGAAAATCCGGAACACTTATTCGTAGCACGTTTGTGTGCTTTAAACACATAAAGACCTGCTAAAAGATTTTTAGTGTAAGTAAAGTGAAAAGCGGGGTAACAGTAGAATAGGATACAAATATTTTAGCAAGGCTATTTATTATTACAAGACTCTAACGGCTCTTTACACTTTTACCTGAAGTTTGCTTTCTTCTTAATCGTCTCGGGATTTGAACTTCTCGCTCGCTACTACGAGGTGCCCACGCGGGTGAAAATAGAACTTGATTTGCCCATGCTCCGATTGATAGAACCACCGAAAAGAAAAATACCCTTGGTCCTACTAGTAGAACTACGCGGTCGAGCCATAGGCAATAAACGCTAATTTAACTCAAAATTTATTTAGTATTCAATCAAATCATCATCGTCACAGATTAGTGGAGGACCATTGGAGGACCAACAGTACCTAAAGCTATTAAAATAGGTAAGATCAAAGAATGCAATGAGTAATACTATGACACAACCTTTTTGCCCTTGCAATGCGAATAGAAACCATTGAGGATGAAACACACAATTTTTTAAATCCGAACACTCTTTGAAGCCATTCATGCAAGGAGATATCTTACTAATATTATAAAGAGGAAAGATTTGTATTTTTGTGTGTGTGTGTGTTTGTAATGAGTAAACTCGAAAACTACTGTGTCGACTTCAAAAAATTTTTCACCATTTGAAAGCCACAGTATCCCTGAGTAACATAGGCTATATTTTATCCCAAAATGTTTAAAAAATAAATGTCCACCCGTGCAAAGCCGGGACGGGCTGCTAGTATATAAAGTGTTCTTGAAATTGCTCCTACAAGGAGCTCAAGTTGTGAATGTGAACGAATACTGATAAAAAGCCTTCGCAGCTTCAGAGTAGTGTAACCAGTGTACCTGACCCCGCAATTGAGGTCGTGTGTGCACTGAGCAGTCTTAACGCGCGGGTAACTCCAGCTCGCTGGCGAGGCGCCAGCCAACGCTTTGTCGTCATTTGTACGCAGATCCCGCGACTATTTATGACACTACAAAAGCTTAAGAAGTATTTTAAAAATGTGTCTCATAGAAGCCAGTTTTTTTTTTTGTTTTTGTTACTCTTTTTAACGATGTGACGGTACTGGAATCTGCAACTAATGCGCAATGGCGGTGAATTTTATCTCTGCAGCCTAACTGAATATTTTTAAGCATGGTTAAAGGAACAAATATTTTGGGGAGGGTTCTATTAGCATAAGTTATAAGTTTGTTTGATACCTGGCAACCCGTTTCATCTAGGGGTATCATTTAACCCGTTAGTTGGGCTGCAAGGGTCAGTTGGCCAATCGCTCCACATAAAACAACCTCTACATGTTTGTATGACTGCCGAACCCAAAACGATAAGCTAATTATAAATACAAATAAGTTACACAAACTGTATCTTCCCAGAATTAGGAGATACGAATCATCAGTATCATGAAAATTAATTAACTTTAAAATAACATTAAGTCTGCAGCGGAAGGGAACCGTTACACTTGAGTTAGTCGCTCTTATTATTTTAATGAGCTTAGTTAAGCAGTTATCGGATAACGAAAGGACGGTAACTTTACCTCTAACGTAACTTTTAGTAACGCTTTTAGATCAAAACCATCTGTATGTGTTAATTAATAAAATAAATAAATAAAATAAAATGTGCAGACTGCGATACTACGGATTGATGTTTTTGTTAGTAGTCTTTAATCAAAGATCAAAGATGTCTTTACAATCGTAGGTTCCCCAGACTGTCACTAACGTATAGGTACCCTTTACATACACACATATATACATAAACTCACCCCTTTTTCCCGTAAAGGTACCCTTTGTGATGCACAAGATTGCACATAAGGATAATGCATCTAGATTTATAGGTAGTAAGGTACCCAATTCCTTTTCGTTCGGCCCATACTTCAATCTTCAATCGCAATATTTTTGGTCGAGGCATTCATAAGCATAAGCATAAGCATAATCAGCCTATAATGTTCCCACTGCTGGGACTCAAGCCTCCTCTCTATCGAGGCGTTCATTTGAAAAAAATTAAACAGCAGTTAGCAGCTGAAAATATGAAAGTTCTGGCAGCCAACGATAACTTAGGTAATATTTTCTTCAATTTCTCATTCCCATAATAACTCAGAAACCAAATAAACGTCAATAAAAGTTTATTAAAATAATATTTACGCCGTGGAAGTCCAAGAAACTAATAACGTTTCTTACATCTGTCGCGGGTTATGGTAAAGACTACTTAATAAAACTAAGATGGTCTGCTCAACGCCCCGGCAAGCAGTCACTCAGCGGCGGACTGAATTTATTTCAATGTAGAAGCTTCGGCTAAATATGCACTGACTTAGTTAGCCACTGGGCTTGGCTGCACCAAACAATCTAAGTTAGAGCTGCGTTTGGCCAAGGACATTGTAACAGAAATTACGCATATTACAGCATTAAATTGTTTTGGACCACGACTTTCGAATTGCCTTCTTTTCAACTTTCTCTGTTGAAAAACTAACAAAACTCTATTATTATGATGATATTATAATTTCATTATATAAAGGGTGTAAAAAGACCCTTAACGAAGCCGAAAGGCACTTGTTCTCCCCGTTATTGCGATATTTTTTGGTTCTAGACCATACCTTGGAACCTTCTAGCTACGGAGATATTGGGGGTCAAAGTTCTAATTTTTTCACAAGTCTTTTTTAAATACCACTTTTAAAGGTTATAATTTTACTTTAATTAATTCCATGACCCGTTTACTATTCAAAGCATCCATCAGCACTAAGTTTTGAGTGCGTTACATTGAGTTTTACCGTAAAACGTGATTTTTCACCCCAGAAAAAAAAGTCGTTTCCCAGCAATAATTTTTGCGTAGAATTACTAAGTTTGATGTACTGAATGCTTGGTTGACGGCTTCGTGAAGGGTCCGTTTACACCCGGTATATGTAGTTAATTTTAGGCAGGTCTAAACTTGCCTATAGCTAGCTAACCAAGACAAGTTCGGCAATATCTAACTGCCTACTTGAAAACTTCACACAAAAACTGTTTGTCTTCTTTAAGAAAAGCCCATTCGGTAGCTTTAGAGACTTCATTGGCGGTACTCAGTAAAGGCGTCTATATCCGACTTCGTAAGACCCAACAATTAAAATAGCTGATCAACGTAGTTTGCTCTTAAGCAACTACAGAATGCGAGGAGCGCCGCTATTGTGCGAGGTGCAACATCTGGGAACTACTTTAACTAACTTCGCAACAACTATGAGCTTTAGTAGGTTGGGAGTAATTACTTTAGATACCTACTTAATTATTTATGTATCTACTCACTTAGGTTTCCAAATACTTTATGAAGAGGATCTTTATAGATCAGATTATGAACCTTAAGCCCCGGACTCCATCAAAGCGGAGACGTGCGGAGATGTGCGGGTGTATCCACCGAAGCTGTGCGGAGATGCGTACTGGCTAGACCAAAGCTGCGATATGTGAACAGTACAGTTTAGTGCGATCTAACATGAAAGGCGACTGCCACACTCCGCTCACCGCACGCGTCTTTTCGTCTCCGCTGTGCGCTACTGCCTGTTTGGCCGCCGAGTGCGGAAGCTGGCCTAAACAAATATGAGACATCTGCTCTCCTCTCTGCACAACCGTTTCCACCCACTAAAGCTAAGCGCAGACGTGAAGTGTTAGTAACAAAATTCTATTGGTGGTTAAGGTGGTTTAACACATCTCTCCTCTCGTCTCGTGATCTCGTCTCAGCTTTGGTGGAGACCGGGCCTTATGGTTTCCACCTTAAACATTGCGGTGATATTTAAAATTATAACATTTACATTAGTTATCTCTTCGTTCGTGTTATTGGGTTTTCCCAACATGAATTTCTCAGTAGCAGCCACGGAGTCTGGATCGCCCGGTTAATGGCAAGTGGCTCGCCCCCATTTCATGTGACTTAAACATAACTGGCGAAATGTGGGTGTACTATTAGGTACACCTCTGCCTAACCCTTTGGGGATTACAGGCATGTTGTTATGTAATCTCTTCCTACTTAGATCATACAGACGGGTCCTTGTGAAATAGGTAGGTTAATTATGTACCTACTACTAAAGTAAAAAGAATGAGTGAAAATGATGTAAAGCTGCAAACATACCTACTACATACATAAACTCACACCTTTTCCCCATGGGGTTAGGCAGTAACTACAGAACGCCATCTGCTGCCATCTTTAGTTAGATGCTCCTTTTGCTTCATCCACATTCATACCTACTTAGTTACCTACATGTAGGAACTACGAAAAACTATTGCAAAATAAAACTTTTTTTTTCCTAAAAACACTTTCATACCGGTAGGTAAAGAATTTTTCAACTACGTTTATTCCATTCCAACTGCCTTATAAATTCGCCAAGCGGGACGCCGAGGAATCCTGCATTATGCAGAGGATTTGAGTGCGTCGGCGCCCGGCGGACGCTCACCCACAGCCTCTATAATTCCCGCTGAAATAGCAATGCACGCGCCTGGTAATATGTTACGATATTGTTTAGAATCAAATAAAGACAACCCCTAAGATCTCTTTGGTTATTGTATTGTTCCCAATTTCTGCAAGTTATAAACCAAGTCGAAAAGTAACTGTACTGGTGGATTGTCCATACAAAAAGAACGCAGCCGTTTGCATCCTTTCGCATCGACGCCGACGTAACGCTGAAGTACCCATACTTAGTGCTCTTTTTGTATGTACAAACTGTCGAACGCCGTCTATCAAAATGTCATGGCCCCTTTAGCAGTTCTGGGAGTAGAAGTCTTTAATTCTATCATGTAAGATTTCAAAGCTGGACAAACTGTATTTTGAGATTTTATGCACTATGCACGCTCGCGAGAAGCTCGTGGCTAAATAATAACAGCCGCTCGGTTCGATATTTAGGTTAAGCCGTGCTTGCCTAGGTTGGTCTGTGGATGGGTGACCACCCATTACATACCGAGTTTCCTCCGTGCCTGGAAAGCACGTTAAGCCGTTGGTCCCGGGTGTCATTTGTAGATCTTTGACAGTCGTTAGGTAGTCCAGTCTGACAACCAGTCTTACCAAGAGTTATCGTATTACCCAGTACTAACAACTGGGTTGTGGAGGTCAGATAGGCAGTCACTCCATGTAATATACTGGTTTTCAGCTGCATCCGGTTAGACTGGAAGCCGACCCGAATAGGAATATAGTTGGGGAAAAGGCTAGGTAGATGATGATGCACTGTGCACGCTACTTTCTTTTTGGACGGAATTTCCAGTTGCGGCTGGGTACGTACTCGAAATTCGGGAGGTCCCAGAACCTCCTTTGTTAATTCACTGCACATTTCAAAAATTGACAATAAAGGAACAAGAACAAAAATAAACAAAGTTTATAACACAATAATGATATTATTTAATATAGAAATATTCAACAATTTGGCTTCGTATAAATATAAAAAAATATTTATTTCATTGGTATTTAGTTAACAATTCATTGCAAAATTACTTAGTTTTAGTTCATACATTTGTCCATGAGATTGCATGGAATTCATTTTGAGATTTTTGTACAACATCAGGTGACTATTAAAAAATAAAATGGCATTATTCTTGTATTAGATCCACTTTTTCTCAATATGAAACATTATTATTCATCATCATCATCATCCACAGCCCCACTTCACCCACTGCTGGGTATAGGCCTCTCTTTGTTTGTGCCAAGCTCCACGGTCTTGTGTCAGTAGTATTATTCAGTCTCAATAAATTGCATTGTACTTTTTACGTAGAAATATCATTTCTTATAGAGATAGGACACTAACGTTTAAGGTAAAATTAGATATTTCTATGAGATTCATAAAATATCACGTATGTTAAGAAAGATAACCATATCTCGAAAGGTCGTCTATTATTGCTTTAACAATTCCCTTGTATTTTTTCACAGCCTTCTCCTTTTCTTCATTAGTATTCAAAACATGCTTGCTCCTGACGTGACCCTCTTGTTGCAGACCACTTGACAACCACAACGCAGTGTTGGCTGTTATCAAACAAGCCGGTGAAACTACCTTCAAATCCTTTTCAAACATTTCACGAGAATATATTTTTTCAGACTGTAAGTTAAAGTCTTTCAGTGCTATTTCAAATGTTTGGTAATACATGTTCAATAAGTCATGGAAATATCTTTGTCTTAAATTAGTGTTTGTGCTACTTATGATGAGGTACATAGTGTCATATGCTGGACTACATATTCGGGCTGTTTGGTAGTCGATGATACAGGCTGACACAGGCTTCTTACCCTGAAAAAAGTAAAAAAAAAGATATACATGTCATTGCTTCAAAACAATAAACAGATAATATATTTTTATTGTGAAAGACCCAATCCCCACAAGTATTGGTCCTAAGCAAACAAACCTCATATTTATAAAGAATATTTTCCTTCCACATGTCTCCATGGCAAATACATGTATTTTGTACTGAATGAACTGCTGCATCAAAATATTCGGGGCAGTAACGTCTCAACTTATGTAACAGCGGTATATACTCTGTGCCTTCAAACTTTTTCAATGCTTTGTCTAATCTATCTCGCATTATTTTCATGTACCTTAAGTTTGTGTGTAAGGTTAAGGGTTCACAAGTTTCGGAGATTTTTTCATACAGCTTAGCGTTTTCATTTTTAAGAACAAATGACAAGACATGCAGCCTAGCGAGAGACTTTAAAGCAATGAGGGTGTGATTCAGGTCGAGGAACATTTTATGAGTGTAAGGCTTGTAACCATCGCTGCACATGTTGTGTAGAGCTATGACCTCCTTACAAAATTCTTTCTCAACGAAGTAACAACGAGGCATGATGTACTTCGACTTTATCGGCGCATGTTTCTGCAGTTCCTGGTACTTTTTGAGCACAACAGAGTACACAAAGATTTCTCTGGCGAACATTATTGATATCGCACCACTCACTCGATACTGCGCACTGGTTGGGGCCAATTTTAAAACTAGATGCACTCTAAGTTCTATCCCGTCGCGTTTACCAGACAAAACAACTGGAATTAATATTCCAAAGTAGTTCTGCGCGATACTTTCAAAGTTTACTTGATCATAACTCCAATCATGTAAGTGATGCGCAGCTGCTATTTTATATAAAATTGAGCCCAAATACTCTTCTGAAATCCGGGACATGTTTGTTTATGATGAGGTTTTAGTAAACGCTTTGGTTAAAAAATCACTTGGTTCAGTTGACGCCTCCCTTATTATTATTATAACTCTTTGGTTGAAGCTCTTTGAGTTGAAGATTTAACCAAAGCGTTTATAAAAAATACGATAACCAAAACTTTTAGCCTCCAAAAGTAAACAATCTGTCTGACTGCCTCCTATTGTCAGATGTCAGTGTCAGTTCTACTGTCGCTGTTATTCACTTATTCCTACTGTCACTGTCATTCCGTTCGGTATTTAATTGGCACAGATAATCTTATTTCTGAAAAAAATACATTATTTTTAAGCAAAAATTATGAATCACTTTGATGTCGTCGAGAGGGATTACCTATTTCAATTTTATAATAATTTCACTTAAGTACGGACGCGGTGTGGTGATGACAGTGGAATAAAGCTGTGAACGAGTGGCGTTCAAGCACCGGGAAAAGAAATGCTAGTCCTCCCGCGTCAAGATGGTCGGGCGACATTGTTGCCATCCGGGGAAAAACCGGATTGAGTCTGCACACCGGAGTGAAATCAGTCTGTAGTTAATGAAGTACCGACGGTGCTACAGAGGCTGGCCCAGGGAGAGGTGGCGAGATGGCCTAGATGCGCATCACGAGGGCTGGTTGAAAAGGGAAAAGAGTGACTGGAAGAATATGGAGGGGCCTCTGCCCAGCAGTGGGACATTCATAGATAACGAAAAAATTGTATAGAAACTGGGAACTGTGTTTTATGGTAATAATGATGGACTTTGTCGTCTTTTACGAACACTACAAACTATTACTTATCTACAATGCGCATCAGTTCGTATTTCTATAATTTCATCAATGTTTATTAAATAGACTTATGGCACAATTACACTTGGTTGTTTGCCCGAATTCGATTGCCTCCTGAATTCGGACAAACAACCACGTGTAAAAGAATGGACCTTAGTACCTAAATCCGCCTTCGAACAATCTTGTACGGTTTCATGGTTCGATTCCATTGAAATTACTCGTAGTATCATAAATGCATGATGCATCGGATGCCCAAATTCAAGTTAATTCATTCGAACACCCGAATATGGCCTAACGTCCATGTATAATCGCGCCATTATGATGTACTAGCTGACCCAAGCAACTTTGTCTGCCTGACATAAGAGAGAGGGTTGTAGGCACCTATAACACAATTCTGAAGGAGCTGAAACTTTCTTTGTTTTTATCTACGAACCACTTGAGAACCATTGAACAAAATTTGATATTTGGTACCTGCGAACCAGTAGTTCCTGAGATTAGCGCGTCCAATCGAAAAAACAAACTCTTCAGCTTTATAATATTAGTATAGACGCATAATAAAAATGCGCGCGCTGTACTTGATCATTATTTTGCTGCGGTAGTACTTTAAAACTGTGACATCTGCTAAGATATTCATTGAAATCAAATTATGTAAAGGCAATTTTGTTCAAAATTAAATACTTGTGATTTATGACGTATTTATTTGGATAAGCATTAATACCATGCTTATAGAAACACCTTCGCAGATAATGCATTATTTTAAATCAAGTTTGATTACCATAAAAAAGGTTATAGTGAGCCAACCTTAAAAGATAGATATAATACTTTCGCGAACTTTTTTTAGAACTTTTTAAGAGGAACGATTACGTCATACATGGTTGTTGCGTATCTTTAACAGTTTACGCAACGGAAGCTCTCAAAAGGAGCAAATTTCGCCGTTTTTGCAACATTTTTAATTGATGCTTCGCTCCTATTAGTCGTAACGTGATGTTATATAGCCTATAGCCTTCCTCGGTAAGTGGGCTATCCAACGCTCAAAGAATTTCAATTCGAACCAGTAGTTCCTGAGGTTAATGCGTTCAACCAAGCAAACGAACTCTTTAGCTTAAAATATTAGTATAAATTATGTCCAAAGTTACCTAGTTAGTTGGTACGTTTCTCAGCTAAACTGCCAAAAACGAGATGTTAGAAAAACTGATAGGAAGATAACCAGCAAATTACTATTCCTATCAAAATATGCTAAGCCGTTGAAATATTAATTAAAACGCTGGGTTAGGTTGGTCAGAAGGGTCAACCGTTAAAAGGTTTAAATGATTGCAAATCGAAAATGAATAAGAAGAGCCTTTAATTTAGATTTTCCGCTTACTATCACCATCGTTCTGTACCTACTTGATGATAGTTATAATTGTATAAATAGAGAATTGTGAGAACCTGACGCGTTTTAATGATAAAACTTAGAAATAAAAATGGCTAAGCTGGAGTAGTAAAGATATAAGCAGATGGCAAAAATTATAGCAGCGAATTACGTTAAGCACGTGGGACAGCAGTTTTATGGCAAGCACAACTACACGCACGGGAAAATTGCTCCGTAATGGAGTCGCACTATAACGAGATCTTAGAGCAATCTTGCGCCAGGATAATCTTGCTAATATTGTGCTGTGTGCTATCAAACAAATTATCCTGAGAGCTTTAAGGTTTTATACTGTTGGCTCTAAAACATGGAGTGGGCTACACACGAGTTAGAGATTCGAAAAAACCGTACACGGACCCTAAATAAAAGACATGAATATACGGTTTTGATTCACAGCCGGTTTATTGGAACTTTGCCCGGTAAATGGTGATACGGTCGTCCCCTATCGTTAGTAGGTAGCGCCATCGCTTCTATCGTTCGTGGAATGAGTAAAACCTTTTCGGTTATAATTTGAAAAAGTAAATCTAGCACCTTCATTCACCAGAGAACAAAGTATGCGAAAATATACCTATTATCTGTTAATAACTATATTTAGTTGTCATTTTGATTTTGATTATTATCAGGAGTTAGGACATTAAACAAGGTTTTATACTGAGATATCAGAATGCGACAAATGTTTGTAACCGTAAAGGCCATAGTTTCGCGGCATTGAACATTGGAAACTGTTTCTTGTTACGACTAGCTACATATGAATCTAGATAAAATGCTCTGCCCGGCGGTCCCCGGTGTGCGCTGGCCATTATGGTTCTGTCCAACCAGTACGGACAAATCTCAGACCGAACTCCGGACACCGGACTCTGACAGATAATATGAAATGTCGGGTGTCCGCTTCCCGTAAGCTGTCCCAAGAGCCCTGCTAGGCGTTGGCGAAGCGACCCACGGCCTTGCACTTACCGGGCCTCGCGCGAGGCCCCCTTGTGGTTAGGACAAGGTCTTGGTCAAATAACGAAATTAATTCATTCAAGAAAATTCAAATATAACGTAAAATTTTCGAGCTCGCTTTGCATCCTAAATAGTCTGAATAATTTTGAAACTTTAAGTTGGCAAAATCACTTCTGTATCTACTGAATAGTTAAAAGAAAATTTAACCTATCCTAGCCAGCTGACTTAAAAAAACCGGCCTAGTGCGAATCGGACTCGCGCATGAAGGGTGCCGTACCATCGTAGTAGGCGACCCCCCTTTAATTTTTAATTTATTTTTATTATTTGTTGTTATAGCTTTCTTATAGGGTTTCCTGTAATCTATAGGCAAAGAACTATATTCTGTATTGTAGTTTCGAAGTTAAGGGGGGACGATGGTGAATTTTCGCATATTTTCTTGAATAACTTCTATATTTGAGATGCTCACAATGAGCCCTTTCATTCTAATTTACCCGCCAAAAATTGCCCCCCCCCCCCTTTTAAAATTCATTAATTTACGTTACACGTCCGTCTTTGGGTCACCGACTTACATTTATGTGTACCAACTTTCAACTCAATCGGTCCAGTAGTTTCGGAGTAAATTGGCTGTGACAGATGGACAGACAGCCCTTAGCTTGGGTGCGGAATGTGGAAGTCGGAATTGCTGGGCTGTGGTGTCAGCCCAGCAATTGAGAACCCACAATTAGTTTACTGAGTTACAAAACTTTTGAGTTCCAGCCACAGTTATAAGTCACTTTGCATTTGCACATTCAACAGTTATGAAAATGTACAATAGACTCAGTACCTACATACCTACTTATAATTCCCTGAACTGTTATGGTTCTTGTATTTCTTAAACCGTCCAAAATATTGTAGCTTCGATAAAATAATGATAATTCCAACAACGGCCTAAACAAACGAAACACAATATTTTTATTGCAAAAAGAATAGGGCGTTGTGCCCCGAGGTTGTCTCTTGATCTGTGCAATAAGAACAATGGACTGCGATCGACTAAAATATTGTATCCTTACTAAATAGGAATAGTAGGTAGGTACTTAAATTCAATCCTCATATTATTTAGGTGTACTTACCTACCTAACTATAAAGGGGGTAAAATTATCCTTAACGAAGCCGAAAGGTACTTGTTCTCCCAGTCATTGCGATCATTTTTTTGTTCTAGATCATACCTGGGAACCTTCTAGTTACGGAGATATTGGGGGTCAAAGTACAACTTTTTCATAAGTTTTTTTTTTTTAATATATTTTTTTAATGTAAGATTTTTACTTTAAACACCTCCACAATGTTCTGAGTGCGTTACATTGAGTCCTACTGTAAAACGTGATTTTTCACCCCAAAAAAAAAAAAAAGTCTTTTCCCAGCAAAAAATTTTTGCGTAAAGTTACTTAGTTTGATGTTCAGAATGCTTGGTTGACGGCTTCGTGAAGGGTCCGTTTACATCATTAAAATTTAAGCGATGACAATTTGCATTGATATTTTTCATCTAGATATCTACATGAAAAAATGATGATGATGATGACGATGATGATGATATCTAGGTTCCGAAATTTTCCGGACAACACCGGAATTTTATCTCGGTGTCTGGAATACAAAGGGGATTCTAAAACGTCCAGAATTTACAAAAACGAAAAATGTCAAACGGACCTGTTGTCATGTTATGGTAGATGATTATTTGCCGATATACACACGGCGGCACATGAAGCTCTACATTTCCAGTATAACTTGGCCTCGCTTTTAATAGATTTTCTATACAATGAGAGATCCGCATAAACTGGTTTTGTACAGCTTGATTGGTGTCGTGCGTACGAGCCTAGAATCGTGTTCGCATTGAGTAAACTAGTTTCCAATTTGCGATTTGACCTGATTAGTAGCCGCTAAGTTATGGGATAATGCAACTGACAATAGCATAACATAGTCATAATAAGTACATGCATAGTAGTGTATTGGATTAGAAGCGAAGACATGAGACCTCTAATGCCTATGTTCGAAGTAGCAAATCAATAAGGAACCTATTGATAATAATAGCTACATATATAGAGGAGTTCTGGCTAAATAATAACAGCCGCTCGGGTCGATCTTTAGGTTAAGCCGTGCTTGCTTAGGTTTTCCACAGACCAGGGTGGGTGACCGCCCATTACATGCCGAGTTTCCTCCGTGCCTCGGAAAGCACGTTTAAGCCGTTGGTTCCGGCTCTCATTTGTAGATCTTTAACAGTCGTTACAGGTAGTCAGTGGCCCAAAAAGTCTGACAACCAGTCTTACCAAGGGGTATCATATTACTCAGTACTAACTGGTCGTGGAGGTCAGATAGGCAGTCTGTCCATGTAAAATACTAGTATTCAGCTGCATCCGGTTAGACTGGAAGCCGACCCCAACATAGTTGGGAAAAGGCTAGGCATAATAGCTATTATCATAACGTTTGTGCAATAAAAACGTATCATAACCTACCATAACTTATTACTTTGACTAACTAATGTAGTACCTACCTATTTTGATGAAGACTAATCCAGTCTGAATAAAACGTAGAGCCTGAACTTAAATACTAAGTCTGAATCGAATGAAGTCGTTCGTATCTGTGAGTTTATAAACGAAAGAATTGAAGTGATTTGTCCAATCCGTACGAGTACCTACCTACATCACTCGGAGAACCTTTAGCTTTCTTTATGGAACTCATTTATATTGAGAGTTCAGCTCCCTACCAATGAGTCCCTGCCTACCGTATTGATTTGAATAATCTCGAATTTAGAAGGGAAAATTCGGTTTCTAGTATGTAGCTGAAAACGTGAATAAAACATCACGGCTGATTGGCATATTCTAATTCTAAAGTACCTGTGGTTTAAGAGGTATTGAGAGGTATTGTGACAGTCAAACTCTTAAATAGGTTTTTGTTTTA
This sequence comes from Noctua pronuba, assembly GCA_905220335.1. NCBI lineage: Eukaryota > Metazoa > Arthropoda > Insecta > Lepidoptera > Noctuidae > Noctua > Noctua pronuba. Next base: position 7,821,154 of record LR999914.1, read on the forward strand.
TTCAATTATTTATTGGTTTAAGTAGGTACCTTTAAGGATTATGAACATAGACCTATGATAAATGACTAAGTACCTCGCCATCAAACGTAAAAGTTTGGCGAGTTTAGAATTAAGTAACACCTCTGTACTATAACTTCATTTTTTTTTTCTACCTCTATTAGGTTTTTTTTGTTCTCCTGCATCGCAAATAGTGAAGGTAGAAAATAACTGCTACGCACTGCTTATCAAGTGTAGTGTCTGCAGGCTCTTCGATGCATCAAATTAAAGTGAAATGGTTTCGAATCAGCTAACTAATAAAAGTTAGAATCCAATGTTTTGGTGAGCCGAAGTTTGATAGTCGGTCACGCGAAAAATTCAAATGTTCACGAATTTTGCCAGAAAAAACAGCAATAAAATTTTACGATTGCAATCAGAAAGTGTTGCCGTACTTCCTGCTTAGTTTCGACTTCTAAATGATAAGATACTACTCGGGTATAGGATTCAGTCGCTCCATTTAAAATACTGGTATTCAACTGCATCCGGTTAGACTCGAAGCCGACCCCAACGTAGGTAGAAAAAGGCTAGGCAGATGAGGACTACCCAAATTTAAGCAAGACTACATTCTTCCAAGAACTGACTTGGAAGACTGTAGTCTAGGAACCTTCAAGAGAGAATACCTTCAATACTGATTAAAGGTCTCTCTCTATAAATATCTAACAATCTAGAAATTATTCTCAGTGGGCGCCTCTTATTTATTAATTAACCAACGTCCTAAGATAATTAGATTAAGCGTCGTCCTACACCTCGTGAATTCTGATCTGACACTGTAATTACCTCAACATGTAAGGTATTCTGGCAACCTTAATATTTAGACATCATTCATCATCTGCCTAGCCTTTTCCCAACTATGTTGGGGTCGGCTTCCAGTCTAACCGGATGCAGCTGAATACCAGTATTTTTATATTTTATTTATTTAATATTTAGACATCATTAAATAATGAAAAAAAGAAAACAAATCAGAAAAAAAAATTAAATAAAATACAGTTCGAGATACGAAACTCGCACATTACAAAGTAACCTACATAAAAACATATTCTGCTGTTATACATTAATGTAAAAACAAGTAAAGCCGAATTTCGACTTAGTGCCAGTTGAACAAACTTCATAATTCTGATTGTAAACGTCGACATCCTACTTTAGTATACGTGTCAAGATTCAGGAAGCATTCAAACTTTTACTTTATTTTTGTTCGTTTTAACGGAAAAGTTTTAAGAGAAAATCTAGTAGATATTGAAGTTTAGTATACATGAGCAAACATGCCACATAGGTAACTTGTTTCTTGGAATGAGGTTGTTATCCTATCTACTTAAATAGCAGAGCATGACCCAAGAAAATCTCTTGCATTCAATGTTCCGTGCTTCGGGTACAATTGTTTCGTACGAGCTGTGTTTCCTGCAGTAATGCATTTATAATGTTGGATAAGACTAGAAGAGCGTGTATTGGAAATGTTTGTGAGATTATATTCTTCAGTTTAGAAGACGTAGGTAGGTTCTCCTGAAGTATTATGTCAACGCTTTGGTTGGGTGTCTGTATCCTGTTTAATGGGTGTAAATGGTACGTGTTCTTCAATTTTTTTTTGTTCTGTACCATACCTGGGAACCTTCTAGTTACGGAGATATTGAAAGTCAAAGTTGCAACTTTCCCAAAAAACTACAAGTTTTAAATGATATAACTTTACTTTAAATACTCCCATGGCCACAGTACTATTTAATGCATCCACCAACACAGTGTTTTGACTACGTTACATTCAGTCCTACCGTAAACCGTGATTTTTTCACCCCGTTTCCCAGCAATAATTTTTGAGTAGAGTTACTTAGTTTGATGTAAACAATCCTTGTTTGACGGCTTCGTGAAGACACCGCTTACACCTTGTTTGTAGGTGTTACACACTACTAAAATGCCTTGATTGCCCAACGGAAGCCGGCAGGAATCGGCTTCTTAGGAGCCTTCGGGCCTGGTAGGTATACTATAACATATAAAGAGTGAATAATAATATAGCCTTTCTTCTTTTTACTAGCGTCCTGCATAAGGACGGTAAGGTACGTAGACGAATTCATGAGTAAACTTAACATTTTAAATGATCCCCTTCATTTTAATAATGTCTTAAAGGTACCGGAAATGACCGTTTTAAATCCGGAACTATAGGATCAGCTTTCTCGGAAATCACGAATCGCGTCGCACGATTGCGTTGCTAAGTAGCTATGGAGTTCGAATAGGTTGAGCTCGTTATAAACACGTGAGACTGGTCAAATCAACAGTATTTTCAACCACGTAGATAGTAATCAGTACTGTTTTTTTTTTCATGTATTGTATGTATAACAAATATTTATGCTGTCTTGACTTCCGTACGTTTTTTCTCAGGTGACCACTGAAAACTAGCGCTGCGCTGTGGGCCGCCCATAGCACAGCATCATGCTGAGTGGTATCCTGCGTGTTGCAATCGCGACGTGGAACCGTCAACTTTTTTGTTTATTGTTTATTTATTTTTTGTCATTTTGTAATGTACGTCATGTCTCTGCGACAAATAAATGTTTTTTCTTCGTTTTCTACTTTCTTTCTTTTCTTCCCTTCAATCAAACTAAGTTAAATGCTTGTGCTAGCTTTAGTAGTGAACTTAATAAGTCTAACTTTGTAGTTAGTCGTTTCGCCTTTTTTTGATTAGGTACCGTGAATCGAATAATCGATGTACATATCTAGCTAATACCTACGTTGATTACGAAGAGACGTTTAAAGAAGACAATCTAAATTTTGCGACTTTCTGAAACTTCAAAACGTCAGAAACTAACTTTCTTTTCAAACCCAATGTGCGGTAACTCTGTATATGTGATGGGATTAGGTACATCCTCGAAATGAAAGGGGATTTTATTTCTAGTTTTGTAAGTATATATGCATTTATTATAATATAATTAAAAATATTTCTTTCTTTTTTTAATAATTAAAAAAATTGCCTGTACTGTCCCACTGCTGGGCAAAGGCCTCGCCCAATTCCTTCCATGTGCTCTTTTGTCGTGCCTCCTCGAACCAGCCTTTGCCCAGCAGTGGGACAGTACCGGCAACTAAAAAAAAATGTGAACAAAAATTAAAAGATTCAACAGATTGAGTTAAAAAAATATTTGAGGAATGCTTCAATCAGCCTTATAAAAGTACGTTAGTAACAAGTGGGTAGGACTTAATTAAAGAACAAGCACAGTATTTGTTATTACGAGCTTATAACATAAACTCTCCCTAGCCACGAAAAGGGCACAGAATTAACTCAGCCCCTAATCTAACTAATTAACCTTAAGTGGGAACCTTTATAAATCAAAAGATTTGCTTAAAGTTCAGTTGACTTACCTCTAGGTACATACTAAATAGTGGGTAAGTAGCTGTGGCCTGATGTATAACTATACATAGTTAGATGTTATTCTACGAGTATTAGAAATGTCTCAGTAGCAGCCAGGAACCTGGATCAGTGCCCGTTTGATAGCAATACGCTCGCCCCTATTACAAGGAACTAAAAACTTTCTGGCGATATGTGGGTCATCATCTGCCTAGCCTTTTCCCAACTATATTGGGGTCGGCTTCCAGTCTAACCGGTTGCAACTGAATACCAGTATTTTACATGGAGCGACTGTCTATCTGACCTCCACAACCCAGTTTGTACTGGGTAATACAAATACCCCTTGGTAAGACTGGTTGTCAGACTTTTTGGCCCACTGACTACCTAAAGAATGTCAAATATCTACAAATGACACCCGGGACCAACGGCTTAACTTGCTTTCCGAGGTTTGGGGGAAACTCGATATGTAATGGGTGGTCACCCATCCACAGACCAACCTAGGCAAGCACGGCTTAACCGAAAGATAGACCTCGAGCGACTGTTATTATTTAGCCACGAGCTCCTCCTCCTCCTCCTCCGTGTGGGTGTAGGTATTATATTCACACCTCTGCCTAACTCATCAGGGACTCAGGCGTGATGTAGCGTGTTATTCTAGCGAGATTAAATTAAAATAAGCGAGGCTTATGTCCACCACTCGAGCGGCCAAAAATAGAAACTCAAAATAAAGTCCACTCATTTAAGTAGTCTTACAAAACCACCGCATTTCAGGTAAAGGATGGAATAAGTATTCCCGCTCACCATTAAGCTTCCATTATGACAAAGTAAATATTTAAGAAATGTTAAACATTCCGTCTAAAAATGATGCGAAAACGTCTGGAAGAGAGATCTCCACCGTCCGCGCCTCTGTGCGGGTACCTTTCAGTCTTTCTATTTATTTTCCCCTGAACTCGGAATTAGAGTGAAACAGAGAGAATAAATTATGACCATCCAAAACATTTAAAGTTATTAATAGATCTGAAGAAAGTGAGATCACTAATTTATTTTCTTAACTCGACTAAAATCTCTACTCTAAAATTTTGATTTATGGTCTTCGCATGGAACTATTAAGTACTAATTTAAGATCCTTGGATCTTTACTCAGTAACTGTTTACTCTAAAGTTTTCAAGGACTTGTGTGACTTATAAAGTTTATAATTGTTTTGAGATCATGAGGCGAGATCGCGAGTCTTACTTCGTTTGAATACGTGAACTCAACGCGTGATCAATTCGTGATGAGGGAGTCCGACAATCTTGAAATATGCTGGTACTTAAATCTATTTATGGACCATTCAAATTAGTACGGTCCGATTGCGGACTGGCTGACCGGTTTGACCCAACCTTTAAAGAGAAGGTACCTACTGTGAAGATTCAATTTAGCACGAACTTGCACACAAGAAGAAACAAGTTAATCAAAATTTAAATACTTGAGTCTCTCCATTTAGTGCCTTTAACCTAATCTTGGCGTTTTTACTTTCTTTCAATCGAGTGTTTTGCTGCAGCTAATAAAAACTAACGAGTGCTGCACTTCTACCACAGCTTAGCAAAAGATCTTAAAAGTTCGTCTTCGTACTTCCATTCTAGTACATTTAATCACTATAAGATTCGCCTCTCGAGACAACTTAAGCTCTGTATTCTTGAACAGCAACTACGACATCTCTGTACAATAAATCTTGTTGCACAGCACGGTTTTTGCTGTTTCTTGTGAAATGTATCGAATTGTAACCATTCGGAAATGTAACTTTGAGTTAGGCAGTTTGGCAGAAGAACAATGTTAAAGTAACTCATTTCTTCTTGAAAAAATAAATAATTAAACACCGCAGAAATAGGTTGGAAACCCGATTACCATCTCGAACGTTCTACAAAGTTCACTAATTTCTACCTAATTGCTTAGATCATAAAGGTAAAAAGTGGCAGACCGTTGACTTTTAGGAATATGAAGAATAAGGTGTAAAGTTCATCATTCTCCCAAGAAAAGGGAGGATCCTCCAACCAGAGCGGTGCGGTGTTGCGTCTGGTGGGCTACTGCACGACAGTTGTTGTCGGATTCTTATACAGGGTGTGGCGTAAGTAGTAGTCCACCGTTAAGGATTCGATATACCAGATAATTTACTATAACACATTACAATTTTAACCATTTTTACCCAAGGGTTCCGAAAATATGACTTTTTTTGTTTTTTATTTACGTAATTGATTTCTGTTGATTACTGCTGAATACTAGAGCTATCGTGAAAAGTTATGGTTTTTTATGTATATTTAGAGTTTCTGAAGAAAAAGTAAGCTCTTCTCTATTTTAACCCTAACTTTTAACATATCATGCAAATTCAAGAGTGGTTTTTGTAAAAAAAAAGTACTACAAAAATGGTTAGAATTGTAATAAATGTATATAGTAAATTATCTGGTATATCGAATCCTTAACGGTGGACCACTACTTACGCCACACCCTGTTTATGGTCTTAACACGATAATCGGAATTTTGATGTTAGTTCTTTATTTGTGTCATAGATGGCGCTGTAGTACTTTTGTACTATGTTGCTGAAGTACTTTTTGTAATACTGCTACAGACTAGATGACTATTTCATTGTATGCCTAATCTGCAAATAAGAAACCCTATGATTTAGTATAAGCATAACTATACCACTATAATGTTCCCGCAGCTGGGACCCAAGCCTGGGACTCTGTGAGCGGAAGTGTGCTATAATCCACCATGCTGGCTCAGTGGGGATTGGACTGATCCTTTGATTTGCTATACTTTACCTATTGACTGTACCTACCTACCTATTTCTATTGTTAAAGACATACTATAAGATATGACTCCCCCGTTGATCTAGTGGTCGCAATAGCGAATGATGAGCATGAGGTCATGGGTTCGATTCCCGGGTCGGGAAATTGTTATTGGGTCTTTCCATCAAGAATTTCAAAGTAGCAGCCGGCAGCAGGTTGATGGCAATAGGCTCGCCCTCTATTACATGGGACTTTAACATAACTGGCGAAAGGTGACTCTACTATTAGGTAGACCTCTTCCTAACGCTTCGGGGATTAACGGCGTGATGTTATGTTTTGTTATGAGATATCTATTTGTAACGATAAATCACTTAAAATAGAAGCGCTATTTATCTTACAGCATCCCGCTTCCAACGTTTGCAATATAAAGTGGCTATATGATTACTTTCTCCACACATTCCTCCCATAGAACCCAAGGGACGAGAATAATCCCACGTCATCATCGTCCGTACGAGGTGACGCAAGCTCGTCCGGAGAGGGTGACGCGGGCCGTGATGTAACCCATACCATCGAGCGCACAACCGCGCCGTGAATATTAACTAACCTCTTGGGTGAGGTCCGGATACTCTGACGGTCATGGTGAATTTTGGAGAAGGATTTAAGAATAAACAAGTGAAGGTCGAGGTCATGTATTTAATTCAGCGAATTTTGTTTTGTTTAGGTAAATAATTTAGAATGAGAGATGTCAACCACATGAAACAAGTAACTCATTAAATTACGAACCTGCCACGTTGACTGCCTCGTTGGTTTAATGGTCGCAAGCGCGACTGCTGAGCATGAGGTCCTGGGTTCGATTCCCAGGTCGGGCAGTGATATTGGGTTTTCCCATCAGAAATTTCTCAGTAGCAGTCACGGAAGCTGGATTTGTGCCCGGTTTTTGGCAATAGGTTTGCCCCCTATTACACATGGGACTTAAACATAACTGGCCAAATGTGGTTGTACTGATATGTACACCGCTGCCTGACCTTTCGGGGGTTACAGGCGTGATGTTATGTAAATTACTAACTAATATTGCCTAATTTTTAAGGTTAGTGGCCCTGGAACACAAGTCAGTAAGAGTCTGACACTCCCTCCCACTCCACCCAGAGCGGGAGAAGTCATTTGATGATAACCAATCCGTAAAAAAAAAAAACAAAAAAAAAAGGCAAGACATTTTGGATTCAAAATAATCCCAAAGTACAAAACTTAGGCAGAGATTTTTTTTTGCAAATTCGAAATTAGCATAGTACGTATAGATATCATTTAAATTATCTTCCCATTTCATGCAAACTGTTTTGTACAAGTTCTCCTCAGTCAATTGTAAACAATCACTGCTTTCATTACAAGACGCGAAGGAAATGGAAAATTGTAAATAAGTAGGTACCTAGTGAAAGTGTCTCAGGCAGCAGACAGTGTACTATAAGCCTTAGGGATTTACTTGTAGTTTTTACAATGGATTTACACAATAGACTACATTGCGAACAATACGCAAGAACGAGGCAACGGAAATGAATGAAAAACATCTTTTAATAAATACATCGGAGTGAAATATTCCTCTCTAGACCCGTGATATTAAAACTGGACAATATTCATACATTTATGTTGATTTTTCTTTTAGTTCAACATTCATATATTTATGTTGATTTTTCTTTTAGTTCAACATTCATACATTTATGTTGATTTAATTCTTTTAGTTCAACATTCATACATTTATGTTGATTTAATTCTTTTAGTTCAACATTCACATTACGTAATGTTGATTTAATTATTTTAGTTCAACATTCATACATTTATGTTGATTTAATTCTTTTAGTTCAACATTCATACATTTATGTTGATTTAATTATTTTAGTTCAACATTCATACATTTAGGTTGATTTAATTCTTTTAGTTCGACATTCATACATTTATGTTGATTTTTCTTTTAGTTTTTTGCCATCAATCACTTTTCTCACTACATTGAAATTACAACAACTTCCCAAGACCATTTACGGAGAAACCTTCATGCTAAAACTTTCAGAATAAATCGCTTTTGACTTTTTCATTAATTTTAACTCGGCCAATTAAATTACGCAGGGACGGTTCGGTGTTAACATTTTTTTCTAGCCCAAATCCGTACGTAAATTGTACAGCATAAATCTCTTGAGAATTCAGGGCTAGATTTAATATATCAGAGTAAAGTTGGCGTGAAACGGGGTTTATATCAAAACATGTAGTCAAAAGTGCATATAAATCAGGTTGAGTGAACATTTTGTGCAAAGTACGGCATAAGCGGGCTAATGCAGCCAGGGTCTGGAGTGAAACCGTCGCGGTGCTTCACTTATGAATATTTATAACACTCCTCGACTTCACAAATGAAATTTTCAGAGCATTTTTCTCACAATGGTATCAAGATCGCCGGAGACATTTCTACGGATGTGATCTGACAATGCAGACATACTCTCGACTTGGATAAGTACTAGATTCACTGTAAATATCATTTGAATTTTGCCACCCACACGTAAGAATATTATTGTTTACTGTAAACAATAGACCAGCCTACACTAAGTTCTTATAATATCTTTGGTGGTATTTACTTGGGCACAATAACAATACTCAGTTTCCACTCAAACAAATTCCAATTAATATTTCACTGAACTTAAATGTAGATACTTATTGAAATTCCTAAAATACGATCAAGAAGAATACCCAATGTACCCAAATATATTATACAATAGTTAACTTTATGTGATATCAAAGAATTTTGAAGATTCCTTCAACCCTTCACAAAACCCCTTGTTTACACAAAAAATATATAACTATGAACTTATATTTAACACGTTTTCCTAAACGTACAATTCGCACCAACAGAGTAAATTGTTTCCACGACGCGGCCCGCTCGCACAGATTGAAAACTAAACGTATTCGGTTCACGTGGACCCAGTCTATTTGCCGTAAGTGGCTCACTGGCGAGTACTCCCCTATTTGTTTTTATTACAATACACCCGTACTGAAATCCCCCTATACGTCCTTGTTACTGGCTCGAACTTTCCGAGGCTACATTAAAAGCTTTGCCACTTTAATTCACATAGTTTACGAGTTTATATTACCTGTTGGATTATCATTCCTTGTATTCTTTTGGTTGTTAAGCCATTTTTAAAGCATAAGCCCTGCTGCGATAGTTTATACAAAGCGACGTGACGTGATCATAACACGGACTCTAAATTATCTGTCGTTAGACACGTCCCCGCCATCAATACCCCTTTCACTGTGTAAGTACATACATGTAAGCATAAACTAAAATCCGGGTAATCCTATTTGTATGATATATTAATATAACGGCAAATAGTGCACGATCGACTGCCCGTCGTCACACTTTCCGTCCGCATCATGTTCCCTGTGTGTGAATTTACCCTTACACCTCTCCTACCCCACTCTATAATGCATATTTTCATGCATGCCTGCCTGCTAAGTGCTACACACCTGACCTTTCTGAATATCGATGGCTGAACCTCATCGATATAGACAAGGTTCTTCACGGGTTATGGATAAACACATGCAAAGGTATTATAAGACCAAACAAAATTGATAATGATGAGTGTGAGCACTGTGAGCCACTCAGGCGACACTGAGCTCAATTTTCCAAACGAACGAACTTTATCAGTACCTAGAGACAAACGTCTACTGTATATGACGACAATACAATAGAAACAGAAGAACAACAATCAACAGAATAATAAATACGACAGAATGTCGGCAACTTCAATCAATGCTTTGACAAAGTTATAAGTCAACAAAGCAGTTAGCTTGTTTCTTAACTTATTCCCCGTTGTAATGTCATTGAAAAGTTTAAATTTGACAGCCCTGATGAAAAGCGTCGACAGCGTTGTTGCACATCCCTTTTAATATAAAAAGAAGTTTAATATCGTTGAAATCTTTTGCAGCTCGTAGCACCGTCTACGTGGCTACGCACCTCTACGAAAGCGCTACGTCAATGTCAATGTTCTCAAGGAAGCCTGAGGCGAATACTTAAAAGGTTTTAGCGATATCCCCTATCTATACATACTTATAACACTTGAACCGGAATATTCGAAGACAAGTCCCGCCAATTAGACGCCCAACTTTACCTACTAGAAACTTCTTAATAGCCTCGCTGGCGCTCCTACACAAAACCAAATTGTATAAAACAGCTCAAATTCACTGTATAATTTTAATTAAGGTAATTATTTGGTTTGTACTGTTATGAGAGCAAGATGACATTGTAATAGTTTAATTACTTTATAAGTTGTAATGAGCCTTCAGGACAACATAGGCAAGACAAAAGGTAAAAGATAGAATGAAAGTAAAAAAAGAAATTACCAATTGAACAGCCAAAACCGAACTACTGAACATGTAGACATCATGTATGTCTCATGTAGTGTCTGTAGAACGAATACCGAATTGTTTGTGGTATCTGTCCTAGACTAGTGCAAGGCAAATACGTCAATCCTACAACAATCGTACGATAGAGGGGCCCCTCTAGTTGGAGACGGAGCAATTAGAGCCGCGCCGGTCTCCGGCACACTGCCAGATCCAACGAGCCGATTGCTGGCTGAGATCATGCTTTGACGTTTAGAAGTTAATCGGATTATCATTATTATTTATTTATTTCAACCAACTTTGAATCATAAAAATAAACTAAATTAAAAATTACTAAAAATCAAAATTGAAGAATTATATTTAAATTTAAAATAATACAATAGTATTTATTATTATCATTAACACTAGAAACGGGATATTTACCATGATTACTGTTTGTTTTGTGTTCCCGATATTTCGGCGCTGTTGAAAGCACCATGATCACGGATAAACTGAAGTTATTGCGGGTGGATGTGTTTGTTTTGTCCGCGATCATGGTGCTTGCAGTAGCGCCGAAATGTCGGAAACTCAAAATACACAGTAAACATGGTAAATATCCCGTTTCTAGTGTTAATGATAATGTTAGTGACCATGACAGTTTAAAAACTAATATTTATTGCCTGTTGTTTTTTGTTTTGGCCTTCACCGGCTGGTGAAATCCCTACGACTATTTATTTTGAAGTAAGTAAGCATTGTTTTAATGTTTATTGAACACTAAATTGAATACGTAGATGGTTTTCCTGAAAAGTAAAGGAGTAAATGATGGCGTGACGATTGACAGGGGAGAATGGAAGAAAAAAATGTGTTGCACCGACCCCGAATAGCATTCTCCTGCATACATAAATGATTAGCTGCTTTTTGCGAACAAAACTTTTCTGCAAGATCTTGAAAATACATTTTATAAAATCCTGCCTGTTTAATATTAGCCGGGGAAGTTGAAACTTTTGTGGCGACGTTATTCTGCAGTCTATTCTAGTGACTTCACAACTTTGTACTTACTTGGTTCTCGCGAGTACATCCCACACACTATTATTATACTAAAAATAGGTACCGTCTTATACTTTAACTACAGTACTTTGGTATGTTCAATGAACTGAGTTAGTACAAGTGTGCAGTAGTCTAGGATCAGGATTGGGTTTCATGTCTTCCTAGCTCAACTTTATATCATGTTAAAGTCTCAACAATTTGTAAAATTGTGCCCCAAATAATTTAACAACTCGTTGACTTCCTCGTTGGTCTAATGGTTGTAAGCGCGACTGGCTGAGTAGGAGGTCCTGGGTTCGATTCCCGGGTTGGGCAAATCGTTATAGGGTTTTTCCATCAGAAATTTTTCAGTAGCAGCCACAGAGTGTGGATGTGTGCCCGGTTAATGGCAATAGGCTCGCCCCCTATTACAATGGAGTTAACGTAACTGACGAAATGTGCGTGTACTATTAAGTTAACCTCTGCCTAACCCTTCGGTCATTACAGGCGTGATGTTATGTTATCTTATAATTTAAAAAATTATGCGATTTGAATAATTTAAGTTGTTTTTACTCTTGATAATACAAGATTATCAAAACTCTGGAGTATGGCTAAACAAGATCGAACAAAACTAAAAAAAAGAAAAAAATTGTAGTGTCGATGACCACTAGGAGTGTAAGTTACTTTTAAACTGAGAGTTCCACTATCACGTCTGCAGAGTTTTGCTACCCAAATTAATTTAACCCTCACACAAAGTAAAAGGTTGTATACGAAAGTTAACCTAACAGTGAAACCTCATGTGGCTCCGTGCAGGAACTGCTTAATGGATGTAACGGTTACTGCGGTCCATTTGCGGTTATGCAGGTTTCTCGAACTATATACTACCCAGAATGCACAACTACACAAGTACTCAAGCTATTCTATGTAGATATAAATTCTTATAGTGAGAAATACCTAACACCCTGCCTTTAACACTTTGCAATCACACTTGCGACCACTTAACCCAGCCACGGAGTCTGAATTTGTACCCAGTTGATGGCAACAGGCTTGCACCCTATTACTTGGGACTTAAACATAACTGGCGAAACATGGGTGCTATTAGGTACACCTCTGCCTAACCCTTCGGGCATTACAAGCGTGATGTTATGCAGACCTATGAAAACTATTAAAACGTGGTAGAAACTGGTACATACTGTCACAACGCATCCTCTTTTTACGATTTTAATAAATTGTAGCTTGTCGTGTTAACAAAACAAAATATAAACAGAAACATCACAAAAACTTCAATAGGTTTGTCCGGATGTTGAAACACTTTTAAGCTATCTTCATTGTAACGTAGCAAATAATCATTGTTAATTTATGGTTAACACATAGTTTATAAATAACAAATTGTGAGGTAGTTCGTAAATAATAACTAAGAAAGATTACAAAAACAACGACAGCGCGGGTCAGACATCGCGTCGATGCTAATTACTAATTGAATGAAATTTAAACAGGTTATGCATTTTTAGAGTCAAAGAATTGTTTGTATTTATTTTTATAATTACTATTTGTTATTTCCGATTGAATTTTTTTTGGAACGTCGGAGTTAGAGTAGGAATTATATAAGCGACGGTTCTTTTCCCTTAATAGTTTTTGTATCTCGGTACTACCAGTTTTGATTGGGCGGCCAATCTTGTTGCTATGCTATGATTGAATTAAATTTCTGGTTCTTTGTTAGTGAACTGTTCTATTAATAACCACTTTCGTATTTTTGCGTTTGCTTTAATTTCGTTTGTGATACGCATACCAACGTGTTTACCCCGCTTGGTATTGGAAGAAAGTGTTTTTGGCCGCAGGATGTGAGGTTTCGTCACTACTGCGGACAAATTCCACGTGAATGCACACAGAGATCGTGCAAGTGAAGTGTACTGACATAGTTTTATATACTAACACAAATTTGACAGATTGTAGGTATGCTTAGTTTAAGGTTTATGGGTCCATGGAACCTAAAAATAAACTGATAATTATAATATCACTATCTTTTCCCTCGGCCACGCTCGCGTTACTTTAGAATTTTACAATCAATTTGGGTTGTACTCTGCTTGTAATATTATAATTCAATCATGACTCGAAAGACACGTGGCGCCACCTATTATTATAAGAACGTTATTGTTGTTTTCCTCGGGAACAGTAATTTTTTTTGGGGATGAAAGGAACGTACCCATGTCCGTATCTGTACACCTGACAACGTATATGTAAAATTTCAGGATGATCGGTTCAGTGGTTAAGGCGTGAAAAGGTAACAAACAAACTTAATTGCGCATTTATAATATTAGTTTAGATATTTTTCAGTTTATATATATACATTAATAAATTAAAATAAACTAAAGTAACTAACTTAAAAAATGGCGTCAAAAAATTCCTCCTCAACGCTGTCAACCGGTAATGTACCCAAGAGACTGGCGGCGTTGCCACGTTGTATGGCAACGCTAAGCCTTTGGCCAAAGTAAAAGCCAGTTAGTTTAGATAGACAATCCAGATAAAGCAACATATTAAATGTAAGTGATACAAACATAGTGTTTATGTGTATATTTGATGTTTATTAATCATGGAGGGAACCGGCGCGCGACGGATATTATTAGTTCTGCATCTGACACATTCCGGAGACATCCCTGATATATTACGAGTAAATGGAATACGTAAAGCAATTGCATAACTAACTCGGGATTAATTTGATTCAGGTGTTAGTGCTCTCCAAAAAATAATTACTATTCTGTAGAAGCTTTTGGAAATTGCACTTACCTGGATTATGTTTTTTTTAGAACCGATGTTTGTTCCCTTTATTTCATTCTCACGTAAATGGCTGGAAAGATACACTATTGAACCTATTATCAGTCTCCTAAAAAAATTAACTTGACTTATCATCATGTAATCAATATAGGTAAACAAGAAACAATACGAATTAAAGGAGCTAACTCGTAAACTGCTCTAAGAAAGTGAATAAAATTTATCTCAGTCGGGCTTCTTCCAAATGAAAAAAAAACACGTAAATCGGGCCAGTAATCACGGAGAAATCAGTGTATATGTTACGGCTAAAAGTCGAAGTAAGGTTAGGTTCTAGCCGGTTATACCTAGCTGCGGCCGGTAACAGTTTGTTATAATGCAACCAATTTGGATGTAGCGTTTGGTCACAGTTCTAACCTAACCTAACCTAATCCATTTGCTTGGTGTGCACTAGCAATAAAAAGGATAGTTACCGGCCGCACCTAGGTATAGCCGGCTAGAACTAGGTGTGACCTTACTTCGGTTTAACATTTATAAAGAAAACATACACACGAAAACAGAACCTCCTCTATTTTGGAAGTCGGTTAATTACAAAAAATATGAGCCTGCCTGAGTTCAATACCAAAACCTTCAACATGTCATGGGCATGACCTACCCACAACCAGTTATAAATAATTCTACCGTATCGTATCGTAGTGGCCAATTGATATTGACATTCATTTCGTTTCAATAACTCTTTCTCTCGTGCCTTGACCGTGTCATTCGGTTTGCTGTACCTTGAGTTGACCTTGACACAGTCATACTAATGTGTTTACTCAAGTTCACTTCTCTTTTTCTATAGAAAGTAGGCACCTCCGATTGTTATATTTATTGAGCGTAAACTATACGGAACACCAGCTTATGCCCGCGTAGAGGTCGGTAAATGTCCAACTGGATCATACTACCGGGATAAAAAGTATCCTATATATTAATCCAGGTTATAAACTATCCATGTGCAATATTTCATCCAAATCCATTCAGAGTAACATACATCCATCCTCAAAAACTTTCGATTTATAACAGTACTAGCTTATGCCCACGGCTTCACCCGCGTGAAGTTCGATAATTGTCCTACTGGATCATACTACCGGGATAAAAAGTGTCCTATGTATTATCTTATGTATAAACTATCTCTGTGCAATATTTCAACCAAATCCGTTCAGTAGTTTTTGCGTGAAAGAGTAACAGATATCCATCATTAATTTTAATCTGCATGGTCTTCATATGACTTGACCAATGTCTGGACTTTAAAAGAAACAGTGACCTCTGAGTTTGTTTCGGATGTTTCTTCTCAAAGTAGTCAGGTAGGTACGAAAAACACCGGCCCCATCTAGTTTTAAAACATAACATGATGACATGTAAAAGTGCTTTATAATACCAATTTACAGAAATAAATATGATTATGATTTCATCGATTCATCCTCACAAACTTTCACATTTATAATATTAGTAGAAAGTAAGAAAGAAGATAATGAACATTGTCCACGTTAGGGGCTGGACAATATTCTGGTTTATCTACCTACCTTATGGTGGTACCTAATTAGCTATATAGGACCCAGCAAAACCCAATGACGGTTCTATAAACAAGCTTAAAAACACGTCGTTTTCCACAAACTATTTATAATTATTACTCTCCATATCTGTCGAACATTGAAGGTACTTTAACAAGGATTTATCTCTAACCCAATATCTTATCTATTCAGTACGCACACCATCGCATCCATATCAATACTACAGTTAATTCTTATCGAAGATACTGCGGTTCTGCGATAAACCTCGAAGGGACCGCGATAATACGAGTCGTCCCTCACTGAGTTACAGTGGTGAGCAAAAACTCCATGCGCCTTCCCTACGAATGGGAAATTTATCCCTTGAGGCAGATACCATAAATATGGGCTGTACAAACGCCAGCTACCCGAAGCTGTCAAATTTTCCCAATCAACATTGCACCTAATGCGTTTGCAATAAAGTTGAAAATCTATTAAAGAAATTTGACAGATTGTAGTAGCTTGATATTCTGGCGTCTGTAACATTAACTGGTTTTTTGCAAGTCGCTTGGTATTTATTATTTGAAGACGTTTTAGGAGCTGAAAGTCTGTGAGATTTGAATATGATTGGCGATTAGTATATTGAGTTTTAATAAAAAGAAGATTAAGTAACTACGACCGTAATCATCACATTTGCATCGATACATTGTTAATCCCGATATCTTGGTCGCGACCCAAAGTCGCTGCAATTTCTAAACTTCGTACACTTCAATACGTAAACATTTATCCTTTGACTCATCTGCCTAGCCTTTTCCCAACTAAATTGGGGTCGGCTTCCAGTCTAACCGGAACCCGCTTGGTAAGACTGGTTGTCAAATCGACCCGAGCAGCTGTTATTATTTGGCCACGAGCTCCTCCAACAAAAAAAAAACTCCTTTGACTAGTATCTTCAAACTTCTTCCATAGTTTTGCTCACGACGTCCTTACATATATGTCTGGCAGGATGATTTATTGACAGCCGTTTAATACATAACAAAGCCTGCAAAAGAAATAAAATTATACATAGTTCTCTACGGCCCTCTTGTAAATCTTTCTTGTAATGCGGCAATTCGTTTAATACGTCAGCTATAGAGCATTTCTACTGTGGTATTTCATTCTTAGTACCTTGCCTTTAAGTCGTAAAAGATCCTGAAATAAATGAACCCGTCAGTGTCGATTGGTGCGGACGGGTCCATTGGAAAAAAATAACATCTCAGGCGGGTCATGGTTCCGTCCCGTCAGGGAAAGGTAAAAAGGTTCCTGCTAATCCTTAATGAACCTTGACTGGCTTTTAGGTAAGATCGATGATTCACCTCTATTGGATACGATTACTTCATCTATTAGTACTTTAACGTGAAGACAGTTTTTAGGTAATTGGAGTTCCTAAATATCAGCAGACTCGGGACAATAATCAGTTTATTTTAAGGTTTCATAGACCCATAAACCTTAAACTAAGCATACATTCTATAACATTTGTGTTAGTATATATAATTATGTTAGTACACTTCATTTGCACGATGTCTGTGTGCATTCGCGTGGAATTTGTCACAAGAAGCAAAAACTAATTCCAACTAATGACTGCACGTGCACGGACTAAGTAAGGCAAAAAATAGTATTAGTGGAGGGAGCACAACTGTTCAATAATTTACCAGAAGATATAAAGAAGTTTGATAATATTAACATATTTAAGAGTAAACTAAAAAAACATGTATGTACAACATGTATGAGAAATAAATGTCTTTAAACCTAAGTTAGTACCTTTCATCCCGCAAAAAGTACTGTTCCTGAGGAAAACAACAATAACATTATTTGATAATAGATGGCGCCACGTGTCTTTCGAATCATGATTGAATTATTGCAAGCAGAGTACAACCCGAATTGATTGTCAAATTCTAAATTAACGCAAGAGAACCCGTGGCCAAAGCTAGTCACAATTAACACATGACAGCACAGGTACCTTAATATTCAAATGAGGACTTATTACTCGAGTCAACATTAAAAAGAGATCTTATTCGCCATACTAAATATTCGGTTTTTTTTCAGGTACCTACTTATTAGTTTGGTGTTTAAAAGTTATTCTATTGGTAGAAAATTCAGCTATCGATATACGATTTATCTAGACTTCCGATTCCAGACGCTCCTACCATGCATGTAATATCAATGTTAATTATCTGTTTAATCTTCAGTAAAATCAAATAAACACCATTACTTTGCAAACACGCATTCCCAAAAATAACACAGTCTAGTTAATATAACTCCAGCCTTAGTTCACAAGGTCTGACACACCATTACATTTTCCCCCAAGGGACCGTTCACCACTGATAGTCGGAATTAACTAAACGTGGTATCAGAAACCTTATTATAACGCCTCCTATTGTACTAACCTAATCTTCTCTACAGGGTAAGGGACAGCTCTCCGCAGACTGTAGGGGTAAATTTAGTATATCATACTAAGATGATCGGTATTAGAAATTGTATCGTTACCGTGGCAAAACGCACGTAGCGAACGGCAAGCGCGAAGACAAGTAAGATGAACTCTGTAGCTATATTCTCGCTCGAATATTACTCGTCGTAAGTCCAGGTTTTATGAGGAAGTGGATCTTGTAAAAAGTGTGAGTTATTCTTGTTAGTGGTTCTGGTTAATTTATGTTTACCTAACTAGGCGTCAATAGAAGAATACGAGACCCTTTTTATGTTTTGCAAAATTTATTTAAAAAGTCCGCCCAGATTTTATGAGTTGTATGGTTTGAAGCAATACACGATTTACAAAAATCTTAAGCGAGACTATTAAAAATTCTAACGATACAGTAAAAGCCACTTGGAAATATATAAATAATGAAACAGGTGAATCAGTTAAACTAGAAAATCAACTTGAATAATGGTTACTGACGAATTAGTTAATAAAACGGCCGATGTAGCTGAGGTATTTAATGAGAATTTTGAGAGCATACCGCAGTACTACCTTAAGTTCGTCGACGTCTAAAGCGGAAAACGATTTGCATAGTAGCGTGCCTAAATATGGACACGTATTTAGTTGTGAACATGTGTACATGTACAGTCGCCATCAGATATATCGAAGCGGGCGAGGTACTCAAATATTTCGGAGCAGCATTACTTTTCAATAAATTCGTTACACTAGATATGGCCAATAACATGCAATATGTCATAAATATGAGATCAGCGACTTACTATTTTTGACAACTTCAAAGTCAATATAGCAACGAATTTAAACTGATACAGACTTAAGGTATATTTTCCATAAATGTTCCGATCTTTATGATCATCCTGACTGCGTCGATATCTTTGTAGTTCTGTGCTTTCTGATATTTTTATCTCGTTATGTGTTCCGAATTTATTGAAAAGTAAGGCTGCTCCGAAATATTTGAGTACCTACCTCGCCCGCTACGATATATCTGATGGCGACTGTACATGTGAACACCTCGTGATGTAGTTAATGCTATCACTTCACTTAAGTCTAAAAACAAAGGTGATTACCGGAGCATTTCCATTAAGCGCTAATTATACAGAAAAGTCGTAAGGTAAAGGCGCTGTGCAGGCATGATGCCGCTTCAAAACGTTTTCATACAAAATGTACGTAGGCGACGTGTCGTGAATTCAAGCGGCGTGGCGCAGGCACGCCGTTCTTTCGTTTCCTTATAAATTCCACGCCTGCGCCGCACCTTACGCCTTACGCCGTTTCTGTGTAATTCGCGCCTTACATTCCTGAGCAATATAATCGACATCATAGCATTATTGACAGTGGTAGCGGCGGCACCGAGCGCGTACAACGTATAAGGAAGAGGGTAGATCGTTTTTCTGCTCATAAGCACCCACCCGCAATAACTTCAGATTATCCGTGATTATGACGCTTGCAACAGTGCCGAAATATCGGGCACTTATAACAAATAGTAAAACCTGGTGCGAGTCAGACTCGCACACACAGGGTTCCGTAATAATAAACAATTTAATAAAAATATTTTTAACGCTTATTCAGACGTAAATTTACACACAACAGCAAAACTAAGTTTGTTTTTTAGTATGGTAATGAAAAACAAAGTTACTGCTGCAGTTTGACTAAAAAGTCCCATCTTGTAAACCAAATAACATCCAACCTTATTCAAACCAATTTTTCAAGAGGGGGGGACCACAGATCTGTGGGGAGGGCACAATTTTTCCGCCTTGTAAAGCAAATATCTCATCAACCATTGACTTAAGAAAAAAAGTGTTTTACAAACTTCGATATCATTTTTTAAGAGCTGGCTATCACCCTACGCAGTTATATACATTGAAATATAAGGCCCCATTAAAATAGGTGGACAAACTTTTAGAAATCATTTAGACCACCAAAATAGGGACAATGGTAAAAAAAAAATAAGAAAAACGCATTAGATACTTACAAGAAAAAAAATCAGCTAACGAAAATACACTAAAATTGTTAGTCAAGGGAAAATTACTATGGAAAAATACAGAACGATATTAACAGAACTGACTGGGGCCCATAATAGATGTGTTTATTCTCGTGTGCCGGAAATTTAATATTTTAAGTCAAAATAATAAAATAATAATTTAATCAGTGGTTTGCTTTGGTATCTTTGGTTAGACGTACTGAACGCTGTGTTAAGATTTGACCATCTATTTTAATGGGACCTTATACATTTTTATTAACCCTCAGTTACAAGTAGAGGACACCTACTCACCGAATTTCAACTGTGTCTAACAGCCTCGGACTAAATAGCTGTGACATACAGACGGACAGGATGAATCTATAAGGGTTGCGTTTTAGCTACGCAACCCTAAAAATGGTAAAATGTGGTGGTGTGGTGGTATGGTGGCCGTTTTAGTGTTAAAAATAGTCTTTATTAGAGACCACTTTCAGTTTAAAACTTCACCGAAACTACCGCAACAAATATCGATAATTTCGTGTTTTATTATTATTTTTACCGTTGCCACCATATAACGTAATGAAACAGCGCAGTCTGAGTTAGCAACTGATTTATTATATCTGAAGGTACTTGCATATAAAGTTGATACACATATTTAAGTACAACTACCCACAACACTCATTAGATTAACGAAACCTCTCTGAATCCGGTCCCATATATAATAAAAGTGCTCTGTGATCCGGTCACTCAAGTGTGAAGTTAGACGGAACAAAGAGGTGCTCCGGAGCACATTAGTTTCCTGATTAATATTTCATAAGGAACTCAATCGACCCAATCTTTGTCTTTGTCCCCGATCTTTGTAAAATCGCACTTTTAGTTTTCTTAACTTCTGCAGCCGTATAATATAATTACTTAAACGAACCGTTGACCTCGGAGCACGTTAAAAATCAAACCATGGCTTCTCCCTTCGCCAAAAGAGTGTCCCAATTAATAACCAAAATCGCTTCAGAACATAACTATAAAAATCATAAAATACATTTAACTGAATTATCAACTGGAGGAGCCAACTACACGTCAAAACTATTTACAGCGATCGTAAGAGGAGAAAATAAACAAGATCTTCATTTATTTGCGAAAGTCGCAGCAATGGGAGAAGCATTTCGCAAAAACCTGCCTATCGATCTCTACAAAACTGAACAATTTTCATACCTAAAATTAGCGAAAATCTACGCGTCTTTAGAGGAAGAAAACGGAGTGCCTGAGGAGCATAGACTATACTTTCCAAAGTGCTACGGCTTCGATCCCACCGCCTACCAAGAGACAATGGTGCTTGAGAACTTATTGGCGCATGGGTATGGTCCTCACAACAGATTCCAGTCTATAGATTGGGAGTACGCTTCTTCAGCAGTAACAAACTTGGCGAAGATGCACGCGCTGTCTTTCGCTTTAAGTAAGCACAGCCCAGAAGAATATAAAAAGAGTTTGGCGGCTTTACACAATGATGGTGAAGAATCTGAAAGCATGATCAGCAGTTTTAAGAAAGCAACTAGCATGGCTTTGGAGAATGTCAAGCCCGAGTACAGGGAAGCATTACAAAATCATTTTGGCGATATGAGGAATCCATTTAAATCCATTAACAAGATTGTGCGCAGTACTGCCATCTCCCATGGAGACTTTGGAGGAAATAATTTGATGCACAGAGTGCGAGAGGTAAGTCTTTATAATATCCTTTGATTTGTAGATATGTATTACATAATTGTGTACCCTTTAAGCCTTCTATAAGTGACGCAATCGAAGTGCCAACCATGCATGATCCACGAAGCACATTGTCACATACCCAAATGCCAAAGTTTACTAGCTAACTTAACCTACAGAGAAGCTTTAAACACTAAAGGTACATTTTCAGGCCCATATTATTTCTCGTAATTGCAATTTTGATCTTTCCACAATAACCAATTGTTAAAGTGTTTCATTTACGTCAACGTAATGGTCTTTTTTTTTTTTGTTCCTCCTACCTACTAGTTACGGAGATATTGATGGTCAAAGTCCAAACTATTTGACACATTTTTTTAATACAAGTTTAAAATGTTGTAACTTAAAATACCTCCATAACCCTTGTATAGTGCAGCATCAGCACAATGTTTTGAGTGCGTTACTTTGAACGATACCGTAAAACATGATTTTTCACACCAAAAAAGATTTAACTTGGTTTGGTGCACAGAAATTACAGAATTCTTGGTTGACGGCTTCGTGAAGGGTCCGTTTACAACTTGTTTAATAGGGATGGGTAAACGCCGGCTGGGACATCCTAACTTCCTAACTAATATTATAAATGCGGAAGTAAGTTTGTTTGTTTGTTACCTTTTCACGCCTAAACCACTGAATCGATCATCCTAAAATTTTGCATAATATACTATTCTGTCAAGACAGTACCGGGAAACGATCACGATACACAAAATGTTAGTTATTCATCCAAAGTTATTTTATCGCCTTCAAAGTATGCTCCTTCAGAAAAGATACACTTACGCCAACGAATAATGCAATCATCAAAACATTTTTTAAACGCTTTTCCGGAATTGAGTTCAGTTCTCGCCGCGAATCCTCCTTAATGTCCTCTGCCGAATAAAAACGGGTGTCACGAAGTGGTGATTTGAGTTTAGAAAAAATTTTGAAGTCGGCTGGAGCAGTAACAATGCGTTTCATGAATGTTGGGTCGGAATTGACAAGTTCTAGCATGTCCTCAGCGACTCTTATGCGTTTGAGTTTTTGGAGAAAATTCAGGTCTTTTGGGCTAGCCGAGCGGCAATACGTTTCATACCCAAGTGATTATTAAAAATGGTACGGATCGACTCGTGAGACACAGAAAATTCAGCGGCTATCTCTCTCAATCTTAAATGAGGATTTTCAGTTACTATTTCCTGCACTTTTGCGATGTTAACTTCAGTTGAAGACATTGATGGCCTACGAGAGCGAGGCTAATCTTCCATCACATCTCGACCGCTTTTGAACGCTTTGTACCACTCTAAGCACGTGTTTTTGGTAAAATCGATTCACCGTAAGCCTTCTGTAACATTTTCCGAACACGAAATTCCATTGGCGATGCAAAATTTAAGACAAAGTCTTTGTTCGATGTTTTTGTCCATTATATGATCTAACTAAAAACAGCCCTGTATATAATCTAAATAACAGATGCAACTCAACTCCGCCCCATAATGGAAAACATTTGTGCTAATCTAACAAAAAAAAAAACAAAAAATTCATCCATTCCCGATAGTTTTTTGACTCGGTCTCACGCCAGACACGTCATCGAAGACCAACTTCAATGCGGGTAGACTGACTACTTTTCTGAAAACTGTTTTAATATAACCGAAGATCCTGCCGTTTGAATTTACGGTGGTGGTTTAGAAATTCCCTTCACAAACACTGTCGTAACAACAGCTATAGGTGTGACGTCTCGTATAATTATGGTCGAACATCCCTTGAGGCAAGTTCGATTATCCATCAAATATTTGTAGTAAAAGATACTCTGAAACCATCGGACATTTTCAAACACATGTTTGCACAACAAACTGATGTGTCCTTTTATCGATATTATTAAACCATTGTTATCTGCCTTTTAAACATCGATATCTAATTATCATTCGGTATATTTATTTAGAACTAAAATCTGCTGAGGAGCAATGACTTAACAATAGTCTAAATAGATAATTATGCTAAGCGGATCCTTATTAGTAATTATTTGGTTTATCCTATTTTTGTTGCAAACAACTTAGTACTTCTCTTCTTCACATAACATAAGACTTTTTAAGAAGCTTAGCTATTTTTTATCTTTAATTATTATGAACAAATACTACCCTGTCTGTTTATTTATCTAGTACCTTCATAAGTAGTAAATACATCCCTGCATATTAGAAACATGTTGTTATTTATGTGGCTGTTAGAAAGAGATTAGATAGACAACATACAACAAATTGTAGATGGTTTTACCACTTTCTTTATCTTTATGAAGGCTCTTGCCCACCCTCATCAGAATCACCCAAGATATGTTGGTAACGATTGATGTTCGGATTAAACAAATCTTCATTTGATTGAAATCTGTTATAATAATCATTCAGTTACAAAACTCATGTCACAGAGTTCTTCAATTAAGCACTAATAACGTAATTGAGCATTTAAATATAGCGTTGATTCAAAATTGAGGAAGATTTAATTAGATTTAGAAAACAGACGTCGGCGATCCGTCAAAGCTTGTCACGCGGCCGCCATCCTTGACAACCGCTCATGTCAATATGGCTGCCCGAAACGCCAAGACTTTCCGCCAGAGCGAATACCAGCCAGCATCACTCTCGTCTGTGTAGTTTGCAATGTTAACTATAGACCACGCCTTGCAGGGGCGCCATCATATATGTATTTTATATACGTGATTATTGTCTTCTAATCACCTTTCTCTGTTACTGTAGGAATTGAACAGTGAAGCCATTGTTGTACCGCAGTATAGCACCGCTGTTGTGTTATTGTGATAAAAGCGAATGAGTATTAAAAAAAAATGTTTCTTTGAGAAAGTTTTTTGTTATCATGAGTGCAATCACGTGTTTAAGTATCGGTCACTAATTACCAGTCACCCTATATTTCCGAAACATTACAACACTTATAAATAGTTCAATGTGTAATTGCTATTGAATTGCCTTCAAGAATCGATATGTAATTAGTACACTCACTTTTTCCTTCTACCCACATCACTGTAAAAATTGTGTGTCCACTAATAAGCTTATTTATTTACGAGTACCTACCTAGCTTCATAAGTAATTCTTATATTTAGTTTTAAGATTAACTTATCTTTCTCATATTATCTAAGTGAATTGTATTATTTTTGAGAAATAACCGCAACTACAGTAGCTTCCAAATATTGATGAATATTCATGAACTTAGTATAAAGTTGCCAATGTCTGATTATTATTATTCATTATCATCGTCTTTTCTCAACTGTGTTGTGGTCAGCTTCCAGTCTGATCAGTTGCACCTAACCCAACTGACCTCCACAATCTAGTTACTCGATAATAACACTTGGCTACTGGTTCTCAGACTTTATTGCTTCTAACTACGGCGTGTTGTTACTGACAATACAAAGAGGGTCCAAGCTGCTTTGAAAGTTACGTGCACGTCTTACCATATTTTTTTTTCTTAAATCCAGGATGGCAAAGTGGATATCAAGATCGTGGATCTGCAGACCCTGCACTTAGGCAGCCCGGTCATTGATCTAATCTTCTTTATCGTCACCGGCTCTGACGAGGAGTTCCGCGCTAAATACTTCCAGAAACTGGTCGACCATTACTACACGGAGATCAGTGCCTCGATGAAAAGGCTGAACCTCGACCCTGAGGTGACTTTCTCCAGGGAAGACTTTGAGTTCGAAATGAAGGAGGTAAGAAACTGAAATACTCTTTTGTACAGGGGCAGTAGCTGGCATTGTTCAGACGCCAGCATTTATTAACCATATACCTTTCCTACACAACGAAATCAACAAGAAAGTGTCATAAAAAGTTCTACGAAAAGCCTACGTCGTAGCACACGCGTAGGGGCGCGCTACGCCGCAGCACACTACGTAGTGCGTAGCTAGATAGAAAGGAGCTTCTGTCGCTTGGGGAATTATTGCTTTTTGTGAACTACGCGGATTGTGTAGTGTTTTATGATATCCGATATCTTCTGAATTTTATATACAAATGACTACTAAATTCTGTACCATTCATGATCACATAATGCCGTGTCTGCCTCATTATGTAATAACTTACTATGCAAGCAACAAACAAAAGAAGGGGTAGGTAGCCAGGGGCAACCTATGCAAAGTAGATTGTATCTACGCGCATATTGCGCAGTTCAAAGTAGGGCTTGGATTATTCTTATGGTTGCATATCGCTACTGCTGAACAAGAGATCCTAGGTTCGATTCCTATTCTTTAAGTAATGGGAAGCTATATTATCCCTGACAGTCATAAGCTATATTTAAAACGTTCCCGTCGGATAATGTCCGACCATTACGCGAGCGATGCCGCGGGCAAAGACTAGTAAGTAATAATTAACTATTAGGTTTTCATTGAGCAGGCACAGTTTTTTAAAAACCGCAGCGTCCTTATCAGGAAACTCGGCTGACTTCCGTGTCCCACAGCTGTAGGAAAATAGCTGTCCCCCTCCCACTCACTACTTACCACCAAGTGAGCATCTTCCTGCAGGTTCTAACCTTCCGTGTTCCACCTGGAAGTCCTTGAACCATCTCCGGACTCAAGTAGAAAGATGTAACTCCAACCTCGTTAAGTGGGTACCAAAATGAAACAGCAGCGGGGTGTGGTTGTGGAGCTGTGTCGCAAACTATACTCCATCTCCTATCCTGCCCTCTTCGCCCAAAAACATGCAGCCGAACTGACCTTTGCGCTGCCACTGTCGACGCAGTGGAAGTGGCGATGTTTTGGGCTAAAAAAATATAAAATTTGTCGTGCCAGTGATACGAAGAAGAAGATTCATTAAATAAAACTCTTCTGTATTTATGGAATACCAATCTAGTTCTATTGGTCCGTAGGCTACAGGTATAAACCTGTAGCCTACGGGTGCCTGAATAACAATATATTCTAAGCATTTGTACCATTTATTATTTTCATTCCAGAAACTGCCGCACGGTCTCTCCCTAGCAGCGTACTCCTTACCCCTGGTGACGGTTGACAGCGAGAATGCGCCAGAAGTCAACGAGTCTCTGGAACTCCCCAACTTCGCAGTCGAGAGGACCAGTGCCCTGTACACCGAGAGGCTGAACGGACTTGTCAATGACTATGTCAAGTGGGGCATCCTCAAATAATAGCTAAACTGTACTTGACCTAAGACTGTCCGATTTAAAAGTACAGAAACGGGTCCAAAAGTTTTATAATTTTATTTTTATGTTTAGAATTTTGCATGAATTTGGTTTTTTTTATACTTCTTGTTGATACTGAAAAGTTAAGGAATATAATGCCAGGTAAATGATAATATTATAAGTCAATTTGAAGAGTAAAAAGTCTGAATTAAAATAAATACAATTAATAATAATTATATTCGGTTACACATTTTCTAGTCTTTGGCTGTGTTGTTAGGGCTCATTTACGGAGACGCGGCGCGTCGCGCGGTCCGTTGTGCAGCGCGGCCCGGATTCAATTCAAACATATGGCGATATATGAGAACGTTTACGAAGAAGACGCGCGTTTGCTTAAAATGCAACGTTGCCCGCAAATGACACCGCCGCGTGTGACACGCGGCGTTCAACGTGGCGGTGCACGTGGCGTCACACGCGCAAATACGAACATATGGCAGATGACACCGCCGCATCGGACGCGGCGTTCAACGCGGCGTCACACGCGCAAATATAATCAGAATATCCGAATCAGAGATCGATTTTTAAAATGAACCAACAAACCTATCCTGCGGGGTGCGCCGAACGTATTCCTTCCTTCCTCATGCAACGCGCCGTGCGCCGCAGTGTTACCCGCCGCGGGCAACGCTTACACGCTACAAGATCTGCCGCAGGGCCCGCAGGCAACGCGGCGGGTACCGCTGCTCCTCACGCACCGCACCACGCGCCACGTCACGCCCCGCAACTTATCAAACAACATCGTACATTGCCATATTTTTTTGTGTGGGCGTGTGATAACGCAGGCCGCTGCACGCGCCACCTCTCCGTAAACGGAAAAAACCCGCAACGAGCCGCGCGACGCACCGCGCAACGCGCCGCCCGACGCGCCGCGTCTCTGTAAATGAGCACTTAGAGAAAATATTTACATTCACTTGATCTTTTTCAAGAACTTTTAGTAGGTACCCCACAGTGGCCTGCAAAAGGGATTGTAACATAAATTAATGATACATTATTAGTTATTACGAATTTGAGACTATCCGGCTCATGCTTAAGCGCTTACGCACGTTTAAGAATGTGGTGCGCAGGAGAAGACAAAGTTGCAAGCCTTTGTGCTAACTTGATAGCGGCTTGCTTGACGGCTACAAACTGGTGTTGGTATTTAAATGTTGAAATTAAATGGTACAAATGTGATTGGATATGATTTAAGCTGGTCTTTTTAATGAATATTGATTATTTTAGTGATATGAAGTAATAATGATAAATAAAATTGAATTTTCCAATGTATTACTAGTAGAATTTTATGTATTATTAGTAAAATGTTTTATTCTTGCGTTTTACTAGAACAAGGTGCAATAAACAATTATATATTTATGTCATAAGCTTATTGTTGAACAGTATTAAATCAGTTTGAGTAAAAAATGAAAAATGTGTTTTAGTAAATAATGCAGTCGTTTACAATAGCGATTGAAATGAAAATGGACTGCCAAGTCATAAGTCTCGAGTTCGCGCCCAAGACACGCACCTCTGATTTTTCGGATTCATGTGCATATTGTATACTTGTCAATTGCTTCGGTGAAGAAAAACATCGTGAGGAAACCAGCATGCCTGAGAGATATTTCTCGACGGCATGTAAAGCCAAGTCGGAGGCCCATGGGCGGCATAAAAACTCTCCGGTTAGGCACTAACCACACGATAAAGAAGAAAGAACAATAGTGCCAACTAAAGCGAAGACACACCGAGTATCTAGTATTTGCAGGCGATATGAGGCTCAACCAATAACAACATCAGCTAAACGTTCCTCTGACAGGTTTACGAAACTGGCCAATCAGCTAGTACGTAAGTATGTTCCCATATAATGAGTATACCTTACGTAAACATGCCGTTTCGCTCGACGTCTACTTCTTGCATAAATCGCAGCTATTTGCGAGATACAAACAAATCTAAAGGCCGACGCACAATCTCATCGACACATCGATGTATAAAATTAATAATGATACAAGCGGCTGATTATTGATGGTAATTTTACGCGCCCAACGATTTTAGTTTTGAAACAAATCAATGCAGAATGATTGATGAAGAAATTGGTATGATGACTGGTACCTAGGACCATCCTAATTATTTTCAAACTTTTAGTACATTATAGCTACATAATTATTATCTTTCTTTTCAATAAAACCGTTCATCATCAAGTCTGTAAACTGCAGAATGATTACCGATGGCTATACATCTCTTATAAGGTGGGCCGGCTTGCCCTGGCCCTCTGGATTCGATTGGACCAGTTAACCTTTTGTAAATAGTCGCTCAAGCATCGGAATGGGTGAACATGTGTTAAGTATTGTATAACAGAGAAATATATACCTACAGTTTGCTTCAGGTCTAAAAATAACCTGAAAATATACAATACGTGAATTTTCTCTACGATATTTCAGTTTTCAAAATAGAAAATGCAGACACGAGTGATTACTGAAACAACACACAACTTGCATGAGGCTGAATACAAAACAAAATGGTACAAGTGACAGATTAAAAAAACTCATTCGTCAATCTGTATGTTGAGTGTTGGCTGGATGGCTGCATGCACAAAAGTTATAAAAAAGAAGTAAAAAAAACTTTGTTGATTTTCCCGCTTTCACGAAATAACAACTTGCATTTTTTCATGATTGATAATATGTAATTTCCTTTTTATGTTAATATTTCCTACTATCGCGATAAAACGAATAGGTAACTTTCTCGATATAGTCTCCCATTTGATTTTCATGAGAACTCTAGTGTTGTTGAAATGGATATTGTCCGAAAAGTATAAACGGTTTTTTATTTTTTTATTTAAAATCAATTTTGAAATTCAATGGCTAATTAAATAACATTAAATTTTAAAGTTTTAGGGCTTATGACGTCATCGCTGGAAAAGATTGCTTTGCTCATTCAACGATTTACATTTTGAGTGACACACTAATGACAGTTTGTTAAGCGAGAACCGCGCGATTGAAAATCGTGAGATGACGTCATTGAAGGTTAACAAAAAAAAAAAAAGGTTAACAAAGGTTATAAAGGTTAACCACATTTCTTCAAAAATAAAATATAAATGAATGGGGAGTATTTTTCATTTTAAAGAGAAATAAATAATTAGGGACCTTATTCCTCGAAATGGTTTTCTAAGTAACATATTTTTTTTTAAATGGACAATCCCCTTGTAAATTATAAGTTAATTATTAGCAGTAGGCATTTAATAAAATTACAAAATTATGTATTCAAACATATGTGATCCCGTCCCGTGAGTCTGCATCTGTATATGTTACGTCTAAAAGCCAAAGTAAGGTTACACCTAATTCTAGCCGGCTAAGTAAGGTTACACCTAGTTCTAGCCGGCTATACCTAGGTGCGGCCGGTAACTATCCTTTTTATTGCTAGGACACACCGACCAAATGTTAATTATTATATTTTCAAATTTGATTATTGACATTTTTTTTTTTTTTTTTACATTTTATTTGACATGGATAGTATTGCATTAATTTATTTTAAAAAAAATTCTAGATTAATTTGAGATGTATTATTGGATGGATTATTTTGTGCAGTATTGTGTGGTGTGATTTGTTTTTGATTATTTTAATAACTAACATTATTTTTAAGTGTACCTACTAACAAAATTATGGATCTTTGTGTCTGAAATAAATAAATTGAATTGAATATAACAAACTGTTACCGGCCGCACCTAGGTATAGCCGCTAGAACTAGGTGTAACATTACTTCGGCTTTTAGCCGTAAGATATACACACAATTATGTAGCTATGGAGTAACATGAAATCTCGTTCACTATTTTCCAACATATTACCCCAACAAACAAGCAAGCGAATGACAGAGTAGTATGGCACAATATCTTCACGTCATTCCTGGCAGCTGTTATTAAGTTTGCGATACAATACTTCGCCCATAACTTTCGGTAACACAGACTTGGGAAGCTGACGTTGCTAACAAACTTTTAAATAACATAGAACGGAATAATCCAGTTATTCGTTCATCTACTTACTACGTGGTTGGATTATGCACTGCATAAGGTTCAAGTGTTTCATCCTGAGGTCCTAGCTGGAGCGCGCAGTGTAAACGTAACGTAAATTCGTCGATTTAAAAATTTTAAAAAATCGTTTCGCTTTTGGTTTTTCACTTGTCACGTATATGTGACAATGGCGTTCAAAAGCTTAATTAATAAAGATATTCTGTGGCACGAGTACGGGCCGGAAAATGACAGCAATTTTTCACTATAGGAAAAATTTATCCTGTAAAAAACTTGTTCCAGGAAATTCTTTTTATAGACGTATTAAAATGTAACCAAGCACATAAAGCTGCTCCTCGCGCTTAGGAAAAGTAAAGATACTAAAAACTTAACATTTTCTATAGCCTCGAAACTTAGGTAAGTATTATACCACCATGCCACAAACTTATTGCAAGGGAAGAATATGCGAAACTTAAAAAAAATATATTCATGTTGAACTACAACATAATTATTTTTCTATAACATAAAATAACCGAAAAACATTAATTTAAAAAAACTTTTTTTGCAAAATATAGGCTTTCGATTAAAAAAAGAATTTTGAAAATAGGTCCAGAATTGGCGGAGAAATCGGTGAACATCATAAAAAAATACATACAGTCGAGCATAGAACCTTCTCCTTTTTTGAAGTCGGTTAAAAATTGTCAAAAGAGTTTTGATGAAAAAATAATGAACCGTTAACAATACCTGTCACGGTAATAGGCTTATCTCCAAAAAAATGGAACTTAACATACCTAACTGGTCTGTACACATCTGCGTACCTCCTAGAACATACATGTATGCGTGATGTTATGTTATGATGTTGTGTAACCAACTGTTATGATAGTTTTAGGTGTTATAAATAAATAAATAAAAATAAAAAAATAATAAAATAAATCCAAGCGATTGCAACAATCACGACAGATTTGCTGTCTATTATTGAAGAGTTCCACTGTATACCTCCGAAGATCTGCTGCATCAGATCTTCACCAAATTTAAACGTGACCACCGCGGAATAATAGTCTTCCATAAAAAGAATCATCAAAATTAGTTCACAATAATAATTGGCGATGATATCGCTGAATCACACAAAAAAAAAACTTCAGACGAATTGATTACCTCCTCCTTTTGGAAATCGGTTAAAAACGGATGTTTATTCCACTCAAAAAACAAAATTTCAAAGGGTAACACAACTCGCCCTTTTTAAAAGAAAAAATAGTTTACCGGCCACCCAATAAAACAACTTTCCGGTTTTGTAACAAAAGGCAGGCCACTCATGGTTTTCATATAAACGGCAACCAATATCTACGGATATAAATCATACGGAGGGAATATTATCAATGAACGGGAGGATCAAACCTGAGAGCGAGTGTGACTGACGGGGACCTCTCCAAGCGAGACTTGCTGAGATTTCAATATGCCAACCTCCGTCGCATCTCTTTATATTACGACCAAGACAATTTACGGTACTTTTTCGTACGCAGTACAAAAATCTCGTGATATAGGTGAAAAACTCTGGTAATACACCTTCGAGTGCCTGAGACATATATTGCGGGATTTGTCTGACGTAAAAATATCGGAAGTAACTTTGTGGAAATGTGTTTTACACGTAATGTAAAGCATCATAGAGATCACGGTTTTTATAACTGTAATCAAACAGAACACTCGTAAAAACAGAATTACATGGATGATCAACATTTGGATAAAATATATCCTTACTTCAGTGATAGTCGTATTTCCCGAGTCCCGCCTTATTTCATGTAATCCAAGATAAACCTACCAATAAACGTAGAGGCCTGTTTGAAGAGCATCCACAAGATATAGGTCCGTTCCTCGGAGAGCAATCATGAAGAAAGGTTGGCCGCAGGGCTTTCTTAAGCCGCTCACAATCAAATTTAGCTGCATCGCGGCCGGGTTAATCGAGGATTAGGTAAATTGGCCCGGATACACTGATGGGAAAATCTCCCTTCATTTTCCAAGGTTGGTAATAACAATGTGATTAACATCTTCAGGATATTGCTGCAACGATATCGTAAATCTTCGCGCGTTTATTTGCTGGCGGCTCATTATTGTAACTTCCCTATTCATTAAAGATGTTTATGCCATGGGTATTAATTTCATTTAAATTCCAGCTTTAAAATGTCAGAAACTGCTAACAAGATGTCATGTTAATGAACTACATACACGCGGCTGTTTCTTAGCCGTACGGCGGTGTTTGATCGAGTCTTTCACAAATGTCGATCCAACTGCACAATTTCATCGCGGATGTTTACTCTGGAATTAAATATTTACGAAAGCTTCCAACTACTACATACAAGGTCGAATGGTCAAGTTCAATTGTTTGTATTCTACGACTCATAGGAAACTAACCAGCCACAAGCCGGCTCGTGGCACGTGCCGCCATGCACCATACTCACACCTCCAAGAGATGACAGTTGACGAATTGTCGAACACAGTGTCACCTAATGAAGGTCTCGCTCAAGGTGACGCAACCAATGAAAATTTAATGCAAGGTCGGTGCTTACGTAGCCACAATCAACTTGTCAGCCTTTGAAATATGATTATGTGCCGCCGCCCTTCTTGCCTCGTTAGGCTTCCTCCTCAAGTAAAAACTCTATTCAGTCAGTGTGGAACATCAACGTTCAGACGGCGGTCATAAACTGAAAAGATACGCCGCAAAGATGTCGTTCTATACCAGTAACAGTTTGTTTCCAACGACTGTATCCATACCGAATGGGTTTCCTGTTAGGATGAATGAAAGGCCGAAAAATAAAATCATTTTTTTGGATGTTACGCCTGCTCGGTCGCCGGCGCACCCGATTCCGTTAAATGCTGTCGCTCCAAAGAGAAACAACCTCGTAGAACCAATAATCTCGAATGATATTATCTATGAGAACATCAAACCGGTGTTTACCATACTGAGAGTTATGGGAGTTCTACCAATAACGAGACCATCGTCGTGTGTCAACCAGTTCCAGATAGCGTCAACCTCGATGCTGTACTCCATCCTCGTGTTCTGTTCTCTGGTCAGCTACGTGCTATATCTGTCTCTGCACAAAGTTCAAATCTTACGAACAGCGGAAGGCAAGTTCGAGGAAGCTGTTATTGAATATCTATTTACGGTGTACTTGTTCCCGATGATCGTGATCCCCATCTTGTGGTACGAAACGAGAAAAATCGCGAATGTCCTCAATGGGTGGGTGGATTTTGAGGTAAGATTTTCTTAAAATAACTCCATGCTGCAAAAGCCCATGCCCGTCTTGGGTTAAATGTTATGTAGTTTTAGTAGCAAGTACGTCTCAGTCTACCTACTAACTTCGGTCTCCGTGGGCGTGATACTATATTTTACTACAAAATAAAATTCATTCTAGTTCTAATCATTTACACCTATCAGGTGGTCTACAAGCAGCTGTCAGGTCGTACTCTTCCAATGAAGCTGTACAAGAAAGCTTTGGCCATAGCTGTCATCATCCCCATCCTATCAACTACCACGGTCTTCGTGACCCACGTCACAATGGTTCACTTCAAGCCCTTGCAACTGGTGCCCTATGTGTTTCTGGAGATCCTGACCTACATGCTCGGCGGATACTGGTATCTACTCTGCGAGACACTGAGCATCTGTGCTAATATCTTAGCTGAAGATTTCCAAAGCGTAAGTTAAATTTATTTGATGTAGCCAATGCTGTAAAGTTGAGCACTTATTAATGAGCAAGAATTTATTCAATTTTTTTGCAATTAACTCGACATCCAGAGAAATACAACGTTTAATGTTTATGGAGATACCTCCAGATTGTTTGTTCCCTAAAACGAATGTCCCATTTGTTCCAGGCGCTCCGCCACATTGGCCCAGCAGGCAAAGTCGCCGAGTACCGTGCCCTATGGCTCCGATTAAGCAAGCTCTCCCGAGACACAGGCATTGCTAACTGCTACACGTTCACCTTTGTCAACCTCTACCTCTTCTTGATAATTACCCTCTCTATCTACGGGCTACTGAGTCAGATCTCCGAGGGTTTCGGTATCAAAGACATTGGTCTTGCGTTGACGGCGGTATGCAGTATCTTCCTACTGTTCTTTATTTGCGACGAAGCTCATTACGCTTCTCATAATGTAAGTACCTAACTGTTACCTGTCAAACAAGTACAAAGGTAAGTTAAGGGTGGCCTGTCTTCGCATTTGGCTTTGGTATAACAGCAAGCGTTTTTCTACGGACGACGACGCCGACGTAGGTAACGTAGGTAAATACGAACAATTTTTTAATTAAAAAAAAATACTATCAACCATCTCTTGGCATTTTGGTTCATGTGAACAAATTCTTGAAATTAACTATGATGTGAAACGAGTATTATAACCAGACCTAACTTTTTACTTTGTAGACAGGTGTCTTTACTTTTTCTTCACCACAGGTGCGAACAAACTTCCAAAAGAAGCTGCTGATGGTAGAACTGTCCTGGATGAACACTGACGCTCAGACCGAAGTGAACATGTTCCTGCGAGCCACCGAAATGAATCCCTCACAGATAAGCCTGGGAGGGTTCTTCAATGTCAACAGGACTCTTTTCAAATCAGTACGTAACACTGTAAAATGTGTATAGCTACATTATTCACTATTCAGATTAGATTGAACACACCGGCTTCGATTTTTAAGCTGCGGATTGGACCTAGATACCTAATTAATCCTAGCGTGTCGTGTTTTAGCGTGTCGATGGCAATCTAAATTGTGTTGGCCCAAAACTGAGCTACTAGTTTGGCGCTTTCAGTAGCGACCATCAGTTCCTGTAGTGTATATGGTGTTGTAGTTACTTGACTAACCACTTCTCCCAGTCCCAGCATTTTCTTACGATTACCAAATACTTGGCTGAACTTTTGATACTTTATTCAATTACATATTGTGACATTGGTTCATGTTGACGGTCTTTCATTGACGGCGTTCAAGAGTTCTTGAGCTGCAAGGGCATAAGTCAACGCTCCAGAAACCTTGTTGGTTGCACTTCTAAGCGACTCGATTGTCCTCGCTCTCTATTTGAAGTTGAACTATCCAATATGATATTGAATCCCTGTTATATTCAATGCTGTTGCTTTTATACAGGGTGTAAATGGTCCCTTCACGAAGACGTCAACCAAGCATTCTGTACATCAAACGAAGTAACTTTACGCAAAAATTTTTGCTGGGAAACGACATTTTTTTTTGGGTGAAAAATCACGTTTTACGGTCGGACTCAATGTAACGCACTCAGAACATTGTGCTGATGGATGGATTGAATAGTATGGGAGTAGTGGAGGTGTTTAAAGTAAAATTCTTACTTTAAAAACATGTATTTAAAAAAAAACTTGTGAAAAAGTCGGAACTTTGACCCCCAATATCTCCGTAACTAGAAGGTTCCCAGGTATAGTCTAGAACAAAAAAATGATCGCATTGACGAGAATAAGTGCCTTTCGGCTTCGTTAAGGGTCTTTTTATACCCTTTAGACAAGTTTTGAAATAAATCTTTCTTCACAGTTGCTGGCAACCATGGTGACATATCTAGTAGTACTGCTGCAATTCCAAATCAGTATTCCCGATGACTCCCAGAGTCAAGAAAGAGAAGAGGAAGAGCCTGTCAACATCACCAGTGCCACAACCGAAGCGATGACGACGACCACTACGGTCATGACTACAATTCTCACCACGCTTGCCAAAAAGAAGAGGAAAAATTAAATAAATTTTTCACCTTACGTTTTAAGAAATAAAGCTTCGTATTGGCTTATTAGAAATTACTTAGACTTTAAGAAAAGTTACATTGAGTTGCTTCGTTACTAAATGCTGTGAATTAACAAATCCAAACAACAACATAAAATCTTCTCGATCTTGTTTTGAATAAATAAGTTGTATATTGATGGATTTTGTCATCGGTTAATAAATTTTATTTAAAAAAGTGCTATTTTTTACCGTTAAGGTGAAAGCGCCAGCGTAGCCCTCGAAATTCAAATTTTCTTACTTTTTTTGCAACTTGCCTGTCAATGCCAGAGGTTATATTATGTTGATTTAAAATATGATTCGCGACAGTAACACATATTATTATGTAGTTACAGAACTATGTTAATTTAATCCCATTGAATGACTTCTTCATGAAATAGTCATTATAACTCGGTAAAGCCATATTTGTTACGGTCGCGAATCATATTTAACTTAAGATAATTTAAATTTCGGGGCCTACCCTGGCGCTTGAACTTTAGTAGTTTATCCCGATTGTCTCTTAACCTATCACATATTTTATTGTGCTTTGAGGTCCATGCTTTTACTGCATCTGTAATTCTGTACTCTGAGACTGATTGCACTATTAAAATCCTTGAAAAGTTAAAAAAAAATATTACTAGCTTTTGCCCGGGGCTTCGCTCGCGTTAATTTAGAATTTGACAATCAATTCGGGTTGTACTCTGCTTATAATAATATAATTCAATCATGATTCGAAAGACATGTGACGCCATCTATTATCATAAGAACGTTAAATTGTTGTTTTCCTCGGGAACAGTACCTACATTTTTTCGGGATGAAAGGTACCCTATGTCCGTTTACTGTACACCTGACAACGTATAGTATATGCAAAATTTCAGGATGATCGGTACAGTGGTTTCAAGGTAAAGGTAACAAACAAACAAATAAACTTACTTTCGCTATTATAATATTAGTATGGAAGTATGGATAGATTTTTGCTCAAAAATATATAAAACAAAACGGAAGTGATTGGAGTAGGTTGCTATAGAAAATCCAGCATGCATACTAGAAACTCTCCTCGACTGTCTATGAAAATGAATAAAACAATTTTGTCTGTGACATGTATGACGTGACGTTTCTATTAATTATCTGTTGCGAGCGTTATGTATTGAGAGAATTTTCCGGACTTTTTACTGTTTCTTGAAGTTACTCGTTTTCCTGCTAAGACAATAGAAAGTTAAAACATCAAATTGTAAGTGGAATCTTTGATATTAACACACAATGGTCGACTACAGCAAGTGGAAGGACATAGAAGTAAGTACTTATTGCAAACCATTCAAAATTATCTGCACCGTTGTTTATACTCCTACGTTAACCTGGATTGTCAACCCATTTTAGATATCCGATGATGAAGACGAGACCCATCCTAACATCGACACTCCGTCGCTATTTCGCTGGCGGCACCAAGCGCGAGTCGAGCGCATGGAAGAGCGGCGTAAAGAGAGGGATGAATTCATCCAGAAAAAGACCGAAAACTTCAGAATGATCAATGAAACTAGGAAAAAAATCAACGAAGCGAGCCATGACAGTCCCGATCTTGACTCTTTGAAGAAAGCTTTAGCCGAGCTTGAAAAAGAAGAGAAATATTTGCAACAAAAAGATGATGATCTCAAGAAGAAAGAGAAACAAACTCCGTGGAATGTGGACACGATCAGTGAGCCGGGCTTCACCAAAACCGTCATTAACACCAAGCCCGTCAGACCCAAAGATGAGAATTTGACTGAGGAGGAGAAAGAGGCTAAAATGAAAAAGTTTATCAAAGAAAATGAAAAGCTTCTGAAGCAGTTTGGTATGCTGCGGCGTTACGAGGACTCGCGAGCGTGCCTACAAGAGCACAGTCAACTTGTGTGTGAGGAGACGGCCAACTATCTTGTCATCTGGTGCATCAACTTGGAAATGGAAGAGGTCAGTAGTATACTGCATTAGTGCACTGTAATGCTGTTATCAATTTGATTGTAGTAGTCTGTGTTATATTATGTATATCATTGTTATTTTTTGCTGCAATGCACCCTGCTTTATGATTTTCATTTTTGTTGTTTTCAGAAACATGATTTGATGGCTCATGTAGCTCATCAGACTATCTGCATGCAGTACATATTGGAGCTGTCTAAGCAACTGGATGTGGACCCCAGGGCTTGTGTCAGCTCATTCTTCTCAAAGTAAATAACTTTAGAGTTACATTGTTATTCTTTATACCTTTAAGGACATTTCCCTAATTATTTCTTTGTTTTACAGGATCCAAATTGCAGAGAAGACATACAAAGACTCATTTGATGATGAATTGGAGCAATTTAAGGCAAGGATCAAGAAGCGAGCTGCTGAGAAAATCGCTGAGGCTATCAGAGAGCAGGAGGAAGAGGAACGGACAGCTAGGCTCGGACCTGGTGGGCTGGACCCTGTTGAGGTTTATGAGGAGTTACCTGATGTAAGTAAATAGAGTTTGTGATGTGCTGTAGTGTTGATTAAACTTTTTTCTGACACATTGATGGTCAGATACTAAAGTGACCGGGACCAACTTGTTTTGCAATGTCATTGTTACAGGAACTGAAGAAATGCTTTGATGCCCAAGATGTGCCATTGCTCCAAGCAACAATTGCTAAAATGCCAGAGCAAGAAGCCATCTACTTTATGAAGAGATGTGTGGATGCTGGACTTTGGGTTCCCGGCAAGAACAGTGATGAGGAACCAACTATGAAGGAGAATGCTGCGGGCTCCTCACTACCTGCCGGTGATGCTCCGGTCCCCACCTCCTCAGCGAGCACTGATGATCTTGACTGAGACACAATCAAAGCGAGCTAGTATTTAGGCATAAGTTTGCTGAAGATCATTGAAATGCTAGAAACAGTATTTTGGCATTTTCCATTATGACACATGGACATAAGTTAGATTAAGTTTATGTTATATAGTATTAATTTTTGTATCTTCAAATTATAAGTGAGTTCTGATAAATGAGAATGCATAATACTTGTGTTGGATATCTCAAGGAATAAAATATTTTGTTAAGTGTCGCCATGAATAACACTTATGTCAGCAAAAATTGTAAAACTCCTATGCAGTGTACAATATTTTACTAACAGCAATCTTACCCCATATGAGAATTTACAATATGAAATGATATATATAACTCGAGAAATGTTTTATTTATAACTTATATTTAACCTTCCTAGAACGAGGAGCAATAGTCCTGCTAATGCGTTCACTTCGCAGTCAAAATGATTGTGCTACTGATTGCTACCAACTCTACCTATGGCGTCAGTTCTTGGGCAATACTTACACCTGCACTGTATTACAACAAATGACAGAATCTCTATGTGATTGACAAAAGCGGCGCAACTACCTACGTGATTATCAGCACGATCTTTTAGCTGCCTATGACGAAAACTACCGAGTTCCACAGAAATCAGATATTTTTGTCATTATTATGAAAGACAAACGGCTTAACCCTTTAAGCGCCGACGCCGTAATATTACGGGCTCTGAAAACAGTGCCCGAATCGCCATACACGTATATTTACGTTATTTCATTGAAAAAGTTCTCATACTGCACAAACTCCATATAAAATGTGTCAATTTTAAGATGTAGGGTATAATCTTTATTGTTATGGACATTTTTCAATGTTTTGAATGATAAATACCGTGAATTTTGAGGTTCAAAAATTTTGTCATAACTGTCTCCCTACCTGTATCGCCAATCACGTAATTTTACGAGTACTAGGGATGGGGCGAATTCGGAAAATACTTAATAGGATGTCTAAGAATAAACAAGGCACTATATAAATTACTGTCACTATTTGCAATGAAAGTGGGTACTTTCATTACAAAATATCCATAGTATTACTCTGATACAAGTATCTGTACACAATAAAATGTATTTAAGTTTAAAAATTATTTAATTTTTACGACAAAAATATAGAAATCTCATAACGCAGAACTTCACTAGTGCAGACAGTCGCCGGTCGCCGTCACCGTAATATTACGTGCTGCCAAGGAGATTCAAGGTTAAATCGCGCGGTATTGTCAGTTGCCTCAGCGCCGTCACCGTAAAATCACGGGAAAGCTTTATCGCTAAGTGCAACTAGTGTTGTAGGCCTTTTGATCAGAGACCAAGTGATCCACGAAATGAATACTTCACGTCTTTAATAGCTTTTGAGCTGGAAACTGTGCGGTCGGAAATCCAATAAATCCAGAAG
Source organism: Noctua pronuba (assembly GCA_905220335.1). Lineage (NCBI taxonomy): Eukaryota > Metazoa > Arthropoda > Insecta > Lepidoptera > Noctuidae > Noctua > Noctua pronuba. The sequence continues at coordinate 7,862,198 of LR999914.1, forward strand.
TTTACATGAAGATAAATTTAAATTTAATACGACATGCTCGTGGAGAATCCTCACAAACAGAAGAACGAACAACGTGCCCATCTCCCGAGTACTGATTTTGTAACTACAGAAGCACGTTTAATTTTATTTTTTTAATTGATTGAAAACTGAATAATGTTAGATTATTAAGTAAGTAAATAAAACATTGATTTAATTTCCGGCTTTTAGTTTTGTTAATAAATAAAGAATTTATGCATCGATATTAAGTATTCCCAACACTATTCCAACTTATACCTAAAGTGACGTGGCGCTGGAGGTAAGTCAAAGGTATTAAATCGTGGCGGTTAAAGGGTTAAGCCCACGGGATAAGTATCCTGTGTCCCTATAGATAGTTACTTACACATTTAGGGTTTCACCAAGCACGAAATCCATGCTCCTATCCTTTTCTATCGCTCAGAACAGTCATTTACTAGAGCGAGAAACTGTGGGAGTGCTATTGCACTATAGGTGAGAGTGTATTGTGGGGCAGCATGGACGATGTGCTCGGGGCAGCACGCTCCCGTGTATTATATAGTAGTCTGTGCATTCCGTGCTGATGTAAGTGGAACAACCCACTTATAAAGCAGGCACTTTTTTTTAAATATGCAGCTTACCCGTAAACCCGGCGACGCCCGATGTATGCTGTGGGAAAATATTTGTCGTCACTACTACCAAGTAAGCATCTTCGTGTCAGGTGGTCCACCTGTAAGGCCCTGAGCCGTCTCTGGCCTCAAGCGGGAAGATGTCACTCCAACATCGTTAAGTAGGGCTCAACGCTAATAGCCTTATGCACACTTGGTTGCTACAGGCTTGCGAATAATAGGTTTCTTCGTCAAATAAAAGAGAGTATCTTTTTTTAAACTTGTACTTTTTATATAACAAAACTACAATAGGTGTATGAGAGAGGACGCGGCGGGGACGCTACGTGAGCACATGCGGTGGAAGTTGCGGCCGCCCCTCCAACTTGCTGTAGTCCAAGTGGAATTCCTTCGCCACCTAATGACATATAACATCATGTAGCATATCAAACAAAAATCAACATTAATCTATTCAAAAAGTGATTAACAGCACTTTTTGTACATCGTAAGCATCATGAAATACGGCCAATTGTAAGGCTATCTTTTAATACAATTGGCCGTATTTCATGCAAGAAGAAAGAATAAAGTACAACGCTATGAAACAGGCAAGATAACAGTAAAAATTCGCATTGCTATAAATAACTATTATAAAATATTAACGTATTATGTGAAGTTTTTGACTTTCTATAATGCGTCATGCAAAATGCCTCAAGATGTATCTTCATGCTTTCTTATGATAACAAATGCCATGCCACATGCATATAGTATAAATCTAAATAAACGCCAATAGTACCTTACGCCAGTTGTGCGCATCAAAGAAGTAATAGGTGCCGCGCTCGTACGTTGAGGTCTTCTCCACCATAGGCATGCCGGGCGCTTGAGAGATCCACACCTTTTCCTCCATGTGATACCGCCATTCTCGATTATAGCTGAAAAAAAAACGTTTTGAATTATGCATTATGTAGAAATGAGTTACCAAAAATTCATTCTGGGTACATATTCTGTGGAAATGGTTCTATTTTGCTACCTAACAGAGTGATTGGCTTGTCTTTTAATCTTTACTAGTCGCGATTGATTGTTATCTATACTTCTTTCAATATAACACGACACAAGTGCAGCTGATTTGCGTTGGATTACCTAACACATATGGCTACAGTCTAGCTTGCCATAATTCTGATCAATTAGCTTATTGCGAAAAGAATTTGTTGCAGGTGAGTGAAGTACACGTGAAACCCATATAAACACAGTTTATGAAGCTTGTCGAGTGGCGAGCTACTTCTCTTGTGCCGGCGACGCTGCTACCCGTCACCGGTACGGAGCATAGGGCAGGCCAGACGGATGGGCATCACTCCACCTGTCGATCATTGTTGAACAAACAGTCAAAAAGTGGACAGGTGTGTTTTGGGTCTATTTTTATTTTGATACTTATCTACTTATTATAGGTTAGGTTTTATGCTTTTGGCAGACCTATTTTTAAAACAAACTTATGAGGGTCATAGAATAATATTTTGTTGGACTATCTACTTCAGTTTTGTTTGTGTCGATTTTTTCTCCCGTTAGTAGACAGGCGAACCTAACTTAATGATAAAATCAACCTGTTGATATAGCCATATGGTATATTGTTACATACAACTAAGTAAAAACAATAAGATTGACTCACAGTTCGGCTGCAGCTGCAATTTGCAGCACGTCACCCACGAAACAGTAGAACAAATAAAATAAGAGGTCTTCCTTATATCGACTCAGTCGTAGAGGCGCTAACTTTTCTCTAATTGAACCATTGATTAGATATTCGGGAGGCACATGATAGTCCATATCCTGTGGTCTGAAACAAATTAAAAATACGTCAGTTCCTTTTAACATTTTCTCGAAATCTACATTGGTTTTCTTCCAAGGAAGTTTCCAATGATAAGTCATCATAATAGTTTACATGAAATAACTGGTCCTGAGGCCAGTGGTCACTTATAAATAAATATTGCGTAAAACACTGATTAGAAGATAAAACTATATTTATTACCTGCACGGCGTATCCGCCCAAGGGCCAGCAAAAGTGAGATAAAGGTTGTCTGGTGAATTTAGGTTCAGTCCGAGCGCAGTGAGATCCTGCCCTAATGCCAGCGACACTAAACTGGGATCCGATTCCGCCGCGCGAATAAACGTCAACAGTCCCACAATACCAAACTGGTTTGGTATCATCGTCTCTGGTATATTCGTTACTTTACCTAAAACATTACGCATTATATTAACACACTGTCAGAACAAAAATACTATTTCTAATGGAATATTATCTGGACTATATATTAAAAATGCTAAAACAACAAATGCATGCATTTTAATATATTTCCAGCACTTATTTAGTATACACACCGTAGAATTCCGTATGTGCTCCTTGACTGATAACTTTAGGGACAAAAAAATTACATGTCAGGTGCAAATTATTCAGTTTAATTTACTACTAAATCAAAATTCCACAGATAAAGATCTTTATAATATGGCATGCATTAATTATAATAAACACAAAATAGATAAACACGTTTGTGTTATTATTTAGAAATGCAGCACAATATTTCATTCATTTGCAGGACATGTTAAAAAAAATGCATTTCACGTAAATTATTTTTTCTTATTAGATAACAAGTCTGAACCCAAAAAATGCTTATATATTTTAGTGGACAAATCTCATTAAGAAGTTAAACAGGCTTGTTATTTAGTATGTGTTTTTGTGTTGATATTTACCATCGGGTGAGGTCTGTATGCCTTTCCGAGGCTTGTCATTGGTGTGGTTGCTGAAGTCAGGCGGCGGGGGCAGCGGGCCGGGCGGAGGCAGGGGAGCCGCGCCGCCCGCGCTCGACGTGCCGGGTAGCGCCGGGAAGTCCTCCGATGACATCGTGAACTCTGACTGCTCCGATGTAGGCTGCTTCACCATACCCACTGTCACAAGTTACCAATGTCTAATTACACACTATTCGAGTATTATAAGTACACATATAGAAACAGTGCAACTCCAAGAATATCAGCCCAATCTCGTCACTACTTTCACTGAAGTTAATCCAACAATTGAAGTATAAAAAGGTGATTCTTAAATGCTTTTTATATCTAAGAAAATGGATAGTATTTTAGATTTAAACTGAGAGCAATTTTTTACGTAATATTAATATTTTAAATCAGTTTTGTCCTGGAAGGTAACTAACCGTAAGGTTTAGAGCCGGGTGGCGGCGGCGCTGCGGCGGGAGCCTGGTCGCCGGCCCCCCGCGCCGTTAGCGACGGGAACTCGCTGAGGTCCAGTAGCGGAGGCGTCGACGTGTCGCCGCCCTCGCCGAACACCGAGTGGTAGTTGCTGCTGGTGTTGAACCGAGACAGGTTGCCCATACTCGACTGAAGACAACAGTTACACACAATCAGTCAAACATGAAACCGTGTCGAAACATTCCTGAATGTAGATCGCGAAATGATTACTTTACATCATCATTTTAAACAGAAAACTTCACATCTTAAAAACCAGAATTTTTAGTTTTGTTCACATGAGACAATAAAATTACGAAATAAAGAGTTAGAACTCAAATTAGAATACAAATATTGACACAAATCTTGCTAGGTTTATTTGATAACCAAAGTAGCCACCATTGATGTTTGAATAACTTTTTCCAGGTTTTCTCTTAGCAAATCAAAGTAGTTTTTTTTGAGAATACTATGATGTATTTAATTTTGCACATTCTAATAAGATTCAAATGACTCACAAATTATTTTAATAATGACAAATATAACAAGCAATTTAATTACAAAATATTCTATACATACTAGACTCACAGAGATAATTTCATTCAACTGTAGGTAAGCAGTTTTTTTCTCTCCTCTACCCGCATTTATCAACTATGATAATATTAAAAAGAAAATGAGATTCTCACCATGGAATTTGAGTTAGGCTGCGATAACGCGTTTGGTATGGGTACCCTGCGGTCGGCAAATGCCCGCTGACCGAATAGTGTTGATCGCGATGCCATCGAGGGCGGAGCGCCCCCGGGCATGGCGGTGGAGTTCCGACCGGGCGACAATGCGCCTCCGAACGTGGGCGTCACATGGCCCGATACGCCACCCACCAGCCCCGAGCTCACGCGACCGCCCACACCGCCGCTCGCTAGGCTTCTAGGTGCTTGTTGGAAATTCAAGTTTGCCATAACCTGCAAATGTTAATTCATTTTCATATAGTTTCATATGAAAGTCAGCACCACACTTCTCACACTACAGAAATTTTAACAATACAGTTAATGCTTTACTGAATCTTCTTCATCTAGGCCACTTGCATATTCTAGCCAGTGACCAACTCGGAACAATTCTATCAATAAAATGGTGATTTTACTAGACTATTTAGAACTATTATCTGTTTGTCAAGCTGGTTAGGTTAGTAATTACTGTGTGACAATTTATACCTCTGAGTAACAAAGCATAATCCTAAAATAGCACTATAATTATAGGAAAAACTAACAATTGTTTACCAAGTGCTGCTCATACCAATTACACATCTAAAAGCAGTTGTTTTCCTTGAGACAGCCTGTCTCTCGGGTGTATTGTTGCATTTACTAATAAGATGGTGATTATGTTTGTAATACCAATCTCTCTACTTTGGTAAACCGTTATTGCACTGATGTTCGCTCTATGTTTGAAGGGTGATGATTTCAAATATCTCATTACTAAAAGTCTGAATAATAAAAGAAGTACTAAGTTATAAATACATTAACATGAATACTAACATTTCATACAAAGAACTAAAGAAAGTCTGTTTCAAAAGTCTTCCAACTTGATATATTTTGAATACCCACTTTCCAATATCTTGCGTGGACATGAGTGTATTGCATTCAGCTGTGTAAAGCATTTACTTGAGCTAAGTAAACCCTAAATGGAAAATATTTAATTTTTTTAGCCATTTGTTCAACAGATTTCATAGGACAAGGTATAAATATGGTAGGTCAAAACAACTCACAGTGGACTGTTGCACACACAATAAAGATATTAATTAACCACAGAAATTATAAAATTTGATTTATGTAAAAACCAATGCAAATATGTATACATCAGGGTTTTTTCAGTAAAATATACAATACCTTACGGTAAAACTTTGTGTTGACTGAACAACTATCAGTTCAAACTTATGAGGTGTTTATGAAACAAGACCAATTGAATTTCATACATACGCATTGAGTTGTTCAATGCAAAGATAGGAATACGAGATAACGATGGCTAATAACAACAAATGGAGTAGGTATTATACATTTTATCAGTATTCTATGGTTTGGTTATTCGTCCCCTGTCAAACAATGGCGACCCCTGTTTTTGGTACACTCGATTCTCCAAAAATTACAAAAAATTACCTAATGTGTCGACGTCAGTCCTTGTTCCACTATTTTATTACCAGTACAAATGGTTCATAATCGAGTATTATCTGCAGGAACAAATAAATTCACTCCAATGAAATAAACAAAAGTTTGTTGACTGTCCAATTTAGACGACGATTTTATTGCATTCAAAAATTTTAAGACGAACTAAAAAGATGCCCAAAACCGTCTATGCATGAAACACTGCTATAAAACGCTGAAAACTTTATACATCTTTACGTCACTTATAAATATTTTAACAATTTCACTCAGTTTTGTCGAACGCCACATTACCCTAAACAACTGGCGGCCATATTGTTGAAAGCGGACGGAAAACTGTAACAATTTTCGCTCTAGTAACTTATTTATTAACTGCACAAGCCACGTTGAAAAGGGGAAATCAAGACCACTTTTCAATTTTTGTTTTTAATTTTAATATAATTTATAAATTTCAACATAACTGTAATTTAAAAAATCAAACAAAATAAATAAATAGTTTTTAGTTTGACTCATGTGGCCAACACTCAATTTAATTACCACACGTAAAAAAAAAAGCAAAAACTAAAACACTAGAACTGCTTTAGTTTATGATTCTCAGTAAAATAAAATTTCACGTGGGCACACGAACATATAATGTTATCAGAAGTTGTAAAATTATTCATCGTTCCATAGAATTGATCTTCATTAAACTGTCTGTGTTTGTACAAGCTAATCTCTGAAACGGATCCGGGACTTTTACTGGCATATAGCAAATGATAATAATTATAAGGAGTAACTTAGGCTACTTTTATTTTAGAAAAAGGATTAGGGTTTCGTACAAGAAATTAAAACCCTTGAATTTTTTTACAAAATTCGATTCAAATAGGATAGATGATTCCTGAGTAAAACAATATGATTCTATTTAGACCGGACCGTCATCGTCAATTAGACTATCGAAAAATATTGGATATGTATTTTTTGTTTTATCAAATCAATAAAAATTGACGAACATAAAACGCTTCAAAAATCATGAGTGGGGGCTTGTGACGTAACTTTCCGGTAAAAAGTGTACCGAAATGTGACGTCACACGAGTTTTCGACGCAATGTATAGTTTTCGTTTTTTGTTTACTGGAAATGTATCTGACGATCTAATTAGATATTTTGGTCATCTACCCTATTTCATGCGGAAGAAGGTCGCGGGCATGGGAAACAGCTAGTAATACACTAAAATGTGTCTAAAGAGGGTATTGTCACCATGTGGCCCATGTTAGAAGAGGCCGACGTGCAAACAGTAGATTTTTATAAGCTGTTTTGATGAATTATAAATTGATCACCGTCATTCACCGTGAACATTTTTATTTGATTCTGGTTAGAGTATACTCTAATTAGAATCCAATACTACACTACTCGCCTAAACTGTTTATGGTATGGAGTGAAATTTTAGATTACTTGGTAACATCGGGATCATATGATTGTTCAATGAAGAAGCACGTCTGATAGGCGTCGACTTACTTCTTCGAGCCAGTTTTTACTTTTCTGGCTCTTTATCGGTTGTTTTTCGTGTTAGTGGTGCTAAATATTAACCTACAGCCATGGCGCTCAGCGATGCAGATGTCCAAAAGCAGGTATGAATATGAAATTTAAGAAGAGCGTAAATCTGTCGACATGGATTTTGTCAGAATAATTGATCGAAAATGAGGCACTAGCCGACTCTGTTCCAAATTATCTCTCTGAAGTTGGAATGGATTTAAAATCCATCTTACCCTTCTATTATGGTTTCTTTGAATGAAAAATGGCATTATTTGTTAATAGATCAAGCATATGATGGCCTTCATCGAACAAGAGGCCAATGAAAAAGCTGAGGAAATCGATGCAAAGGCCGAGGAGGAGTTCAACATTGAGAAGGGCCGTCTGGTGCAGCAGCAGCGGCTCAAGATCATGGAGTACTACGAGAAGAAGGAGAAGCAGGTTGAACTCCAGAAGAAGATGTAGGTTACCCCTTGTACACTTCAACCCAAGTATCGTAACTCTTTCTTAACCCTGATATCAGCTAGAACTTGTCTGATGTTCAGTAATATAATTCTGCTTAGAGTGATCATACACTGGCAGTGATTAATGAAAGTTAGCATTGCCGCTAATAAGTACATCTAAAGACAATATATCCTCCGAGTATCAAATACTCGATTGCACTCAACCCATAATGCTTTCTTTGCCATACTTGTATTTTTGTGTCTTACTAGCACTCGGTTCTAAGTTATTGAACATGGCCTTGAACAAGAGTTTGTCAATATTGAAACTAATCCAGAACTATTACATAAATGAAGGCTTTCATTTTGAACTGCATCAGAACTTAAAATCAATATAACATTGAATCTCCTTGGACTAATGATTTTGCTCAGCCGTGACTATTCATGACTAGATCTTTCAGTCAGTACAATTTGTTTGTTATACAAATCATAAGATTTATATCGAGTTATCTTCAAAATATTACCCTGATCATGCCAATAAATTAAAAAAAATATAAAATCTTTTTCAGTACCATTTCCGGGTCATGTGATCATTTACATATTATTTCATGAATGAAGTGTTAATTTTTTTAACATACAAATCAAAGAATTCACTATCTAATATACTACACTACACAATTTTTTATAGGCGACATATTTTTAGGTTGTGCTTCTTTTCATTTGAATTTATTTTGTAGTGAAATAAGATTGTCACATGATCATAGTACCATAAACAAAAGTAGTAATCATGTTACACTTTTAAATTCTGAACAATACCTAACACAGCCTGAAGAGGTTTAAACACATTCTTTCTATAAAAGAATGATGTTTGTGTTTTGAAAAATAATTTATGTAATTCACATGTTCTTTTCTTCATACATTTAATATAAGTCTTACATGTAGTACTGAACAGAATACAGTGATAACAGTGATTACATAGAAGTTATCTCAGTTGATAAGATTTAAAAGGTTACCTTTTTTTTGAGGAATAGCCGTAACTGCAACAGTTTCAGAAAAATGGACTTTAGTTTCCTTTTACATCACCCACATAAGGGCTCCAATTCTTATGTAAGAAGAAAGTTCATTGACCCCTATGGCGAATACTTTATAGATTCGCAAGTAAGTAGGTCAATCTGTGACTTTGCAATGGAGGAGTAATGTGGTACTACATAAATATAATTATGGGCACTGGGCAACACAAGCTGTCTTGGGTCAAAATTAGAAGATACTAACTTTGTTTTACATTTATGGCCACTTGTACATTACTATGTTTTCCTCCCCTTTTTTTTTACCTCTAATTTAATCCCGCAAGGCAAGCAAATACAATACTGAAGGTTTCTAACTTTTCAAAACCTTAGTAACTTGTGAGTACTGTACATTTTCAATATTGTTCAACAGCCAATCCTCCAACATGCTGAACCAGGCCCGTCTGAAGGTGCTCAAAGTACGTGAAGACCACGTACGCAACGTCCTGGACGAGGCACGCAAGCGTCTGGCTGAAACACCCAAGGACGAGAAGCTGTACAAAGAACTGCTTACCACCCTTACTGTGCAGGCACTCTTCCAGGTCTGTACTGCTATACAGGGTGTAAACGGACCCTTCACTAAGCCGTCAACCAAGCCTTCTGTACATCAAACTAAGTAACTATACGCAAAAATTTTTGCTGGGAAACATATTTTTTTTTGGGCTCAAAAATCACGTTTTACGGTAGAACTCAATCTCACGCACTCAGAACATTGTGCTGATGGATGGATTGAATAGCACGGGGGTCGTAGAGGTGTTTAAAGTAAAAATCTTACTTTAAAAACATGTATTTTAAAAAAAACTTGTGAAAAAGTTGGAACTTTGACCCCCAATATCTCCGTAACTAGAAGGTTCCCAGGTATGGTCTAGATTCTAGAACAAAAAAATGATCGCATTGACGGGGAGAACAAGTACCTTTCGGCTTCGTTAAGGGTCTTTTTACATCCTTTATACTGTTATGATCATCCACATTCAATATTATTTAGCTTCATATTGTTCATGGATTCCACTAGAGTATCTTGTGTTGGACAATGCGAGGGACAGTACCGCCACTCAGGCGGGACATGCCCATATTGTTCTTAAATGTATTTTTTTTTATAAGATCTTGTCACTTAAGCCAAACATAACTTAAAGCTTTTTTCAGTCACAAAATCCGCTATGTTTTTTATAGTTAAGTCATTTCCCTATACTTATGAAACCACAAAAAATTATACATAATGCAACCACCATAAACTGTACATTTCAGCTGATGGAGTCCGCAGTCACGCTCCGCGTTCGTCAGGCAGACAAGGGTCTGGTAGAGTCTGTCCTCAAAACAGCCCAGGAGGATTACAAGGCTAAGATAAAGAAGGATACCGCCCTGAAGATCGACACTGACAACTGGCTGTCGCCCGAAACCTGCGGTGGAATCGAACTGGTCGCCCTGAAGGGACGCATCAAGGTATGAAAACTTTAATTTTACCCTTTTTCAATCGATTTTTAAAATAAGTGTGTTGACGTGAACGTATCGAAATAGTCTTCGTAATGCAAAACAGCTGTGAAACAAGAAAAGAAAATGTACAGCTGTGCACCTACTTACCCTATTTTGATTCCTGTATCGCTCATACCGCGTGGAACCGCGCTTCACCATCTTGTATAAAAATATTTCTTGATCAGATTTGTTAGTGAATCTCGCACTGATGAAGTGTAACTTATATTTGGTATTATAGTCGAACGGTCACGCTTGATAAGCTATATTGTTTAGTTACACCTAGGTGTGAGAATAATTGTATCGTTCGCGCATGTTTGTCGTAATAAGTCAGTGTCAAAGTAACGTGTGTTTGTTCAGATCTGCAACACCCTGGAGTCTCGCCTGGAGCTAATAGCCCAGCAACTGCTGCCGGAGATCCGTACCGCCCTCTTTGGCCCCAACCCTAACCGTAAATTCACCGACTAAACATTAGGAGGTGACCTCTATTCACACTTGTTACTACTAACAATTTATTTAAAGTTCATAATTTGTAGAACTAAAATAATATTATAATAAGTTTTTTCCTTTGCCTAATTAATTATATCGCAATAATGCGTAAAATTTTATCGCTGTTTAGTATATAATCTGATGAGAGTTCCCGTTAAGTTGCCAGAAATGTATAACTGACAATGTGTGATCATGTGAGTTTCTGATTTCTGGGAATGTACCACCAGATAGCTTGTAATCTCTACTGTGCATTAGTTTCGCCTGCTTGAATAATGTCAACACCTGCTTACTGAGCATAAAATATTTTATTATAACAATTCATTCATATAGCATAATGTTATATCTATTTTAGAGGATGTAGTTTATAGGATTTGGAGATGGTTTAATTAAGATGTTACCATTTATTAGGTCATGCAAATAACCATAATATAAAGTTGATACTGGACTTTGCAGCAACTTGTCCTACAGTATTACTATAGCACTGGAACGCGCAATGGTAGATCGGCGTTATTTCTATGTGAAACATATACTTGTATTTTAATAATAATCTTCCTTCTATGATCGTTGTTATTGAATGTTTTGGATAAATATTGTTCGTCTGTACCATTCATGTTATCAGTAAGGAATCATTGAGGGCTGTAAGGTTGTCGTGTGACAGCAGCATCCCACGCTATGTTCACTCAAATCGACGTAAAGATTTGACTGGGCACAGGGTGGAGTGACACTTGAACCTTGCAGCACACCAACACATTCCTACTTGTGTTTATCCTGGCAATCTAACATTCTGGCTTGCTTTTGACAGTGGCTATACAGAGCACCATAGCTCTTGTTACCTACTATATATTATTCCCATACAGCACTGTTAAAATCCTTATGTAAATATATAGATGTGTTGAAAATAGTCTTTCATTTTAAAATAATACCCACACACTTACCTTTACTATATAAAATCAATCAATACACCAGATGGAGTAATCAGTATTTATTTCATGTCACATGAAGATGATTCAATAAACTACACAACAATTATATCACTATTTATTAATAAACAGGTAATAAAAGGGCAATAATAACAGCATAAAAAATGCAATATTTCGGAATAAGTACCATTCTATTGCCAGTTACTGTTTATTAATTTAAACCACTTCAATGGTAATAATAACTAGCTAATCTTATACAATATATCGAATAAACTTAGACATTCAATTAGTACCACATTTAGTTGTTAGAACATAATAATACTTAAATAAAGAGGAGTCGAGTCCACTAAAGCTGCTAACAATAAAGACTTAACAAAATCACAAGAGCAAACGTTCTGTCCAAACTTAATGGCGGCTCGGAAGTTAGCTGCGAGTGACGGTCTGCGCATTTAACAATCAAGACTATGCGTCCTCTGCACCCCGATCATACTTAAAATTGTGTTCTGCGCAGCTTTACGTTAGAGTTTCTGAACCATCATAAAGTTTGAACCGTTATACCTGCGCACTCGCAGCTAACTTCCGAGCCGCCATAAAGTTTGAACAGAACTATACTCCTCTGCAAACCTTACAATTAATCACAACTATAATGGAGTTTAAAGGCCATACCCTGTAGTTTACAGCACGTTGAAGAATTTAAGGAATGCAATCTTTAATAGTGCACCAAACAGTTAGGCCTTAAATGTAATGGCAGTGATTTATTAGTAGCACTTCTGTAGGGCAGTTTCCTTTCTAAATGGCCCTTTGTCGTAAGGAACTCCTCGTTGAAGGTGCTACCACAGACAATAGATTAATTTATGCCTTATTTCCTGTGTACCCTTGGCTGTTCCCTTGATGGTACTACAGTGGAAGATCAATTTTAACCACTGTACCCTTGGCCGTGAAACCCGATCAAATTAAACGAACAAGTGTTTAATTGAAAAAAACTTATTCACAATATTTAATTATTTTTTATTTTATTTAACGTAATTAATTAATTAGTGAGTCCTAACGTTATTTCACCGTTTATTAGTTGTTATTGAACATTTCTTATAAAGTCATCATTTACGATATCTTTTCTGACACTCGCATAAAACATATTGTAAATATAAAAAATAATTAATTATTGTTAATACTTTTTTTTTCAATTAATGACACCTGTTCGTTTAATTTGACCGGGTTTCACGGCCAAGGGTACGGTGGTTAAAATTGATCTTTCACTGTAGTACCATCAAGGGAACAGTGGTTAAAATTGATCTTCCACTGTACTGTACCATCAAGGGAACAGCCAAGGGTACACGGGAAAAAAAGGGTAATTTATTACTAAATACCTAAGTTGAGCTTAGTAAATTCTTCCCAATATCATAAGCTAAGTCACAGCAACGATTCAAATTCTAACTACTTGAGGACGAACAACACCAACATGGGACTCGTTTATTCAGTGCGAGTTGAATAGTACCGTACAGCTTTTGTATTTAGATGGCGCTGATTACGCGAATATAAAAGTTCAAAGGATACAAATTACTACCTACTGCAACTTCACTCGCACTTTATAAACAGCCCACCCATTGAACGCCACCAGCGTGTCAAAAAGCAGAATTTTAAGAGGTTCAAATTATACAGGTAGGTGTTAATTCCTACTGTTTTGTAATTTGGCAAACCGCATTTTTTGTCGGTTATTACCGTCGTTTGGCACTTTTAGTTTTATCCGGCTGTCTAGATACAAATTGACAAGACAGTGGCGTTCAAAAGGATTCAATAATTAATTCTAAAGCGGTTTACACGACAAGATGTGAGACATCAGGCGTGTAGGCCGGCAGGTATCTCGGCACACGCGGTTCATCGCGGCGACGGGCGCCCCTGTCCACCGCCAGGCTGATAGTGCCAGCTTCCTTCACCCCGTTGGACTTGGCCCTGCGCTGCGACGGCATGATTGCAGCTCGCAGAGTCTTGCGTTTCTGAAAAGTGTCAATGGTCACCCAACTGTCCCTGTACACCACAGAGGAGTAAACAAGTGGAGTGATATAGCGAAAAAATGAATGCACAAGCTCGACATCTTCCTCGTTTCCGAATCTATTAACTATCAAAAATGAGTACGACGAAAGGCATGAAGTTGCATGCAACCCTCAGAACACTACAGCAGTGAGCTAGATCCTAGAGTGGTCCTAATTGATGCGTGGTATCTCTCCATTTGTTTAGTAATCTGTGCTGTACAGTCAGGAATAAATCATGAATAACACAATGACATCTACTTACAACAGCAATAGAGCTATTACCGTGTCCAGCGAGTTGGTGTACAAGCTCCACAAAGCAGCGGGGACTTATTGTGATCAAAATTAACAATGTACATGAACATGAAAAGTGTTTATTTTGAATATAAGTTAAATATTGGTCGTTAACAATATTTATCTACGTCGGGGATGGCGAACCTCAATAAGCAGACTAACACTAAATTGAGTATTCTACTAAATATTCTTAAAAACGTATGTGGTTCTTTGTTATGAAAAGATTTACTAAAAATATTTGAGAAGCAATGGTTCGCAATCCCTGAGCTACATACAAGTGCATATCAGTCGTCAGTGGGGCCACGGGCCACGGTCTATATTTTACTCTCAAACGGCTGTTTGATGTTATCGAAGTGGTCCACATCCAAGGCTTCCGCCTTGACTCTGTTTACCTCGACAGCTCCGCGCCACCTGTCGGCAGCGTGGCGCGCGATCTCCATCCTCTTCTGTTTCTTGATCTGGTGTCGTTTGTACACCACCTCGATCACTATCAGTACTATGCCGCCTATTATACCCGCTAACACAAGTATGAACACCCCTGCCATGTTTTTCAACCCCAAGGTGTTCGGTGTCTTCTCATTCTCTTCACAGTTAAGCATGTTGTTTCTGAGGATCCATAGGTTGTCCAGAGATTCCATTATGCCGCCTGAAAGTTACATGGAATATATTTTCAACTTTCAGTAAACCGTTCGCCTAAATACTCTTCTAATAAAGATATAGGTATACATACTTTCATGGAAGTCCAATATAGCGAGTGTGACAAGGTCTGCCCAAGGAGAGCCCTTCTGTAATCCAACGCCATAGCCCGAACGACCAAACAGTTCTCCAGCGGTCACTAGCTCACAATCCTGAGCGGCCTCGAATTCCAAGCGAGATGAGTCCCAAATGAACGCCATTAGTTTACTGCAACCATGGAGCAAATTATGATAACAGACAAAAAAAAACTAAGTTAAAAACGTATAAAAATCAGCTACATCAATCTCCTAAACTACTTGACCAAGTTTTTTCCATGGTCTAAATTGAACTACTAAAAAAAAGTTCCATGGTTATTCTATATTGTCTATGTCTACATAACTGCAACTACAGAAACAAAGTATAATGTGTGAACCCACCCGTGCTTAACATCTTCGATAGCTTGCTCAGCATTATCATAATTATTCGCTTCCATCGTGCGGTACATGTTCGACAATTCAACTTGTCGTCTAAAATACATATCAACAGCGGATCCCTTAACCGTGGCGCATGTCAGATTCTCCATGGTATTGCGAAGCTAAAGATAATAAAAAATAAAGCATTAGCTACTGTCTAAACTAGTCTATGCTTCTACGTTAGCCCGAAAATATTAATCAGTGAAGTTGTACCTCCCCCTCAAACTGCACCATCGAACAGTCCTAGGGAAATATTGCTACAATCAATTAATCTTGGTATGTGGTCTGATTGATGGATAGGTACTTGGTAAATAAGTGATTAATAGTCAAGAAGTTAGCCCCCTGGTAACGCTGCCGTCACCGTTTTTGACGATTTCCAAATATTCCGAAACCTCACTGCGTCTAACTAAACTAATAATTTGATATTGAGACATCGTTATCTAATTAGGAATAAAATAAAATTTACGTACCCTTGCGTCGTTGATTCCGGTGAGCTTGGTCTTAGGGCGTTCGAGCACGAGGAAGGCAGCCAGGTTGGCAGTGTAGGACGCAACGATGATCATTGCGAATCCTGCCCACACCATGCCCAACACACGTGCCGAGAAGCTGCGAGGAGTGCCTGAAAGAAACCGAACAATCATACCAAGACCTTACGTTTACCATCGCCATTCGGTATGCATGTCTTGCGAATCACCCATGAAACCCTCTGGTTTGGAAAGCCTGATGAATTTAATCTGACGTCAAGTAATTTAATTGGATTTTGTTTTCCTTAGAAACCACGGAAAAACAAAAGCCAACCTTACAAGTTAACGAGATTTTCCATTAGAATAAGAATCAGTAATAAGTTGATCTTACCTTCACCAATCCCGCTGTTCAGAAGCACGCCCCAAGCGAACCAGATAGCGCTGGAGAGATTCAGAGCATCTTCTTCAGTCCCATCAATATTGGCCAGTTTGAACCGTCCAAAGGGAGAGAATCTATCCAAGAGGTACAGCACTAGCGCCACCACGTGCACTGAGACCATCACTAAGATCCAGAGGGTGTTGGAAAACGGTTGCAAGAAAGATACCAGCGTTGATGATCGTGATGGCTGAAAGTTTGATTGAAAATATTAGATTTTGGTTAATTTTGACTTGATTAACACGCGGTTTTTGAAAGGCATACCAATAATTAGCAAACCGACTGTTTATCACGAAACTGACGAAACAACAACAGCCAACGTATTGCTTGGGAAAAGTTAAATTTTAACACGGTTTAGAAACCAAACACCCGCTGTGTGTGGTTTCCGAGGTCGGATATCGAATTAACTATTTACCCGAAACTAGGCGTGGCTTTGTAAAACAGTTATAAACATTTTTTGTGGAACTATTAACCAAACCTATACCGTCGGCCGTCGGTATGGGTTAGGTTCCGACCTCTTTGGATGCGGTTCAACAAAAATGAGCTAACAACACTGGTCATTACTTGTCGAAAAAAACTCGAAATCATGATTGATGCCATTTGAATTTTATTTTTAATTTATTTTTTCTTCGCGTATAAAAGGGCTTTAGGGACATCCGTTTTTGACACAGTTCTGCCAGTACCAACCGAACTACCTATATATTTAACATCGGACAAAACCTTTTTGAAAATTCTCGGAATATCCATTAAATTAACATCAACGTTAGTGATAAATTCAAACAATATATAATATTAATAACACCCCTCTCAAATGATCTGTTACAAACGCTACGTATTTGTGACTATCCCATTGGTCTTGTGATTGCAAGTGCTACTGCTGAGCGTGGGGTCCTGGGTTCGATTTCCGGGTCGGACAAAATGTCATTGGAATTTTCCATTCGGATTTTCTCAGTAGCAGCCCAGAGTTTGGGAGTATGCCTCCGTGATACCTCCGTGTCTCGAAAAGCACGATAAGCAGTTGTTCCTGCGCCTGATCTCTCTCTGGTCGTGTCAGATTGCCATCCCATCGGACTATGAGAGTAAAGGAACAGAGAGATCTATGCCTGTGCACTTTCTCCCGCATTGATGGCTAATCTAATCTCCGCTGAAATTGGCCGCCATGACCAAAAACGGTCATAAACTATATTTGTAACATTATAGAGACTCAGGAAGTACATACTATGGAAGTCTGTTACATACCTTTTTCTCCAAGATTGTAATACCTTGATATTTGAAAGGCTTACTAAATTCAATGAACTCAGCCCGTTCAGGATTAATAGTCAAAGGAGCCACTATCATGTCAGCACGTTCATAAACCAACTCTCCTGCAAATTCACAAAGGTTTTTAGTTTAATTTAACTGATACACTTAATTGCCTCGTCGGTGAAGGGGTCATTCCTGCTTTAGCTGAGCATGAGATCCTGGGTTCGATTTGTGATGGGTGGGGCAAAATGGTTTTGGATTTTCTATCAGGAAATTATCAGCAACAACCAGGAGCCTGGATTTATGGCAGGTTCGACATTTTTTTAACCGACTTCAAAAAGGAGGAGGTTATCAAACAAACAAAAGTCACCGACTTCTGAAGCTAAAGTTATTTTTCGCTTTTTTGTGTTTTTGAAGTCGGTTTTATATTTTGCAAAAAAGTTTTTTTTCACGTAAGATTTTGAAATGTGGGTGTCTTATCCTCTTCCTAGCCTTCAAAGGTTGTGTTACATTAGCTAATTCTTTATTTTAATTATGACATGGATTATCCTTGGCCTAATTATGTAGGTAGTGGGTAGTTGGGTACCTTACTCAACTCACCTATAAGTCCTGTCCATTCCTTCTTGGCTCCCGGTTGGGAGAAGTTGCGTATTATATAGTTTCCGAATTGACCATCAGGTGACAGAGCCAGGGAATAGGTAAAATTGATCGCCTTTGACAGGTGTTTTAAGAGATCCATACAGAAACCTTTGCAGCAGTAAAGTTGGTCTGAAGCATAGTAAAAAAAATGGTTTTAATAGGCAAAGATTTCAATCGTTAGGTACGGTAGGGTAAAACGGGGTAATGAAGTGGTTCCCATTACCCCGTTTTAAGCGAGAATTGAAATATATATATTTTTCCTTATTGTTCATTTCCATTATTCTTATATTTCATCTTTTATGTAATTCATTTTTCCTAATTTTCCTTTGTATGATTTTCGTGTAATGTATTTTGATTTATTTAGACTTTTGAACTTTTCAAATTTATTGTATGTACCTTGATGTACCTAGATTATAAGTGAATGATATGGTCTGCTATAATTGGAAGCGCATACTTGTATTTGTCCCTGTTCTATGTATACTTGCATGTAATTGTGTAGTTTCTGTTGGAGATCCAATAAATAAATAAATAAAGCTTATTTGCAAATAAAATCTTTATTGTTACCGCCTATCGTATTACCATTGCCTGGTCTTCCCCTAGGTACTAGGTAGTTCCAGTATTCAGACGACAGAAGTTCAGGTATTTTCTGAATCAGTCGAGTGAGGTCTACTCAGTAGATCTACTCTAATAGATGGCGCACTATTATACAAAGGTAGGTCAGATAAATTCAGAACTCAGCGCCTGTAGTTGATATTTGGCCCAAAAGATTCATACCATTTAGGTTTTTTACTCTAACTATGAATTTATAATAGTAACCTACCCCGGCTTCGTATGGATGCAATTTACTGACAACAGCCCTAGTTCTTGTAAGAGGAATAACTCCATAGGTGTTATAAAATTCTATTGGTTTATGCAACGCACGCCAGTAAAGGTCCCAGTTGGCATAAATTTTTCCGACACCTTCAACAATTCAACAATATTTCAGCCACTTTACACAAAACCTCAATGAATTATACACCTAAACCTTCCTCATGACTCACTCCGTCCATTGGTGAAAACCGTATGAAAATCCGTTCGGCAGCTTTTCAGTTCAGACAGAGAGACAGACGCGACTTTATTATTTATCAGAAAAATATCAATTTAAAGTCTAGTCGTCGTAGATTTCTCGCAATCAACAGGGTGGAAAATTTCCAAAAAAACTTCTAAGGTTTTCTCCAATATAATCCAGTTTGGAGCCCAAGTTATCGGGTCAAAAATATTGCAAACTAGCGACCCGACCTGGCTTCGCAAGGGTGAGATTTACATTTATGAAGTATTTAATTTTTTATTTTTTTTCATACAAACCTCGTCTTGACAATTAAGAACACAACAAAAAAAAAAAACAGCCAGATCTATAGAGCCGTCCTAAAGTGATGCTCCGTCATACATGTAGCATTTCATTTTTATTTAAATAGACAGATTAGGTCTAGCACCCAATCATTACTAATCAACTTGGTATAGGTATGTCTGAGTGATATGAAGTGATTT
The DNA here is from genome assembly GCA_905220335.1 of Noctua pronuba. Taxonomy (NCBI): domain Eukaryota; kingdom Metazoa; phylum Arthropoda; class Insecta; order Lepidoptera; family Noctuidae; genus Noctua; species Noctua pronuba. Next base: position 7,881,827 of record LR999914.1, read on the forward strand.
ACAGGATTTCCCTTTTTTCAGGCGCTTTTGCAACTCTAGCCTCTATTCGTACCTATTAAACAAACATAATATTGTAATACTTAGAGAATAATTTTGTACCTGTATCCTCAGTAGCATTGTAATGAGGACAAGGGATCTCTTCAGGAGTACAGTCACTGCCATCGTCAATACGACGAGTGTAAACGAAAGGCTTCTCCTCAATCGTCAATACCTGAAGTTACAATAATATATTTACCTCTTTCTATCTTACATTATATAAGTTGCTATGTTCTCTCTGTTTATCATAAGATGATGTCACCTTGAGATGCGTCGGTATCATGAACCCTTCCGGTTTCGAAGTACTGCGGCCCATCCATATTATCTCTTGCTCTTTTAGTTCCAGTCTCATCTTCTGATTTTCCTAAAAAATATAGAAGTCGTGAAATTCCGCCCCTATCATTTGCAGCCGGTGTGCGCTGGTGATATTACCTGGCAATTTTGGCACAAGTGTAAGAATCCTGTTTAATTTTCGAGATGAGCTATAGGCGTAAAAAATGTGCTTACGGCTGATGACAATATGCTCGCTGATACACGGGACCTAAAACATAACTGACGAAATGTGGATGTACCATTAGGTACACCTCTGCCTAATCCTTCGAGAAAATACGGGCGTACTGATATATTGTAAATCTACTGTCATCTTACCGTATAGTAAAAATATTTGCCAACAGCAACGTGCTCCCCCTGGGCCCTCACATTGACCATATCGTACTCCGCATGCACTCGATCTCCATGGTCATCGAAGGCCACGTGACCAGTCGCCCCGTTCTCCAACCTTTGCTTCCTGACGTAATCAAATAGCAGACGACCCGTAGTCCAGATAGACCCTGAGTTGTCGCAGTCTGATGGAGGAGCATGGATTTCTTCTGAAGTGTTCATGTCACGAATGGCTGATGCCAGGACGTAACTGAAAATTGAACAGGCATAAGTATAGGCTCGGCAGCAACAGCAATAAACCAATCTATTCTTTTAACGCAATTTTACAACAAATAGATTTGACTTGAAAAATATGTCGTCCACCATACGTAAATTATGTAAATAGAACCTCCTTCTAGCTGGTTGTCAAAAAAATTGGAGAAACTGGCCTCTTGTCCTCAAGTTATTCATTGAAATGCCATTAATATTTTCTTTTTAATTTTTTTTTACAAGAAATAGGGCTTTTCATTTTTCTCCTCTAATTCGGCCTGCTTGAAAATTTTGTTCTTGTTGATAGAACCTTCTTCTTAGTCTTATAATTAATTTTACTACGAATAAACTGTTCATAATAATTGTAATGTAGAATTAATTCAGAATTTCAGATTAATCATACAGTTTTAAATTATAAGTAGGCAGGTAGAATTTACGTTTGTTTTTATTGTTCCAAATTATTTGAATCTTAGCCTTTATGCGAATTAGTGATCTTACATAGAATCCTGAATGTGCGCGTGTTCGTTTGTCGCATTGACAAGTCGTAGTCCCAGTAATCCCTCGGGTGCGTTGGCGGCATCCAGGGCTTGCTCCGTCACCATCCACACGTAACCCACGGTCGTCATGTTGAGGAACGTTGCGTCGCGGAATATTATCTCTGCATCCGTTTTGCTAAGGGAAACATAATTATTAATTACAATTCATTCAGCAACATCTTTTGACGAGAAAGTCGGCGCAATAAAATCACTATTGCTCTTGCTCTTGCAGTGTATAATACTGTGACTGTAAAAGAGGATCAGGGTGAGGATGAGGGTGTGTTGTAAGGATCGTGGTATATTGAAAGAAAGAAAGAAAGAAAGAAAGAAAAAATATTTATTTGTCGCAGGGACATGACGTGCACCATACAAAATAACAAAAAAAAAATACAATAGACATAGGTAGGTACAACGCATAACAAATATTTATAATTTGAACAGGACGGGACAAAAAAAAGAAATACGTTAACATCTTGCACGTCCTGACTGCGACAAGCAGGTTACCACTCAGCATGATGCTGTACTATATAGTGGTCACCCGTGGAAAAAAAAAAAAGAACACGTACGGAAGCCAAGACAGCATAAATATTTTTAACATTAATAGGGAAATAAAATAAATAGTACTCGGGTTATAATATAAAACAATTGTCTACAAGAATTATAATAAACACTACAAAAAAATATATAACTATGTGTGCAGGCTAAACAAAATAAACATAAATACATAATGACGACACGGTCTGTTTTTTTCTCGCTCCCACCCTCGCGTCGCTTCGCCTGCGCGCGCGCTGCTGTTCAAACGACTTCGTCCTTAAGGTACAGGGCAAGGTACTGCGTCAGCGCGGTAACAGGCGCAGAGGAGAAATGTGGGGTCTCCTCTGCGCCTGTTACCGCGATGACGCAGTACCTTGCGTCATAAAGGTGGTGCGGTGTCGCACGAGTCTTTTGTGCTCACGCGACGCGTCTCGCGTGATTAGTTACTAGGGCGTTGCCGATGGCTACCTTGCTAACAAGTAACAAGTAAATTGGGGTTGTGATATGGTGATATAGTATTGGAGATGAGTATGGGGGACTGTTATGGTGAGGACGATGGTGTATGGGATTTTAAAGCTATGGTGTGTAACTTGTGTAAGTAAAAATAGTGATATTAGGGTGTGTGTAGTGCTGGTGGTGGAATGTTCTGCCCACACGCCGACATCCTAACCACCGGGTTAGGATGTCGGCGTGTGGGCAGAAAATTGTGGTATGTATTTGCATTGTCAGGCTGGGGTGTATGTGGCTGAAAAAGGGGGTGTGTAGGAAAGGAGGTTTGTGTATGAGGGAAATTAAACTGTAACATACCCGGCATACATGAGGAACACCCTCGCCTGAGCACCTTTGACATCCATGAGCCGATCGCTGAAGGAATCTAGCCCTGGTTCAAATTCTATCACCTGTTCCACCACCACTTTACGGTCCACATCCTCATCCACGCTTTGAGATGTCGTCTGGAATCTGTGGACAAAGGCCAAAATAGGTCAAAAGTTCAAAACGTAATTCCAAGAAGTCGAAATCTTTTGTTTTTTTTTTAATTTTTAGAATTTTAGTATTCAAAGATTACAAGAAAAGACTTAATTAAAATAACTCTTTTACAAAATAGGCTTGGAACTAATTTCACAGTTTTACTAATACATACGTTTAGAATATGTTTGTCAACTCACCGTCCCAAAATAGCCCGACCATCAGTATCAGAACTATGAATGAATATGACCTTCATGTAATTGAAGTGTTTCAACACATCGACCCACACATCAGCTTGGTGGGAATATGGCGGGACTGTCCGAAGGAATGATACGTGAATGTTCTTGTCGGAGAAGGCGGAGTCTCTTGAAGATATGCCGACGACTGGGATATGGTAGAAGCCACTCGTGTAAGATACAGCTGCTGGGGAGAGGTCCCCAGTCAGTGGGTGGGACACCACGATAGCATACACCTAGAAAGTGGTCCATCATTAGTATCGATTCTTTTAAGGCGCAGTCAAACCAACCGGACCGAACTCCGGACACCGGACTTTGACCGGTAATCTATAAATTATACTGAAATCCGGTAAAATCCGGTGTCCTAACCCAGTCTAGCGTCCAGGTCGGTCGATTGAATTGCACCTTTTCTAATAGATGCTTCAGTTTGATTGATTTTAATACTTACTCGATGAGCGATCAGGTCCTTGCAAACATTGAGCGCTGTTTTTATAGGATTCGGATCCATGAGCATTGAATAGTCGTGGTATGTGACTCCTCGAGGCACATATTGATCTTTGAAGTTCAGATTCTGTAAACAAGTTATTGAATAAGTACTTAATATGGGTAATTATTTTAGTTTCTGATAAAAACTGGCTCTTGTTGGAAAATTGTTTTATATACCTACGTATATCAAAGGAAATGTAAATTAACTGCGGCGAATTAAAACGTTTGTAATGGGCACAGGTTAGTTACGCTTGAAATGTTCTAAAGGACGTTGAGTGTGCTGTTGGATTTGCAGCTTACAGCGCTGAGTCGAAAGTTACTAATCCAACAACGCGCAAATATCCCTAACGGCGTTTAAACTTTCTACCCTCGATATTATGGTGCCCTTTGATGACATAGAGTATAATTATGAATAATTAATTGGCATGTCAGATGGTAATACAGCATGCGCACTTTTGCTGTTTTACAGATAGGTACTAGGTAATTATGATTCTGAGGTTAGTCTAAAGTAGTGCAAAGTAGTCTAAACAGTTCCCACACCGAATTTAAATACCTACTTACATTCAGGGGGCTCACCACCACCTCTTAAAGAAAATTAAAAGGGAAGAGGAAAGAGATGGACATCCTGCATGGCTTACCGATATAGTATCCTTGTAGAAAGCAACAGACTCGTTGCTGGACAGCACCCCGCCAACGTTGTAGTAGGTGGGGTTGGAGAACCGGCGCCGGTCGATGTCAGCCACCACCAGCTGGCCGGCGCAGTACAGCAACGCGACCAGGACGTGGTGCGACCACATCCTGGGATCTAAGCAAGGATTGGAACATCGACAATTGTTAGTATATGTCCACAGCTTAATCAGACCATGACGTTCCCTCTGCTGGGACGCAGGCCTCCTCTCCATCCATCACACCGTGTCCATGGAGTTTCTTGCCTGATCTTCTCCATAGAGATCTACTATTTCTAGTTTTGGAATGGGCAACTACAGTACGCACTTTCACAGTTGTTATGCCTTGTGATTGGGACTGCAGCTTCATTGGATTGTTGTCATTGTTTCGACAGTTAAAAAGTGCGCGTTACATGGTCTTCTTGTAACAAATGCTTCGATTTAGATTTTTTATTTTTACACGTGCTCAGTGTGGGTTGCTCGACGTCACATCACCACGATGTCCTCCTTCACCATTTTAAGACACTGTTCTCAAAACGGTTAAGCAAGATTTAAATATTACCTACTCAGACGGCACAGCAAGGTACCCGAAGCTGTCAAATTTTCCCAATCAACTTTAAACCCAATATGCTTTAGCGATAAAGTTGAAAATCTATTACCTAAAGAAATTTGACAGATTGTAGTAGCGTGATGTGCTGGCGTCTGTACATTTATGCCTAACTAACAAATCAATCTACTAGGCTGGTACATTATTTCGTGGAGCGCATCGAGTCGAGTCGAACAACAGCATATCATCATGCACCCCAGCTTCAGAGCACATTGGAGTAAACAGAAAAGTATCCGCGCAATGTAGTGTATAATAGTTATCCACAAAGCGGTCCGCGGCGCGCATGCGTGAGTTGCGGTCGCAGCCTGGCTCTTCCGACTGTGCGGAAGATGAGATGACGACGAAGAAATGAGAATGGCATTCGTCTTATGTCTAATAACAATGACGAAATTATAATGGACAGCAACTTAAATAATAAGTAGGTACGTAACTTTAAAGTAACTAATTTCAAAATTATATCATCCCGCTTGTAAGACTAAATAAGCGGGAGCAGTAATTACGTAACAGCTCAACTTTAGATTGAGTATGAATATTTCAAACACACCCCTTTTCGTGGACCCAATTCGAAATTACACATTCTAAGGACGCTAACATACTGGTAAATTTAATCTTACCTTATTGTCCTCTTCTTTGGGCTTAAGTTCACCTCATTTTCGCCATTAAAAGAGTTAAATCCACCGAGTTAGAACATTGTTTAATTCGGCAGGGACAGACGAAGGATGCTGGAAAACAGCGATCTGTGGAGCTTCATCCCTCAGTCGCCCCAATTGAACAGCGCAGGCGTAGGTACCAAATCGATACATGGATAAACATCTAGAATACCTACTAGAAAGTATAGAAAATTCAAAACAGCATCAAAATATTATAATTCTGGATCCTATTGCATGTGCAAATAAAGCTTCTTTACGTTCTTTGCTCATCACGACTTAAAAATGACAAAGTTTTGAATATTGTTACAGAGAAAATGAAGTAGGTACATAACTAGGTACTTACTAAACATTAATATGAAATATACCTAGATAATTGCATACCCATATTACCTATATGTATTATGTGCCAGTTTAGTTAGTATCTGATTTTATTTACCCCTTGAGAGGTACTTTGTCGGCTATTCAAACAAAACTTCTTTACAGTTATTTTACTGATACCTTGCAGTTAAATATCATAACATCATCAACAATATAGTACACCCACAATCCACCAGTTACATAATAATTAGCAACTTATTTTCCTGATGACTGTACTATGTGCCAATTCAGACGTCCTATTGGTGCAAACTGCAGACATGCGCTAGATTTATAGGTGCATGTGTGTTCAAATATAGGTCATAGTTGGGTATCCCTAATTACCTACTACACGTAGGGGAATACGGGGGAATAGGAGCAATGGGGTAATGAGAACTACATTAATTTACGTGTATCTAAACAAGTTAGATCCAGATTTGTTTTGCCGTAGTACAGAAGGACGCGGAAAGGGTACGGGTGTCTAGTCGCATTGCTATTTATTTTGGTGCATAAAAAGAACGCACGTCGGTGTTTAGGGCGGTCGATCTAATTTTTTACGTATGCAAGGACTAATAGTGAGTAAGTTACTAAAACTATTTTATTATAAGTGTTGCCTCTTTTAACCTGTAACTTTATCTGAAAATTACATAAAAAGGTTAATTTATGTAAATAATAACCTGAGATTATATGAAAACTTAAAAAAATAGTATTTTGTCAGATAGAAAAATCAGTGGTTTTATAAGATAACACATAAGAAAAATAATAATAATATAATATTTTAGGTTAACATTACCCCAGTGGATCTCATTACCTCTTTCTCTGGTTCTTATTACCCCGTGCTTTTGGGCAATGGGAGCCAATTTTACTTCTTTTTAAATGACTGTAATTATCATTGTATGACATTTTTTCTAAAAGTAAATTACAAACTGATTATTTTAAAAAGTTATTGGAGTTTTATCTTAAGTGGAGCCAATCCCTCGTGTCCATACTAACATTCTCCTCTCTCTGTCTCTCTCTCTATAGTAAAATTATTGGATCTCGCTTATTTCTTACATAAAGCGGTAATTTTCTCAAGTTTATCAGAAGTCTCTTAAAGTCAATGTCATGTTTTATTATCGCAATAGAGATAAATATTCACTCCAAAATGTGACACTGTTACATACTTAGGTATTGTGTTAAAGGTAGATAAGATGCAAGAAAAAAAAAATGTTTCTTAAACTTAATAACGTATATTTTTTTTTTAGTATCCAATCTAGAAACTTGCTAACAAAATATGTATTAAACTTAGTAGTAGCAGAAGCAACAGTCTTAAAATTATAAACGCGTCATTATTTCCATAGTGTTATAGTTTAACAAATCTAAACTAAAATAGCTAGTTCCTTGGTACTGATTTTCCTTAGCAGTCGCCTATAGGTACATATTAATGCTGTTTAAGCCCAGCCCCAGGCGGCAGGCACCCAGGCCGATGGGGCCCAGGGCTTGGCAGGCCACTCCGGTGTCTGCGGGCGCAGGGCAGCGGCGGCAGCCGTGGCGGCGTGCTGGGCAGCTCCAGCAGCTCCAGCCGCGCCAGAGCTTTGGATCACGGATAGCTTTAAAGCTTCTAAGTCTGAAAAGAAAAGTTTCGTAGTGAGTTTGACGAAATGAACGAAAAATCCTAAGTTTCAAACTTCCTCTAAATGAGCCTATCATAAGGACACTCGCAGCCACGGAACAGATATCTGTTCTCTGCTCGCAGCAAATAGGTAATGGTATCGTTGGTCGCTAGTCTAGCTAGCTAGTCCCTTCAGCTAGGATCTGCTATATGCACCATCAACCGATGTCCTGAAACATTAACGGAGATTGGGACAGGCTGGAACCGGAAGGCAGTCTTGTTGGTGACAGAAGTTGTGGTGCAAATAATTAGAGGCATATATTCAGCATAAACCGTGATAAGCTGACTTCATTAACTTACCAGCGTTCTGCAGCCTTGCGGCCTGGTTGCTCGCGGCGCGTTGTATGGCTTTAGCAGCCGCCGCCTCTCGGGCCGCGGCAATCTTTTGAGCGGCGGCGGCGCGCGCCTTGGCACCCGCCAGCTGCGCCTGCGACTGCACTGCAGCCTGCGCGGCCTCCAGGGCGTGCGCACGGGCGTTCCTTGCTGCCTCCTCACTGGAATCAGACCCAGAAAGAAAAATTGAAGCGCCTTAACTTTTCGGTAACGAAATAATCGCTAACAAGCAATGTTGTCTGTCAAAAATCATGACTGTTCTCTCTTTCCACAGTTAGATCACGATAAGAACAAAGTAGCTCGCGACGCGCTGACTTCATGTCTTCATGACTTGCTGACTGACTAACGAAGTTCTGGGCTGACAAGATTACTGACGACTTGCCGAGCCTCAGCTACTTTATAACAGAACTGTAACGAACCTCTTATGAGCTGCGCGAGCGGCGGCAGCTTCCTTGGCGCTGGCAACACTTTGTTGTTCGAGTGCGGCATGTTTGGCCGCAGCAACCTCGTGCTGAGCCGCCATGACTGCCGTAGCCGCAGCCTTGGCAGCTGCCACTGCACCAGCCACGTCTGAGCTGGTGTCTGACGACCAGGTTCCTGGAAAACGGGGGCGATTTAAGATGCAGCGTTATAGTCCAGTAGAGCCACAGTAGAGCAACTATTTCTATTGGGATGTCCTATCCTTATCCATAGTAAACACATGATTTTGGGTCAGTTATGTAGGTAAGACACGAATTATTCCAAAAATATTACCATGTCCTTGTGCCGGCACCCAGGCCGCCATGGGCCACGCAGCCGGCTCCACACTAATGACGCTCCGCTTGACTTGGTTGCGGGCTGCGACAGCCACGACCAGACAGATCGACAACACCTGTAGATAGTGACGATGTATGAACACGCCTTTACAGACTATATTAGGTAGGGTGGTAACTGGGGCTCTTGCGGAAATATTATGACAGGACTGGATATCTATGGACTATATAGCGTATGAAATATCCATCTATGCTATAGAGTAGACTGATAGTAAGATATCTGAACAATCAACACTAATAATATGGAGAAAAACGAAAGTACCTATAGGTAGCTATATGGCCTATGGGTCATCATCGTCTGCCTAGCCTTTCAGTCGGCTTCCAGTCTAGCCGGATGCAGCTGAATACCAGTATTTTACATGGAGCGACTGCCTATCTGACCTCCACAACTCAGTTAGTACTGGGTAACACGATACCCCTTGCTTGGTAAGGTTGGTTGTCAGACTTTTTGGGCCACTGACTACCTAACGACTGTCAAAGATCTACAAATGACACCCAAGATCAACGGCTTAACATGCTTTCCGAGGCACGGAGGAAACTCGATATGTAATGGGTGGTCACCCATCCACAGAGCAACCTAAGCAAGCACGGCTTAACCTAACGATCGACTCGAGCGGCTGTTATTAATAAGCCACGAGCTCCTCTTATAGCCTATGGGTACATTCGTTATTTTGGTGTATATAACAAAAAAATATGTAACAGACGGAGGTTTTTCAAAACTCGATATCACTTTTTATCCAGACAAAAATTATTATAACTTATTTATAACGGTTGAGCCTTTTTTTCAATATTGCAAACTTACCAAAGTAATAAAACCCATCTTATTGTTGTTATCTTCACGTCTTCACGAGATACTGTGATACCCGTCTGGTGGTCATGGATCATTTTATATTGTCGAATCCGGAAAAGACTGTACCGTATAGAAAGGGATAATGAACGATAGGTACCGAACTTACTGTCTAAATGCGAGCAGAACCTATCATTTAATAGCTATTCTTTCACTTTCTTAGCATCTATATAGTGACGTATTAGGGATTGATCTAATGAGTAGGTATTATTTAATATTATTACTGCCTCGTTGGTCTAGTGGTCGTAAGCGCACTTCGGTCAGTGCCCCGTTTAGTATCCACTGACCGAAGGGTCAGTGGATACTAAACGGGGCACTATGAAAAAGACTTAGAAAAATTTCACCATAATCCATCGCCTAATCAATCCTTCGGGATCCGGTGGGATGTGGGAGTAGTAGGGTGGCGGAACACCATGGGACACCTCAAGGGCATTGACCTTGATGTCAGGTCAATAACCCTGAGGTCAAGGTTATTCACTATATTCACACATGCCGTCCGTAATTCGGCTAGGTCAAAGCTTGCATGCGGCTCTCAATAAGGTAAAGTTCTGGTTGTTGTCCCAATGCCGTACCTGCAGAAGCCAACGGCGTTTAAAATGGTACATGGGTGAATTCGTGTACAGCAAGAACATTTTACAAGGTTTCAATTCTGATGCCGCCCGCTTTCGTCGTCTCATCCGGGATATTCACCGCGTCTACCCTGGGCGCGGCAGACATGGTATCAGGTTTGTCAATTGTAGGTGTCGCTAGTAAGTCGAGGCGAGGCCTCCTATTTCTGAATGGCAATAACAATAGGGGTAGTCGACGTAGCCCGGCTCCCCGGGGCTCCTATTTCTGTTTGCAGGGTTAAGAGTAATCTCTTGCATCGTAAATTCTCTTAGTACAGTCATGTTGCATTTTGTACCGATCCCTTTGATATAATTTCTGCGACAAACGGAAGATCGGAGACAAAAAACACCAAAATGATACAAACAAACCTTATATTTAGGTGTAACAAGTGGAAAGGTGTCTCTGTGATGGTGGTTTTAGGTGTTTTTGTCAGTAAATTTTGTTGTCGTGGACATATTTATTAAACGGCACTTGTGGCAACAATTCGACTAATTTGTCAAAAACTGACAAAATTGTCAGATTGTCACGATTATTAAAATATAGGCCCCAGCACGCGTAGCATGACCACCGTAGAAACGGGTTTTGTTGACAGAAGAATCGACAAAATTACGGATTGTGAAAAGAAATCTGTCATTTTGTCAATTCTTCCGTCAACAGGTCAACAGGTGCAGGTAGGTGTATTATTTATTATAGACCCTTTCAAGCATTTGGCAATGGGTATAGTAGAGACCTTTGTAGTCATTTCCGAATTAACTGCGGCACGTTGGTACCCAGGGCTGGTAGCAAGTACTCGCGCCAATGCTTCACATAGCCAGTGCTAGAAACAAGTGCTTGCGCCAGTGCTCGCGCTAGTACGGGAGGCAACTGCTCGTGGCAGACAAGTGCTCGTAGCAGGCAAGTGCTCGTGGCAGGCAAGTACACCTAAGTAGGTAAGTCATGCTGTTGATTCCTGTATGTTGATCTACTGTCGACGGTTTAGAATTCTCGCTGCATTCCGGACACTTATCTTAAATTCTGGACCTGTCTGGAAAGTTCCGAACGTATGGCCAGGCAACCGTAGCCTAGCGCTACGTTATCAATCATCATGCTAGAAAAGGCAATCGCTGGCTTCCTGCAATTTAGGAAAGACGCCGCCGAGGGTGACAAGGGTATCCGTACCTACTCTAGAATCATGAATCATGCCCAGAGATCGAACTTTAAAATCTCGGAATGATCTCGCCTTCAAATAGAGCGGGAAAGTGCGGTTGTTCCTACAAGAGTGGGAGCAGAGAAGAATATTGTACATAAATATTTGAAAACCAACCGTATTATGATGTTGTTGATTTTAATCCAATTGACAAAAAATTCGTTTATACTGAAAATTATTTGACTGGTGGTTCATGGTAAAACTGGTCTAAAATTACAAAAGGTGAAAAAAATAGCTAACAATAGAAGTTTGAAACACTGTCGATACATATTAGTGCTGCGTGTTCTTTGAGCGCAAGGCCGTAGTCGGAACAAATGCCGCCATTCTGATTGTAATACAATTGTCTCAGATAATTTCAGCATACTTGTCTTGTCTCGCTCACTCATAATGAAAATCACATCTGTCGCTCCAAGCGAAATGTGTTAGCTTTTTCTTAGTAGTGCAGTGAGGGCAAAACGATTTAAATCTTTGCCATAACCCCGATTATGGAACTAATATGTAAGCTCCTTGGCCACCTTGGCCACGACATAGCTATAACTATAAGTCAGATACGATAGGTGAGTTATTATTACTATGAAAATTACAGTCTGCTAGTGTAAATAAAGTGTTTCACCTCTGCATGGCTGTGGTCAACAGCAACAACTTTTTTTTTAATGAGCTCCAAAGTATCTAATATTTCCATGCATTTTCTCCAATTAATTGCGGTTGGTAATTCAGCACAAATGTCAAACAAAATCAATACCTTGAAATCTATGTGTTACCAAAAAGTCAAAATTTACCGCAAATGCTGCAGGTTTTAATTGTGTGCATCTAAGATGACTTTTCTAAATACTTTGCATTCCTTTGTATACCCTCACAATGAAGAAGAAATAAAAATATCGGAACTACGCGACTACATTTGTGGTTTTCGGAAATGCTATTCATTAACATAACATCACAACATCACGCCTGTCACCCACATTTCATCAGTTAAGTACCATGTAATAGGGATTGCTGAAATGCTTTACAGATATAAGAATTTAATTAGTAACAGAGAAATGACAACTCATAACATTGTTTAAAATTGATTATTTGTCACTAGTAATAAAACCTGTTTAAAATAGCTCCCGTTATTCTTTGAAACTTCGTACTGCGCATAGCACCTAGCGAGGCCATCTCAAGATCAAAGTGTGACCAACGATATGCAGTCGACTATGTATCGAACCCACTGAATAACATAATTATCCTTATTTCTGACGCAGTCGGGTAAAATCAATTCCAAAAAATGGCAAAGCATGTTTTCGACACTGGCAACATTCAGTTATTGATCAATCAAAATACAAACTTCATATTCAAACCAAATTGCACCTTCTGTGACTTCTGTCTGTTCCATTCTTCCATAAGTGTAATGTACTCTGTGGTCTGTTCTGTTGACTACTTCACGTGCTTCACCTGTTATTTTAGATGAATTTAAATATATAAAAAAAATGCTCTGTGTCTGTTATTGGGTTTTTCCTACAGGAATTTCTCAGTAGCAGTCACGGAGATTTGTGCCCGGTTGATGATATTAGGCTCGACCCCTATTTGTATGTCTTTTCATGCAAAAAATCATTTTTGATTTGATTTTCGACTTGATTCACAGACGTCAAAATAGCACTGCCTTTAGACAAACACGACTTCTTGAATTGTGGTAATTATTGTTATTTTATTAATAAGCTTATAATTTGTGTCATTGGATAGTTCAAGGGCTATTTACTTTAAACTAACTAGTTATATTATGTGAGTAATATTTTGTTCGATGCGATTACGTAAAATGCCGATGGAAAGAATCCAAATTGTACTAAGACAGACTATCTAAACAAAACGAGTGTATTTTGTTAAACTTACAGTTTACAATGTTCTGTTAATTAATTAATTAAATAAGAGGTATCAGATTTCAGATGGTAGTTATTTTATCGTGTGTGCAAAGTTATTGATTTTTTTATTGGCGAACACTGCTGCAGTTTTTATTAAGAATAATAGTAATTGTCGTTTTGAAAACACAAGCTCGCTCAATGATAGACTTATGGCCAACCCAATCATTCTTAATATCTAGCCTCAAGCCTAAAGTAGTACTTACTTACCTTTGATTATAAAATAGAAAAATCCAGATAATACATTAGCAAGTACACTGGACACAAGAGGTGGCTTCAAATATTATCTAATACCAGTCAACATAGAGTGTGGTCAGTGGGTCATCTTAGGGGTGGAGTTGTGTTGTTGCTTTTGAGCCCTACACTAAACAGTTAGCCAGTATCTTGGGGTTCAAAAGTGATTTAAGTCGAAGAGTAAATAATAAGAGTGAAGAGAGTAGTTACATTTACCAGTTCACTATTTGTTTAAGAATGACACTTTCAGCCCCTACCTCGCCTTGGGCTCTGTCATAATTTTTTTTTGTTGGAGTAGGTAAAATAAGTCTGGTAAATATATTTGCAACCAGAAACCTGCTTTTTTTTTCTCCATACTGATATAATTACTACCCAGTAATAGTAGTATTTGATACATTACTCGGCAAAGAAGGTCTTTTATCTTCGAATCTTAGTTGGGGTTTTTCAATAATATTGTTGAAAAAGGCATGTCCAAGTTATGATCACATATTACAACTATTCTTATTAAACAACTGACAACTGTTTGTTTCAAGAACCTTTTATACCTTCATGTATTAAATGTGCTGTAAATTGTAATGTCTTAATTTTTTTTTACAGCTCAGTATAAATAAGAATGTCGGGAAAAGGAAAGCCAGGCAACAAGCCACCACCAGGGGTGGCTCCAATCACACCTCAAGTGTAAGTACTACTTTGTTATAATATTACCAGAGAAAGGAATAGGTAAAGCATAATTACCTAAACTCCTGGAGTATTTTAAAGTTCCATAATTAAAATGTTAATTCAAAGGGATGTATTGTCCACTTCTAGAGGAAAGAAAAGAGGTGTCTAATGAGATGACGAGTAATAGAGAAGTATGGAAGAAGAAGAAGGGCACTGATCCGAAATAAATTAGGATAAGGGCAGGTGAATGATGATAGACCGTCCACCTCTTTGAAGTTTAAGTGAATATACTCTATTCGATCTTTGGTGAAACTATACTACTACAGAACTTCAAAGACAACAAATATTCTACTATAACAGAATAAATAAACTGCTGCCAACAGCTTGCCTTACTTAAACAAAAACGAGAGTGTGTTTGTGTAAATGTCATGCACTGAAGATTCACACAACACTGCTCTCAATCATACAAAGTGTAATTATTTTTGTTATCAATAGCCATCGTGACGAGTTTCATTAACATTATGCAAATTGATTTCCTTTATGTTGTCATGAGTTCAGTAATACGAACTAGAGTTCAGTAATACGAACTAAGAACCTTTTGGGCCAATACATAACATTCACTTTGCTTTGGTCCATCAGTTTTAAATTCCACTTCTAATGCAGTGACCTTCAATACAATCACTTTTGACTGAATGGAACTTAATAGGCTATGATATTTGGTCCACTCTGTTTAAAGACTTGCAATTTTAGAAAATGTTCTCCAATTAGATGTATATCCTACATAATAACTGATATTTAGGAAAAGAAGCATTGCCAATTTTGTGCAAATTCAACAGTGCGAAAATGTGAAATATTTGTGGCTTTACATTTTATAAGTATTTCATACTGCTTTATTGATTAAGTGGTCACAAGGGTTACTGCTCAGCATAAAGTCCTGGGTTTGACAGCCACATTGAGCAAAATGTTATTGCGTTTTTCATCAGGTATTTCTCAGTAGCAACTCTAGTGGTACTTGTGCCTGGTTATGGCAATAGGCTCGCCCTCCATGACACTAAATTCAAATGGCGCAATGTAGGTGTCCTATAGGCCTAGGCCTTACCTTTCGGACTTACAGGCGTAATGTTAAGTATTTCAGACCTAGTTTCCACGGCCGCGAATCGGTTCTCCAGATCTATTCATTATAGCATTACTAAGATAAAGGCATGGAAATAGAAGTTAATGCAATTTAATCGAGGCCTGTCAAAATTTTATGAGAAGACAATTGTCGATCGGCGTAAGGAAAGGTGTTTTCGGTGAAAATAGCTATCGGCAAATGATTATTTAGTTCAAGCATGTTCAGAGGAACCATGACATCGGCAAATCTTGGTGTCGGCCAACCATTCATTCTTTGTAGCGTTATTCGGCGAAACGTGCTGTCGCTTAATAATGATATCGGCTAATAGTTTTTTCGTATTACCGTTCAACGGTGAACCATGCTTTCAGTAGACAATCATATCGTTCAGGAATAATTCTATATACATATCATGTCTTGAATTGCCTGTGTATCTGTCTTGTATAGGTTTAGTCATTTTGGCTTAAAAATGGTACCAGATGAACACACAGAGTTCCCTTTCGCATTCATAATATTAGTACCAGAGATGTATTTCTTAAAAATTCGTCATGTTGGATAATACATTCTATAATGTGTAGTAAAAGAATTTAAATGGATTATGAGATGCAATGATTTACAAATATAAATTCACATTATTTAACAAAAAACCATATCACATAAATCATGCTAAAGGTAAGAGCATGATGTTGAAGCCATATCAGATAAATAATCTGATTTCAAGTGATCTCTAGATAAACTTGGCATTTCGACAGTTCTATCTTTTAAGATCTGAAAATTCTAAAAATATGTTTGCCTCCCTATTTTTCATTAGTCGACAGACTAGCCATTAAACAAATGTTTCTATCAGTCTAAAATATCGAGCCTTTTCCCGTGTGCGGCTTCCAGTCTAAAGGGCATTATAATATATATAATAGCTATTCTTGACTGTCTCACTGCTGGGCAAAGACCTCCCTCTACTCTTTCCATGGGCCCACTGCTTGCAAATTCGTAAGGAAGACACCTTATATTACGCATGTCACTTGCGCACTTGATGACTTTATGTGAGCGGTGTCCAAAATTACATTTTTTTGCCAACGATTTGCTAAGAAGAAGAAACAAAACATCTAAGTGTCACGCTATCTCCTGCGTGGTCTGCCGCGGACCCGGATGCTACTGATTTCGCCTGCCTAAATGACTTACTAGGCGGTCGGAGAATACTCAACTTTCAATGGAGGAAGATGAACTTTCCACCCTGTTATTCCTTTCAAGTTCAAGTTGGAGCGGGTGCGGGAAGCATGGCTGTTCAGTGCTCACCTGATGAGCGTGTAAATCAATCTGGCGAGCGTCAAGACGCGGCGGGACACTGGCTGCTCTCGTTGCCACTCGGCACCCGCTTTTGGTTGGGGCGCGTCCGCGTGTCTTCTTTGTTTTTTTTTTTACAAGGCTCAAGCGTTTGTTTTACACGAGCACTGCTCCGCTGCCCGCCCCCGCTCCCACCTAGGCCACCCACTTAGAAATTGGTAGCCTAGCTAGATCATTGAAGTTAGTAATAAGGCTGCTTCAACCGCTAATTTATAAGGTAATTTTGTGTTTCAGTTTAATACCAAAGATCATTAATGGCGGTATTGCTGGTATCGTGGGAGTCTCCATCGTGTTTCCGTTGGATTTAGTGAAAACGCGACTACAGAACCAAACCATTGGCCCAAATGGCGAGAAACAGTATAAAAACATGTAAGTATCACGGTTATCTTACCACGAGCTAAAAAATAAAAAAAGTGTTGTTCTCTACATTTCGACGATTTACGTGAACACAAATGTATGGGATTTTTTTGCGATCTTAATGTTGGTCCCGCCGTAAAAGTTGTTCATAATGATGAGTACGAGTTTTGTGGTAAACAAAAACTAAGCTTGTATGCAATGCTAAAGGCCGGTCATATTTTTTTACGTTCTGATCTACGAGAGGTTTATGACTGAAATTATGATGATAAAAATAGTACTTCTGCTGCCTTATTGCACCATAACATATTATTTTTATTTTTCAGGATTGATTGCTTTAGAAAGACATACAGAGCAGAGGGCTACTTCGGCATGTACCGCGGCTCCGGTGTTAACATCCTGCTCATAACGCCAGAGAAAGCCATCAAATTAACTAGTAATGATATATTCCGTATGTATCTGGCTCTACCTGACGGGTACGTATTTTTTAAAACTATTAATCTAGGCTCTCATAATCTTGATAAAAATAACCGTTAGCCCGCAAAACTATTGTATTTTTTGCAATTTGATGCTCAGTATAACGTTGTATGGTAGGGTAATAATATACGCGCAAGAAACAAAAATATATTATAAGTATTCATTACATCATCAATACAACTCTCTCTCAAGCTTAATGACAGGAGATAAACAGTCAACAGTGCTGCCATCTCGTACGAGCTTCGCTTTCAGATTATACCTCACCACATCACTGATACTGATACCATTTGTATTATGTATTGTAGATCAATACCCGTCCCACGTCAGATGCTAGCTGGTGGTATGGCCGGGGCATGCCAAATCGTCATCACCACGCCTATGGAGCTTTTGAAGATCCAGATGCAGGATGCTGGGCGGGTAGCGGCAGAGGCTAAAGCTGGTTAGTATCGGTCTGACCAGTGTTTTAATATAGTGAAACTCGTGGCTAATAAAAAACACAGGGAGAACATGATTTAATCAATATTTTAAAACTTTAATGCTAATCTTACTGTCACCCGCACAATATGGTTTTCGCGCTGGTAGATCAACATTTGATGCGGTTCATGATCTGACCAACTTTGTTGTCACAAACATGGATGGGGGGCAGAAGGTTTTGGGTATCTTTCTAGACCTTGCCAACGCGTTTGACACTATTTCTGTACCCAGGCTCATTCACAAGATGGAAAGAATAGGCATAAGGGGGGTTCAACTCAAACTTTTTGAGGACTACCTGAGTGAGTGTACACAGTTCGTTAAGATGGATGATATCGTCAGTGAAGAGCGCACCGTCACCTACGGTGTGCCACAAGGTAGCTTACTCGGTCCGACTCTCTTTCTCATATACATTAACGAGCTGGGTATGCTCACTGTCCCCAATGCTAAAATTAGAACTTTTGCATACGACACTGCCCTTCTCTTTAGAGCAAATTCATGGCATGAAGTTTACGCGCATGCACAGGCAGGTTTTGTTGTTGTAATGAGGTGGCTTCATAGCAATGTACTTATACTAAACACAGATAACACAAAATGTATTGCCTTTTCCCTAAAGTCCTACACACAAGTATCTCAAACGACACCATTATACATATACCATAATAGCCCATTCCTGTTCGAATGAACACGCAAATACTTGTGGCTGCACCCGCCTACAAAAAGAAACTAGTCTAAAGTACCTCGGAATTATTATAAATTGAAACTTGAGATTTAATGAACAGATCGACACCCTCAGCAATAGACTACGTAAATTAATATTTGTTTTTAAAACCCTATGACATGTGGCTGACGTCAAGCTGATGAAATCAATCTACTTTACCCTCGCCCAATCTCTATGAACTTACTGTATAACGTCCTGGGGCGGTGCACCTAAATACACAATCTTGCAACTCGAAAGAGCGCAGAGAGCTATTTTGAAGGTATCTTCCTTTCTACCATTTAGATATCTAGAGAGGCTAAAGTCCTAACTGTGCGTCAACTGTTTGTTTTACTAACGGCCCTGAAACAGCATAAACTCCTTGTCTTCAATTCCTCACGTTTTAGCAAAAGACGTTTTGACCCAGTAGATCGCCATGGTAAACGACTAACTACCATATTCTCGAAACGTTTTTTCTGTTACCTTGGTCGTTTTCTCTGTAATAAAATAAATAGGACGCTCCCAATCTATGATATTGCCAAAACAAAGTGTAAATCGAAAATTATGAGCTGGCTTCTGGAGTTAAGTTATGACGCTACTGAAAAACTCCTAACTGCCCCGAAATAACTTGCTTGTCGAAGAATACAATTCTGTGCATCCAGCTATTTATACAATTTTCCCTTTTCCTTACTCACACGCACACACGTCCACCATATACACTCACCCTCCACTTACACACACACTCACATACAAACACACGCACGTACTCCCCTTACCGCCCGTAACCCCTGATTGAATAATTAGTTATCGCCATTATTGTAATGTGTATTTTTATCCTTTATTTTTTCTTGCTCAATATTCATTACCGCATTAATTTGTGTACGAGTGCATAATTCTGTTTAAATGTGCTTCCGAAGGGGTGGAGACCTATGTCCTGAAATACAGGCCTTTCGTCTAACTTAGGCACCAGTCTCTCACAGTTTAAAAAAACGCATGTATTGTTCACGAAACCTAATAATGTACCTTATCTTATCTTAATATCTTATTAAAATTTTAATAGCATTGTCTACGCACGGTTTTTTCTGAAATGTGTGAGTTGACTAATTAATTAAAAACTTGGGGTTAAAACCATTGACGAGAGAGTCAAATTCAAATCATGTTATTTTGATAATAGTTTTTTTTAAATCCTAGATTATACTTTAGGATTAAAAAAAAAAACTATTATCGAGTTGCTCTGAAAAGAGATAAGAACGTAGTGTGAACTTCGTTTACATTCATATTTCACACAACGATTTTTTATTTAATTTTTAGCGGGTAAAGAATTCAAGAGAATCTCTGCTTGGCAACTGACCCAGAGGCTAGTTGCAGAAAAGGGTATACTTGGGCTGTACAAGGGCATCGGAGCAACTGCAGCACGTGACATTTCCTTCAGTGTGGTCTACTTCCCGCTGTTCGCCATACTTAGCAAACTGGGCAAGAAACCAGAGGAGCACACACCACCTTTCTGGTAAAACTAATTAAATGATTACTCACTTTAGTCCTTTCGCAGTACGAAGGTGGCATTTAAAATAACATAGTCGTAAAATACGGAATCAGTAACAACTGTAATAAAATAAATTAAATTTACCCTGCTAAAATGTTATTGTCTACAAATTAAATTAAATTGAAAGAAAAATCGGAAAAAAACTATAAGAAACACAATTTTTTTTTTTCAAAAAATATCTTTTTGTTCGTGCTAATCTCCGAAACGAGTAACACCCATGCATCTATTCTCACAAACTTTCACATTTATAATAGTACTAAGATATGCTTGGCAACCTGCAGGTGGTCGTTCTTGTCGGGGTGCGCAGCGGGCTCGACCGCGGCCCTCGTCGTCAACCCGTTGGACGTGGTGAAGACGCGCATGCAGACGATTGGGGCAACCGGCGATCGGCAGTACAGCTCCGTCATTGATTGCATCGTGTAAGTAAACAATAAATATTCTAATTATATACAGATATATCCATATTGATATCGTCGGGAAATACACCTCTAGCTAAGAGCGTGCGTCCTGAAAGTTGACAACATCGCAAATAGCTGTCAAATCATCATCTGCCTAGCCTTATCCCAACTATGTTGTAGTCGGCTTCCAACATCAGCAGCTAAATATCAGTATAGTACGTGGAGCGACTGCCTGTCTGACCTGCCTGTCTGACAGCCGGGACCAACGGCTTTACGTGCTTTCCGAAGCACGAAGGAAACTCGGCATATACCGACTGGTCTCCCATCCATAGACCTACCTTGACAAGCGCGGCTTAACCTTGAAGATTGACCCTTGCGGCTGTTATAATACAGCCATGAGCTGCTAATCTTATTAATATAATTATAGTCATCATTGATATTGTCAGGAAATACACGCACCTATACACCTCAAGTTAAAAGCGTGCATCCTGAAAATTGGCAACATCGCAAATATCTGACAAATATTCCGGAATAATGGCTACATACGCAACAGATTCAGGTGGATATAAAAATCTTTTGGAAACATTCCAATTTTTTTTTTATATTTACAACTGGAACTAATTATTCTGTATTCACACTACTCGAATAATTCAAATTACGAAATCAATATTTTAGTGCGCTACCGAGCGATGCTTTAGGGCGGGCTATTTTAGATGACAGTACTTTAACTGTTCAGCGTTACATTGAAATATCATAAGGCCTCATATGATCCCATGAGCACAACGAATGGTTCCCGGGTTCTTCCTGATGTAAGACAAAGCCCGTTTAAAACTATAAATAATTGTTGCCGGCCGATATCGGGAACAGCGTCCCAAGCTTCAGGTCAGGGCTCCAGAGAGAGAAACCTAAGAGCCGTATCCCCTTAATCCAGCTGGCTAACGAGGGCCACTTGAGGTGTTGGTTGAAGCTCTTGGCTTTTAAGCCATTGGTTGTCACAACTATCGCTGAGTCTTTATTCAATATCATGTCTCAATTCTTTATTGCGTACCATAATGTAAGTAGTTGGTATGGAAACAAATATATTAGTCACAATTATGGACCCTGTCGGGCACAGCACAGATAAAGTAGGAGAGAGGAGGAAGAACACTGGCTGTTTATTGTGATACATTTTCTTAAGTAAGTTAATACAGGATTGAATTTTTATAATTATTGTTTTGTACATTTTATACATTTATTTATTTAGTAACATTGAAAAACCATTTATTTTTTAAATTATTTATTATTATTTTATTTACTTATTTTTTATTTATTTCGTAATGAATTTTAATATGTCGACAACCACGCGAGCCAAGTAAAGATACTTGAATTTTCTTAATGGCTTATCTATCTCGGCGAGGATACCACCATCAATGGGGGAACCGTCATTTTGGTGGATCCTGGGATCAGGGTCCCGGATCTGAGGAAGGCTTAATAGGGGCAACCCGCAGTGGCTTGTGAGACGCTTGACAACTAACGGTGATCCCTGTATGCACCATGCAAGTGCACTATTACTATTACTTATAGTAAAAACAGCTAAATATTTGACGGCTATTTGTGACGTTGCCAACTTTCGGAATGCACACTCATAAGGTTTTTTGTTAGCTTCACGTTTCTTTAAATTTAATTTTAATATAAATGTTAGTGAAAACCAACTAAATGATACCTAACAGCCGCACGGGTCATGCTTGCCGAGGGCGGTCTGTGAATGGGGATATTGGGGGTCATATTGAGACGATAAGACCCCTTTAAGAGCACGTTAAGGCTTTGGTCACAGCCGTCATTTGTACATCTTGGCCAGTTGCTGCGGATAGTCAGAAGCTTGAAAAAAGTCTTACCAATGAGAGTCGTCGTATTATCCAGTATTTACTTACATTGTGACGTTTTGATAGTCGTTCTATGTAAAATACTGATATTCTGCCGTATCCGGTTAGACTGGAAGACGACCCCAACATAGTTGGGAAATGGCTAGGCAGATGATGTTAGTGCAAACAGCATAAATATCCATTTAAAATCTGACAACTAGACTTATATTTGTTTTTGTATGCTAATGTACTTGTATGTTTTCGACAGAAAAATATTAAAATTCGAGGGTGTCACTGCGTTCTTCAAAGGCGGCGCTTGTCGTATGATAGTGATCGCGCCGCTGTTCGGTATCGCTCAGACCGTCTACTACGTCGGCATCGCGGAGTACCTCCTCGGATACAAGCGAACCACCATCGTCTGAATTATCACGAAACCACGCTTCTTTGCATGCGTAGCAATGCACCTTTTCCTACCTGCCTACCTTACCCTACATACCTGGGCTACCTACATACCTACCCTACCTACCTACCTTACCCTACATACCTGGGCTACCTACATACCTACCCTACCTACCTACCTTACCCTACTTGCCTACCCTAACCTACTTACCTACCCTACCTACCTACTCTACCCGCGTGGCTTGAGCTGTCAATTGCGGAAGATGCCAAACCTAATTTATTTATTTTTTTAAATTTGCCGTCATTTTTTTAGATGTTTTAATAGTTATTCTGGTATTCGGGGCGGAGACGAATCCAACAAATCATATTAAAAAACGGTCCTGTCGTTCTTGTGTTATAAGAGGTGTAGCTAACCCGGCTTTGTTTTATATATATAGATAATACAATTAGATGAAACTCTTTATTGTAATCATGACAATTTCATGAATATGATGACAGAACAATAGGATATCAGTCATTATGACAATGTCATAATGTGCCATTCATCTGATCAACTTAGAACTTGTTAGCAAACAAAATTACTAAGAGGTTATTAATTTGTACATTAAATGCAATAACCCTGGTATTACAAAAGGCATCCATTTCATTTTGAACTTTAAAACTACGCGCCGTGATTAATTATTGCTTTGTGCGCGAGACGACAGAGTAACTGATTTTAGTATCAATGAGTCATTTCTGTACTAAAAAGATCCAATAACAATGATTTATAATTGAGTTATATACGTGATAGAGAATATGGGATGTATCCCACGTCTATATTGCAATTGTTGTAGCAATGAACTACAGGATCAGAAAGGAGTGGTCATATTAAGTAAAGAGTGTGGTACAGACCATCTAACTATCTCCATGGGACCAACATGTAATCAGCTGTCCCATACAAGATTTCAATACCTACTTGGATATTTTTTTCAATTTGATGGTCTTTAACACATTTCTTAAAAATGACAAAACCTTTCAGATACGAGGTGCAAAATTATAGTATAATTATTATTAGCTATAAATATACCATCGCAGGATAACGTGATACCAATCATAAGCTTCTAAAGCAAGTTAAGCTCAACAATTATATTTATTTTTGTTTCACTTAAAGTGAATCATTTATTTATAACGCTAGTGATAAAATTGTTATTTTTAGTGTTGCAAGATTTTCGTTGTTTTACTATTTATTTGATGTAAAAATACGAATTCGATTGAATTATGAAGAGACGGCTGTGTAATAGCTTTTTCGACCGTTTTATTACTATGAGAACGTCAACGTTATTGTATGTACGTGGCTAAGGTACTTGCATAAAAATGCCACTTGTGAGATCGTTGAGGTAGCTTATTTAACAGTACCATTTTTGTGACACATAACTATTTATTGAAAATATTAAATGTGTGGTTGTTGTCTATATTTGATATTATTGATGTTTCAGGAAGGCTTAATAGCTTCGTGGCATACTATTCTCCTTACTTTTAATGCTATTGCGGTGCTTAGAAAAATAAATAGCGGTATATTGTTCCATCACGCTTAATAATTAAGGAATTTCATCAGGAAAGACATCATACGCTCCTTTAGCTTAAGATGAAGAAAAGCCTTGTTCGATGACGATCAACTCTCTAACAACAACCGTCTCACGCCAAAGTTCTTATACTCTTAATTTCAAATTAAATTTTAAGCACTTGTTAATGTGGTACTAACATTTATTTCTTCTTCCAATATTTCCAAATAACTTCTTCCATTTTGTATAAAAATATAATGTGTGTATAACGACCGTCGAGAATATGTTTGTAGTTTTACACTAGCTCACTTTGAAACGCAAGCTGTAGAACCGCCATTTATTCGGCTGTAAGTAGTTATAACAGATCTATGCATTTACTATGGTAATGTTAGGATTGTTAGAATGTTTAATGTTATTTGGCTTTGCAGCTCTGCGTAGTTGCCACTTATTTAATCAGATATGGCTAAGTTTTTTTTTTTTTCATTATACATTTAAGATATTACTGTACATATTTTATTATTGATTAAAGCCAGAAATAGTAAGCCGAGTAGCTGTTTCAGAGTGTGCTACTTTGTGTTCAAATATAATGTACTTTCTTCTTAACTTTTAAACATGGCAATCCCTCGTCCGTCTGCTAACATTAACCAGTTTGATTGAGACTTACAACTTATAATAACAACTAATGAAAAGATAACTGACTGTCGGTTTTTCGGAATGTTTTAACTAACTTTTATTGTATTTAAAATCTATATTTTTTCGAATCATGTAACACAACGTATGAATTTGTTATTATTGCTTTTAAAACATATGATTTTGATCAATATTACATTTATACTCTGTGACTTTTTAGTCGTCTTCAAAGGTGGTCCACTCAATGTTTCTGACATAAAATACCTCTAGGCGGCGCAATTATTTCTATTTTACCATTAAATAAGAAAATAGGTACAAAGCAAAATAAATAATTCATTAGAATAAAAAACATTCTGTTAATAATGTTTACGTGTCAAACGGTAGAACATACCTACCCAACGCACGAGTCGAGTAGAGCATCGCACGCAATATGGTGTTTCAACTACGTCATGCGACATAATAATTAATAATATTTTTATTTTTAAATTATTCAAATCTCATAAATACCAATTTTTTTATGAATGTTAAGTAGTCATTGGATACAAAAAGTGGGCTGCCGTTGTAAGACGACTAAAAAATCACGGTGTAGATTGGAAAAAACCCGGCCAAGTAGCACCAAACAATATAATAAAAATATCTTGAAGGCTCATTCATATGTTGTATTGTATTACATTCAATAGCAGAACGAACTTTGTTTTTCATAGTATGTTAATGAAAAATAAAGTTAATGCTGCAGTTTGATGAAAAAGTCCCATATCTCAAAAACGAAACAGAAAATTTTATTCAAACCAATTTTCGTTGAAAGTTTTTTTACGTTCTAGAACCCTAAATTTTTTCAGAATTTGGAAGTAAGTATCTATCTTTCAAACGATTGGCTTTGTGAAAAAATGGTTTTAGGAACCTCCATTTTTTTTTCTATAAAAATCGTAAAGCGGTTCACAGAATACATCTCCCTCCCAAAGTTTCAACTGTGTAGTCCTAATAGTTTTGGAATAAAGTGGCTGTGACATACGGACGGAAAGATAGAAATGACGAATCTATAAGGGTTCCGTTTTTTGCCATACATACCGCTTCGGAATCCTAAAAACTAGTCAACTAGCAAAATGTCGAATATCTATAAGACCTAACTTCCAAAGTAGAAACACAATTATTATGAGACAATAATAAAATCAATTACACTCCTATAAATATAAACTATTATAATATACTAGAACATTAAAAAATATATATAAATAATTAAAATTAGACTGATCTGAGGAGCAGTAAATTACCAGAAAACGAGTAGTAGTAATTACTAACACCTAAATATTTTTCTGAAATAGCCCTTCACTTCGAACCTTCTAGCTAGTAATTACTCCGCAGGGAATTTCAAATTTTACTGAACTATATCTCGTTTATTATACCTATTAAATAATTACATAACAATAATGTTGGGCAAGCGATACGAAATGATAATAGTAACAAATATTGTGGGGTTTATCATCTTCACATCATCTTCCCGCCTTTTCCTTTCGAGGTAGGTGCAACACTGCTTTTCCATGTCGAACACCATGTGCCAGTTTGCATATGCAGCAATCTTCGCATAGCTGACAGATAAACCGAAATGCTGAAGCGTCTGATTTCAGTAAAATGGACAGGATATGAATCTCCCGACCATTTTTTCTTTTTATTCTTTTCTCATTCTCATACTCTCATTTCTTTCTTCGTTTTTATCTTTCATTCGAAGTGAAACTTCTGAACACAACTTAATGAACTAAAAATTTACTCAAACAAAGAAATGAACAAGTAAAATGAACTGTACGTTTTTATTAAACGAACAAAATGATGTGTTTAAAAGGTAAAGATTTTTTTTTTCGAAAATAATTGTTACATCCAAATAAAGGATTATTTACCTAACGAAATTATGTGTATTGTATCGTTTATTTATTTATTAATGTTAGCCCATACATGAATTATGTAATATGTCCATCATATAAACCAACATAATAGCAAATAAATGATATTCTATATTCTAATAGGTATTAATTAGTATTTGCTTAGAATGCTTAGATAGGTGTATATTATAAATTGATTGTTTGCAATTTAAAGCATTTGTTTCTAAGCATTATTTCGTGTGAAATATACAATTACAATGTTATTAATGATCAAATGCACAGTTTCTTGCTACCGCCTTAGTTGCCGTCTAATTAATTAAACTTAAATGTACTGTAATTGATTTTGTTCCATTGGAGGCTTCTTACAATTGAATGCAGATACTGTTCAAGTTTATTTGAGTAGGTAGTTAGGCTGACGAATCTAGTTCGGTGTTTAAAGACAATAATATATAAATGTAGTTGTATGTGCTGAGTGTTATAAGATGTTGTCAATTCTAATATTACGAATATAAATGGTTTATAGTTGCCAATTATTGTCAAAATCAATTGCAATTCAAAAAATAATGTTAATAAAGCCTTATAAGTTTTGAACCAAATTAATTTCTCGTAGTCATACTAGTGACTTATTTCATAGAAATAATAAACTGAATAAATTAAATAACCTATGTATTGTTAAAAATATAAAGTTAAAGTCAAAAATTAAACGTTTGATTCATTTTATTCCCGTCCTTTTTTATCTTCCTACAAAACTGTTATTTTATATTATTATTCTTTGTATTTTCTTATGTGTATGACCTACAGGTAGGTAGTTGTTCCGGGTCTGGCTGTTTTTGTTTGTGAGTTTAAATGATTGTAAACCACCCACGGTACAGGAGAAATTCCTAGTGAGGGGCAACATCTTGTAAAAAAAACTGCAATACTTGCAGGTATTGCAGTTTGCAGTCAGAGAAAAAAAGTAGTCAAAGAAGTCTATTATTTATTGTCATGAAATAAATGTTTAAATAAAAAATAAATTTCATGGCCTTCCTTTTATTTAAGCTGCTATTTATTTCTCGTTTATTCATTTTTCTTACTTACTAGTTACATTTTAAATATTTTTATCAACAAAAATTATATAAAAAACATTTAAAAATATAAAAAAATAGTAGGCCACCAGCACTGGGAATAGGGTCCGAGTTGCCGATGGTCAGGGCTCTTGAGAGAGGAACTTCCTAATAATACGCGTCGTGTCCAGGAGTACCGCTTTCTGAATCAAGCCCTTGATCCAGCTGCCAAGCGCCAGCCTCCTCAGGTGTTGGTCGAGGCTCTTGGCAATTAAGCCATTGGCGGACACGACTATCGGCACAATGACTGATGTACTCACGTCCCACATGTCGACAACCTCGCGAGCCAGATTCTCTGCTTTCACGAGGGTCTCGTCATGCGGGACTAAGCTGCTATTATTATTATGTTATTTAGGATAAAAATTACCGTTTCGACTATTATCATAAAAACATGTGTTTTGTTTTTTACATTTGGCGGGTTCGATTCCCGGTTTACGCAGGCGATTATTTTAAAATCTTGGAATGCAGATTAAATTATTTTTAAAATCAAAATGTCATCTTCCGTGTGACATAGCCGTAAGATGCCGTGTATAGTGGACTGTGCAGCCAACTTAAAATGATGAACGTGGCATACATGTTCATCATTCTACGTTGGCTGCACACCTGTGAACAGTGGTAGTACTGTCATTAAAAGTTGATCACGTGCACTCGCCTAGCCTGCTCGGTCAGCGTGAACTCCCGCAAAGCTGTACACAATAACTCGATTGGATGTCATATCGAATCGATCCACGCGTGACTGATACTGGCTTGGCCACCATCAGGGATTTTAATTTTGATAAAACAAATTATTCGAAGTTTGTCGTCAAATATCAGAATTTGTCGGTCACTGGTTCAAAAGATATAAGGGTTTATAGGTGGCCGATCTGGGGAGTCTCCCAAGCTTGGCCACATTTATATCTCAAAAACTAGGGCCCCTAGCGAAGATCTGATTTCTCCCATATTTTGTCGCTAATTAGTCGGAATCAGTCGCCATATATCAGAATCTGTTGGTCACTGGTTCAAAAGATACAAGAGTTTATAGGTGGCCGATCTGGAGAGAGTCTCCCCAGCTTGACCACATTTATATCTCGAAAACTAGGACACCTATCAAAATTAAAATCCCTGATGGTGGCCAAGCCAGTGTCAGTCACACTCGATCGACTATGTTATCGAAAAAGTCCCTTAAACGCTATTCACAAAACCGAATACGAACAATTCAAACGGTTCGGTTCGATTGTGATTCGATAAGAAAACTAGTCCTTCGGTTCATAAATCAAGTTGTTGAACAAGTGATTTGGGTTTGGAATCTATTCGATTCGATGTATGAATAGCTATGGTTGAGCCATAAAGTGCTAAAGAACTTCACAGTGCTGCAACGAAGATCTTTAGTAGTTACTTTAAGGGTTTGTCAGAGAAAATAGTTTGTGACAAAAATTAAATAAGTCACCGTTATTTTAGCCCATGATTCTAGCAAGAATGAACTTCTAGAATTTTGTTAGCTGTGGGCCAAAACAACGAATGGCTGGCAACACTAAAACACAAATGTCAAAATTGTGAACAGCGACGCCGTGTCCTAAGCTTGTTGTTTTTTACAGTTTGAGAATTTCTTTACTAAATATTGTTATAAAACGCATTGAAGTCGGAGTATATCAGTAACTAACAACATATATAATTGAATCAGAATGGCAACCATAGGCCCGAAGAAGGATGGAGGGCCTAACGTCGACTTTTTTCAGTCACCGGAATCATTAGCACAATTTGACCAAATTCGCGTTTGGATGCAAAAGAATTGCAAGAAAGTAAGTGGAATTGAACCAAAACTATTAAAATATCACGGTTTAACAATTAGGTACTTTAGTGTAGACTTCTTTATGAACAACTGGAAGAAATGTTGTATTACTAAACTACACACTACATAATGCACATAAATTATTTAGTTATTTTGCACTCCAGTTGAAAGCAAGCGTTTAATTTGAGTTATTAATGAAATTGGCTCGAATGATTTCTTATTTCTATGGTGTATGGTAACTTTATATTCTATTTCTATGTAAAAGTACATACTTAGTGTTCAACAACCTTATTGTTATTATTTCAGCATGTGCAGACAGATCCACCTACTAAGGAAGGCTTGGCTCAACTAGTAATCCAGCTCATTCAGTATCAAGAGAACAAATTGGGAAAAAATGCATCAGACCCTCCCTTTTTGAGGCTTCCGGTAAGTCCTCTGATAATTTTATTTCTTATTGCACAATATATTTTTTGTGCCCTCTGTCTTCAACAGGTTTTCCATATAATTGTTCAGGATGGCTTTGAGTCCAATATCAGGATACAGTTGAAAATGAATTACTATGTATAATTACTGTGCACGGATGGCACAGTGGCTGAGCGATTGACTGCTGTGCTACCTGCACGGGTTATTCTGGGTCTGGTTGCTTGGTTATGTGAGTTTATGTTTGTAAACACACCTTCAATACAGGAGAAATTCTGAGTGTGGGTCAACATTAAAAAAAAAAAAAAGCTAAACAAAACTTTACATCTGCCGACTTCACCAACCTGAATGAATATTTATATAAAACCAGTTTTCTAAAATTAATATTTGGACTTTCAAGCTCTGCTTACTTGTAACAACTGTTGATGATTTTCGTGACACAAAAAGAGTTCATGAGAACTGTTGTAATATGCTCTTCAAGGCATTGAGGGTGGGCCATACTTTAAACTACCCATCCGCAGAAGTGTATGTGCTAGCTAAAAGCGGGAAAGACAATCTCTGCAATGTCATGTATTAGCTTGCATATAATAGGGAACCAAAAGGTATAATAAGGTGAAAATAGGAAGATATTTATTATACCTGTGTATTTAATGGGAAAAAAGTTTGCTTCTTTTTCTTCTCAAATCAATGACTCAGATTTTGTCCGAAAGGTGCATAGCAACCTGGACAACTCTGTTGTTAGCCTTATTCAAGTCAATGGTGCAATTAGTTGTGCACGAAGGGCAGGAGAAAAGGTGTGGCATGTCCTGTGTTGGGGCTCCACACTAGCTTTGTGTCCGAGATAGGTTGATTATACCCCATCCTAGCCAAATTCCATTGGCTTTGCTGTTCAGAAAACTTTTGACTCAAACTCTAAAGTTTGATGAAAAGCTAAGTAGGCAGTATGTCTCTAAATTGTATAAAATAAGGTTTTATGTCTATCTGTACAGTGGCTTAGTACTTCTTAACTACCTCAATTTAATTAAGTATGAAAATGTTTTTTCAATATTTTTCCTTTATTCATTACGTTTCTTATTTGTTACATTTTTAAATATTTTAAAAAACAAAAGTAAACAAAACATTTAAAAATATAAAAAATAGTAGCCCACCGGCATCGGGAACAGGGTCCAGGTTGCCGGTGGTCAGGGCTCCAGAGAGAGGAACCGCCTCACTATGCGTGCCGTGTCTAGGAGTACTGCTTTCTGAATCAAGCCCTTGACCCAGCCGCGCAATGAGAGCCTCCTAAGGTGTTGGTCGAGGCTCTTTGCTATTAGTCCATTAACCGTAACGACTATCGGTACAATGATTGCAGAGTCCACGTCCCACATGTCGACAACCTCGTGTGCTAAATCAAGATACTTAATTTTTTTATCATTCTCAGCTTTCACGAGATTCTCGTCATGAGGGACAGTGATGTCAACAATCATTGCACGGCGCTCTCGGCGATCTATCACCACAATATCAGGTTTATTTGCTAAAATAGTCCTGTCCGTGATGATAGATCGATACAATGTGGCATGACCGTTCTCGAGAACTGGGTCGGGCGCATACTTGTAGTATGGTACTTCAGTACCCACAAGGTTGTATTGCAAGGCAAGTTGCTGGTGGATAATCCTAGCTACTAGATTGTGTCTGTGCAAGTATTCACCGTTAGCAAGACGAGAACAACCGGAAACAATATGTCGGATCGATTCACCGGGACGGTGGCATGCCCGACAAATGTCAACCGTACCGTCCTTGACAATGTATTTCCGATAATTGTTCGTCATGATAACTTCATCCATAATCGCACAGACGAAACCTTCGGTTTCCCCAAAGAGGTCACCGAATCGTAGCCAGGATACGGACGCCAAGAGGTCTACATCAGGCCCATGTAGGGCCCGGAAAAAGCGTCCGTGTAGCTCCTTGCTCTGCCATACCTCCTTGCGGTCATTAGTATCCAATACCACAGGTTTGCGCCAGTTCTCGTTAGCCAAGGAGAGCGGGGTAAGGCCCTTGTCCACTGAGACCACATCACGGTGCATCCCCACGTCGGTTTCGAGAAAGTATTCCCTGAGACTGCATACCTCGCGGTTGTGCAAGGTCTTAGCATTTAAGAAGCCACGACCTCCGCACTTCCGCGGGATATACAGTCTCATCACCGATGACCGTGGGTGATGCATCCGGTTTGCGGTCAGTAGTGTGCGGACCTTCCTATCCAGGGCGTCAAGTTCCGTCTGAGTCCATTTGAGTATGCCGTAAGAATACATCAAAACCGGCATGACCCAACCATTAAAGGCGCGCACCTTGTTTCCGCCCGACAAAAGACTCTTTAATACTTTATTCAGGCGGCCAAAGAAGCGCTCCTTCAATGATTGTTTCATGTCGGTAGCATTGATGCCTAAAGCTTCCGACATACCCAAATACTTGTAGGTCTCGGTTGAGGAGAGGGATCTAAGGTATATGGAATCCGAGAGTTGAGTTCCCACGGATTCCATAATCTCCCCTCGCTTTACATGCATGACCGCACATTTGTCCACACCAAATTCCATCCTGATGGCGCTACTAAAAGTTTCAGTCACTTTTAGTAGCTCCATCAGTTGCAAATTGCTTGGAGCAAATATTTTCAAGTCATCCATGTAAAGGAGGTGAGATATAACCTGACCACCTCTCCTCAACCGGTAGCCTAGACCTGAATCCTCCAGCAGTGTGCTCAGAGGATTCAAGGCCAAGCAAAACCAAAGCGGACTCAAACTGTCGCCCTGAAATATTCCTCGCTCAATCCTGATCGGTTCATCATTCCCAAGAACCTGCCGACATCCTGGATAGAGAAGGACTGTACTCCATTGCCCCATACACGACACCAAGAAGGTGCGAAGAGTTGCATCTATTTTGTACAACTCCAGCACCCTCCTGAGCCATGTATGTGGCACCGAGTCATAGGCCTTCTTATAATCTATCCAACACGTCGACAGATCCCTCCGGGATCGACGAACCTGTTGGCTTATGGCCATGTCGATAAGGAGCAGCTCTTTAGTACCGCGGGACCCATTCCTACATCCATTCTGAGAGACAGACATAATTGAATTGTTATCTATATGACGAACAATTTTTGCTCTCAGAATGGATGTAAGAACTTTATAGACCGTCGGTAAACACGTAATTGGCCTATAGTTTTTAGGTTCCGCAGTACTACCCGATTTATGGAGCAGGTGGGTAACTCCTGTTGTAAAGAATGATGGCAGCGACCCAGTCTCTAAGGATGACTGGAATTGTGAGGCTAAGCAAGCATGTGACCTTTGTAGCCATTTAATCCAAAAGTTGTGCAGTCCGTCCGGCCCTGGAGATTTCCAGTTAGGTAGCGGACGGACTGCACGGGCTACGTCCAATGGACTAATAGAAATGGCCTCCATTTCTGGGATTGAGTCACACGCCTGCTCAACAACACGCATCCAATCACCCTCAGTGTGACTGACGGGTACCGACCAAATACTTCGCCAAAAAGCACTCATGGCGTCGTTATCTGGCAGATGCGTGTCAGTCACTCCTTGAATGGTAACGGGCCGCTCCCATGTTCTGTATACCCACCTTTCGTCACTCTGGAACATGCGGTTCTGAGTGTATCGATCCACTCTTCGCCTATATCGACGGATACGGTTAGCCCATGCATAAACTTTCTGCTTCAGGAAGTCGATGCGCTCTGTGACTCGTGACATGTATTCTCGGGGACTGATATCAGTTCCCGAGAATGCCCGCCTCACAAAGCGCATCACCCTTGGGCGTGTATTGCCCTCCCTGAAGCAGATGAGCTTCCCGATGAGAGCCCTGGCCTCATTAATACGGCGCTCAATCCTGCATTGCCAGACTGGCACGGCAGATTTTGGTCGTGTAGCACTGTCAGTGTTGGGAAATTTGACATTGGCTACACGACATGCCGCAACAGCCGTGCAATACAAGATTGAGTGTGTATCGCAAAGGTTTGCGCTGCTTGCAATAAAATTTGGTAACAGCGCATCCAGGGCACACACCAGTGCTCTATTCTTTTTATTCATGGGCAAACGTGGTAACCGTGGCCGAAGATCAGGTGACGTGAACCGATACTCACGAATCGCATCTTCCAGGGCGCTCCTTAATTCCTCATTTCAATATTTAATTATTTTGCTTATTCATATATCTAAACATTTTTATATTTTTACATATTAAAAAAAGAAAAAAAAAATATATAAAAAAATAGGTATCCGCCGGTGTCGGAACTAGGGTCTAAGCTACCGGTGGTTAGGGCTCCAGAGACAGGCACCTCCTCATAATGCGAGCCATATCGAAGAGTATTACCTTCTGAATCAGCCCAATCCAACCACCCAAGGAGCTTTGATATTCTTATAGATATTTGGGGTATGGAAAACAGGGTGTAAAGTTCTTATCCCCCAAAGAAAAGGGAGGATCCTCCGAACAGACGGGTGTTATGTCTGGTGGGCTACTGCCCGACAGTGGTTGTAGGTTCTTCTATATAGTCTTAAGTCGCGGATAACTTTATTGGCGCGATGTAGGATTTAGATGTATTTCGATATTTAGTTCATCATCTGCGTCATAGATGGCGCTCTAGTACTTTTTGTTCTATGTTGCTGTAGTACTATTTGTAGTGCCGCTACAGATGCCATCTTGCATTCTGTAGTAGTCAACTGACTACCTGTTACACTTGAAAAGGTTGAATCCTGCGAAACAGAGCAACAGACCACGCACTCTTACTAATAGGGTTCTTTACTAAGTAATAGGGATCTGTTGGCACCTTTTGGATTCAGAATGATATCTTATATTTTTATTAAAGGAGTTGTTAGAGAGATTTGATCCTTATTTTTGGCCCTATCGATTGATGCCATAAAATTTGTACAGGCTGTTATATTTGCGTATTTATGCCGGTTCGATTCCCGAGCGTGGCAAGCGAATTTTCGAAAATCTTTGAATGCAGATTTGTTTCTTTTTAAAAATTAAGGAATGTTTCCTTTGAGTAAACTTTGCTATCTCCTTTATTTAGAGTACTTTACCTCCAGGTGAGGTTGAATAATTCCACCCTGTATACAAAAAAGTTCTTAAGGTACATTCAATTTCGTTCCAAAATAATATTTCTACCAACTTATTTTAAATGATGCAAAAGATTAGATTAAGATATCCTTCCTTTATATGAACGAAGAAAAATCTCCGACTTGGACTTTCTAATTAAAATTGCAAACGGATCCAGTCATGTCCCTGAGTTTTTAAGCAAGATTTGGCTGCATGTACCTTGTTTGTTTCTACGTAAATCTCGTTTGTTACACATACCAACGACAAGGACTAATTATAGAACTAATTACTAATTACAAAACTGGTACATGATTAGGGCGAGCCGTGTGTACACTGTGTACAACACGACTTGGCGGGAGGGTGAGATCGACAGCTTTAATACAAGCGTGTCTAAATTGAAGAAAACTCTTTGCAAACACTTCTTCGACAACCCATAACCATTGTATTGTGTCAATTTGTGTTCTTTTTTACCCGACTACGGCGACGCCAAAAGGAAGGGTTCTGATTTTAGCAGTCTATGTATGTATGTTTGTATTTACGTATGTTCCTCCGTAGCGCCTAAACTATTCATCCGATTTAGATGAATAAGGTGTAAATCGATTCGTTATTATGGCCCGGTTACATAGACTACATTTTAACCGACTTCAACAATAGGAGGTGTAGATTTTACCTTGTAAACCCCGAATTTAGTTAAAGAGTCAGTTTTCAGTAGTCGGGTTTTTTAGTTGCAGTATACCACACAAATTGTTGTTCTTTAATGTTTTTGTGTATACTAATCCTTACCTCTGTCTTTTAGTTTAATTCTCTTTGTTTTATTTAACTACTATTGTTTAGCTATTTGTGAAAACTTGTAATTGCCTAGTTTTCCGAAAATAATAAAATATGCATTCAGTAAAAAGCTGTTATTTTGAAATTCCAAAAAGACACTTCAATTTTATTTATTTCTATAGATAAACCTATTGAGATTGACAAGTTTAATTAATTACCTTACAAATAAGTAAACAAACAAAGTAATGTGGTAATTTATATAATTTCAATTTAGTTGTGAAATAACAATATTTATAATAATTTATTTTTAATAATTGACTGCATTAGCAAAAACGAATTGGTTTTCAGGGAGTCCCTTAGCCCCGGTTCCCTCTATCGCGAATAAGGAGCCAGCTTCAGGTTGTGTGTTAAGTTCTGCTTGTGACAGGCCCACCTTGCTGGTTGTCACAAATAGGGTCGACAAGTCGTGACCACCCCACATCACTGATGTTACTTTTGCAGCCGGTAGTCTGTGTTGCTCTAACAGTTTACCAGCTCTAGAATCAATCTTGATTACCTGGAGCAAAAAAAATGGGTTCACATTTGAAATCAATTCTAAATGAATTATCGATTATGGACGCTTTCCGAGACAACCCGCCTATATGATCCCACTGCTAGAAACAGGCCTCCTCTCAGTGAATGAGAGCGGATTGTGTAATCAACGACGCGGGCCCAGTGCGGGTTGGTATCATGTCTTAAAATTTATGGTTCTGGACATCTTGGTACAAAACAAAGCACCCCAAATATTTAGGTGGGCTAGATTCAGATCAATACTGCACATTCTACATATTATATGGATTAAAAGAAAACTTTTTAAAATTAGTTTTAGTATAATCATTACCTTCCAACCATTGAAGCAGGCAACCCATAGATTTCCATCAGTATCAATTGTCATTCCATCAGGAAACCCAGTGACATTGTTAGCTTGGAAACTGAACAGGGTCCTTCTGTTGCCTGGAATTTGTAAAAGTAAAGTGAGCTCGTGACTAAGTAATAACAGCCGCTCGGGTCGATCTTTAGGTTAAGCTGTGCTTGCCTAGGTTAGTCTGTGGATGGGTGACCACCCATTACATACCGAGTTTCCTCCGGCCCTCGGAAAGCACGTAAAGCCGTTTGTCCCGGCTGTCATTTGTAGATCTTTGACAGTTGTCAGGTAGTCAGTGGCCCACAAAGTCTTATAACCAGTCTTACCAAGGGGTATCGTATTACCCAGTACTAACTGGGTTGTGGAGGTCAGATAGGCAGTCGCTCCATGTATAATACTGGTATTCAGCATCCGGTTAGACTGGAAGCCGACCCGAATATAGCTGGGAAAAGGCTAGGCAGATGATTATATCATCATAAAAGTTTTAATTTTTATTACTTTGACGGTAGTATACTTAAAGATTTTTTCATATATTGCATACTAATATGTATAAGTACAGTTAGTTAAGTGTTAAAAGGCCCGGAACTGCTATAATAAAATCTTTGTATGTTATCCACACAATCTTTTCCGTGCGGGAATTAAACCTTCGCAGAGCAACCACTCGAGCAAACCTTTCCTTTTATGTTTTGTAGTGCCAACCGACTAACAGTGGTTAGGAAGGCCATTATATTGGTTCTGTGGGTGAAAACTAAAATAAGACTTCCACTATCCCTAAGGCTGCGTACGCACTGGCACTTTCTGCTTGCTTTGCTTTGCTTCTCGCCTAGCTTGTATCGAAGTAGCGCGCAAAGCGGCTGAATGCGAAAATTCTAGAACGTTCGTTTCACTTCCCTACTCGCTAGGCTCTAGACACGAGCGTGGTCCTTCTTCCAAACGCCCAGAATAAGCAAATACTACTTTCCCATAAAAGGAACAATTATGAACTTACGAATACATCCGTCTTCGAGGTCAAAGTCGAAGACATCAATGTTTCTGGTCGGAGTATCGATGTAGAACATGAACTTCTTGTCGGCAGTCCACGCGATCCCGTTGGAGATCGACACGGGGCGAACCTTCTCCATAGGGTCTAGGTAATTGTGCTCATCCATCATGTATAACGTGGCTTGATCTTTGTCGACATTCCCATCTACTTCTTGGCCCATTGTACCTAATGTAAAAATATAATGATCAGTAAATTTTATCTCATCGCCAAATAAAGATATAGGTATTTATTTTTGAAGTAAACCGGTTTTTTCATTATGTTGGTGTCAATAAATTCATAATATAGCGCATCATGACATCATATTATCATACGAAAAAACTCAATTATCATTTTATCTTACTATTCAGTATTTGGTGTATTATTTTGCAAGTAATTCTTGACTGATCTTTCTTGAGAAGTCTTTTGCCTACAGGATACCCTAACAATAACAGAGGCAGCATAAGCATAAGTGACAAATACTTCTCGACTACAAAAATAAAATAAAAGTGTTGCGATTTAAAATTCAGGTGTAAGCCTACACACATTACACAAACTCACGCCTTTATCCTTACATCCTTCCTCCTTTTGCCTCGTCCACGTTCATACATCTGGAAGCACCTCACTAATAAGGTCAGTGTATGTCCTAGGGCATCCTCTCCCGGAGAACCGGCGTTGCAACTCACATCTGCCTTGTAAAACCTTTTGTTAGTCGCCTTTCACTCATCCTCTCCACATGACCAAACCGTCTAAGCATACTCTTTTCAAATTTTGTCACTACAATTTCTTTTAAACTGTAACGTTCTGAATTAATTTTACTTTCATGTGTAAGCATAATTAGCCTATGTTCCCACTGCAAAGGGCATGGGCAGTAATCCACCACGCTGGCCCATTGAGTGTTGGTGTAAAGCACATACCAAACCAAAGTCTTCCTTTAGCGTCGACCTTGCCATCATTGCACCTGTTGTTCGGCAGGCCCAAGTCCACCACACTGAGTAGCCTGAGGGAACTGTCGCCGTCCGGTGCGTCCCACGGCAGGAAGTATAGCTCCGTCCTTACTGCTACTAGGATTAGCTTGGGGTAGTCCTTTACCGTTACCACTAACGAGACTGGTCCGTAACCTAGAACATAAAGTTAGAAAATATTTTTCAAATTCTAAGTGTGTTAGAATGTGCCAAATATGTTTTGGGCCCATGTTTTGGCAGAAACTAGAAAAGGTAAGGTTCTACGGTCAATCGATCATACATGATTAATCTCCTTTTGTTTCGCCTTTGTATTTATTTACCTAATAAGTAAATAGGTACTGCCTTTTGATACCCAATCATTTTGAATGCCATCACTAATAGGATCAGTGGATATCCGTCTTCTATGGCTTCCCAAAGATGTCACCATTAACATTCGACTTAAATTCCCTTTGTTAATCCCCTTCCCAACATCCCCTCAATGTGCCCAAACCTGTTTAGTGTACTATTACAATATAGAAACGTAAAACCCGGTAATGGTATAGTAGCGAGCAATACGGGTAACAAATCGGCGCTGGAAATTTGAAATGCCGAAAGGGACCTTTAGTGCGCACTTTCGGCTTCCTGTTGATCCCGCTGAATTTTTAACTTTCAGCGCTAAACCGGATCGTGCAAAAGCCACACCGTGCTCATTTTCTCTTAAGGCATTTCAAATTCCACCATCCACCATCAAAATCGGCAAAGTTGGCGCAGTGGCATTTGTATGACCCACATTGTGTATGTGAGTTAAAATGTTTGTAAATGCCACTATACTGGAAAAATTCCAAAAGTGTGGCAACGTTTTAAAAAAAAAAGGTTAGTAGTACTTAATATGAATTTTAAAAAAACTGTCCGAATTTTCAATTTATTGTGATGTTCAGAAATAAGCTTGCTTGCAATACATACCAATTGTTTTTGACGTGATGTTAGTAGTTTCAGCATCAAATCTGTACACTTGCTGTTCATGTATGTCGACCCAATAAAGTGCATTCTCTGTAGTTGACCAATGGGGGCCCTCGAAGTGTGTACCGCCTCTCTGCACCTGTTTTATATAAACTATTTTATTTCATGTTTTAAGTGGAGACGTGCTTTTGGTATTCGGGTAGCAATTATTGTGCTTGAAAGGTTCACAAGTTAAATTCTTTTTTCACAGAAGTACCTATGTGGCCGCTGTGATAGATAATGAAGTCCTGGCAACTTTTCTTATTATTATTGAACTAGCTGTACACCTTCATTCGTGTGAAATTATTATAAAAATATTACGGGTTTAAATTTATTTGCACGGAACCATAATCTTTTTTCTAAAATAAAAGTAGCCCAAGCTCAAGACTCCTATAGCATCAGCTATATGACGGTAAAAGTCCCGTCAAAATCGGTCCAGCCGTTTCGGAGATTAGCCGGAACAAATAGACAGACAGACTAAAATTAATTAAAAAATCATTATAATATAATGTTTTTTTGTTAAAAGTACCGTATGTACTTTTATATGCATTCAGTAAATATCTATTATTTTGAAATTACGAACAGACACTTCAATTTTAATTGTTTGTATAGATCACACTTGATTCTTGAGAAAGATAGGGAGACACGCATAAACACCAATAGTAGGTACATCCTCTTTTCGCCAGTTATGCTTTAGTCCTACTTAATAGGGGGCGGGGCTAATGCCGTTAACCAGATACGATACCAAGTAGAGTTTTTTTAAAAAGGTAATATTCTGAATTTTTTTGGCGCACTTGATCTCATCAAAAAACTATAATCAGCTCCCACTGCTGGGAGTGGGACAGGGGCCTCCTTATGAGTATGCCACTACGCAGCCCCAGCGTAGGTTGGTGTTTGGATATAGCACTAAGGTACTAGTACCAGGTTCATATTATTAAAAATAAATCCGCATAATTATGTTTCTATGAACTGTAGAAAATATACATTTCCATTCCACACACATACAAAAAATATAAATTGGTTGAACATAAAAATAAACAATCGCGCCTAACAAGTTTCTACATTTTGGTAATTAATAAAGTCCCAAAACTCGTTGTCTGTGCTGCCTAATAAATTAAATAATTAAGAAAACTACTTACATTTTTAATGAGCGGAGTATTCTCCCTGTATGCTAAACATTTCACCAGTAAAACTGTTAGGATGAACTGCCTAAATAACACTATCATTTTCGGTGTAGTCTAATCTAAACACTGTATGAACGTTCGGCGTCCGCGGCGTCTCGCGCGACAGTCACCCACTGCTGGCTAAGTGCTTGTAACCGGTCACTGGTGA
The DNA here is from genome assembly GCA_905220335.1 of Noctua pronuba. NCBI lineage: Eukaryota > Metazoa > Arthropoda > Insecta > Lepidoptera > Noctuidae > Noctua > Noctua pronuba. The sequence goes on from LR999914.1 coordinate 7,923,039, forward strand.
TCTTGAGCAAGTGAACGTATCAATACCTATTGCTATACACAACCTGTATACTAAATATCAGTATACAGTAAGCGCATATGCCGTCATAATTATGATTGCGTTGGTCATTACAGAAATATAATGTATATTTTATCACTGGGTAAAAATAATTCTTCAAATAGAACAGTAAAATTCAAAAGGACTGGTTATTTCATTAGTAATTTCTGCAGGGTTTTAAAACAAGAAATGTTATGATTGACCTAGGAAATAGCATTACTGGAAGATCATAAGAATTGTCGAAATTGCAATGTTGGTTCAGCAGCTCTTTTAAGCGATAAAATGTTAGAATTCAATAGTAATATTAATATTAGTAATAGTAGTTTTTTTGTTTTGTTCTCTATTACAATGCTGTCCTATTTGACCCAAAGGTTGACTGGTAGAGAATGCCTTGTGGCATTAAGTCCGCCTATGTACAACTTTTGTAAATGAAGTTTAAATAAATAAATAAATAAAATAGTTCCAAGAATGTCCACGTGATCGTTCAATAACATCCACATCTTATGATGTTCACTTCAATTCGCATTATTGTTAATTAGGTTAGGAAGGTCGCGACTCCGATGTCCTGTCACGGCTCAAAACACACGATTCCGCGGAAGTGTGACCTCAGACAAGGCCTTTAACCATTATGTGACATCTTAGGAAATTTCTTTAGCTCCGTTTTTGTTTATTTTCGAACTGTTAAAACCTGTGCCAATTTTGTAAGTCGTTTGTCTTTGGTAGTTACAAAAAAATAAACTTAATTTCTTAGAACGTTTCATTTATGTTAAACTAGCTGATCCCAGCAACCTTCATCCGTGTGTAATTATTATAAAAATATTACTTCCCTATTTGAATCGGATTCTGTTAACAATTTCAAGGGTTTTTTTTTTAATAAATGTACTTATAAAGAGTGTAAAAAGACCAGTTATATAATAGGGAGATAGCCTATTGTTATGAACAGAGATCAGAATGGGTCGAGTATAAAGGGTGTAAAAATACCCTTAACGAAGCCGAAAGGTACTTGTTCTCCCCGTTATTGCGATCAATTTTTTGTTCTAGACAATACCTGGGAACCTTCTAGTTACGGAGATATTGGGGGTCAAAGTTCCAACTTTTTCACAAGTTTTTTTTAAATACATGTTTCTAATGTAAAATTTTTACTTTATACACCTTCACGACCCCCGTACTATTCAATCCATCCATCAGCATAATGTTTTGAGTGCATTACATTGAGTTTTACTGTAAAACATGATTTTACACCCCAAAAAAAAAAGTCGTTTCCCAGTAATAATTTTTGCGTAAAGGTACTTAGTTTGATGTACAGAATGCTTGGTTGACGGCTTCGTGAAGGGTCTGTTTACACCCTGTATAAATATTATAAACTAGCTTCTGCCCGCGACTTCGTACGCGGATCCTGTTGCTTATGCCAGCGACAATGGGTTCGTCAAAATCGAAGATCTGAAACGTCTGATGTCGAATTCTAAGAGGGGGACGGGAAAACAACGGGATGCGCGAGACGATTCGAGACGTTCCATATCTTTTATTTTTGTAAGTCAGAAGTCGATGCGTAGATACGCTTGGAACTCAAGCGTAATTCTCTATCCGTGAACGTCTCCGATTCGCGAGACAATGCATGACGTTCACGATCAGCGGTCAGTCGCGCATCATATTCTTCACAGTTCTCTAGAGACGGATGCTGCTTTGGACGATTGCTGGATGTAGATGCGTAAATACGCTGAGAACGCAGGCGTGCTTCATTATCCAAGAGGAAGAGAAGAGAAGAGAGGAAGAGGTTTCCACGGAGCGAGTTGCAGCCTGATGTTCTCGAACAGCATCAAGTCTCTACTGACGTTCTTCGGTAAATTCTTGGGATCTTATGATCCTCAATCTTATAGCTCCTTTGGAACATTGGGAAAGATTTGACCTCTTTCTAGGCATGGTTATAGTTTTATTGTGAAGATACCTGATCAATTAAAATCTAAGTGACTGCTCCCCTGCGTTACCGGTAGGCTACCGTGTCACGAAGATAAGTGAAAAAAGTCTAAAACACTCAAATAACATAAGCCCGAAGGCATATTTATTCGATAAAATAAAAAAATAAATAGGAGTTTTGTCCAGTAAAGTCAAATTTTCAATGATATACCGTCGTCATCGAATATCAGTCCTAAACTGTTACAGCCTTCACCTTCACCTTCACCACGTGGAGGTACTCCCAGCTTATGTTATTTTATAATTATACAGTGAAATTAGTGATAGCTTTGATTTCCACATCAGATGTTTCTGATCTTCGATTTTTATAAATCAACAGGAAATGCCCATCAGACCGAACAACTTTTGCTAAGAAGTCATTCCTATATGTGTTATGGTGTAGCTGGGCTCTTGGAGTTCCACAACAGGTGTTCCAGATCTTCGATTTTTATAAGTCAACAGAGTGTGCTCATCAGATTGAACAATTTTTGCTAAGACTTCATTCTTATATGTGTTATGGTGTAGCTGGGCTCTTGGAGTTCCACAATAGGTGTTCTAGAACTTCGATTTTTATAAATCAACAGAGAGTGCTCATCAGATTGAACAATGTTTGCTAAGACGTCATTCCTATATGTGTTATGGTGTAGCTGGGCTCTTGGAGTTCCACAACAGGTGTTCCAGATCTTCGATTTTTATAAATCAACAGAGAGTGGTCATCAGATTGAACAATGTTTGCTAAGACGTCATTCCTATATGTGTTATGGTGTAGCTGGGCTCTTGGAGATCCACAACAGGTGTTCCAGATCTTCAATTTTATAAGTCAACAGAGAGGGCTCATCAGATTGAACAATGTTTGCTAAGACGTCATTCCTATACGTGTTATGGTGTAGCTGGGCTCTTGGAGTTCCACATCAGGTGTTCCAGATCTTCAAATTTATTCTCTCAGCAGAAAATGCTCATCACGTGGAACAATTTTTGCTATTGTACCATTTTTGTATCTCTTATAGTTTAGCTATTCTATTGCGGTTCTGCATCAGGTGTTCAAGTTTCCAAGATAAATTATAGCCTATATGTTGCCCAGACTTAATACCTATACAACAAAAAAAAAATCTTTCAAATCCGTCTAGTAGTTCCGAAGATTAGCGTGTACAAACAAACAGACAAACAGACAAACAGACAGAATTTTTTTTTTGGATTCGTGCTCTATTACTGTTTCTAAAACCCCCTCAATTTTTTTTTTTTTAATATATTCAATGTACAGACACAGTTTTTTTACTGTCTTATTATATGTATAGATAAATAAATAGACAAAAAATAAATAAATGTTTTTTTGGTTTAAGTACTGTATAAACTTTCATATGCATTCAGTAAAAAGCTGTTATTTTGAAATTACAAACAGACACTTCAATTTTATATATTTGGATAGATTTGTTTATAAAAGCTGACTTCAGCTATAATTAAAGTTAGGAAATAGGTATGACATAGGTTTGATGCAAACAATTTGCAGTCATGAACATAATCATTATGTTCCTGTAGCATTTCCATGGCCGAGAACTAATATCAACAATACATCCGACATGTGACACATCCTGCCGTGTAAACTGTCTTGTCTAATCGACATTACTTCCTTACTTACAATTATCTTGCCCTTATTACTGCACTTAGTTTCCCTCCATTATTCTTACTTTCTATGATTGCAACACGAATATTGCAAACAGCCATCATGGTGTCGGAATACTGTAATAGCCATTGCTCACGGAGCAAGCCTTGAAGGGACATGATTTTAGTCGAAGATTTCTTTTTAACCTTTCGTGTGCCGGAACGTAGATCTACACGAGACACAATGACTTTTTAATTGTGTCTATATACTCGGCATACGAGTGGTTAAATGATTTTTCAAACAAAATCACGATTAACACATACATAAAGGTACAGCTTTGATTAAAGTACCTGATGCAACTTTTATACATTTTAATTATAAACGGACATAATATTTAAATTGATTGTTTTACTTTGATAAGGAAAAGATTAACATCCAACCGAAACAAGAACGGAAGTGCATATAATTAAAACTTTGGAATGACTTACTAATATGTTTTAAACGTTTTTTTTTTTTGTGATACCTGACATGTGTGTCCATATGTGACTGCAGTATAATTTTGCAATGCCAAATAGCCCATTGTCTTACAATTGCCTCTTGTTGCCTAACATGGTCTACAATGAAGTGTTTTAAGAAACATAATAGTTCTGACCATGAACTTGACGTGAGAGTTATATTGTTATTTTTTTATTGATATCTGTCAGAACATTTATTATAATTTAATGGATTTATTGTTTTGATGGAGACAGCAAATAGCAGGATTTTATAAATGTTTGTACTGTTCATTAATAGCTAAACAACATTTTCTGCGGTCTTTCGTTACTTGGGTCCACGCAAAATGTTAACCTGTTCCATTTTGTTCTGCCTCCTGAGTTATTATTAGTTTTGTGACCTTTTGAAGATCTATATGACATGAATGAAAAGCCAAAGTTTTAGTTTCATTCAAAAATTTAAACTGGCTTTTCATTCACGTCATCCCTCATTACAGCAAATATTTATTGGAATTTCGCAATTTACTGTAAGTTGAATTTGTGTTCACAGATGAAAGTGTTTATGGACATGAAGCCAGGCGGATCCCTGTGCACGATGCTCGCCACCATGTTCCGTTTCAAGGCGGAGCAGCGGTGGCGCAAGTTCGACTTCCAGGTCGGTAAGGTATGCACTACCCCGCACGCCGCCTCGCTCACCGCCCGCAGCCCCGCCGTCCCGCCGCCCCGCAGACCTTGCCCCGCACCACGCGGCTCTATAACAATGCATCACTTGGCATGTGACGACATGCGTCTGAATACAACCAACCTTTACTACCCTATTTCATGACCAGAGATCGGTGTACGTAGAGTATACTTGCCTAAACTTCAAAGGAGTAAATTATATTCGGATAGTACCGCCCTCTAATCTCCCAAAATATAATTTAGTTCTGTAATGAAACTATTAAATTATAAGAAGTAAACTCATGTTACATTCGTGTCGTTTAGGCAAATACAGGGTGTAAACGGACCCTTCACGAAGCCGACAACCAAGCATTCTGTACATAAAACTAAGTAACACTACGCAAAAATGATTGCTGGCGACCGACTTCTTTTTTTGGGATGAAAAATCACGTTTTACGGTCAAATTCAATGTAGCACACTCAAAACATTGTGCTGATGGATGCTTTGAACAGTATTAAAAAAAAAAACTTGTGAAAAACTTCAATAATATCTCCGTAACTAGAAGGTGCCCAGGTAGGGCACCTTCTAGTTAGTGGTCCAGTACAAAAAAATGATCGCAGTGACGGGGAGAATAAGTGACTTTCGGCTTCGTTAAGGGTATTTTTACACCCTTTATACTCGACCTATTCTGATCTCTGTTCATAACAATAGGCTATCTCCCTATTATATAACTGGCGAAATATATGTATACACCGCTGCCTGCCGCTTCGAGTAATACAGGTGTGATGTTACTGCTCCTGTCTGTCTCAAGGGATCACTAAGCCAACGTGCAGAATACCTTTACTTGAATGACGCTTTGGTCGTCTTTAAACATTAAGATCTATTGTCAAGTACCAAATGCGAACACAATCGTGACTAGACTATAGAGATATAATTAACAGATGTAAAAATTAATTGGCTATTGATTTTTAAGTTTTTTTGTCGATTCCATGACATATCAGACGCGTGTTGTCACTGGATCAAATGCACGAAATGAAATGAGGGTATTAATATTAACATGAAGGTATAATGTAGAAATTTTAGAAAAAAAACCAACAAAACTTACTTTCACAATTTTTAAAATTTTTCTTTATTATAAAAATTAGCTCCCTTATCAATTCAGTACCCAATAATAGAACTTCAGTCATGTAAAAGCAACTTTAAATGCACAATTTATAAAATAGTTACTTTAGTGATGTGTTGTTATTGATCACATTTTTTCCTAGATCACACACACGGGATCTTTAGAGTAACACTTGACGACTTCTCTTGCTTGAAGGTAGCAGTCCCCGATACTTTCCATGTACCATTTCATGCAAGGGTCATTATGTTTGCAGTACTTGTTCTGGGATTGTTGAACTGTGTGTAAATAACGGGCACTTCCAATAACACGTAAACTTGTGTGTGTTTGTGTGATTAATAACCTTTTAACTCTTTGTTATGTCACTAATATAATGTGGGATGTTGATCACTTTTACTGTCTGTCTTGCATGTGTTAATATTATTTTCATTTACGAATTTTGGGATTAGTTCTTAAGGAATATTGATTTTTAAGAGACATTTTTGTTTAAAGTAATTTATTGTTCATAATTTGATATAGACTTGTTTACATCACTTCTCAAACAAATAATTCCAAAAAAAAACATTGATATCAGATGAGGACATTTTTAACCGACTTCAGAAAAGAGTAGGTTCTCAATTCGGATGTTTCAATTTTTTTCTTTTTTTTTTTTCTTTTTTTTTTTGAACAACTATTATAAATTACCAGAGGATGTTGCTTTATGAGTGTAAAAGACCCATCGCAAAGCCGAAATCTACGCATTCTGTACATTCCAGAAAACATCATGAGCAATAATAAATTGCTGACAATCATACATCAACATATTTGATTGTGGCATGAAAAATGCAAAATGGAACACTCCTGGATTTGCACTGGGTTTTTTTACAGCTATTATACAAATGCTTTACTTTTTTTCTTTACTTTCACTCTTCTAAATCCATCATCTAACACTAAACTCGTCTCTGTCCCCTCCCCTCCGGTCCCACATTTTCAGAACCCCTCCCGCAAGGACCTGAACGTGCAGATGATGATGGAGATCGAGTCGGCACTGCTGGGCGCTGACGTCATCCGTGCGCCCTGCGTCTTCATACGGCCGGAGGTTGATAAGGCGACCGCCAACAAAGTGAAGGATATTGTCGTCAATCACCAGGGAGAGATTTGCGGTATGGTTTTAGGTTTTGTTTCGACTTAATCAAAATTGATAAATGAGTTCTGCGTTAACGCTTCTAGAGGATAGGAAGTGCCCAATTTTTCAAATGTGCTACTAAACATAAAAAGGATTTTGTTTTCTCCAAATTCGAGCTCTTGATTCTTTAAAATTTTTCCTTGACAGGTCGGTTTTACCGCTGAAGTTCCATATCAAAAACCCTGTATTCTGCGAATCAATCGGAAATATCGTGCATTTATCTCATTTATATCATTTACAAATAAATAAAATTGAAGTGTCTGTTTGTGATATCAAAATAACAGCTTTTTACTGAATGCATATGAGAATAAATACGGCACTAATAACAAAAACACATTTTTAAAATTTTTGTCTGTCTATTTTTTCGGGTAATTTTGAAATTTTGAATTTTTTAATTTTTTTTGGGTTTTTAATCACCGAAACGGCGGAATCGATTTTGACGGGACTTTTACTGGCAGATAGCTGATGTTATAACGAGTAACTAAGGCTACTTTTATTTTAGAATAAGAATTAGGGATCCGTGTAAAAAAATTAAAACCCTTGAAATTGGTAACAAAATCTAATTCAAAGCGAAGTAATATTTTTATAATAATTTCACGCGAACGAAGATCGCCGGCAACAGCTAGTATTGAAATATAGTGTAGAAGACCGCTTAGGAAACCAACATATCCTAGAACCAAAAAAAAAGAACATGTGACAACTAAACACCCGCACTGGACAAGCGCGATGGCTTAAATTCCACTTCCAGCTGTGTCTCAGCAGAGGGAACATTATAGGCTGATTATACTATGCTTATGCTTATAGAAGACGAAGAAGAAGCGACGCACATCGTGTACCCCACAGTGGATCCCCTGGAGGAGGAGTACGCGCGGCCGGTGTTCCGGCGTTCCAACCACGTGCTGGTGCACTGGTACTACCTGCCCGACAGCCACGACACCTGGGCGCAGACGGAGCTGCCAGTACGTTCGCTTATCATATTAATATATAGGGTGACTGGTAATTAGTGACCGATACTTAATAAACACGTGATTGTACTCATGATAACAAACATCTTTCCCAAAGAAACATTTTTTTTAATACTCATTCACTTTTGTTACACAATTGCGGGCCTTATGAAATTCGCGCGCGCGCGCCTTTGACTTATCAACTGTTAGCCGCGTGACACCGTTCTGTCTCATTACTATCGTACCGTGCAACAGTGTGTAGGCAGTGCTCTGCCCGCGCGGCTCGCAAGCTCGTTCCGTAATGCTCCGCTGTTGTGTTATTGTGATAAAAGTGAATGAGTATTAAAATAAAATGTTTCTTTGAGAAAGTTGTTTGTTATCATGAGTACAATCACGTGTTTAAGTATCGGTCACTAATTACCAGTCAACCTATATGGAGCTAATGGTCCAGCTAGTTGGACCAACGACCTTAAAAAGATGGCTTGGTCAGACTGGTTGTGGAAGGATCTTGTAGCGCAGCTTAGAAGAGCCCTATGATTAATTGATTAGTAAGGGTCCGTTTTCACCAAGCGATAGAGTAATACTGAAACAGTTATTAATTCAGTGATATCAAAAAAGTGCGCGAAGATTTTTCCGCTTGGGGGAAACGGACCCAAATTCAGTATTTAATCTACCACCAGACAAAGTCAATAGGTATAGGTCAATAGGTAGCTATTGAAATACAACAAAATACTAAGTGGTGAAGAGATTGGGGGTAGTCTTGCAACTTTTGAAGTTCAAAAAGTGTCTGATTCAAGTCTATAATTTGAATGATTTTTGATTGGTTAATTAAATATGTCATGTTTATAGGTGGACGTGCCCGAGACTGCGAGCTGGGACTGTAACCGCGCGGAGCCGTGGCGCGTGTCGGCGTCGTGGGCGCTCGACCTGCCGCAATACAACGAGTGGATGAACGAGGAGGACTACGAGCTGGACTCCAACGGCAAGAAGAAGGTAACACATTACTTACACCTTTTGTATTAGTAGTAATCGTCCTGACCGTTTTCTGTCATGGCGGCCAATACCAACAGAGGCTAGTCATCGACGCTATGATATTATAGTTCATAAGTGTTTGCACAAAAACTGGTGCACTCTCTCTTCCCTCCCTTATAGTCAGATGGGAGGGCGATCCGACACGACTGGAGCCAGCGACTTAACATGCTTCCCGAGGCGCGGTGGTATCATACCGCGAGATACAGATGACGTCGTCAAACTGCCGCTATTCGCGGTCTACACGCATTTGGCTCAAACTCAAAGCATTTATTTCAATTAGACCATAACAGGCACTTTTGAATGTCAGAAAAACAAAGAAGGCGAAGCTACAGTCCCAGACACAAGGCATAATAACTTGTGAAAGTACTGTAGTTGCCCATTCCAAGGCGTTGTAGTTAACGACTATTGGCCATTGAACATGCAATCATCAATTTCTCATTGCCATTAACACGATATTTTATTCTTCTAGGTCCACAAACTGCGTCTATCGGTGGACGATCTGATCCCGGGCGGGGAGCCGTCCAACAAGTCCAAGAAGGGAAGCAAACGGAAGCGTTCGCCCTCTCCTCCGCCACAGAAGCATGGCAAGAGAAAAAGGTATGCATGCTCTGAATACAGTAGTCAGGGGGAAAGGGTCCGAGGTGGTTTGTCGGATATGTCACTACGTACTGCCGAGTTCTCTGAAGGTCGACCACTTTTCAACCTTATTACTTAGGGCATAAGGGTGACAAGTGGCAGACCGTCAGCGAAATCGCTAGTACCAGTAGTCAACAGCCCGAAACTCGTGACATGACAACCAGTCTTACCATAGAGTAATTGTAACACAGTACTGGTATGTAGATTCGCTTACGGATGGCTCGCTATTTATTTCTCGGATATTGTCCTTCCACGTGTATTTTTCGGACAGTCTTCTTCCCCTTTCTTATTTCTTACCAGCACGAAAGTATAGAGTATGGCAAATGCAATGCCGTGTAGTGGAAGTGACTGAAAATACCATCAAAAAGTAGTATTTTAATACACCACAATCTCATGAATACACAACTTTCTTTGTGTTTATTAGTGCTAAATGCTAGCACATCAACAATAAATCCATTTGGCCATCAGTCGTATCACCAAACGTCGAGAAAATGACGTGGACGAAGAAGAGGACAACGCTTCCCGAGACAACACTGACGTTGCGCCCACGCCCGAGAGCGAACGGCCTGCTGAGCGTGAGTACAGCAATCTATTATTTTACACTAGCGACTTGCCCTTGCTTTCCATGTGTAGCTACACTAGAACCAGATGTACTGCTGAGTTTGTTTCAAAACTTCTCCCAACTTAGAACACTAGGAAGTGGTAAAGGCGGGCTTTTTGGGGGACATGCAATGTTCTTATGCAATTTTTGCTACGAGGTAGACTCCTTGTAACTTTGCGTCGGGCTTTGCTTCGTGTCAAGTTTATTGGTATTATTCTACACAAAAACCGTCCAAAAATCACCAAATGATGATGAAAACCGCATCAAAATCCATTGTGTAATTTGTGTCTACTAAGAGGTCACACAGACAGAAGAAAAGCGATTTTGTTTTATTTATGGTCGTTCCCACCGACTGTGACATCGACCGTGGGACCTGCATAAAGCACTTATATGCTATTTGCAGCGGCTGCAAGCGCTTCAGCGGCCGCGAGCGAACCTCCGGCACCGAGTGACGCGCCCGCCACGCCCGCGCCGCCGATGGACGCGCACGACGACTCGCAGGGCAAGCACAGCGACTCCAACACTCAGGTACACTACAACTACAATTCAGTTTAAGTCCCATTTCGCTAGTTTGATCTAGGCTAGCAACCTTTTTTTTCATTTTAACTTTTTTTGTTTAAGTCTATGACCCATCACTAGTAAAAAAAAGTTATTTGTATCGGTGGTTTATGTTTGTATAGAAGTATAATTTGAAACTGTCATGGTCACTAACATTATCATTAACTCTAGAAACGGGATACTTATCATGTTTACTGTTTGTGTTGAGTACCCGATATTTAAACATGGTAAATACCCCATTTCTCTGAGTCAATGATTATGATTTGATTATATTAAAATATTACGTTAGTAGAAGTAACTATTTCAGCTTTTCAAGTTGACTAATCTAAATGAACACTCTCACAGGAGATGCTAACCAAGGAGGAGTTAGAAGACAACGTGACGGACCAGACGCATCACATCGTGGTGCCGTCGTACTCGGCGTGGTTCGACTACAACTCCATACACACCATCGAGAAGCGCGCGCTGCCCGAGTTCTTCAACGGGAAGAATAAATCCAAGACCCCAGAGATATATCTCGCTTACAGGTTAGTTTAAAATTGTTTTTGGAGGAGAATTTTGGTGGCCATGTAAAGACAAGTTACATATTAGTGCATACACGTAAGAGACTACTCTCATCAACTGCCTAGGAAAAAAGAAAAGGATTCCAGTCTAACCGGATGCAGCTAAATACCAGTATTTTACGTGGATCAACTGCCTATCTGACCTCCACAACCCAGTTAGTTCTGGGTAATACGATACCCCTTGGTAAGACTGGTTCTCATACTTTTTGGGTCACTGACTACCTGTAACGACTGTCAAAGATCTACAAATGACAGCCGGGCCCAACGGTTTAACGTGCTTTCCGAGGCACGGAGGAAGAGACTACTCTAATGAATGTAATTGATTATGTTGAATATGAATTTGATATGACTAATTTGTGTGTTGATATTGTAGCTATTAGTTTGTATTTTTTTGTGTTGATGTGGTATTTATTACTGCATAATTTGAAAATCTATGTTTTCTGATATGGGCCTGGACCGGACATGTTTTTTTAAAGGCTCCTAGGTCGTGAGGTAGACTCGATTTTTTTTTATTTCACCACCACTGCTCTCATAACGGTGACGGAATACATCGTGAGGAAGACCTGACCTAGAACAAAAAAATCGTAGCCATGATACATCCAGCATGTCACACTGAGCCCACAGGTGGATTACAGCCCACTCCCCCTCATAGGTCCAGTGTCCTAGCACAGGGAATGTTATAGGCTGATTGTGAAGGTTGTTGTATCAGCCTATCCATTGAACTATGCGCTTCTGCATACAACTTCCGACTTTATCATCATCATTATCTTCCTGCCCTTGTCCCATTCTACTTGGTTTTCTTCTTCCATTCTCCCCTGACAGACGTAAAAGCATCATTTACTCCTTTCTCCATCATATCATTCCTCACACAATCCATCCATCTTTTCTTTGGCCTTCCTCTCCCTCTCCATCTATTAACGTCCGACTTTATACAAAATTCAAATGTTTTTCTTTGATTCAGGAACTTCATGATCGACACGTACCGCCTGAACCCAACGGAGTACTTAACGAGTACAGCGTGTCGCCGCAACTTGGCGGGAGACGTGTGCGCTATCATGCGCGTGCACGGCTTCCTCGAGCAGTGGGGCCTCGTCAACTATCAGGTGAGGACATTACTGCAGTCCTTTCTAACTTATTTTACCCAACAGTTCACTTTATTCTTACGGGGATAAAGATCATTGTGAATTTGACAGACTTGTCAGAGCCAGCAACTCAACAGCAGTTGTTTCAAAATTAAAGATCACTGTGCCTTTGAAAGAAGTTTAATTCATTAGAGCATTAGTCGAGTGCAATTAGACTTTAAGGTGGAACGAAGTTTATAGTGGTCGGATTTTCATGGGGTTTTTTTTATTGAGTTCCTAGAGTTGTGGAGAAGAAAGTTAAAAAAAAAAATTTCAACGCTCGCGACTTTTTTTTTAATTTTTTTAAATTTCCTTCTGAATATTTTTTTTTCGCATAGGAATAACTTGAAATTCACCGGGTTTATATTGTGAAGTATAGTGGGACCTGTATGCATCCATTAAACGCCAATTTGGTCTATCTCCTTGTTAATTGATGTTGTCGAAATGCATATTTCTAGGTTTTTTAATGAAAATTTCCTATTTTTTCATTATTTCTAAAATAACGAGTTTTAACACAAAGATTTCTTTTGTCATTGGTAACTGATACTTTTTCACGGATAACTGGACGTAAAAATGTTCAAGAAATCCATATTTACGAGTGAAGTGACTAAAAATTCATTCGCAAATATCAGGAAATCGTCTATGTAAAAGTTAAAGAAGGCAATTTTTCTCAAAATGTTTCTATGGCGGTCAACGTAAATATTATTCAGAAAATATCCTTATTAAATCAGCTATCTACAGAGAACATAAAATAAAATAAATATTCGGAGGTACTCAATAAATGTTGATTATTGCTGACGAAGGTGGACTGGGACCGCTGGTAAACTCACAAAAATTATCGTAATTGGAACGTAACCATTTCTCATAATTTAAATTTAGAATTAGTTGCAAGCTTGGGTCTCTGTGCCCCATTTAATATCAATACCGATACCGCTCCCAATTCTTAGTGATAGATCCCTTTAGTCATGTTTTACTTTCTCAGCAGTAACTGATATTTAACAAGTATCCTTGAATATTTTTCTAGTTATTATACCTTATTAGATAGCTACTAAAATGAGGTTTTGAAAAATAATTTGCACATTGAGTTATATAGAAAAATTTCGAAAAAAAATGCCTTCATTAACATAGACGATTTTCTGATTTTTGCGAATGAATTTTAAGTCACTAAACTCATAAATATGGATTTCTTGTACATTTTCTTGTCCAGTTATCTGTAAAAATGTATCTGTTACCAATTTCAAAAGAAATCTTAGTCTTAAATTCGGTAACTTAGAAAATTTCTAAGTTACCGAATTTAAGACTAAATATCGTATTTTCTTCAATTATTTAATAATTGAAGAAAATACGATATTTTCAAAAAAATACTTGAAATATGAACATTGAACAAATAAACAGACCAAATTGGCCTTTAATGGATACACACAGGTCTTTCTATTATGCCTCAATATTAATTCGCCGAATTTCAAGTTATTCATAAAAGAAAAAAAAATATTACAAAGGAAATCCAAAAAAATACTTGCGAGAGGCGAAATTTTTTTTTTTAACTTTCTCCTCTACTCCTCTAGGAACTCAATAAAAAAAGTCCCATGAAAATCCGACCACTATAAACTTCGTTCCACCTTTTGAGTATTTTTTGTCTAATTGCACTCGGCTACATAGTTTCCGACCATAACGGGAGCGAATTCGGAGGCAAAAGCTGGTTCTAATAAAAAAATTCTTTCGTTTTTGAATTTTCTGTGTGTTTTGACTGTTTTGTTTATGTTTTTCAGCTGGAGGCAGAATCTCGCCCGACTGCAATGGGTCCGCCGCCCACGTCGCACTTCCACGTGCTTTCCGACACGCCGTCCGGTCTGCAGCCGCTTGTTTCAAGGCCCACGCAACCAAGGCCAGGTAAGAAACAGCATCTTATTTTCTATACAATAAGGTTCAATTTAAAACTACGGAGTGGTTTGCCATAATCTGAACTAACGCTGCCATTTTGTTTTTTCAATACTATTTCCATATTTATAGTTATTTACTAGCGCTCTGGAGTGGAGGAAACACTATTCCCGCAGAGATTTTGTCTATAACTCGTGTGTTCGTGTACAGTTCGCTCTTCAAGGCATAAGGCATTGGCATTATTTTGTCTATGGAGATTTTTATCTATGGGCCAAAGTTGCCTGACAATAAAATGATTGATCGATTGATAAGACCGTCGGCTTTAAATTCTAAGCATAGATGGTATTAAAAACTTTTTGAAATAAAATGATGTCACCATCAATTGTTAATATTATTATTTTATGTTTGGTTCAGCGGAGAACGTGCCGAAGGTGGAGCCCGGCCTGCCCAACGGCGCGGAGGCGGGAGCGGGCGCGGCGCCGCCCGTGCCGCCCGTCAAGCCCGAGCCCGCGCTCGACCTCGCCGCCGCCTCCGGACTCAAGCTCGACCAGGTAACTCACGGCGCTTAGCTTCTTTACCAAAATGAAGGAATGGAATTTGATATTTTATGTAGCGTGACGCCGCTTGCCTCCTGTCCTCCTGCGGCGGATGAGGTCCATCTACCTCCCGGACTTGCTCCGCCGCTTCCTTCTGAGAGATCACTTCCTCGCAGAAAGACTCTCCTGCCTCCCAACTACTCTCGCTGCCGACCACACATCTAACCAAAGCCGGCAGCGACAAGTCTCCTCCGACTGTTGCCGCGAAAATACGGCGCTGCTCCACCCAAGTGGGATATTGTTCGAGGGTTTGCTGGACCGAGTACTCGCTGAAATCACACTGGTGACAAGGTCCCCGTCTCATCATCTTCCACAGGCACAAACTTCCTCGGGAACTCCGAATATTAACCAATAACGGCACTGTATTATCATTGTTCTTTGCAGTACCGTGGCGGAGTACGAGGTCGCGGCTGGACGGAGCAGGAGACGCTGCTGCTGCTGGAGGCGCTGGAGCTGCACCGCGACGACTGGAACCGCGTGGCGGCGCACGTGGGCACGCGCACGCAGGACGAGTGCATCCTGCACTTCCTGCGCCTGCCCATCGAGGAACCCTATCTGCACGACGCGCAAGCTGGTACGCGCTACTTTTTGTTGCAGTTGTACGCAAAATACGGGCTTTGGGCGTCGAATTGTGGCCATACACATAGACAACAGCCCATATACAATACAGAAGTAGACTCGCTACGCGTGTCTCTAACACTGAAAGCTGCAATAAATGAACAAGCCAGACGTGTCCACTAGCACTAACTATGAAAGATATACTGCAGTCCTATGATGCCTCTAGTTTTACATCTCCGTCAAAATCAGTCAGAGTATCTTTATTTCCAATACAATACGGCTGCTGTTAGGGGCAGAGTAGGTGTGACGGGACTGTAGCTTCATCGTTTACTGATTGATAATAACATTACATATAACATTTTCTATAGACATATAGACCCTAGTAACTGGATTATTTGAAAAGTTTGCTTTCAATTTGATGTAGAACGGGTGTATGTATCAAAAGTTCATTTCATTAATGTGAGCTGTTCCCGTACCTTAATGTCTTACTTCGTTATGTCACAGGTGGAGTGCTAGGCCCACTAGCGTACCAACCGATCCCGTTCAGCAAGACAGGCAACCCTGTGATGTCCACGGTCGCGTTCTTAGCGTCTGTGGTGGATCCGCGCATCGCGTCCAAGGCCACAAGGGCAGCCATGGAAGAGTTCGCTGCTATTAAGGTTAGATTAAATAATATTTTTTGATTGCCTCAAAAAGTCTAAGTCAGACTTTTTGATGACTCGGTGAAAGCCGTGAATGTCTTTCCCTTGAATAAGCAAATAAACTTATCTATGATCTATTTGATATTCGTGAATAGAACTTTTTCTCGATATTTGATAGGAGCCAATTCCGTTCAGATTAACGTTCTCTTTATGCTCTATTTCCACCGAAGTTAAGACGAGCAGAGCGAAGAAGAGACAAGTGTAAAACGACCAATCAAACTCGTTGAAATCCACATCGCTTTGACTGGTCAAATCTTGCCTGTCTCCGCACCACTCCGGTCGTGTCACTCTTGTCGCGCGCTTTGGTGGGAATCGGGCCCTAGCTGTGCTATATGTTTGATTACTAAATAAATGCTTAATGTGTTTGTCAGGACGAGGTCCCCGCGGCCATGATGGAGGCGCACGTGAAGGCGGCGGGCGCGCACGGGCCGGCCGCGGCGCTGGCGGCCACCGGCATCGCCGGCACCGCGCCCGACCTGTCGCCCACGGGTACCTGTACTGTTTATTATTATATCTAAATATGGAATTTAAACATTTTCTCAATTTCTGAAAATCCAGTTTTACGTCATTAAGATAATAGTATTCTTGTTATTTCATGAAACAATTTCATAAATTCTTGCCAATGCTCCCTATAAGCTTCATTGGAGCGCCAAGAGATCCTTGTATAAATTTTAACCGTTTGTCTACTTTAGGAAACCTACTAATAACTGTCACTTTGACCTGCCCCATCGCCTACCCTGTAAATAACTGTGGAATAATAAATACTCACAACTTTAATAAATGTCCAGCTGAACCCAAGAAGGAGCCCAGCTCATCAGACATCAAGGCAGAACCCATGGAAGTGGAGGAAGGGGAGCCCAAAGTAAAGGAAGAACCGTCAGAACCGCCCGCCCCCGTCCCCGCCCCGGAAACTGATAAGGAACCTAAAGAGGAACCGGCAGCTCAACCTGGTAAGCTATAAATACCATTACACATTATAATAGGCCTTTATCTATGGATATTTAATTTATCAGATAATTAAGTGTTTTTATTCATTATGCCCATTTTATGTACAAAAAAATAGTAGATTATTAAACTAGTGAAAATGAATGAATTTAATTCGAGGGACTAAGTTGGATCCGGGAGCAGCAAAGGATTCTAGAGTATCCCGAGCGTAGCAAGAGATTCTAGAGTAGAATCCTGAGCCGAGCGAGCGATTATTACTTTGTTTTAATATTCTCCGCATTGATTCGCTGGACTTTGCTGAGATTGAGTCAGGATGACTACTTTTATTCCTTTTAACATCTGATTTCCGAATACAGAAAAAACTGAAGCCCCAACGACGGTAGACGCGAAGCTGCAATCCGCAGCCGCTGCAGCGCTGGCCGCGGCCGCTGTCAAAGCGAAGCACCTCGCCGGCGTCGAGGAGCGGAAGATCAAGTCTCTGGTCGCACTGCTAGTGGAGACGCAGATGAAGAAGCTTGAGATCAAGCTGCGGCACTTTGAGGAGTTGGAGGCTACTATGGAGAGGGAACGGGAAGGTAAATGAGTTTACGACTATAGGTCATACATAAACATATACTTAACAGCTAGTGAAGACGCAGATAAAGCAGCTGGAGATCAAGCTAGATTCGATAAAAATGTTTTCTTGGGAATCACGCCCGACTCAAGGATACCATGGGGTCCTCATTTAACATCGCTTGCAGGACGGCTGAGTTCAGCAAAATATGCTGTTAGAAAAATCCGTCTATTTACTGATGTAGATACCGCGATGCTAGTCTATTTTAATTATTTTCATAGTATTATGTCAAACGGTATTTTACTATGGGGATGGGCTGCTGACATCGAGTCGAACTTCTCAAGTTATTATGCGTTGTGACTGTAGCTTCGTTTTTTTTTTTGACATTCAAATGTGACCATAATGGTCTAATTGAAATAAATAGTTTGAGTCACTTTGAGGAGTTAAAGGCCACTGTAGAGAGGGAATGGGTAGCATGAACTTGTGTGTAGACCAACAGTTCTGCGGTGCCCTGGTATAGCAGAATATCATAGGCAGCAGCCCGAATGTTTGCCACTTTAAGGCATAAAAAAGAAAAATCTGATAATGTCTCAACATTTTCTGATTTTGAAGGGTATTTAGATACGGAATAAGACAAGTCTTAAAAATATTTTCTTAAATTAGGTAGGTTAATGAGGTTTAAAAAAATGCAGGCACGGAAACCTGCATTTTAAAACCTCATACCTAATTTATACCAGCTTTTTTAAACGGATAAGAAATTATCAATTTTAATTATGTTCGTGTGTCCCAGGATTGGAATACCAGCGTCAGCAACTAATTCAGGAGCGACAACAGTTCCATCTCGAACAACTGAAGGCAGCAGAGTTCCGCGCGCGGCATCAAGCGCATCAGAGGTAAGCGAAATAGAGCTGAAATGTTGCCTGTACACTCTACTATACGAGACTCTCAAAGGCAGGGCGAGAGTGAGAGTGTATGCAGTAGCGCTCGTCTAGCCTCGCTGTTCCTCACTGGCTCTCCGTAACGTGTCGGTAAAGTCTTAGACAGTGACCCGAAATTCTGACAACAAGTCTTAACCAAGGGATATCGTATTACCCAGTACTGACTGTGCTATGGAGGTCAGATAGACAGTCGCTCCATATACAATACTGGTATTCAACTGCATCCGGTTTGACTGGAAGCCGACCCCAGCATAGTTGGAAAAGGATAAGCTGATGATGAGGTCTCAGGGGAGGCGAAAGAGGTCTCGGTCGAGACTGTACAGCTACTATAATATCCAAGCGAGTTCATTCATATCGAGATATGAGGACGTTGAAATTGACCTTGCTCGTAGACTGTACGTATAAATACGGTCAGTCGGCCGTATCAAGACGCAATCAGTTTTACGCTGCACAACAAAACCGATGGTTTTACGATGTTTGGGGTTAGTGTTTACAAATAAATGCGTTTGTGCGACCGCTTTATTTGTAAGACGATTGTTAGCGTAGTTGTTGGGAACTAAAATGTTAGGCTTGGTTTCACTGAAGTTTTTTTTTGCATTTGATAAAATTTATTTCATTGACTCGTTGACACTGTTTTGTTATTACCATTTATTTCAAATTATATGAGATACTTGTTTCACCACGCGAATAACTATCGACTATTTTCTCGCCCAAGGAACGTTTAAAACACTGTAGGCCTCGTGTCAGTAAAAGAAATATAAATATGAATAGTCGATCGTTAACTGTTCACACTGCCGAATACAACTAGAATTCTACTCGCTTCTTGCCGATCGTCGTCGGTGGGACAGGCTTAATTTTTTGATTTCATAATTTTATAAAAAATGTAGTACTGAGTTGCCAAGATATTATACCAGTGTCAGTATGATGAGCTCGTCCAATGTCGATGTTGTAGTAAACATTGTGTTTGTGTTGTCCAGGATCCAGGCAGAAACCGGCGGCGCGGCGGGCGTGGTGGCGCCGGGCGCGGCCGGCGTGCCGCCCGCGGCGGGCGCGGCGCCGGCCGACGCGCCGCCCGAGCCCACGCCGCCGCCGCACGCCTAGCTGCCGCGACCCGAGCTCTTACGCCCCACCACTTAGAGCTCATTGTCGGGTGCACATCTGTGCTGATCTCGAGACGTGCAGATACGCAGTACTCGGCTGTTGATATAGCACACGGAGTTTTAGAAAAAGTTTGTCTGTGTAGAGCGTCGTCATTGTCACCCATACGTGTATGGCCGTATGTATTGAAAATTCCTTGTGCCTTATCGACATCTGCGTACTGCTAATTAGTTATTAAGCAAATACTATTTATAAGTTTAGACTTTCAAATTATTATTACTATGAAATAAGATTCTTGTGAACGAGTGATCTGTGCGAACGAAGAATGCGATGTAAGATTGATTCGATTGAGCATTCTTAATCATTTAATTGTAAGTGTACGTCCGTAGGAGTCGCCGCTGAGCAGAGCGCGACGTTTTGAAATAAAAGGTATCGAGTCGAATGGTATTGTTTCACTCTGCTCTGTCATTTTGTCCCGCGATAACGAGCCCGCCAACTGTTTACATTCACATTTTTTTGTCCCTTCATACGTATCGTTTTATTGCTCTGACATGTTTTGGAAACATTTGATGCACAGTTGTACAGAAAACAATCCCTCGTGCAGTACTGCACGGAAGTAATTTTATTTTTATTTAAATTTTAAGATTTAAATAATAAAATGTTTTTGATAATTTATTTAGTTTCTATAATTTATTATTCTTTTGCTTCGGACACCCAGGAAGCACAATCATTTTATAGAATTTCTATGGTAAGTACTTGTTACACCTGTTCATAAAATATTTTTTGGTAAAACTAATACAGCTATTACAAGCATTTTCCATAAGCTTTAATTATTAATTACTAGCATTTGCCAGCGGCTTCGCTCGCGTTTATTTAGAATATGACAATTAAACTCTTAACACACTACTAAAGTTTCTATAATAATATAATTCAATCATGATTCGAAAGTCACGTGGCGCTATATATTATCATACGAACGTTAATGTTGTTTTCCTCGGAAACGGTACTTTTTCGGGATGACAGGTACCGTATGTCTGTTTCTGTACACCTGACAACGTATATGCACAATTTCAGGATGATCGGTTCAGTGGTTTAGGCCTGAAAAAGTAACAAACAAACAAACTGTTAAATAAGACACTTCAGATTGAGCTCAGAGGCGTACGCGCATGACACGCAAGTCACACATCTATAACTATAGCTATCTACTGACTAACCTAACACAAACTAACTTACTTTCGAATTTATAATATTAGTTAGGAAGTTAGGATTTAACAGTCAAGTTATTTATTTTGCTATTTTGCGCAAGAAGGTTACAGAAAAAAATGTGTTGCTTTTTGGAAAACAAAACTGATAAAAGCAAATAAAATAATACGATACCCCTTGGTTAAGACTGGTTGTCGGAATTTCGGGCCACTATCTACAAGGTGTAATCGCACCCTTCACGAAGCCGGCAACCAAGCATTCTGTACATCAAACTAAGTAACACTACCCGAAAATTATTGCTGGGGAACGACTTTTTTTTGGGGTAAATAACCACGCTTTGACACATTGAGTCCTAGCGTACTAGGACTCAATGTAACGCACTCAAAACACTGTGCTGATGGATGCATTGAATAGTACCGGGGTCGTTGAATAAAGTTATATCATTAAAAAATCGTATTTAAAAAAAAACTTGCGACAAAGCTGGAACTTTGACCCCCAATATCTCCGTAACTAGAAGGTTCCCAGGTATGGTCTTGGACAAAAAAATGATCGCAATGACGGTGAGAACAAGTGCGTTTCGGCTTCGTTAAGGGTACTTTTACACACTTTATAATGGCTGTCAAAGATTTTCAAAATAAAAATCGACCCGTGCGGCTGTTATTATTTAGCCACGAGCTACGGCTATATGCTAAATAAATTAATAAGGATACAACCACTAGGTATCGTCGCATGACAATCCAGGTACTCCTGCGCTGTTCACCCACGGAGAGAGTCCGGTGTGGGACCCCGAGCTGCAGAGCCTGTACTTTGTGGACGCAAAGAAGAACAACGTGCACCGACTTGACTACGTGTCTGGAAAGATTTTTACTAAGCATATAAGTAAGTTTCATTATATTCAATTAATTCTTCCAACCTCAAAACAAGTGATTTCTAAAAAGCCCTATACAGAGTGGATTCTGAGCCCCCCCCTCCCACATAGAAAATTTTCATCGGCTATTTAAAAAAAAAACAGCTGTTTCCTACAAAAGTGTAATACCTACACGGTCAAAATGTATGGAAAAGCAGATTTTTTTTTTATGAGGGTGTCTCAGTATGATGTACTGAATACATGGTAACCGTTTGCGCCTCGGTGTCCCTTCACCCTGTATAGTGGTACGGGATAAATATTGGGCATGCTGTTATGTTTGTGATAAAGTTGTAATTGCGAGTATTTTAATTAGGATTAAATTACTTTTGTTAATCGTTTTTGTATTGTTTCCGATGTTTGCAAATGCACAATAGGTAATTATTCTGCAGCACTGACTTAATAATACTACAATTTTTATGATTCCTAAAGACCGTAACGATCTCACTAACCCAGCAAAATATAGACATGTCAAATGTAGACATGTTTGCAGACCTTGTGTACATATAATTATTACATCCTGTATATCTAAATTATTTTATGAACACATCTATCATCGATACTAATAATATTTTAGCTGAACTACAGAAAGGATGCCGAAAGTTGAGTCAAGGCTGCAAGGAACAGTTAACCATAGACTCAGTCATTCTTAAAAAAGTTCAAAAAACTAAAAACCGATCTGTTTAGTATGTACACAGACTATACAAAAGCTTACGCCTCAGTTCCCCATTCGTGGCTTGTAAAATTTTGAGAGATAAACAAAATCCATCCGACAATAGTAACATTCCTGAAGGCCTTGATAACTACCTGGACAACAGTGCTTAGACTAAGTTCCGCCACTGAAACAGTAGATACTAGCCCAATAAACATTCGGTGAGGGATCTTACAGGGAGATGCGCTTAGCCCTCTGTGGTTTTGTCTTGCCCTAACCCCCTATTTAATATATTAAACGCTTCAACATTAGGATTTTCATTAACAGATACACCAATCGAAGGACTATTTACTTTCGAAGGAGGATTTAAATCATCTGTTGTATATAGATGACATTAAGCTTTACGCAAAAAGTGAGGGTCAACTTCATGAATTAGCAAATCTGACAGAACAATTTTCAAATGATATTAAAATGGAATTCGGCATAGACAAAAGTAAAATAAATTGAATTGGAGCAGGGCAGAATTACCAACACCGACACACTTTAGGAAGAGAGGAGAACAGATACAACCATTAGATGAACAAGATAGTTATAAATACCTAGAGTACACACAATCATGACAGATTCACAAAAAGAAACTAATCAAAAATTAACACAACAATTTCAATACAGACTAAACACAATAATAATTCTGAAAACACAATTATATTCCCGAAATACAATTAAAGCGATTAACACCTTCGCTGTACCGTTTCTTACATATTCCTTTGGGATAATAAATTGGACCAAAACCGACCTCAATAACCTTCAACGAAAAATTAACATCACAATGTCCAAATTCCGCAAACACCACCCATCTTGTGTGCAGAGATTAACACTGCCGCGGAAAGAGGGAGGTAGAGGTTTAATTGATATTCTTAACCTACTCAACAGACAGATAAAAGAACTCAGACAATTCTTTTTTTCAAAAAGTGAAAACTCTATTCTCCACAAAGTTGTTACTCAAAACGACCAACAATTGACACTCCTGAATTTAAAAGTTAGGTCAGAACAGAAAAATGAAAAAATTACCGACGAAAGAACTAAGCTCCTAGAATGGACCCAGAAGTCTACACGGAAGACATCGCCAAGACTTATGCCACATAAATGTCGACAAAGAAGCGTCGAACGCGTGGTTAAATCGAGGTGAACTCTTCCCAGAGACTGAAGGGTTTATGCTTGCTATACAGGACCAGGTTATTGGAACCCAAAACTACAGAAAATAAATTATAAAGAAATAATAATGACACATGTAGAAGTAGCAATAGTTCTCCTGAGACAATTCAACATATTATCACAGGCGCGTGCAAGTCAATAGCCCAAACAGACACGATCAAGTAGCCAACGTCATACATCAGAAATTAGCTCATCAGTACAAACTCATACACTCCGTTGTACCATATTACAAGTATAATCCAGAGACTATATTAGAAAATCCCTCAACAAAACTGTATTTCGATCGCGGCATTTTTACCGACTTCACTTCAATAGACCAGACATTACACTTAAGATAAACAAAACTGCATATTTAATCGATATTGCTGTACCAAATACACATAATTTACAGACCACAATAGCAGAAAAGCTAACCAAAAACATCGAACTAAAAGATGAAATTAACCAAATTTGGCATCTGCAAAAAGTTACAACAGTACCAATAGTTTTGTCATCAACAGGAGTAATACCGAAACAACTTCACCAGTCTCTTAATTCTCTTAGCTTACCTCCTAGTGATATTAAACACATGCAGACTCGTGAGAAAGTTTCTGCAATGTGAATCAGAAAATCCTCATCAAAACTCAAATACGCTACCATCTTCCATACAATCTTCTGCGCGTGCCCGCACTTCATCTATTCAAACTGGTAATCACTTGGCTTAGGCCCGTATTATCGGCTCTTCCCGGCTAGCCGAGAACATAAAATGTATGTCTAAATAATAATAATTTATCATTTATTTCAGGTAACAAAGACCCATAACATATATACCTTATAGACTATCATACATATTTATTAAAACCAGAAAATATAGACTATTGTACACGAAGTGACGGCGTCGTAATGAATGTTGCAAACGAATTGGTTCACAGTAGCTAGTTATCTATAGGTACTAATATGTATTATAAAGAGGTATAATTTGTAAGTTTAGGCTTAGGGGGTATCTTGGGAACTTGACCCGATTCCAAAACATCTGCCACTAATGGGAAGCTACATTATCACCGAGTGGCGTAAGCTAAAACGTTTCTTTGGGATAATTTCCGACCAAACTGAAGCGAAGCCGCGGATAAAAACGAATCTAGAATATGAACGCAAAGGAGAATTTTGCTGCATAATAATATTTGTCTACTTATATGATGTAGTATCCTCATCCAATTTGTACTGTTTGTACCACCTCTCAAGGAAAGTCATGAAGTAACTTTTTATTTGCCAGAACCTACCTATAGCCACATCTGTGTGCTTAGCAGGTCAAGATGATCAAGAGGGTCTCGGAAAAATTTAAATATCTATCATATTTTGACCAACAGTGTTCTTCACAGTGAACATATTATGACTATTCATGTTCATTCCAGGCTACGGCGAAGTGAATGTAGTATCCCTGATCGCGGGTACCCATCGCCTACTGATCGCCGCCCGCTCATCCCTGTACCTGTTCGACTGGACCGTCGAGGGAGACAACGCAATGCGTCTACTAACCACCGTGGACATCGGTCTACCGGATAACGTCATCAATGAAGGGAAACCTGACTCTGAAGGACGATTTTGGGCAGGTATAACTTACAATTTAAACGGATTCATCTAGTCAAATTCTAGGTTTTTTTTTCGAAAGCACCATTTATAGGGCATGATCCACTTGACGAATGGCTTGAAAGGAGGTGCCGATGAGACGACGTGTAATAGAGAAGTATGGAAGAAGAAGGCAATGACGCGCAGATCCCAAATAAATTTGGATAAGGGCAGAAGAATGGTGACAGTCCATACGACGAATGGATGGTGGGCCGAAATATCTGCATAAATGTGTGTGTGCTTCGCTAAATGCCTATCCATTGCGTATCATCCCAAAACTCCTGCGCACAAGTCAGAGATATGATCACTTTCATAACACTACTCTAATATTTTAGGGTGATACAAAATAAAAGGGGAGGCCTTTGCCCAGCAGTGGGACAGAATAGGCTAATTCAAAAAGTATATATATACGTATTCATAGCTAATTAAAAAAACTGCATTTACTTCATAATGCTATCAATGTAACATACTGGGAAGGGGCCATCCATAAATTACGTCACACGAATTTCCTGATTTTTTTGCCCCTCTCCCCGCTGGTCTCATTTGTGAGACTCCCCCCTCCCTAGTGACGTCAAATATTTTGCAAATTTAAAAAATATGTGGTTGGAAATATTTTAAAGTTTTTCGTTAATAAGTCAAATGTCGTGCTTTAATGTGTCAGAATTTCATGTTCAGCGACAAAATTATTTATTCGCATCGCAGTCAGAGTTGCTTTTGATCGCCTCCCCTTACTCTAACTCTTACTCTAAACTCATAATTTGTTTTCCCAACAGGTACAAAAGGCCCTCAAACAGGAGACGACGTAGTCCCCGACAAGGCGACGTTTTATAGCTTGGAGCAGGAGAGCTTCACACATCCGCGGGTGCAGCTGCGCCCGGTGTCCATCTCCAACGGCATCGCTTGGTCGCACAACAACTCGGTGTTGTACTACATTGACTCGGCCACGCAGAAGATTGAAGCGTTCGACTTTGATGTGCAGAGGGGAGATTTGAGTACGTAATCCACTATCTGCCATTTTTCCCAACTATGTAGGTCGGCTTCCAGTCTAATCGGATGCAACCGAATTATTACCATTAGTATTTTACATAGAGCCTGTCTGACCTCCACAAATCAATTTTTGAGCGGTACTATTTCTGGTTGTTAGATTTTCTCGCTTCAGACTTCCCCTAACTACTGTCGAACATCTATAAATGACATCTGGGATCAATGGCCTAACGATGCCGAGTCATGGAGGATCTTGGTATATTATGATAGATGCTCACCTATTCACGGAATGATCTTGGCAAGCTACGACTTAAAAGACCGACCAGTGCGGTTGATACTACTGTTAGAGCCCATAGTTCTTTTGGTGCAAGACAATAGTCGAAACCTACGCAGCCTGTTTTTGTTTTCAAGAAAATTTCATAAATGTTTATCAGAAGGCCACTTCTGATAATATAATTCAAGCGTAAATGTAATTGTTTATGTTAACAGCTGGTCGTCGGACGGTGATAGACATAGCAATGTTGGGGTACGAAGACGCGATACCGGACGGCATGACTATAGACAGCCGCGGGGACCTGTGGGTAGCGCTCATGTTCGGCGGCACTGTAAGTATAGCTTTTATTATATCATCTTTGACGATATCACAAAGTTGCGAGAAACATCTGTATGAGGGACGCAAGGTGAGGCCTATACCCAATAGTGGGTGATCTAATGATTATGACAACATAACAGCACGAGTTGTAGTAGTTGAGTAATTATTGCGTTTCCGCCCTAAGGTTTAATGTCCAAAAAGTCTTGTCTAGTAGTTTGTCTGGACTTATATCTATATGTTATAGTCAAACTTCGAAGTTCCGGCGCTTTTAGGTTTGACAAGAAGTCTTAGTCAAAGTCCAAACAAATAGCGTGTTTTGGCCTTTGACTAACGAATTTATGTCTAATCCTCGGAAAGACCAACTTGGACAATCCAACACCGAAACTCAATACTAGTTTGGCTAGTAATTAACTTGACCTAAAGAACAAAGTCAATATTGAATATTTTGCAATAAGGCGTAGTCGACGAAGCTCCGCTGCGCGGGGCTCCTAATCTTGTTTGCAGGGTTTAAAGTAAAGAGTCGGGGTGGCCCGAGTCCTGAGTTCGCTTCGCTCGCTCTTGGATCCCAAGTTTTTTTTTGTTTTATTAATTATCTACTCCGTATGCCAAACTGCCAAAACCGTTTTCCGCTTTTTTTTCCAAACTCAGCTCCGGCAGCAATTTCAACTAACGGCGCTGGCAGTTAATTTGTAAAAAATAAGGTACTTCTAGATTTGCCTAAAAATACATCAGTCAAAGGCAGAAATTGGAATCTATTTTTGGGTTTTCCAAAAGGCGTTCGTCAAACCTAGAATAAACCAGTCCTTCCGCGAAGAGGCTACATATCGATCTTTGACTATAACGTCTATAACATACATCGGACTTCTAATAGCTTAGGATTCGCGCTTACGACCACTAAAACAAGGCTCTCCAACTCATTTCGTTATGTTTTCCTCACAGATATTACACATAGACCCCGAAACACGGCAAGTAGTGTTCGGTTACAAGCTCCCCGCCTCTCGAGTGACGTCAGTATGTTGGGGCGGGCCCAACCTGGACGAGTTGTTCGTGACGTCCTCACGCGACAACGTCGACAGCACCGCCGAGCCGCTAGGGGGCGCTATCTTCACCATACGAGGCACCGGCAGTCGAGGCAACGAGCCGCATATGTTTAGATTCGATAACGCTGATTATTACTGATCAAATTGTAGCTAATACGTATTTATTTAGATTTAATAAACCAGTTTTTACTCATTGATCTTAATTATGTATTCAGCCAGTTTTCTCTCACAGCAGGAATAAGCCCAATAAACAACCTTATTGTGACAAAAATAAAAATCACTGATTTTGGCAGACTTGTCAATGGTAACAACCCATTATCAACCATATAACAACGAAAATAAAGCTCACTGTATAATCAGAGGTCTAATTACTGTGAAAGTACTAATCACAGCAATTTGCTAAACTGCAAATGGCTGGATCGATTGTCATTAAACCAAAAGAAAAATAAACCTACGAGAGTGCAAAAGCGTGCTCAAAAATAAAATTACCAATAACCTGTTTTGCTGATACAGCAACTTTTTAATTGCCATGTCACAAAAAAAATTGGACTTGATAATATATACAAGTTTTTAAATGTGTAATATTCAATTAAAATAAACGGGTATCTGCTAATTGCATCGATTTCCCTTTTACGAAACGGGCGATAAAAATAAATCCTTGGGAAAGGGTTAAGCACGTATGTGCAGAAAGGCGAAGTTAATTGCCTTAGGCATTTGTCATTAACAAGCATCCAGTACCTACCTTATTTTCTAGGAAGTTTGAATATTGCCCATGGTTTCAGATTTCAATCAAAATTATCTGGCTCGATAGATTCTTTTTCGTAATTATTATTCTTACTGACCAAGATCCCATGAACGGCAGACCTACGTCATTATGTAAAAGCTGAAGCTGTTTCTGTGGAAGTATCTTACTATACTATAGGTAATTAAAGAACTGTTCTTTCCCACTACCAGACATCATTGAAGGTCACTTGTGGTGCGAGCGAAAGGTAAGGGAAATGTGTACGTCATGCGGCGGCTTGGAAAATCGCTTCAAATAATTGTCCAAGTAATATACATAAAATTCAAACTTAATCAAATGACGTAAGTTACTTACAATTTAACATATTGTAGTTTAAAGGTGCCTGGCGAGGGTTTTCCACCACACTAAGTGTCTGGCTTCTATCTTTTGACAAGAAGCATTCCAACAATGAGATTTCTAGGAGAGTACAACTCGGATGGGCGGCGTTTGGGAAACTGGAACATATTTTGCGGTCTGGCAGTCACAGGATCGCCCTCTATCAGAGATTTAATAAATAAAAATAGTTTTTGCAGTGATTTATTGTATTATGCAGGAGTAGAAACTTTTTCTTGTATGGTACCCCCCTGACTAATCACTAACCAATAATGACGTAACATATGGCATGTATTTCCTAGGCAATCAATATTAGATTTTTACACATGTGCATCTTAACGCTAATTAACACTAATGGTGCCCTGCATGTTTTAATTACCTTTAAGTAAATTATATGACTAAAAGCGGAACAGCATAGGTGTAATTCATAGGTGAAACACACTCTCAGACCTACAACCAAAAAGAGAATATCAATCATGTTTTTATCACTGTGGTGTTTTGCTGCGATTTATAATTTATATTGTATCACACCGGCTGCTTTATATAATGTAAGTGTTTCGGTAATTACTATAGATTTAGTAAGAGGCTAATCACGCTATGCACGTAATTTTTTAAAGAAGGACAAATAAGCATTGGGACTGGCCATTTAGGCACCACCCATTCGAATAGAAATGGGGTCGTGGGTACCAAATTAGAGGGTGTTCGTGTCTCTAAACCGTCCTCATGGGTCAGTTAGCATAAGATCAGGTGCCTATTTAATAAAGAAAATAAAAATTAAAAACTTTTCCTCCCAGGTGAAATACCTATCATCCAACAACTTCACCACATTTGAGTACACGAACCTGACGTTCACGCACGGGGAGAGCCCAGTATGGGACCATGACAATGGCGTACTGTACTGGGTGGACGTACTCAACCAGGACGTGTATGCGCTGAACTATGCTACCAGGAAGCATAAAATAAAACATATCAGTAAGTACCTGATGGTTGGTAAGTTTAGCCCCCTGTCAAGTCAAGGTCAAGAAGCATCCTTCATTTTATCCATTGTTGGATTCCATGATTGGACGGACGAGTCCTGCATTGGAGACCACGTATCGACAAACGTAGCGTGAGATGCCCGCAGTTAGAGGAACGACGAAAGGTTCGAGTCAGCTGGTCAGACTAGATGCAAAAGGCGGAAGTTACGGTGTTATGGGGCAAGTTAGGAGAGTACTCTGTCCAGCCGTGGACTGTAATACCCTGACTTGATTGATTGATGATAGGGCGGTAGTGGCCGAAAATCTAAACTGAGATTAGCCAAGCACTCAGGACGAATAGTGCATAGTGTGTATACCCAGGTGCACTGTCCAATACGAACGGAGAGATCAGGCGCAATGCCAACAGCCCAGTAAGTGGGGTAGTTACGGCTAAATAAAAAAAAATGACACCATCTTGCAGATTATGGTGAAGTGAACATAGTCATCCCAGTGCACAACAGCAGTCGTCTCCTAGTTGGCGTCCGGAATGAGCTACACCTGTTGGACTGGACGAAGCCCGGGGACTCCGCCCTGAGGTTCGTGGCGGCTTTCGACCAGGGCCTGCCCGATAACATACTTAACGAAGGGAAAGCGGACGCGTTGGGTCGGTTTTGGGGAGGTAACTAGATTAAATCCTACAATGTCTTTGCTTGATACATCTTCTTCGTCTTGACTTGAGCTATCAAGTTTCTTTGAGTTCACGCAAAAGAAACGTCTAGCTTGTTTAAAAACCAAAACCAAGGGAGGAAATGTAAAAGTTACCATAGTTTCAATGGAAGAAAGAGAGGAAGCTATACAGGCCGATTAGCGCTATCTCTTTTTCGCAACGTCACAGCGCTGGCTTCAACATATACCACTTTTTTTTCGGCAACTGCTTCAATGTTATAAATATAACCTATTCCTGTCCATGCCAGGTACAAAAGGTCGTCAGAAGGGCAACGAAGTAGTACCCGACGAGGGATCCCTATACAGCCTGGAGCCGCCCCACTTTGTGCCGCAAGTGCAACTGAAACCGGTGTCAATCTCCAACGGGCTGGTGTGGTCTCTGAACAACACCATACTGTACTACACAGACTCACTTTCGAGAAGGATTGAAGCGTTTGACTTTGATTTAGAGAGGGGACACATTAGTAAGTTTTTTTCATTAAGTTGCCTGTGCTTTGGAGCGGAGAGTACTTCTCCGCTCTTCCCGCTGCGATGGACAGAAAGCCTTAATCGGTTTCACCAAAATGGAGATGAGTGGGACGAAAAGGAGACGTGCAGTATTCAACAAATCACAGGAGAAATGAGAAAGTTCGCGAGGGAGACCCCTCGCCTAACCATTCAACTCGTCTTCGTTTTGGTGGAAACCAAGCCTGTCAACATTGTTTTATTCTATCTAAAATGTTAATATAAATTTTGCTTTGTTTAAGGCAAACGCCGCACAATCCTGGAAATAGATGAGTACTGGGATAACGACGTTATAGCTGATGGCATGACTATTGACAAAGATGGATTTATCTGGATCGCTCTCATGTTCCACGGCTGCGTAAGTATAATTTTTATTTTATTTATTCAGGGACAATAAATAGCTACAATATGTGTGTTGGAACAGAGAAAAGATGATCTATGTATTTAAAAATCAATTACTGTTCGTTTGTCTCGCTAAAACTCAGAAACGGCCGATTTTGATGAAATTTTACGCAGTTGATCTCCATAGGTCAGGGATGGTTTATAAGGTAGTAGGTAGGTAGTATAAGCTTTTAGGTCATCAGCGTTACAAGAAACTTAGTATCTTTAAAACATTTGTCTATGTCATTAATATATACCTAAGATAAACAATAGTGGTCCCAAGATTGAACCTTGTGGAACATCCAAAGTTATATGCACTGCATCAGACTGAAGACCATTCACGACAATCCTTTGTATTCTATTTTTAATATAGGATGAGAACCAGCGAAGCAAATTTCCGCGTAAACCATTAAACGCAATCTTATCCAGTAGGATTACATGGTCGATGTTGACAAAAGCTTTTTTGAAATCTGTATAAACCGCGTCAACTTGTAATCGCCTGTCCATGTTTAAAAAATTAAATAAGTATTTACCAGGAGTATCTTAGCTTTATAACATACTTTTGCTACTAAGCAAAAATAGTTTTGTTACATACTCTCCCGTTTCTTTACAAACCAAACGAGTTATAAGAAAATTAGGTGACTTCTTATAAAGTTACTATTTAATAAGATGATGAAACAGGACTTCTTCCTCTTCCGTGACAACTAATATTGCCACGAACTGGCAACAGCACTCTCGAATATTTTTCTTTTTTTTTCTGTTGTGATAGTGTTGCGTTAGTGCCCATTTACGGAGACGCGGCGCGTCGGGCGGCGCGTTGCGTGGGGCGTAGCGCGGCGCGGTGCGCGTTTTTTCCGTTTACGGAGAGGCGGCGCGTGCAGCAGCCCGCTTTATCACACGCCCAAACACGATGTTATTTACGGAGACGCGGGCCGTGCACCGCCGCGGTGAACGCCGCGGGCGACGCGGCGGTATCATCGGCCATATGTTGTATTTGCGCGTTTGCGCGTGTGACGCCGCGTGCACCGCGGCGGTGTCATCTGCGGGCAACGCTGCATTTCAAGCAAACGCGCATAAAAACGCTTCTCCATAAACGCTCTCATACATCGCCATATGTTTGAATTGAAAGCGGGCCGCGCCGCACAACGCGCCGCCCGACGCGCCGCGTCTCCGTAAATGAACACTTAGATCACTATAGTCTGTTTTTTAATCTCGGAGACTAAATTGACAAGTGAAAATGTCAAAACTGACTTAAATGCTATTGAAATCTATATTCAGTTTGCCATTTGTACTTGACAATTTAGTCTCCGAGATTAAAAAACAGACTTTAGTCCTTCCAAAATTATTTTCAAATGTTATATGGCGTCTCTGTCAAAATCATAGTGATCTATATTTTCTGAACAGTAAGGTTGCTTTTGTAAACTTCTGTTGTTATTAAGGTCTAACTTAAGCCTCATTCCCACCACAGATTGTCCGCATCAACCCCGACACACGACAGATAGTGGAACGCTACAAGCTACCAGTTACCCTGACCACCTCCCTGGCATGGGGTGGTCCAGATTTGGCCGACCTAATAATCACCTCATCACGAAGGAACATGAAGGCAGACCAACTGAAGCAGCAACCACTGGCTGGCGCACTGTTTGTGCTGCACAATGTGGGAACCAAAGGAGTTCCAACGAATAAGTTTGTTTTTAGTCATGCTGATGAATATTAGTTGGTTTCTGAGTCTTGGATAGGAAATTATTAGTGTTAAAAATGGTTTAAGGAATATTGAGCCGCCGTTGGGATTTGGGACCTTCGGCTCAACGCTGAAAGTTCAACATCCAACAGCACGTTCTGTCTCTCTTACGTTGATATTGTGATGTGTTGTCGTTTCGTGATAAAACATTGAGTTCCATTTCAGTGACAGATGTGTCACTTGTTGTGTTAAGTAAGAAATATGCCTTTTAGAACTTTATTTGTTTACTTTTAAGATGTTGAACAACAATAAGGCGGTTCACCCACTGAAGATGCGTCCCGCCGCGGTGCGCGGAGCGACAGATAACGCGCGCGGCGACGGAGGCGCAGATCTGCCTTACTTAGCGGTGTAATTTGCTCCCCCGCGCGGTGATGCAGATTACGACGACCTCGCGCTAAATAAACTCATATGTTCACTGTGTTGTCGATCGTCGTTGTCGTCATTTTGGTTTTTGTATACAAGAATTAAAAGACACTGCGTCCATAGAAGATTTTGGGTACATCCCTATTTACGATCGAGATCTATAAATGGATCATTTACACTGAATTACAAAGACTTAAGAAAATATGAAGATAAATTCTTTAGCTACACACGTATGTCAACTGCATCTTTTGATTATTTATTAAGCAAAATTGATTTATTATCTCCTCCCATTTCTTAACTTTTTGTATACGGTCACTTTATTCTTTGCTTTTCATATCCCAAATTGCAGGGCGTTGCTCAATTTCATATATAAATTTGTCTACGTCGAGATCCATCGTGCAAACGTCTTTATAGTATCAAATCACGCCCGGGACTGCGGAGCCGGTGTGTCATATCCCGCGGCACGCCCCGCGCTCCCGCGCATTTCCGCGTCGGCAGTGTGTTGTGCTAAGCGTGATTTCTATATAAATTGAGATACTTGCATACAATGGTAAAATCTGCCATCACGCGCAACGCGACGGAGCGCGGTGCAGTGGGTGGAGCGCCTAATTGTGCTTTGTTTAATAAAAGATATAAGTTATAATAAAAATGTGTTACCTAGACCTCCTCTTAACAACCGTTTACCTTTCCTGTAGATGGCTTATTTTAAGAACGATTAATTAGTAAAATAAAACAACGTAATAATTATTAATGAAATAATTTATTAGAGCACATGAATACAACCAGAGTAATGTAACAAGAGACTGTATAACATTTTAGACTCTATCAATAAATAACACCTAAACAACATAACGCCACATGACAACAGCGAGGAGTGACTAGAACTGTGACCACATCACACATGCCAACAACGTGGGAACATTACTGCTTCTATCATTTATTTAACAAGATTCATTTTATTTTCAAAATAGTCGAATTTTAAAACGTCTAAGTTATCGAAAATTTTAATTCGATATATTATTTTATTAAATAGTAAAATTTTAAATCATCGAAAAATCTTGAGATTCCCACCAAAAATTATGTAAAGATGCGATTTTGTACAACGCTACTTACCATCTAACAAATAGATCAAATTGCATGTGTTACAATAACTTCGTTTAGGCACATTTTTTCTCATAATATACAAAGAATATTGTAATTAATGAACGATAAAAAGCTCTATTAAACTGACTTAACATGTTAACTTATGTATAACCCATACGCACATATACTATATACACACTTATGTATGTATAATTTGAAATTGCTTAAATTCCTCCTCACAGAGGTATCAAAAGTTTTAATAAGTAGTAAGATAGATAACAGATGTAGAACAACGAAACTACTTGTTTGCATTATCGTTAAAAAAATAATCTTGTTGGTTTTGACTCCTTTTCCCTCTATACAATCATTTATTGAAGGGTGACTGGTAATTAGTGACCGATACTTAAACACGTGATTGTACTCATGATAACAAACAACTTTCCCAAAGAAACATTTTTTTTAAATATCCGACAGGTCACAGGCGCGCGCGTGCGAATTTCATACGGCTGTTATGTTATTGTGATAAAAGTGTGTTTAAAAAAAAAGATTCTTTGGGAAAGTTGTTTGATATCATGAGTAGAATCATGTGTTTAAGTATCGATCACTAATTACCAGTCACCCTATATACAATATGCGTCTACAAAACTACATTGGTGGAATATATTTTTAACTTATTTTCTGGCTTAAAATATATAAGTAAGTAGGTATGTATGTCTATTAGTTGCATACCTCTCCTTAAAAAGAGCTAACGACAGATAAACAATTCCACTCCCATATTCCGTAAATATAACACCCCTTAGAGTAATTGACACCAACTCAATCACCCTCTATTCACTATACAAGATGTAAAACAACTCTATATTCTCTATGAACGGATACTCACGGCAAACTCACCACTCACACGTCACACGTAGTCATGTAAACTATCAACTATTCGATATAAGAGCACTGGCAGTGGTGTGGCTGTCCAAATACTACGAAATACTAATTGTACTACATTCCTTTTTTTTACTTTAAATGGGACTCGTTAGGTTTTATATATGTCACTTCATCTCGGAGAACAAATGGCTTTTAAGACTCTTTGGTAGGATTCTTGCCTAGTTTAGAAGTCAAACGTAGATTATATAAATTGTCTCTGTTGTACAACTAAATTGTAGTTTGGTTTTTGTGTACAAAAAAAAACCTTTACAAGAGATCGCTCAATTGACATGTTTTGTCACATTAGTGCAACCATGACTGAAATTTTACTTGACAACACCAAAATATTGCATTGTCCCATCTTCAGCGAGCCCCCATATCTTTTTAAATATGTTGAAAATTCAGCAAACCAGTGAACACACCAAAATCTTACGCGATAACTTTTTATATTATACCTACTTTATATCGATATTGATGTTTTCCGTATTTGTGCCTATACATATAACCCTCTACACTTTACATATATTGCTAGGATAAGGATACCTACATCGGTATCCAGGTAATATATGTATATTATATTTGGCTAGCTAACATTAAACAATAATAGTGTCTAATGTTTAATTTCTAGTATTGATAATATTCCGTCACATAAATTCCTCATACTTATTATTTAAGTAGATAATTAATAACCATAAAACAATAACATATTAAAAATAATTATTATGAGCAAACGTTAGGACGTCGTTGCTTTCAACATAATTATATTTTCTATAAGTGCAAATAAGAACGTCGCATATGTATAACATTGCTAAATTATTTAAAATATATCAATCAACAAATAATTTAGTTAGTTTCAATCGGAGCCCATTACTAAACGTGTTTATTTTAAAAGAGTGCGTATTAAAATAATTATTAAACCTAAAAGTTATTTTAATATGCATATTGGTAACAAACCCGTTTACATACATTTAATTAAACTTTTCTATATTTCCCACATCCATTTTTCACTTTTTTTTTTATTGAAACCCGGCAATCGTCTACCCTAATCACGACGAAAAATATTTTTAGATAAGTAATTAGATTATAATTTGAGAAAATATCACAAATATATTATCTACCTCTAACGAAACTATTCCCAATAAATATCCCGCGTGGAGAGAGCTGTAAATAATCACTAACAATAATATCACCGTAAACTTAATTGTTGAATGGAACTAGACTTGTTTCATTGGTCTATTTTGACGTACACTGGGTCCGCGTGGTGGATATTACAGCGCTCCCTCTCATAGAGAGGAGACCTGTGGGCCAGTGGTGGGAACGTTATAGTAGGATTATGCGCTGGCGGTCCTCGCTGAAGATACTCTTATTTTTCTACATCGTTCTCTCGTATAATCTCAACATGAATGATGTAATCTTGTAAAAATATTTAAATTAAAAAGAGTGTCCATGGTGTTTTTTGCCCATTCTTCTCCATAGAGATCTACGCTTTGGAATGGGCAACTACAGTTGCTTTCACAAGTCATTATGCCTTGTGACTGGGACTGTAAGTTTGTCCTTTTGTTTCTGACATTCTAATTTAAATAAATGCTTTGAGTTTGAATTTGAACATTGACCTTAAGTTCACAGTTTTTGTTCATTAAAATCACCACTACACTGGTTTATACAATGCAAGTTTTGGTATTCGACATCTTGCATCATACAATTGAAAATATCAATCGATTTTAGGTTCTAAGACTAAATCGGATAAAATCAAAGGTCGATTATCACTGGCACGGACAGCCAACAAGACTAGTTCCATATCAACATAAATACACACTAATAAGTATAAGCTACCTTAACATTTCAAATGGCGGCACTGCCATCGTCGCCCCTTTCAGAGGCTCTCTCATCCAATTCCTTTACATCATTTGTCAGCTATACCCTGGGCGCGACGAGACCACTCATCATGTCAAAGGTATTGCCGTCGGGTGCCACGGTCACGTCACCGTTGGCAGTACTAACGACCAGCCATCCTGCTTCATCCAGTCCCTTTATTGTGCCGTCCACTGGGGTCACATCTTCCTTGCTTTTCACGCGTATAGATTCGCCACTGAAAGGAAAGACATATTTAGCATTTTATTAGGCGTAATTACAAATTGGAGGTTCAGAGATTGATTTTCTAGATACCTACGAAAGCATATCCATTTACACAGTTCATCCATCGTTTCTTAGGTCTTTCCGCATTCGTACTCGAAACTTTCCTCACATTTTCCTCATTCCTCCGCATCACATGTTTCTTTTGACGTGAATTTGGAGAAGTACCGAGGCTAACATAGACGCGCGTGGGCGTGGCCTAGCAGAGTCTAAAAATAGACATAAGAAATTCCCTTTTAAATACGAATTACTGCCAGCCGATTGTTTTATACAATGTCAAATTAAATTAGCTAGCGAAACTCTCTTAATTAGCTAGTCGTGATGGTTATCGATACCTAACACAATATTATCGTCTTAAACAAAAATCTGTTGGAATGATAATCCAAAAAGAACTAATCATCTGCCTAGCCTTCTCCCAATCGCAACATAGCCCAATCATAACAACTCAAAAATCTACAAACGACAGCCGGGACCAACAGCTTAACGGGCCTACCGAGGCAAGGAGGAAACTCGGTAGGTAGTTGATGGTTCACCATCCACGGACCGACCTAGACAAGCGCGGCTTAACCTTAAATATCGATCTATGCGGCTGTTATTATTTAGTCACGAAACAAAGTAAGAGAACTAATTTCTCTAATTTGTGTTTTATTACTAACAATAAAGTTCTGCTACTCACGTATGCAACCAATACTGGTAATACTGT
This sequence comes from Noctua pronuba, assembly GCA_905220335.1. NCBI lineage: Eukaryota > Metazoa > Arthropoda > Insecta > Lepidoptera > Noctuidae > Noctua > Noctua pronuba. The sequence goes on from LR999914.1 coordinate 7,961,600, forward strand.
TCGAGGAAGGCGTCGATCCCGCCGTCAGTGCTCATGTACTCGAGGATGCGCTCGAGTTGCGAGCAGTACCGCGCCAGGAAGCGCTCGATCGACATCGGCGTGAGGGACGTACCGTGCGTCTTGTTGTGCTCCGTTATTATGTCGTTCAGGCAGATTGTCGGCACACTGTTCGATATGTTTACACCCGTACCTGAGAATTTATGTTTACTTTGAATGTTTTTCATGGAATTTCGAACTACTAAAAAGAAGTAATTTGAGATTTTTATTTTTAGAGCCGAAACAGACTTACTGTATTTGAGTTTGGCCGATTTATTTTGAGTTTTAATAAATCGAATGTGTGAACTTTACCTATATTAACGTAGACTTGATCGCCGATACAGTTGGCAGTCGTGATGGTGCCTCCAATTTTCACCTCGCGGCCGAAGTAAATGTCGTTGGGCCACTTTATCCTATGAAGTAAACGATCATATTATAAAAGGAGGATGAGGGATTTTGGGGTAACTGATACCAGATGATTCACTCGAATGAATCTGCATTTGATTTATTTTATTAAATTACACAAATTAATATCACCAAACGTCTATCTGATCGATTCACTAAGAATTCATTTTTCACTTTCGATTTTTTTTCGTTTGTGTATGTTTCATTTATTCTTTTTTTTTATAAAAAAAAAAACAAAACCTAAAGCGCTTGATATCGTGTGAATGAAATAGTAAAACTGGTTTACCTAATATCCAAATGTTCATAGGCGGGTTGTGACCGTATAGCCCGCACAGCGGCCAGTGCGGCGGCATGCTGCACCAAAGGTAAACACGGCGATATCTTCAGCCACACCTAGAACAGAATATCACTGGTAATTTACTTCTGGACTGCAAGCGGTCAAGGCAACGACTGTCGCCAGCAGGCTCACAGTAACCAGGGGTCCCAGATTAATCTATTGATAGTGGGACGAGAGTTAAAACACTGCCCAAAAAATAGGGAATGCGCTAGAGTGAGTAAGTAAGTAAGAGTGGGTCTAGTGAGGTGCAATAGTACAATATTCGTTAAATATAATGTATGTGGCTAGTGAAGGACTAATATTCGATGGAGCAAATGCGCGGATGAAATAGACCGCGTAAGCGCGTGACGCCCTCTAGCTAGATGGACTGACGACCTTGGTGGCTGGGACAGAGTGGGTGCGGAAGGCGTAGGACAGTGTGATGTGGCGCAGCTTGATAGTGGCTCTGCTGTCCAGCTGTGGACTGTGACCACCTAAGTTGTGTGTTGTGCAGTGGTGCAGTAGTTACCTGCAGCGACATGGCGGCCTGGCCGGGCGGCGTGATCCACACGTTGCCGCCGCGGCCCCGGCCGGCCGCCTGCCGGCGTGCTACGGAGCCCACGCCGTGCGCCAGTGGAGAGCTCGTCACGTGCATCGTGCTCGCCATCACATCGGAATACACCACTAGGCGCCCCAGACTTGTCGAAGTTAGGTTCTAGAAAAAAAGCGAAATTTTAAATTATACAGGCCATTGTTTAAAGTAATTGGGCAAACTTCATAGCCGTTCCACAAGAGGCCAGTCAAATTTAAAAGAATTATTGACTAGAAAATTATCTTTACACACACGTGTGTAATATAAGCAAAATACTCATCTCAAAATAATCTAGAGAACTGGAGAAATATTTGGGAACTCATTACAATTTAACCTGAAGTGAAAGTCATAAAAGTTGTAGCTGATACTCACATCAAAATACTCTACCGTGGAGAAGTGCTCGGGGCACTCGTAGACGTGCACGGGCAGGAAGGCGGGGCCGGGCGGCTGCAGCGGCGCCTCGCCGCGCAGGCACCACTGCACGCGCACGTCGCCCAGCGCCTGCACGCGCGCGCCCTCCACCAGCGGGCACGCCTCCACGAGGCGCAGCTTGTGCTACGGCCATCAAACAAGTTATCAACGTGACTTATGTAGGTAGGGAACTAACAAGGGTAGACAACACGCTCGGAATCTTCTGTCATTGAAGAACGTAACCTTAGTACTCGTACACGTAAACGCCGCTGAAAATTAGAGCATGGTGTCACAGAATTATGCTGAACAATAGCCCTTTTGCGTGGATGTGACGCAAATGGTTTTTATTTTGTTTCTTAACTGGATAGCCTACAACAAGCTACTGACAGAGAGTTAATCTCAGAGGAGAACTGACTGCATAACTCGCAACTGCCAACACAGACAACTGCAAGTTGCCATTATTTTAGTGTGGATGGCAATTTCATTTTTTTTTATGCAGGCTTCATAACAGACGCAGAAAAATGTGTATTGTGTAAGGAATGTTTTAAGCAAATAAAAATTATTCTATTCTATTCTAAGAATTTTTTTTTCGAAATTTGGTTTTCTGTAAGAAAACCCAATTCTGGGTTAAGCTCGCCATTGTACATAAGCTATATTATTGCAATTTGTATGTATATTTTTTTTGTTGTTTTGTGTGCAATAAAGAATAAGAATAAGAATTGTTTACTTAGTTTTTTTTCTTTCCAAAGAAATTTATATTGAGCAAATATCGCGTATTTTTTATATTTTTTTGAGACAGAAAATTCCGAGCAACACAACATGCAACATCGATAGAAAAAATCAAAGGTCAAAATATTCACATTGAAATTGATGACGTTTAGCTTAATTTGCGTTTGTTCACTAAGCACGGTTGAAATGTATGTAACTCGGTGACCGAAGCGGTGATTTTAGATAAAATTCATATCGATTCTAATGTTATGGATTATTGACTTCTATCGAATGTTGAGATATGTATGAATAGCTGTGAAATAAGAGGTGATTAATAATATTAATATGTATTTACATAAAAACTGTGATAAAAGAAAAAAGGTTGGAAGCGATTTGCGTGCACATTATAATAATACCAAAAAACATTGTGACCATTAAAATAAATGCATAAAATAAAAGCTTAATTTAATTGAAATATACATTAGTTTTAAGAGTGAGTTTTATAATTACATCAGAAGAGGTATAGAAACAGAAAATTAGGCCTAAAATCTTGGACTAAACTGATTTCCATGGCCACTAAGATGTTGCATTTCAATTTCTAAAATGTTACAGCAGTTAAAGGGCCTCTAAAATGTAGCTTATGGTGTGCTCACTCTTAAAACCGTGCGTGGTAGCATCGTAAGTAGCAACAAGTGCGCTGAAGCTGTGCGTCTCACCGGGCATCACACGGTCAGGTGGCCGGGGCCGGCCGCACGCTTCGGCCACGCCGCCTACCGGGAACACGTGTCACTATCGTATACACAGGGTGACTGTGATGGACTCATGACGACAAGCATTCTGTATTCTACGCACTCGCTGGTATTTGTCTTTACAATTTTTAGAACCCTATGATATCCCTAGCGCTATTGGATTTGAAACGTTCAGATCAGCGCCGAAAGCAGCCCTACGATATCCCTAAGCAATTGTTATTATTTGCAAGTTCAGCTATCTTTTCATACAGCTTGTGAGCGTATATTCTTTGTTTTAACAAGATGTACACAAACGAACAAACTCCATAATATTGTTCACAATAAAACTTGCATTAATTTGAGTTGATTGAGTTCTATTGATATCATTAATGCGGCCTTGAAACGCTCTCTCGCAGTGCTAACAAATTATTCCTGTGTCTAGAATACACAATGCAGTATGACTCAAATGATCTACCATATCCTTAGTAATGTCCATAAATGAGGGTGTTTCTACTAAGCTGACACGTGACAGAATCCAAGAGATCGTTCAAACCTAGTATACATAACCTCTAATGTATGCAAATATGCTCATCACAAATGATGTTTATCTACTCTTACTTCTTAGTAGTCGTTTAGGGGCGACATTTATATTTTGATAAGCAACGGTTTGACTTAAAGAGGGGTTACTGGTGTGTTTTTTTCCTTTCGAGTCTTATTTGGTAAACAAATGGTAATCAGCCTATAAAGTTCCTATTGCTGGGACATAGACCTTTATATGAGCGGTCTACCTCGTGAACCCAGTGAGCCAATGTCTTCGATTTTTTGGTTCTAGGGCATCCTGGTTTCCTCACGATGTTTTCCTTCAACGTTTTGACAGCAGTGGTAGTGAAATGATTACACCAAGTAAACTGCTTGCCTGGGTTAATAACTTGTGGCCAACACGGCTCTCACAGCACGAAAATCAAGTGTTTTTGTGGAAAACACACCCCTAGGTTAAGTATTAACGTCTTTGTTTTTACCCGACTGAGAAGGGTAATGTTTATCTCACCACATATTTCTTTACCAAACAAGGCAAGTAACGAAAAACCCACTTTATTGTATTGTTTATTTTATTTTATTTTTGGCCAATCATATGATTTCTAAGTCTAATATTTGAACTGCCCATCGGGACGGAAGATTACGCGTTATCAATGCCCATTGAGTAGCTAAGTATAAGTCATTTGTTTTCCTAACACATTAGTGTATCAAAATATAAATATCAATAATCAGCAATTGCTACATTGATGGTGATGCGAAATAAACATATACAGTGATATTAATGGGACAGTAGAACAAGGCCTTACCACATGGTTTCCTAAGAAGAATCCTCTGGTGTAGTCTATCTGGGTGAGTTCTTTGGGCTCCTTGACGTGAAGTCCGAGAATGTCGCCGAGGATTTTGTGAATGATTCCTAGACGAGCCTCGTTGCTCTTCATGCCTTCGTCTCCTAAGTAGTCACTGGGGTCCGCTTCTAAATGAATCTAGAAAAAAAATACACGTCATTTTTATTATCCTTTTATTCTATTGATTTTATTGCAAGTTCAGAAGAGGGGATGTTTATTCATAATCATCATTCAGCCAAAAGACGTCCATTGCTGGACATAGGTGTCCCCACGTTGCCACAACTATCGGCCTTGCACCTCTCTCGTTTAGTGATTCCTGTGACCTTCCCCAGACAATATGCTGATTGGACCATTTAGTGATTTTACAAAATCTTTGGACACAAACCTGTGAGAAGATAGCAATGCCTCTGTTCGTGAGGTCGGTAGCTTGCAGCAGCGAGGGCGTGCGCCAGGTCTCCTCGGAAGCCAGCACCTGGATGTCCAGCTCGTGACCCGGATGCCCCGTGTATTTGGACGGTCTACACATAATGATACTGATGTAGAACTGTTCTGATAGAGAAAGGGCGGTGGAGAGCCTTTCGTATGAGAAATTAGAAGATAAATCGCAATACTTGGTGTTTTTTTTTTTGTTTTGTTATGTGTACCGTGTTTTTGGAACATCTTGGACTTTATGTTATATGTATAGAATATTCAGCTCGTAATTTATTTTACCGCAGTTATGTTAACATAGTCTCAATAAAAATAAAAATATTTATGTTAAAAAACTTGGCTGTTTTGGCAATGCCAAGTTTTCAGCATTACTTTTATGATGGAACGACTCCTTCTCTCCTTTTTCTATACGAAAGACTCTCTAGTACCAAAACTATTTAGACAACTTGCGACGCAGCTAGTGTATTTATAATAATTGCTGTTGTTGCAGTTCTAAGTCACAGAGTATTTACTGTACGGAAACTTTACTTCCTACACTCAGTGTCATAAGGACCAACAGACGCATAGAAACACGTATACACCGTCCACTTTGTCTTGAAAATACAAGTTCCGTATTATTTTGATTGTTTCAAAATTTAAATAAACACATATAACACACATAAAACATTCAATATTCTCCTGATTTATCAACAACTTTTACTATGGGACCAATCCTGAAACCGCGAAAACATAAATGTATGTAGCAGCAGATTTTTTCACTATTTCCGGATTGGTCCCATTTGTAATTGGAGTAATTGTTCATAATGATAAAACAATCAAAAAATAAATTCAATAATAACTTGTAAAGTCAGATTTTTCGTGAAACAATGGTGCGTGTTCCATGGTGACGGGTACTAGAATTTATATATCTGAGCATCAATCTATGTCTAAAAGCAAATTCACTAGGTAACTAAAATAATGTGTTCCGTGAATCGCCCAGAGACAATTCACTGTAGTTTTTATTTGGTTACAAATGAGGTAAGTTTGTTCTTGTCTTTTGGCGCAAGGTCGAGTTATAATACATTTCACTACGTCATAAGTTGTGAGTGGATATTTATTATAATAATGTAAATGACATTCCTTGCAATGTGTTACTTCTAAGCTACAATTAAGTATGTAGGTATTAGCCATAGTCCTTCTTCAGCCGCTCTATCAATAATTTACGTAGCTCAAATTGTATAATGCACTCATTTAAAGTTGTATAAAATGTAAAGTTATGTATATTATAGAAAGACAACACATCTACACACACACATGCATATTTTTTGTATAACAAACTCAAATTAAGCATTAAAAAAATTAAAAATAGATTGTTCTTTTAAAAATAAATGGTCTGTCCTATGTACTCATCATTCGTGAAAATAGCACTGCTTCCAAATCAAACACTAATAATATCTCAAGGCGTAAAAATGTGTCATAACATGAGGACTGAGAATTAAAGAACTTCTAAGTCAATTAGTATGTTTTGCGTACCGAGACATATTATTTTCCTGACTTGCTCTGTAAATTGATCAAAATGTTATTTATAAGCACAATATTTATTTGAGAACAAAGAATAGTAATCAAATGGAGAGACAATACTTTCTTCTACTTGTTTCACGGCACTACGAAAACTGAGTGATGACCTTAAGTAGAATCAATAGTATGGTCATTAGTACTCCATTTGCTCACTACTCTGTGTTTGAAAGAAACACATATCACACACACAGAATGACATCAATCAAATAAACAAAAGATGGTCTTACTGTCTATCGCTTTCAGTGGAGAACTGTTTCTTGGCAGGAGAGGCTTGGTAGCAGAATATGTGATGCTTCATCTTCACTGACTTCCACTTTTCGTAAGTGAATTGTACTATTTCATTCTCACGAACCTGGAGAAACAAGAGGGTAGTTTGTCTTTTTATTTTTATTATAATTTTGTAATAAAAACCTTTTTACCTTTTTTTGTTTTGTCCTGTGCGAGACTAATAAATTCTTTTTCCTTTTAGTTGCCAAAATAATATCCTCTTTATCTCTCTTATTTTGCTGTCCCCGACAGGGTCCATACTGACAATGTCTTTATAATCTTACTTAAATTGACAATGTGGAATGCAATATAATATAGTGAGTATCATTGTCACACGTACCTCAGCAGTCTTATAATACGGCAGCACGGTATGCAGTAGATCAGAGCAGAGCGCGAGCAACCTGCCGCCCGCTAGTAAGTGTGCTAGCAGCAGTGGCGCGGCTCGGCCCACGCAGCCCGCCACGGCCACGAGCGCGGCGCGGCCCCGCCACGCGCCTCCCTCCAGTGCCTCGCGAGACACCACGTATAACGTATACCTGGTATTTGAAGCAATGATATTTATATTATGTAACCTTGGTATGCCCTGTACCAGTAACAACTTTAGAGTTTATTCATATAATAAAATATAATGGTTAAAGATACGTTAATCATTACACAACTTTAAGCAGCATTTATGAATAAACCCCTGTGTATGAAATTTCGTAAATTTATTTCATTTTCTGATTAATTGGTTGTGTAGCAAATAACAGACCAATATGATCGCCACTACACCAGACAAATGAGGACTTTCTTTTGCCCCAAGCACAATCAAACTTTTAGAATTTGACTGTAGGAAGGCCTTTTTTAAGTGAAGTATTAGCATTCCATTTACTAAATACTCTGTGAATTTATTTTCTATGCCAGTAGTGCTTTTGAACATAACTAGTGCAATTTTGACAACCTATTTGAAATGTTTGAATACTTTAATGCAACAAAGACAAAAAATACAAAAAACTTAAGAAATATGAAACAGAAAGAAAAAAAAGTGAACCTAGGTTGAACAAATTGCAGTTGATTTGATATGAGCTAAGCTTGTGTTAATTGTATTAAAGCTCAGCATATCCTTAGAACACATGAGACACTCACACTCACCTATCGCAATCCAGTACTTTCTTAAGGGACGCCTCCAAATTATCTCTAGCTACTACACTATCAGAATATATCAACACATTTGGTGACTTCGTATTCACTAATGGACGGGAACTTTTCACAGATTTCGGCGTACTCTGCATGGATGTCGAACTCCTTGCCGCTTCCTCCTTGACGACTGGGTAACATTCTATCTGGGACTGCGGCCTCTTTGGCCCAGTCGTACTAACTATCCTTTTATGAGTAGTTACAGACTTTATTTGACTAGATATGTTTAATAGAGAAGTTGAGAGTTGGCTTGTGCCTTTCTTCAAATCGAGTTTTAAACTAGACTTCTTTGGTGTGATATTGTGTTGTATTTCTACAGTTACATTTTCAACAATCACTTCTTTTTCTTCTGGCTGTTTGGACCCCTCAGCCTTTCCTGTGGATTCTGTTGTTTTATTGCTATCTTCGGGGTTGTCAGCCTCTTCTGATAATGACTTGCCAGTGTTGACACTGACATCGGCTAAAGTGACAGTTCTCCTAGGAGGTGGAACTTCAAGCACTAAGTCTCCACTGCTACCATTCATCTGTATGGTACTTTTGGTGTCAGACTTGATATCTACAACTTTGGACAGTTTTCTGAGTAAGGCAGCGTGTACTGGCCATTGAAATTCATTTGCTGGCCGTTGGAGACTGTGCTGGATATCACTGCGGAGACTTCTCATGGAGAGATCTGAAGCCTTGTTGGGTTCACCTGATAATTGGACAGCTGAAATATAAAGGAAAATGTATTTAAATAACTCATCATCTTCCTGCCCCTGTCCCATGTTATTTGGGATTGGCGCAACACATTTCTTTTTTCCAGTCTCACCTGTTAGTTAAATGACTGATGAACTAATTTAATATGCCACTGGCACACATGCCACATAGCCAGCAAGCAAGACTTTTTACAATTAAAATGTTAAAACAGTGTGAGTAACTTACTCTGTATCCTGACCACAGGCAGATTGTGATCTATGACAAACTCTCCACTAATGAAGTTGAAACCAAAGACACTAAGATGTTCTATATTAGTCTTCACTATGATTGCTAGGTGAGAGCCTGCCTTCCACGCCACAGGCTGACCCATTGACTCTAACTGGAATCAATTAGAAGAGATGATATTGAAAATTGTAGCTCAGTGTAAGAAAGGAAGAGAGGATAGCCCTCTCTTGTTTGTTCAATATCATGTTGTGTTAAATAAATTACTAATAGGTCCTTACAGTAATGATATCTTGTCCCGAGTTATCATGAGGTTCCATCTCACACTCAAACAGCACATCTACATCTAAGTCAGTGATAGGAGACTGATCACTGGAGCCCAGAGGTAGCCCGTTAGCACATGACACCCAGTCATTGATCTCTATCATCTGCATCGGCTTCATGCTGCAGATCCGAGTGGCATTCGTGTAGTCCAGTAAGTCACATAGATATGCATTTTTTGGGTTTGTACACAGTTTAGAACTAAGTGTAGGAGTTTCTGTAAATTAAAATAATTATTTATGAGTTAGTTAGGGTGTTAATTAGATGTTTAAAATTTAAAATAGTTCTTTACATTGTGTTAATGAGGTTATTTAGCCGATCGATAAATTAAAAGCAGTAGAATTTATTATGATAATGATCTGTAACTTTGAGTCTTGCACTTTACAGTCAAAGTAGACAAATGTATGACATAACTGTCTTGATATTATATTGGGACACTTACCAGCTGCATTTTCAGGAACTTTGCAGAATGCGACACTCGTGTTACCGCTCAAAAACTCGAGTAGACGAGCTCTGAACGAGCGAATGCGCCAGGACTTTATAAAGGTCATAGCAATATAAATCGGAGTGAAAAGCATGGTCACAACGAGCACAACACCGTCACACAACCCTAACACAGCAGCATTTTACAGCGACGCACTAACGGACAATTGCAGTCATTCAAAAATTGAAATAAATTGGGTTATCGATTCTAAAGTCCATCGATGAAGCAAAAAGTGTTCGTAAATAAAACCGTATAAAATACACAGTAAACTAATAATACCTAAAGCATTGAATGTTTTTACACCTACGCAGTACACTTACGGCTACACTTTGTTATATTCCTAATAAATTATTTCAGAAATTCGATAATTCATTTTCAGTCGCTAGGAGTCAAGTGCGTTCCGGTTTCCTTAAGCGCGCCACAGGAATCAAGCAAGCAATTCAGGTTGATTTTTATTACGCTCATAGAATCATTGTAAACTAAATGGTTTAGTGGAAAGTAAACTTAAATTGGATCCTAATTCGCTTTTGGGTAAAATGTTTTAAAGTTTGCACTGAAAATAATTTAAATGAAATGTGTCTCCAAATATCTATTTCGTGTAAAGAAACGTTCTTGTCGGCTGTCAAAATATCTGCGTTCATTAAATAAAATGCGTTCCACATCACACTTCAACTAATTTGCTACATTTTTTTTTATTTGTTTAAACATAGGATTGCTTCTTGGAGTGGAGTAAACGTTGAAGATTACCTTGGGAAAATGGTACTTAGGTGATGGCAGTTTTTTTTTGGAGGCAGGAGTATTTCGTTGCATATCCTCTTTGGCCGCATTAAATTTAATTTACCTTTAAATTTCGCGGCGTCATCTATGGGATCCATTATTTCAAGTTACACCCATTTACAAAATTTCATTGCCGTGCATTGGGTGGTTTCGGAGATTAGCGTGTACTAAGTACATACCAACATAAACTACGGACATAGTGATACGTGATTTTTATGATTAAATGCACAGATTGCACATATTCACAAAGTGTTGGGCCATATTAACGTTTGACCAATGTATTTTCCGACTTACGACCACTGACCGCCAAGTTCGTGCCTGAACTCTGTGTCCAGTTACTGGACTCGACCAATCGGTTCTCTGTGCACTCAGCCACTCTCTATCCTACTTTAGAACTAGCCTAAGCTAAGTCTTCGGCGAATCAAACGCCAAGCGATGAGTTTATAGAAAACTCGACCGTTCTTTATGGCGGTAACTAGAATAGTCGCCTAATGTAAGTGCTACTTAAACATTAGCAGATCTACTTACAAAATAGAATAGTCCTGCGACTCATTAGACAGCCCATCCTAATTCTATTAGTAAGTAGGTGGTACTTAGGCCCCATACCGCATTACCGCCCAGCTCGTGGGGCTAAGAGGTCACCTAAATTACTGTTATGATTATTATATTTATAGGTGATCTTTCCACTCCGTACGCTATCATCAATCTTTATGACTTTAAGTATGTGTTTGAAGTAAATAAGCGTGACGGTTAGATTACTTGCTCCCAATATTCCTCTTGGCTTTCATTTCTTCTTAGGACTGGCATACAGGAATGGCGGACAGCAGTCAATTTAAGGCTCAACGATAACCTCTCACATAGCCTTGGCCCCTTGGGATTTGGATAAGGTAATCAGAAGGATAGGCAGAGTTTGGTAGTACCCAAAGTTATACACAGTCCACCGTCATCCATACTGGCCTTATTCTGAATCACAATGGTCTTTTTCAAATCAAGAATATAATTTATAAACCCTTACGGCACCTACTTTACTTTTGGTATACCGGTCTGACGAGACCCACGTCAGTATCATTCAAAATCTGCATTTTTTTTTTCCAAAAATGTTGAAATCTTCTTCCAGTTTTACCAGATGCAGCTGAATACCAGTATTTTATATGGATCGACTGCCAATCTGACCTCCACACCCGTTTCTGTTTGGTAGGTTATGTACCTACCACTTGGTAGGACTGGTTTGGTTGTCAGACTTTCGGGCCACATACTGACCTTTATTGATTGTCAAAGATATACCAAAGGACGCGACGGCGACGTGGCGTGACGACAAAAAGTTTATATGAATAGGTACCTTTAACTAAATAAGGACCCCGACTAATATAAATTATCCCTAAAGCAATCAGTATCTAGCTACCACATAGTTAGGTATTATCGCATGGAAACTAATTAGATACCCCTCATTTAAGACTATTACTTATCGCATTATCGTCATTACGTCGTCGTCAGTGCTGACCTTATAAACATCAAAACATTCCTTTTTACCTAGACTTAGATATTACAGATAGCTATAGCTAAACATAGATATTCAGATAAATTTTTGTTAATGGTAGATACTTTTATACCCAGTTTCTTTTCTTTTAATTTATTTATTTAATAATAGTTTTTCTTTGTAATAGTTAATTTATGAATAAATGATTCTTTACAAAGAAAATAATTGTTATCTTTTAGATAGGGATCATGGTTTGGTTAAAAACCTGTTGTTATTCGAAGCTTATCTATGACATACTAACTTACATTTTTAATCTCCACCTGAAAACAAGTAAGGTATCTGTTAATTTTGATTCTACCTTCAACTTTGGGAGTTTCAGGAATTCAAAGTTAAGCAGCAACTAAGTACAACATGCTCATGAGTAAGAAATCATGTATCAGAAATAAATAACTATAATCTGGAAGTCGGTGACTATTGTTTGTTATACTTATTGCCTTATTCCAAAAGAAAAGTTACTTTTCTCATATTAGTTTTTTATTTTATCTATTTTAGTTGGTGGTATGTCTTATATGGATCAGAATGTTGGGCCACAAAAGGGATGAATGAAAGGCATTTGCATGTGGCTGAGATGAGAATGCTAAGGGGGATGTGTGGTGTTACGCGAATGGATAGAAATAAGAAATGAGTACATAAGAGGAAGTCTAAAAGTGGCGCTGGTTTCTGAAAAGTTGTGTGATATTCGTGGTATGGGCATATGATTAGAAGGAATGAGAAAAATGTTGTGAAAAAAGTTTTGAGTATGAATGTGGATAGCTATAAGAGTAGAGGAAGACCAATGAAACGATGGATGGACTGTATAAAGGATGATACCTATGGCAAGAAAGGAGGTGTCTGATGAGATGATGAGTAATAGAGAAGTATGGAAGAAGGAGACATCCAAATGAATCTCTAAATGAATTGGGATAAATGCAGGAGTTGGTGGTATCCCACACTAATGCTCTTCATGTGTTTATGTTATATTGTAACTAAAAGTTGTCACGGAATCAAGATATCATCAATATAATTATGCAAAGCAGAAAAAAGATAAATACCGATCGAAAACATAACCTCGTCCATTTTTATAAGTCGGTTAAAAACATTGTCACGTGTCAGGAAACAGGTGATGTGGGTGAGATAATTTTCTCACGTTGCAGACGGACATCATTTCTCCACGTTACGATGCACACGACGCTATCACACTCCTACCTATTAAGTAGGTCATGATCACCATCCGAACCATCCGGTTAACCTTTTCTCAAGTGTTGTTTGTGGTCCTAGGTTAGTGTTTCCAGGTTTCTAATATTATGCTGCTAATGCAATGTGCTAGGTAGTCTAGGTATCATTACCTACAACCCAAAAAGAGCACACATGCAGTTTGGCTAGTTAATAAATTGTAAAGATCGCTGAAAAAAAATAGTAGGTACCTACTTCTGCCTGCCTAGCCTTTTCCCAACTATACTGGGGTCGGCTTCCAGTCTAACCGGATGCATCTGAATACCAGTATTTTACATGGAGCGACTACCTACCTGACCTCCACAACCCAGTTAGTACTGGGTAATACGATACCCCTTGGTAAGACTGGTTGTCAGACTTTTTGGGCCACTGACTACCTAACGACTGTCAAAGATCTAGAAATGACAGCCGGGACCAACGGCTTAACGTGCTTTCCGAGACATGCAGGAAACTCGGTATGTAATGGGTGGTCACTCATCCACAGACCAACCTAGGCAAGCACGGCTTAACCTAAAGATCGACCCGAGCGGCTGTTATTAATTAGCCACGAGCTCCTACCTACTTATTACTTCTAAATCCACTTCCTGTGGTACAATAACTTCGGCACAGGGAATTGGTCTTCCAGTTTATGTGCTACGGCTTTCAAGCTGTATGCGGTTCAAAGATTCCTTATCAAGACAACGTCTTATTTTGTTTAGCCGCCTTCCTTACTCAGGTATTCAAATGGCCAGGGCCGTTATATTACTTTACTCTATGGGCCATAATTAGAGAACGAACTTTAGGAAGGGGAAGTTTTTTTTTTTTTTTTCGTATGGGAAATCATCAAATACCGTCCCCGCTCTGAGCGGAGTGGAAGGGATTGTCAGACTTTTACTGACTAAAACCCATCCATGTTCCTTCTTTGTCCTTTGCGTTCCAGGGCCGCGGTATCTCTTTCGAACAGTCCCGCAGCCCCGGCAGGCACCGGCCCTTGCGGGCCCCTTCCTTTTTGCTGACATCTCTTTGAGGCGCGCGTGGAATACGAACGCGCCATCGACACGGCCTGTCATCATAAGACGGACGGACGGTGAGCTAGCCCATTACTCACCGTCCACAGGCCCGCGATTTCATGAACCTTGTGATAAGAAATCACGTAGCTAGCCCGAGCTGGTAAATTACCGAGCTGATAGGTAAATTAATAATTATTTTCTTCCCGTCATCTTACTTAATTGATAAACTGGTTAGAAGCAGTTTGGCTTGTTATGTTGAAGTGACACATGCGCGACCTGCTCTGATGTTGGAATTGATTAATGCTGAAATATTAATAGGTCAGTCAGATTGTTTGTTGTAATCGTTTGTACCTGTCCATTTCTGGACAATCGTGGCCCAGAAAGTAAAACAACAGATTCATCGGCTCAGGGGCCTGGCCTCGTAATTACCTCAGCTCAGCGGCAACTGTACCTAGCCTAAGATCATTGTCTGACCCGCTTTACGGATCAAACAGCCAAAGGGCCACTGACGAGCCTGCACTTTCAATTTTATTTGAGTCCTGCCTAGGAACAATGTTTATGGGTGTGACTGTACTTCATGCAAAAGCTAAAACAAGGCACGGACGGAGATAGCATCCTCCTCCTCGCGTCGTGTTCACCATTACCTAATTATAATTACCACCATTATTTAATTAATCTTCTGCTTGACGATGTTCCGCTATCTGCGGTTTTCCTAGATAGGGTGGAGATAACTAGCAAAGCTTGACACAGATATTTCCAAAGTAACTGTGTGTAGCAGATTTGGGCTCTAGGGGCAATTCACAAACTTCAACATTCAAAGAGGTTGAAACAAGTTCAAATATTATGAACACTGGCTATTTATTTTATAACCATTAAATTGTTGTAACGACAAAATAAATGGCATCTAAACATTTTTTGAAGCCGGGTACAGCCAGTCCTGCTATAAAATAATGTTAAGAAAAAGGTTGCATTCGAAATTTTAACAGGCTCGGAAAATCACAATACTTGTTGGGGTACAAAAAGGGGTTTTTCAGCACGCATATTCACCATGAAGTCTTGATAGCTGAGTAGGTAGGGCGTGATGAGAGAACGCTAAAACTACCTTTGGGCCGGGGATCACCTTCAGTTTTCAAAGAGGGCCATAAATAACAACATTGTGTTCAGCAACGCTGATTTTCATCTCATCGCACGGGGTTGAACTAAAACGAATTCACCTTTTGACCGCCATAGTCACCGTGACAAGCAAGCGCGTGCCCTGTACGCCAAACAACACAAATATGAGACAAAATGGTAGGTAGGTGAAACTGTGGCTTAGTGTGGAGGGCACGCGCGTGTTTATGCTCTGTCGTTCAAAAGGTAAAACTTCTCGAAGATATTGTGGCCTTACACAAATCTGAAAAATCTAGAATCTAGGTAGGTTGATATACCTACAGGGTGTAAACAGACACTTCACAAAGCCGTCAACCAAGCATTCTGTACATTAAATTATTGCTGAGAAACGAATTTTTTTTTGGAGTCAAAAATCACGTTTGACGGTAGGACTTAATATAACGCACTCAGAACATTGTTCTGATGGATGGATTGAATAGTACGGGGGTCGTGGAGCTGTCTAAAGTAAAATCTTACATTAAAAATGTGTATTTAACAAAAAAAACTTGTGCAAAAGTTGGAACTTTGACCCCCAATATCTCCGTAACTAGAAGGTTCCCAGGTATGGTTCAGAACAAAAAAAAAATCGCAATGACGGGGAGAACAAGTGACTTTCGGCTTCGTTAAGGGTCTTTTTACACCCTTTAGGTACTTACCTACCCACCTACCTACTTAATTTCAATCAAGTGTTTCGGTTTTTCCAAGTATCTATTTCCTACCTGATTTAATCAAATAAGTAAATAGAAAGGTAGCAAACCCGAATGCAAAAGCTAAAGCTATTTTTCCAAAGGCGGGTATTATGCAAATAAGCAATAACAACATACGTGACTGCCCAACAGTAACTCAGTAATCACTATCACGTTAAGTGAAATGCTATTATGAATAATAGAAATTAAAAGGGGACTGATTACCGGCTTGTTTACGAGTGTGCTCCGTCAAATGATAAAAGTACGGTTGATATTTACACTGGCGTAGTCGGGGTTCGAACTGCGCGAAGAGTGCACGGCGCCGCGAGACCTACGATACTGTGCGATCGGTATCTTCAAAATGGAGTTGAACTTCATAACAACTTTAATAAAACACGATGTGAATCATAATGTGAAACAGTGCTTCAAATCAAAAAAGCCTTTCAGTAAGTACCTTCCATGACTTTTTCGCCGGATTATACCTAATAGTTAAACTTATGTTACATTTTCAGACTACTTTTCAACTATTTATTTTATACTAGCGGCCGGTCCCGGCTTCGCACGGGTGGACATTTATTTTCCCCTAAACTTTTTTGTAGGCATTATTGAGTTCTACAACTTTTCTATAGAAGTCAACCATACATCTCTAACCATTTAGGCAGCATTCGCGAGAATCGTTAAGGTACGGCAGTTTTTTCGACGCCTTACTCCACAATTTTCACTACCACGAAAAATCCTATCTATTTTCCGGGATAAAATATAGCCTATACGGATTCGGAAGAATCCCTCTAAGTAATGGTAAAAGAAATTTTGAAATCGGTCCAGTAGTTTTTGAGCCTATTCAATACAAACATACAAAAATACAAAAATACAAAGGTTTCCTCTTTATAATATTAGTATAGATAAAAGTGCTTATACGTATCGTACCTCTTCATTCTGGTACTATCACAAATGTGGTCTTTCGCTGGAGTCAACTTTCGGGACGGACAGCCTATTGAAGCTGTGCCAACTGACATTCTTTTATATTTCAGATTCCTTTTTCCCAAACACATACCTAAGGACGCTTAAAAATATTGTGTCTTATTAACCGTACCATAATATCTAGAGAGTAGTAAAACTTATATGTTACAAACGATCAATTAGCTCGATGTTTACTCCGAATTATTAATGTTTACGTCCAGATTGATGTCAATAGCCCATTTGAGAGCGCTAAATAGTTATTATTGATGCTATAATATTAGCAAAACATAATTATGCATTAATAAAGTTCATTGAACTGCTAGATTTTGTAGTTGGTAAAGTATCGTCTGTTTGCTCTAGTTATCGGTTTGTTTCGTTATAATGATCTAGTTTGGTAGCTACTGGAGTAAACGTGACAGCTGTCATGTGTGGCTTTAACAGGGCTCAGTTCATAAGCGGCCTTGTTAAGACCTCAATGTAATGAGCTGAACTAAGCCAAACGCAAAGCAGAGGAAATGGGATGGTGGGCCCATGAAAAGCACAATTTGAGTCTTCAGCAGTTTGCTGTGTGCCATACCTAAACTCCATACGTGAAGGTATGGCCATAAGTCTTAAACCCTACTCTTTGCGTAGGGTTATACGTGAAGGTATGGCACTCAGCAAACTCACAGCAAACTGCTGAAACCTCAAACTGTGCTTTTCATGGGCCCACCATCCCATTTCCTCTGCATCTTCTTGGACAGTTGCAACTCTTAGCCATTTTATACCAAACGAAGAGATTTGAGATGGAATGTCTCTCATGTGTCTCAGATTATGTCGGGTAAATGCAAAGATGTCCAAACTAAACATAAGCTGCACCTTGTCACCAAATTCGAGCTTTCGTTATTTTGTGTCAAAATTTTGCATTAGCGTTTTTTTTCTCAGTGTCTTGCACAAGTGGTAATAATAGGTGCCAATTAACATAATTACCTGATCAGCATCAACTGGTATGGAATTAGGTAGGTAAGTTTGTCGCCCAAGAACCAAAGTAATAGCGATTTTCTTGTTTTTAATTTTAGACATCTTGAGAATGAGAAGAGATCTTGTATTGAACTTTTTAGTGACCTAGTTGATTTTTTAATTTTCAAAACAATTAGCTATACTGAGTGTTTTTTATTATCAAACGCAAAGGCGAAAGTACATTAGTGAAAGATGGGCAATTGAACTGATAACAGTGACGAGAACTTAAATGCTATTGACCGTCGATATCCAATAGGTATGTTACGTCCAATGAGATCATTATGTGTGCCTTTTCTCTTGCAGTAAGCAGAAAAGAAGAAGTCATGGCGATAAAAAGTAAATTCCCCACCAAAATACCCGTGAGTACTTTTACATATTATTTGTTAGCATTTAGCATCCATTATGTAGTACGTAATTTACTCAGTTCAAAGTTATAAGTCCTTTCAAGGAACAGGCCCACTGTCTAAAGTAGACGCAATGCGTCTGTCAAAACGCCGGCTGCGGGCGACTGCGGGATGTTGTAGAACGCCAGGCAGTTATTTTATATCGCTGCTTTACCGTAGCTTAGAAAAATAACAAGACATAGCATTTTAATCTGATCCTGGAATTGACCCCAGGACCTCATACTCAACACGGCAGTAGCTGTTGCGACCAAAAACCAACCAGGCAAAAACATGTTTTATTTATAGGTGAAGAGTGTCGTATTGCGGGCCTGTGGACGGTGAGTAGGTAATGGGTTAGCGCACCGTCTGTCCGTCTTATGTCGACGGCGCGTTCGTGTCCCACGCGCGCCTCAAAGAGATATCAGCCACCAGAAAGGGGCCGGCAAGGGCCGATGCCTGCCGGGGCTGCGGAACTGTTCGAAAGAGATACCGCGGCCCTGGAACACAAAGGGCGAAGAAGGAACATGGATGGGTTTTAGTCAGTAAAAGTCTGACACTCCCTTCCACTCCGCCCAGAGCGGGAGGAGTTATTTGATGATTTCCCATCCCTAAAAAAAAAAAGAGTGTCGTATTCAGTTGCCCTAATACAATGTTTCACACACATGTAGACACTGCGCTAATGGGTTAACAGTTTTCCCATAAAATAATTTCGGTGTTTGTTTACAGTTAATAGTCGAGAGATATCACAAAGAAAGAAATCTACCAACGTTGGACAAATCGAAGTTCTTAGTTCCTGAAGATATCACTATGTCGCAGTTTCTAGTAATTATTCGGAATAGGATAAAAATAAAACCCAACCAAGTAAGTATAATATTGTCTAAAAATTGGAGTTTACTTACCGGCTTTTGAATGGCTGATCAACACAAATATGAACTAACTGCATATGCAATATGAAATCATTAATATCCCACGTTAATTGGTAGAAAGACCGCAAGTACTTAGACCAAAATAACAGCCAATCAAATCACATGAGGTTTCACGGCCGATAAAATTTCAATTCCAGGCCATTCAATAGTTGCCGAGATAATAAAATTGTTTGGTAAGCAATTGAATGGCCAACCCTTGAAACCTCCTTCAAAGTCTTCGAAGGGAGGTTTTGGATTGACTTTTCTTACCCGTTCATGGTGCAAGCGTTACCCTAATGCAATTACTTTTTGCCTTAAAAGGGTTATCAACCCGTTAACAATGTATGATTGGGTTGAAGCGGTACTCATATCGTAAGGAATTTTTAAACCCTCTGTAGACACCCTATAATCGCAAACCCTTTATAAAAAGGTAACTGAAATGGTCCCTTGTCAGTATGTTTATTCCAATGGCTAAAACTGGTAGAATATGCTTCCATAGCACTAAAAACACTTATCGAGTTCTCGACCAATGAAAACAATCACACCTACCTAAGTCTAGAGTCTATGATCTAGTCTGGCTAACGTCTAGTTCAATCTGGTTGAATCTTGACTATCGTTGGGTAAAAGTATTATTTACATAATCCTGTAATCAATCAATTAACTTGGGAGATAAATAAATAATTAATTGATTATGTTACATAGTAGTAAGAACGTTTTCAAGTGACCCAAGTAATCTGCATTAGAAGCATAGCACGAGATATCTGTATGTTTTAAAGGTGTCTTTAGACAACGTAGAACGTATAAAGTGCAATTCTTCAGGATTAAAAACTGATTCAAAGTACGCAATGCAACCGCGGTAATACCTGTCTGCACTGAGCGTATAATTATGTAAAATCATGACCTATCTAACACTACTTTGCGTTGACGACGTGACGTATGATCTTTGCGACGTGTCGTCGCGTATGCGCACCGGTAACGCTGCGTATATGTTCGATAAATGACTACGCCAGGCGATTTCGCGCATTGATCTAACGTAGGCAAGAAGTATGTTAAGTAGGCCATAGGGTTACCCTTATAAGGCATATACTGAACCAATATACTTTTTGGTTTGGTGAATAAACAGTGTACTAACTTTATTGTCATGTTTCAGGCCTTATATTTGATAATAAACAACAAATCGATGCTGAGCATGAGCCTCACGATGGTTCAGGCTTACGATAACTATGGCGATGAAGACGGTTTCCTGTACATCACATATGCATCACAAGAAGTTTTTGGTTATAAAGACGGTGAGCATTTTTGAGCCATATTTTAAATCAAAGTTATTTTAGCATTTATAACAACGCTCAAAGACCTTCGCGGGTAAATCGGTCCATTTTTTCGAACTCTAAAAAAAATCCAAATAGGTAGTAACCGCGTGTAGCAGTCTTATCGCTGAAAGAAATTTCAGACAGCGTATCTAGTCGCTAATCGGCCCCACACTGTCTTATCGTAATTATTCTATATCGTTTGCAAATGTTTGTGTCAAAGAAGCGTGTGCTGGGAAGTGCCTGTTCGTAAAGTGCAATATTAGTAAGTTTTAGTACCCCCGAAATTGTGAAATAGTTTTCTTTAAAGCGCTAACGTTAAGGCGATATCCTGCTGTGCACTATCACAAGGCACCTAGTCCTTGATAATCCGGAACTAGATCCTGCTAGCCTACTAAAGGCACCTTCAGGAATTGCCAATTCAAATGTAAAAAACTGTCCATATACCCCGGGTTTACATACTAAACAACAAAGCTGTTCTTTTTCTTATCTAACACTTGCATCACACGCCTAATTTAAAAACAAGAAGCTCGCAGTAGAACTTTTGGCGTTCGCATTTAGACGTACTGTTTTCTCGACACAGAAATTCATAGAGCTCTCGCAGTTACACTTCGACAACCTTTTCAACTAATATAATTTTGTTACAGATATGAACATCAAACAGTCAAATCAAGAGGTTCAAGCAATTAGACATAGATTTCCAAACAAAGTGCCGGTAAATTGATTTATAGCAACTTGATTTTATTTGATTATGGCACATTATCCTACTTTGTGTACTAAATATACTTATTTCATTTTGTCCAGTTGTACGTAGAGCGGTATTCGAGAGAGCGAGAAGTGCCTGCATTGGGCAGAAACAAGTTCCTTGTGCCACAAGAACTCACCATGTCCCAATTCCTTTACATCATACGGACAAAGATGAAACTAAGAGATTCACAGGTAACTGATGCCTACATAGTTGCTAGGAGTGCCTATCCATAAATATCTCAAGAGGTGCTTGTTTTTCAAGTTACTTACAAGGTATCTCACCGCAATAAATGTGATGATCTTCCAATTATCCTCAAGTCGTTTGAATAATACACATAATTACGAAATTAGTTTTTTTATGATTTTTGCACAGGGATGGCACAAGTCTGCTGACGCAAATTAATTTTTAAATAGTACCAAGTCGCCTCATATCTCTTCGACACAACCCGTTTAAAAAAATATATTTTCTTTTATTTGTCTTCACAGGCGCTTTACTTGCTGGTGAACGACAAAGTTCTCGTGAGTCACAGTATGACGATGGCGCAGGCGTACGAGCAGTTCCGCGCACACGACGGCTACCTACACATCACATATGCCGCGCAGCAGGTGTTCGGATGAACCATGTAAGTACGCAATTTGATATTGATATGTTGGCCACTGTACCGCCTAGTTCTGTGACATATCTAGGGCTCAAGTGGCGGGCGTTCGCAATTTTGGGACAGTTAATTGGCCTAGAAATTCATAATTATCAATGATTTGAAACTGGCAGTTTATCATTGTATTTGATGAACTTCAACTCAAAACCAAAATAGGATGATATTTCAGAAAAATCTGATCTTTGGTTTAATTATACTTACGATAAGATTTTATTTTGGAAAATTGACACATTGTTTAGGCAATGTTTTTATATCAATAATGTAGGTCAAATAAGATATATTTTTGGTATCTGTCGTATCTGTAACAAACATAACGTACCTATTACCTAAGTAATTAAGTATTCCTCATTAATTAGCTTAATTTTCCGAAAAGTTATTTTGAACAACAGCAAGGGGGTTTTCCAAAACTCGAACTCAAAGCAAATCATGGTTATTGTTAATTGAAAAAAAAGTGTAGGCATAATATTGTTATCTCCTTTTAATTTATAATTTCAGCTTATTTATTTTTAAACTCGATACTTTAGTATCATTCGAAGCCTAAAAATAAAACAAAGAAAATTATGTGTAACGTATCATAATATTGTTTAACCCTATCCGATAGTTCAATAAAATAGGGTTCAACGCTTATTAAAGTTAAATGTTCGCAGTCAAGGGTAACCAAGATAATAAATGAATATGGTCATCTCATCTTACGTCCATTGATAGTTAAAACACAGAGGGACCTATAAATAACGCAATAACAAGGATTTTGCGTTGATAACGATTATATTGTGGTCGTGGATCGCGACCCCAATATTCCTTGTTTTTGAACAGACCCGAGCTCACCGGACGTTTCGAGAAACAGTTCGGCAAAAATACGACCGCTGATTGGATGTTTTAACATTTTTCGTGGACTTAACAATTCTTATGTCATTATTTTTTGTGGGTAGATTGCAAAAGTAACATCGTGTTCTTCTTGTACTCATGTTCTGTCTAATGTACCGATTATAGTAGTGTCTCGTAGAGCCCCTCCTATGTTTGTTTTCAATGGTGGATTTTTCCGGCAGGCGGAACGCTTTTGGTACCTAGCTGTAAAAATACTGCAGTTCGAGTGTCGAGCTATAGTTTACTTTTAGCTTTGGATACAAGTCCTTAACAGGACCAAACAGATAAGGTGTGGAATAATATGTTCCAGATAACACTTTATCAATAACAACGTTGATTTACGAAGGTTGTTAAATTGCAAAGTATATAACTTGTAGAAAAACAAGTTCAGATTTATTAGACTTTGTATGCAATAAAGTATTGATAAAAATTACTTATATTGTGCTATTAATTGTTATGTCTTAATATGAAGTCAGTGTTGTCTACATAATTTTATTATTTATTGTTCAATTATTGTCTTTAACAAAGTCTGGATAGACGTTAATGAACCCTCGTTTACTGCTCGTTGATAAATTACTCATATATTTAGACAAGAAGAGTTGATGGGTACCATCATTTGAACATTATTTTTTCTTGATGAGTTTCGGAAAACTACAATGTCTTACGGTGATTTACCTTCGTATCTATTTCCAACGCTTGATTATCAAACGGTTTGGTAGGTACATTAAAATATTACTTTTATACATTTTACACTTTAATTAGACTTCTTTACGTAAAAATGTATGTGGACCAAGTACTATAAACTATACTGGTACATTTATACCTAAGTGTCCGGTTCCACATTAACGTTGACTTTAAACATAATTAAAGTATTCTATGAAAATAAAACTAGTTTTATAAACAACTGATTACTAGAATACAAACAAGATGTTATTCAGAAACAGTTATTGATTCTGTAGATATAACACGATAAGAAGCGAAACCCTTAATGTGTTTGCACTTGAAGTACTACTTGTATTAAGTATCTTTGATAAACTTTGAGCTGTATCGATATAGATCAGCTCGATAGTACACATAGACGTCATTTTATAACACATCGTTAAAATGATGAATGTAAAATGTTTGTAAAGCAATTTGTTACTGGGCGCACATGCGCTAGATGGGTTAACGCATTCATAAAGGGTTACACGTCTTATAACGTGTTACCCTCACAACAGTCACGTTGGCTAACCCTATTTTGCTGCTGATTGCGTGAATGATTTATTTAATGTAGAATCACACCCGAAATATTTAAGGGTCTTTGTCACAACCAGCCAATACGGTTGCCTAGTAAAAGTAAAGAGGGGCAACTGAAACGCAGATGGCTGCACCGTTAATTGCCGCCTTATTCAGCCAATCATACCACATGATTCATAAAATACACAATTACTTTTTTACAATCAATAACGATAATTAATTGGGTCTGTAGTATAAAAATATCTTTCTTTCCGTCTGGCTGTTATCATTTATCAGTGCCATGGATACTATGGCAGTGAAAGCAATACGAGCAACGGAGGCTGCCCGATAATATTATCGTGCTGCAAAAAATACATGTTATTGTCACCTATATCGAGTTACTTTTTATGAAAGAGCTTATGTAAGTTCACTTTGTGTCTGTTAGGGTGAATGTTCGGTTATCAACTCAACTGTTGCTAAGTGCAACGATAACTTATCTGCACTATTAGTGAAATATCTATTCATTTATTTTATTTGTTTGCCTAGATTTGTAATCTCTAGGAAATATCTTACATTCTATGAAGTTTAAGCTTTTTTTGGATGAGCTGTTGAATAACATAAATTAAATTGTTTTGAGTTTAATGAACCATAATATAGATAATTCAACTTATCAATTTTAAACGTCCGCTGTCTATCATGGGACTCCTAGTGTACCTACTGAAATAATAATCATGGTTGCCAAATAATTTATTGGTTGGTTCTTTGGTAGCAACATAATGGTTATAAATAAGGATGCTACTGGTCACTGTCTCTGTCTGTATCCCACCATAGTTACGAAGTGTTTTTTTTTTCTGGCTTCGCACATTTTGTGCATTTGGCCAGTGTCATGTTATGATTTAGATTTTAGCGTAAGAACAAAGTGATATAGATATTAGATACATTTGCAATTCTAAAATTAAATCATAATCTAGAGACATCCGCTTACGTACAAATTCTTCGTGATTGTTGGTTCTGAACTTACTGCTAATTAACCCAAAGAAAATAGTCTGACCTGTACAGAAGGGTTATTACTTATTAGTAAGATATTAATAACTTTTTGACTAGCTTTTATACTGGCAGTTCTTCACCATTTGAATTAAAAGAAAGTTTTCTTGATGAATCGGAAACAGTAAACATGGTAAATATGGGAGTCTCTAGAGTTAATGGTAATGAATCGGAAAGTTAATGAGGGTCTCCAATGGTATAAGTAAACAAACTCATTTTATAATGATGGCACTTTAATTAGGTACTTAGTGGGTAAACAAAAGGCTTACTCATACTTAATCTTAAAGTAAAACAATAATTAGATGGGTATCATTTTCAAATAAAGTCCATAAACTAAATTTTACTCATTATCCTGAAGAAAACCAACAAAGTATCAATCCATTTTTTTTCGGTACTTAAGTATAAGGGTGTAACAAGACCCTTAACGAAGCCGAAAGGCACTTGTTCTGCCCGTCATTGGTGCATTCTAGACCATACCAGTGCCCTTACCATGAGTTTGTAAAAAATTGTCCTCGATATCGAAAACTATCGGATATACTTCTCGTGTCGTAAAGCAGTCGATGAATATGAAAGAGACAGGGCGATAGTATTCGATAACGAATAATACATTTCAAACTCATGGTAAGCCCACTGGGCACCTTCTAGTTACGGAGATATTGGGGGTCTAAGTTAAAAAATTTTAACTAGTATTTTTTTTAATACATGTTTTTAATGTAAGATTTTTAATTTAAACACCTCCACGACCCTCGTTCTTTTCAATCCATCCATCAGCACAATGTTTTGAGTGCATTACATTGAGTCCTACCGTAAAACGTGATTTTTCACCCCAAAAAAAAGTCGTTTCTCAGCAATAATTTTTGCGTAAAGTTTCGTAGTTA
This sequence comes from Noctua pronuba, assembly GCA_905220335.1. NCBI lineage: Eukaryota > Metazoa > Arthropoda > Insecta > Lepidoptera > Noctuidae > Noctua > Noctua pronuba. The sequence goes on from LR999914.1 coordinate 7,987,638, forward strand.
GATGTACATGATGCTTGGTTGACGGCTTCGTGAAGGGTTACCCTGTATAAGTGAATAAATTAAAGCTGAATTTTACAGGTTACCCTGTGGCGTTTCCCGCTTAAAATGACAGCTCAACAAAATGAAAAGAGCAAGCTGAACACTACATGTTGTCTTTTCTTATCTTATCTTTGTATATTAGAAAAATGCATTTAAAATAACCTGTCAACAATTACAAACAAACCCTTTGTGTTAAAACAATACGCACTCTTTACTAGTGTATGCAGGAACACAAAACGAACCTGTATTATTCCATAGCACACAGCGGGTGAGACAGAACATTATTAATGTCATCATAATAAGGTTATCTCGGGTCACGATGCACAAACATCCAGTGGAAGAGCCGAGGACTGTATTTCTCTTTTGTCGATAAGGATCGATTTATGTGTCCCTCCCATTATTGTTTGTCGAGTGTTGTCAGCCCCCCAGGGCTTGTTGTTAGGGAAATATACTGGACAAGGAGATATCGTGTTGTGTTGCCAATAGTTAGTATTATTATTTGTTTGAATAGTTATCTAATGCTGTGCTGCCTATTGTTTTGTTACTAAGTATATTGGTATTCTACTATTGATATATAAATGTTGTTTTCGTAGGTTGTTTACTCTGTGGTTTTGAAATAAAGTCACGCCTGTATTCCTGAAGGGTTAGGCAGAGGTGTACCTAATAGTACCTTCACATTTCGTTATGTTTAACTGCCATGCAATAGGCGAGCATTGCCAGCATCCAGGCACAAATCGAGACTTCATGACTGCTACTGAGAAATTCCTGATGGAAAAACTCAATAACCCTTTATCCGACCCGGGAATCGAACCCAGGACCTCATGGACCAACCTCACTAGACCAACGAGGCAGTCTTGTTTTGAAATAAAAAGGTTTTTAATGGGGTTTTCGTAGTATGGTTCTCTAAAATGTCGGTTTCTAGTGGCCTCATTATTTGAAGAGCGTTGATAAATTACTCAGGATGTTTGTATACTTACTGCAAATGTTCGATATTTTCATATTGAAAGAAATATTTTTTATGCAAGTCTCAAACTGATAAATGTAGAGGTAATGCTTATATGGTGTCCTATGTGAATTGGGGGGTCTTATCCATTGCAGCAGCTGTAGGTACAGTTCACGTCACGTAAAAAGAACGCTGACCGCTCAAATAAACTTTCAAATTTTTTGTTATTATAGCCTTTTCCAAAGTTCTACGTAGCTAGTAAAGTACCTAAGTATTACGATTCTACAATGAAACAATTATACTTATATTATAAAACAATAACTTTAGGACTCGACTATACAGTCGAGTCCTAAAGTACTAAGCTATTTAACTTGCGGAAACACATCCCCTCCATTTTCAGTCAGCGTTCTTTTTACATGATGAGACTTATATCTATTACTAAGACTTTTCTAAGAGAATATTAGGCCAAAGCTGTAAATAGTGGACCGACCATAATGCTATCTTTCTAATGAACAAATTCTTTTGTTTCAGGTACATACAAGAAATTGGTGTAAACTAATGTTCCTGGTCTTCTAATTTAAAGACTGATAGTATTCAATTTTCTCTCTATTGTGATAGTTCTAGTGTAAACCTTTATTTCTAAGTCACATTCATATATTTTGTATGGCGTGGAATGTCCGGATCAGCTGCAAGAGATCGTATGAAAGTTTTAAATCGAAACTTAAGTTTAATTACTCTAAAATGCCGTTAAAATCATTTCAAAAATGAAATAAGTGCAATAAAATGTGGTTACTATATCTTATGATCTCGAAAAATATATCCAACTGTAAATTATTATTATTTTAAGGCGTATGTATTGTGTCTCTTTTCGTGTATTGTATGTAGAGGACACGTGAAATATCGTATTATCTATGTAGCAGCAAAGATCTGAATAAAACTATGTTAAAATATTTGTGTTGATGTATCCATACATTTTACAGTCTAATATATTTTATTAATAATGTGTTTGTTTCATTTTGGTGTCTCTCCGTTTTATTCGTCAATATCACTCCATCCAATGAAAGCGTGCAGTGGGATTTCATTGTTCGGCTTAGCGCTTAGAGTTCAAATTCCAGTAAAAAAAAAGAGCTTAATGCGAAAAATGGGCATAACTACAAACAAACAAACCAAACAAATCCAACTCAATATTAGCCACATTTACAACTTATACTTAAGCCTTCTTTGAAGGTGCTCCCTCACCGGGAGCATTCGCTTGTATTGTTAGGGTTGAACCGCAAGTGGCAGCACGTAATCGCCCTTTTCAATGCTCCTATCCTTGTCGGTTGCGTGATGCCGATCGCATCGTCGATATGATAGCATTCCCGCTCTAGCAAATAGGAGTATGGCACAGTACGATTCCGTGCTAGACGAGGAGTCGCGTAAAATGAGTCGCGGAATTTACGCTGCCTTCCTAAATTAATTTCCGAAAATGATGTTTGTACCACACGACGCCGTGTGGTGCAAAGAGGACTTTAGTATGAAACCGAATGCAGCGTAAATTCTGCGACTCATTTTACGCAACTCACAGCTCAAAAAATTATACTAGTTTGGCCGGCAGGCGAATGCTCGTTCACTGATAGCGTCTATTTGTAACGGCAGTGTTTTAGTAGGTTAGCATCGAAAGGCTACGTACAGTCACCGACCTGACCAGAAGAATAGGGCGCTGACTGTACACTGGGTTTACAAACTAAGTTGTTGCAGATTAGAGCCCTACCTATACTTCACCTGTACGGGTGCTAGTTATATACCTATCGCGTTACATAACAAGATAAACAGACTTTAATCTTGCTGATACCGACAGGTCACGGTTAGATGTCTGGAGGAAAGTTTCTACTTTCGAATTATCAAAACAAAAATACGTGTTTTTCCATACAAGTGTTTTCTTCGGGGGTTTTTTTAGTATGAATCATTTTTATATTGCGCGATACTTAAATGTTCTTACGCCTTTTGCAGCCAGTATTGATACCATTTTTTTGTCCAACCAGTTCTTCTAACATAAGAGCGTGCATTCAAAAATGGCAACGTTGCAAATAGCCGTCAAATATTTACCTGTTTTATTAATTTGGCAATATTACTGTAACAAAATATCAAATATGGTTAACTAGTGAACTAGAACATTAATAATTAATTGCAATTAAACACTGAATTTGATGTTGCAACCGTTTTAGGTGTAAAAAAGGCATTTGGAAAGCTACCAAATACTTTTTTTACATCTAAAACTTAATTTTCGGTGTTACGATATTATTTATTGCATTTCATAATCAATATTTTAGTTCACTAGTTAGCCCTATTTCTTATTTCTATACAGTTATATTGCCAAATAAATCTAAACAGCGAAATATTTGACAGCTATTTGCGATGTTGCCCACTTTCTGTATAAACGCTCTTAAGGCTCAGACTCCACCAAAGCGGAGACGAGACGAGAGGAAAAGAGGTGTGTTATAATATAAGCCACCAATAGAATTTCGTTATTTACACTTTTTGTCTCCGCTTACTTTTAGTGAAAACGTTTAAGTATAGAGGAGAGATGATGTATCATATTTGTTTAGGCGTACCTCTGCACTCGGCGGCCATGCAGGCAGGAGTGCAGATGCAAAGCGGAACGAGAAAAGGCGTGGGGCTTTCGTGTTAGTATCGCGCTAAACTCAGCGTGAGAAGCCTGTACACACATCTCTGCTCCGGTCTAGCCAGTACGCATCTCCACACAGTGTCGGTGGATCCGGCCTAGCTCCTAAGCATCTCCTCCCTCTCTTCTCCGCTTCGCACATCTCTATACGTCCCCGCTTCGGTGCAGTCCGGGCCTGCTTGGAAGTTTGTTGCGCCACTTCTCTCCTGCTAATCCATTAAGAAGTGGAAGAGCGTTTTGGGGGACTGTTTTATCCAATTTTGACGTTTAAAAAATGCTGATGAGCCTAATTTGAATAAATTACTTTTGGCTGTTCCATTGGTCTACTTTTGCCCTGGATTACGGTTGTTGGAAAGCGACGCGATAATTTGTTAACTGGCTAATAATTAACTTATATAGAAAAACTGAGCTATTGTTATAAATCTTGTGCTGACACGTAAGAAGAAGACCATCACATCACGCCTGTAATCTCCGAAGGGTTAGGCAGAGGTGTACCTAATAGTACACCTACATTTCGCCAGTTATGTTTAAGTCCCATGTAATAGGGGACGTAAGATGACTTGCCAATAAAACCACTATCTAATTAAAAGGGCTTTATTACACCCATACTTAGAGCATAAATATAATTATTGTTCTTACGTACTACATTACTTTAATAATGTCACTCAGTAGGTGAGATGTTCTGCGCAGCCGCCACCAACGTGTCGTGGATATCCTTAGCGTAGGTGATCTGTAGACGTACCGTGTTCAAGTACTGTGGGTAGCTGAGATTCGTGTCCTGAAATTAGCAATAAATTACATTAGATATTTATTGCTATTATTAGACGTAAGCATGTGGAAGCCTTATTTTCACAGTTATCCAAAACAGTGGAAGCTCCAGGTGGAATTGCGTGTTATAGATAGGATAGCGCAGCAAAAAAAAACCAATATCTATTCTGGAAACGGTCCTATAAAATAATATTTACTTACTACAGAACATTTTTAACCCGACTGCGGCGAAACCCAAAACAAGGATTGTGAATTTTTTAAGTTATGTATTTGGTAGGACATAAACATTCGTCTCATCTGAAGGTATGGCCATCTAAGGCCTTACCTTGGTTACCAGTCACTTCGTAACAGGTAAGGCCATCCAAAAGACAAACTTAAAAGATGTCCTTTGCCCAGACAGTGACAGATTCAGGTTTTTTCCAGACGAGTTCCTTCGTAATATAATTGCCAGTGCATAATATGTATGTATGTATAATATAACATAACTTAACATAACCTCACGCCTGTATGTAATCCCTAAGTAGTAGGCAGAGATGTACCTAATAGTCCACCCACATTTCGCTAGTTTGTAAAAGGGGCGAGCATATTGCCATCGACCGGGCACAAATCTCGACTTCATGGCTGGTGCTGAGAAATTCCTGATGGAAAAACCCAATAACTCTTTGCCCGACCTGGGAATCGAACCCAGGACCTCATGCTCAGCAGTCGCCCACTGAACGAACGAGGCGAGGAGATGTATAATATTATGGAAGCTATGATTATTAGATGTTATTATAAGTACTGCTAGTTTTTGACGTTTTTCATAGTTTTTATTGTAAGTTAATTTTTAGACCGTGCTATCCCATTAGGGATACATCTGTAATATAATAATGATAGTGTAAGGGAGATTTAAAAGAATCAATATTTTTTTAGTTAGCCCTTATTGTCCCACTCCTGAGCAAAGACCTCCACCCATTCCTTCCACTTCTCACGATGGTGTGCCTGTTCTCGCCAACTCGCGAGGAAGCCATCCAAGGCGTACCGCCATCTTCTCTTCGGTCTACCGCGACTAGCCGTCTAGCTGTTTTGGGCTCCAGTCTTGCGATATTCGGGCCCACAGCTGTGTCGGCATCCGGCAGACATGGCCTGCCTAGTCCCACTTTAGCCTGGCAGTTTTATAAGTACCTAAGTAAATAAATTATTATTCAGTCTTACCGTTGTGATCGGTCCAGTGTCGAGCCTCGAAGGCATGATGGTCATCGGGAGGTAGTGACCCGCCGACTGCGCTTGTTGGATGCAAGTTATGGCCGTGCGCTGGGGAATGGGTTCCATGAAAGTTACTTACTATAACACGAAAATAAATAGGAAAGGTATACTGTTTGATCGAATAGTGCTCTGGTTATTTAAGATGTGTAATGTAATGTATAATTAATTTGTTACTTTAGTAACTTTTGGTAACTTGGTGAATTTATGAAGGGTGTCATTGAATCGCTACGACCAAACGACGCTGTTAATTTACCCCACTTTATTTTTGTGGAATTGAAAGCCTTTAACATCGACTTCAACAAAACAAAATCGGAGAGGTATAGGTCCCGTGACATAAAAAGAACGCCGACCGCTCTTATAAACTTTATCATTTTTTTTTATTCCAGCCTTTTCCAAAGCACTAAGTAGCTGGTAAAGTACCTATTAAGATTTTGCAATGAAACAATTACACTAATATTATAAAACAAAAGCTTAGTACTTTAAGACGCGACTGTATAACGTGCGCAAACACCACTGTCGCTCAGCGTTCTTTTTACGTGACGGGACTTGTATTTTATGTTCTCCTAAAGGCTAGTAAGCCTTACAATAAATAATGTTATGTAACACCCACGTCAAAAACATTCCGCATCCGATTCCTCATTTCTATTCAACATTTAATAAAATAAAACAACACTGACCTAGGTTAAAACAACAACCTGCAATTAAATATCTACCAATAGATAGATTTAAGAGAGGATTAGTTTACATTTAGAATGTAAACAACATGGACACTGAGTGATAATGATGCTGTTTACTTTGCAACTGTACTAGATCGTATGATCCATCACATTGAAATCTTAAGGTTGTCTAAGAATACAACACTATAAAGTTGTTGACAACTCACACTTCAACATAGGCAACGGAGTTTTACTAGGTCACTGAGAGAATAAGAACATCGTACCCGTAGATTTAGCAATACTAGATACTAGATGTAACAATATTTTGATTGAAAAGAGTGTCCATGGAGTTTCTTGCCCATTCTTCTCCATAGAGATCTACGCCTTGGAATGGGCAACTCAGTACTTTCAGTTGTTATTATGCATTGTGTCTGTGACTGTAGCTTCGCTCTTTGTTTTGACATTCAAAAGTGCCTGAAATGGTCTAATTGAAATAAATACTTTATGTTTGAGTTTACTGTAAAATAACTTTGGTTATTTTGGTGTAAAATCTTACTTTTTACTACGTTTGTGAGGATGTATGGATGTTTATTCCTCCTTCACGCAAAAACGGTTGAACGGATTTGGATGTAGTTTGGCACACAGGTATTTTATATCCTTGATTAACATTTAGGATACTTTTATCCCGGTAGTACGATCCCATGGGATAGAAACCGCGGGTATAAGTTAGTAAAGTATATTCTATCTAAAACATGATGGAGGATTGTGTGTGTGTATGATATGAAAGAAAAAGGAGTAAATGATAGCGTGACAATTGACGAGAGAATGGAAGAAAAAAACGTGTTGCGCCGAACCCAAGTAACATGGGACAAGGGCAGGAAGATGATGATATCTATCTAAGTAGTGCCCCAATTCCTGGCTGTAGTAGATCAAGGAACAACGTGTGTTTATTAGAAGTGGAGGAGGTGTCTTACACCGCCGGGGGGCAGGGCCGACGGGCGGACAATGGACTATATTATCGACTATAGTGCGATAGGGCGCTCTTGGTGTATGAAGCCTCATAGCTAGGCTAGGCTTGGCGAGCTGATATCATATCGGGGATTTGTGTGTATCTCCCGAGCCCCCCACTCATAGTAGTAGGAGGAACCATAGGGTTTTAGTTGGTAGAAATCCAAGAAGATTCAGAAAAAAAGGCTGGCCATCTTTGCTGCAAGGTAGTCGAAGTTTACCCAACAAAAACGCATGGAAAAACACAGAAATCTATTATATTTGACTGCTACGACTGAAGTAATTCATGTATTAGGTCTTTTTAGTACATTCAAAGTCATCTCACAGCTGCTTTTCATGTCATGTCATGACATTTACTCTATTCCTTTTTTTAAAAACTGTAATTCATGTTTAAAGGAGATGTAGTGGCTTTTAGTACCTACGGCCCTGTGTGTAGGTATATCATATGATGGTGTTGACGTTCAAAAGGGAGTCACGCAAAGCCATCACTGATAAGGATTTAATAATAATAGTGATTAGAGACGGTTGCCGGGGCTAGAAGTTAATTACACTTAGATACACAATATTTACTTTAACGTGCATACACTATGCTATATGCTCCTGCTTATTCCTAGATGCTGGATAAAAAGTTTAGATTTTTAATCCTGGGGAGCTGAGATTTATATTATTTTTTAATAATACAATAAAATAAAAAAGACTTTTATTTTATGTATTGAACAAATTATTAATATTTTTACATGTGTGTGTTAATGTGTTTATTATACATTGTAATATTTAAATAAAAAAGAGTTGTTGATTTCATTTCATATTAGTTAATAGTTTTAATTTCAATTCGAATGCCTAATTGCAATCAAGAATTAGATTAAATGCATAAATTAAATTAAATAAAAAATGTATTAAATGTTATTAAATGTTTTGTCATTTTAATGTTTTGTCTAATGTGTCAAAAGTAATGACAATTATAAACTCCTAAGAGTGTTTATACAAGAAGTTAGCCATATTTCGTATTTCCACACAGTAATATTGCCAAATTAATTAAAACAGGTAAATATTTGACAGCTTTTTGCCAACTTTTATACCACCACTATCAATTTGAAATTTTCGTTAAAATCTTAGCAAAAATAAATATATGAATAAAATATTGCAACGGACTATGGTAATACAGTTATGTAATTTAAACTATAATATAATATACAATTAGTCTTACCAGATGCAGTTCCATTTGATCACTAATAGAGAAAAACTCTTCTAGATTCTTATCAAATCTGGGCACTGGGTTGTCAATGCCTTTCCTGTAAAAATATTTGAGAGAGCAATTAACAGAGTGTATGTATTGGTTGGTAAATATTAATCTAAATAAACTTTTAGAAGCTGAAGTGAAGTGGAAATGGGCTGGTCATACAATTGCATCATCATTCTCCTGCCCTTTCCCAATTAATTTGGGGTCGGTGCAGCATGTTGTCTTCTTCCATACTTCTCTATTACTCGTCTCGTCATCTGAGCTGTCACCTCCTTTCTAGTCATATCATCCATCACACAGTCCATCAATTGTTTCTTTGGTCTTTCTCTACTCTTATAGCCATCTGGGCATATAATACCAAATGGTGTAAATCATTAATGCTCTGGCCACAAGAAAAGGAAATGTGGTTGTCCACTCAAAAGAGATTCATAGGTGTTGGAGGAGGCATTTGCAAATATTAAACAAACAAATAGACTAGCGTGAATAGTCACAGATGATAACATGCACAGATGTTTAACAATAGTGTTTAGAAGTGTCTGAATAAGGGTTTGTGCTATTAACTTTAAAATTGTCAATTTTAGTTGATTGTTGGAAAGTTAGAATTTGTTTTTATAGTGCAGGGGTTTATGTAGTTAGGTATGCCTGTCTTACGCTCTTATAGAAACAAAACAGGTGACTGAGATATTTGGTTGAAATGTCTCATTTTCTACTAATCTTTCATTGTATCATGTGTTGGTGGTGCCGTAGTTCATAATTCAAACCTAAAGTATGTCTATTACATATGATACTTACTGAGAGTTCGAATCAATATTATGGTTTTGGTGTAAAATTTGGGCTGCAGACTTCAGAGTCATCTGAAATGTATAACATCAATTTGAATCTGATGTAACTTTGCGGTATCAAATTGTGCAAAGTTGCTACATTTACTTACAGGTATAGACTCTCGGAGGGAGCCCATGAGCGTCTTAACTCTAGATATATTATCCATTTTGTCCTGCTGTGGTTGCTGTGGCAAAGCAGGTTGCATTTGTTGTGGCGATTGTTGTTGCATTATTGGGCCTGGTACTGGCATTTGCATCCCTACATTTGGTGTCGCGCCAACAGCATGCATAGGCACTTGCATGTTCATTTGATTATGATTCATATTTATGATGATAGTTATCTATTATATTTATAAGTGATTTTATTTTTGTTTACTGGCTGCTGGGTGATGCTTGCCTTGGCAGCTGCAAAACGTCACTTTTTCACGTCAAAAGTGACGTCGGTGTGTGTACTAAAAGCCACAGATTACTGTAAAGAATGAACATTTTTCACGCAAAGAAATTCCTAGACTTGTATTCTCGATGCTCCTAAAGTTATTAGAGGTGAACTACAGATAGTGATTGATTGATAATTGCATTTGTGGATGCCAGTCTATGGAAAACATGATTGATTTTGATTGATTGACTGACTATGACAGTTGACAGATTCATCGGAGGGAGGGAAAAGTTCGTTTTTGAAATGTATTTGTAGGTGTTTGTTACAATAGAATTCATAACACTAAACAGTTTGCAGCGTTATAAAATTCAAATATAACCACATGAAAGCTTTCAAGATATCAAACGCAACGGAATTATGGCAGGTACAGGGTGTACAGCAAACAATGTATTTCTTTCAAAAGTTTTTACAAGATTTTCAAAATGTTAAAAACTTTATTTTCAGAGGGAAACAAGTCTTCCTGCAGTGGCATCCTTTAGCCAAAGCTTGGATAATATGCTGGGAACTGATGGCTTCCAACTTGGTTGTATCACTGAACTATTAGGCTTGCCTGGCTCCGGTAAAACACAACTGTGGTATGTATTTAGTTTTCAAGAAGCACACGCTTTATCTGTTATGCTCTGATAGTCTATATGTGGTAGAACTCAGAAATAATAAATAAACTGCCTAATAACACACAATATCTCTTCAGGAGATAAAAATAGAAGGCTCATCTAAGAAAACTTGTTAGTCTTCTTTATATTTTTTTTTGTTCTCAGCCTTCAGTTGTGCGCGTCAGTACAAATACCTAAAGAGCTGGGCGGACTGAATGCAGAGGCTCTGTACATCGACACTTATACTAACTTCACCATAGCTAGGTTTAGAGGTAACTTGATTTGTTGTATTTTTAACCCAGTGACGGGTCAGATAGCTAGTAGCTACGTGTAAATACTAGTATTCAGCTGCATCCTGTTAGACTGGAAGTTGACTCAAACAATGTTGGGAAATTGCAAGGCAGATGATGATGGGTATAGGCATTACAATCCGGTGTAATGTTGTAGTTAATGAGTCAATCGAGTAAGTGTATAAGGTCCCGCATAGGGTTGTTTATAAAAAATAGTAGTACGTAGGTACCCATATACGGGTTGTTTATAAAAAACTCTTTCACTTTCAAATGCAGTCTTTTCTTTTTTTTGTAATTTATCAAAATCTTGCCTTTGTATAGTATGTATAGTACAAGACCTTGCTTCCTGCTGGATTTGTTGTTGTAATTCTTCCTGTAGTGGCAATTTTTTTTTAGTGATGGTGAATCTAAGTCCTCTACTATTTCGTCCATGTTTTTGTTAGTTATCATCTCGAATACGTCTTGATTTTTTTAAATTTCTGGTAATATCATCAGCTCGGTTTGTATCTTCATGATACGTCTTTGGTTTCTTCAAATATTAATGTTCCTGTTACTACAGTGCGGCTTTCATCCTCGCATGTAGTGCTTCAGGTAATACAGTCCTTAACACCGTGTCATGAATGAGCAACTTCTCTAAATCAAATTTTAGGGTTGTTTCAACAATCTATTGATTTCAGGGTCGAATGTCTTTTGCATAGAGCCTCTACAGCCAATCTCAGCTCAGCGTCAAACGACTCACAAGCAACTCATGCAACAGATCATCGGATCCAGTTTATTGGTACCAGATCTGGTAAACGTTCAATGACCTGGATCCGGTTTTCCAGATTGCAATCCCTAGATAGGTACCAAACAAGCTGGCTTGTGTCCTAATGTTAATACCTACAACTGCAACTGCAATAGCACAAATAGTACATTATGTATTGCTAAAACTGGCTCCCATAACTTTCTAGTCGGATTACAGCAACACATATTGCTGGCAAAAAATAGGTAGCCTTCCCAAAAAGCTACTTTGCTTAGCATACTACTTTTTTGTTACATCGGTTACAAGAAAAATAAGTAGTTTTATTTATTTTAGAGATCCTTAGTGCAAGTTTACTGAGATGTCAAAGTATCCTGGATGAGCCTCTACAAATAACTGAAGATGACGCATTGAATAAACTGCACTATGTGAATGCATTTGGTTTGGAGAAATTCTGCGCATTCATGTATCAACTGCCTAAGTTTATTGGACAACATCCTAACGTAAGATATTAATTTAATTATCTTTTTTGTTAGACATCATCATCATACCTCACTGGTCTAGCAGTGGCAAACGTGGCTGCTGAGCATGAGGTTCTGGGTTCGATTCTCAGGTCAGATAAAGAAAATGGCTTTTTCATCAGGAATTTCTCATTACATTATCATCCCATTGACTAGTATGATGATGATGATGAGAACTACCCTGCTTAATTCCACTTCTAAATATAGATATAAACTCTTCATAGTGATCATTTTATAAGGGTTATGGTAAACAAATGAAGTCTGCATCCTGCTTTTATTTATTTGTACTCAGCCTGTGAATTCCCACATAAAAAAAAATTGAAAACGAATAGAAAAATGTGGAAACTATTGCACAAAATGATAAATCAATGTAGTTGATACTTAAAAATATTTAAAAGAATAACTAAACTTTTTCAGGTGAAACTAATTGCAATAGACTCAATAGCATACCCATTTAAAGAAGGCATCTCAACCAAGCAGAGAACAGGGTTGCTGTTCAGGCAGATGGCAGAGCTACAGAAAATTGCTGTACAACACCAAATTGCTGTAAGAAACCATTTTTGTAATCAATTAACCTTTTGAACGCTATTGACACATATACGTGACAAACAAGCGTGTGCCCTGTATGCCAAACGACACAAATATGTGACCAAATTGGAAGGTGAAATTCTGGCTTGGTGTAGAGGGCACGCGCGTGTGTTTATGTTTATTTTTTTTCAAAAGGTTAAGTAGCTCATTTAAGTATGTAATCTTAGGTATTTTAAGATATCACCAAAGTACACAATATAAGGAATGTGAGGCAAATTAAACCGAATTTTCCTACAACCAAAAATTCGACGACACGTTAACAGCGACCAATCCGCACTGGGCCCACATAGTGCTACCGAGCTCAGTGTCGGTCGACCATTTTTCACCCTTATGCTTTGAGTGATAAGGTTGAAAAGTGGTCGACCCTCAGTGTAGCTCGGTAGTACATTACAACCCACTTCTTTTCACGAAGAGGAGTGTTTCCCAGAAGTGGGCACGTTATGCTTATAAATTCCTCTTCCTCTCTCCTAATGTTGCTGTGCCCGACAGGGTCCAAACTGATCTTTTACCTTGTTTGTACCATTTATCATGTAATACATAATGGAATGCAATAAAATCATGAGTATTGAAATTACAAATCCCTAAATCTAAAGCCTAGTGGCAGGTACAAAGGGCTGGTATTAGCAGCAAAATCTATATGACTCTTGGGGTAGACTAGTTCTTGGGAACTAAGTAGGCCAATTGTCCAATTCTCCGAGGGAGGTCTGGTGAGACAGTGACAGCTGGTCGGAGTTAAATGTCCTGTAATTTTATGGTCCCATGTCCTCTGATGGACAGCAGCACGCTAGTTATGAGGTATTTCTTAGGAGTCTAATATATCGGGAGCTCAAAATAATGAACAATCACGGAAGATATCCCGTAAGTGACTGTATAAGTTTAGTCTAATAATATTATTCCAGGTAGTACTGTCCAACGAGATGAGCACCCGTGTAGGTCTCTCGGGCGGCGCCGTAGTGGGCTCGCTGGGCGACGCGTGGGCGCACCGCTGCAACGTGCGAGTTCTGCTGAGCACCCCGCATGTAGCGCACGATCATAAGCAGAGACTAGCGTTGTTGATGAAGAGTAATGTCGCACCAAGTGCTGTGGCAAGGTTTCAGGTGAGATTTCTTATGTAATTGTATTTATTTGACTGATGCCTGGGCGCACTGCTATTATGCAAGAGTTCTGCTGAGCACCCTGCAGCTCACGATTCCAAGCTGAGAGTAGCGTAGTTGATGAAGAGTAATATAGCTGCAAGCTCCGTGGCTAGGTTTCAGGTGAGAATGCTAGTCTTAGCATAATCATCCTGCAATGTACCCACTGCTGGGACATAATCAACCTTTTAATGAGAAGGAGTGGGCTGTGATCTTCTACGCGGTCCCAGTGCAGATTGGTAGATGTCACATGTCTTAGAATAAGTATTGGTTTTTGAAAGCAGTGGTGATGAAACAAATTACAAAAAGTTAATTGCCTACCTGGGTTCAAACACACGACCTATGATGACGCCTAAGTTCTGGGGGTTAGCACTGACCCACCAATGCTTGTAAAGTACCAAATCTTACTAATATATGCAAAAGTTTATGAGAATGGGTGGAAGGATGTTTGTTACTCTTTCACGCAAAAACTACTGAGCGGATTTGGGTGAAATTTAGCACACAGATAGTTTATAACCTGGATTAACACATAGGATACTTTTTATCCCGGTAGTATGGTCACGTGGGACAATTATCGAATTCCACGCGGCGAAGTCGCGGGCATAACTAGAAGGACCGTAATTTAAAAAAAACGGTCACAGTAATCCATTCGGTAGCAATAGCTCTTAATCAAATAAGAAAAAAAAAACTACTTTTATTAACCGACTTCAAAAAAGGAGAAGTTATTTGTTTAGGTATTGCATTCATACTTATCTTAGAGTAAACACAGACGAAAAGTTTTTTCACTGACCTTGACCATACAAGACTTTATTTTCTTGAGTATGAGCGTTATCTGAATTATAAATATTCTAAAGATTATGCCCTCACTTTAGGCGTGCCATGTGAAGAGTTAAAAAGTTATTTTCGTAACACTGCCGGTGGAAGCGTCGTAAAAATTATAAATAAGTGCATTCCATTTGAATGAAATCATGGGGGCAGACGCCCTTTTTAACTTCTATTTTTAAAATAACATATTGCCATATATGTATATTTTACATTAACATTGAACAGAACACACATCATTTTATTTGTAATTCAAATGCAATATTAATTAAGAAAAAAAAACTTGGATGACCTCTTTTGAACATTATTAGTGACAAAAGATTACTCTGAAAACGTCCACCTGAAACCATTTCCTAGTGTTTGAGCTGGGCATCAGTAGCGCAAAAACACTTCCCAGCTACTGTTATGGAGAAAAAGCCATTAGGATTGACCCAAATCCTAAATACGAAAGCTCAAATCAATATTTGATGTATGCAGATCATTGATGAACATTTTGGAGCGTCGCCAACGTAAACAGGGCTTTCCTAGTAATGGCTCACTCACAACTTGACAACGTGCCAAGCTTGCCTCGTATTCGTATAAAAACTGTCGAAAATATTTTATCAATGACAATATTTAGAAACGATGAACTCCCCTTTTTATTTTTTACCTTTTGAACGCCATTGTCACATATACGTGACAAGCAAGTGCGTGTCCTGTAAGCCAACGATACAAATATGTGACAAAAAATGAGGTACACACTACATGAAATACACAATTAAATAGTTTTGAAAACCCTATTCTTTTTGTACCTATTTGCGGTGAAATTCTAGTTTGGCGTGGAGGGCACGCGCGTGCGTTTATGCTCTTGAGTTCAAAAGGGTTTTAGTAATCCTAAGGAGAAAATTATGTGTTTCAGATCACAGCAGAAGGAATAAGGGATGTGGAATAAAACACGCTATAACATACATAGTAGTTTAATTAATAATTAATGTAAATATGTGTATATTGTAAACAAAACTACAGCACCAATAAATATCTCATTTTTCACAAAAATATTCAAGCTTTAATTTCTACAATATCTCAACAGTTATACAATGTAAAGGCAGTAGTTATGTCAACGGAACGTTATCCAGAAAGATCTCATCGCGTATTGCGTATCGCGTATCGCGTATCGCGTAGTATTATGCGTTCTTACGTTACGACACTACCGTGAGTAACACGCGTTTGTAGTCGCCTTTCGTATCGTCCTGCAAATTATTACATTGTACTTTGTAACGTTAGCTCAGTTTTTATTCAAAATAGCATGCTAAGCCAAAAACAGTTACTTGTATAAAAATAATAATTCTAATTAAATAAAAAAATATAATTCATTCATTCTGCAGGATTAAGCACAAAGTGTGACTAGCGTATATCCGAAGTCACCCCCTAGGTCATCCTGGAAAGAATACCGAAATAAATCTACCGCCTGCGCAGTTTGATGAGAAATATTAAAGAAACTGGCCCATTACTTATGATTTTATTCACACGCGTATTCGAAATTGTATCACAAAAAAATCTTACGAAGATAAATCTTAAAATAATCAAATAAATGTCTTTAAAAATGCAACATAGGTAATTGTACTCGGTCGATTATGCTGACACGCGTATCATATGAATAGATTATAACTTCACACAGCAGCATTGTCACACGTTAAGACGCTCGTAATACTGAGTGTTATATGTTAGCATTGATGAGCTAGTAACACATAGTCGACAGGAGATCACCGATCGGACCTCCTAAGTCCTCCTGAAAATGTAATACTACTTGTAAAACTAGTCAGAGATACACGAGCAGGCGACGTGTACCGCTCCCCATGCACGCACACGACACGAAGCAGTTAGCTACAGTGCAGGATATTACATGAACGTGAGTAAGGCTAATAGGAAGCAAAATATACAGATCTTTTTAAATAAAATTTACACCCGGCGGATAACCTAAAGATATGGCACACTGAAGACTCGACTGACCGCTAGGATGTAGTAACGGCATTTCAATGCTTTGAGCATCGGACGGCAAAGTCGTCAGTGTGCCCTTACCCTATCAGATCACTTAGTTTCCTAACAAATTGACACAGACAAACTTAAATTAACGAACTAGGTGGTTATCGCTTTCGCAGTCTGGAGGGAGACACGTTTCACAATCTATTCAACAAGGGTCAACAGAGCCTTCTTGTAATCTCCGGAAGTGTCATCCTGTAATCAAAATGGGCCACTATTCTAAACGGCTATCATACTCGAGACACATTTAGTGTTTTATCACTTTTTTTAAACATATTGTTAGCAAAAATACACGTA
Source organism: Noctua pronuba (assembly GCA_905220335.1). Taxonomy (NCBI): domain Eukaryota; kingdom Metazoa; phylum Arthropoda; class Insecta; order Lepidoptera; family Noctuidae; genus Noctua; species Noctua pronuba. The sequence goes on from LR999914.1 coordinate 8,004,461, forward strand.
AACACAAATTGAACAAAACTCGCAAAAAACGAAAATAAAAATGTGTTGTAATATCTCCTTTCAATAAATACTATAAATAGATCTGTATAATCTGGTTAAGATGGTATTTTCAGTTAATAGATGGACATCATAACTACATGGTATCGACTGGATGATTTCAATTGGCTCTCTACGACACACGGTCTATACCCCACATGCGCGTTGAGAAGTTTTAGTTATTCAAGCTTAGACGTGTCGAAATTCACAAATCATAAAGTATGGGTCAGTTTCTTACAGTAAAGAATACCACAAAAATTCATGCTGTTAGTATTAAGATAAATAGTTGGTGGTAAATAAATTACTATGGACAAAAGTTATGTGAGTGAAGGTTATAATTTTGATCAATGGGGAGGTGCGATTGATTTATGGTTGTAGATATAATTTGAATGAATGGTTAATATTAATATGGATTGACTATAGACACTTGGTTAAACATAAAATGTTATATGGGTAATATGTGTAGGTATATAACAAATAAGCCACTAAATCATCAACAAAAAACAAAAAACTAAATAAAATCACATTGACTCTAATTGTAACATCATTACAACAAAGATCTCAGTGCATCTCCTTCAATCAACTTTAGTGTTATCAACCATGTCTGATTTGGAGGTCATATGTCTTAAAAATGTGTTCCTCAAAGAGACATTAATTAAAGTCAATTGAAGTTGACGGATGGGGTGATAAACCATTAAATCCCAATTAATGTCATAATGAATTTAAGTAATTCCAAAAACAAATGCGAAGATATAAGAAAAATAACTTACAGCGATCCAGCTCTCAAGAGGCTTGCCGTATTTGTCAAGGAAAGCCTGCTTGATGTCTCCGAGGTCGATTTCTGAACGGCTGACGACGATTCTGATGAGGGTCTTGTCGTTGGTTCCCAGGCCCTTCATTGAGTAGTACAGGCGCTCGGCGAAGAAGCCAACTTTGCTCTTTACGCACTTAACTAGAAAATTGAAATACGAGGTTTGATCAAACAGTTCGCGCCAATATTTATTTTTGGGTCCCCTAAGTCAGTAACACAATTTAGTTTTTTTCGTGTAGCATCACTTGTTCTTAAATAATTGAGTGTATATTGGCATCCTTATTGGTGTCGTTCAATTTTGCCAGACGAGAAGTTGACTAAAGATTGTTAACTAGCTGAATTGATTCAAATATCGAAATTTGCCACGCTGAAAGCGGACTGACCCTCTGACCTCGCATATTCTGGGAAACAAAAAAAAACAAACCACCGTGTAATTTGTTTCTATTCCCCAACCTGAAAAGAACCATGCAAGGAAGTTGGAGGAATGAGGTTTGTAAACATAGTACAGATAAAAAAAGTGGCTACAGGAGCTAAAGAAAACACCATAGGTACCAAAAGTATCTCTCCATAGGTCCTTCGAAAATAGCAAAAAATTATGATAGTTGAAAGGAGGGACTTTATTGGTGTGATAAGTTGATGAGTTATGTTAGATGGGAAAATTATATTATGTTAAATAATGAATGGAATGAACATATGGATTTATGAGAAAAAAGAAACATTCCGCGCATATTTTGATCAAACAACGTAAATAGAAAATTCGTCACGGTCAGTACCTTGCTGTTGTTTAGTCCATGATAGCAATCATAACATAATTATAAACAAGCGTTAGAAATATATTTAGGAATAGTTTATAGTCTCTTTCCGGATATTAAGTTACTAAAAGATCACACACAAGGGCTTTTAGACATCTAAGGTCAGATTGTAACTGATCTGCAAGTGGCAAATGACAATGTTGGGAGCTTAGCTCCGGTAGTTCTCAGTTGGAACAAAAAGTTGAACGACTGAACAAGGCCGCAGTACTAACTTCCTGTTACATGACCTTGACTCTTGTTTAGAGGTGACTCATGGAATCTTTTTGGCTATTTTGCGGTTTAGTTTACGAAGCATACAGGTTGGTTATCATCGAAAATATGCGGTGGTATGAGTGATTGTTTAGGGTAGGGACAAGTCTGAGCGAAAAAATGCAGCGGAATTCTGTTGATTATTCTAACGTTGGAAATGAACGTTTTATTCCGTCCAGAAATTGCATATCCGCAACAATTGGATTGTTACGATGGAGCAGAATGCCAAAGATTTTTTCCGCTCAGAATAGTCCTACAGCCTTATTGATTGGTTTAACTCACCGATAGCAAGCATTCCCTTCTCGATGCTTCCGGAGAATTCTTTCTTGATGGACTCTTCAACGTCCTTGCCTGTCAGAGCCTCGAACTCAGCGAAGATCTGGAAGTCGTCAGACAATTAGACAAATGCGTCAGACGCTCGATTAGATGAGCATTGAGTAATTTATGTGATTGCAGTCTGCCGGCTCAATTGTATCGCGCTTTCTAGGTTTTAAGACTCATAAAGTAATAAAGGAATGAAATATATGTGTTTATGATATGCAGAACAGAACATCGCCGTGTTTAGAAGTCGTATTCAAGAAAAAACAACGAGGTGGTAAAACGAGTTCTTTCTCGGCAAATTATGCGCTCAAAATAAATGACTATTATGTCACCTTCACAATTTAGGTCTAGTTATCAAACCATCATACAAATATATGTATCGTATACGGGAAAAGTTATTAAAATTCCTGTTTCAATTATAATTGAAGCAGTTCTGCATTTTTCTCAAGTTCTGCTAGACTGCCACACTAAAACTTATGAATAATGCATATTTAACAAAACTGTTGTGCGATGCAAATGATTTCTTTGTAACATTAGCATTTCAAGCAATTTAGCGGAAAATCCGGTATTAAACATGCAGTTTTATTTTGAATTTATCCGAGCGTAGATAATACGATATTGGAATAGAAATTCAGAATAATATTTTATGCTTTTGATGCTCTTTTTGCTAAGAGTTTTTACATCATTAGCTTTAGATGCTCAATGTTCGTACCATTTGCTGCCGATAAAAAGCAGATCTATAGGTGACCAAATGCAATAACTCTTAGTAGAACCTGTTTCTAATAATCTAGCAAGCGTAGTATGACCACTTTTTTGTAAGTTTTTAAGGGACATAAAAAGTACTAGTGTGGGTACACTAGTACTTTTTCTTTTATTGTGGATGCCTTTACAATCGAATCTGTCATACAGAATTAGCCAGATCTGGAATAATTTTATTATAGGCTACATAGTTGTATCGAGCAGAAACCGAACTGGCAACACTTGGGGCAGCTGTCTATCGCAAACTACTACGCTAATTGTAACTTTTTGTAGCAGTTAGTGTTGTTTTCTCACCTGTCTAAGCTGCTGGTAAGACCGTGTGATGAGGATGGAGTTGAACACCGACTCGTCAGTGCCCCACTGTCCCTCACCAGCCGACGCGAGTGCCTCAGCATCAGCCTTGGCGGCGCCTTCGTCCACTCCCTGGTTCTCGTCGCGGTTGGCCATGCACAAGGACACGCACAGCCTCTTGAAGTGGCCGGATGTGTCGCCCTTCAGGTCTGACTCTAAGCTCTTGTTGTACACTGTCAAGGGAAAAAGAACCTTAGAATTGGTGCACCGTTTGATAATAGGTTCTGTCTGTACAGACAAAAGAGTCGTAAAGTGGTGCATGGTCCTTTTGGCGCGAAACTGTAGTCGGATAAATTAAACTAAAGTCGCCATTTTGTTTTTTCGATAACAATTTCCACAGACAATTTATCAAAAGTTTACCAACAGCGCAATGTCATTCAATCCCCAAAAGAACCATGCACAACACTAGTTTCTGGCTGGACAGACAAAAGAAGATCGAGCCTACAGCTGATAGTGCTACGTTGTCTATTTCAAACAACAATTAATTTTAAAAGCCTCAACTAATACCGACCTAGTTGCGGTTGTCGGGCTTGTACTATGTAGACTGCTGGTACCCAATTTATTCGGTTTCAGTCGCGCAATTAATTACTTAAAGGGCCTAAAATCGTTATTATTTATAGTTTTGACATTTATTATTTTTATTACATTACATTTATATTACACAATTAAACTGTATTTTATCAAACGAAGTTTATCACTATGGCTGGCCTACTAATTAATTAAAAAACGTTTTTTCATTAACATTATTTGCCTGTGTGTTGGTTTTGTTGGCAGTGTCACGAATGTTGACGTAAGCAAATATCCTTTGCGTGCCCTACTCCTCATGGCCGAGTCCTTATAAAAAGTAATTGAAATGTAAATGAGAACCATTGCGTTATCGTATGATTTATTTATATTCAACGAGTACTAAAACATTTCATTCAGTACATGAGTCATGCATTTATGAAAACTACAAAACTGTTGAAATGCCATTATAATTACAATTGACCTTCAGGCCATTTCGTAATTGTGTTTCCTCGATTACACAAGATTTTTTAAACGTTTTATGTCACTTTATGCGAATATATTGCTTTGATGTCGCGTTCAAATTTATTGACCAATTGCAGCGGTAGCTATAATAGTTTATGACTTGTAGTTAAATTGAAAATGGCCTATTAAAACTGAACATAACTGTTATATTGTTTGTCATAATGTAATGGAGTCTACACTCTAAAGTCGGGCAGGACGGTGGTATGTCAACTGAACGATAGTCGATAGCCAAAATCCGAAATAAAGGACAAGTATTTATAGGAATATAGAAATCCGAGAAATCTGTGGGACAATTCTCGTAACAAACTGCGGTTGATTGGGTTCATTTTCAGGAATACGCACGAATAACCATCTCGAGTCTCCATCAAGTCCCAAATTCTAGGTCAAAAACAAAAGCCTACTTACACTGTTCGTAGAACGCGGAGATGGTACGGATGCCGTAGTTGGAGAGCGTGCAGAGGATCTCGATAATGGCCTCCTCATCGGTTCCAATCCCCGCGACGGCGTCGTGCAGCTCCTTGGCGTAGAAGTGCGGCAGGGGCGTCATCAGAGCCACGATCACGTTCTCCAGGTTGCCGCCCAGCTCGCTCTTCAGTTCGCTCACCAAGTCCTACAAAGAAAAGGTTTGTGTTTTGAAAAGTTCTAGCTTTTTTTGTAAGCGTTAGAAAAGAGGTTTTAGAGTAGGTAAACTGCGTGAATCGTTACAGGATTTTCTATTTTTCGTGAATACTCGCTGTGAGTGCATTCTCACCCAGAATCAATCTCATGCAGAATTCGCTTCATTTTGGCCTAAGCTTAAGAGCAGGAGAAGATTTTCAGCTTTATAACAGCGTACAGGCTCCGACCGAAGCATATCGCCCTGGATAACTACCATTTTGAATTACTTAGCTATGAGGCTTTGACCTACATAGATTTGGACACTGGCAGCTTCTGTTCATATGCTAGCAGTAGCACACGACTCGTGTTTCCCTGCATTATTGCACTACCACGTCAGTAGGTCATTGTGGTCGCGTAAATGAATACTAGAATGCCTAGATTCAATATGAAACCTCTACACACCTACTTAGCATGAGTTTTATTTACTTTAGGCACCGGTGTTCAACAAACAACTCGCTAAGGCCTCGTAATCATTCAATCAGTCGGAACCATTCACCTGCCGGTACCGGCTGCGACTTTACTAACTCGGTTACAATCACAAGCCATAACATAGTAAGTATTTGTAAGCTTGGTGCTTGCGCTTGATTTGCCTTCAACATGCAACTATGTACCAACGGAGGCGAATCGAATTGAGCGGTAAAACGACGTGTGTATGTACTCCTGTTATCGAGGTGTTGACTCAATGGTACAATACTGCTGCGGACGCTGATAGGCCGCGTACCTATGGCAAGAAAACTAAGGAAAATGGAATATTTGAACAATGAGTAATTGTCAGTCATTGTTCTCTAGTTTGAGCTGCGCCGGCGCTGGCTATTCGCACAGTCGGCACGTCATGGAGGGGCACTGCACGCATAATGAGGCATCTTTATGTCCGCCGTACATAATTATACGCCTACGTGGGTTTAGGAGTAAATTAGGTGTACCTAAGTAGATATGACTTCTAGACCAGCTAGGATTGCTACATTTTAGGTGATCATCATTATCATTCTTCTGCCCTTATCCTAATTTATTTAGAGTTGGCGCAGCATGTCTTCTTCCGTAGGTACTTACTTCATTAGATTCTACATTAGGTCATTTAATTTTAATTCCAAATACCAAAGTCTTAGTTAAACGTAGGAAAATAATGGGTACCTATTTAACAGCTTGATTTGAAGGTGTGCCCAAGTGACACAATGGCGGTGCATATGTACTTCAGTTAATAGTAGGTAGTTCATTAACATTTAATAATGATCTCTACTTTGAATCAGTGGTGACTACCTACGAATTGGTTCGCAAATAGAATAGAATCTGTAATATTATTTATTTTCCCTGTTTTATTTTTTCCTGTTTCATGTTATCCTATTTAATTTAATTAAATTCATTAGTATAAAACCGACGGTATAATTGTAAAATGGGTATATTTCATCAAAACGTTACACACATACCTACATGAAGCAAAGCTTTACAATTCATACTATGTTAATATTTTATTACGAAAGTGTGTCTGTTCGTGTAATGGTTTTTTTCTGCTAAACTACTGAACCCAGTTTGGTATAAAGATAGCTTGAAAAATGAGGAAGGATATTGACGTGAAAAACACATAATATACCTAAAGGGATTTTAATAAGAAATATAAACTTCACGGTGTTCAAGTTAGTCGGTACCTATTAGGAAAATTTACAACTTACATATAAATAAGCATATTACCATGGATGTTAATGCAGGTAAGCACGAACCCGCCATTTTTATTGCCATTTTCATTGGTTGTAAATAGGCACTTAGTTTTGCAGGAAAAATAGATCTACTTAGGTACACAGCCAGCTAAAATTGTAGATAACGTAATATAATGTAACATGTGCCCATAACATGTGATTAGATAGCAAATGCAAACAATAATGTTGATAGCACATTTTAACATCATTCATGTTGTAAATCGTTTATCTTTCAGCCACATTTGTATTTCATCTACTAGAAAATACATCTGCGAGACAGATTGTAATAATGAAGTCATTGAAAACTCAAAACTCAAAGCATTTATTTCAATTAGACCATAACAGGCACTTTTGAATGTCAGAAAAACAAAGAAGGCGAAGCTACAGTCCCAGACACAAGGCATAATAACTTGTGAAAGTACTGTAGTTGCCCATGCCAAAGCGTAGATCTCTATGGAGAAGAATGGGCAAGAAACTCCATGGACACTCTTTTCAATCAAAATATTTTTACAAGATCAGGAATAGGAGGAATTTCCTCTATAAAAACAACTAATATTAACACTACCTACAGTATCATTGTTAAATGATTCACGACGTCCGGCGTCCGAGAAGCAAGAAAAAAAAACGATCATTCGTTCTAATGTCAATGCAATAAGAATCATGAACATGAATCAACGATGACTAAGAACGGAAGACTGAATGCAAGGCCAAGAACAGTTGAACCATTTATACGTTACAAAGTTCCGTGTATGAGGCCTAAAATTCAAAATATAACAATCGTAATTAAGATAATTAGGAATGACGTAACTGTACCTACGTGGGATAATTTTGTTTACCAGTTTTACCGCCTGTTTCTAGGTGCTTGCATCTGGGTTATTTTCAATGGCGCTTACGAAGATAATGAGGAAAAAACAACCGATTGTAGTGTACCCAACGACTTATTTTATCGTGTCTCACGAAATAATTATCTTTTTAATTATTATTTTTGCATTGAAAGTGAAGAAAGATTGATTGTTGTCTCAGTCATAATTTTAACTGATACTAAGAGAAGCTGTATATGGTGACACATCAAATCTTATCATGTTAGTAACATCACTAGACGGAGCAGAGGTCACTCCAAATGATGATTGCTGTGACTAATTGTATACTTCAGGAAAAAAACACGGCTCATGTAAAGTAAACACTTCACTCGAATCTAGAATTTGTAATTTTACGCCTTGGAGGTTGGATTTTAAAAGCTTTCTTCCACTTTATTCGGTCGGGAATTCGGGATCGATAACGTTTATATAACTGAGTACAGATACCTATAACTGCTACTGCGCTACACTACAGGCCAATACATATTGATGAGTATCATTAAAAGAAAATCTTATGACACTCAATCCAATCGTGGCGAAACCATCTACTCCTTTGTAAGCCAAGATTTCCATAACTTTATCATTTGTGAAACCACCACACACCGATGGTACCCCACCAAACGATTAACCCAAAGATTGACTGGTAGAGAATGCCTAAGTCCGCCTATTATGTATCATGACAGTCATAAAGTAACTGCTTATAAATTAACAAATGATGGGCCATTTACCTACACCCCTAAGATGTTATCTAAGTATTATAAGTTACGCCCCATTAGCTTTGTGACAGATGATTATCTACACATTCGACCGAAACAACAGGAGGTCAAAACAAAATAAAAGCTAGAATGCTAAGATTATATTTTATTGGTTGGAGCCTGAATGATGAAGAGATAGCATCATCATTCTTAACCTTGCCGGAGTGTCCTTAGTGTCTATGTCTGCATTTTTAATGCTGCGATTTGAGCTGGCCATCTACAGGGTCCAAGTAAGACGTATCGGATTATGGGAGTAAAGGAAGAGACGAGTGCGCCTGTGTATGTGCACACACTTGGGCACTATAATAGCTTCCGCATTGATGTCTAATCTCCGGTGAAATTAGTCGCCATGCCCGAAATCTTGAGGACTATTTCTATCAAGTAAGAGATTAAAAATACCATCGATTAGAAAAGAAGAAGCTTACCTTGCCGTAGTTGGTCTTGAAAGTTTCGGCGATCTCCAACCGCTGGACGATGCCGCGTCTGCAGAGGACGTCGATGATAGCCTTCTCATCGGTGCCGATTCCCTTCATCGCCTTGCGAAGGGTCTCGGCATCCGCAGCGGGGTCGAAGGGCTCCGCTGGGTACACCGTGGGGGTGCACTGTTTGAGGAAAGAAGAAAATGACTATTGTGTTTAAGGATGTCGAAATTCTAAGGATCTGGTTCATTACTGAAAAGGTCTTCCAAGTGACAGGCACATTCAGTGGACACAAGAAGGTTTTAAAAGATGACTAAGCATTGTGTTTAGGGGCGTTTAAGTCCCAAAGATCTATAATAGGAAGTTATGGATCTTCAAAGTCTCAGCAAAATTTGCTGCATCATATTTAGTGACAGGCCATCCTGTGATGGTAAAATGACTGTGATTTATGAGTAGTTTCACCGAGTTAGGTAATACTTATTAACATACTTGAATATTTCTATACCTCCTAAACAAAAACCGGTTACTAGATTACACCATTGTTTTACTAGAAGTCAAAACAAAACAATTCCCACCCATTTATTACCAGATGACAGGATGACCCATAGCTACCTATTCAGTCCTCATAAGTGTTGGCTCACCTATTCAAATTCATAGTATTCATTGATGAGTAATAGGCATACTTGAAACTTAGCTTGGTTATAAAGATGACGTTATGAGCATAGCATGTAGCTGTTGCTTTTTTGCTCCACTTTATGGCAAAGAATATTTTAAAACAGGTGTAGCATTTATACACCTGATATAAACTAACAATGAACCGCTAAACAGGGACGAGAATTACGTCATTAAGTAGATATGACTGTGTATTTACGGAGGTTTCCTCCCCGCAGTCTGCTTGTACGGCCTTGGCATGGTTTGGCTTAGTCATGGGGCGGATAGGGCGTGATTTGGTCCGCTCCCCTAGCGATACATTCTCTCTTATCTATCTATACATATAGATACCTAATTGATAGTCTGCCAGTTCTTGGGGAAAGGGGAAGTTCAAGAAATGTGCCATTAGCAACTGTTTCGACTAACTTCATTTTTTTTTCCTCTTAAGCCTTGCAAAGATGACTGGAAATTAGCGTTAACCAAACGATTATCATAGCCAATTACAATGTATTTTGCACCTTGTGCCTATCGGTAACCTCGCGCTGAAAGGATGACATCATCCCGTGAGAAATCTATAGAATTATAGCCATGTAGGTAGTTAAGTAAGTAGGTGGTTGCTTACCTTGTAGGGGTAGTACTGTTGTCCACTCATGTTGATAGATTCCTGAAGAATAGAAAATAATGTTACAAACAGTTGCTTTCACGTATAAGCTAAAAATAAAACTCAATTGCTATCAACGCGGACCGGCTTTTAGCGATTAACAAACATCGGCGTGCCACCGCCTGCCGGCAAATATCGATCTACACTTGTAATACTGCAGTTACTACTAAATTATGCACACTAAACTGTTACTACAAAGCTTTCTAGCACATTTTCAAAGCATAATACAAGGTAAATGCGGTAAAATTGTACGTACTTTAGTTAGCGACACGACACACCCAAATCACGGACCGAATTCCGAAATATGCTCGACTCGAATGAAACACGGTGAGGTCGGTCGAAGCCGTTTTTGTTCGTCGCCCTCTCGCCTCTCGCTCCGTTCAGAGATTACAAACCTTTGGCTCGGTTTTCTGCAGTTTTAATAGGATACCACTTTTTGAATGCAAAAAGAAGACACGTTTTTTCCACTAACTGAATGATACGCAATATAGGTGGACAAAATCAAAATAAAAGTTATCTCTTATCTGTCAACACATTCCAGATATTGATTAGGTACGCTTATCTAAAATATTTATCAGACGAATCGTATTTAAAAGTCATTAATCTCAATTGTTCATGATAAGTAGGTAAAACAGATATATTTAAATCATGGGACCGAAAAGGTTAATCTCATACAGGGGTTTTAATCGGGTTATTTTTTAGGCACCTTTGAGTAAAGGTTATCCTGTATTCATGCAGCCTATAAGTTCACACACAGAGTTCATTTTTGTACATAAAATATACTTACAAGAAAGTGTCGGAGTTAGCCCGCGCTCGGTGCTTGGTCTCTTTCATTCTGGTTTATCAGCACTGCCCCGTTGGTCGAGTGGTCGCAAGACTGATGTGCTTGAGATCCTGGGTTCGATTCCCGGATCGGGCAAAGTGTTATTGGGGTTTTCTATCAGCAGTCTCTCAGTAACAGCCACGGAGTCTGGATTGGTGCCAGGTTTATGGCAATAGGCTCGCCCATGGTATGTAATAGGGGTTTTACATTTAATGGGACTTGTAACATAACGTGCGAATGTGGGTGTACTAATAGTTACATCTCTGAATAAAATAATAGGAATCTAAATAAAAGGAATTGCGCTTATTCTGCTACATCCTGTACAGGTTTTAGTAACATAAAAATAAATCGTGATACTTTAATTTAGATCCTCAGCGTCGCGACCCCTGGTCCACGTATTATTCGCCAGCCGATGACATCACCGGCGGCGGCTACCCGTGCCGACGCGCCGCACCGCCCGCCACCGCAGCCACCGCTGCGTCGCGTTACCGGCGCGTCCCTCTATCTGCTCTGTGGTCGCGTAGAACCTCTAACAACACTTTACCGCAATGCCTTGCTTTCCGTGTGCTACAAACGTCCATTACAATATAATAATATCAATTTATTTCAGACAAAAACATAAAATCTATTCAGAATAGTTATTAAACTTAATTTATGTAAGTACCTAAGTTGAACGAAGAACATAATAAATAAAAGACGATCGGACAATTATAAGATCCCTATTAAACAATTAAATACTCCTTTAAATGGTTCTTCTTCTATTTTATATGTTTTCATTCTAATTACTGGTTCTATAGCCCTGTCTCGTGTCACATTAGAAAGTCTACCGCTGACAGCCAAGGGTCTTCACAGATTTGTTGATATACATTATATTGTTATGTAGGAGGCAATGTGCATAGGTTAGTGATCCCACTTTACTGTCTGTTCGCGGTGCCTCATGCTTATTTGAAGTAAAAGTTATTCTCAAGAAAAGCAGCTTGCTTGGACAACTTTTTACAAGTGCCTGTTATGGTATTATCGTATTAGCTACATATATAAAAGGTATCTCTGCCTAACTCTTGGGGCAATACACTCGTAATGTTATGTTTAAACCCGAAACATTATAGTTCGCTTCAGTCCAATATTTAGAATATTGACAGGATTTATATGGATAAGCTTCTGTTTAAAAGGATGTTGTATTGTTTTTTCCACTTCGTGATTTTCCAGCAACTAACAAAACCACATAGCGCATGTTCATTTTTCAGTTTAATTACTGCTACAAAAGGATAAAGCTAAATATTTACAGACTATCATTTAATAGTAATAATGCAGTAAATAATAACTTTTCTCGGTTTTGATATACATTGAATGCTTCAATGTAAGAACCTACTTATCTTTATTGCAGCTATATCTACTTATATTAAAAACATAAATGTAAAACTAAGTAAAATCAATTTCGGGCAGGATAAGTTGATTAGTAAGAGACCGATCATAGGCCCTTGTGGTATTCCTAGGTACACTATACTTACTAAATAGTGTGCATCATCTGCTAATTCTATACCATTATCATAATTCTAACCTTCGATTTCCGGAACCACTGTAGCATCAGGTTGAACAGTCATAAGTTTGAAAATAAACTGACTCAGTATAGAGTCAATGATTACATTGATATTTTTACGAGACATAAGTCATCAACGTCATCTAGTTAAGTATTCTGTTGATACTGTGTCGTCACAGATCTTATTCACGATCATTAGATCATCAGTCTGTAGTAGGAACTTACTGATTCATACAAACGTATAGTGGAAGTACATTATTAGGTAGACCATGGTCAGTTTACGTTAACAGATGAAAGGCAGATTGAGTCAATGATTCGCGTATTCGTTTGTTGGTCTATGAGAGTTCAAATAAACTAGTTTGTTTATTATAAGCTTTACTCGCGGTTGGAGAGTTAGTTCTTTACTGCTGTTTATGTTCCATTCAAGACTTCAGAAGGTATTTAAGGTAGGTAAGCTACTTATCGGTGTCGGTTCTGATCATCGGAAGTGCGGGCGGACGGACATTTGGGAATTAAGAATTTACAGTAATTGGGGTCACAGTCCTCGGTCACGGTCAGGGGACTATCGTAGTCGCGCTGGAAGTTGGATCGATGAATCATTTGATCCATCTATCCAATCAGACTACCGCTAAAACTATTTATTAAATATATTCCCCATTTTTAGATTATACCCTCAAAAATGCAGATGTAGGAAAGGGCACCAAGGACAGGTTACTCCGGCAAGGCAAGGCAAGGTTATGCATAAGCTATAGACCAGGTATTATTTTATCATTTCAGGTCAAACCAATAAAAATATGACCTGAGACCTGAGCATTCTAGCCTTTTTGTATTGGCCTCCTGTTGTTTCTGTTGAATTCGTAGATAATGATCATCTGACCTCTAGAAGTCACTACGTTCCTAATAGGTCAATGATATTAATATCATTGTAATGGGTCATGAATTAGATAGCAACATTCATAGGTATTTTATTGAGTAGCTAATGGACCCTTTCATCGGTCGGTGTTTGTAAAGCTGCAGAGGAAATTTGGGAATTGGAACACTCCTGCAACTGGGACACGGACAGGGCAGGAGTATGATTTATCCGTCCATTCAACAAGGCCGCTGTTATCACAATTTGCTAAATGTTATAGGTAGACTGGGTACGGTTTTGACAATTTTCATTTAAGGGCCAATAATTTTGTTAGTGAGGTATTTAGATGTATAAAAGATGTATTTTATTGTGAACATACATACACATACATATACATTCATTCATTTACTTATACATTCGCCTACGTATAAATACTAAAATTATATTTCTATTTGTAGTTTGTATATAATGTAAATATTCACTTGTTATTAATAAATAAAAATGTCATTTCTAAGTGTTATGGTTAATCCATAGAAGCAAGTTAGAAAAAAAAGAGAAAATGTCACAACCGACCACAACCCAGGGACGGTTGTGACAGTACTCGGGGTCGGTAGTGACAGGTTCAATAAATACACCGGAATGGTCATCAATCAGTTTTATTGCATAATATATCCATTATTCTTGAAAAAAAATATCTTTACGTAACATAACAACATACAACGTTTATAAGTACAAGGCACTGTAGTATCTACAGCTATTATAAAAAATCTTCATTTATCAGTCTGGTTACTTATAACTGTACTTTGATCAGTCTTTGATTGCAGTACAAATAAAAACTTCATTTATCAGTCTGGTTACTTATATCTAGTACTAGCATACACTAGCATAGCATATTTTCTTAGAAAGCAAGCGCGTGATTATCTCGTAATTAGAAAGCATACGCGTCAGTGTTCTTGAAATTTTCAGTCTTTATTAGCATTTTGTCATACACGGTAAACATATGCAAGTATTAGTCATACCATAGTCATTATGTTAGAGATTAGAGATGATTGCGACGAGATGAGTCTGGATTAGTGGCTGATGGCCATAAGCTCGTTCCTGTTACATACATGAGTCTTCACAACTTATGAAATGTGAGTGTATATGAACACCTTTGCCTAACCCTTTTTTTATAGATGGGAAATCACCAAATAACTAATAACACTCTGGGTGGAGTGGGAGGGAGTGTCAGACTTTTACTGACTAAAACCCATCCATGTTCCTTCTTTGCCCTTTGTGTTCCAGGGCCGCGGTATCTCTTTCGAACAGTCCCGCAGCCCGGCATTTGTCTAACCCTTCGGAGATTTCAGGCGTAATCTAGAGAGGAGTCTAAGCCCGTACATATTACAGAACCGCATTCAAACCTCCAGCATTACTTAAAACTGGTTTCAATCAATCGAATAGCTTTAAACTATAACTGCAGAATGATAATATAGGTAGGGAATACGAGGATACTTATTCTACATAGAATGAGTAGGTATCCTCGTATTTTGTTTTGGGGTTGGGTAGATAGAGCCTTTGCGGCAACCGTTCATTTCTAACAAGGACTTTTATTTTTTTATTCGGATAAGCCTGCCACACTATTCCCAAGCCACTGCAACTCCTGAAACCCAGAATCAACAGTGGCGACCATCAGTAAAGCGCCGAGACAATGAAGCTCGACGAAGTCCCAGAGAAACAATTTAATTGTCTTGGATCCCGCAACGAAAAAAAAATAGCGGTAGCTAGTAAGGATATGGGTATTCTATGCTGAGGCTGTGGCTGAGGGCTGCTTTCGCTAGACGAGACGCAGACGTGGTAATCAGTTCACTCGAATGCCCTAAGGTTCAAAAGAAGGGCTACTGCTTCTGAAATTAGGGGGGCATGTGTGATTATATCCTGATCTGAGGCAGCAGGAAGAACACCGTTTATCTGAACAGAATTCTGTTGTCCCCAAACGGAAAATATCCATTAGGATTTTCCCCACGGTTGAAAAGGAATTGAATACAATGATCCATTCAAATTAATGGGAAGCGGTTTTGGATCAATATGTGGTGTTGATACTCGGAAAGCAACCGTTGACCTATCCATTACTAGGTAGGTATGTGTACCTAGAATCGATGTGTAAGTTGAAAAATGGGGTCATACCGTAGTCATTAATTTAATGGAACTTTCGCGTGAATAACCTATGCAGTACCTATGCACGAATGTTTGCATTATTACCATGTTTGAATCGAGCGATACGGGTGGGTATAGGAAACAACTAATTTTGTGCTATTACGTATAGATCTATAATCTAACCGTAATTGGTAGATGACAATCGTCACGTTCATCGGTGAGTCCACAGCGGTGACCTATTATTTCATGGCTATTTATTGATTAGTCTTCGTCCACAAGTCTTTTAAATTAATGGATTATTGTGTTATTACGCTTAGTTGACACTTCCCGTGACCCAAAGACTGGGTTTTACCTTGGCCAAAGTTTTTAACGTGGCAACGCCGCCAGCCCCTTGGGGACATTACCAGTTGACAGCGTTGAGGAGTTTTTTGACCCCATTTTTTAATTTTATTGTTAAGTTAGTTCGTCTAGGTTGTTTTAATTTATACATGTTTATAAAAAATGAGCCGTCTGCCGCCTGGAAGATGTGAAACATCGAAATTGGTCTGACTGAGTAGAGGTGTTTACAAACTTCATAATTATGTAGGTACCTACTCAATCAGATCTTCAATAGTTCAATAACCGCGTTAGTTTTCGCAAATGCGATCATGCTCCTTATCTGTAAAAGTCTAAGGAACAATTTCGTATGCAAGTATTTTTTCTTCGACGCATGCCGTGGCGACTCGTCGCTACGCCAATAGTCGGTCTAGATATTTCACATCAATATTGTTACATAAATTAAGTCAAATTCGTTATTGTGTCGTTCTAACGATTTTTATAAAGCAGGTCACCATAGCCGACGGTGTTGTATAGATATTTTGAATACCTAGCTGTAGCATCCACCTTCGCATCTTTACCAACGAGCTATTTCACAAAAAAAATTAAAATGTCAGGGCATGGGATAGAAGAAAGGATAAACGCTACACGCTGCCTTGAGGTAGAATTGCTAGGTAGTTATTTTAAGTAGGTATGCACATTTCTAACCCTACAGCGACAGCTTCTGGGTGCCATTTATTTTAGCCTTCCTTGATTTTTTCGTACCTAGCACTTGTGTCTATTGCTAGTAAATAGCATCGAGGCCGGTCATAAGGCGCTTCTTCACCGTGCGTTCCCCTGTAATGTAAAGGCGCTCACCGGGAGCATTTGCCTGTACATAAGTACTTTAAGACCGCACGCAAAATACGCGCTTTGACGTGGAGTTGTGGAAACCAGCCCGTTATACAATACAATACAAGTACTTTAAGATTCTATTTTGTACAGAAACAAACGAATCTGAACTTTTACATTACAGGCATTATAGTGAAGGCGCGCCGTAAGTTCAGATTCGAGCAATAAATCAGTGAGTGAGGAGAATCGAGCATTAAAGCGCGCAAGCTGTAACGATACAATTTGTAACAATCACTTCACTTGTTTCTGTACGAAATCGAATCTTAGATTGCTACATTACAGGCGATGCTCCGGTGAGGGAGCGCCTACCTATAACCAACAAATATGACGCAAATAAAAGCATTGCGACGCCGCGCGCCGTATCATTTCGTTAGTATCATAGGTTGTGTACCGGACTGGTGTCCACGTCCAAACGCGTATTTTGCATACGAACATATTATATCCATCAACTCTTAAGAAAGGCCAGCACAACACCTTGGTGTTGCTGGCGAGCTCACAGAGAGGATCTGGTTACTGAAATGCTTTACCCTGCATGTGGCAACCTCCAGGCTGTTTAGAAGCATATGAGCTGCTGTCTTGCGGCCCGTTCACGACCTTGACGCACGGGGCGGCGAGCGGTAAGACCAAAAGTATTAAAATGTTTGAAGGACGCCACGAGACGCCGCTCATAGCGAAAACGCACCGCTTACCGACGCTGCCCCGCACGCCGCTAAGACCGAAGTCGTGACCAGGCCGTTAGGGTTGAGTTGAGGTCGAGAAAAAGCGTGCTGCCGATCGCCACGTACAATAGCTCTCCCGCTGTTTCTCGCTCTAGCAAATGAAGGTTCTGAGCGACAGAAAAGGATAGGAACATGGAAAAATGCGATTCTCTGCTGCTAGATGATGCGCAATTCTTATACTTCAGACCTGCTTGTGCTCATAGATCTATGATTCTGCTTAAACATTCCAAAAAGAGGTATTACTCCGCCCCAAAGGGACGCTGCTTCTTGAATGCTACGTTGTTTGACAGTTCTTGCAATGTGAACAGTCAGCGATCGACTATTATTTCTCATTCACTGTCACAGGACCTACAATCATTACGTTTCTTGAGCGAGAGTATGACCATGAGGAAACAGCGGAATTAGCTAGTAGCTACCTAACATAGTAGACGATACCTTAGGCATTAGCTTATCGTCAGGTACTGTCACTATTGGTTCATCATCATCATATCAGCCCGGAATCACCCACTGCTGAGTTTTTTTTTGACGACTCCCTTTTTTTCCGCCACACTTCCCGGTTCTGTGCGTCCCTCATCCAGGTGTTTCCCGCGACTTTGATAATTCTACTTTGTACAGTACTTGACTGTCACTATTGGCTACCCATCACCAATTAAAACATAATAAATAAGCTCATGGAATGGCTGGTTGTATAAAACATGATTTATTACAGTAATACATTTAATTGGAAATACACGGGTGGCAGGCCATCACCATTGTGACAGATACAATATATATAAATACAGTTGTCTTTAGCACTAGTCTTCCAAGAAGAAGTATTGGCCTGCTCGTTTCTGTTCTATATCCTGAAACAAACAAAAAAAAAACGTTACAATTGATTAATTAGAATGAATCTTGTGCTGTGCAATAAGCTGGACAAATCTTGCCGAATTTGCAGCATTACTGCAAAGCTGAGGAGCTCGTGGCTAAATAATAACAGCCGCTCGGGTCGATCTTTAGGTTAAGCCGTGCTTGCCTATTACATACCGAGTTTCCTCCGTACCTCGGAAAGCACGGTAAGCCGTTGGTCCCGGGTGTCATTTGTAGATCTTTGACAGTCGTTAGGAAGTCAGTGGCCCAAAAATTCTGACAACCAGTCTTACCAAGGGGTAGCGTATTACCCTGTACTAACTGGATTGTGGGGTCAAATAGACAACCGCTCCAAGTAAAATACTGGTATTCAGCTGCATCTGGTTAGACTGGAAGCCGACCCCAACATAGTTGGGAAAAGGCTAGGCAGATGATGATTTGCATCATAGATGTCACTGGTATTCTTTTTGTCGACTTGATTATGTCCGCTACAACTTACTAGTCCAATTTCAGCAAGTGTACAGTACTAACCTTAACAGAAGAGTGTTTATTTATCCTCGGCCTGAAGTTATTAGGATCCCTTCGGAAGGTGATGCCGAGCAGCTCTAAGAATTTGTTCATGCCGTTGAGCAGAGATTGCGGCTGGTGCGCGGTTGCCTGCGTGGACGGCGTGCCTTCGAACACTATGACGCGGTCCGCTAAGTACGTCGCCATTATGAAATCGTGCTCTACTACGAAGCCAGTTCGCTTTGCGTGGAGGATGAACCTGGGGAAATGATGACAGTGGATTAGGTATCAGAATTTTCTGAGCATTTTCATCATCAAACTATCACCCATATGTTTAAGTCCCAATACTGAGAGCCTATTGCCACCAATAAAGTACAAATCATGACTCCAGCTACTGATAATATCCAAAAACCCAATATCACCTTGTTTGTTGTAGCATTCGTGAGTTTCGTGACCACAAGAGCAATTTCACAGCACTATACTACACTAAAATTATTCTGTTCACAAAATCTAGTTTTTCGTTACATTATACAAGGTGTAAACGGAGGGTCCGTTTCACGGAGCCGTCGACCAAGCATTCTGTACATCAATGTAAGTAACCCTATGCAAAAATGATTACTGGGAAACAACTATTTTGTTTTGGGGTGAAATATCACGTTTTATGGTTGAACTCAATTCACTAATCACTAGTCCAGAGCAAAAAAAAGAGCACAATGATGAGGAGAACAAGTGTCTTTCAGCTGCATGAAGGGTATTTTTTTACACCTATTATAAGCAACAAACTTACCTTTTAATAACTTTAGCAGCAACCAAACGCTGTTCAGAATCTAGGTAGGCAGAGGGCTCGTCAATAAGGTACACATCGGCTGGCTTGCCGAGACAGAGCACCAGGGCCACTCGCTGCAACTCACCACCAGACAGGTTTTGAACCTCCTGGTCCATGATCTCTTCTATCTTCATGGGTTTCATCACGTCTGTGATAAACTGGAAGAGAACAACAGGAATTATAAGCTTGATTGTAAAAAATCTAGCATTTTGTAGTTAATCTCCTGTGGAAATTGTGTGTTTTTGGATGTTTTATACATATTGATTAAATGTAATATGCACTCTTCTACTATCCAGTGTAATCATGTGTTAGCAAGACAAACTTGCAACTGTTGCAGTTTCAATTTATATCAATCATGGATGGTATAAACTAAATTGTTCCCAATTAGAGTAACCATGGAGCTTCTTGCCGGTTCTTCTCCATAGGAAACAACCAACCCTAACCGTGCACCTTTTTGTCGACGTTTTATAAGTGCCTATCTAGGCTCTTGTGAAATAAAATATTTTGACCGCACGCAAAATACATGCTTGGACGTGGAGTTGCGGATACCAGCCCTTTATACATTACATATTTTGAATTAGTTGATTGAACTGTCTAAGATCCAAGTAGTTTCAGTTTACAGCACTGTACAGTGCCTTTTCAATAAAATCATAATACTTTCATCATGCACCCATATATGAATGATTTTGTTCTTTCTATTCATTCTTCTTTATTGAAATAATTACCTGTGGATGAATATAAGCATCTCTAATCTTCTCATGCAGTAGCTGACGCACCAGCCCTTGAGATTTGGGCGATATCTTCTGCGGCTTATAACTAATGTGCAGCTGTGGAAGCTGGCCGGAACCTGGTAATAATAAAATTATATATTAACTTATATCCATATTACAGAATAATAAAATGCAGATAACCTGCAGAAATGAATGAATATTGTAATCTGGACATTGCTTTTAATGTATGACAGTATTGTTGTAGTAATACAGTGGATTTCACTTTAATATAACAACAGTTAAAGTTGCAACTTGCCAAATTAATTAATAAAGTTGTGAGGAATTTAAAGTATGGTGTTATTTCAATTCACATGAAAACCTGCTACTTTGTCATCATCGAGCATGTTTTCTTTTTTTATAAAACTATAAGTATTTATTTTCTGTTTTCAATTCTAACATTCTGGCATATAATGTTATGATAGCCACAGAGACAAAGGACACTTACAAAGACTCCTACAAATGAAACAATAACCTCTAATATAGTGTTATTAGTACGCGAATGATAGTATATTGATACACAAATAGTGAAGTCGCCGAAGAATCCACAAATATTGAATTTTGTGGTCAGATCAGACATACATTTTTCTTGTCATACCTTCATTTGTAGCACAGGATTCCGCGTGTTTTAAACATTTTTGAAATACAGGATGGAAAAACAAATCAAATAACTCAGTCCTAGCCATTTCAATAGCTTAACTATGTCTAAATTCATTAAAATACACTTATTGTAATACACCTATAACCTCATTTTTCAAACGATGTCTACATAGTTATATAACGCATATTTATTGGAGATTCTAAGTAAACGATTATTTTCGGTTAAATATCACAGTAAAAGCTAGGATTAAACATAAATCTGGTATATTAAGAATTTTTTACAACAAAACCGAGGCCTATTGACAATTTGACAACTTTCACAAATTTGACATATCATTGCTCGGTGTTACCATTTCAAAAAATATTTTATTCAATAGCAGTTTCGGATACGTGTCCCAAAAGTAAATTTAGATCAAGTCCTCAATTTTAGTTAAAAATTGCCTATGACGAAAATAAAGTTATTAAAAACAATAATTGGGGACTTATTATCGAAAACGAACACTTACCCTCATCAGGCTCCAAGTTACCGGCCAACATTCTAATGAATGTTGTTTTGCCAGTACCATTCTCTCCAAGCAACACCAGAATCTCGGAATCCGAGAATTCACCAGGGTGTACATCCAGCCTGAAGTCACCCATCAATTTCGACATTTCAGGATACTCATAATGATTCATCCTTTTGATCTGTTAAAAAAAGGAAAGTGCTTAACAATCTAGCCCTAAATCGAGTTTTTGATTGAGATAACAGAGTGCATAATTGAAGAAGTCATGCTGCGCCGACCCCAAATGAATTGGTATAAGGGCAAGAGAATAATGATGATGAGGTAACAGATTGCGCTCAACTTACCTCTTCCTCAGTGGCCGACTCAGCGACTTTAAAAACTAATGATTCAGTCCTGAATCTCATGTTTTCAGTGGGCACAAACCCATCAAGGAATATATTAATACCTGAAAAATACAGAAATGAATTAAATATTTTTATAGAAAAGGTTTAAAAGTTTATTTCCCTGAATAGATAAAATCTTACCTTCCCTAACAGAGAAAGGCATAGTCACAACACCGTAAGCACCGGGTACGCCGTACAGGCAGCAAATGAAGTCAGACAAGTAGTCCAGTACTGACAAGTCGTGCTCCACTACTATGATGAACCTGGATAAAAAATTATTAGATTTTCACATATTGCAATATTTTTTCCAAGCTGAGATGTTTTCCTAAAAGTAGTCTTATTTCATTAGTGGTAGTTGTATCTAATATTTTTGAGTGGATTAAATTTTGTTTGGAGTGGCTGTTCACACACCCCAAATGAGGATGAAATTATCACATTTGACCAGGTATATTCTCGCATTATTGTTGAATAACTAATTATATCCCCATTTTCCGGAAATTTCCCTGGTCTATGCAGTTTAACTGATTATGTGTAACAATAACAAATATCTTACTTGTCAGGATGGATGAGCGACCGAATTGTGCGGGCAGCATTAAGACGCTGCTTAACATCCAAGTAAGAGGAAGGCTCATCAAACATGAAGATGTCTCCATTTTGGATGCACACCATGGCACAAGCAAAGCGCTGCAGTTCTCCTCCAGACAGAGCAGAGATCTCACGGTCGCGGATGTGGGATAGATCTGAACAGAAAATCAAAGAAATATACAATGGGTGGTTAACTGTCTATGGTAGTGACCTCCTTGCCATGTGATAAAAGTGAATACGACGTCATTAGCTTCGTTTGGGTTTCGACGCGACTCGAGACCTCATCGGACTATTTGCTTTTAGTTAATGACTTTTTACAGGCTTAAGCCAATTTCACGTTGATTAGTGAGATCACTCTCCTAGGCGACACAAAAATTTCGCAACATTCTAAACCAGCCCGTTATACAATACAATACAACATCCTAGGGTCACAAACACTTAATTCAAGACAGGTGCTCACCTGGCTGAATCTAGGGTTAGACAGTCTGGTTTTAGTATTGACAATTGATACAGCAAGATGAGTAGTCACAGCACACCAAGTGGGAAGTCATTATGATTTATATATGGATGCATCTGCACTATTCTTGGGCTATACTGCAGCAAGTATGCATGGTGGCTTCACTCTCTTATAAAAAATTAACTTACCCAACATTCTGCAGATAACAGTCTGATTTTTCATTTCATCTTTCTTGTCAAGGAGTTGACCGACAGTGCCCTTGACAGCCTTAGGGATTTGATCCACATATTGAGGCTTGATCAGGGCTTTCAAGTCATCTTCAAGGATTTTCGTGAAGTAGTTCTGCAGCTCAGAGCCCCGGAAGTGAGACAGGATCTCTTGCCAGTCTGGAGGGTCCTATGGAGGGATTGATGACAGATTTAAACACCTGAACAAATATATATAGAACTAGCTGTTCCCCGCGACCTTCGTCCGCGTCAAGTTATTAAAAATACAATTTTCCCCGTTTTTGCAACATTTTTCATTGCTGCTACGCTCCTATTGGTCGTAGCGTGATGATATATAGCCTATAGCCTTCCTCGATAAATGGACTACCCAACAATGAAAGAATCATTCAAATCGGACCAGTAGTTCCAGAGATTAGCGCGTTCAAACAAACAAACAAACACTTCAGCTTTATAATATTAAGTATAGATTACTGTGTTTGTAGCTGGTTTGTTTCTGTACATTTATATGGAGGAATTTAATCTTTAGGAATGACAAAATGACTTTAGACCAATTAGGTCTTAGACCTTCCATAGTATAAGCATCCATAGATAATTATTGCCATAAACAATGCTTATCTGATATTTTCCTCAATTACAAAAGTATACAGTTGTAACAGATTAACAGACTATCAATCGGGAATTTCCATGTTTTTTTCCAGATAGCAGTTTTCTTCTGATACCATATGGATGCATTTATTATCAACCTTACAGTTAATAAGGTCACTATATTAATGTAACAGAATGCTAATTTTGAGGAACTGGAATGTTGCCACTTTCTGAGTTGACAGATAACAGGTAAATTGCATAATTTATAGGTCAACATGCTTAATAGACTGAGAAGCAAAATTTAATGACAGGTACAGGACAATACTATTCAACATCAAAAAGTGACTCAAATAACTTACAGCAAAACGTCCCAAGTTGGGCTTCTGTTTTCCAGCAAGAATCTTTAGTGCAGTTGACTTGCCAATACCATTCTGACCGACCAGCCCCAACACTTCTCCGGGCCGAGGGATGGGCAGACGATGGAGCTTGAACGAGTTCTTTGAGTATCGATGAGTAGTGTGCTTCTCCAGGTTGGATGGGATGTTGATAATGGTGATTGCATCAAAGGGGCATTTCTGAAAAGTTATTGTTGTGTTAGTATACTTTTGAAATCAGTATGTATGACATGTATTCTGTTTAAATTAGCACTGTGTCAATGTTACCAATATAATAAATACAGTTTTCTTAATAGAATAGGTACTATTCAAATATCGAATTAACTAACACATTTTATTTCAAGCTATATATATATGTCTTTGTTTCATCTAAGAACGGAACATGCGGAAGTCGCCAAGTGTTTACATTGGTCAGCAAATATGAAAAACATTGTGGAAAGTTTTACCTTGACACAAATACCGCATCCGATACACAGCTCCTCGGAGATGGTGGCGATTTTATCGTTGGGAGTCACCTCGATGCACAACTTGCCCATTCGCACAACGGGGCAACTCTTCTTGCACTCCTGTCTGCATCTCTTCGGCTTGCAGCGATCCGCATTGACGATAGCGATACGCGTAAGCTTGTCGGTCTCCTCATGGTGTTTATTTCGAGACATAACTGTTTGCCGAAAAAAACAACTTTAACACCAAATTTGCCCCAAAATTAATTGAAAATATACGAAAACAACCGTTCGATATGTGGCACAGACTTCGATATAACCTCAATCTCTAGGACATGACTAATTAATTATTATGAAATAGCCTATGTAGGTTCACTTCAGAAAAATATTTAGTCTTTAATTTGTTACCGTTATAAAGGAATAATCTAAATACCTGATAAAAGAAAGCGAACGCTGGCGATACTTTGCCTACGTTCGCGTGTCCTTTTACATCGAACTCGAAATGTCAAAAGGAACAAACCATCGTGAACACAGCACCATATAAGTGACCATTTGGCAATACGTTCAAAATTGCTATTTTTCAGCCATATATCTTTAGTTATTCTAATAATTTATATTAACCAATTCAATAATTCAATGATGTTACATAAATACACTCTTGTTCGTAAAGAAAGAACATCAAAATAGAAAAGGAATGCAATAATTAATATATAGCCTAAATTAACTTTGGTTTCTGAACGAAATCAATCAAATCAATTTCAGATCGTACGTCAACTTGTGGGAGTTGTGGGCAACTTCAAGAACGTAAAGCGAGGTACCTTAGGTACCTATACAATCAAATCAATAATCAATTCACATCACATTTCACACGTCATGTCACAGATCTGAGTGTAAAATATTGTATCTTGATGATATAAATATTTACATACATAGAAAGTGTTAAATCTGGATTATATCCTGCAACTAACGCCTTTAGCATTAATTGTGGTAATTGGAAAACACTAATTTACACCAGCCAAGGTAAGACCTATCATTTATTAATTTTATACTCACCTTTTATTTCCTTTTTTTATTGTGTTTGGAAAAAGGTCTTTGAATGGAATACTTTTTGAAATGTTTGGCCAACAATGACATATTTTTAAATCTCTTTTTGTTGGCCAACAAACAACATTACAACACTGTCACTGACACTGCCTGAAAGTGTGATTGTATTTAGCGCCATCTATTACGTAGATAATTATAATGTGAGTAGTTTTTATGATTTATATTGTAGGTAATATTTTAAACAACCGGCAATGTTTTTCAACAAATAATTCACTATTACGTCGTTGAAAAAAAAAAATATATATGTAGGTACACCACAATTGCGGAAGTCGGACGGCACCGCCGGCCGAGGCCGGCCCAGAAAGAGGTGGCGAGACGATCTGGACGCTTACCGCGAGGGTTGGTTCGAGGTGGTACGAGGAAAGAGCACATGGAAGGAATTGGGAGAGGCCTTTGCCCAGCAGTGGGACAGTCCATGAAACTAAAAATTCGGAATTTGATCCAAATGTCTGGAATTTGATCCAAATGTCTGGAATTTGCTCCAAACAACTTTAAACCCTATCATAAGCACACAGACTGCTTTTAGACTGCACGCAGACTGATTTTGAGGTATTCTAATACCTCAAAATCTAAGTTTTTTCAAGAGCTCTTGTTCAGCGCCACCGTGAACCAACCCTCGCGAAATTATAATGAGAATACAAAATGGCAGCGTTAGTTCCGACTATGGCCACGCGCCAAAAGAACGATTACACGACGTACTCTATATTCCTTTAGATTAACTCCTAACGTCCTTCTTCATTGTTTATTTTTCAGACGATGTTAGAGGTTTGTGTTGACAGTTTAGAGTCTGCAATAAACGCAATTCACGGCGGAGCCGACGAGCTGGAAGTATGCAGCTCACTCACAGAAGGGGGGCTTACTCCAACGCTGGGCCTAGTTAAACAAATCCAGGAAATGGTAAATAAATCTTTTTTTTCTTTCCTGGTTATAATATTTTCACACCACCTGCTCGCAATTGTCAAATTATACATCATGTTAACGTAAAACAAGTCATTATTGCCTTGGGCTCTAGCCAGGCAGTATTAATTTATCAGAATTTCAAACATTTCACTGAATTTGGAACTTCAAATAAAAAAAATCTATAAAAACTTTTACCAATGAGTTTTCACTTCATATGGTTTAGATGCCACTGACAACAAAAATAATTAAATTACGCAACTTAATAGGGGAATAATAAGAAACAATAATGTCAATTAATTAAATAGGTTTAATTAAAATAGTTAAAACAATTAAAACAATGCATAATCAGCCTGTAATGTTCTCACTGCTGAGACACAGGCCTATCTCTATGAGAGGAAATGGGCTATAATCTATCACGCGGGCCCAGTGCGGGTTGGTAGATGTCACATGTCTTCGAATTTTTGGTTCTAGGACATGCCGGTTTCCTCGCGATGTTTTACTTCACCGTTTTGAGAGCAGAGGTGATGAAATAAATTACACAAAGTAATGCGCCTACCAGGGCTCATACCCACAACTTACTGGCCGTAAGTCGGGGTCGCCACCACTGGGCCGTGGTGCGCACGCCACGGTTGCTAGATCGAGTTTCTGAATTTTCCCCTTAATCAATCTTTTGCCCTCAAGATGATATGTTTTGTAACTTTTTTCCCATACTTTTTTTTCAAACAGGAAATTAAACAAACAGAGATATAAAACTATTTTCTTTCACAAAAAGTATCTACCACTTGGTATCCTATTTTGTGTCTGCGTGTCTATTGCCTGATCCCTTTCATGCACGAAATTCTTCAATCGGCTTATTATACGCAAGTGGTTATTACAAAATACAAATTCTACTGTTAAGTGTTTCTTGATTTCCTAAATTTTAGCTTAGTTTTTACCCGCGGTAGAAGTGACACCATATTTCGAAAATCGAATTGGTTATGATCAATTATATTTGATTCATCATGATTAATGATCAAATATAATTTACGTAGCCCTAAATTATATTTGATCTGTTGCAGTTCACTTATCAAAATCACATTACAATATTTTATATTTTAGGTAGCTAACACAGCGGCCGGACGACCAATCCGTAAATCATGTCGCGATTGCGGCTGCGATAAATTAAAGAAGGTAGGTCCACTTGATAAATGGAGTATTCATACAAGGACCTATTTATTTACCGCTGAAACTCTTTGTTTATTTCAGAGGGCGAAAGTGAACGTAATGATCAGATGTCGCTCGGGCTCCGACTTTCATTACTCTGACGAGGAAATGGAGACAATGTTAGCTGATGTAGCGATTTTCAAAGGTTTACTCGTAGATAGATATGTTTTTGGCGCCCTTACGGAGACACGGCTCATCGATGAGATAAACTGTGATAAATTAATATCTTTTGTATATCCTACTCCTGTTACTTTTCATCGTGCTTTCGACGTGTGCGCAAAGCCAACTTCATCCATTTGGAAAGTTGTTACTCTTGGTTTTGACAGACTGCTAACAAGCGGACAGAAGGCGACTGCTGATGATCCCGAAGCTATTGATCTACTGAAGTTTCTTCATCAGGGTGATGGTCATGACATAGACATTATGCCGGGAGCTGGGGTAAATCCGAGTAATGTGAGGTCTTTTATTGATATCGGATTCAAATGGGTTCACAGTTCGTGCAAGAGAATTAGAAATCCTAAGCCTGAAATTAAGGCTGAATTGAAAATGGGGTCCAGTGATAGCGAACATGTTTATGTCACGGATGAGAATATCGTGAGGATGATGAAGAAGTGCATTACTGAAAAGTAATCATTATAGGTAATCAGTAATCAGTATCGAATCAATCTACACTTCTACACTGATATTATAAAGAGGAAAGATTTGTATTTTTGTATGTTTGTAAAGAATAAACTCAAAAACTACTGGACCGATTTCAAATTTTTTTTCACCATTGAATGCTTCATTACTCTTGAGTAACATAGGCTATATTAAATTTAAAAAAAAAACAAAAATGTCCACCCGTGCGAAGACGCACGGGCCGCTATAAGATATAAGAAAAAAAATGTCATTGTTGTATTATCTTTAACTTAAATACAATGCCAATGCCAACACTAGCATTGTATTTAAGTGGGGCATATGCCCCACCTCCTTTCTTGCCCATCCTGCACAGCACCTTCCAGGATTTAAACGAAGCCAACGTAAGAGCTGTGCAGGTGACTTTATACTGGTCGGGTATAATTTGAGTCCATCGATACTCAAAGAAGAAGCATCTTTAACTCATTCCAGTTCTCAAGCTTTTGTTTTCCTGGTTCCTTTATAATAGTGAAGATTTATTATCATTCATGTTTCAGTGTAATCTCAAGTGTGAAACTATGTCGTAGAGCGAGATAGCCATAAGTTTATCAAAGTGTTATTAAAGGTTTTGTATCTAATTGAACTTGAGTTTTCGGTTCCTACAAAAGTACTACAACGCCGTGTGGGGCATTATTTAATTTTCGTCGTGATTCTATTCGAGTTTCATTTACCGCGTGTAGTTCTACACCCATTAAGAGGTTATTTTTGTTTATTTATTTATTTAGAATCGAGACGCTAGTTCTAGTTAGTTCTGAGTATTATAGCAAATACGTTGGACTGTCCTTATGTGCGACATTGTTGTGACAGACAAGTTACATATAGTGTCCCATTCCCACGTAAGAGACTTCTTTGTTATAATATGTAAAGATTTATTCATTTGTATTTATTCGATGATAAATACACTAGGTATTTATCATCGAATCATTTAAAAGTTCGTGTTTTCTAATATGGCATACCTATACCTGAAATAAATGAATTTTGATTATTATGTTTTTTTATTTGGGAAAAGATAACGTAAAAGCATTCTGAAAAGTAAACAAAAAGTTACTACTTAATCAAGTTTCCGTGTAATCTCAAACGTTAAACCTGGTTTATATAGCGTGATAACGTTTAGCTTGTCAACCTAATTTTGTTACCTATGTATTTTTATTATATGTATTGCTTACCTACCTATTTTGTATCTGTTGCTACGAAAGTGCTACGACCGTGCTACGACCCCGTAGAGGGCATTACTGCTGTCGCTGCAACTGGTTTGACTGGCTTCATTTGGTAGTAGTAGCACACAGTAGTAACTGTGCTATAGTTGCTGCCAGTTAAGATGGCAATAGCGGTCATTGCTCTTTCCATAACATCTCTTCGTACGAACCAAAACAAATGAACCATGTATCGTTTTTCATTAGAAAAGATGTTGAAGATCACGATAGATGACGATTCAAGACATGAACTGGCTTATTTGTGGATTTCAAAGTTAAGAACTTTAATAAATGTAGGTGGGTCAATGACCGCCATTGCCATCTTAACTGGCACTGACTAGATGCACAACGGGTACCTACCTACCTTTAAGTCTGACTTTAAAAATCAATTAATTTAGTTATCATCTACAGAAATAGAAAACCTTTTCCAGTCCAATCATTCCACTATTACGGTCCAACTCATTCCACCATAGGCATTTCCCCCCATCTACCGTTGCCTCACAAAAAACTTGCAAGCGTTGTTTCCTACCAACATCGATAAATATTGCGCTCCATTTATCATGAGCGGTATATTGCAGAGGAAAAATGCTGGCCCGGCCGCGTTTAATGATGCTATTACTGAGTCGGGGAAACAATATCAGGAGCGAGCTGACGATCCTATAATAATTGCGATGACCTGCCTTTGTACCCAATTTTTTTTAAGAGTTTGCTAATGACGCGCAAAGGCTATTCTTATTGTGAAAATGGGCAAGATGTTGACAGATGACAGAAAAAAGTGCGGGAAAAGGCGGGATATTCTCGTTAAGCTTTAGTAGATCGAGTTAAATGTGCTACTTAGGCTTACGATCTACGATCTTGTGCGCGTTTTAAATATCTACCTATAGCTTAGATTGCCCCATGCTACGTATAAGTCATCTTCTAAAATATTACAGTGCCTTGTCTTTGTGGTGCTTGAACGACATTGAAAAGTGGGCACTATTGGAAAAAAATGTGCAATTCACTATGAAAATCTTAATGATTTTTTTTAATTTCCAATAAAGGCCCACGAGCCAAAAGATTTATGTTCACTAAAAATCTTCTGGCCAGTATTAGATTTCTGCTGAGATATCTTTGCAAAATAAATTACGCCTTTGTATCTACTTCTTTGTTTCCGGATAAGTGAATGTGGTTGAATTTTTCGGTTGGATGAGCTCACTTTTCTTCGCAAATCGTTTCCCATCCATTAGTTGGGACGATTGATTGAAATGCCTACTTACATTGTGTAGACGTGATGGGGAAGCTAATTAGTTAGAAAGTAATGACGTGTCTTATCTTTGTCTATTGCCGTTCACACGATATGTCTATCGTGTGTTTTTCGCAGTTAGATTTTTGTTTCATGCCCGAATTTTCAAAGTTATTAGGTAAAAGATTTCACACAAGTTAATAATGGTAGGTAGGTAAAAGCATAAAAGCGAAAAAGCATTTATCGAATGGCTCCAGTTATTTGCAATATGTTTAAAAAGAAACTGAAACAATTTTTAATGCATAAATGCTTCTACTCCATAGCTGATTTTATGGAGGACATTACTGACATTTAAATTATGCCTATATTACATTTAGATTATTATTTAGACGTTAGTAATTGTGTGTTAGTATGTAAGTATAATTGTTTTATTTAATTTAAAATGTGGGAACTATCTATTGTTTTGACATAACTAACTTTATTATTATTTGTATGCTCTCGATTAAAATATAGCGAACTAACCATCTTATTACAACTTATAACATCCTATTGTAACGAGACCTACGCCTACGAATAGATTTGACTTGATTTGGTATACCTACATGATTCACATGGTACATAAACACGTCCGCTTCATACCATTTCATTTACATCACGTTCTCCAAACTCATTCAGCAAAAATACGAATTTCTCGCTCAAACTGAATGAAGCAAAACACGAATTTTACGAGTAAAACTTTCATGGCTTCATTTAATTTCGGTCAACTATTATTTAAGGTCGTTTGAAGAAATTATTTTTCAAAGAGATGGGACTGATTACGCGAATTTTGCAGTTATAAGGGTTCCTTTGAAAACAGATTTCCAGTCAAATAAAGAAGTGAAAAAAAAGTTTGATATAACATAACGAATTTGTCAGACCGTCGGATGATTAATGATAATTTGGGAGAATGTCCGTGAGGGAACCGCGACGGACCCCGCAGCCCGAGAGCGTCGCGGTCGTCGCAACAATCTTTTCAAACCGTCCATCAATCATAACAAGCTTTTAAAAGAGCTTCTGTTTCTGAGGTCGGGCTGAGACCCGACATGTTTTCTCATGTTTTACAAATAAGCGAATTTTAATTGCTTCCTGGGGACGGAAAAGGAATTCATGTAAAAAAATCTTTTGTAGATAACCAGAAGGGTTATATTCTGCTGTTTTGGGTCCAACGTTCAAAAATAGAAAAAGGTAACCAAGAAGTCGAAAGTTATGAAATAGAAAGTCGATTTACTTATAGTTGGCGTAAGTGTTAGATTTAGGAAATGGTTCATAGCTAATTTCCTATAATAAATTAAGGAATAGGTCGGTATTTCTTGCTGTAGGTATATCTTTCAGTACTCAGGGGTCCTTGGCGCTTAGACTCCGCTTCTTAAGTAGAGAGATGGCTTCAGCCTCTTGGGAATTGCAAATTGAATTGGTCGTAACGACAAAAAAATACAAGTAAACAAACGAAAGGGTTTATTTCAGTGAATCAAAGTGTAGATATCTAATATATTTAAAGTAACTTATAATACCTATATTACATCTAAGGTATAAAATAAGGCTATGTCGTGAGATGTGAATATGCTTACTTTAAGGCAGTTCTGCATACCGTGCATCATTACAAACTACTATTTACACCGACTTAGATCTAAATCTAGGATTAGAGACAAGAATTGGTCGAATTGCACGTTTAACACGTTAGATAAAGCGTTCCTTTTTACGTTCAAGCGAATCTAGGTTAGGTTAAAAGTAAATCATTAGATTTAAGGCAGTTACAGAGAGACTTATGTAACTAATGTATTTTATGTGAAGTTTTTTCACGTTGTGCAGACATTTTACGGAGAATTTTATTTTAGAAACTGACTGATAGTTTCGTAGAAAGAAACTTTGTTCTTTCAGTAACTAATTAGGTCTCATTAGAACATTATTCAGCCATAATTCTCCGTAACTTATCTTAATAAAACAGATTTAGGTATTTCTAAGTACATTAGGTAGGTAATTGCACACATCAATTTTGATTAGGCTTAATTACACTGATATCGGCAGAAGATATTGTTTATGTTCATCAATTAAAGTAATTAACCTATATTAGTTACTACACTATAAATACAAAGTTCAGTTATCCAGAATTGAGATTTCGCACTACGTTCAAAGTCCTCGTGAAGAAGCTCAGTGCATCAATTCTTAAGTATTTCACAGATTTTGTTTTACAATGGCAGGTTTTCCGACAAGCGATGTGCCGAGGATTCTTTAAATTTTAAGTCAACATTATTTTAGAGATCTACAGATCTATAATAACGCAGTCGAGTGTCCCAAAACGTACCAATTGGAACACTTGTAAAATTGACTTATTAGGGATACGTAGGAATGTCTTTAAACTATGACTGAATGTCTGTTTGTCTTCTTGTCTGGTGCGTAAGGTTCTAGTTTCGCGGGTTCCGTGTTGAGGGCGCTGTAGTCGACGGGGAATGGCGGCTGGGGGAGCGAGTCCTTGGGGGGCACAAGCACCCACTGCCCGGGGCCGTTGGGGTTCTTCCCCATCAGCCAGTTGGTGAAGCAGTGGACGTAGGTCCCGTAGTCCAGTATTAGGTAGCCGTTCTGTAGAAATTCAGTTAGTTAAAATAATTATCAGTTATTCTTATTTATCAATAATTACTCGAAATATACTCGGACTGTGATTAGGTAATAAACATCTAGACCAGCAATAGAAAGTCAGACGAAAT
Source organism: Noctua pronuba (assembly GCA_905220335.1). Lineage (NCBI taxonomy): Eukaryota > Metazoa > Arthropoda > Insecta > Lepidoptera > Noctuidae > Noctua > Noctua pronuba. The sequence goes on from LR999914.1 coordinate 8,037,953, forward strand.
TCAGAAAAAGTTTGGCTGGCATTCGATTTTATCAGAACTGAGAACAACTTATTCTCAAATTGAAAACCTAATTTTTCGAATTTAGAACAGGATAGTTCCACTGTAGAATAACATGAAACTATCTGCATAGGACAACATTATGACAAATTAAAGTGTAGCAAACTAAAGCACATAAGAGTTCCTCTTTTAGATGCTACGCTGTAAAAGCTATAACGTACAATAATTTTAGTTACTACAGCGCACCATGACTCGTCAGCTCCGCTAACATTTTGCTGACTTGCTGTAACCTTTACTGCTGCATAGGTTATTTTTAGTTTAGAATGAGAATAAATTTTGTTCTACAGAAAAGATGAAGAATATTTAAAAAACTCACGCTAGTCATGCGATCATAAGCCGTGTCTATGATCTCGTCCACTCTAGTCGCATTCAAGCCAATAACAGACCGGTAGAAGGCAGCCAACGCCTGTTTCGTTATAGCACCTGTGCCTGCAAGAAAAAAATAACATTTATTTAAGTGGCAACACATAGGCCTGTGTCCCAAAGGAGGCCGGTTGAGATTTATTGGTACACCCGTACACCCGCTGTTCGACATTTCCGGGATTGGATCCCGTGTGATACCGCCAGCCTATTGATATTTACCGGGCACTGTTCCAAATATCGGGGTTTGCAGGAAATTCCGTGAAAAACATGCAATATTGTCCGGTCTGGGAAACATTACGTACAGAAGTGCTCGCGATCCGGTTTAATTAATAAAAATGAGTGAAGAAATTCAGGTACCTGTAAAAATACATGTCGGTGTAGGCACGTTGCTAAATCATGTTCCAAAAATATTGACATGCTTCAAATCCATCATCGTGACAAATGAAGTAGAAGCTGAGCTTTTACCTCATATTGGTGAAATACGACGATGTTACTAAAGCAAATGAGATCGTTCACCTTGGGAACATCTACGTGATAAATCGTTTCGGCTTTCTAAATCAGCATGACAGAATATAGCAATTTTGGGGAAAAACTGTCTGTCATAGTATTTTCAAGTAGGTCTACCTACTCACTTAGGTACTCTTATTGCAATTGCGGTTATTTGAAGTTCTAATAAAATATTATAACTATTTTCATCTTGCAATATTGAACATCACTTTGTATTTCTTTCAGTTCAGTTCAATTAATATATTGCAGAAATATCAAGTCCTTTAGAACTTCCACAGCTTTAATAACGCCGAGTAAAATATAGGTCACGCAACATAAAATATTGACACAGAATAATATTCCGATAACTCTTCCGTTGAACAGCGAGAATATCAAGCGTACTCGCTTTAGATTAAAAAGTAAAAATAAAGGCGAAGGCACACGATAGAAAAATAAGTGCGCCACAGAAATGACCGCCTCGCCTTGCTTCAGTGTGCACCCGCTGTGATTTTGGCTACAAATGTTGAGCAATGTGCCAAATTTTTAAACCTTTGGAGAACAACCAAACGTAATTTTATTTAGTTTTTGACTACTTATGGCGCAATAAATTTAAACGTTAGACAATCTTATTGCTTCAACGTGGAATGATTTAGTGTGCAAGTTCATGGCAGCGAAAAGCGCTATGATGTTACAAATTAAAGTTCTTAACACAATTTCATTTTGTGCATAAAATAATTCGAGCGGGAATAATTTTAGCAGCAATGCAGCAACAATAGCGTCGTTAGTAAACATTCTGGCTAAATTACGATACTAATTAACTTGAAATTAGTAATAAATTGTGGCGCGACCCTATGGTGCAAGAGAACATTTCATGTTGGACAATTAACTTGATTCAGGAGGCCTGAGGGGCGGTGACGTCAGTCGCCTGCGTCAAATTAATCCCGCCGATCAAGCCTTCCCGGGAATCGACACACGTCACTTGTACCTCTATATTACCGTAAACAGGGCGAAGTTCACAATCAAGCGTAAAATAAGTTGCTTGGGGCTAAAAATAAGGAAGAAGTGAACTTTGTTTTGGCAGTGAGAAGTAGAGACCGAAAAGTTTTGACATTTCGTGAATAAATAAACTTTTGAGGAGTCCTGGGGCTAAGTAGTGGTTTGCCTGAAGTTTGTTTTATCTGGACAGCTTCTAGTATAAATAAAAAGTTCTACGAAAAAAGACTTAATTTTTTTTTTATATGAGTGAATATTGGCAATGACATGTAATCAATCATCAGCACATCGTCTTTCATTTCAGTTTTCGCATTATAACAATTTATATTCAGAAGTACTTACTTGTCCTATCAACCACATGAAACAGTATCTTGCAGAGGTACTGTAGGTACAGCGGCAGGTCAGTGAACCTCTTCATCTCACTCAGGTGTAGGGCCCACCGCGCTATCCATCCCTCCAGGGTCGTCCTGCCTGGTATGTTGATACCGCTGGACTCTGGACCGCAGACCCTTCTGTAGTACGGCAGGTCACCCCATCTAGCAAAGGGACACAAAATTAAATTATGTACCGGTAACGAATAACGAATTTAAAAGGCAGGCAAATTTAGGAATCCCACGAAGGTTTTGTTTGAGATTACCTATACAAAAAGAAAAACATGAATTTGTATATCAGATTTCCCGCATACTTTTCTTATACAGAAATAAGGCATAAAAAAGTTCGGCATAACAGAAGGAATTTAATAACGAAGAAAAGTTACAAAACACGTGACTTAGAGAATGGATGCCGTACGGTCTCTAGTGATATTTCTTGCGCTCCGGTTGGCTCCATAGTTCGCTGTTGTTCCTTTGTCGTAAACTTTATGCTTTCTTTCATTAGCTTCCTGCCTCTGTCTTGTGTCCGACCTAAAGTTCTCCAGTATCATGATACTGCATCATAAAAATGGCCGGCTTTCCATGAAAATGCCAGTTAGGAAAATATACAGCCTACAGAATTGCATATTACATTACAAAGTGCTCATATTTTGGGCCACTTTCATGAAATGTCAGCAGCTGTCTGACATTCATTTTTATGGGGTATCATAGTACAAAATGACGGTTTACAGCACGTATTTGTTCGGCCATATTTCAGTTTTACTGCTTTTAGGTACTCGACTTTTATGTAAATAAGGATAATGTGTTTCTAAAGAGTTTTTCAAATACCCTCTAGATTGCACAGATAATTTCGACTGTCAAGTGCCCATTTTCAAAACGTTCTTAATGGCTCTCTAGGTTCTTAAGTAGGAGATTTTATCTTTTTATTCCTAAAAAGGACACTAAATCTAGATAAATAAAAGACAATTATCACGCGAGGCGTTGAAGAGCTCGACTTACTTGGCCGGCAGCGGATTGATGAAGTTCTCTATAAATTCCCGCTTCACTTCGAGCAGTATGTGGAATTCCGACGAGTTTGGCGACCAGTCGGCGAAATGCGCCAGCCTCTGTGAAACGACGAGAAACGAATTTAATAATTCTCATTCATTGTTCTCTGTTAGTTATGTGAGGTTGAAATGACTTAATGTTGAGTTTTAGAAGCATAATTAGCTCTGTTTGCCTTCAGCTCCCGGTCTATTTGTCAGGTAAATCTCGTCAGTTTCTCGCCCAGAGTTGTGTTGACTTCGCTCCAACTCGAGGGCTTTTAAGATATAACTTCGTTATTTAATTCCGTTAAACTTTTAACTGAGTTATTTGAACTGTGCCGAGTTAATTTTGTTTAAAGTACGAGCTGTTTATATTTAGAACAGTAATTCAATAAAGTGTTGACTGCAAAAGGTTATTTTTAAATTCTTAGGCATGGCGTATTCAAAGCTAGGTTATGAATATTTGTCATGAAAATTGTTATCGTGATTCCATTACGGATTCTAGCTAATGCTACATTCTACTCAACGTAAATATACACCTCGACTACCTACTTACATACATAATGATTGAAATTACCACGGACACGAAATTTTTGGATCGATGGAAGGCAATTACACGAGCTATCAACTTCGACAAATCGGATTTATTAAGACAAGATGTCACAAATTTGATACCTTCCTACCTCGAAGAATTGATCAAAATCGGTGTCGATGATGACGTCATCTCTGTCATGGTCGAGCAGTTCTGTGAAGAAGAGGGTCATCTTGTCTGTTTGAATGGAGCTGAGCTGGGCTAGAGGCTGCTCGTCTTCCAAGTCCAGGCATTCTAGGTCTTCGCTGCACCGGTTGACCCATGTTGCTGTAAAAAGAAGTAAAATATAAAGAAAACATAGAAAACAACGATATAAGATTTGACGGCGTAAGTTATATGACGCAAAAAGGTTGGCTATATCGGCGTCCGCAGCCATTTAATCCTTTATTGTTATCGTAAACCCTTTCGCTTACCTCACAAGACTTCCAGAAAATACGTAAGTAAACATAGTACATACGATTTCAGCCAAAGAATAGGCTTAACCCGTCTACTGCTCTGGGTATATCGTAAAAGGCGACCATCCCTAACTTTCTGAAACCCTATTAAATTTTGATCTGTTGTAAAATCTTATGACAAATGTTTTGATTGGCTGTTGCTTTTTCAGTGACCCAATCATAATCTTTAACTTTATGTATGACCGTAGATTAATGACTGCAGTACATAGTTGTAGTAGAAGTCTATATAAGGTATAACTATTCATATACACGAAATATTTTCAGAGAATCATCGAACGGCTATAGCGAAGCCATTTCAAGGGTCTTTTTTATCTAAGTAAATTTTTATAAAATAAATAATTTAAAATTACACACACTAAAGAAATACTGGCTCCTTATTTTTCAACATTCATTTCGCTAGTTTACTACGTCGTATTTACCTTCTGTCATTGTTAGAATAGGGAGTAAAGGTTTAATGCAAAAAGTCTCAAGAAATTTTAGAATTATAATAATATCGTAAAAACAAAAACACTCTGATAAATTTTTTTTTTTCGTTGCTATGTAAAAGACAGATCCATATAAATCTTCTTCACCCGCGTACACATTATTCCACGGGAATGTAGGTACTACCGGAACAAAAACCGTCCTATTTCCTAACTCCAGGTCATGGTATACCTGTGTGCCAAATTTCATCAGAATCTGTACAGCTGCAAAGGCGTGAAGGTCCGTTTGTCTATCTACTTGCCTGTTGCAGGTAGATAGACAAACGGACATGTGACTGTTCCTAAAACTTCCCTAGGCTGATACAATTTTCGTTTTTCAAATGTAAATCTAAGGTCGGTTTTCTTCGCATTTATAAATGTTCGTGGATAATATAGTATAGATGGATGAAAGAAGCCAAATTTTAACCTATTTTGCCTAAAAAGTGACTACTACTAACATAAAACTTTAAGCTGATTCTAGCTAAAATGTAGGACTATCGATTGCTCGATTGAAATAGAATGACAGTACGATTGTGTACCTCCCTCGAGAGCGGCGCTCGCCACAAATAAAACAAAGTTTGACCGTGCATGAATTTAGTGCGGAGTCAAATAGTCGGTTCATATGAATATATTCAAAGCTATTTCAAGTCTGGGTCTCGCTTTTGTGTCGGTGCTTTTAATGCAGATTCGATATTGCCCTTTCAACTGAGTGATCATATTCGTTCTCTTCTAAATATTTGGTCGAGAATCAAACTCAAACTCAAATCACTTACTTCAATTAGACCATTACGGGCACTTTTGAATGTCACAAAAAAAAAACAAAGAGCGAAGCTACTGTCACAGGACACAAGGCATCATAACTTGTGAAAGTACTGTAGTTGCCCATTCCAAAGCCTAGATCTCTGTGGAGAAGAATGGGCAATTGACATTTCATCGTAAATGTAGAAAAGCATCTTATTCTTCTTAGCAGGTAACTTAAGAAAACACCTTCTAAAATAATCACCAGCAATTTGGAAACTCGTAAGCTACCTTAGGTACTCCAAAATTAGCCCACAGCAACATTTAGGTAAAATAATGGATAACATAGTCACTTAGGCTCTAAGAACCCATTGGGAGCTGGCTAGCTACGCCTGAATAACTGACGAGCCTCCCTCATGACCCAACCTCTTTGTGCAGAATATGAGACTAAAGGCATAATTACGTAGGAACCATTGCTGCCTCGGACAAAGTTAAAGTAAAATGTTAAAAGGAAAGAAAAGAAATGGAAACGTGTATTTTCGCCCGCCGATGTAATCGCCCGCTGCGATATTTCCGGCAACGCTGTTCGATGTTTCAATTTATTGAAAATATTTTCCGTGAACTATTTCACATGAGTTTTGCTGCACGTTCAGTTTTCCTGACAAGTACATGAAGTGAATATTTCAGGAACTGGCTTTTTGTAGCTTTTCTGTTAGTGTTGAATAGTTTGGGAGAAAATGGTTTGAGGTGCTCGTGGCTAAATAATAACAGCCGCTAGAGGCCATCTTTAGGTTAAGATGTGCTTGTTTAGGTTGGTCTGTGGATGGGTGACCACCCATTACATACCGAGTTTCCTCCGTGCTAAGCCGTTGGTCCCGGGTGTCATTCGTAGATCTTTGACAGTCGTTAGGTAGTCAGTGGCCGAAAAAGTCTGACATCCAGTCTTACCAAGGTGTATCGTATTACCCAGTACTAACTGGGTTGTGGAGGTCAGATAGGCAGTCGCTCCATGTAAAATACTGGTATTCAGCTGCATCCGGTTAGACTGGAAGGTGACCCCAATATAGTTGGGGAAAGGCTAGGCAGATGATGTTGAAATAGCATTTGATTACATTCCCAAAGAATGACATCAAATGCCTGGAAATTCGTTTATATTTTTGGTGATGCGGAAATTAAAGAAAGCGATGGTGAGTTGGGTTTACTAACTAAGCTTATTTAGAGAATGGATAGTTATAGTTTTGTTCATTGAGCAGTAATGAATTTGAGAAGGTTGAATTAATTATATACTAATTTAAACTGAGACTGTACGTACGTCAGTAGGTACTACTGCACAACAAAATTCACACTTATTGCTATAACATTAAGACGCTGTCAATGTCAATTTGTTGCCTTTGATGTGTGATTGACACTAACTATCCACGTATGTACTTGCTGTATACTTCAAAAATCGAGCAATTTTTATTGCTTCGCGATTTAAGTCAGTGCTATACAATCAATACGCAATCCGCAAAACCAATAGCAATATTTTTTTTTCAAAAAAGTGTAACGTCAACTCGTGACATCATCAATGTTTGACAACCTCGAAGTTTGGCAGTTTCATGAACACCAGGGTTGTCTGCGGGTGAGTTATGTTTACTTACATAAAATGCGACACAAGTTAAAGGTTTCAAGAAAACTAATAAGTAGGTAGGTACATTATCAGGCTGTTGAGGTGGGAGCGCCAGGGTGGTGCGGAAAATACAATTTTTCTAACGTTTTTTGCAATTTGCAAAAATGAGTCGCGCAAGTAACCCTCTTAGTTCATGTAACCCTATTCAATAACTATTTCATGACAAAGTCATTCAATGGGGTTAAATGAAATTAGAGGGTACATATTGTGTTACTTGCGCCACTCATTTTTCATCAACATACAACCAGAAACTGACCTGCAAATTGCAAAAAACGTAAGAAAATTTGAATTTCGCGGGCTTCCCTGACGCTTTTACCTTAAATAGGCACCTCAGGCTTTATAAAGGAACAGAACAGGGTAGGTATGAGTAGCTGGTCAGGAGCTATACGCTCAAGCCAACGCGACACTTAACAAAGTTAAACTTTTTCTAAAAGTTAATGTCCCTGCAGTGTAACAGCAATTGCTTATTTTTGCTACAAGCTTCGAATTTTGAATTCGTTTTAACTTAAGGCGCACTAGTTCGCAAGAGTTCGTGTTTGTCACATTTCCCCGGGTGCAACCTTTAGGTCTTGTCGTACTATGCCTACATATTACATAATATATTGAAACATGCGTGCCGTTGTAACATTGTACTCCCCATGGGGTGGTTAGAAAAAGTAATTGCTCCACACTCCACGTTATAATTTTATATCGTTTTTTCTGTTGAAGGTAGGTTATTTAGTATCAAGCAAGAGAGCAAGTATAGCTATTTTTATAGAGGTTTACTTAGGTAGTAAACAATCGATTTTTGACATAGTTAAGTTGCACTTCAACTCTATTCAAAGAGAAATGAAATAATGCCTTTGATCTAAAGGATCCAATACCAGATTTATTAACCTATTATATTTACATATTATAACGTAGTATCCTTACAGAATGGCCACTAAAACAACTTCCATCAATCGTTCTCGAACTTTTCATTCGACTATAAATTACTTCATCTTCATAAAAGCCCCGAACTCGAAGTTTTCCGAAGATTCACGACAAAATTCAGGTGTAATTTAAATTCAACGTTTGCTTCTACATCACGATAAATTACCAGGAAAAGATCTTCAGTGGAGACGTGAAGATTACTTATTAAACAGGAGCGGTAAGATTCCTCTCGTTTTAAGGGCGGCCGAATTATTGCGCCGCACTGCGGGTACGGAACCCATTGTGTTTTGACAAAATCTCAAATTTGAGTAGGTAAACGTACCCTTTCTCTTTCGGACAATGCGAAACTTTTGTGGATTTAACTTTATGTGATAAATGCGTTGTATTATGAATGTTGACGGTTTTAAAGTTAGCGGGGGCATTTTGTTTCCGGGCAATACCACAAATGGTTTCGAAGACATGGAGGAGCTCAAGCTGTTATCGATGTAAAGTGAAAAGTATTTTAGTAATAAATATTACATACGATTTAAAAGGACTTTTACTGTTGAACAATTAACTAAGGAATCTTACAGCAATAAACTCTGTCTCATATATCTTGATTGCAGTCACAATTACACCAACATTTACTGAAGCCAACACTAAAAATTAAATCAATAAGATTCCAGAAATATTTATTTAACATTCTAAGAAACTATTAATTTGTTTCAAAACATTCTTGTCCTCTTATGATTGCATCTAAACTATAAATGTATCTTCTATACTGCCCCCGATGTCATAATAACAGTAAGTCGTGTTACTGGTGTTATTACTTTTTTTTACACTACTGTGATCCTTAAATCAAGTCCTCTAAGGAACACTTTTCCTTTTTTAATATCTAAATTATTAACAAAGTTACGATAAGACTTACTGTTATTATGACATCGGGGGCAGTATAGTTCATGAACTAATATTATGAGTTGCCCTGCAGTGTCTAAAAAATATTTATGCTTTGATCGCAGCGTGAGCAGCTTTCTGGATACATACATGCGATTACAGTGCGAGTACCTATAGGCCTTGTTGTAAGAATACCCTAGTCAGTCGTATGCTGTTTAGAGTTGTGGTTAAACTTTATAACCGTAAAACGTAAGGTAGGACGCCCTATTTTTTTTTTTTTTTTTTTTTTTTTTTTTACGGATGGGAAATCATCAAATGACTTCTCCCGCTCTGGGTGGAGTGGGAGGGTGTCAGACTCTTACTGACTAAAACCCATCCATGTTCCTTCATTGCCCTTTGTGTTCCAGGGCCACGGTATCTCTTTCGAACAGTCCCGCAGCAGGTAGGACGCCCTCAAAGCAGAATCGAGTTGAATGGCTTGCGATCGGAGTACGCTATGTTCAGCAGTGCCCTTCTGTAGGTGGATGATGATGAGTTTATAAACACAACTATAAACAGCATCTAACCACGGTTTTTTTTGTGTAAATAAATAAAAATAAAAAGTATTTATTTCAGGTAACCAAAAAGCACCCATACAGCAACCAGAATACATAAAAGACACATACACACACACATAAAAAATACACAAAACAGACATATTATCGAACACAGCTAGCAAATGGTCTAGCCGCAACTGTTAGTGCAAATTTGAGATCTCAATAGTTATAATGGGTGTAGAAGTATCCTTAACATCGCCGAAATGCACTTGTTTCCCCGTCATTGCGATATTTTTTTTGTTCTATACCATACCTGGGAACCCTCTAATTTCGGAGATATTGGGGCTCAAACTTTCAAATTTTTTCACTAGTTTAAAAAAATTAAATACAAGTTTTTAACTTTACTGTGAGGTATTCACAGTAAAGTTAAAAACTTGTATTTAATTTTTTCCATTTCCACGACCCCGTACTATTCAATGCATCCATCAGAATAATGTTTTGAGTCATTACTTTCACCCCGTTTCCCAGCAATATTTTTTGTACAGAATGCTTGGTTGACGGTTTCGTGATGGGTCCGTTTACACCTTGTATTGTTATTAATAGTCAAGAGGATTTTCCAGACCCTTTTTCTAAGCGTAAATTACAAATCCGAGAACAATAGACAGTAATTAAAGAAAGAAAACATAAAATAAACTCACTCAGAACGCAACCATTTCGAGTCTTGTCGTACATTTTCCGTGGATACTCACACACTATTGCGAACAGACGAGATTCGCGACAATATATAACCAGAGACGTTGACTGTTTATGTTAGGATACCACTAATATGATGTGAAAACAGCTGACGTAGGAGATAAATGTAAATTGTAATCTTTGTAATGTTTACTTTTAAGATATGTCACACACGTTTGGCAAATATTATGTCCTTTGGGGGCACGGCAGTGTTTATTTGTGATTTAATTTAGCTGTCAGCTAATAAATCCTAATCGTTTTATGTAAACTGAAATAAAAATAACACCTACAAAACGTGAGAGTGCTCAAATATTTGCCTTTGAGGTTTTTCCCAAACATATAATCCTTTAGGAAAGAGTGCAAAGATTTATTAGACCACGTCATATAGAACTAAAAAGTCACTGCATTCATGATATAACTTAAGCGGAAAGCGGTTTATTCAAGGCACATTATGTTTTCACGTAAAATGACGTATATTTCAGGAGAGTCTATTATTTGTTGTCGTAACCGAGACTACCCTCGTATTTTTCCATTCAGACAGAGGTTTTCAATAAAGTTCGCCGGGCGCCGAGAGCTCGTGTTTCATGGTTTCATGTATTTCCGCTCCAAACTTTTGTGACGTAAATAAAAGAATTTGTAGATAAAATTATTTAAAGCACCTGAAGCGTATTGCTCTTGCAGGAAAAAACTACATTGTTAGCAAGTTCAAAAGTCTTGTTACAATTTTGTTACGTTAACAAACAGAGCTTGTATTTACATAGAGTTCTCTCTCCGATGCTGATGCCGTACTATCTATTAATATTTCATGAATGAAACACAAACGAATCAAACGTTAGTTCGGTTCCGATATTCTTTTATTCACTTCGGATAAAGAGCAAAAGAATAAAACATGGCGGGCGCTCGAGGCTCTTGTTGTCGGATTGTGTAATATTTTAACCAAAGCGGCTTAAAATCTCTATTTCACAATTTTTGAGTGGAAGCTTTCGGGCGCCATAATATCTACACAAGGATTATGTTTTGTCTATAGTAATCCATGCCGTGAAAAACGTTTTCGTATAATATTATCATTTATTCAAATACTGTAACATAAGCAACAAATGTACCAACGTATCTTTATAAGATTCACTGGTGAGGGGACTCGGCAGCAGCGTTTTGTAGTCGCGGAACCTTTTGCTTGACAAATGGCGATTACTTTTGGGACTTTCCATTCTTTTTCACACTCTTTTTCCCTTGCTTGGTCACCTTTTGTAGAATGGGTTTTGATTGTAGTTTAATGTTACGTATCATCATGTTCTGAAATTTGTAGAATCCTTCTTCTTTGATATTGCTCATTCTCGTACGCTTATTGATTTCATCGAAGTCGGACGTCGAGACTTTCTTTGCATTGTTATCATTCTGTTTGCTTTGCTTTCGTTTACCTTTTCCCTTACCTTTTTCTTTCGTCATTATTGTTAGAATCGAATATAGGTAGTGGCTCTGAGTTATTAAAAAATCATCATTTAAAATAAGCCAACGGGATTTTTTGTTGTCAGCCTCGGTGACACTTGACGTACTCAATCATCAAAAATCAATTCCTTGAATCTAGTTTATTCCTTTTAAGATTATTAGAAAAAGTTTTGAGCTTAGCGGCGCGATCGAAAGTTTTTTAAATAAAATGGGGTATATTTTTATAAATTCTGAATAGCATTTTGGGAAAATCTTCACTAAACTATCAAACTTAGATGCAATTTCAGGAAAATCGACAAGCGTAGAATTAAGTTTTAAACTTTTTTACTCGAAGCTATTCATTATAAAGATTTCTCCCGTGAGAAGTTATTCTGTGTAAAATATCGCTTTCAGGGAGCATGCAGTTTTTCATGCGTGCTAAGAATATGTACTTAAACTTCGCCGTGTTATTATTCCGGTTTTAACAAGAAGTAGGTAACTTGCGACTGTTTTTTTTCTGTTGCAGTTTCGTATTTCGCCAACTAACTAGTCAAAACAAAACCAAAATATTTTATTTCACATAGGTGGGCTTACGTGAAATTAAGCACTTATAAAACTTTGAAAAATAGGTGCACGGTTCGGCCGTGCAATATTTTTTCGACGTTCTCGACGTATATTTTTCGACGTTTAATAAGTTGGTCGTTTCTTATGGAGAAGAACCGGCAAGAAACACCATGGTTAACAAGTAGGTTAACGCGGTCACTAAATTTCTTCGTATCAAGCATGTAATAGTATGTCGGTTATTAAAAATACAGCTGTATCCTACAAAACTACATTCTACACGGTCATAATGTATGGAGCAGCATAATTTCTATGTGGGCCCCCCCACGGGGTGGGGCGGGGGGCGGTAAATGATTTACTGAATACGTGGTAACCGTTTAAGCGTTGATGGTGTCCCTTCCACCTTGTATGCCTCTATCTAACTTCTTACAATAGAAAAAAAATCATTGAAATAGTGTTTCTCTCGCAAGATTAAAAATATTTCAGCGAATATATGAGTACAGGCAAGTAGACAAGTAAAACGGCAATTTGCAATTCCCGTTCGTGTGATTCCGGAATTTCATGATACGAATTTAGTTTTCAGTACGCACTTCCGCCCATATTTTACGCACACGAAAAAAAAACCGTTCACAGTTATTCCTTTTTTAAATTCAATACACGTAGAGGTCGGAACTTCTCGCCGGGAAAATAGTATACTTTAGCAGTAAAAGGAAATAATCGATACAAGAATACGGTGTTATGCGTGCCGGGGAGTCGTAGCCGGCACAAATCACGGAAAACACGCCGCTTTGTTTTTACTCTCAAGTTTTTTGTTATGACGTCCGTAAACGCTTTACTACAATAAAAAATAAAAAGGGCGGAAGAAACACGAGCGTGCGACTTAATTATTTATTTTTAAAACAAGAACACGACTTTTTCTCAAGGGTCTTATAAAATGAGGTTAGTAACAAGGCGGTTTTGATCCTTTTTAGTAATTACTAGTTCCATGCTCCTTTTGCAGGGTAAAATTAACTAAGCAGTGATCGATATTCCATTAATATTGAATCATCTTTTTATGCATGCTTTGACTCTTCCTTCCCGTTGTATAAACTTTGTAATGAGTTTTTTCGATCAGGACAAAGAACAGCAGGCCACTGCGGCCGGAATTTAATTATTTTCTTCCTCACAGAATATTTGCTTTCTACTTTGTAATATTTAGCTTATTTATTGTTCTGCTCTCTCCGGGGTCATAGTGTGCGGTCTTGACTATAATGCATAGTTATGTTTTTAATCTGTGCTTAAAAGAAATAGGTAAACGCAACTAGATTCAATGCAAAATGTTGGTTTTTCCATTTCCTTGTGGACCATTAATCCACATAATAATATAATAATATATAATATTAGTAATATACGCACCTAACCTTTCTGAAGAACATCGCCAATAAACTATTGACGGTAGTTTCATACAAGTCGAAAATCTAGCTTGCCCTTGTAACTTACAACTCTTCATGATTTTAGGGTTTCTGAACATTTTGCTTGCCTTATGGGTTCCCCGTATCGTTGGCCACTAGGCACGCCACTGTCAAACATGAATTAAAAAAAACAACAAATCAATCAAAAAACATAAAAAAATATAAAAATCAATCTATAAATCTACTTGATACGTATACTTGCCTGTAAAAGGTGCGATCATGTTAATATTGTCCTTTATGACACCGATCTATTATTAAATCAAATGCCTTCGTATCTCTCAACTGCTCATTAACTGGAAAACAATATGTCAAACCACAAAGCTCAACAAATATCGTCTGTAACTGAGCATAAACTTGGTTTTAACTTAAACAGGTGACTAACAAAATTTCGACGCGGAAACTTTCAAACTTTATTAAAATTCAAGGGCCCTTGTTCGTGACAGTAAGTGTTGCCAGATTAAAGTTGACAACGTTTGCTAAGTCGGTAGAGAAATGTGAAAGATTACAAAAAAAAACAATGTCATGACCGTAGGTAATCCCCGAAGGGCTAGGCAGGCAGAGATAGCTAGTACCCACATTTCGCCAGTTATGTTTAAGTCCCATGTAATTGGGGGGGAGCCTATTGCCATTAACCGGGCACAAATCCAAACTACGTGGCTGCTACTAACTTCCTTATAGAAAAACCCAATAACAATTTGCTTGACGCCGAACATTTTTCAACGAAACTATAATTAAACAACACCTCTGGTGTAGGTAGTAGGAAAATTAAAAAAGTCAAAGTTCGTGGACATCAAGACGTCCAGGAGAAATAAATATTCCTGGTAATACCTTGGGAAGCTCGAGAATGTAATGTGAAAACTTATAAAGGGCATCGTCACGGAATCATATAATATTATTTCATGGTTAACAAAGGAATGGAGCGCGTACCAAGGGTACTTAATATTTTTGTGTTGGGGTCTACATAGAATATATTACTTTGCACCGATTTTTTATCAGTGGCAATATTTTCTTATTTTTGTCTTTTTTTAGGATTCCGTTGCCGAATGCCAAAAAAAGGAACCCTTATAGATTCGTACAGTCCGTCTGTCTGCCACAACCGCTCCGAGACTGTTGGCACCTCACAGTTGAAATTGTGTCTAATTTTTAAAGTAAGAAGAGGAAAATTCTGAAAAAATGTGGGTTTGTAGAACGTAAAAAGAACTTTCAACGAAAGTGGTGGTTTGAATAAGATTTGGTGTTAAACTTTAGAGATATGCATCGTGAAACTTCAGCAGTAACTTGGTTTTTCATTATGGTGCTACGGAACCCTTTGTGAGCGGCCGGTTTTTGGTAATTAGGCTAGTGGTCACAAGGATCTCGATTTTCAGCTCCAGCTAAGTGTGATTGCTTTTGTCTAGGCTGATGTGGTATTCCTATCAGAAAGCCCGATATTTGGAATGTTGCCCAATGAATGGAAATAGGCTATCTTGCTCTCTATCACCTACATGCATTACATGGCAGTAGGTAGGTAAACATACCTAGATTTCCGTTTTATTTCTTCACAGAACACTTGCAGTAATGCAAGTTAGTACTTAATAGGTCCATGCATTAGTGACTTTTATGATTTTTATACCACAGACAACAGCTCACGTGAGATACCATGTTCTTTATTTAAATTTCCCGTTCTCTCTTAGGTGAAAGCGGGAAACTGAGCAAGTTGAGCGTGTAGATGTTTCCATTCAGTAGAAAAATAATGTAATTTTCATTCTTTACATCCATTATGTACTAAGCGAATTACTTATTGAGTATCGATCGTTCTGAGTACTCGACAATAGCGATAGTTCTTTTCAATAAAAGGATTCGCTTAAGCTTTATTGTTGGCGCTAAACGAATAGTTGAAGAGCCTGCCTGTCTAGGCAAGGAAGGCCTTGACTGCTTTCAAATTTCGAATATGGCTGAGGTGGGAATTCTTTTTTTGAACTTATCTGAGACCAAAAATTGTTTTAAGATTTCGGTCTAAAAGTCCCATGATCATAAGTCATTGTGCTTGTTGGGAGGGACATCATCAGACCTGGGATCGTCTATAATTCTATTCAAGTATTAAATACGGGACTGCTGAGCATGAGGTCCTGGGTTTGTATCCCGGCTCGGACAAAGTGTTATTGGGTTTTGTCATTAGGAATTTTTCAGTAGTAGTCATGGAGTTAGGATTGCTGGCAATAGGCTCGCAACCTACTACATGGGACTTAAACATAACTGGCGAAATGTGGATGTACTATTAGGTATACCTTTGCCTAACCCTTCAGGGATTACAGGCGTGATGGTACGTTGTTAAATAACATCAGTTCAACGGCACAAAAGTGCAATATCTGCATAGTCAAAATGTATGGAATAGCTGATTTTTTAAATGCCTATTACGAAAGTAAAATACCACTTTTTTGTTTGTGGTCTAACCATGGGTTTTGCCAAATAATCTAGATCACACTTCTTCCTTTTAAAATATGGTCAAAGACGACGCACCTATTTACTTTCAAGTAGCTTTATCAACTTAGAGTATCCTCTCTAAATAACGACTTAACTTAACTTTAACAACTTAAAGTATCAAATCTCAATCACGTAAACGTGATCTCTAAAAGGCATTCATGAACTGAAAGTTTCAATATTTTATAGCAGTGACAAGGATACCTCTTGAACGCGGTTTACATATCCTGATCACTTTCAGTTTCATACGTGAAACTCTCCCTTAGCGAGAAATTATCGTTTATCTAAACGACCATAAATAATGTCATGCGATACAATAGTATGAACACGGATTGAATAACAAAAACCGCGAACATTTCCGTAAAAGGGTGTGTTTTCCAATATTTTGTATTGAGTCAACAGTTCAAAGGGAATCCATCTTCAGTAAAAGGAAGTATATAAAGGGTTAAGCTTATGTAAAACGACAAGGGTACCGCTTACGTCACCACATCCATACTAATATAATAAAAACACCGAAGTGCCTTTGCCTGTCTGTCTGTTTGCCACATTACTACTAAACGGATGAACTGATTCTGACGGTCAAAGAGATAGCTTAGTTCCTGAAAAAGGAAAATGGCTTATACAGGATGTAAACGGACCCTTCACGAAACCGCCAACCAAGAACACTGCGCAAAAATGATTACTGGAAAACGACCTTTTTTTTTTGGGTGGAAAATCACGGTTTACATGGTGCTCAATGTTATGCATTTAAAACATTGTGCTGGTGGATGAATTGAATAGCACAGGGCTCATAGAGCTATTTTAAGAAATGTTATAACATTTAAAACCTGTATTTTTGTGAAATGTTGGAACTTTAACCTGTAATAGTTCCGTAACTAAAAGGTTCCCAGGTTATGATCGTAATAATGGTGTTAAGGGTAACACCCTCTATAAAAATAACAACTCCTGAAGAAATGAAGTAGCGTGTTGAATGTTGGCCTTAACAAAATATAATCTCCGCGGCAAAGACACGTGTAAAACGCTGGAATGTAATACGATATATTTCATCCATTATTTTGTTAGGATAGAACCTCCTTGTAATAAAACGCCTTCATACGCTGTTAACGTGCTCACATTACTGATAACTTTAATGGCGGACCTTACCAGTCGGCTCTTGTTTGAACACTTAATAATATTTAACACCACAAAGAAGAGAGGAAGAGGCTTGCTCCTTTGCCTGTTCCTAAATTTAAGTAATATTATATTCCATACACTGTTTTAAGCTTTCATGGTTTACAACTGAACTTATACTGTCACTTGATATCTTCCGTGATTGTTCATTATTTTGAGCTCCCAACATGGCGCTTGCAACAGCGTCGAAATATCGGGAGCTCAAAATAATGAACAATCACGGAAGATATCCCGTAAGTGACAGTATAAGTTTATTATATTTCATGACTTGAAATGCTTACGGAGGACCATCAGACTGTAAAGAATCATCATTCTATAACGTTACCACTACTGGGCCACAGGCCTCCTCTCTGTAGGAAAGAGAGGGCAGAGACCCACCGACCCGACACTATGCCAGCTTTAAATCAGATCTTCAATGTTATACTGACTTTAATGATGGATCTCCAAAAAGATCAAGTGCGTAGTACTCGAAACCGGCGTGCGTATACCAGGTGTCCTACCATGACGTCCAGTGTGGGAAAGAGATGGCGCTAGACGACCTGTATAGCTCTGTCGCTTTTGCACACTGGAATTACTCCTGCTTTAAAGACGTCATAGTAACCCTCCTGATGTATGAACGTGGACGAGGCGAAAAGAGTATGTAAGGATCGTAGCAGGTGGCGTTCTGTGGTTTCTGCCACCCCTCTTTTGCAAAAGACGCGAGATTATTTATGTAGTGATGAGCGACGAAGTAGGTAGGTACCTATTACCATAACCTGAACTGCAAAGTCTAGGTTCAACGGATTCTGACAAATAAACAGGCAAAGTTTATAAATAACGTTTTCTATCCAGAATCCAGGTCTTGTGTGCCAAAAAACCAGTAGTTATTCAAACATCACACTCAAACATGATTGGATTGCAAACTTTGACATCATCCACCACATTTATTTTATTACCTTCAACTTCGGAAAGCCAATTCCAATTTTCACTCAAGCACCGTCTTATTCCGAAAATTGTGGTTTTCACGTTATAGGTCTCTGGTATTTTTAGCCAAACAGCACTTAAGCCATACATTTGTGGCTTAAATCGGGGAGATGCGACTTAATTCGGAGTATTGTTACTAAGTTCAGGAAATTGCAGTTTAATCCAGAAAATAGGGGCTTTGGGCGCAGAATTGGGGCTTAATTTGAAGCTTGAGGGTTCGCCAAATCCCGGATTGGTTGCATCTCGGATACTTTTGGCGAGAAACCGTCGACCACGTGGATTAATACTGTGTCTCCTAGACAAACAGGGCGCTATTTGCGTTTTGTTTGCGGTGCTATAAGTAGGCGCTAGTAGAAATCCAAACAAGAGGCTCGGTCGCCGGCCGCCATTAGCGTGCCACAGAAATAGGTGACAATCGATTTGTCGTGACGTGACGTAGCCACGCTGATTTGTTGTTATAGCACGAATAATTTACCTATTCCATGACGTAATGACGAGATCAGTCGTACTATAGGGGGCAATTCGGTCGATCACCAACAATTTTACTAAAATATTGCTTTATTTCTTGATTCACTATATAAATATATGTCGGATCCGATCATTGGTACGGACATAAAATGAATCGCAAGTACGCCAGTGGTAACAACGCGCGACCTACTTACAAGTCTACCCACGCCACAGCGTGCTTCTACAGAGCCGTGATGTTTACAGATCGAGGCGAGGACGACATTGAGTGTCTGAACGCAGTAGAGTTGAGACGTCCTGGAACTGTAACCGATTCATAGTGCCCCGTGTTATTGTGTTAAATTGTAATTCAAGTGATTTGTTAGTTTAATAGAAACAGTGTATCGCACTCGTTGTATTTTCATTGCACGAAACCCATCTTCTGCCCACGTGATGTACGAGCCTAGCGGAATAAATGAATAAATAATATATGTCAATTTATTTTATTACATCAGAATAAGCACCATTTTTTCCCATTTGCACTTACTCGACGCCCTATACAAACGACCCAGTTAAAATCGAATGAACGGTTTAAGTTCACGAGCGAAAATTGATATCCTTTCAAGTTGGGGAATAAAATTCTTACAATTTAAAGCTTATTTCATTCAAAAGTTTATATTATAATAATTGTTTCCCTGTAAAATCCCGGGACCAAGAAAATGCTTTGAAGTGGCAACCAAAAACATTTGAAAGATTTTCAAAGCCCGGCTTTCTATCACTTTATCTATCCTTTGAGTGACCAACTCAAAGGCTTACTAAGCAACAACATTTTGTAAAGTGTACATAAATACTTCCCAAAAATGTTTTATAATATCATTTTCGGCAGGCCGAGATAAAATTGGAAAGATTAGCCCATACTGCCAGCCGCGTACATCAAAAATGTATTAGGACGCTTAAAAAACCTACCATAATGCTACATTCATACATAGCTGATACAGTATCTGCAAGGGGAACATAATGTAGGTATTTAAGCGAGCCTCGGGTTTTCCTATAACTCAATTTGTAGTAGCTGCAAATTCAGTTTAGTATGAAACTCTGATGCATCGGACTTGAGATGTTTGAGGGTGGAGTTTCTAAAAAGAATTAGGTCATGATGTAATTGCTTTCATAAAAATGCTACCAGAGGTATTTTTGGAACAAGAACAAGGTACCTACACACAGGTAGGTACAGCACTAATAAGTTCAAATTCATGCCGCCAATTAGGTACTTTTAAAAAAGAAAAAAAGAAAATCAATGTAAATACCTACCTAAAGATATTAATTATGTTGTATTACTGTGTAATATTGAATGCGTAAGCAGGGTATCTAGCTTTTATTTAAAATAAGTAGCTTGTAATATAACAAAATATTACCAAACATCCTGAAATCCTCCTCAAACCAGACCATTATAATCTGGATCTATTCAAAGTTCGAGTACATCGGTTTCTTCTAGGCAAGCGTGCTCCACCCTAGTCCGCATCATCGATTGCAGACAAACGCAAGCCTATTTAGTATTAAATATATATATTCCTAATCTTTCTTTATCGTGTGGTTAGTGCCTAACCTGGTGTCAGAGTTTTTGTGCCGCCCATGGGCCTCTGACTAGGCTTTACATGCCGTCAAGAAATATCTCTCAGGCATGCTGGTTTCCTCACGATGTTTTCCTTCACCGAAGCAAGTGATAATTATATTATTATTCCTAATTACTCTTGTTTATTCTAAACAGGGGTCATTGTGCTCATAATTATGAACAACTACTCTACATTTGACATAATGATGAGACCATCAACGATCCCTTAAGAATTAAAGGGTTAACAAAAACGAAGGTTGTACGATGCTCCTAACGTTTGAATTAAATTTTATTTGGTGTTATCCTAAGAGCTGGCTGGAACCTCCACTTCGTTGTGGTTCCAGCTATTAACGTTATCTGAGTTATGTGGACCCGTTACCGGCATGGAAGCGGTTTTATTACTTGCTTACGGTCCTGTAAGCAGGTTAACGTGTTGGACTATCATTTTTGATGCCGCCGTTGGGATTTGGTGACTTCCGTAGTTGTAACTTGAGGGCTTTACGGCTGTACAAGTCTAGATATATTTTGAAGGCATTTTTTATTGATAAAATGAAGATTCTTTCATTTTCTCAAAACATGGTTTTCGATAGTTAATGCTATTAATACCACATTTAGAATATTGGGTGGGTTTTTTGTTTTTAACTGAATTAATAAAACATTGAGGGTTGGCGTAATATGGCAAAATCAAGATCTAATTTTGAGCTTAAAAGGCTCAAAATTAATTGATGACATATTTGCTGGAAATTAAAGTTAAAGTTTCTTACTCGTCTAGCTCTTCTTTAGCATCACAATCATCATCAATGTAGCCTTTACAAATTCCTACATTTTCGCGTAAAAAAGACGAATTTTAAAGGAATTACTCTAATTTCAGCGAGAATCGATCTGAACAGTAATTTGTCGAACCACTCTACAAGCGTATTATTATCAGCCAGTCTCAAGTCTGATTGACATTCAATTATGTTCATTCCCCTTCAAAAGACTGAAAATTATACCAACGATTAAACATACTTTTTGGATTTGATTGATGACCAAATTACGGTCAATTTTCTTGACGATAGAACCTATCGACCGGTGGTTTCGTTTCCGTGTTAAAATAACTTAGATAGTAATGGACGAGCGTACTCAAACTTGGAGTGGCTTTTATTTTAAGATCAATAAAAGATAGACAACGAAAAACATTTTAGAATCAGTTTTAGAACATATCAGTGACAGTAAATGTGTTGTGTTTTTTGTCTCAAACCGTTTTTTTTAACGTACACGAATTCATTCCAAAGAGTTTTAATTTTTCGGCATTTTCGTAACTATGTATTACTCTGGTTCTAGATAGTGAAACAGTAACGATTAAAACGAAACACGAACATGCTATCAGTTTGTAGATTAAATAAGCACAGTATTTGTGGCTGTTTTTTTTTTAAAGTCTACATTTCTTGCGTTTGGATACGCGTTGAAGCGGTAAACCGCGTTCGGATACCCGTGAAGTAACATTGATAATGCTTTTTCGCTTTTTCTTATTATTCAGATAATTATCACTTCGACCCGTGTTATTGACATTATGTTGTTTCACCCTTATAATAATATAATAATACCAGCCTGTTACTGTCCCACTGCTGGGCAAAGGCCTCTTCCCATACAGAGAAGGCACGAGCATTGATCACCACGCTTGCTCAAGACGGGTTGGCGATTTCAGACTTATATTAATTATAAGTCCAGGTTTCCTCACGATGTTTTCCTTCACCGATGTCTGTGATGTCCAAGATAAACTTAGAATGTACATATGAATTGAAAAAGTCACATTGGTACTTGCCCGGATTTGAACCCACAACCTCATGCATGAGACGCGAGGCCTTAACCTCTGGGCCATCACAACACTACTACTGTTTCACCCTTACCATAGAAAAAGTTAGAATCATGTGGAATTATTTACATACTACTTGAAAAGAAAATAGATTATAATGTTTTGTTAGTGCATGTCCCGGAATTTCAGTTTCATATATCTAGTGTTTTAAAAGACTAAAGTTATCAAGCTAGAAACTCGAGCATCAAAAATGCGATGCAAGCGAAATTGAGAGGCGAACCGTGTATGTAGTTATTTATCACGTCAGCGCTGGGCAGATAAAAATAGAAGAGTCTCGTATCTATCTAGTATAACCTAGGTCCAACAGTGGAAGCTAATTGGACGAGCCATACCGAAAATAGTACTGGCTACTAGAAAAGTGGCTTGAAAAATAACAGATATTATGTGAGTTTGAGCAGTGATGCCTCAATGGTAAATGTACCGACGAGATGTGATTTGTGAGTGAGAGTCAAGGAATTTACATAACCTATTATGACGCCTGTAATCCCCGAAGGGTTAGGCAGAGGTGTACCTTATAACACACCCACATTTCGCCAGTTATGTTTAAGTCCTATTTAATAGAGGGCGAGTCTACTGCCATCAACCGGCTACCAATCCAGACAGAGACAATTCCTGAAGGAAAAACCTGATAACACTTTGCTCGACCCGGAAATTGAACCCACGACCTCGTGCACAGTAGTCACGCTTGCGACCACTATACCAACGAGGCAGTGTAGTACTTTACTTTATGTTATTCAATCTATCCCAGCGTTTCTGAAGATGAATTATTGTAAAAATATTTGTAATTACACCGGGTTATCCTATGTATCAAGAAAACTCGCAGTGTAATCCTGATATCCCGAATTTCGGACCACATATTAGTCTCGACAATTTGTGGCTAACCGCACATATGTCTGTGCATACCCCTTGAGAGTATGGGCGTGACGTATATGCAGTTCGAGGCTCGAAACACAGGACAGGCAACGAAATCTATTTAGTGGTTGAATCCAAGATAAGATCGCTGCAGCATACGTAACGCTAGAATACTGTGACGTCTGAGGAATTGTGATAAATTCAAATTCAAACTCAAAGCATTTATTTCAATTAGACCATTACAGGCACTTTTGAAAGTCACAGAAAAAAACAAAGAGCGAAGCTACAGTCACAGACACAGAGCATAATAGGGTGCGCCAAAGTTCACCTAAATTTTCAACTCCGATAATTGGAAATCCGAAAATGTTCTTCCTATCATTTTTCATCCTAACAATCACAATTCCTAACTACTCTGTCTCTAATTTTATAATTCCGAAGCATTCAACTTCATAATGTCAGTAGCAATAAACATCTATTATACTTTTATTTGTTTTCCTATATTTTCTCAACATAACCATCTTTTACACTATTATTCAAAGTCATATATTTTTTGTTTAGATTTCTTTGTTTAGACTTAGAAAAATTTAGCCAAAAAGTGTTATTTTTGCAAACCGTTTATTTTCTCGATTCTATCGTATAAAACACCTAAATGTAAGAATAAAAGTTTCTTGGTGTTTTTTGTCTCCGAAAACGATGTGGAAGGGATCCATAGGTTAGGTTAGGTTAGAACTGTGACCAACTACAAGCCGGCGAGCGCTACTTCGAAATTTTTCTAAGTATTTTTTTCATAGTGCCCCCAAGACGACACTCTGACCTGTAATTATGTTTAGGGATAAAAGCGTTATGATAAAAAACAGTAGGAGTTTAAATATATTTACATTAATGATATTATTAATTACAATTTTCGGAAACATGAGTGTTATGAACATCGCCGGTAGCACTACAAATAGTATGAATGAAAACTTTAGGATGAAAAATTTTAGGAAGAGTGATCATTCGGATTACAAATCGTTAGGAAGAACAATTTCGGGAAAAGAACTTTAGGTGAGCCAATATGGACCCAGCATAATAACTTGTGAAAGTACTGTAGTTGCCCATTCCAAGGCGTAGATCTCTATGGAGAAGAATGGGCAAGAAACTCCATGGACACTCTTTTCAATCAAAATATTGTTACAAAATCTTGGTAACATCAACAACGATGTATAAAGACGTGCAAGCTAGGAGCGTCCAGAGTAAAAAGATCATATACAGTTCACAAAAATAAACCGTGGCAGCTGAGAGATGACCAGTCCCTACTGACAGCGCCCGTTCACGAACATGACGCATGGATCAGCACCATTCAACTCAACCATTTTGAAGGGAACTAAATGATCCGACACACCCGCCACCATCAGCGAGACATTTGAGTGAGCATGACATTCTCTCAGCCGCCAGGGCAAATTCGAGTCAATGAAAGATAACTAAATGTAAATAGTAGCTTTACAGTACATAGTACTCACACATGTGCTATGCAATTATATAATACATAGTAGATATGTACAATAGTATATACATGTGTCGGATCCGGTCATTGGTACGGGCATAAAATGAATTGGAAAGCGCGCCTGTGGGTAGTGACTCTCACTACCCCAGAGCCCTGATGTCCAGCTCGAGGCGAAGGCGACAGTCAAGGTCTGATCGCGGTGGAGTCGAGACGTCTTAGAACTGTAGCCGATGCTTTGTGCCCTGTGTTATTGTGTTAAGTTGTAATCTCAAGTAATTCGTTAGTTTGCTAGAAACAGTGTATCGCACCCAGTGTGTTTTCATAGCCCGAAACCCATCGTCTGCCCACATAATGTACGAGCCTAACGGAATAAATCCTGACATATCCGACACATATATATGTAGATGTGTAGGTACATATCTTATGTATATGTCATTGTATTGCAACGCAATCAGGAATGATTGCCCTCACGCTTTGTGGCTATCTATGAGGATCTAACGAAGTGAGTGACACCCAAATGGATATAAATGTAGTAAATGTAACGGTATTGTTTAAATTGTATATTTAGTTTTTATGTAATATAATTTGGTTGGTTGGTTTTTTAATTCCTACTGTCAGAGCTTTTACATGGGCAATCTATGGATCAACTACACGAAGACATCGCTGGATGTCCCGCGCGTACAATATAATAATGCTTTCAGGATGTTGTTGCGACTGCCCCGTTTCTGTAGCGTGTCAAAAATGTTTGCCGAAACCCACACTGATGGCTTTCATGCCTTAATACGCAAAAAGAAGGCTTCGCTGCTGTGCAGAGTGCGGAGTAGTCGCAACTACATCCTTAGAGCTGTTGCGGAGAGCTATATATTATTCCTTTTGTACGGAAGTTGATTCGGTAGGAAGCATGTTTTCCTGCCTGGTCGTCCTATGTTTTAATACTACTATCTTTATATCAATGTTACTAACACTTGAATATAAGCTGTGTATAATACTAACAAAAGATGTATCACTGTTGTCCGAAATGAACGAATTTTATTTTATTTTTATTTATTTTAGACTTTATTAAAGGTGTAAACGGAGGGTCCGTTTACACCTTTAATAAAGTCATGAAGCCGTCAACCAAGCATTCAGTATATCAAACTAACTAACCATACGCAAAAATTATTGCTGGAAACGATTTTTTTTTGAGTTGAAAATCACATTTTACAGTAAAACTGAATTTTACACGCTCAAAACATTGTGCTGTTGGATGCATTGAATAGTAAACGGGTCACGGAGGTATATAAAGTAAAGTTATAACCTTAAAAACCAGTAATTAAAAAAATCTTGTGAAAATTTGGAACTTTGACCTCCAATATCTCCGTAGCTAGAAGGTTCCCAGGCATGGACCCAACCAAAAAAATTATCGCAATGACGGGGAGAACAAGTGTCTTTCTTCGTACCTTCGACCCACTATGTTTCTTTTGATACTACATGCTTATAAAATCCCGATGAGTCATACTCAGCGGCTTCTCCTCCACGTTTATTATGCGCACAGCCAAGATGTGGAACTCTCCGCCGGCATATGTGTTCCCTCCCGCATTTAACCCGTCTGTCTTCAAAGCAAGAGTGAACAGGCATCTTCTGGGCACGCTCGTTCCATCAGGCGTGATCGAGGTCAAGAGCAGGCACATTTTGTTATAAAAAAATCTTTCTTTAAGTTATAATATAAGACTGACTCTACCTTTGATTTGTATGTAGATACAACTTAATGTTATTACTATACCTCTTTGATCCAGAGCAGATAAACATTCAGATTTTGTTACCTAGGAGGATTACATGTCCCTCTCAAAGTTTTCGCAAAAAAGTAAAACAAATCCGATTACATTTATTTCCATCTCTTTTATTTTCTAGTAGATGTTGTATAAAGTCTTTTGTATCAAAATAATTTATATTCTTTCGAAGCAGTATTGTTTAATGATCCCGTGGGAATACCTGAAAACATTGGAGTACCTACTTTAGACGAAATATGGCTGAAAGCAGAGTTTTTTTAGGCCTGTAAACTTTTTTCTTTTTGGTTGATTCTGTTAAGACTTATGTTAGCGTGGGCGGTTAACGACGTGGGTAGGTGTATGTCAAACCGACATAAGGTAGTCATAGGTACCTACTACCCCCTTTTTTTTCGGATGGAAATCATCAAATGACCGGGGCATTTCGCCCAGGCGGAGTGGAAGGGAGTGTCAGACATCCATGTTCCTTCTTTGCCGTTTGTGTTCTCTTTCGAACAGTCCCTTAGCCCCAGCAGGCATCGGCCCTTGCGGACCCCTTCCTGTTTGAGGCGCGCGAGGAACACGAACCTGCCGTCGACACGCCCTGTCGTCATAAGACGGACCGACGGCGAGCTAGCCCATTACTCACCGTCCACAGGCCGCGCCTACGATGACCAGGTGGCTACCACGTGGCCCCGACGCCCGGGGCATCTCCTGCGGCGGATCGTAGACTACCCAAAGGTCCGATTTACATTGGTTAAGGACAGTGGCCAGCGGCTGGGGAGTTTGTTTCGCCACTTCTTCTCAGCTAAAACACTAGGAAGTGTCGAAGGGTGGGCGTGTTGAGGGACTGTTTCTTGTAAATTTTAACGTTGAAAATTGTTGATTATCAGCCTAATTTGAGTAAATTACTTTTGATTTAGATTTTTTGAAAATCTAGAGAGTGACTATTGACTCGCTTCTGTCCGATAGGTTCCCCACTGTACTGTACTTATCTACTTCGCTAAACACTTGATCAATGTATATCGGTTCTTAGGTTGAATGTGACTTGCACGGTGCTTGCACTTTCATTAGGCAGGACAAAATACCAAGTGTCCCATCTTTGTCGGACGACACCACATTTACACTCCAGGGCAGAGTCATCTATGAATCTCCATCTGAATAGGTTTTTCTTGCTTCGGCTTACCTGTGTCCGGGGTCTATTTAAAGACTTCCAGGTCAGCCATGGCAACTCGTGTCCAGGTGGGAGATTTTCAGCAAGTGGCACAAATGGGTAGGGAAACACTTTCTCGGCACAGCTTCGGTCTTTCCTAGCAGTAGTAGTTCTAGCCTAATCCCCTAGGACGATAAAACATCATCGAAATCCATCCATAGCACACAATGCGCCCCAAATATATGAAACACATGAAGCCCGCCAACATTGTTTCAGAATTCATTAGCATATATAACACTGATTATCATATTTCAACAGCAGTTCGGTGGAATCAGTTCAGCGGCTGAAATCATAACGGAGTTGGTGTAATGACTTTCATTTGTAAACGCACGGGTCAAGTGTCCTTTTTTTCGTTTCTGAGGTTTTCTCTTGACTGGAGTTCATCTTTTCTTTCTTTTTAAAAAACGTTGCCCCACACTAGGATTTTTCCTGTATCGTGGGTGCGTTTACAAACATTTAAACTCACATACACAAATAGCCAGACACGGAACAACTATCTGTAGGCCATACAAATATTTGTTCCGTGCGGGGATCGAATCCGCGACACGCGATGTAGCAGTCAATCACTCAACCACTGCGCCAACCGTGCCGTCAAGCACTCGGTTAAGGAGGAAGGCTTAAATAAAATATATTTTTTAATTAGTAGCTACTATGAGTCTAACTAAAAGTCCTTACAAACCAGTCAGACGTAACATAACATCACGCTTGTAATCCCCTAACGGTTAGGCAGAGGTGTACCTAATGTTACGCCCACATTTCACCAGTTATGTTTAAGTCCCATGTAATAAGGGGCGAGCCTATTGCCATCAACCGGGCGCAAGTCTAGACTTCGTGGCTGCTACTGAGAAATTCCTGATGGAAAACCCAATAACACTTTGCCCGACCCGGGAATCGAACCAAGGACCCGTGCTCAGCAGTCGCGCTTGAGACCACTAGACCAACGAGGCACTCAGTCAGACATAATCATTAATCAGCCTTCTAAGTTCCCACAGCTGTTATATAGGCCTCCTCTCAGCGAGAGAGAGTCGAGTTGGTGGATGTCAAGAGTCTTCGATTTTTTGCCGGTTTTCCCACGATGTGTTCCTGCACCGTTTTTATGATGAAATAATTTAACCACAGTGAAGCGCCTGCCCAGGTTTGTTGGGGGTACTCGTAAGTTGGGGTCCATGCCACTAACCACCAATCAGATAGTCAATCAATAGATTTGTATTGTTAACTTTGATAGAGATACAGAAGAATTTTTTGCTGGCATTGCCTATTGATAAGAGTGCAAATGACTAGTATAAACAAACTGCGAATGAACAAAACTTCATTCCCATCGGTCCTTTGCACCACATAAAACGAATATTCCGTGACCAAAGACCAGATCAAAGTTACATAGAGGCACAGAAGAATTTTTTGCTGGCGTTGCCTATTCAGAAGAGTGCAAATGAGTAGTATGAACAAAACTTTATTCCCATCGGTCCAATGCACCACATAAAACGAATATTCCGTGACCAAAGACCAGATCAAAGTTACATAGAGGCACAGAAGAATTTTTTGCTGGCGTTGCCTATTCAGAAGAGTGCAAATGAGTAGTATGAACAAAACTTTATTCCCATCGGTCCAATGCACCACATAAAACGAATATTCCGTGACCAAAGACCAGATCAAAGTTACATAGAGGCACAGAAGAATTTTTCGCTGGCAATACCTATTCAGAAGAGTGCAAATGACTAGTATGAACAAAACTTCATTCCCATTGGACCATTGCACCACATAAAACGAATATTCCGTGACCGAGCAAAGTTACAACTAATGTAAATGTCGTTTCCCCACTTTCGTTTTAAACTAACTTCCTATTAAGTTATAGTATATTTCGGCACGCGCCGGGAGAACACGTTTTGTCCTTTATTCCGGGAATTAGTAACGTAATATAATAGAATATTCCAGAAATTTTCGTGCGGAAACCTTTCTGTGTAAAGGTTTTGTTCGTGTTAATTATTTTCATTGTTTTGTTTGAGAAACTATGAGGTCCTCTATTAATATCGAAGATACTGTTTGCCCTATTCATTTATAGTCGTAACGTGGAAGTTCCAATAAAATATAGAGCGGAACTGAAGTAGGTCGTATCTCAAAAGGTCATATATCTTAATATACCGGTCAAAGTCTTAACAGCTGCCTAATTTTTTCAGCCATATTTCCTGTAACTAGATACAGCCAAATACCAGATTTAATCCTGGAGCAACCACCTATATTTTCTGTAACTTTTACAACTCCTGTTCCACCTATTGAAAGGATACATGAAGAC
This sequence comes from Noctua pronuba, assembly GCA_905220335.1. Taxonomy (NCBI): domain Eukaryota; kingdom Metazoa; phylum Arthropoda; class Insecta; order Lepidoptera; family Noctuidae; genus Noctua; species Noctua pronuba. The sequence goes on from LR999914.1 coordinate 8,067,737, forward strand.
GAAGGGAATGCAACCTAGAAAAAATACGTATGCTGTACGTCCTGTAGTGGCCAAGCTAAATGTGTATTATTCAATGAAAAAACTCACTCCAAACGTGCACACTCCACCCCCGATGCTTCTCGTCGTCGCTATGCCCCGGGGCCTGCATGGGTGACTCGGCCCCCTCGGACTCCGGCAACGTCCTCCAACGCTTCAGCAGCTCCTTGGTCTTGTCCTTCGTCTTGTCACATGCCTGACGCCAGTTCGTGAAGTATTTGCGTGAGACCTTCGGACTTGATAGCGAGGTGGACTTCGAGTCTTGTCTGAAGACAAAATGAGACGGTTAGGTTATCTTAAATAGGTTGGTACAGTTGAGAGCGAAAATATTTAACAAATAGACTTATGACCTATATGGCTTTCACTAACACTTGGTGACACCCGAATTGATGCCTAATTAATATTGCACTATTAAAAACCAACAGTGCGATTTTTTGTGTCAGTAAACGGAATTGTGACTGTCTCGTTGGTCGAGTGGTCGCAAGCGCGACTGCTGAGCATGAGGTCCTGGATTCGATTCTCGGGTCGGGCAAGGTGTTATTGGGTTTTGCCTTCAGGATTTTTTCAGTAGCAGCCACGGACTCTGGATTTGTGCCCAATTGATAGCAGTATTTGATGATTTCCCATCTCAAAAAAAAAGGTACAACAAGGTATTGTGTTTCTACAAAATTGAACCATAAATATATCCACTTTTGACATACATATTTTTACCCTTGACTGTACATGCTGTTTGTTTGGTCTCGTGTCTCGAAAAACCAGTTCTTATTTGATTGCATTTTAATTTTTATTTGATTGCGTCTTGACGTGTGAGATGAGTACACTTTGTCACGTGTCATTATAATCTGTTGATAGCAAGTACTACCCAATTAGGGAGCTCGTGGCTAAATAATAACAGCCGCTCGGGTTGCCTAGGTTGTTCCGTTGATGGGATACCACCCATTACATAAGAGTTTCCTCCGTGCCTCGGAAAGGGCGTTAAGCTGTTGGTCCCGGCTGTCATTTGTAGATCTTTGACAGTCGTTACAGGTAGTTAGTGGCCCGAAGTCTGATAACCACTGTAACCAGTCTTACCAAGGGGTATCGTTTTACCCAGTACTAACTGGGTTGTAGAGGCCAGATCAGTCGATCCATGTAAAATACTGGTATTGAGCAGCATCCGATTAGTCTGGAAGCCGACCCCAACATAGTTGGGAAAGGGCTAGGCAGATGAGAGAACCATGCAGCACTTAACCTACTACTCAATCGGTAATATACCAAACCTAAGTACATAATGTATAGACCGGTACAAAGAATATTTCAAGAACTTTATTTGTTAACGATATAGTCTCGTGTTTGTTTTATTGTATTGATTTTTTCCTTTTGAATATATAAATAGTTGACAATGAAAAACGCTCAGCAGTAGGCAATATTTTCACGTAAACGTATATTTGTCGCCATTGACAAATCGCCGAGCGATCGGTTCCAGCCAGCGGCAACGGCAGCGAGGCGTGTCGTGTTTTTGTGTTGCAATTTACGATTCAATGGGTACTGCAGTAAAACTTATTAAATACTAACTTTTGCCCGTGGATCCGCTCGCGTTATGGTTGTATAATATCTATAGGGAACGTCTCAATACAGGCTATGGGATAATGCAGCTTCCTCTGCTAACTCTGAGATCTGAGATGTAGCTACCTATTAGTGAAAGAATTTCCGGAATGACATCAGTAGTTCCGAAGATTACTCCCTATATCTAAACTTACAAACTTTACCTCTTTTTAATATTTTTAGTTTTTATTAGTATTGATAAGGTATACTTTTGCTCAAAAGTAGCACTCATGAAATTGTAATATTCACCATTCAGAAGCTCTTGTGCAATTTACTGGCAGATGTAGGACGGGCTTATGTCCAGGGACTTTTATGAGCGCCTTCTTGAACAAAGAAAATAAGGAGGTACTTTTAAGGTTTACTACAACACATAGTAATAACTTGCTCACGAACTAAGAAATAAAAGACCGTCGTTACTCCAGTTTCGTCCTCATCCCTCCTCTACTCACACAACACAAACTCTTCATGTAATCTTGATGACATCTCTACCCTCTAAAATTCCGGATCGGCACTAAATTATCTATTGTATGTGATTTTCAACGCATTGTTTTGAACTGTTGTAAATCCTGCCGGAATCTGGCTTATAAATCATAAAGTTTAACGACCAAACTGCGCAACTATGGCATCAAGATGAAGCTAAACTGATTACGAATATTTCTAGTCACGAAATATGCTGCTATTACGGGCTTTTTGGCCTCCTGCTAAATACGCAAGTCATCGATCATCTAGCTAACATGATGGATTACGCGATACCTCTCAATTAAGGCTTTTCGAACCCTTTATTGTGTTTTTGTTGATGGTATCGGGGCTAATCGGTGATTTTCGGCATCTATATTAAGTTATGTTTTTGTTTAAAAACAATGAAGATAGTACGCTGGAGTATCGAGCTATAAAAGTAGGTAATAGGAATTAAAATATTGCCTTTAACTTTTCAGAACTGCAACTTGATATTTCCTCTTTGAAAATGTTTCAGCGATAATGAACCAAGAACGTTATACTCTTTCAGCGCCATCTTGGATCGTTTGTGTCCAGTCTGCTCAAATATCTAGGTTACATTTGAAATATTTGCTGCTGATGGGGCTCTAAGGAGCATCGATGCATATTTCAAAGGAGACTAGACCAGTTTTGCTGATATACATACGCTGCTTGGCGGTTTATGAGCGCCTAGTACTTTTGTGTTTGTATCGTCTTTTAGGTATTGTGGATATTAGATTATGTACTCAAAATCTGTATAGTAGGTATACTTGTGTACGTTAAAGAGTTTCTTTGAGCAATTGCTGATTATTAAAAAAAGTACATTTGACTGTAACGTTTCTACGTTACAGTCGAGGCGGAATTCACACCCGAGCCGCAGGCGAGATTGTTATGGAGCCGAGAACTTCAATAACAAATGCCCACTTGTATCAAACGACGTTTTACAATACATTTTCGAAGAAATAAAATAATAGAATGAAAAGTATTTTTGTCATGAATTATTAGGAAACTATGATATTTTTTTTTTTTTGTTCGTTTGATCATAAAAGTGTTTTTTTTTAAATTAATTTATGACATTCTATTTATAAACACAATTTAAATATTCAAAAAACATTTACGCCTGAAAGACGCATATATGTATTTCTCATTGCCGAGTTAAAAAAAAACAATCGCCGCCGACTATAGGAATTGAACCGATTTGGACTAATTATACACCGGACTTTTTAGTCGTCTTACAACGGCAGCCCACTTCATGTATCCAATGACTACTAAGCATTCATAAAAAAAAATAGGTATTTATGAGATTTTAATAATTTAAGAATAAAAATATTATTCAATATTATGACGCATGACGTAGTTAAAACACCCTGTTGTGAGCGATAATCTACTGGACTTGAGCGCTGGGTAGGTATATTCTCCTGTTTGACACGTAAACGTCATTAACAGGATGTTTCATAATTTTTTCTAACGTTTATTTATTTTTCTTTGTACTTATTTTATGTCGGGCACATTGAGTGGACCACCTTTGTAAGACGACTAAAAAGTCACGGTGTATAAGTAGGTATAGTTATCTGTGATTTTTTTATATTTTCGCACAAATTGTGATAAATGAAAAAATGCTCGTGTGTGAAATACATTGCATGTTGAACCTAATCGTAGTGCAATATGAGCCAGTTGTCGAGGAAGTGTATTAAAAAAGAATTGTCGTACCTACCTCTCTAAAGTATCTTTAGAGCTATCACTCGCTTTGGAGAGTCTCCTCTCCCGTCTCAACGCAGCATCTTCACTGGGGGACTTTTCCGGTGGTAGCCTCAGTTCCTTGTCACATTTACTGCTGGAGCGGGAGCTCTTGCCTTCGTCTCCACTGTCTCGCTTCACTGCTAGCTTCACGGGCGACAGGCTGCCGGGCTTGTCATGCTTCTTCACCTCCATACTGACGGGTGGGCGGCCGTCATCGTCGTCTTTCTGGAGAAAAAGGAAAGGGTCTTTTAGTTTAACTAGTTAGTTTTAAACTGTTTAATTTTTAGAGCCGATGAAAAAACTCTGTTTCTAGAGCTTCATTCTTGCAAATACAGGGTGTAAATAGACCCTTCATGAAGCCGTCAACCAAGTTTTTGGTGTGAAAATTCACGTTTTACGGTATAACTCAATGTAGCACACTCAAAACATTGTGCTGATGGATGGATTGAATAGTACTGGGGTCTATAGTAAAAATCTTACTTTAAAAACATACTATTTAAAAAAACTTGTAAAAAATTTTGAACTTTGACCCCCAATATCTCCGTAACTAGAAGGTTCCCAGGTAACAAAAAAAATATCGCAATGATGCGAAGAACAAGTGCCTTTCGGCTGCGTTAAGAGTTTTGTTACAGCCTGTATATAGGTAAATCTCGATTTTTCTGATGGAACCGAGTTTGAGACACATAAGTTCGTAAAGGTTGCTGACACTAAGCTCATACACTCTGAGTAGGTAATTTTCTCAGTTGTTACACGAAAGGAATCATCGATACGACGAAAAAGAAGTACAGTATAAATCTTTGGTAATTAATTAATCAGTTCATTTTAAATTATGATTAATTTCAGGATAAATATAAAACGAATTTAAATAATGAATAACCATAATCCGCAGATAAAACCAATAATAAATAAAACGTGCTGATACATCCTACTATTCAATTCTGCGATATAATTAACAGATCAACATTGAATTTAAAATGTACGCAATGGTATTTCAATATTATGCTTTTACGAGATAATTTTACAGGATCTGGGTTAAGCACAGGCCATTTTGTATTCAAATTGAAATATTATGTTTTAATTTTGGTAATTTTATCGTTATACAAATATTTGATTTTTGATACAACAGCAATTTTCTGGAACGTAACATCGAACATGTTGGGAAAAGGCTAGGAAGATGATGACGCTGTTCATCTGGAACGAGGGTTAAGTGTCATTAAAACTGGGACCTAATTACCGAAAAATAGCCATAATATAAATGTCATAAACTCAACGCAAATACATGTCGCTAAATATTACGTATACTTTAATAAAATACTAGGTATCTGAAATTACATCTAATATTATCTAAGACTTTCGATGCAAGAAAATCTTTTCGAACCATAAAATAATTTAGGCTATCTAAAATAATAAGAACACCCTTTTTGTGTACGATCGGTTTTATGCTGTAAACGACTACTTTTTTATCTATAAAAATATGATTATCATGTAAGGAGATCGTTGTTTGCCACTTTGTTTAGAAAACCTCCATACCACTTTTCCCGAAAATTTCTCTCCACTCACTATGCGTAAACAGTAAGTGGAACATTAGGTGTACTTTATAGGACCCCTAGAGACTTTTCATAAATTAATTTAAATATGCAGAAAAAGCTGAATCCTCTTAGGTGTAATAAATTTCAAAGCTAAAAAGAACAAAGACTAAATAATACCGTACCTAAAACAGAAAAACCAACCAGAATGCAAAGAGGAATTAGTGAAAAAACTTACAGCGAAATGTTTATTTGGAAATAAACAAATAATAGTTAGATGAAACATGTTAGAAGGTTTCTAAACATATAACTTCTGTGGAAAAGGTCGTGTTGCGAAAAATAAAAGATAACTGTTAGAAGTAAGTAAGTAGAAGATCCCTTTAACAAATCTTTGGAAATCTACTTTGTAAGTTCTACAAAAAAGATGTTTCAGAGAAAAACAATATCTTTGATCTTTTAGATATTTAGGTAACTTTTTGTTCTTTATGTTCAGTGTCTGAGCGATTTGCTTTCCACACAGTAGTTAGGATATTCGTTTCCTAACACGAATCGATTATCTTTTTTCCCGACTACGGCGAAGCCAATGTTCCTCCGTAGCGCCTAAACTATTCGTCTGATTTTGATGAATAAGGTGACAATCGGTTCGTTATTCTGGCCCGGGTAACATAAGCTACATTTTAACCGACTTCAACAATAGGAAGAGTCGATTTTATCCCCCCCCGAATTTAATTAGAGCCTAATTTTTCAGTAGTCAGGTTTTTAGTTGTAATGTACCACACAAATTCTTGTTTCTGTCCGGTGTTTGCGTTAATTGACTGAAACTAACTCATTAACAGTCAACACGTTGACTAAAACCACTGGGTCTAGAAGAATAAAATTTTGCGCAAGATTGCATTTGAGACGAAGGTGAGCTCGAATTTTGAACAAGCATCTCCAAAACGGGTTAAATTGATGAAGAACGTTTCTTATCGAGCACATGGCTTGTTGCATATAAACCTAGTAAACACTAACAACAACATTCATTCAGTCAAAAAAGTATCGGGAATGGATGATTTCTTTATGGTAACAAATTCTTTTTTTTTTGTTAGATTGCCACAACTGTTTTCCATTTTGGCGCGAAGTTTGAGTTGCTTCTGTTATTTAGATTAAATACAGTGCTGTTTTTAGTTAGATCATAGTCTAATGTGTATTGCAAATTTCATAATGGACAAAAACATCGAACAAAGAGTTTGTCTTAAGGGGCAAAAACCTACGCAAAAACGGTTACCAGGTATTCAGTACACCAATCTGATTATAATAAAAAAAACAGCTGTTTGCTTCTTAATATAATATGGAAAAGCTGATTTAAAAAAAAATCGAAGTGGCCCGTTTCAGATTGATGTACTGAATACGCGGTCACAGTTTGTGTGTCGGTTTCCCTTCCATCCTGTATACTCGTTGCAGATCAGTCTTCATCCCTGAGTGAGCGAGGAAAATATTCTCAAGAACCAAAAATATATGCTGGGTAAAAGAAACGAAATCAATTTCATCCAGATCCATCGATACATACCCATCTCTAGTTCACTCCAGAACATCAGATACCACTTACATGAGCTGTGTCAGGAAATTGCTTCACGCAATCTTACAAGCAGATAAGATTAGCATTTCCTCTCACATGACTGCTTTAGCCATTTAGCTGAATGTAAATGTTCAGGAGAATGTGCTAGAATTTTATTGGTTTAAGGATTTAAAGCGTGGGTCTTGAGTTTAGTGTCCTAGTCAGAAAGCTGGGGTGCACAAGTCTATTTGAGTGACCAAAACTAAATTGGTAGGTTGTTCGTTCCGCTATCAATTTTGTTGATTGTCTGATGTTTTTGGCAAGTAAATAAGAAGTAAATAAGTAAGCATATCAGACTGTCTGTTACTTAGTAACGGGATATCGATGAAATTTGGCACACAGGATACTTTTTTAGCCCGGTGGATTCCCATATGCGACCTACACGCGGGGAAAATGCGGACAAAAGTTATTTCTTAAAAATCATGCTGACACGAGTGGAGAAGATATGAGCTTGAATAAAATCAGCTGCGTAAAGTATGAGTTCATTTTTACCACCGGGAAATAAAGCTGAGATATGTGCATTATTCAAAGAAAGCTATGAGAGATTTTTGACGAAACACTGGAAATATAAACCATTATACATTTTTCAGAAAAAAATACTCCTGAAAAGTTAATTATAACAAATGTATCATCCCAGTTGATATAAACAAGAACAACAGAGAACGTGTCTCTTTTATTACAAGCTGTTTTATTAAAATAATAATATTCGTGGGAGGCCAGATTGTGTACTGAATTATTGATACCTGACGTCCCCGCGTCGTGTCAGTGGCGGTCGGCTCATGTGGGATTAAGGGACTGACATGTTTGTGTCTCATGGAGTAAATAATGAACGGAGAGACAGCAAAATATCGAAGATCGTGAGAGATTACAAAATATAGATTAATTTATCTATCATACGATAGGTGAATCTAAAGAAGACGATCCAAAGAGTCTTCTGGATAATTTTTCACTGTGCTTAATTTTGTGTTTAGATAATAATGTTGCTCTTAGAATGAAAGGATGATATCAATCTTACCGTCCAACTTACACGATTAAAAATGCTTCGGAATTGAACTATGACCAGTAGCGATGAAGTAATCAACGGAACATTAACCTGTGTTGGAGTACTTGCGGTGTCTTGTGCAACTGTGCACGTTCAGTGCTGACCACAGGCCACGAAGTCAGGGAGACACTTATGAGAAAGCAAATTGATTTAAATATGCTATCATCGACATTGTGATTGTAAGACCAAAAAAATATTCTTAACGGTCTACTTTTATATGAGTATAATTCAATCGGATGATTAGGCACCAGTGACCTTAAATTTGGCAATTAAATTTCAATTCCTTGGTTTATTTACGTTGTTGAGCATACGAAGTTTTCAAATAATTAAGCCATAATTTAAAATCCATAGGAATGATAGAAAGTGTGTTACGCAATCGGGGTGCTGTAAGCTCATCAGTTGGCGTTGCGTCGGCCATCATGGAATCTCGCGGATATCATCATCAACTACCGGTGCGCACTGGCTTCCGCACATGATCACTCCATGTGTATGCTACTCTGTGAGGTATACCTTTATGGGTGGCATAGAGGGTTGAGATTTACGTAGGTCGTATAAAAATACTGCGATAGTGACCTAGTTCCCCTAAGATGTTGACTCACGCAGCATTTATTATGAAAGTTTGGTAATTGGATTGATTTTATCTTATAATCATATCTTGTCAAATTAATAATTCGTGATAACAGGTCATGCTTTGATATTTATCTCTAACGCCTGATGCAATAATACATTTTTTGTACAAAAAAAAAACGATTTCAGGCAACAGGACGCCTTTTACGCCCCATTCACGACCTCAGCGATGTAACTTGCTTAAACCGAGCACGCGTTACCACCGAGTGTGGTGAGTAAGTAATTTTGGTTGACTAAAGACGCTGTTTTGGTTTGCACACAAGTAAACCCTGAACAGTTTTAAAAGTTCACCCTGTATGATGAATTGATGATATAATTTGGACGTTTGAGAGGCAGGTATATATCTAGCAGATATTTGTTTTACATAAGTTAAATCAGCATCATCTGCCTGCCCTTGTCCCATGTTACTTGGGATCGGCGCATCACGGTTTTTTCTTCCATTCATTCAATTACATCGGCTAAATAAAAAAACATATTTCCAAAAGTGACCTATTTCTTATATGAGAAATATTTGTATATAACACTGCATTTGTTCTACAGCTTGGATTATATAATTGGATAAGTTTTCGGCAAAAGAGGAATGCTAGTAGGAGACGCTGACATGTGGCTGCAGCGACAGATTTATGTTTTAACTTGGCTTTGCAGCAGACGGTTTCAATGCTTCTTTGGAAAGTTTTAATTATTGCTGCGGTTTTTGTATAGTGGAAGAGTTGTTTATGTGTTTACCGAGTTTCCTCCGTTGCTCGGAAAGCACGTTAAGCCGTTGATCCCGGCTGTCATTTGTAGACCTTTGAAAGTCGTTACAGGTAGTCAGTGACCCAATAAGTCTGACAAACAGTCTTACCAAGGGGTATCGTATTACCTAGTACTAACTGCGTTGTGGAGGTCAGATAGGCTGTCGCTCCAAGTTAAATACTGGTACTCAGCTGCATCCGGTTAGACTGGAAGCCGACCCTAACATAGTTGAGAAAAGGCTAGGCAGATGATGATGGAAGAGTTGTTTATGTGTATGGTAGTGTTATGTTAAATCTAAGAACTCAGCACAAACATTCGTGAAAATTAATAGGTAGTTGATAGCTTGATAGTTCATGTACCTATGCGTTTGTGTAAGTTCCAGTTGAAAACCAGCGTCGGGTACTAGTTGCCCGGCATTTTGCTGAAGTGGGACTATTTGGCGCAGCCATGAGTCACACAATAATTATGTTTTCTTTTTGTGTTTAGGTTTAAGTTTTTTTTTTTTAAATGCCAAACCTATTTTTTTTACGCCGCGATTCTGGTATGCTCCTTTTGTTACGTCCACGTTCATAGATCATTAGATCGGGTCATACACGCACGCTGGTGGCGAATACACCAGAAAGGTCACCAAAAAGGTCAGCGTATATAGTTTTAGGGTGTTCTCTTTGCGTTTCAACTCACCTCTGCTTTTGTTAGTCGCCTTTCATTCATCCTCTTAGCTTGTATGTAAAGTGGTTTAGTTTCGTCTCTCAACTTTTATTTTTGTGCATGAAATGGGGAAGGCTTATCCAGGAGAATAAAGGCAGCGAAAGAAGAAAAATAAAAAAAACGAATACCTGTTTTTAGTGATCCATTTTCTCAAGGCCGCAATAAAATTATACAGCAGATGTTTGCACGAGTTTAACTTTCATGATTGCAGGAATATAATAAGTAAATAAAAACTCTTAAATTTTCTTTTCTCGTACAAAAACACCCTGCCGCTATTAAACCATGGCAAGTAACAGATGTTCACTTCAGCGTCCATCCATAAAACCAAAAAGTACACTTTATTTCTTTCACGTTAAGGTTCAAAAAGGAATAAAAGGTAGTGTTATAATATCGACCAATCAGCATTCACTATTTAGGCTTATTGTATCCCTCGGGCAAGTTGGACCGACTTTGTCAAAGTTCGTTACTTAAAGTTCAGGCGGCCAACACTTAGGTTATCGATACTAAAAGGAAATTGTAGTCGTTTGGAGGAATTGTTTCGAAGATTAGTTTTATTTGTATTTGTCTGTCTTTGAAGGTAGTAAAACTAAGTTACTTTGTACAGATTGGTACTTCATAAGATTAAGCAACTTTTAAATACGAGACAAGAAACAAACTGTAATATTTGATGAGGCGATTTTAAAGATAATTTAGGTACTTCTGGTTTAAAACACAAATCTTAGGTGGTTTTCATGCATCGCCGCTCGTCCGCGCGGAGAGGAGGTTTGCGCCGCTAGTCCGCGCGGTCGGTCTGTGACGTGTGTTAGGCATCAATCGATTTCATACAAGCCAATGCGACGTGTGAACCACTTGACCGCCCCACCAGTCCGCACGGTCGAGCGGCGTCATGTGGAAATCACCTTAGATTAGTCTTTTAAAACCAAAGGTATCTAAATTTTCTTTTGAATGTAGAAGGTATAAAATACTGAAAAAGAAACATTAGACAAAATTATTATTGGCGACAAAGTGCTTAGATGCCAATATCATCAGGCTAACTCCCAAGTGTAAGCAAACACGCTCGCATTCCCAATGCTTTTCATTTTGACAGTTCAGCAACTAGTTGAGCAGACGAAATATTCAAACATAAAGGGTGTAAAAAGGCACTTATCTTCCCGTCGTTGCGATTTTTTTTGTTCCAGACCATACCTGGGAACCTTGTAATTACGGAGACATTGGAGGCCAAAGTGCCAACTTTTTTTAAAAATAAGTACATGTTTTTAATGCTATAACTTTCCTTTAAATAGCTCCACGACCCCCGTAGTATTCAATGCATCCGTCAACACAATATTTTGAGTGCGTTAGTTGATCAAGAGTCTTACCGTAAAATGAGATTTATCACCCCAAAAAAGCAATATTTTTTTGCGTATAATTAACAGAATGCTTGTTGACGGCTTCGTGAAGGGTCCGTTATCACCTTGTATGAACCAAAGTAGTTAGAATTTCCTTCAAAATTCTTTAAAAAGCAACAGAAGAATGAGTCAAGCATTTGTGGTGATGTAGAAGTTTAAACTTCAATGTAAGCGTACGAAAACTGACGGTGAGTAATGGGCTAGCTCGCCGTCCGTCCGTCTTATGACGACAGGCCGTGTCGACGGCGCGTTCGTGTTCCACGCGAGCCTCAAAGAGATGTCAGCAAGGGCCGATACCTGCCGGGGCTGCGGGACTGTTCGAAAGAGATACCGCGGCCCTGGAACACAAAGGGCAAAGAAGGAACATGGATGGGTTTTAGAAAGTACGAGTCTGACACTCCCTTCCATTCCGCCCAGAGCGAGAGTCATTTGATGATTTTCCATCCGAAAAAAAAGCGTACGAAAACTGCCCATACCTCTAAAAGTAAGGGTATGAATACACCACCCCTCCTTTGTACAGGCTGTAGGAAAACAACGCAGCTACCTCGCTTGTTAAAGTACTTCGGGTATAATTTCCTAAGATAGTACACTTGGCTGTTTGATACAAAACTTCAGGCATTCAATACCGAACTTGGTATCTCATTGTTCAAAAGTCGGGAGAAAAGGCCTTTTATTTTAAATATCGTAATTTAATGCTGCTTTATTTTTGAAGAGTTCTGTTGTACAAGCACCTTGTTTAAGCATGCCCAATTAGGCACTTGTTCGTTGCTACTTTTTTTGGTATTAAATTTTAATACAGCTCCCAAATTATTTGGGCTTTTGGCTTGTATATTTTTATTTACGTACGTAGCTTCTGTAATTAATCTGATATTTTTTTGTTTATTAACAGGCACTGGAATTATACAATGGTGAAATATCTGTTGTAATTAATTTTACAAATTATGACTGACATGACTGGAAGCAAATACAATTTACCCACGGCTTCGTTCTCGTGTACTTCAGAAATTATTCCACCTAAGTACTAACGGGATAAAAAACTTCCTCTTCATGAATAGCTAGATCACCCAAAAAATTATAAAATATGATAAATGTCACCCAAAGCTGTTCAGGTGTGAATGTGTGAAAAGGTAACAGACAGACAAAGTTACTTTTGCATTTATAATTTTATTATTAAGTACTAGCTTATGCCCGCAGCTTCGCCGCCCGCGTGATGTTGGATAGATGTACTACGGTATCATACTATCGGGATAAAAAGTATCCTATGTGTTAATCCAGGTTACAAACTAACTGCGTGCAAAATTTCATCCAAATCCGTTCAGTCGTTTAAACTGTCGCATTTATACTATTTATATAATAGGACGGAGAAGTATGTATAATGCTATATTTGAGTTATCTACATGTCGGTCTTTGTAAATTGTGTGGTAAAATAAAGTAGATTGTTGCAAAAATATTATTGCTCTCAGATTTTTTCACAAGCAAAACCATGCTCAAAAATACGAAACACATAAAATTCCAGAATACTAAATTCATAGAATTAAGCTCAGAGAACAGAATAATTGTGTACTTCAATCTTAATATATCAAGTTTCTAATTTCATTTCATTTTAACAAAAGGATTTTACAACTTAATTAAATGAATATTCTTTTTTCATTCTTGCGATAATACAATGTTACCGGCGGAGTAATGAGAGAACTCCACGTTTATATTAAAACAATACGGGTAGTTTTTGTACAAAGAGAATATCTTTAGGATCTCATGCTACTTTTGTATTAAATATGAAAATGATAATGACAAAGACATGGCTCATCCTCTGCACATTTTGTTCTCTTTAAAAAGACACTACAGTGAAGAGTCGAGAAGAAACAGGATTAAACTACTGGGGCTCGTGATCGCACAAATAAAACCATCAATTTTAATATCAAAGGGCAGAAGACTTTTTGAGAAACTGGTTTAAATGGCTAGCAGCAAACGTGTATTACATAATGTATGTATAGGGTGACTGGTAATTAGTGACCGATACTTAAACACGTGATTGTACTCATGATAACAAAAAACTTTCCCAAAGAAACATTTTTTTTTAATACTCATTCACTTTTATCACAATCAAACTTATGAAGTGGGCTTGCAAACCGCGCGGGTGCTCTGCCTTTCAAGTACCCACTGTTGCATCGGACGATAGTAATAAGGCAGAACAGCGTCACGCGGCTAACAGCTGATAGGTCAAAGGCACACGCACGCGAGTTTCATACGGCTGTATTGTGTTATTGTGATAAAATGAATGACTATAAAAAAAAATCTTTGGGAAAGTTGTTATCATGAGTACAATCACGTGTTGTATCGGTCACAAATTACCAGTCACCCTATATGAATAAGAAGATTTCTCACGGTAGTAAGATAGCAGGAGGCTTCGATTATTATAATAGCTTACTCATAATAATTGTCTGCCTCGTTAGTCTAGTGGTCATAAGCTCGACTGCTGAGCATGAAGTCCTGGGTTCGATTCCCAGTTCGGGCAAAGTGTTATTGGATCTTTCCATCAGGAATTTCTCAGTAGCAGCCTGGAGTCTGGATTTGGGCCCGATTGATGGCAATAGGCTCGCTACCTACTACATGGGACTTAAACAGAAATGGCGAAATGTAGGTGAAGTATTAGGCACTCCTCTGCCTAACCCTTCGGGGATTAAAGGCGTATACGATAGCAAGCGTGTAAGATAGCAAGAGGCTTTGAACAGATATTTTCATAGCACGAAAACCATCTTCTGCCCACATGATGTACGAGCCTAACGGAATAAATCCTAACAATCCGCCATATTTATAATAGCGTAGGTACTCACAATAATAAACTCGACCATTATACTAATTAATGGCTAAACAATAATCACCAACAATATCTCTCTGTGGCCTACATTTGCTCTATAAAGGGTGTAAAAAGACCCTTAACGAAAACGAAAACCACATATTTTGCCCATCATTGGGATCATTTTTTTCTTCTAGATAATACCTGGGAAACCACAGGTTCTGAAGATATTGAAGGTCAAAGTTCAAATATTTTCACAAGTTTTTTTTTTAAAACCATTTTTTAAGATTTTATCTTTACTTTAATTAACTCCATGACTCATTAACTATTCATAGCATCCATCAGCACTGTTTTGAGTGCGTAACATTGAGTTTTACCGTGAAAAGTGATTCTACACACCAAAAAAAAAAAGTCGTTTCCCAGCAATAATTTTTGCTTAGAGTTATTTAGTTTGATGTACAGAATGCTTAGTTGACGGCTTCGTGAAGGGTCTGTTTACACCCTGTATTAGATCCGTATCCAGAATATTCGATTGCCATGTCCGTGACCAAGGGGCCGGGAATAAACAGACCTTCCATTATATTTATTGCACCGCGTGCTAGGAACATCGAATTCCTAATTACCAAGAGAATTCTGCACACGTAAGGTGCTAGTGTAACAAATAGACATGATATGGTACATTAAAACCGGGTTAATTCGGACCAGAGAATTTTGATCCTGGTGCATTCGAACGACGTCAGTGGATACTAAACAGGCACTTTAGTTTCTGAGATTTATTTCATTAGATACTCGTGGAGGAGCTCGTGGCTTAATAATATCAGCTTTCCAGGTCGATTATTAGGTTATGCCGCGCTTGCCTAGGTTGCTCCGTGGATGGGTGACTACCCATTACACACCGAGTTTCCTCCGTGCCTTGGAAAGTACGTTAAGCCTGGTTATTATTTTAAGATCTTTGACAGTCTTAACAGGTAGTCAGTGGCTAGAAAGTCTGATAACCAGTCTTAGCAAGGGGTATTGTACAAACAAAATTTCGAAGACATGTGACATCCACCAAACCCCACATGGTGGATATTGTTCCATTCCCCTTTACAGAAAAGAGGGTATCCCAGAATTGACAACGGTATGCTGATGATATAAAGTGGTACGTCGATTGAACTTGTATCTTTAGCGTCCATGAAAGGCGGTAGTGACCTAATGGATATTTGCCGCCTTACTGGTAGCATATTAGAACCAGAGACTGCGGCACACGAGAGACACCAAAAAAACTGTATAATTCTAAGATTTCGGCCTGAACCATTACCGTGATCCTCTCCCCTTCGGATATGGCGCCTAAAAGTTAGGCATAACTCTCAGGCTTGCCTAGACTACGACTACTCCAAATAGGAGCTTCTATGAAGATTTCCATTTAATAACAATTAAATTTAAATCAAAGTACGGTACATTGAAAGCGATTACACACGAACAACATCGGTACAGTCACGAGTACCAATGTACTGTTCTGATTAAAATTTCATGTTGTTACGAACATAGTATTTTGGAAATCATAATTTTATGAAAAAGATCCTATCTCCAAGTTACAATCGTTATTTCTCGTGAAAATTGCTTTCAAATTCAGGAAAGTGTATACATATTGGTGCTCGTGACTGTACACACCAGGTACGTTCCAAATAGGTAAATGAGAATCAAAGTTGTGTTGGCATTAGCACTTCGTGGTCTCGGTTGCGAAACCACGTTACAGAGGGTAATCTATGTAAGCTGAGATTTCATACAAGAGATTAGATACACAACATACTACAACCGCCTACCTTGTTCTCCGAAGTGTTAAGAGGATGTTTAGGTTCTTATACATAGTTTTATTCTTGAAGCTGTTTGGGAGGTTAAATAGATAGAAGTAGCGAAGGTTCCATACAACTCGAATCCTACCGGTTTCCCTTTGAAAAATGGCACAGTCAGTATTCTTTAGACAAATAATATAATCACATTAAAGATATGTACACCGGCTTACCTTTTACAAAAATTGACCCTTCGCTACTGATAGATAGTAAATCCTGTTTCGAGGGTGTCGACAAAATCGATTGAAAGCTATGTTAGGAAGATGCTTAGTTTTCTATATAGAAGATACTACCCACCTACTTACAGTCCTACGCATTATATTGACGAGAATCGTGGAAATTCCACAAAAAAATGAAATTCGTGACAAACTAAACCCTCATACTAAAAGTGGAATTGAAATGTCGAAGGTAATATTATCCCTAAATGGAGATGAGGGGAACTACAAAGGATTGTTCTCAACCTTTGTTGGTTCTAATATCCTTCCATTTTAATGGTTCCGTAGCCGAATGGTAAAAAACGGAACCAGTATAGATTCGTCATGTCTGTCTATCTGTCCGTCCGTATGTCAAAGCCACTTTATTCCGAAACTACTAGGACTACACAGTTGAAACTTGGAACACAGTAGGTAGTGTATTCTGTGAACCGCTTTACGATTTTAATACAAAAACAAAAATGAAGGGGGTTTTATTTTAACAAACTATGAAAAACAAATTTAGTTTTGCTGTTGAATGTAATACAATACAACATATGAACCTTTTTTTTTTTTTTTACGGATGGGAAATCATCAAATGACTTCTCCCGCTCTGGGTGGAGTGGGACGGAGTGTCAGAGTCTTACTGACTAAAACCCATCCATGTTCCTTCATTGCCCTTTGTGTTCCAGGGCCACGGTATCTCTTTCGAACAGTCCCGCAGCCCCGGCAGGCATCGGCCCTTGCGGGCCCCTTCCTGATTGCTGACATCTCTTTGAGGCGCGCGTGGAACACGAACGCGCCATCGACACGGCCTGTCGTCATAAGACGGACGGACGGTGAGCTAACCCATTACTCACCGATATGAACCTTCAAAATATTTTTTTTATATTGTTTGGTGCTACAGAAGGCTGTGTGCGTGTGAAAAGTTACTCGCACTTGGCCGGTTTTTGTCCCATTGATGGACGCTTTCGCCCAAAATTGAGCAAAAATACATATTTTTTGGACAGCCAATGGCCAAGTTCAAATCCAAAATCCACGCAAGACAAGGGATCGCCCGCAGAAACTAATGTCATAAATATTTAACTCAAAGTTCAACGACATCCAGACGTTGTTTACACCTCCAGCCATTAGATAAAACTAAGGCGAGGTGACAGGAGAAGCCGGTGAAATAATAATATGCTAAGCAACTAGGTCAGACGGTGACCTGACTCCTCATCCAACATTCACGCTCATTGTCCTGTGCACGCGACACAACGGGGATTGGCCACAGGAACTTACGACCAAGCGTTGTTGAGTACGATCGAGGTAAGTCTATTGAAGTTTTAATGGGAATTTCGGACCAGAGGGTCTGGAGTAAGTGAGATTCGATCAGCGCTGATGATTATGGAAATGTCAAGAATGTATAAGATTGACGTTAACTACGGAAAAGTTTGTCAATACTGTTAAAAATCGTTGTAAAAAATAAAAGGCTTTCGATTGCGATTCCCACTAGGCCCTCAGATGATGCATACAGGATGGAAGGGACATCGAAGCACAAATAATTACCACGTATTCAGTACATCATTCCGAACAGTCGAAATTTTGCGTCGGCAATTAAAAAGAAAACAGTTGCTCCATACATTTTGACTGTGTAGGTATTGCAGTTTTGCAGGAAACAGCTGTTTTGTTTAAATTACCGATTAAATATTCTATGTTAAATATCCAAAAAAAAATTTCGTCTTATTCGTCTTATTCTTTATTGCACACAAAACAACAAAAAATACATATACAAATTGCAATAATATAGCTTATGTACAATGGCGAGCTTAACCCAGAATTGGGTTAAGCTCGCCGCTCGGTTTCATTTTTTTTTCAAAATTGTGAAAATTGTGCGTCGATGTCTCCCTTCCATCCTGCATAATGTTGATGGTGGAGGAGAGAGAAATTAATAGAAAGTGTGCGAGATATGTATGACATACTTATATTTGAGAATGTCAGAGATATCCATGTGTCAAAAGTGTCGACCTCATCAGCATGCGCTGAAAGATCCAAGTTCGTTCCTTAAATCCAGCCCACTATCACTACAGGAACTCGTTAAAAAATAAGTTGTGATAGGCTTTCGGTGACCGGAGTGCCGATGCTTAATACATTTTAAATCGAGTTACTACCGCGATCACTGACTGTCGACTACTTTTCACCCTTGTGCCCTGAGTAATAAGGTTTAAAAGTGGTTGACCGTCAGGTAGTACAGACGCCAGCACATCAAGCTACCCGAAACTGTAAAATTTTCCAAATCAACCTTGAACCTAATGCAGCTTTAGCATTAAAGTTGAAAATCTATCAAACAAATTTGGCAGATTGTAGGCATGTGCTAGCGTTTGTACATTCAAACCCACTACCACTTAAAAAGATTGCCTTTATTTCCATAAAATCTGGGCCAGTACATAAAATCAATATAATAACCAACAGTTGTCGGAGCAATGGTTAATAATAGCGCTAGGGAAAATGTATGTTGGCAATACAAAACGCCTCATTACTGGAATCCACTCTACATAAATCCTAACTACAGCGAGTTAATAAAAGCGAATTATTTGCTCGAACGAAACTAATGGCTTTAACTGGACTACATTTGGCGGGAGTCCATTCAGTTGTAGTTTTTATAGCCCCTGTTTATTTGTGGCTATGTCATGCAAAGTCTACGGAGGGTGGAATTGGTAACGTTATAGCCAGTTGGGTAGAACCGTAGAATATAGCTGGCTGGTTAGAATTATTGCGGTGCGAAGTTTGTGGTTGTTAGGTACGTCTTCGTGAAATATTTTGGGGTTAGTAGACACGATAGGGCAACCAATTTGTTTTGCGTTTTAGTTGTCTTAGCCCGTGGCCACAAGCCACACGCATACTGCGACTCGGCAGCCAAGGCTGAGAAATAAAATGTGAGAAGTTCGAAAGAGCATACTACGGACTTTAAAAGCGCAATAGTACAAAAAGTACTACAGCGCCATCTATGACACAAATGAAGAAATATACACTGTCAAAATCCTAAATCGCGTTATCAAAGTTATCTGCTAATTAAGAGCGTTCATCCAAAAAGTTGGCAACGTCGCAAATAGCTGCCAAATATTTACCTGTTTTAATTAATCTGGCAATATTACTGTATGGAAATGAGAAATACGGCTAACTAGTGAACTAGTCTATTAATAATGAATTGCAATTACATTAAACACTGAATTTGATGTTGCAACCGTTTCAGGTGTAAAATAGGCATTTGGAAAGTTTTCAAATCCTTTTTCCTCGGTGTTACGATATTATTTCATAATCGATATTTTAGTTCACTAATTAGCCATGTTTCTTATTTCCATTCAGTAATATTGCCGAATTAATCAAAACAGCGAAATATTTCAGTCTATTTGCGACGTTGCCCGACCCGACAACAACTGTCGGGCAGTAGCCCACCAGACACAACACCCGTCTGGTCGGAGGGTCCTCTCTTTTATATGGGGTATGTCTATCTTTACTCCCTGTTCTTCAAACTCCTATAGGACCACCGAAACGCGACTTGCAAAGCGTCGCCTCTGATGGAAACGGATGAAACTGGAGCGTATCGCTTGACGTTTCAACGGAGCTCAAGCTGTCGCAAATTCCTCTTCGTTTTTATTAGAAACCAGGAATACCGAGCAACCAATTTTTTAATTTATCTAATCAAGCAAGCGAGCTCGTCCCTGATTTAAGCGAGCTGTCCTCAGCAGAAACCTTGTTTGGGCAAGCTGTAATTGGATTCTGATATTCTAAATGAACATAGGCAAATATGTTTGTCCTCAGATTAGTTAACACAACCGAACAGGCACATAAATGAGGAGTCTTTCCCTTCTTACTCAAGTCTTCTGGCAGTAATTTCTTTTGAATTAAACATAAAAAATAATAATCGATCATTCATCGATTGTTGACATAACGGTCCCGCTCCCGCATGATGAGAACCTCGTGAAAGCCGAGAAAGATAAGCAAATCAAGTATCCTGTCTTGGCTCGCGAGATTGTCGACATATGGGAAGTAGACTCAGCGATCATTGTGCTGATAGTCGTATCAGCCCATGGCTTAATTGCCAAGAGCCTCGATCAATACCTGAGGAGCCTCTCGTTAGGCAGCTGGATCAAGGGTTTGATTCAGAAAGTGGTACTCCTGGACACGGCTCGTATTGTTGGGAGGTCCCTCTCTCTGGAGCCCTGACCACCGGTAGCTTGAACCCTGTTCCCGATACCGGTGGGCTTCTATTTTTTTTATTTTTAAATGTTTTTTTAAATATTATTTTAAAAGAAGATTTAAAAATGTTAATCATATGTATAGAAATGAATAAAGGGAATAAAAATACCTAGTAATAAAAGCTTCAAACGTCAAGAAAACTAAAATTGGCCGAGATATTTTTATTTCAAACAAAAACCTACCATTTCTTTTTATGTGAAATGAAAATATTATAGCGTAGGGAATGCTAGATACCTACTATAAATTCAACATGGCGATAGATGCCGTTTGCATAAAAAGATAAAATAAAACTCCGTCCATCCGTATGTGCATTCAATGAAAAACAGTTGAGTGAATTTCGATCTGGTTTCGTGGGATAGTGTAAAAAAACGGTCCGCTTTTTCCGAAGAATTATGTTCAGCTTTTAACACGTAAAAAGTTACTTCGTTTTCACGTCACGTTTTGGAGTTTGACAAAGAAAATCAAACGCCGTCCGAAAACCATCTCAAAACTTTAATCTATTTTCACTCACTTCTACAGGAAAAGTTTCGACAGGAAAAGCTGTTCAGAACACCAATTTCCATCAGGGTTTATTTTAATTTTTGTTATCAACACAATCAAATGATGATTGATAGAATTCGGTTAAAGCCTGTGTATATCCGTAGGCTCCACGTTCCATTCCACTTCAGTTATCATTTATTTTCAGGTAGCGTCGCCGTCGAGTCGACTGGCCGCTGCCACATTAAACATTTACGTAATACAGAGAAATTCTGTGTCGGCCATCTTAAAATAGACAGATCTAGGGGTCCCTTTTGTGTTTCTGCGAATTCAATTCCTTATACAAGCTCAGATATCGGGACCATTCGAGACGAAACAAGAATAAGGCGGGGAATAAAAAGTTTGTAGCTTATTACGTATACTTAGTCCGTTCTTGCTATGCAAATGGGTTCAAGAGAACAGTAAAAAAAGCCTCCAACCTTAATGTTCTTTTACTTTGAAAAATGCGCAATACTAGATGTAAATCTAACTGCCTTCAAGGAAAAAGTTCCGTACTAATAGTAGTTCACGAGCAAAAACAAAATTCTTGATATTCCAACGTATAAATAGAACACGGTAACTGACATCTCGTAAGACAAAATAATTAATCTGCCCCTAAAATAATAATCCCTTAATTGGGGCTCACTATGAGCAACGTAGTTAATTATATAAAGTGCTAAGTACACATGAAACCTGCAGGGATAAATCCACGTACCCACTGCGTGGTAGCAATAGTTTAATTAAGTTGGCAACACCGGCCTCATGTCAGATAATAATTAGTGAACACCGGGTGGTTCACTCGTACTTGAATATCAAGTTTAGCTGTATGTGAACAGGATCATACTTGTACTAGTTGTAATTAGCTTGAGCAAGCCTGGGATTGGCTTCAAAACATGTTTGGGCCGGAATTTCGGTTTGAAAATGGAATGTTTTTAAATGTTTGGCATAACGTAATCTCTTTTTTTTTGTTGTGCGTCATTTTTGACACAAGCAAATGTATTTTCTTTATTTTGTAAACGTTCGCCAGCGCAGTCTTTTTTGTTCAGGTTTGGTTAGTCAGTATTTTTGCTTTTATGGAAATACCAGGAATTGAATGGTCACACACAATATTTCCACGACATTATAATCACATATTTAGAATGTCTACCGAACCATCAGGGCATCCTTTTGTCCTAATGTCTATGAATATTCATTCAGAGAATATATTAATTCTTCGTAGATCAGTACAGCAGAACAGAGATTAATGAAGTTTGTCAGTTGTTAAAGTTTCGGAATAATCTGGGCTGAAATATTTTAGTCTAGGCGAAATTGTTGCTCTATTTATAAGCAGAGATTTTCTAATATTCCAGGAGGCTATATCCTAACATGTCCGCGTCCCTGGTCACTGTTGGTTTAGATAGTCATCGTAGTCACGAAATCAATTATGTCATTTGGTACCAGCACAATAATTTCAAAAGTTTGAGTACGATTAAACAATATGGACTTAGATACTTTTTCAATTCTCCTCTCGTAGATCTGCTCAAGAAAGGAAAAAAATGGTTTCCCTATGTTTTTTCCTGTGTTTAAAATATATGCCTCGTTAGTCTAGTGATCGCAAGCGTCACTGCTGCACATGAGGTCCTGGGTTCGATTCACAGGTTGGGCAAAGTGTTTTTAGTTTTTCCATCAATAATTTCTCTACTTAGCCTTGGTAATAGCCACCTCCGTTACTGGTTTTGTGCCCGCTTGATGGCATAGGCTCGCCCCTTATTACGTGGGACTTGAACATGATGCTAACTGGTGAAATGTGGGTGTACTATTAAGTACCTACACAGACTAACCCTTCGGGAATTAGGCGTTCTGTAATGTAAGTATGTAAATACGTGCAAGAACCCATAGGTAAATGCCCTGGATACAATTGCAGTCTTCTTGTTGGGTTAGGCCACGAAACTCCAATATTGTGCCACATCTCCACACGCCGATCGTAAACCCAGCAATTTATGCAACCGAACGTAATGTACAGATATATGTATGTGCAGCAGTGTCAGGGTTAAAACCGCTTTGTCACCGGTAGCCGAGCTCCAGATACTGTACCGTGTAAGACAAACACGCTACGGCGCTAGCAGACGCGTCACCGGTAAACTTGTACATAAATTGTATACATATGTATGAGTTCTGTCACAGGTAAATCTGAATGTACATGGAATATGTATACAGATTTAGCGTAGTGACATAGATATCTTAAAGCGTTGTGCCTTTGAACATAGTACACATTAATTGGAGATGTCTTTGGCAGAGTTTGAGAGAGGTACACAGTGGAAATTATTCTACTACTAAGAGTAGTGCCAGTTGGTGCTGTTTGCAAAAAATTGTAATGCTGCTGGTAAGCAACACAATTATTTTATCTTTCAAACAAAGAATCTCAAATCAAAATATATGTAAATAAAATATTGATGACACTGGCTACTTCTTGAGGGGAGCTAAATAATAACAGCCGATCGGATCGATCTTTAGGTTAAGCCGCGGTTGCATAGGTTGGTCCGTGGATGGGTGATCACCCATAACATACCGAGTTATGTCCTTGCCTCGGAGAGCACATTAAGCCGTTGGTCTCGGCTGTCGTTTATAGATCTTTGACAGTTGTTACAGGTAGTCAGTGGCCCGAAAGTCTGACAACTAGTCTAACCAAGGGGTATCGTATTACCCAGTTATACCAGTGTTGAGGTAGGATAGGCAGACGCCCCATGTAAAATTCTGATATTCAGCTGCATCCGGTTAGACTGGAAGCCGACCACAACATAGTTGGGAAAAGGCTAGGCAGATGATGACTGACCTCTTCTTCTTGAATTAGCTGTGTTCACGGCTTCGCCGTTGTGAAGGTCGGAAATTATCCCACGGGAATGTGATACCGGGATAAATATCCTATGTCCTAACCCAGGTCATGGTCTACCTGAGAGCCAATCATTGAAATCCGTTCAAAAGTATCAGACAGACAGCGTCACTTCGTATGTGGATATAATAGTTTGGAGCCAAAATATGAAAGATGGCTGTCATTAGTGTTGCCAGCGCGAACATCGATGCTGTCTTGCATTCATTTTCACGAAAAAAAATTACATCAAACTAGTTTTAACAATCGTTATAAATCGTAATACTTTTTACGATACGGATGATCGTCAAAAATTACGATAACCTGCGGTTTACGATTATTGAAATCGGTATCGTTGCATCCCTACTTTAAATGTTTGTAAACGCACCCACGATACAGGAAAAATTCCTAGAGTGGGGCAAAGTTTTATAAAAAAAAAAAAAACATAAGAATATTATTATTGCACCCATTAAGATCGTGCTATACAGTAAAGCAGGCTATTTTAAGATGGTACCACGATACTTTATCGAGCTTGACCCACATATAAGCCACCGGTGAGGCACGTCCGCAGCAGGAAGCGTACCGAGCAGCCCAAACATGGCACTTTTGTGAACCCATGTGTTATGCATGGCTGGTTCTTTATCACCACTGAAACTTTCGTGGAAGAAGGACAATATTTTTGGCAAGTAGTCATACGAGCTTGTGCTATCGTAAAAGTAAACTTGAGGTCGATCAGGAGTTAAGGCAAGACTGAAAATGTAAAGTAAGGAGAATTAGTTGTTTATAAAATTGACCGTGTTCAAATCATAGTCTTTGACAGTTGCAGGTATGAAATGAAGTGGCTGTAACAGTGTTAATTTAAAGGAAATTATTGATCGGGCGAATAAAAAATTAAATTGACGACTAATAAACTGAATGGGCGACTATTATACCAAGTAAGTAACTATTTATCCGGTCAATGCGGCAAGGAGAACATAGGAAGCAAGAGCGAGCGAAGCGAGCTTGGGAATTGTGGCACTCCGACTCGGACATGCTAGGTTAGAAGGGGATGGCCGGGTCTAGTGAGCGGGCGAAGCGCGCGTACTAAGACCCCGGCATTCTCTTCGTGTTAGGTTACTTTAAACCTTGAAAGCATTTTTTTTTTTTTTTTTTGAATTATCATTCTGATCGCAGTGACAACTAGGAAGTCAAATTTGTATTTCAAGTCGCCGTTTTAAACATTTCTATTCGCCTACTGTTGGTCGTCCACTTAGTATTTCAGTAGCCCATACTCAGAATTTTTGACACCTTTAATTTGAATTTATTTTCGCTCGTTTAAATACTACCCTTAATTTAATAAACAATTGATTTCTTTAACTGTCCCTGCATAATAATATGTTGTTCCAGTACGAAGTTTCACACATGTGTAGTGTATTGTAGGTAGATATATACAACCAATTAGATAAAGGAACATGAAGCCGTGGTCTGTTCCACAGAGTCATGGACTAATTGATGTGATTAAAGATTTATAGAGAGAGGTAAAACAAGTCTCTGGAGGCTGTGAAATTACGAGTGGACTGAATCAAAGAAATTGTTAGCGCACTATTTGCTCACTAATGAGAATTTTCAGGGGAAGTTTTTTTTATTTTTTATTTTTTTATTATCGACAAAAAATTGTTACATGTTGAAGGTACCGGTAACGATCGTTATATAAATAGGTAAACATAATACAGGGTGTGAACGGACCCATCACGAAGCCTTCTTCCAAGCAGTACATCAAACTTAGTAACTCTACGCAAAAATTATTGTTGGGAAACGACTTTTTTTTGGGGTTAATAATCACGTTTTACTGTTGGTTTCAATGTAACGCACTCAAAATATTGTGGTGATGCTGCATTGAATAGTACAGGGGTCGGAGAGGTATTTAAAGTTATAACATTAAAAACTTGTATTCATACACCGACATTTCGCCAGTTATGTTTAAGTCCCATGTAATAGGGGGCGAGCCTATTGCCATCAACCGGGCAAAATAGCAGTCCCGGTGGTTGCTACTGAGAAATTCCTGATAGAAAAACCCAATAACCTTGCCCGACCCGGGAATCAAACCCAGGACCTTATACTCAGCAGTGGCGCTTGCGACCACTCGACCAACGAGGCAATTTGAATATCGCTGAATACAAACACTTTTTTAAGCTTTCACGGTTTAAAACTAAACTTATACTGTCACTTAAGGGATAACTTTCGTGATTGTTTATTACATATTTTGAGCTCCCGATATTTCGACGCTGTCGCAAGCGCCATGATAGGAAAAGTGAGTAAGTAAGTAGTGCGCGTAGCAAAAGACTAAGAAAGAGAGTTGACAGATTTGTCTGCACCTAACAATTTTTTCCATCCACCCGCCTTCTCCAGTTATCCCGGGATCATGGCCCTTGCAACAGCGTCGAAATATCGGGAGCTCAAAATAATAAACAATCACGGAAAATATCCCGTAAGTGACAGTAAAGATCACTGACAACAATTCGTTAAATTATTGTCTGTGCCCCTCAGAGGATTCAAATATAGAAGTCACTTAGATTTTGTCGTGCCGCTATGAATAGATTCGAAAGGTCAATAAAGGATTCGTACGTCAACTTGACATGGCATATTTCGGTTTCGTTTATTTTGATAGACTGGCTTTTGTATTGACCTGCCCTCTATCCCCTGAGGAAACTAAGTTCGGTAGTTCCAGAGTAAAACTAGATACTGATAAAGTCAATTCGGTTTATAGAACTATTATAACTTCGACGAAATGGATCAAGTTAGCGGTCAATCCATGGTTTGGTGGTGGGGGAATGACAGAGGTATGCTCCTTGTCAGATTCTTCAGTCCACAATATGGGAAGTCAATTTCAATGGCTTCAGAATTCTCAGGATCATGAGACAAAATTAATATGAATAATTTTGGTAGAGACAGTACAAAGTCGAAAGATCGGAGTTGTTATATATTTAGTTATTTATTTGTTAATTATAACCAACTGATATGTATATTTACAGTATACACCCCACATACAAGTTCATCATCATCATTTTCCTGCTCTTATCCCAATTTATTTGGGGTCGGTGCAGCATGTCTTATTTTTCCATACTATTCTATTACTCGTTATCTCAGCAGCATAGCAACAAAAACCACAGTACATCCCTTACAAAAAAAAACCACACTCATAATTGTGTCACAGGACTATCCTTTTAGCCTGGAATATTAAACGTAACTTCAACAGAAATACCGTACTGGAACGTTGCACAGCCACTGGAGCGAGTTAGCCAAACGAGGCTCCGTTGGAGACAAGTTGAGTGCCACTAAATGGATTAATCCATCACTGGCTCATACTTTATGAATGCACTGTCAAGTGGAAAAGTAATTTGTTGCGGACTAGCAGAGGCTGTGGTTTTGCTCGCTATTTTATTTTATTGATTATGAAGACTACTAATTATGTACCGTAGATAGGGTGCTTATTTTTTTTTAATAGAAAAGCGTTAGGAGTGTGACCTTTCGGCTTGAGCCGGTCAGAAAGAGCTATCCATGAAAGAAAAGCGAATTGTCAGACGCGGTGTCGAGTAGCGTCGTCCAAACCGAAACGAAGCTACCGGCTCAAGCCGCTTCGACGTCGCTATGCCTGGCGCATCTTGGGCAGCGAGCCGTGTTACCAACTTACTGATTGGCTAATATTACGAACTAAGCCGTACAAATGAATAAAATTAAAGTTTGTTTGTAATGAAAAAATAACAGTTTTTTAAATAATGCATATGAAAGTATAAGTAATAAGTAAAACTTTAAACAAAAAACATTATTTTTTATATATATCTTTCTGGCTGTTTGCTCCGGCTAATCTCCGAAACGGCTGGACCGATTTTGATGCTACGATTTTACTGGCAGATAGCTGATGTTATAAGGAGTAACTTAAGGCTACTTTTATTTTAGAAAAAAGATTAGGGTTCTGTGCAAAATAATAAAACCCATGAAATTCAATTCGGGTCAACAGTACGGCAAGCCCATTCAGATTCTTCAATCCCATTCAGACTGTTCAGAAACCCTAACATCATGAAGAGTAGTAGGTTTTAAGGTCAAGCCAAACTTTTAGGCTTGTTTGAAAGTACCGTCAGTCATATCTCATATCTTGGTTTTATAACAAGATTTATCCAAATTCCATTCCCCCGTTACGGTGTGATTGGATGATAAACATCAAACCTTTCACATCTTCCTGGAATAGATGGAGTTTGCGAGCGAATAATATATTCCACCTTTAAGCCTATCAATATCCGTTCAGACGTTTTGAATATGTAATGAACATTTCAACTTTTGCATCCTTATACATTTAAAACGTAACATTTATGTCTGTCTATCCGTTTAAAACGCTTTCTTGAGAATTTTTAATTTACTTGACTTTGCTTTATTGAAAAACAAATTCTGGCACTTGTTTATAAAAATGTGGGTTCTTGTATTTAGCATGACGATGATAATTCAAATTGAGTCAGCCCATTTGGCGACAAGTTTGGCACTTTCAGTAGCCTCCATCAGCTCCTGTGACATGCAAGCAACAGGACAGGCAGGCCACGATATTAAGTGTCCCATCGTTTGTGGGGCAACACCACATTTACACACCAGGGCAGAGTCATCTATGAATCTGCACTCGAACAGGTTTTCCCTACTTCGGCTAACCTGTGTCCGGAGTCTATTTAAAGACCATGACCACCAGACCATAGCGACTCGTGTCCAGGTGGGAGATTCTCAGCAAGTGGCACAAATGGGTTAGGGTAGCGAAACACTTTCTCGCCACAGCTTGTGTGTGTTTAAAAAATGTTAAGATAAATAATTAGTGTTTAACATATTTTGGTATGACAAAATAATATCCTTGTTCCTATTACCAAAATAAATAAATGTTTTACCACCATTACCACCGATATCATGGTGGATATCATGGTGCTAACTGGATTATGGAGGTCAGATAGGCAGTCGCTCCCTATAAAATACTGGTATTCAGCTACATCCGGTTAAACTGGAAGCCGACCCCAATAGTCTCATAGTTGGGAAAAGGCTAGGCAGATGATGATGACCACCGATATCATGGGACGAATCAGAAAGCTTTTAATTGATTTTTTATTTTATTCAAGATTAAGGAAGATACGCTGAAGGAACAGCGTGTCTTCCTTCTTCAAGTAGCGACCTCAATTAGTTTAAATAGACGAAATAAAAGTTTTGCGCCCATACAAAAAAGGTTAACCACTTGTTTATGAGTTGTTCAGAAGTAGGTTTTCGTCGCAAACGAAGTGTTGAAGATTAAGGGTGGTTGTACATTTCTCTGTCTGCCGACATTAGGTACCTACCATTGTACTGGGCTATAGCTAGCGAACACGCAACGTTACGGATACCAGGTAAGGGGGAGCACACACGACGCCTTTTTTAGATTTATTTTTTTAACAATGGTTACTTACTCTATGTTGGAATTTCGACCGATCTCTGCTCGGGTGAAAATATAGAAAACTAATTTTCCTAGATATGAGATCTAGCTAGATCGATTTTTGCCCCGTAAACCACATTTTGAAATTTTTATCGAAATCGTTAGAGCCGTTTTCGAGAATGTGGTTACAATGTATATTTAAAAATATTACTAATTTAATAGAAATAAAATATGACATGAAATCTGTTACTCCTGAAAGATGATGCAGAGATGTATCTATAGTAGGTAAAAATTGAATATAATCGGTGAAATGAGGGTACTCATTTCACCGGTTAAATTCAATTTTTATGTAATAAAGGGCGAGTCTAGTTCAATCAGCTGTGCACAAGTCCTGACTCCAGGCTGCTACTAAGAAATTCCTGATGTAAAAACCTAAAAACACTTTGTCCACACTAAGAATCGAACCCAGGACCTCATGCTCAGACCACTACGCCAACGGGACTATTACAGAAATCAATATAGCATAATACGCATCACTCTCCAACACACAGATGTGTATATTTGTATAACACGCAGACAAATATTAATCATCCTTTTTGTAATGGCCAATCCATTATTTGTCTGCGTAAGTGAAGTTAATATATAATAATAATAAATGTACATTACATGATAAGGCGTATTAATCTGAAAGGCAAGGCGTCCAGATTTCTATTTGATTGTTGTGTCGGCCCCTCTCGTATTGCCTTTTTCCTTCTTTCCACAAGACTAGGCCCTTACAATAGTTTGTGAGTTACAGGAAATCTTCGCAAACTATCTTCGTACTTGCGAAGTATCGCTGCCTATTGTACACTTCGTCATATCGGATTTCTGGCCAAGTTGGCAATTTAATCTGGGACAATAATAGCAGCAGTTCATAGTCTAGTAGTCTTTGTTCAGCGGATGATATTAATAGACTTGTTATGATAAAGGTCAATTAAAAGCTGCCTAGCTTTACAGTGAGCTCGTAGCTAAATAATAACAGCCGCTCAGGTCGATCTTCTGGTTAAGACGCGCTTGACGGTCCGAGGAGGCTGATCCGTGGATGGATGACCACCCATTACATACCGAGTTTCCTCCGTCCCTTGTAAAGCACATTAAGCCCTTGGTCCCGGCTGTCATTTGTAGATCTTTGACAGTCTTTACAAGTAGTCAGTGGCCCGAAAGTCTGACAACCAGTCTTACTAAGTCGTATCGGAACATCAAGTAGTAACGTATTTCCCAGTACTAACTGGGTTGTGGAGATCAGATAGGCAGTCGCTCCTTAAAAAATCCGGTTAGACTGGAAGCCGACCGCAACATAGTTAGGACAAGGCTAGGCAGATGATGATAGCTTTGTTGTAAGCTTGAATTTCGATGGGCAGCAGTAAAAGCAATTTTTTTTTGCATAGTCTGAAGATCACTGTGCCCCAAAACACGCTGTCAAACTCTCTGGAATTTAAGAAGTTTCGGATCAACATAGAAGAAGGAAGAAGCTGAATACCGTTTCTTTAAAACAAACTGTGATTATTATTGACGGTACATCTCCCTATGAAGAGGTTATCCGTATCGTCTCATCATTTTGTAAATGTCATCGAAAAGCTCAGCGACAGATAAAAATTTAGGGTAAGTTTCTACCAAAAGCAGAGACGACCGGATCAGAGAGTATAACTGCAAGATTCAACAAGTCACAGGAGAGACGTGAGACGGAATGCGGATTTCAATCAATGTGATTGGTCAATTTCCACACATCTTCACACCATTCCGTTCGTCTTTAGTGGAATCCGGGTCTTCCATTACAAAGAAGTAGTAAAAGAGTCTGCAGTATGCGCACTCCCTAATAGGCAGTTCAGTA
This sequence comes from Noctua pronuba, assembly GCA_905220335.1. Taxonomy (NCBI): domain Eukaryota; kingdom Metazoa; phylum Arthropoda; class Insecta; order Lepidoptera; family Noctuidae; genus Noctua; species Noctua pronuba. Next base: position 8,098,897 of record LR999914.1, read on the forward strand.
TGTAAGCAGGGAGCCAGCAAGCTTACATGTAGATATGCTAATTTTGATGGCAGCACAGCGGAGTCTTCGCCGCCGGCAAAAAACCGAATATTACCTCCTTTTACAGGCTAACAGCCTATCTTAAGGATGGGTAAAATTTTCCAAGCGATATCCCTTTTGAAACGGTTACTAGGGAATAATTTGCAAATAAGTACAAAAGGTTGATATTATTTGGAAATGAATTAGTGGCGAGAAACGATTTACGGGGTACTGGTGAACGTAAGATTCCTGTAATTGTTTAGGTACATTCGAAACGAGCCGGGAATTGTTGATGTGTTCTTTTGTGTTATTTATTGTTTGGCCCTTTACGAATTTGGAAATCGGATTTGTTATTCAGTTTGGCTTTTACTACAGAGTTTAGTTCAGAATTCCAACATTTAGTGGCCCTGAGTTTCAACGGTAGATATATCTATTTTCACCACCAGTAACCCTAAATTTAATTCAATTCCTTTATTTAAAAAAAAATAAAATCAATTCCTTTATTTCAATCACCAGTTGTATCATAGAGCATTAGGTAAATTAATTAAAAAATATTAGAAAAATAAATAAAATAAGACAAAACACAACACACACTTTCATTATTACTTACAAATTAAATTAGCAAAAATGTTACTTATTTAAAAATCATACTCATTTAAAAAATATTCAATAATTATCATTTACTCAGCATTTCAGTATTGTAAAATAGAAAAGAGGGACAGATAATGAACAATAATGTATTATGATTATTTAATTTATATTTACATCATTATTTTTTATTATGTTTTTTTTTATATTTATTTTATTTTTTTAAATACATCCCTAAATATTATTACATTGTTGGAACCTCAACTTTCGGCGCCGACCAAGCATTTTTAAGCGTTTAATTTTTTAATGTGCAGTTTAGGCATCGGTTTAGGTTTAGCCTAGCGAAGTGTAGCACGTAACTTAGTCAAAGTGAAGTACGTAAAGAATGCCTACCCCGATCACCGACATTTTCGAACTTTTAATACAAAACCTTGCCAACGAGTTTTTGTTTACATTTACTTGACAAAATTAATGTGACTTTACAAGAAACGGGAACAATTTGCAAACAATTCGTATATTTTCGCAAAACTTCAAGAATGCCTCTCAAATAACTTATTCATCATAAAACAAAGGCTGAAGTTATGTGACATTATTGAGTTTATTTGCTTGATCTAACTTTTGGGTACCAATTTATGAGTTATTGATATGTCTATTCGAAGAGGTTTTGTTAATTTATTTTATTTATTTATTATTCACAAAATCCACAGCTCTTTGAAATTTTATCTTAAAATATATTAACTAATCTTACAGCCAATTACGGATTTACAATTTAATAACTTTACATACATTGCTAAGAGCAAAGCGTGGATGAGTGTGCCTGAGGGTTACAAAATGGGTGTGTGAGTATGTTATAGTTGTATGTGTTGTAATCATAATTAAAAGAATATTATAATCCATCATTTGCTCGTATAGTTGTTACATAGATCTTTTGTCGCGTGGCTATAGTCGAAACTTAACTTTTGGCATTTTATTCTTTCAGAACAATTTCATGAAATGTCTGCTGACAACGTCATGTAGGTGCCAAACGATTGCTGTAGCACTCAAACTGAATATTTTTGGCAAGATTTTTGCGTATGAACCAAATACTTATGGTACTTATAACAAAGTGTTTTTAACCGACTTCCAAAAGGAGGAGGTTATCAATTGGTCAGATTTTTTTTTTGTGTGTATGATCAGCGATTTATTCGCCAATATTGTTCCGCGGTGGTCCCGTTTAAAGGTGAAGATCTGATGCTAATCTTCGGAGATATCAATGGAACTCTTCAATAATAGAAAGCAAATCTGTCGTGATTGCTGCGAATGCTTGGATGTTTGTTGTTTACACAACACCATAATATAACATCACGCCTATATGCTCTGAGGGGGTATGTGCATGTGTTCAGTGTACCCACATTTTGACAGTTAGGTATGTTAAGTTCCATTTTATTGCGGATAAGCTTATTACCATGACATGTATTGTTAACGGTTCACTAATGTTTCACCAAAACTCCTTTGACAATTTTTCACCGTCTTCCTGTATGCTCTGAGGGTATACACAGATGTGTACAGTACAACCAGATTTGTTTGTTTTTGTTGACAATGTAAAACAAATACATAGCAAATATTAATTGTATTGAATATCCCAACTAAAAATGGAAAAATCAAAAATGATTATGATTATAAGTGTTTTTTTTTTTGTAATTTTTGTCTGTCTGTCTGTTTGTTCCGGGTAATCTCCGAAAGGGCTGGACCAACTTTGACGGACTTTTACTAGCAGACAGCTGATATTTTAAGGATTACCTCTTAGGCTTTTGGCACCGTTTTAGAAAAAATATTAGGGTTCCGTGCAAAAAACTTAAAACCCATGAAATTTATTTATTTATTTATTTAAACTTCATGTACGAAAGTGGTACATAGGCGGACTTGATGCCACAAGGCATTCTCTACCAGTCAACCTTGGGGAAATTGTTAACAAAATCCGATTCAAATAGAGAGTAATATTTTTGTTATAAAAATTTCACGCGGACGAAGGTTGTGATTACAGCTAGTCATCACAAAACCTTAGACTCAAGAGTTTTATTGATTTTTTTATTTTTTGTCGGATGGGAAATCATCAAATGACCCCTCCCGCCTGGGCGGAGTGGAAGGGAGTGTCAGACTCGTACTGACTAAAACCCATCCATGTTCCATCTTTGCCCTTTGTGTTCCAGGGCCGCGGTATCTCTTTCAAACAGACCTGCCTTTAAATTCCCTAATTCCCCTTATTCAAAAGCATCAATAACCCTTCAAAATCCTCGATTCAAAGACCCTCAAACGTCAGTCCTCGTGGAAGTCTTGTATGACTTACACACAGCGTCGGTTCCCTTACAATTCCGCTTAAAATTTGGCAATTATAAACGTAAGTACCCACTTCATTCGTTGGCGCGAGTGGCCCAGTATTCATGATCTGAATATTTTAGCTTTTTTAATTGGGCGGGTGAATGCGGCTACGGGGAAATTTAGTATCTCTTGATAAAAAGGTGTGTGCTGAAATTCTTGTATTTTTGGTTAGAACTAATAAAGTTACCATTACTAAATTACTTTTTGGGGAGATAAGAACAATATGTATTTTTCTTACCAAAAAAGTGGTAACTCATTTTTTTTTTTTTTTTTTTCGCATCTGAAGTCATCAAATGACTTCTCCCGCTCTGGGTGGAGTGGGAGGGAGTGTCAGACTCTTACTGACTAAAACCAATCCATGTTCCTTCATTGCCCTTTGTGTTCCAGATCCACGGTATCTCTTTCGAACAGTCCCGCAGCCCCGGCAGGTGGTTGCTGACATCTCTTTGAGGCGCGCGTGGAACACGAACGCGTCGTCGACACGGCCTGTCGTCATAAGACGGACGGACGGTGAGCTAACCCATTACTCACCGTCCACAGGCCCGCGCCTACGGTGGCCGGGAGCCACCACGTGGCCCCCGACGCCCGGTGCGTCGCCCGCGGCGGCTGGGACGTGAGATTCTCTCCCTCTCACGTCCCGCCACCTCCTTCGCTAGCATGACTGCTTCGCAGAAGGAGGTGACGGCTTCCCATTCCCTCTCGCTCCGGACCATGGCCTGAACCAGGGCCGGGCGCGAGAGGTCGCCGCCGCCGATCGCCACTACGAGGACACGGCGGAGCTCCGCCCAAGCGGGGCAGACCTCCACGGTGTGCGCCACCGTGTCCTCTGGACAATCCTCACAATGATAGCACCCGGGCGTTTCCTCCCGCCCGATTCGGTGCAGGAACCTCCCGAAACAACCGTGTCCGGTGAGGACCTGCGTCAGGCGGAAGGTGAGGGCGCCGTGGAGCCTCTCTAGCCACTCCTCAAAGAGGGGACTTATCGCCACTATTGTGGCGTGCCCTGCACTGGGTTGCGACAGTCGCTGTCTCCATGTCGCCATGAGATCGCGTCGGAGGTCTGTCCGCTGAGCGGTGATTTGCCGCGGCAGCGGAGTTTCCCCCCGACATAGTGCCCCCGCGCGCCATTCATGCAGGCGCGCGAGGACTATCGCCTCCAGATCCTATGGCGGCAAGTGATAACTCTAAAGTACCTCTAAAGTGACATTTATTATTATTTGCTTATTATTTTTTTAACTTTTGGCATTGCTAATTTTACAGACATAGATTAAATTATGATTTTTGTAATATTTAATTTTGCATTTGGTATTTTTTGTTCAATTGCCTTCTCTTGGATTGAAATGATAATATATTAAAAATCACAATTGTAGTATTCTAAACATTTGCACGCCATAGTCTGTGGCAAACATGTTTGAACCAATTTTCTTATATTATCCTGCATGCACTTTTTATTATTGTATGTGTACACATGTTTGGAGCAAATAATTAATATATCTTATCTTACCTCTTTTCTAGTGAATGCAGAGGAAATTGCTAAAGTATGATTTCTTAGAGCTTGCCAGGTGTAAACCTAGGTATTATTAAGGGTAATTTGTTCTCATCATCATAACAGCAGAACTCCGGCGATCAAGAACTCATTTACCGAGCTTAGGTAATGGTTCTGCTATATACTTACCTATATTTTTTTCGTAACCGCTTGCGCCTTGAATGTTTATGGGTTAATATAATATAGAAAAGTTTCTATTATATTACCTACTAGCTGTTGCCCGCGACTTCGTTCGCGTGGAAATTTTGGTATGTATGTGTAAGACTGCCTCGAGTGGTCGCAAGCGTGACTACTAAGTATGAGGTCCTGGGATCGATTCCCGGGTCGGGCAAAGTGTTAAAAAAAAACAATGTTTATTTCAATTAGATACATAAAGTTATGACACACATGATTTGGAGATCACCTTTTAAGCAAGGAGATGCTTGGGTTAGGGGGCGTCCATTAATTACGTGAGGCAATTTTGGCGATTTTTCAACCCCCCCCTCTCCCCTTGGTGAGATATCGTGAGATTTTGCGTTTAATTTACAACATTAAGACTTTTTGCGAGAGCCCTTAGACTACCTTAATCCAGCCCTGCCGCAAAATCCGTTCTTAGCAGACTTTTACTGACTATTTATTACCTCCCTGCCAAATTTCAAGTTTGTAGCACAAAAAATGAAGGACTTTCATACAAACTTGCGAGAGCCCTTAGACCCCCTTAATCCGGCCCTGTCGCAAAATCCGTTCTTAGCGGACGTCTACTAACTATAAACTACCTCCCTGCCTAATTTCATCTTATTACGTCAAGCGGTTTCGATATTTTGTGATGAGTGAGTGACCTTTCGCTTTTATATATTTTTGCTTTTATATTTTTTTATATTTTGCTCTGAAGTTAAAATGCTAGTGCAGCCACATCTAAACGTTAAAGACGTGCCGCGAGTGAAACAGTTATTATCTCAGTTATTAGTTATTTTCGTTATTTCTCTTCACTCCACAATTGTAAATAAAGCCTGCTTAGTATAGAAAAAATGCCTAATACAGCCCCCCCCCCCCAACTGTTCACCGAATGAAAAATATGTTGAATATACATAAAAAAAACTAAAGTCATCACCAATAGCGTAAAAAGTAGGGTTGAGGTAGATGGGTAAGAAATTCACTATAACGTCGATGAGTACATTTGAGTTTGAGAGTTGCCGAGTCGAGAACGCCTGGAAGAGCTACTGGTCCATGAAGTCGCTGATGAAGGGTGACCTACCTTTATCCCTGAAGCACAATCTCATCGACATGTGCATTCTGCTCATCCTAACCGGTCAGGGACCAAGTTTGAGCACCGTAATGCTCAAACTTGGTCCCTGACCGAGTCGCAAAAGTCCAAACTCAAGGTTGGCCAAAGGGCAATGGAACGTAGCGTATTGGGTACTAGCTGTTGCCCGCGACTTCGTTCGCTTGGAAATTTTGGTATGTATGTGTAAGACTGCCTCGTTGGTCGAGTGGTCGCAAGCGCGACTACTAAGCATGAGGTCCTGGGATCGACTCCCAGGTCGGGCAAAGTGTTAAAGAAAATAATGTTTATTACAATTAGGTACATAAAGTTATCACACACATGATTTGGAGATCACCTTTTAACTCTTTCGCTGCCCAGCACCCAGCATATGAGTCCAATTTCCATACTATTCTGGGCGCTGGGCAGCAAGGAGATGCTTGGGTTAGGGGGCGTCCATTAATTACGTGAGGCAATTTTGGGATTTTTCAACCCCCCGCTCTTTTCCTTGGTGAGATGTCGTGAGATTTTGCTTTTGATTTACAACATTAAGAGACTTTTTGCGAGAGCCCTTAGACCTCCTTATTCCGGTCCTGCCGCAAAATCCTTTCTTAGCAGACTTTTAACGACTATTTACTACCTTCCTGCCAAATTTCAAGTTTGTAGCACAAAAAATTAAGGACTTTCATACAAAATTGCGAGAGCCCTTAGAACTCCTTAATCCAGCCCTGTCTGTCGCAAAATCCATTCTTAGCGGACGTCTACTGGCTATTAAGAGCCCGTAGACCCCCTTAATCCGGCCCTGTCGTAAAATCCGTTGTTAGCGGACGTCTACTGACTATTAACTTCCTCCCTGCCAAATTTCAAGTTTGTAGCACAAAAAATGAAGGACTTTCATTCAAACTTGCGAGAGCCCTTAGACCCCATTAATCCGGCCCTGACGCAAAATGCGTTCTTAGCGGACGTCTACTAACTATAAACTACCTCCCTGCCTAATTTCATCTTTTTACGTCAAGCGGTTTTCGATATTTCGTGATGAGTGAGTGAGTGAGTGACCTTTCGCTTTTATATATTTTTGCTTTTATTTTTTTTAATATTTTGCTCCGAAGTTAAAATGCTAGTGCAGCCACATCTAAACGTTAAAGACGTGCCGCGAGTGAAACAGTTATTATCTCAGTTATTAGTTTTTTTCGTTATTTCTCTTCACTCCACAATTGTAAATAAAGCCTGCTTAGTAAAGAAAAAATGCCTAATACCCCAACTGTTCACCGAATGAAAAATATGTTGAATATACATAGAAAAGACTAAAGTCATCACCAATAGCGTAAAAAGTAGGGTTGAGGTAGATGGGCAAGAAATTCACTACGTCGATGAGTACATTTGAGAGTTGCCGAGTCGAGAACGCCTGGAAGAGCTACTGGCCCATGAAGTCGCTGATGAAGGGTGACCTACCTTTATCCCTGAAGCGTAATCTCATCGACATGTGCATTCTGCCCATCCTAACCTACGCGTCCACAGCGAGGTGCAATCTCTGGCGGGAGCGGTTTAAACCCCCGGACAACTTTAACGACCCTTCAGAAAACCTTCCATCTGGGCACGCGTTGCCCTGGCCGACTTGGAAATCCTTAAACAGACTTCGAACCCAAGTCGGCCGGACCAAAGACAATCTCTGCAGATGGGGGTTCATGGACAACTCAGACCTCAAGTGCGTATGCGGTGTCTCCCCACAGACAATGGCCCACCTTCCATCTTGCACCGCATGCCCTATCACCTGCGCACTCGAAGATCTGCATACTGCATCAGTGAGTGGGGTCCGCGTGGCTGAGTTTTGGGCTAAACATAACATCTGAACTTTTGCCATCGACACGCTAAGAAGAAGAACCGGTCAGAGAGGGACCTAGTTTGAGCATTACGGTGCTCAAACTTGGTCCCTGACCGAGTCGCAAAATTTCAAACTCAAGGTTGGCCAAAGGGCGATGGAACGTAGCGTATTGGGTATTAAGCTCAGCGACAGAATTCGCAATACCAAAATACGCTCAAAAACTGGAATCGCTGATGTGGGTGATAAGACTGCTAGTTTGGAGTGGGATTGGGCGGGCCACGTCTATAGTATGCATCAGGACCGGTGGGCCAGAGTCATCACGCAGTGGGTGCCAGAAGACGGGCGTCGTCGCCGAGGGAGGCTTAGAAAACGCTGGTGTGACGACTTAGAAGCGTTTGTGACAGATTGGACGAAGAAAATCGCACAGAGAGAAAAATGGAAGGCAATGGGGGAAGTTTTTGCCCAGCAGTGGGACAATACAGGCTAAAAAAGAAAGATTGTATAAAAATTATAACGAATGGGTTGCCTAATCATTAAGTCAAGAATATTTAAAACTGCGACAGGCGCAGGGCTGAACCGCTTTTACTTAAACAACGTTATACTTTCCAATCTCATTTAAGCGTAAACTTGTCGACCTGTGTATCCTGCTTATCCTAACCTATGGTACCCAGACATGATCTTTGACGGAGACTGAAAAGTCCAAACTCAAGGTTTGCCAAAGAGCGATGGATTTTAAACATCAAAATCACCGATTGAATACGCAACACCATAATACGCTCCAAGACAGGCATCGCCGATGTTGGTGATAAGTGTAAGAGGTTCAAATGGGACTGAGCGGGTCACATTTCCAGAATGGGTCAGGACAGATGGGCCAGAATGGTCATAAAGTAGGTGCCTGAAGACTGTCATCGTCACCGAGGCAGGCCCAACAAACGCTGGTTTGACAATTTGGACTCGTTCCTGACTGATTGGCCAGAGAAGGCAAAACACCGGGAGAGTTGGAAAGGAAATGGGGAAAGCCTTTGCCCAGCAGTGGGACAGAATAGGCTAATTAAAAAAACAAAACGTTATAACATCGTGTTTGTTACAAAATTACCTATCTGTTTTTTAACACATATTTTAATAAGAAAACAGATGAGTTTATATGGTAGTACGCCCACATTTTGTCAGTTATGTTTAACTCCCATGAAATATTTAGCGAGCCTATTGCCATTTTGGGGTATAAAGAACAGTTTGTAAAGTTCTTCATCCCCCATAGAAAAGGGAGGATAGTCCGACCAGACGGGTGTAATGTCTGGTGGGCTACTGCCCAACAGTTGTTGTCGGGTACTTCTACATAGTCTTAAGTCGCGGATAACTTTATTTGGGCGATTTATTTGACCCAGGCAGAATTTAGACGTATTTCGATGTTTAGTTCATCACCTATGTCATAGATGGCGCTGTAGTATTTTTTGTTATATGTTGCTGTAGTACTTTTTATAGTGCCGATACACCATCAACCGGGCACAAAACCAGACTTCGAAGTTGCTACTGAGATTATTTGATGGTGGAAAAACTCAATAACACATTGCCCGACCCGGGAATCTAACCCAGGACCTCATGCTCGCTTCTGAACACTATAAAATCTACAAAAGAACAATAAAATTCCAAACTGCGATTGATTATTGATATTTTGCAAATCGAGAAGGAAAGAGACTTCTAGTAAAGCAAGAATTTTTGTAGAAATCATCATCATCATTCTCTTGCCATTATCCCAATTTTTTCGTGGTCGGCGCAGCATGTCATCTTGTTCCATACTTCTCTATTACTTTTTGGAGAAACGTTTGAAGAAAAAGTAGAAAAACGGAAATGCAAACGATGTCAATACAAAAAAAAAATGGAAACCTAAAAGCATCAAAAAATATTTAAACAAATTACAAAAAGTGAAAGTAATAGTGGGGTTCGAACTTGCGACCCGTAGCTTACAGAACGTTCAAGAACCCGCTTGGCTGTTTTCTCTGTTGACATAAGCTTTAAATAGCCGTTCTGGTGCTTGTCATGACTAAAACGTCAAACAAATGAAGGATACTGACATATTGCAATATTGCTCACCCCCTTAAGCGAGTAGCGTGATAATATATAGCCTAACATGTGAAGAAGCCTATAAGGAATATTTGTGCAAAATTTGAACAGGATCTAAGCAGTAGTTTTTGCGCCAAGTCGGAACATCGAATTGGATTTTTACGATTTTATTATATGTATAGATAGATTAGGATGTTTTGTAGCCTAATAAGGATACGTCGTATAGGTGTGAATGTGTTAGTTAAAGAATAAGACGATTTGTTGTGGAATTTGAATTTACATACAAAATTGAGTGACTCTGAAAAGCATAGCTACGCTGCGTAGCAGGGCGATGTAGAAGCTACTACGCCGTAGACAGATGGTCTATCTTGCGTAGCAGCGAATACACATTGGCAAAGGATTTTTCTTTTACTTAGTTTTTAATCGACTTCAAAAAAGGAGGAGGTTCTCAATTCGGTTGTTTTTTTTAATGTTTTAAAAAACATGCCATCCAAACCTACCATCATTTATGAAACGATTTGTTTTTTTTTATGTGAATGTATAGTATACTCGATTGTTCCCATTCAATTTTTTTCAAAATCGGTTCAGTAGTTTGGTTTTTTTTCTTCTTGGACTATGTTGACATAGTGGTCCTTAATAACTTCTAGTGACAATGTAAAATTAATTCATCGCAAGAATTTGTGTCTACAACTAAAAAGGGTAAAAAAACCTTTACATAACTTTACTTTCGGAAATCAGAGGCAAAAAACCAATGAAATAAACAAAGTTATTTTAGACTTTTTAGTGTTTTTTGGGAGTCGGTTTTTTTTGTGTAACACTTGAAATTACATAATAGCTAAATGCGTAAACCTTACACTAGTATATTCATCATCTTCGAGTTACTTATACCAAAACGATCAGACCATTGTAACCCTCATCACTTATCTAAGTAATTTAAGCAAACAATAGACAACTTGAAACAATAGGATCACCTGTACGTACAGGCAAAACCCATTCGATCTGAATTAGTAAGATAACCGACGAGCCGCTACATGCTTTATTCATAGATTGCGTGTGTCATCCATTACTCTCCATGTACCTCGAATAATTAGAAATGAAACTACCCTATAACGTAGCCCTTTAACCCTCTCAAGCGCGCTTGATACGGGGTTTTATCAAAACGGTATCTCATTGAGGCAGGCCGTTTAGACCCGCGTCGGAAATTACGTCGTAGACGAGGCGAGTCGACTCCGAGAGCGGTGTGGCCGGTAAGGACGAAAAATGTGCTTGCTTTTTAGGGTTAAGTCATGTTCGGAACTAAAGTCGGTCGCTAGATCGTGTGGGTCGTAGTTCTTTTAAATATTTGTGAAGGTATGCTAGCTTGAAGATTCGACTATCATCATCTGCCTAGCCTTTTCCAACTATATTAGGGTCGGCTTCCAGTCTAACCGGATGCAGCTGAATACCTGTATTTTATATGGAGCGACTGCCTATCTGACCTCCACAACCCAGTTAGTACTTGGTAATACGATACTCCTTGGTAAGACTGATTATCAGACTTTTTGGGCCACTGACTAACTGACGACTGTCAAAGATCTACAAATGACACCCGGGACCAACGGCTTAACGTGCTTTCAGAGGCACGGAGGAAACTCGGTGTGTCGGTGGTCACCCATCCACAAACCAATCTAGGCAAGCACGGCTTAACCTAAAGATCAACCCGAGCGGTTTTTATTATTTAGCGACTATACAACCAATTTATATTAATTTTCCTTGCTGAAAAAATAGGGCAGATCACAAAGAAAGCCTGTACCTACTAAGGCATATATTTTCTTTTGTTACCCATCTATCTTTTCATATTTTTATAGGACCCTCATTATAAATTACTCCGAAGTCTTCATTAAAACGTAACCGGGTTCTGGTTAGATCGTAAACACGGAAAGATTAAGTAACTTCGAGATTATAGCAAAGTTCACAGGAAACAATGGAGGCAAGTTTTTCGATCGAAATCAAAAGCTCAGAAAGGAAGGAAAAAGTTAGCTTTTGTTGGCTTTGGCAATTGAACCTCTTTTGTGTATAAATGTAACGAGCTGTGGAATGCTCATTATTGCTCATGTAGTGTAGGGCCTTATATGTCGTAGATTGATGGCTCCAAGGTGTAACAAGCAGAGCCATCTAACAATTGGTTTTGTGAACTAGTAATATCGTTACCGGAAATGCAAGCGCGCCTTACCGCTTGGACACGATCGTCGGTAGAGGGGATGCAAAGAGGACTGGTGAAGGGACGGAGTGTTGACTCAGTTCAACTCCGACAGTCTTGGCAGACGCTCAGTACCAACGCACGTGTTTGTTTCTTTTTGTAAAATCGTTAGTTTAAAATAAAGTTATTTTGATTTAAATTATCTTTCGTTCGAGTACCCACAACAGTGCCCACATTTACCTAAAATCGTCGGATCGTGAAGAAGACTTGATGCTTCACATCTCGGCCACCCATGATGCGACATATACAATAGACAAAAAACCGGCCAAGTGCGAGTCGGACTCGCGCGTGAACGGTTACGTACCATCGCAGTACGAGAGCCCCTTTAATTAATTAATATTTTTATTATTTGTTGTTATAGCGGCAACTTTTGTTGTTAAGTATAGTGGCAACAGAAATACACATTCTGTGAAAATTTCAACTGTCTACCTATTACGGATCATGAGATACAGCCCGCTGAAAGATAGACGGACTGATGGGCGGACAGATGAGGCTTAGTAATAGGGTCCTGTTGGTTATCCTTCGGGTACGGAACCCTAAAAAAGGGCGTCGGCGTAAAATATATAATTACAGTATGCCTACTGTAATTATAAATTTTACGCCGGTTAGACATTTAGGCACTTTATACCATAAAAGATTCACAAGCCCTAAAAGGCTAATGAAGCTAACCTTTCCAATAAAACTAAATAACTACAGCCTAAAGGTATAATAGGACATATTATGCGTTAAGGTATCCGTCTAGTATGTTGTAATAGTGTTTTGTGAAGTCACGGACGACCACGATCAGTCAGTCAGAGCAAAAGTGGAAGAGAATAAAAAGGGGCGATACGTTAAGAAGCCATTGTTCCCGTCTGTCATTTGTAGATCTTTGACAGACGTTACAGGTAGTCAGTGGCCCGAAAGCCTGCAACCAGTCTTACCAAGAGGTATTGTATTACTCAGTACTAACTGGGTTGTGGAGGTCAGATAGGCAGTCGCTCCATGTAAAATACTGGTATTCAGCTGCATCTGGTTAGACTGGAAGCGAACCCCAACATAGTGGAAAAAGGCTAGGGATGATGAATAAGAAGGGGCGAAACACCTGTCGTGCAAAGGTCTGAGTTGCATCATGTTGCCTTATAATTGTCGCAACTTCTACATATTATGCAATTTTTGCTGGGGGTAGGGCTGCAATTTACACTCATTTAGATCTACTTTTTGCGGAATTTACACTGAATAGGTTGCAAAGGTCACGCTTTACTGTCATGAATTTTCTCCAAGTTACTCCTGCACGCGTAGCATGACCACCGTAGAAACGGGTTTTGTCGACGGAAGAATTGGCAAAATGACAGATTTCTTTTGTTGATCTTTCATTTTGTCGATTCTGCTGATACAAGAACATAATAGAAGTTTTTCTTATTTTTATTCAAATCGCCACCTTGTAGGTAATGAACGCTTTCCCGTCCGCTGAGTTTAAGACAATCGCGTTTTTGGCAAGCGTCTAGGTATTGTTACGATCGCTATTAGTTACACTCGAGTGGAGCTTCAGATTGTCTAGATTACGCCTTATAAAAACAAGATGTTCTAAAAGTGTGGGCACAAAGCGGTGACGTGATTTTATGTTTATTTTCGGGTCATAACCTTATGATCCAAGACCGAATTTCAGAAGTAGAACCACTTTCAGAAGTTATCAACGGAACCACGCACCCGATTCCAATTGCATTTTAAAAGTAAGCACTGGTTTTTGAACTAGGGTTTTATTTATAAATTTCACTTAAGTTCAACCGTTCTCGCGTGTTCGTAGTAATTGTCAATTTAACAAAAAAAAAACCCAAAAAGACGGGGGAACAAGTCCTTTCATTAAGAGTATTTTTACACCCATTTGATACCATTACTGAACTTATATGAAGTTTAAAAAAAAACATAACCCGTATTTTAGGCTTAAGGTGGAAGCGCCAGGGTAGCTCGCGAAATTCAAATTCTTACATTTTTCGCAATGTCAGTGTCAGGCTGTATGCTGAACAAAATATGATTTGCGGCCATTATGAAATAGTCATTGAATGCGGTTAAATTAACTTAAAGGGGGCAGGCTACGGGACTGTTCGAAAGAAATACCGCGGCCCTGGAACACAAAGGGCAAAGAAGGAACATGGATAGGTTTTAGTCAGTACAAGTTTGACACTCCCGTCCGCTCCGTCCAGAGCGGGAGGAGGCATTAGATGACTGACTAAAAAAAAAGGGGTGATTTTAACGATTATAACTCTGTAAAGCCATATTTGTTACGGTCGCAAATCATATTTTATTCAACATACAAACTGAAACTGACCTGCTAATTGCAAAAAAAACCTAACTAAACTTGAATTTCGCTGAAGCTTCCCTCTTAACCGTAGTCGGACATAAATCATGTGATGATTCCCGCTCACCCTTTGACATAAAGCTACATCAAACACAAATTACAAATCCATTAAACCAATGAATATTGTAATGCCATCCCATTTCCAATTCTTCAAATATGAACGTGTCATTTAGTGGCTGACGTAACGTACGTCAAAGGCTTAATGGGTTTGAAGGGTTATTAACATGGTGTGCTCAGTTCCAATAGCATAATGACATAGCAAATAACTCTGTAGGGATTGGTGTTATCATGTTACAATATTCATAAGTGGGGTAGGTGAATCTACCTGTGGTTCCACAAACATTTATGAGCTTTTTAAATAAGTTTTTAAATTGACACGGTCACTAACATTTTATTAACACTGAATTTGTTATTGAATTTGTTAAAACTAATAGTAAATATGGTAAATATCCCGTTTCAGTGTTACTGATACTGATGAGCTGATGAATAAGGTGAAGCGGCACTACAAAGTACAAAAAATATTACAGCACCAAATCCTATCTCCAAAAATGAAGAACTTACATCAAAATTCTAAATCGCACAGTTATCCGAGACTTAAGACTATATAGAAAAGCCCGACAGTAGCCCACTAGACATAACACCCGTCTGGTCGGAGGATCCTCGCTTTTCTATGGAGTATGAAGAACTTTACACCCTGTTCTTCATACCATTAAAGTCAAAGTGGTAATTTTTTTTCACCTGATTTTCACTGGTTGGGAGTGCACAAGCACGTAAAAGAGGGAGACTGAACGACAAAAGGTGTAAGCTATTTTTCACTATTTCCAATCACTGCTCCCAACCACTCCTGAAAGCCAGAATCAACGATTATGTAATCGTAATCGTTGATCGTTAATTTCGTTGCTTTTCTGATGTTCAATAATTTGAACATCAGAAAAGCAACGAAATTTCGTGTCCGTGCTATTAACCGCTGAGGAATTCTCTCGTGATGAAGAGATCCTGGCCGAAGGATGAAGCCATGTGTGTCATAAAAATATATTGTCACCAGAACTAAAGGAGTGTGCAAAATTTCAGCCCAATCGGTTTGGGGGAACACACACAATCGGTTTGAAATTTAGTTGCAAGGTATACTAACTAACAATAGAAGTTAAAAAAAAAACACTTAGATTAATGAGACAGGATGTGCAGTTGTTTCCAGTTGAGTTCAATTTTTGCCATAAACTTTGTCTCGGACCACATATTTCCTTTGTTTCAAGCAAAGCTCCGATTAATACATCATGAAAAACCTCATTCAAGTTTCGTGGACCGTCAAAACTGATTTAATTCGGGTTTTATAAGTATCTACTTCCTATAATAGAATTGTAAAATTGAGTTAATGAGTTCTGCAGTCCAGGCCGCGGGCTAGCCACAATTAACGGAATATCGGTTTGTAAGCGACATTCCCGTTTATCGGTTCGGTGCACGAATCTGACTGTGGTCGGGTATTGAATTCGTTAGCTGTAATATAGTGGGGCTGGTAAAACTAGGGACATTACTCAAGGATACAATAATAGGGTATTTGACTGAAAAAATCTATTTAGTCCGTTAGTTAGATTATTAAAAAATATTGGACTCGTATTTTTTATTTTGTCATGTAAACGAAAAATGTCCACGATACAGCGCGTTGAAATCTCGTGTGACGTCACAATTTCTGTTACTTTTTACTGTCCAGTGACGTCACAAACCCCCTCTCTTGAACTTTGATGCACTGTATCGTCGTCATTTTTTGATTATGTGACAAACAAAAAAAGATGTGTCCAATATTTTTTGGTGATCTAACTGACGGACTAAATATTTTTGTGTTTTTTTCGATGTTGTCAAATAGTTTATTATCTAATTTATGCTCATGGTGCACGTTAGTTACAGGTTATATGGTCCAGTCTTACCAAGGGGTATCATTTTACACAGTACTAACTGGACTGTGGAGGTCAGATAGGAAGACGTTCCATGTAAAATACTGGTATACAGCTGCATCTGGCTAGACTGGAACCCGACCCCAACATAGTTGGGCAAAGGCTAGGCAGATGATGAATGCGTGTAGATTATAGTTTTTTTTTACACATAATACATTTGTTTCTTTTTACTTCCATGTAATGAAAAAAAAAAACATTCAAACCTGCCCTCTTATATTAAGAAAATCTAAGCTACATTATTGTGAAAAGATCCTCACTTGCGCTGGCGACTGCACTTAAAGGTACGATTCGAAGTACATATTTTGTAAGTACTCTTTAAACGGAGGCGAGGTCAAATAGGTCATGATTGCTTTTTTTTTTCATTTTTATTTGGAACGAGAAACGAATGCACCGTACCTTGTTTAAATGAGGCTGAATGCTTAAGTATTCAACCTGTATTTTTGTATGTATTTATTGGTAAACCAACAGCAATATGTATTGGTAGCACGAATGCAATATAACAACGTGATATTGCATTTTTTTTGTTATTAAATTACAGTTATATCGACGTGGTATTATTGTTTTTATTATTCAAGGTGTAATGCCAAGCGATGCGTGTCGCTGAATTTATTTATGTATCTGGATTTTTTATTTTTTATTAATTCTGTTTCTTCATCAGGAATTTATCAGTAGCAGCCATGGCGTCTGATCTCCCTTATTACATGGGACTTAACATAATTTGTAAATATTTACATTATATACAAACTACAAATCTATTATAGTAAAAAAAAAAATATGTACAATTATCAAAACGGTTACAGGGCGTCAAAAAATTCGTCCTCATCGCTGTCAACAGGAAAAGTGCCCGGAAGGCTGGCAGCATTGCCACGTTGGATGGCAGTGCTGATTCTTTGTCCAAATAATAGACCCGCCCTCTGGTCACGTGAAGAGTCGACCAACCGCTTGGTAAGTGAAATATGAGTAAGTTATTAGGTACACTTCTGCGTAACATTCGGGGATTATAGGTATGATGTTTTGTTATGTTTTTGATGAAACAAAAAGTTATTTTATACTCAGCTTTTGAATTGTGAACCTAGTTTCAGTTTGAGTAAAATAAGCTTTATTGTCAGATGGTATAATTTAGGTAATAAAATTCTTGGTGCTATCATCTATCAAAGTATTACGGAGACAGGTCTTCGTCGCAAGATCTTCAATCATCTTTATCAAATGCACACAAAAACCTATTGTTGTCAGACTTCATTACTTTTATCGTTATATCTACTTACCGGACCGATCCGAGACTACAGATTAGGGAATTTCATAGGTCATAATAAATTCTCCAAATCGTAGTATTGCTACAAGGTCCAAATTCGCCGGAAACCAGGGTGCCTAAAATGGCCGCTATAGCAAAATAAAATAGGATAATAATATGAATTACGTTACAATTCGTAAACTGGTCACAAAGTGATAATTTATAATATTAACTGCGTCTGTGAACATTTTATGAATTTTAAAGCCCCAGAGCCACGCCAATTGAAAATGTTGTTAGTCGAAGATTTGATCACAACAGTCATTTGTTTTTAAAAGTGATTATGTTGGAAACATTTTTCTAAAGCTAAGCACACAGTAATTAATGCGACCTAGGCCAGTGTGGTCCTAGAATTGACTAAGAAAGAACCCTCTTGAAAACTAGGTTCATTATTATTATGTAGGTCAAATCATTGACAAAATGAAGAAAGGCAATATAATGAGTTACTTAGTTTGATGTACGGAATGCTTGGTTCACGGCTTCGTGAAGGGTCCGTTTACACCCTGTATTTCAAATGTCTCTATTTCTGTTCTCCGGCGACTTAGGTACTTGTTGTATTATAATCAATGAAGTCTTAATTATAAGTTACTATTTGAAATATCTTTAATTTCTGTTGGTCTTTCGCCCAGAGTTCATAGAAAAATGCCCATGCTCCTTTGATCAGTACAAGTTTCATATAATAAAGTATCCACCTATGTTATTACCGAACATAAGTTCCAACTTTCTATTTCTGTATTAATTATAGTATAAGTTACTTTCTAAGTTTATCTTGGACATCACAGACATCGGTGAAGGAAAACATCGCGAGGAAACCTGGACTTATAATTAATATAAGTCTGAAATCGCCAACCCGTCTTGAGCAAGCGTGGTGATCAATGCTCGTGCCTTCTCTGTATGAGAAGAGGCCTTTGCCCAGCAGTGGGACAGTAACAGGCTGGTATTATTATTATTTATTAATAATACCAGCCAGCCTATGTTATTACCGAACATAACTTCCAACTTTATATTTCTGTAGCACATGAAACATTGCGATCGGAAACACAATAACAAAAACCTTTGTAGCTGTTATTAACTGAGTAACAAAGAGTTTATTAACAGCTGTATTATAGGCGATATAAAACTGTACGGGCAATATTGCCCTGCCTTTGAGGCAATATGTTCGGGCTGGCGGGCAATGTGGCGGCATGTCCCGCGCCATCGCATGCGTCACGCGTTGCAGGTCAAAGTGATATAGCGGGTAAAGATTCTTGGATGCTTTACTACTTTTTATAACAAATAATTTTATTTTTTTTGCCAGTAAAAAGGAAATCTGCTGTGCAATGACACAGGCAGCAGGCTAGATGGAGATCTATACGTTTATTTACGTGTAGTTCTTTCTTTCTACGAAGCATTATGAACCGGTTATAGTCCCATTACTTTGAGGGACTCCTGGCTAAATAATAAGAGCCACACGGGTCGATCTTGAAAGTGAAGTCCTCCGCGCCTCAGAAAGCACGTTAAGCCGCTGGGCCACCCAGAGCGGGAGGAATTATTTGAAGATTTCCCAACCCAAAAAAAAAATGCCGTTGGGCCCGGCTGTCATTTGTAGATCTTTGACAGTTGTTACGAGTAGTGTGAAGGTCAGATAAGCAGTCGCCTCATGCAGAATACTGGTATTCAGCTGCATCCAGTTTGACTGGAAGCCGACCCCAACACAGTAGGGAAAAGGCTAGGCAGATAATGAGTAGCCCCATTAGTTTTCCTAAAGCAGTATCTATTGCATTAGCAACTGACCGCAAATGTTTAGTAAGCTGAGCTGAAAGTGCAAAGAGCGCGAACCCGATTGCCCCCGGTGCGCGCTGCAGCGGTGCGGTCCTAACTTATACATTCAAAAAGGGGTGCACTCCGATGCATAGTGTAAAGAGCTTAATATGCTGTGCTATTAGAGAGGGTTAGAACTTGACAAGCTTCTATTATAAACACGTTTCATCATGTATTGTTTGGATAAGAGCTGGACATAAGGGTGTTCTTGATCTTTACGATTTTTTTTCGGTGTTTTTATGTGTAGTATTTCTTCCATTACAACTCATAACTGTACATCAATCTCATATCATATTATGTTAATCCGTTATTTTGCTCTATCACAATACTGTCCTAATATGACCCAAAGGTTGACTGGTAGAGAATGCCTTGTGGAATTTAGTCCGCCTATGTACCAGTTTTGTAAATGAAATTTAAATAAATAAATTATGATTCTTTCAGATACATTATGGTTCTTCAGAGAGGTCAGGCGCGTAGTACTCGCAACCGGCGTGCGTATATGAGCAGATGTATGAACGTGGACGAGGCAAAAGCGCAAGGAGTATGTAAGGATCGTAGCAGGTGGCGTTCCGTAGTTTCTGCCTACCCCAATCACCCATGGGAACAAGGCGTGAGTTTATGCATGTACGTAGTATGTACTATGTATGTATAATAAGATTTAATTATTGATGTTTCTTTACCAAACAAAGCAAATAAAATATTTAGCTGATACAAAATTTTACATCGACTAGTCTATTTGAATACAAGAGAATAATCGATCTCTGTCTACATAATCGTTTCTATTAAGTTAATACATCGTAAAAGGTACGTTGTTAGTTTATGGTCTACGGGGATTGGGACCCATATCCATTTGTCTACCCGCTCGTGCTGGTAATAGGGTCACTCCCATATAATTTGCACGGTCAGATAAACAGCTGATAAATATAGGATTTATTTCAGTTGCAGATCGGGTGAAGGTAAATAATGGCTGTTTGGTTTTACGCTTTTCTCTTAATTGGTAAAAGTATCGTGTGTGTAATGCAATTGATTGAATTTTCTGCTTCTTGAATATTAATGCACTTCTGCATTACTTACTTAATTAATTGCTTGTTGGTTGATGTTTCGTTTTATTTTTTACTTAAGTTCTTCCTTAAGCACTAGGGTAGCCATTGAATGTCTTTTTCATCAAATAATTCTTCTTCTTAGCGTATCGATGGCAAAAAGTACAAAAGTGTGTGCCCAAAACTCAGCCACGCGAACCCCGCTCGCGATGATGACAAATATATATTAAATGATGGCAAATATATATAAAGAAGTTGGGATGATGTGAGTTTTGAGGGTTCTATTGATGATGATTAAAGGAATCCTGAACCCTGATCTTGGTTGTTTTGATTGTTGATAATAAGTATATAACTTTTCGAAAGCAAGAAGTTATTTTTAAAAATATTTATTTTGTACCTTACCACAATGTTTTCTTATTTAACCCAAAGGTTGACTGGTAGAGAATGCCTTGTGGCATTAAGTCCGTCTATGTATAGTGATAATGCCACAAGGCATTCTCTACCAGTCAACCTATTGTACATGAAGTTTAAATAAATAATATTTTATTCAACACACAGCCTGACACTGACCGGAAAATTACAAAATCTGTTAGAAAAATTTGAATTTCGCAGGCTACCCTCCACTTTAACACAAAATTATGTTACAAATGAAATGTTGGTAGGTGGTGTCTGGTGTTTCTACCGACGCAGTAGATACAAACTTCCGCTGGAAAGGCGGCATTTTATTTGCAGTGCAGTGGTCGTCCTTTGACCGTGGCACATCCAAAAAGGAATAATTTCAGGCATGAGCGCTTGTAACCGTACGGATACCTGTGCATGTGTGATGGTGCCCTGGTACTGGCGCATGGCGTCCTGTCTATCAATAGGGTGGAGTAATTTACCGAATGGTCTAGCGTAGTTAGTTTGATATTTAGTAGGTGCCCAGATAGTTATGACTGATTTTTTTTCAGTTTAATAGATTTTTATATGCTGATAATTGAAACTAAATGACATCATGTATACTGTTATGTGATATTAGATTATATATTTTAGCTTAAGTTATGTTGCTGCGCCCTAACAGGGTCATGTACTCACTAGTTTTAAGCTTAGCGTGTGAAATTGGTTGTGTACATTGTGCATTAAATAAATAAATAAATATAATACGTCGGGTACCTATGGCGAATAAAAAATATAGCCTACTAAAATAACCGAAAGTTGCATAATTGATTCTGATTTTTGTGTGTAGTGTACTTGATATTAGAGATAGATATATCTGTGACCCACTTCTGAACATACTCTATATTAGGTTTCGTGTAATAAAATAAAAATTGCTTATCAAAATGAAAGTATCTAAAAAAACATTCGGATCATTAGAGCTCAGAAATGTTTTAAATTTGAAGAAATACTTGCTCAAATTGATCTCATTTTTTAAAATAAAGAACAGTAATAACAAGACCTACAACAAACAACTACATGAAAATAAACCACAACAACATACAACAACAACATAATAACACACAACACAACAACAACAACACAACAACATACAACACATCACAACAACAACACCATTTTCGTATTTACTTTTTTGTTGGTCAGTTGGCTATGCTATACGGTGATCTGGGGTGCCCCTTTGGTGAAGTCAAATGCTAATTATTATTAACCCATTGAAACACATTTCGTTCTTGTCAATTTTGGGTTTTTTGCCCATAAAATTTGGGACATCTTTCAAAAAAAAATTTCAAACTTTTTTGACAATGGGTATTAAAACTGACATAACTTAATTCAAAAATATTCTTCTGCTTAGGTATTCCCTGTACGATAACGTTCGCTGAAGTCGACTATGAATTATCAAATTGTAAAAGTTTCAAGTTCAGGAATAACTTGATGTTATCTTGAACAGTAAAACAAATGGACTAAGTTGGCCTCTTGATATTAATGTTGATTACAGTTTTACACAGGCGGTGTGAGAGAATTTCTTAGGTAACAATTTTCTGCGGAATTTGTTTGTGATATAATACTCCCAAAGTCCCCAGTAACTAGAATTTTGTAAAGAAGTCCTAAATTACCAGTCCTACCTTCCATGTTAAAAGACATCCCATGCATTGATGAATTGTCGTAGGCAAAAGAAACAGGTCTTTTCAAAGTTAATTGATTGATTGTCTCTTAATTGTTTAGAGTAAAAAATACCCACACAAAGTAAGCCTGGGTTCGAACCCACGAATTACTTGTTCGTAAGTCGGGGCCACTACCACTCAGCTGCTCTATACGCACTGCTATCACGCCTAAAGGGCTGGACTGATTTCGAAGGATTTTTTATCCCGGCGACGGTATGTTCCAACCTACAAAAAGTCACAGGACTAGTACCACCACTGGCAGAATCTGGTAATCAAATATACATAACATACATAACATAACGCCTGTAAACCCCCTAGGGTTAGGTAGAGGTGAATCTAATAGTACACCCACATTTCGCCAGTTATGTTTTAAGTCCCATGTAATAGAGGGCGAGCCTATTGCCATCAACCGGCCACAAATTCAGACTCCGTGGCTCCTACTGAAAAAATCCTAATCAAATATACGAAGGGATTAAATAACACAGAAAAGATTTTTACAGACTAAATATAACAAATTAAATAAAACAAATACAGAAAGATCTTTTCGCGTGACATGCCACTCCTGGTTTTCACAGAATTACAGGATTATGTATCACGCGTGTCAAGATGTCAGCGACCTAAAATGGATTATTACGGCACTTCTCGCGAGGAGCTGGAAATCTGTCACTGTGTCGCGACGGTAGCGTGTGTTAGTCATAAGATATATTGATATGTTGTGTTATGTGTAGCTGCATAATGTATTTTAAATTATAACATATTATTCATGCCATTTGCCAAATAGTATTCGAGATTTGAAATTGCCGTTGATCAAAGGGTATACAGGGTGTAAACGGACCCTTCACAAAGCCATCAACCAAGCATTCTGTACATCAAACTAAGTAACTCTACGCAAAAATTATTGCTGGGAAAGATTTTTTTTTTGTGATGAAAAATCACGTTTTTCGGTAAAACTCAATGTTACGCACTCAAAACTTAGAGCTGATGGATGCTTTGAATAGTAAACGGGTCATGGAGTTAATTAAAGTAAAGTTAAAACCTTAAAAAGTGGTTTTAAAAAAAACTTGTGAAGAAATTGGAACTTTAACCTCCAATATCTCCATAACTAGAAGGTTCCCACCAGGTGTGATCCAGAACAAAAAAATGGTCGCCATGACGGAGAAAACAAGTGCCTTCCAGCTTCGTTTAGGGTCTTTTTACACCCTTTATTATTGTCAGAGAGAATACTTAGAGGATAAGTCGTCAGTGACCAATATAGCAAAATAAAAATAACCTTTAGTCCACCACATGAAAACTACATAGTCATTACTATTACTACAATACAATCTCAATCTTTATTTCTTTATTTTTCATATTTATTCTCTAATTACTAAGAGATTAGTAATGTAAGCTTTGTTTTTGCATAAAAATATTTGTACGCCATATTATGGCAGGATATGCTGGAACTAATATCTATTTGTACCATATTCTAATAAATAAACATTTTGATTTGATTTGATTTTCCATTATTTTGTCATAATATCTTTTGCCCGCTACTGGGTGCTCGGCCTATCAAAAACAAGTCATTTATGCCTCGGGCATTACATAACGTCATCATCTGCCCAGCCTTTTCCCAACTAAGTTGGGGTCGCCTTCCAGTTTTACCGGATTCAGCTCTGCCCCCGATGTCATAATTACAATAAGTGTTATCGTAACTTTGTTAATAATTTAGATATACAAAAAAGAAAAATGTTCCTTACAAGACTTGATTTAAGGATCACAGTACTGTAAAAAAGTCATAACACCAGTAACACGACTTACTGTAATTATGACATCGGGGGCAAAGCTGAATACCAGTATTAGTATATGGAGCTTGAACGTGGAGCGACTACCTATCTGAGACCTCCACAACCCAGTTAGTAACGCGATACCCCTTGGTAAGACTGCGACAA
Source organism: Noctua pronuba (assembly GCA_905220335.1). NCBI lineage: Eukaryota > Metazoa > Arthropoda > Insecta > Lepidoptera > Noctuidae > Noctua > Noctua pronuba. The sequence goes on from LR999914.1 coordinate 8,123,205, forward strand.
ATTCAAGCTATCACATAATACTTTGCCCAATATAGGAAACCATCCCAACACCTCATTGCTCATCAATAGCATTTTCGACTACACGACCAATGGGGCCGTCAACAATTTTAACAGTTGACATTATGATGTAAAACTGAAAGACATCTCTGCCATTTAAACCATTCTTTACTTATCGATACCTAACCTAATTTCCACCTAAAACTTTTTAAATTCGCAGCTCAAAGTTATTCCGGGAACCAATAATTACAGAGCCGTCGAGTTCCGGCAAACGTATTCGTCGATACGGCTATAAAGTTTGGGCGAACACGTTCGGATTAGTTAGTGTGTTGTTACCACTAATTTTACGCGTCCCTTGTTGTACTGGGGATGGATAGTGGCATAGACTAATAAAATGAATAGAAAAATCGAAATTCACTTGAAACCAGATGTTCTCCTTGGTTTTTCTGAAAGCCGATGTTTAAATATGCCTCTGAAATATTCAAATATTAAAGCTCCTTGTTTCATTATTTGGCCGAAAGACTCCTAGCTTATGGTTCAGTTGAGTCGGTCAAAATGGCGGACGCAGTTCCGGATGCGAACACCTCCATACAAAATATGTACCTACTAAAGTATCTGTCTTTGTCAAGCCGAAGGGCATTTGTTCTCCCCATCATTGCGATATTTTTTTTATGCTGGACCTGGGAACCTTCTAGTTACGGAGATATTGGGGGTCAAAGTTCCAACTTTTTCACAAGTTTTTTGTTAAATACAAGTTTTTGATGTTATAACTATACTAACTATTCAATGCAATCATCAGCATAATGTTTGGAGTGCGTTACATTGACTCTTAGAGTAAATCGTGATTTTTCACTCCAAAAAAAAAAAGGCCGTTCCCAGCAATATTTTTTGCGTAGAATTACTTACTTAGTTTGTTGTACAGAATGCTTTGTTGGCGGCTTCGTGAAGAATCCGTTTACACCTTGTATTGAACGTAGTTTAACGGAAAGTATCCATTAGAAACTGAGTGCCGTGTGGATCGGATCCATTCCACGTTCAATTTAAATATAGAATGTGTTCGGAACTAGGTGTCGCTTCTATAAATTCCTGATCTATGATATTGGCGTAAAGTTCGGACCGACTATGACCAGCCAGCAACTCATAATTCATGTTAATGTCGAGCATAGTTGGATGTAGTTGAAGTAAATTGGTTTAATTTTTGCATTCCCAGTTTGGTGCTGACAGGGATAACTGATTAATATACCTGCAGTCTAGAATTTTTAGTCGTTAGCTCAAAGTAATTTAAATTTTTTTACGTAAAAAGGTACTAGGAACAAAAGGTGGAAAAAAGTAAAAATATTAAAAGAACGTTAGAACGAATTTAATAAAGTTTTCCATTTTAAATGAATTGTCGATTCCGATAAATTCCTTAGCTTGGAACCACCCTTCGTAAGATTTGGAACAAAAATCTTGAAGAAATGAGAGGTGAACGACTCGGCGGCAAATCTATCGCTTTCGACAGAGAAACGCTTTTTATCCTTCTTTATCAAAATCCTAAGATTTATTGTCTTGAAAAATGTGCGTTCCAAATCACGATTGTCGAGCGAGTTAGATTTAGTATTACATCACGCTTGTTACCCCCGAAGGCTTTGGCAGAGCTGTAATCATATTAGTACACCTTTACATTAGATATTATTATCATCATCATCATTTCAGCCGAAAGACGGCCACTGCTGGACATAGGCCTCCTCCAAGTGTCGCCACGTAGACCGGTCCCGTGCGTCTCGCATCATTACATTAGATATGTTATGTTTTAATCCCATATAATAGGGGGCGAGCCTATTGCCTTCAACCGGGCACAAATCCAAACTCCGTGGCTGCTAGTGAGAAGTTCCTGATTGAAAAAACCAATAAAACTAACTGCCCGACCTCGGAATCAAATCCAGTACCTCATGTTCAGCGGTCGCGTTTGCGACCACTAGACTGACGAGGTAGTCTAGACTTAGGACTAAAGACTTAGGTAGGTGCTATATCATGTTGAACTAATCGTCGCGACCTTTGCATGTCCAATATCAGTTCTACCTGACGTCACGATTTATGTCTAGCCATCCTACATTCTAGTTAATCCTAACTAATATTATAAATGCGAAAGTAAGTTTGTTTGTTCCTTTTCACGCCTAAAACACTGAACCGATCATCCTGAAATTTTGCATGTACGTTGTTAGGTATACAGAAACGGATATAGGGTACCCATTCATCCCGAAAAAAAATACTGTTCCCGAGGAAAACAACAATACCGTTCTTATGACAATAGATCGCGCCACGTGTCTTTCGAATCGTGATTCAATTATATTATTATAGAAACTTTAGTAGTGGGAATTGATTGTCAAATTCTAATTTGACACGAGCGAAGCCGCGGGCACTAGCTAGTTAATTCATATTTTTTTAATTCATCCATTCATTCGTAATTAACATCTAATTACCCTTGGTTCGCATTGCAGCATGAAACACGATAGGACAGGTAAATAGGTCACAAAGATAGGGAACCTATTAACGTAAGAGCTTTTAAATTCATACCCAGATATATAACATTGGCAGGTAACAGCGTTCTGGGATAATACGGCGTCGCTTTAAATGTTTGTTCACAAGTTATTTCTGGGGTTGTAAACTGTTTTTTTCTGTGGTTCTTGAATAACTTTTTGTATTATAGGGAAACGAGAGTTGAAAGAAAGAAAGAAAAAATATTTAAATGCCAAAAAAAACAAAAAATTAACATATTTTTTTGTAAATATATATTTGTTTGTTTATAATATTTAGTTGCCGTTTCTGGTAATGAGTCTTCTTTTTAGCTTCACCTGTAACTAATTATGTAAAAAATCTTAGAAGTTAAATTTGACCTACATCCCGGTTTCCAATAGAGCTGAAATTTGAGAAACATAATTGGTTTGATTGACAATGCATGGTTAGCTAAGTGACGTCATACTAAATCTAATATGGCGGATTACCAAAGATGGCCGTCTTGCTATTTTTATGCATTCGGTTGGAGTGTATCCTTAAACCCTGCAGACAGAAATAGGAGCCCAGCGTAGCGGGGCAACGTCGACTTTTTCTTTGCTGCTCATAATGCCCCTAACCGTATACTCCAACTTCTAAAAATCCGCCCCTAAGACCCACCGAAAAAGCGAGTTTTAAGTTTTTTTTTAACTATTTTAGTCGATGACCTTAAGACGACGCGTAGGTATCGAATTAGTTTATATCGTGCTAGAATTGCAAGACAGTAAGGTAGTAGCGAGAATAATTTTCCAAGATGCAAAGTAATTAAGTACAGTAATACAGAAATCGTTTGCTAATCCCGGTGATTTTAGTGTTGTCATTAAGTTATTGCGTGATTCATATTCGGCCATCCAACTGTTATACGGAAACTCAATTTCACCCCCTAGGGCCCGCGCAAATTGCGCAGCGGATATGGAGTGAAATAAGTTATGATTTCTACCTCGTTTAACATAATTCCGTATTTCTGTTACGTATCTAACAAAAGGTATTTTTCAGCAACCAATTCTGAACATCCTATGATTATCTGCGTACACAATACAGTCATATTTCGATGTATTTCTACCGTGAAATCGCGTCCTTACTCGAAGTACACGTAAACCTACGAGAGCCATTCAAGCGTTTAGATTTAAGTACGTCAGCTTGCCTGCACACTTGAATTCGCAGAATTGTGCTTGGCAACCCCTGTGCAAAGCACTCAGTAGATCCAATTTGCTGTTAAAGTGCCTGTTGTGTAGCATTTGCGTCATACGCTCGAGCCAGCGTGCTTCATATTCAAACTTAGTAAAGATGCGATTGGTAACAGTGCTTGTGAACTCTACTTTGAGTGTAATACCCCTGGCATTGGTACAGGTGAACTTTTGCATTATTTTTAAAAGAAACGTCTGAGCTTTTTACTAGCGTCTGGGGAGCAATAGAATATGGAGGACGGTATCAGGATAGTTTTTATTCTAGAAGTCGTGATGATAATATATTTATTTTTGCGGCAACAAACAGCGGGTTTTTCTCGTTGTAAGCTTCCACTAAAGAAATAGCTACACTTTAGCTTGTTCCCAGAATGTGCCAATGAGACAGTGTGACGAAGGCTTGGCGCTCGAGCCAATGTCGTGAGTGGCCAAATTTTTGTACATAATATCTTCTTAGTTTAATAATGTGAGGAACGGACTTTGGCTTGCGCTCAACTGTTAAAAGGCACAGTCCGTAAGTTGTTTGTCTAATAAATTCAATATTGATGTTATTATTTATATAGCGATGCGGACGAATTTTTTGACGCCCTGTAACCGTTTTGATACTTTTACATTTTTTTTTTCTTACTGTTATAGATTTGTAGTTTGTATATAATTTAAATATTCACTTGTTGTCAATAGATCAAAATGCTTTAACCCATGTATATTTACATAATGCTCTAAATAGGACAACTACAAATTGATTCGATTCTTGGAGAAAATGTAAAATATTGTGAATAATTAAACATTGATGTTTGAACAAACATTTGTAGAGGTTCACGATGGAAAGTTGGGGGTGTTTTCAAAGTTTATCTACGGGAAGGAACAACAACACAAAAACTGAGCTAGGTTGGAGCCATGGAGCGAGGACTTAAAAAAACACATTCATTAATTAATTCGCAAAACCAATTTTATGGCAGTATCTGGTTAACCTTGTCTGTAGAAACTGTCCATCCATCAGCACAATGTTTTGAATGCGTTACATTGAGTCCTACCGCAAAACGTGATTTTTCACCCAAAAAAAAGTCGTTTCCCAGCAATAATTTTTGTGTAAAATTACTTAGATTGATGTACACAATGCTTGGTTGAAGGCTTCGTAAAGGGTCTGTTTACACCCTGTATGTAAGTTTATTTACACAAGTGCAAAACAGAATTCTGAATACATACATGTCTGGGATAAAGGTTTCATGATGTTGTGTTTATGTACCGAAACTCAACATTACACAGCCGAAAGCACTTCTAACATGAATTACGTGTAGCCCAGGGGTCCCGCTCCGTGACAGCGGGCTGCGGTCTCGTCTCATCAAACAGTCTCACTGACAACAGTTGTCGCGTCTATTTCAGACTACCCTCCCTAATTCCAAAAGGTCATACCTGTGAACCGAGCTCTTTTGATATCTAACTTTATTTTAGTGGGCAGAAACCAGGTCACCTTCTAATTTGAGTGCCTCCAACTTACTTTGGCGGGGTGATACCGGTGTATTTCTGTTTTCGTACTTATTGCATTAGTGAATGGAATTTAAGCTGGATTTTCGTGTGCTGCGAGCGTTTCGGTTATGTGTTTAGGGTAATTAGATTTTCGGTGCTTAGCTTGCTTCTCGTTTTATAATGCAGTCTAATGACAACAAAATGTTAATTTGATAAATGAGCTTTGGTTTTACGGCAGCCCCCGTAATCAAAAACGCTTCGATTCGACAAGTCGTATGTCTATCTTTTTTTGGCATTACCAAAGCGAGCGAGATAGACATACGAATTTCCGAATCGAAATCGAATCGAAGCGTTTGTGAATACGTGGCCAGATCCGTGTATTGGCACCGTTTGCTATTTTTAGGTAGGTGATCAGATGAGTTCACAAAGTGAAGACGAGTGAACAAAAGATTTTAGTCAAATCGAATAAATGGCCTAAATCTAACATACTTAGGACGAAACAATACGACTCTTGGCTTTGACAAAGAGAAAAATTCTTTGACGACCTCAAGTAGGCCCACTTAACAGTCTTTATCCTCAAGTTAGCCTTGTAAAATAAACCTAAAAATAAAATATTCGTGTAGTACGATCTGCACCAACACTATGAATATCTAAGGGGTTCCAAAGGGACCCATAACGCGAAATTTATTGTAACCTCGACTTGGTAATTGAAAGGTCGCGGACACACGGGTTAAGCGCAAGCCACACCTCGAGCTGAGCTAACTTAGCAGAGCTTAGCCCACGAACACTGACGGACGTTAAGCCTTTGGTCCCAGCTGTCATTTGCAGATCTTTGACAGTTGTTACAGGTAGTCAGTAGACTGAAAGTCTGCTAACCAGTTTTAACAAGAGGTATTGCCCAGTACTAACTGGGTTGTGGAGGTCAAATAGGCAGTCGCTCCATGTAGAATATTGGTATTCAGTTGCATCCAGTTAGACTGCAAGCCGATCCCAACATAGTTGGGAAAGGGTTAGGCAGATGATGGTTCCTACTCCAGAGCTAAACTAAGGGAGCTTTTTAAACTGTATGGGCCTGACAACCAGACATTTTTCGGCTATGTTCGGTAAACAGTGTTTTTGTCGCCATGAGGTCCTTACCCCAGTGTCATTTTATTTCACAGTTCAGACATTTTTGCTCGCAAGCTTTGATTAGCTCGCTTAGTATATTCCACGCTAAGCTATGTGCACTGTGTGCACATAGTGTGTGCCGCGGTTACAATAACGTAGTTAAGCTAACATTGCGTAGCGCAGTGTAACCCGTGCTTTGAGTGGAACCTTCGTAAGCTGACCTACCTATACCCGATTGTATAAGACTGCGTCACCCAGCGTAGCCCATGTTTGATAGCTCCACGTTAAATATTGATACGCTAGTGTACACCTGGCCCTGCAGTCTCGACATTAGATAACGACAAAAATCGGTCGTTAAGCGTAATCGATGTCAAATTTCTTTTATAGATTTTCAACCTTATCCTTTCGAAATAAAGTAGAAAATCCATTAAAGGAATTTGACAACGATATGACTTAGCGACCGATTTTTGTCGCTATCTAATGTCGAGACTGTAGGGCCTGTCCTGATAGCCTGGCTTGCGGTGTCTTTGTGCTGAGATTTTCCTTTACGTAATAAGGGGGAAATGTGGCTATGTAAATGTGATTGTGAGGGGGTTCGGCTTGTTACGTAAAGAAAGAAACTCAGACGGAGGAAATTTTAATTAATGGTTCTATTTATTTTCGCGTACCGCAGGATTCTTGGAAGGGAATGGAGTGGGAATCTAAAGTATAAAGAACGATTTCGTGGAATTTGTGACAGCACAAATAGTAACGGCCGAACAGGTCTGTTTATAATTTGGCGTGTTGTTATCACATAATTTAACATCACGCCTGTAAGCCCCGAAGGGTTAGGCAGAGGTGTAACTAATAGTACCAATACCCACATATCACCAGTTATGTTTTAAGTCCCGTGTAATAGGGGGAGAATCTATTGCCATCAACCGGCCACAAATCCAGCCTCCATGCCAGCTACTGAGAAATTCCTGATGGAAAAACCCAATAACACTTGGCCCGACCCGGGAATCGAACCCAGGAGCTCATGCTCGGCATTCGCGCTTGCGACCACTCGAGCAACGAGGCAGTCGTCATGTTGTTATAAACACCTGATATTTTCAGTACCAGAAACTGAAAGGTCCCCACACTTAGCAGGTGGTCTTTTTACAAGTATAACACAAATTAATTCGATAAAGTTATGACAAGTCCACGTAAGATTATCATTAGATGCCAGATTTTCCTGTTACGATATTCTCGTGGTTAATCTTGGCTACATAGTGCAAACGTTCCAAGTTTAAAATCTGCGTCGCTTCGGGTCACTGGATATCTTGCAGACTGACCATTATTTACGAACGGCCGCCTGCCTTCATCCGTTAGTTCTGGTAAATCGCCTTGCATTCCTGGTCCCCTGGTACTTTGTGGAATGTTGGCTGGTCAGAATACTTTTTTTTAGTCTTTTTTGTCTATTGAGTGTTCATTATTTTCATTCAGCTTAGATCGTTGATCTTCAAAGTTAAGCCGTGCTTGCCTAGGTCGGTATGTGGATAAGTGACCATCATAACATACCGGGTTTCCTCCGTGCCTCGGAAATCACGTTAAGCCGTTGATCCTGCATTCCTTCATTCATTCATTCATTTTATTCCTTAACTAGCTTATGCCCGCGGCTTCGCCCGCGTGGAGTTCGGGAATTGCCCACGGGATCTTACTTTTGGGATAATAAGTAATCTATGTATGTATATTAAATACAGAGACGACTCGGAGAACAAACAGTTTCACAGAAAATTCATCATTCATTCATACATCCCATTTCACCCTCTTAGGGGTGGAATTTCGAAAAACTCTTTCATAGTGGATACCCAATATTTACAAAGAGTACACCCATCTTTCATGTCTTTAAGAACAGCAGTTTAGGCTGTGCGTAGAATCGTTGATATTTCAGTCCAGTCAGTCAGGACTTTGAATTTAATATTGGAGGATGATTTTGGAAAAACTGTAATACACGTGTCTCATAATTTCAAGTCAATCGACTCATCATCTGCCTAGCCTTTTCCCAACTATATTGGAGTCGGCTTCCAGTCTAACCGGATGCAGCTGAATACCAGTATTTTACATGGAGCGACTGCCTATCTGACCTCCACTGCCCAGTGGGTAATACGATACCCCTTGGTAAGACTGGTTGTTAGACTTTTTGGGCCACTGACTACCTAACGACTGTCAAAGATCTACAAATGACAACCGGGGCCAACGGCTTAACGTGATTTCCGATACACGGAAGAAACTCGGTATGTAATGGGTGGTCACCCATCCACAGACCAACCTAGGCAAGCACGGCTTAACCTAAAGATCGACCCGAGCGGCTGTTATTATTTAGCCACTAGGTCCTCACACCCGGGCAGGTTTCAAGCTAATTGACCCAGAGAATAAAAAGTTTCACAGAAAATTCAACACCCCATTTCACCCTCTTAGGGGTGGAATTTCGAAAAACCCTTTCTTAGCGGATACCGACTCTTCACAAAGAATACTACCCTCTAAATTTGATGTCTCTAGGACCAGCGATTTGGACTGTGCGTTGATATATCAGGCAGCCAGTCAGGACATTGAATTTTAAATTGGGGGATGATTTTGGCAAAACTGTGATACATGTGTCTCATAATTTAATTGAAGAGCATGTACACAAATTTTCAAGTCAATCGTCTCAGAGAACAAAAAGTTTCACAGAAAATTCAACATCCCATTTCACCCTCTTAGGGGTGGAGTTTCGAAAAACCCTTTCTTAGTGGATATGTACTCCTTACAAAAAATACACCCCCTAGATTTCATGTCTCTAAGACCAGCGGTTTGGGCTGTGCGTTGATGTATCAGTCAGTCAGTCAGTCAGGACTTTGAATTTTATATATATAGATATCTACCAAATTGCTGAAGGCCTGTTCCTCTAGGTTAATTGTAATTACAGTATTCCACTGTATGAGCTATTTATGTCTGTTAAGTTATTGAATCTTAGACTCCAACGTGGCAATGCTGCCAGTCTTCTGGGCACTTTCCCAGTTGACAGCTGTGCGGAATAATTTTTGACACTACTTGATTCTCTTCTGTTTTTGATACATGTGCATATTTTAACACGACTACGGCGAAGCCAAAAGAAAGGGTTATGATTTTAACAGTCTATTTGTGTATGTATGTTTGTATTTACGTATGTTCCTCTGTAGCGCCGAAACTTTGCAACCGATTTTGATGAATAATGTGTCAATCGATTTGTTATTATGGCCCGGGTAATAAGGGTCACATTTTAACCGACTTCAACAATAGGAGGAGTCGATTTTGCCTTGTCAACCTCGATTTTAATTAGAGCGTGATTTTTCAGTAGTGGGGTTTTTTAGTTGAAGTATACCACAGAAATTCTTGTTTAGAAGTATAGTTGCTTAACTACAACAGCTGTCCAACTATACTTATAAAAAATACACACAATATGCTTTTGTACGTATTATTTAATTGATATAGTTTGTAAAAAAATGTATCCTAGGGAAAGTAAGTTTGTTTGTTTGTTTTGTTTACCTTTTCACGCCTAAACCACTAAACAGATCATCCTGAAATTGCATATACGTTGTTAGGTATACAGAAACGGACATAGGTTACATTTCATCCCGAAAAAAAGTACTGTTCCCGAGGAAAACAACAATAACGTTCTTATGATAATAGATGGCGCCAAGAGTCTTTCGAATCATGATTGAATTATATTATTTCAAGCAGAGTACAATCCGAATTGATTGTCTAATACTGAATTAAGGCGAGGGAAGCCGCGAGCAAAAGCTAGTGTATCTATATGTATATTACAATCTTAATTTCCTAGCAAGTATTTAGTGAGCTGTAATCTTGGTAACTATGCGGTAGATAATTAATTTAGTGATAGTATATGTGGTATGAATATTAATTAATTAATCATCCTCTGCTGTTTGTAATTAGGTCAATATATCACTATCGAAGCAATTATGGTCTAAGACATCGTAATAATCATATGTCATGATTACACTCACGGCTGTTATTATCATAAGCTTGGACAGAGTCGTTTAGTGAGTTATTTTTAAAGATAGTTCTACGAGTTTTTCCTCAGGCGACTTGTGGAAACCCCATATTTGAATTACAAGAAAAAATTGTTGATTTGAGTTTTTCCTGAACGTTAGGGATAACCTCACAAGTTAGGGTGACCTAGGACGGTCCACATGTCGGAAGATATCTTTAGGTCCTATGTAAATCATGGGGGCAAGCCTATTGCCATCAAGATTTTTTTTTATTCAAAAATCCAATAAAACTTGGCCCAACACAAGACATCGAAGTAGCAAAAAAAAAAAAAAAAAAATTCGTGTAATCACGGAAGATATCCCGTAAGTGACAGAATAAGTTTATTTGTCAACCGTGAAAGCTTAAAACATGGTAGAAATACCAATAAATAACAACCACTATCAATTTTCCGTTAAAAGCAACGTTGTGATATTTGACAACCATCTCGATCATAATGCCATTCAATAACAGTTCTAATAGCAAATGCTCTTAAGTTGTGAGTGATATCCATTAGTTAGAGCAACATCCGATCTATCTCAGAGCTATGGAGATGTGTGAGTCTGTGGCATAGTTCAGCCACACAGGTACAGACGCTCTCTATTGGATCTCTTCAGAATTATATCTAGAAGTTTCAAGTAGATAATGTATGTGCAGATCGTAAGTGGATTATGTCTAGCATTCTGCAAATTGTAGGTACGATACTTTCTTAGGATACGTTGAAGATTCTTTTGAATTAAGATTTTTAATGCTTTTTAAGTTACTGTTAAAACTTCTGTTTAGTAAGCTATGGCTAGGTTTAATGAAAAAACTTTATTTACCGTTGTTACTAAAACTATTTGAACTAAATTAATGCCTCAATATTATTGCACTGAACATTATATGTCGGCGCTGAAGCGAGTGTTGAAAAGCCAATCTTGGGCTTTTATAAAAGCAGGTGAACACGAATTTGTTCAGAACATATTCCATTTTCCCAGAAACAACCCTATCCTAAACTACTTAATCCCTAACATTTGTATCTATAGTCAAGTTAAAGTTATTACTGGAGTCTTCTAGTTAAAGTAATGACTTATGCAACCGTTGTTATGCAAATTAGACAAGAATTTGAACGAAGTAAGAATCGTCAAAGAAAGTAAACACAGTTCTAACTTCAGGCAATCACTAAACTACAGTATAAAAATCGTTTCTTAAATAATGACTTTTACCAAAAATAATCAGTTTGACTTGTTTATGGATACGGGTGTCAGCCTTTGACGCATGAAGAGACAATTTTATTAAATTGCTTCAAGCGAGAGACGTCATATTTTCTAATTCTAACTTTTCTCAACTCCCCCTTGACCCAGTAAGCGGGAATAACCTAATACTGGCGTGTTTAAGTAACCTGAATGGAATGAATATACTGCTATGCTAGTCGGGGAAGTAATGTATTTTGTGCGAGGAGTTTGAGGAGCCCTTGATGTCAGGAGATTTTTTGTTTAATGCTCGTGCGTTTTCTGTACGAGAAGCGATTTTTGTCATGCAGTAAGATTGTAAGAAGCCTGAAGCTGGAGTTACTATTATTTTTCACTTGCGTTTATTAATAGTTAAAGTCATTAATCATTTACTTTTTGTTTATTTATTTTCTTTACATATATTGTTGTACATTTTAAATATTTTTTAAGTAGAACCAAAAAAAAAACATTAATATTATTATTTTTCAGGGCGGAGTTTTCTTAACATCAAAGCCCGTTTGCACCATAAAACACTTTTTAACTTAATGCATTTAGCGCTATTTGTGCAAGCGCGTTTATGTCGTATAATAAACAAATCGATTTTGATAGAATCAAAATGTGATTCGGTATTTTTTTGAAATCTGAAATGCGGAACAACAGTATATTTTTATACTGCTGATACATCGTTTTTTAGAAGTTTTTGTAAAAATCCAAAAATGAATGGAAGAACTACAATCATCTAACGTTATTAATTCTCATCCTTATATTTTTATTATAGCTACTTCAAACTTTATTTATTGCCAGTGCGGTTAAAGCTTAAGTAAAAGATGTATCGCATAATAACATCGCTACACAACTTTTATGACCCTCACGGGATAAGTCGAGCTATAATTACCGACACGGACTCAAGGCACTTAAAACTAAGATTTCATAAATATGTTAGCCTAGAAGACGGTTAAATTGTAAGCGAAGAAGTGCTGCTCTTCAAAGAAGATTCAACTTCTTCTATTCTGGAATGAATGAATTAAGTAACTGCCTCGTTGGTCTAGTGGTCGCAAGCGTGATTGCTGAGCATGAGGTGCTGGGGTCGATTCCTAGGTCGTGCAAAGTGTTATTGGGTTTTTCTGTTACGAATTTCTCAGTAGCAGCCACGGAGTTCGAATTTTTACCCGGTTGATGGCAATAGACTCGCCTCGTATTACATGGGACTTAAACATAACATGTGTACTATTAGGTACACCTCTGCCTAAACCCTTCGGGGATTACCGGCGTGATGTTATGTTATGTAATATTAAGTATCTTTCTGTAAAACATCTGTCTCTGTCTTCTGTATTTGTGTATTGCAGAATTAGCAACTAAATGCTTGAAGAAAACACGTTGATGTAGGTAATTTGAAGGAAAGATTAAGGTTATTATTATATTGTTAACATGAAAAATTAATGTAGGTAACAAACTGAGTTAAATCGGTAGGTGTCTTCCGTAAAATGTTGAAGGGACTAGGCAAAACGATACATTTGGTTACCGGACTAGCGCCTGATTTTGCTGTAATTAATTTTTAAAAGCCAATCGCATCACTTGACAAGACTTTGAGGCCTCCATGATATTTGTTCCAGAAATGGGATTTATCTATTTAAAGCTGATGTCAGTAATTTTGTGAGCTACTTAAACCTGCAAAAGTAATTACTTAAGATGCGATTTTTATTCTGTCGTCTAGTAATTGCTTGAGGTTAGAACTGTCAAAAGCTAGAATTTGCTTTGCTGTCTTTGACGGTTCTTACTTCGTTGATCGTCTATTGCATAAAAATGGTTGCATTTAAACTCTAACCTTTTGAACGCCATTGTCACATATACGTGACAAGCAAACGCGAGCCCTTTACGCCAAACGACACAAATATGTGACAAAATGGTAGGTGAAATTGTGGCTTGGCGTGTAGGGCACGCGCGTGCGTTTATGCCCTAGCGATTGGAAGGTTAATTTGACTGTAGATACGAGTGTTAGAGTGACAAGTGCTAACTTATATCCCAACAAACTCCCAACTTTATAATATCAGTTAAGTTTAGTGTTCCAACTATTTATTACCAAACCTATATGCCCCGTATGAATACTATCATACATGTTATAGTTCATTTTTATAGGCTCGATCACTGCGGGTCCCCTCGTAAAGATAACTAGGCAACGTATTATCTGCTGTTATTAAATTTATGAGCTCGTCTTAACCACCAGATTTACGTTCGTTAATATCATATCGCACCTACTGTATCTTTTAGGTTAAGTACTTAAGTAGATGTATTTAGAGCTGATTTTACCCATGAAGTGTCATAATTGTGTATGGAATATTGACACTTACAGCCTTTGAACGTGAATTAGATGTGCTGATCGCGTTTAGTTTCATTGAAGAGCTTCGTCCTTAGTATACTTAGAAACATGGTGGTCGATTTGAAATGATTTTAATAATCATTCTATATGTAAACATTCCCCGAATTGATGGAGCTCGTGGCTAAAGAATAACAGCCGCTCGCGCTTGCCTAGGTTGGTCCATGGATGTGTTACATACCGAGTTTCCTTGGAAAACACGTTAAGCCATCGATCCCGACTGTCATTTTGTAGACCTTTGACAGTCGTTACAGGTAGTCAGTGGCCCGATAGTCTGACAACCAGTCTTATTAGAGGGTATCGTATTACCCAGTACTAACTGGGTTGTGGAGATCAGATAGGCAGTCGCTCCATGTAACATACTGGTATACAGTTGTATGCGGTTGGACTGGAAGCCGACCCAACGTGGTAAAGGCTAGGCAGATGATGGTTACCTACCGAAGTCGGAAAGGTGCAGTAGCTGAGTTTTTTTCTAATGACAAAATCCTAAAAGTATGAATAAAACTTTAAGGAAGGAATAAAACAAAAACATAAAATGGTCGTGAATTAAAACAACACCAAAAGTCAATACTCTGAAACTGCCTCGATAAAAATAAACGCGTGGCCTATAAAGTGGGCCACCTGACGTCATTAAGTTGTAGGTAATAGCCCTGTACACAATGGCTGATGGTGGTGTACACAATGGCCGATGGTGGTGCATGTTCGACGTGCATCGAGTGCTAATTACTTTAGGTCAGTGGAAGTTAAAGCGAGCTTGAGCTCGTTCTTGTTGACCATTTTTTTTAGAAGTTTGAATTTGATTAAAATTATATGCCTGTTCATATTACGTAGGGAAAAAACAACATAATATGGTACTCCTTAATACCTTCGGGTTGCAGAATCAGGCGTTACTTTGTGAAAATCCATGCATCAATTTTATAACTTTCGAAAATGCTTGGTCATCATGTTATATAGGTAACTTCTAAATATAATTATGTTTTATCTAATTAAGGCCTACTTCATATTATAAGAATTAGTTTGAGTTTGTATATCTATTGTACTTATAGTGCGTTATTAATACTAACTCAATCACAATTATAGACCACGAAATAATTAAAATTAATTGGACAACACCGCAATTAAACTCCAAACAAAAGTTATAATGAAATCAAAATCCATACTGGAAACAAAAAAACTGTGAAGTAAAACCGGCGTTTTATTAAAAAGTTTAATTAATTTTATCGAAAAATGTTCACAAAATGTTTACAGTTTTGTTTCACGAAAGTAATAGAATATGGCAATGTTTGCAGAATTTCAGTTACCTACCTATATTTGAATCTGTATTTTTTTATATTCTGCATGTTTTTCACAGCTATTCGATCATTATTTTTTATTTATGGGGAAGTTATTCTGGCCAAAAATAGCAATTTAATTCGGGTGCATTCAAGTAGGCAACAGTAGTAGTGATACGGCCTTTTTAGGGTTCTGTAAATGAAGGGCAACCAACGGGACCCCGTTACTAAGCCTCCGCTGTCCGTCCGTCCGTCTGTCTGTCTCATGATCCGTAATAGGCAGACAGTTGAAAATTTCACAGAATGTTTATCTGTTGCCGCTGTAACAACAAATACAAAATATAAATTAAAAATTAAAGGGGGCTTCCCTAAAACGTTACGGATCCCTTCATGCGCGAGTCTGACTCACACTTGGCCGGTTTTTTTTTTGCTTTTTTGGCATCATTTATGTAACATCCACGTGCCTCTAAACCTACAGACGCATAATATCCAAATAAATAAAACAAAAGGATAACTTTACCTTGAATAATAAATAATAACGCGATTATATGCGACTGCTATGATTTATCGCATCAATTCAGTAAGAAATACAGCAGAATGTTGGTACAAGAACAAAATCTGTTATTAAATCATATATCACAATAGTTTTTCTCTGTATTTCCGCTGCCCTGTTTTCATAGCGGCCATTAGTCGTGTATATCCGAGTTTGTTACAAATTAAAAAAATGAACTTTTACACGCAATTGTTTTTACATATTCATGAGTAAACAACGTAGCGTTTAAATAATATTTTCATGATTGGAATAATATGACAATGACGCCATTTAAAATTATTTTTTGTTGTCTTCTAAATTTAAAATAATGAAGTTACTGTCTTTTCCAAGGGCCCTTTCACAGTTATTAGCATAGCATAAACAACATTCCCCTGTAGAACATGCTTTTTTTAAACAAACCTCATGCTAACTAGCGGTAAAATAAATGCATTTTTTATAACCATAGACTTTTATTAGGAAGTTGGTCATTGTCATAAATAAAAATAAGTATGAGCTCTTCAGCATTTTATGAAACGTTTAAAAATAATAACGACACCAAACATCACCATTTTATTCGCCATTAACTTGAACATTTTCATGATATCTTCGTCCAAAACGAGCATTTGGTCTGTTAAATATTCCGATTGGGTCTCATTGATGACTGTCATAAAATATTGTTCATCATGAAGGGAGATCACACTCTTTGTAGCATTTTACTACCACCTATTTTTATCTTGGCTGCTCTCATGAGGGATTAAAGAAAGATGGTAGAATATTTTATTAAGTTAGACTGCGGTAAAAATATGGTATCCTAGTTGGGAAGATATTCTCTTGTGACCCGTAGGTGGTCATTACACTGTAGTTTTCACAAATGTATGTGCACAATAAATTAAGTTGAATAAGAGATTGTGAGGTTTTATGTCGCAACTTATTACGGGATCTAGTTAAAACTTTTTGTTATATTTATTTGAAGGATTACGGAATGGTTTATGTGAATGTTTCTTAGGTTTTTGGCATTATTTTGTTTCATAAATTATTACATAGACACAATGTGTCCAGTGGCAGGAAATTGGTCATCATAATCTGACATAATGAGTAATTTATATGTCATGATTGCACAAAATTTCAGAGTAATGCGTAAACTTTCTGTACCGTATCTAAAAAAAGGGAATGGGGTGTTATGTACTGAATGTATATACTTGTTTATACAGACAGAGACTTGTTCAGACAGTTTAAAATAAAGTAATTTTACACACACTGTTTTATATTAGTTTATAGTATTAATGTAATATTATGCAGGTAATCTTGAATGGACAACATTTTAATCATTCAATATTTAAGAAAGAAGACAGAAAATACATTTATTTGGCACATGCCACAAGTGAACACAATATAAAACAAAAATAATACAAGAAAAAAAATAAAAACTTAAAACTAAACAAAAAAATTTAGCACTGTGCGCCAAATAGGCCCAGTTCAGCAAAATGCCGGGCAACTAGTGCCTGACGCTGGTTTTGAACTAGACCTGGATTGGAGAGGTTACGGATGTAAAACAGCTTTATGTGTTGAATCAATGAAAATACATAAATAGCATAGTATAAACCAGCAGCGAAGACCGTAATCGTTGCACTTATTTCCAAGCCACATTGCAGTCGACTTTCTCAAGAAATAGCAAAGTATCATTTAGCAAAGCAAACGTCACGTCCGTCTGATTAATAAGTGTTGCCTGTGTGGATATTTCCCACTAATCTCGCTAAATAAATCAAGGCTTCTTTTGTTGCAGCCGCTCCTAAATGATGAATCGCGTGTTGTGGTGCCTCGGCAACAGCCATTAGTTTCGAGCGGGAACTCACGCAGGTTATATTTAAATATATGGGACGTTACGTCATCAAACTATTTTTAGTAGACATTCTTAGATGGAAATGGCAACATTTATTCTTAGTAAGCAATTTCAAACTCTGAAGGAACATTCCAATTCGAATATTTCGGATTTTGAAATTTCATTCTTTATGGTTTCATGTAACGGTTCAACCAGTTTCAACATACAAAGAAAAATGCTTTCTAGGTTAACATCTAAAATCATCTTAAATTATTAAGGTACTGAATTCTATGGATTAGCTTCACTATATAAATCTGAATCAGGTAAGCTACGAATAGGTCAAAGTTTAAAACATTATAGCCCAATGCCGATAATAAACAATAAAGTACTACAATAAAACCCATTAACAAGGAACTATACAATTATATTCCGTTCTTCAAACTAGAACCTACTGCTACTACCTACCTATAAAGTATTCAGGAATCACGCATACCACCTTATCGGCTACTGTCCTTTCATTATTATTTAACTTCTGATTTTGCAGTTCAGTGACCTTTATTGTCATTATCATAAGGTTTATGTCACAGGTAAAAAGACCGTGAAATGACTGTTAATATTCAGTCGTTGGTAACAATGGTGGATGTCTAAACGCTTGTGGTTAAAATCGATATGTTAGCAGTATGGCAGTAGGGCTAGTGACCGAGTGGCACGACAGCGATCGATATCAGACTCACACACTGATCACGACCTGTATTTTATAAAAAATAAATGTATTTCTAACTCAAACTTTTTCATTGTTTTAATCTATTAGACCAAAAAGTTTTTCGTTATTTTTTAATGACATTACTGGCTCTATTTCCTCGTGACACGTGTATTTCACTATTCGAAATAAGAACGAAATTCAAACCATGTCAGGAAAAAAAGAAAAATTCCTTCAACGCATTTTAAAGTTCGAATTTTATTTGAACATCAGTTTTGATTCTATAGAACAGAAGTTAGATTAGAATATTCAGAAAAGTTTACAAGTTTTATTACCTCTTTGGTGCTATGGCTTTTGGAATTCAGCCAAAAGCTGTCAAATGACAGGAGGTCACAGTTCAGACTGGCTGGTTTTCTAACACAATGCATCTATCTATACTAATAATATAAAGAGGTATTTGTTAGTCAGTTTGTATGTAGGGGGTAATCTTCGGAACTCCTGATCCGTTTCCGAAAACTCTTTCACTAACGGGAAGCTACATGATTCCCGAGTGTCATAGACTACATTTAAAACGTTCCTGTGGATTATTTTCCGTACAAAACGAGAGCGAAGCCGCGAGCAAAACCTAGTGTTTTATTTAGCGCAGGAGTTGAATTTCAAGTACTTACTTAACTTGTATGATATTGATACCATTTCAGTCATGCATAGAATATTGTATTTCGGTACGAACTGCTTTACTTAATGTGATAATTATGTAGGTAGCCTATTATTACGAAAGAAGATTGCTCTAGTTACGCTCTTAGTTGCATTACTCCGTAAAGTACAGTAAAGTATGAAGTTATAAATATAAACTAAGTTTTAAGTAGGTTCTGCTTGCGACTACATGTTTCAGTTTACCGAGGTAAGGATCAACGTGGTGGTATGACTTGGATGAAGGATGAACTTATTTTGCTGGGATTTGAGCATCTTATAAGCCGAGAAAATACGTACTTAAAAGATAGGACGAAGTTGATAGTGGTCGGCCCATGGGCGGCATAATAACTCTGACACCAGGTTAGGCACTAACCACACGATAAATAAAGAAGTGGTCGGATTTTCTGATGAACAAATAAACAGACCAAATTGACGTTGAATGGATGCACAGGGACACTATTACGCCACAGTGTAAATTCGTCGAGTTTCAAGTTAATAATCGACAAAAAAAAATTGAAGAAGAAATTTTTTACTTTCTTTTCCACACCTCTAGGAACTCAATAAAAAAAGTCCCTTGAAAATCCGACCAAGGTCATGTTGTTTTACAAAGGTCTTTAGGAGGTCTCTTGGAGACTTTAGTCGCAGTCATGTGTTTCTTCCGCAATTAGTTACAATTTTAGTAACGTAACACAACTTCACATCTGTAATCTTGAAGGGCAAGGCAGAGGCGTATCAATAGTATACCTACATTTCACCAGTTATGTTAAAGTCCCTTATTATTGGGGTGAGCCTATTGCCATCAATCGGGCACAAATCCAGGCTCTAAGATGCTATTGAGAACATCCATCATTTTTTAGCAACTTGTGACTTCTGTAACTTACGAGATACAGCGTCAAAAAATATCAGGTTCTTTAGGTAACACATGACATCACGCCTGTAATCCCCGAAGGGTTAGGCAGAGGTGTACCTAATAGTACCTACACCCACATTTCGCCGGTTATGTTTAAGTCCCGTGTAATAGGGAGCGAGCCTATTGCCATCAACCGGGCACAAATCCAAACTCCGTGGCTGCTACTGAGAAATTCCTGATGGAAAAACCCAATAACACTTTGCCCGACCCGGAAATCGAACCCAGGACCTCACCTCGCTAGCGACCACTAGACCAACGAGGCAGTCGGGGGTCAGTCGAGGCGGTTCTTTAGGTTTGCGGATAAAATTCAACATAGAGAGTGTGTGTTATTTATTATACCGCCCGTGTAATAAAGTGTAGCAACGGAAGGGACCTTATCTCTGAGTACATAAGCGTGATACTCGCACTTAATTAAAGCAGCGATATCCACGAGATAGCTTTATTTGTGTCAACAAAAAATGCGTGTCGAAGTTAATTAGTTTTGGGAATGAAAGAGGAACATTCTTTCATTTGTTTTTTTTTTGTATTGTAGGTACTGTAGTGGTTTTTATGTTTTACGGTTACTTATGTAGTTACTGGCAGTTATATTATGAAGGAATAAACACTTTTAAATTTGGAATAGTTAAAAAAGAAATGGAGGCGCAACATCGAGAAAAGTGGAAGGAATGGAAGGAGGCCTTTGTCTAAGAGTTGGACAATTCAAGCAGACAAAAAAAAAAAGAAATTCAACATAACATCACGCCTGTAGGGGACAAAGGGCTAACCCTTTGGGGACTTAGGCAGAGGTGTTCCTAATAGTACACCCACATTTCGCCAGTTATGTTTAAGTCCCATGTAATAGGGGGCGGACCTATTGCCAGCAACCGGGCAAAAATTTAGTCTCCGAGGTTGCTATCGAGAAATTCCTGATGGAAAAACCCAATAAAATTTGACCGACCCGGGATTCGAACCGGGGGACCTCATGCTCAGCAGTCGCGATTGTGACCTCTACACCAGCGAGGCAAAAGAATTCAACTAGCATAATTGTCTGACAAACGACGGCTGAACTAAAAAAAAAAACAGTTTTTTTATAGGAATAGATTATTAGGCGATTCTAATAGCTACAAGTCTACATCACCTTTCATCGTTCATCCCCATGTAGCCCCTACAATATATACTGCACGTCTAGTAACAAAAACCAGAATAAGCTGGGCTCCTATTCCATTGATACTCCTTACTTCGCCGGGTTCAGTGTCAAGCGTTACAACAGACGTTCGGTTTACTGTATCTAAGTGGTCATTTACGGAGACGCGGCGCGTCGGGCGGCGCGTTGTGCGGCGCGGCCCGCTTTCAATTCAAACATATGGCGATGTAAGAGAGCTTTTACGGAGAAGCGTTTTTACGCGCGTTCGCTTGAAGTTGCCGCGTTGCCCGCCGCGGCGAAAGCGGCGGCGAACGCGGCGGTGCACGCGCAAACGCGCAAATACGAACATAAATGCCAGATGACACTGCCGCATCGCCCGCCGCGTCGCCCGCCGCGTCGCCCGCGGCGTTCGCCGCGGCGGTGCACGCCCCGCGTCTCCGTAAACAACATCGTACATTGCCATATGTTTGTGTTTGGGCGTATGATAACGCGGGCCGCTGCACGCGCCGCCTCTCCATAAACGGAAAAAACGCGCAACGCGCCGCGCGACGCCCCGCGCAACGCACCGCCCGACGCGCCGCGTCTCCGTAAATGAGCACAAGTGTAATTGGCTTGCTTAGCGAGTCCTCTGTCGTGTCGGCACGATTTGTAGAAGTTTTCTTTGGTATAAAGATTATTGAGGCAGCAAAGTTGGTGCTCTGAGGTCGAGATCTTCAAACTTTTGCTTAGAAATGTTCCCATCTTCTCAGTTTATTTGGGGTCAGCTTGTCTTTTCTTCCATACTTAAACTGCTTCACATCCGTAACCTCACTAATTCTGGTACAGTTGAAAACCAGCGTCGGGTACTAGTTGTCCGGTATTTTGCTGAACTGTTTGGCGCAGCCGTGAGGCACACAGCGTCACATTATTTTATTTTTTGTTTAGATTTAAGTTTTTTTTTCTTTTTTTTATACTGTGTGCACTTGTGGCATGCGCCAAATAAATGTATTTTCTTTCTTCTTTCTTTCTTTCTTCACTATTACTCCTCATTTCATCAGTTACCCCCTTTCTTGCCATATCATCATTCACACAGTCCATTGATCCCTTCAACCACCCAAAAATACTTAAGGGTCAAATCACACCGAAGTGGCAGCGGTCGGCAAAGCAGAGGCGCCAATTTCACTGACAAACCATCTTATGCTTTATCTCCTTTAGGAAATGCATAGTATCGTTTGAAAGACTTGGGAGAGACGCGCGGCCGCTCGCGGCGCCGCGAGACGTCACGCGGCCCGTCAAAGCTGCTGGCCGCTGCCGACCGCTGTCACTTCGGTGTGAATTGACCCTAACAGGTTATGTACACAGACATGTTATTTGATGTTTCTGACCGTCATTAAGTGGCCATTCATTACAAATGCCGTTTAACCACCACTTACCAACATCGCTTTGGCGGTAGCACAGTTATTAGCTATTGATTGCCGTGTGCTATTTAGCTGTGAATAGGGAAGTTCCACATTATTGCCATGACTGTGTTATTTATATTACATACTACCACTTCACCCGGGACTACGTCCGAAAAAGATATGATAGCTCGGCTAATTTGCATGATATAAATATAATTTATAGCCTATAGCAACCACGAATAATGTAGCTTTCTGCCAGTGAAAGAATTTTTAGAATTGGATCATTAGTTCCGAAGATTACCTCCTACATACAAACCCACAAACAAATTTTACCTCTTTATAATATTAAGTAATATGGACGGATAACCACGAGCCTGACGGGAATTCCCATTTGACAAAAATGACGAACTTTTTTTACACTAATTAGGCCTCATGTGAAGCTATGATGCAGCCTAGTGTGGAGCTCTTCCATTTCCAAACAAACTTTCATCCCCAGTTGAAACCCTTTTACCCATGAATTTTCAGAAATCATTTTTTAAGATTCACCTTCGCCATTTATAAGGAAGTTTTGCACAAGCTTCTGGACCCAGCGGTACAGGCTAACGGTTGTCGATCAGTGAATATAACACCGGATGACCTCATCCGGTGGCAGCAGTACCACCCACTCCCTGGCCAAAGGAAGGTTTCCCTGTCCATACTCTCTTTAGATTTCAATGTCTCAGTCTGGGATCACCAATTTGTATCTTAAACCTGCATTATTATGACAATTTCTTCATCGATTGTAAATCGTAGCCCGTTGATCAAACAAAAGTTGGAAGCAGGTAGGGCCCATTACATTTTCGTAATTTTATATTCAAATGGGTCCCTCCTGCTTCCAACTTTTGTTTAATTTAAAATGTGCTTGTTTTATTCTTTTCAGTTTTTTAATTCATGAAATTGTTTTTGAATGGGGTTATATGAACTTAGAGGGTTTTTTTGATTAATTTAATGATTATAATTCTGTAATTATATACGAGTTACTTGCGCGACTCATTTTTCATCAACATACAACCTGACATTGACCTGCAAATTGAAAAACTTAAGAAAATTTTAATTTCGCGAGCTACCCTGGCGCTTCCACCTTGAAGTTTCTTTAAAACTACGTAGTACTTACCTATGATGACAGTTTGTGCCTGTATTCGTGATACTCGTATAGTAACTCGAATCCTAATAATTATAACGGTTGCGTGAGACACAAACAGGTGCTAAGACACTATGAGCTTAATTATTAAAACCTTCCCCACCTTACACCAGACTATGGCTACATTAGACCACAAGTAGATATTTAATATTCTCTTGCAATTTGTATACGTATAGTTACTTGGCTTTGTAAACAGGTAACCTGGTTTCTGTGTACAAGTGCATTATTCAAATAATTTTGAGCCAAAGTATTCAGCAACTTCCTTTTGAAGAACTGTGAATGGAGTCTGTGTGAAACCTTTACACTATTTATAATTTACGCAAAGAAGAGAGAAAAGGCTTTCTTTACTTTGAAGCCCATGAAGTAGCCACTTGCCACTTGAAACGTGGGTACAGGTATGTATGGTGGCAATCGGTGTAGTGGCAAAGACACGGTCTTGTATGTTTTTTTTAGGAATATGTGTTTGATAGTTATACAAGGTGTAAACGGACCCTTCATGAAGCCGTCAACCAAGCATTCTTTACATCAAACTATGGAACTCTACGCAAAAATTTATTGCAGGGAAAAGATTTTTTTTGGGGTCAAAAATCACAGTTTCCAGTAGGACTTTAAGTAACGCATTCATCATATTGCGGTGATCTATGCATTAAATAGTATGCGGCGCTGTCTATCTCTTGGCACCCACTGTGTGTATACTTAGATGTGTAACGCTCGGGCTAATTCGAAGTGGCGCGAAAAGAATTCGTAGGAGGAATTGGGGGAGGACTTTGCCCAGCAGTGGGACAGTATAGACTAGATAAACAGACATTGATGTCGCGTCAATCAACTCTTGCAGTGTTAACCCTATTCAGACACCTTTGTAAGGGCTGCAAATGACTGTCACAAATGAACGTCGGCACTGAGTTAATGAGCGGCTATCAGGTCGTTTGTATGTTCGGACTACAAATCGATTGATTGCTGCTAATACAAAGCTATTTTTACGTATCTTTTCCGGGTTAGGCAGAGGTTTACCTAGGAATAGTATAGAATAGTAAACATAAAAAAGCTAACAGAGCCAGTAATTCCTGGTTTCTGAATAAGAATAAGTGGTATGGTTTGTAAGAATACACCCCCATTTTGCTAGGGGGGAAACTTAACATCACTGATTTTGATTCTAATCAATAAAATCACAACACAAAAAAACAAGACCAAAATTACAACAACAACGCAATCAGCGAATAATAATAACAGTTACCCAACTTGGGAACCGAACCCAGTAGATACCCAACATTTGCCGTCACACTTTCGACCACAGGACCAACGATAGCGGATTTAGGTCAAGTTGCTGTAATTAAAATTGATAGCCTGAAGCAAGAGTGTTGAAGTAGCTTCGGCTTTAATTTTAATAATATTTCGCTTAAAATAAGACCCTCCGTCCTCAAAAATAAGTCTTGTTTTATTTTCAGTACCCATTCATAAAGAACTCAAAAAAGGTCTGAAATCGTAGTGACTATAAAAAAATACAACTCTACCTAAAATTTTTGAGAAAGTAAGAGCGTGATGATAAGTTATATTTAAAACAGTAGCATCGTCTGCCTAGCCTTTTCCCAACTATATTGGGGTCGGCTTCCAGTCTAACCGGATGCAGCTGAATACCAGTATTATACATGGAGCGACTGCCTATCTGACCTCCACAACCCAGTTATTACTGTGTAATACGATACCCCTTGGTAAGACTGGTTGTCAGACTTTTTGGGCCACTGACTACTTAACGACTGTCAAAGATCTACAAATGACACCCGGGACCAACGGCTTAACGTGCATTTCGAGGCACGGAGGAAACTGGGTATGTAATGGGTGGTCACTCACCCACAGACCAAACTAGGCAAGCACGGCTTAACGTAAAGACCGACTCGAGCGGCTGTTATTATTAAGCCACGAGCTCCTCTATATAAAACAGTAGCGTCCTTTATAAATCATGTTTCACCCAAAGTCAGAAACAGTGATTTAGATCAGGCACATAACATTTAACTTGGTCGACGAATTAATTTGAACCTGCGTTCGAACAGTAATTTTAACTTCAACACCGCCGACCGCTGTGTCAAACTAATTGTCTAATTCAATGCTGCCGATGAATTCAATTAGCCCAAAACCAATTAATCGGTTTCTACTGTTAATTTTGATTTTAGTTCGACTTTGACACCCGTCCGGACAATGGGGGTCGCACATTAAATTGATGACCATTTCAGCCATTTAGGCAATTAATTTTCAGGGTTCTATGTAGCTATTATACCTTTCATCCATTGTGGGGTACGGCAGGCCGCACATCAAGGGTAACGAAACCAGTATAAGCTGGCCTCATATTGCAACTACGCACGATGCTATACCAGCTCAAGGTTTTCACTGACGACTTTGGTATATGATATTGAATAAAATGGGTTTTAGAGTTACCTTCCGGCTTTGTAAAATTAAGTTTTATCCCTTAGGAATCTTAAAAGGTTGCTATGCTCAATAATTGGTGTTAATACTATTGGTTGGCACATTCGCAGAGTATTTAATGTATGTATGTATTTCTTAGTGGTTTTCCTCCATGAGAAAATATCATTCTGGAAAAAAGAGGAGCTCGTGGCTAAATAATAACAGCCGCTCGGGTCGATCTCTAGGTTAAGCCGTGCTTGCTTAGGTTGGTCTGAGGATGGGTGACCACCGATTACATACCGAGATTCCTCCGTGCCTTGGAAAGCACGTTAGGCCGTTGGTCCCGGGTGTCATTTGTAGATCTTTAACAGTCGTTAGATAGTCAGTGGCCCAAAAAGTCTGACAACCAGTCTTACCAAGGGGTATCGTATTACCCAGTACTAACTGGGTTGAGGAGGTCAGATAGACAGTCGCTCCATGTAAAATTCTGATATTCAGCTGCATCCAGTTAGACCGGAAGCCGTCCCCATTGTAGTTGGAAAAATGCTAGGCAGACGATGATGGTTTTATGTGAAAATCAGGGGATCAGGCCTGATCTGTCTCCGTCCGTGTCGAACTGCCGCCCCATCGGATTATGAGAGTAAGTGGATGGTTACTGCACCTGGATTTGCACTCACGTGTACACCGTACATTGCTAATCTTCGTTAAGATCAGCCGCCGTGACCGAAATCCGGGTAAAGGGATAATATATTATTTTAACCTTATATTATACTTATTAAAGGAGGAGCTCTTTTTTTTTGGATGGGAAGTCATCAAATGACCCCTCTCGCTCTAGGCGGAGCGGAAGGGAGTGTTAGACTTGTACTGACTAAACCCATCCGTCTTCCTTCTTTGCGCTTTGTGTTCCAGGGCTGCGGTATCTCTTTCGAACAGTTCCGCAAGGAGGAACTCAAATCATAACAGCCGCTTGGGTCTATCTTCAGATTAAGGTACACTTGCCGAGTTTCTTCCGTGCCTCGGAAAGCACGTTAAGCCGTTGGTGCCGGCTGTCATTAGTAGATCTTTGACAGTCGTTATAGGTAGTCAGTGGCCCGAAATTTACAACCAGTCGCACCATGGAATATCGTATTACCCAGTACTAACTGGGTTGTGGAGGTCAGATAGGCAGTCGCTCCATGTAAAATACTCAGCAGATATTCAGCTGCATGTGGTTAGACTGGAAGCCAAACCTAACATAGTTGGGAAAATTCTAGACGGATGATGATATTCTTCTTATTAAATGGTAAAGCGGTTTCAGAAACCTTTAGTTGGTATTCCGACAGTCTATGACCAAGTCGAAGCAATAAACAGGATGTACTGATTTATTACATTGAAGGTAAAGCTTCCTATCAGTGGTCTAATCTAAAGATGTCTACTTCACTTATTGCTTGTATATCACGCGGCCTTTCATGCGGCAAATTCAGCCGCTATATTTTAGGGTTGACGACTAAAGTAAATACTTACGCATCACTTAACGTCACGCTTGTTATTCCCAAAAGGTATGTCGTGTAACTAGTATTAGGGCATATTGTTGTTAAAACTGCTGAAGGTTTCAGGTGCACTCAGGTATATTAATAGTAATGACCCTGCTTCGCATGGTTTTTAAGACTTGATCTTTCTTAACTTATACTGTCACTTACGGGATATCTTCCGTGATTGTTCATTATTTTGAGCTCCCGATATTTCGACGCTGTTGCAAGCGCCATGATCGCGGGTTGACATACGGAAGATACCCCTAAGTGACAGTATGAGTTTAGTTGGAAACAGTGAAAGCTTAAAACAGTGTTTGATCCTTCTTCATAATCGTGTGGTTAGTACATAACCTGGTGTCAGTGTTTTTATGCCGCCCGACCTCTGACTTGGCTTTACATGCCGTCGAGAAATAGCTCTGAGGCATGCTGGTTTCCTCACTATGTTTTCCTTCGCCGAAGCAAGTGATAATTATACACATGTGGAGACAGAGGTCCGTGTCTTGGGTACGAAATCGAGACCTATGACTTGTCAGCCTGACGGTCACACCACTAGACTATCACTTGATAAAAAAAAACATCTTTATCTAAATCTATACTCATATTCTAATTTAATATACTTATATGTATGTTCAGCGATATCTTCCCTAACCGTAAACTAATTTCGATGACTCCAAAAAAGAAAAAAAAAATTGCAACATTAGTTTAGCTTCGGAAGTCGGTGGCAAAAGAAGTGAATCAAACTTACAAAACCGACTGACTTTCAAAGCTCATTTTGCAAATTTTGGTGTTTTTAGGGTTAAGAGTCTCAGTCGGCAAAAACGGAACCCTTATAGGATCACTTTGTTGTCTGTCTGTCAAGATCCTAGATTTCTAAGGAACGCGTGGAGGTATCAAGCGGAAATTAATGTCAAATTCTCTAGTCTGCTTAGCTTAGCTTAGTTGTTTTGGAGCAGTGAAAAACCAAACTTATAATCAACGCGATCAAAATTATATGAGCGTTTATGTCGCATATTTTGCGATTTCACAAGGGAATCAAAACCTACAGGGTACTTCCTGTTGACCGAGAATCATGAAATTTGGCAAGAAACAATGTCTTACAGTACATGTAAAGGAAAAAGTCTGAAAACCGTAAATATGTACTGTAATATCAAAATACCTACAAGTTTATAGGGAACCCACGGTGCACGAGTCCAACTCGCACATGGCCGGTTTTTTTAAGTCAGTTGTATTCTTTTGCAAGAAAAAGTAATCTAACAACAAGGCAGTAGCGAAGGGTTAATTTTTTTAATAGGTAAGCCGGAGTACATATCTTTAATGTGATTTAATTATTTGTCATTGTGCCCGTTTTCAAAGGGAAACCGGTAGGAATCGAGTTTTATGGAACCTTCGCCACTGCAACAAGTCTTAGCCAGATACCTACTACTATGCGAATTCTCTCGCACATCCATGATCCTATTGTCAACAAACACAAATATTTAGGTTCCCATTGAAAGCCGTCGATGAAAGCCATTAGGACGAATAACAACTCTATTGTTCTACGTTAGACTAGGCAACAGTAAACTAGATATCAGCCAGCTAGCTTCTGGGAACTTGGACATAAATTAGATTGTTGGGATAACATAACATCACGCCTGTAATCCCTGAAGGGTTAGGCAGAGGTGTACCTAGTAGTACACCCACATTTCGCCAGTTATGTTTAAGTCCCATGTGATAGGAAGCGAGCCTATTGCCATCAACCGGGCACAAATCCAGACTACGTGGCTCGACTCATTGTTGGGATTTGATCTAAATAAACTCCTTTGCATTCGGGCGGTTCTGATTTCTCATCATTATTGGTAATCATTTAGTTCTAAAGAGGTTTTAATAGCCAAACTATGTTACTGGCACTTAATAAAGAGTCTAGGTATGAAAAAAAGTTTATTCCAAATTTAAAACTTTTGTTTTTTTAAATAATAATCCCTTTTTCAGTTTGTTACTTACTTTTCGCGGGTTTGCGGTTAAGAGGTTATCAGGCAGCTAAAACTAACTTCTCGTTATTTTTAGTAGAATAGTTTATGTTTGTCGCATATTGTGACTTATTGTGCCTGCCTTATTGTGACTTAAAACAGATATCTTTGTGTCTATTGTTATGGCAGAAATACCAATAAGAGTTAGTAAAATTATAGCGCTGCTGGAAGAAGGCCGCGGGCAAAATCAGACCATTCGTTCCAAATATTACCCCCTATATCCAAAGGAGATTGAGGTTTGCTATCATACTGTCACCAAGTTTATTCCGGTCGTCAAGTTTGTGTTGAACCTGTGACCTCCAGATGTTAGACAATGTAATAACTTTTGGCATTTTATTGTCACGAACTTGCGTGTCACATAGGATGTACATATATACTGTCAACCGAAAGTAGTTGGACCTTGAGCTGACCCAGCGTAGTACGGAGTTTTAACATAATAAGAGGCCAGCTTATACTAGTTTTATTACTACCAAAGTGAGGCCTAGTGTACGAAAAACAATGGTAAATCAATACGAGTTATGTTAATATCGTTCGAAGGAAACAAAAGAATTCTTGTGAAAACAATGAATGGGTATTCCAGCTCGTTGTATCCAAGATTTGAGGAAGTATGCTTAGATACTACGATACGAGAGAATGGATAGCGATCGTTTGTTATGAAAACAATTCTAGATTTCCCGTTTTGTTTGTGAAAAGATACTTAGGTATCTATCTTACAATAACGTTGTTTTTAAGGCTTTTTCCAACGTCAGATATCTGATCTGTGGATTAAAATTGACGTTTGCAAGTTCACGTTTGGGAAAACTGTCGAAAATTCTAAATTTTTCCTGAGTTATACAGGGTTACTGGTAACTCGACGTATTCCTTGACGTCATAGTAGGGTTTAAATGGATCAAATTAAGCCACTAAACGTTCTACCGAAGTTCAGTAGTTTTTGAGTTAGTTAGAAAACAATACAGTCGCGCCATAAATCATTTTTAAATTGGCTCCAAATGATTTAATCAGGGATTTTTCATAAAAAAAACAAAAAATCAAACTAACTCAAAAACCACCACAGAACTTCGGTAGAACTCCTATGACGTCCTTCAATGAATACTTCGAGTTACCAGTAACCCGGTAAATGTCGGCCCTAACTAATGTAATGATATTCCGTGGGGCCACGTGAGGACTCCGGTGTGATTATGTCTTTAATGATATTTATACACTTACAGATACAATAATAGATTTCGTCCTTAATGATAGATAAATTGACACAGCAGTAAGACCACTTAATCATAAAAAACCTACTACTAAAAAGACTACCTACTTAAAAAAGTAAGTCTTCACCTATACATTTTCAGAAACATTAAAATTATCACTCAAACCACGATAACCTCAGCGTTGACATTATCATAAAGCAAACTTTCACCATAAAAACTTTTCCAGCTCCTGTCAAGGAGTTTTCGACCTTCGTGTCTGAATAAAGCTGTTTAACCATGCCGACACCAACTTAAACGGGGTTGACATGGGTTACACAACTTACCTTCCAACTTCGAATAGTCCTGACTGCGGGGCAAAGAACAATCCAGATTTTACGGCACTAGTGTTTAAACATCACTCATTTGTTTTTAAAACATCATCACGCGAAAACTTCAACAATTTATTAGTGTTTTGTTTTTTAACATGTCATAAAGTTACGTAGACTTTTTCGTCGGTGTTCGTAAGGGTGTGTAATGTCGCGTCGTGGATGCGGCCTCCTTCGACGGCGGTCGCCACGCCACTGAAACCCTGAAACGCTTCTTGCCGTAATGTCTGTAAACGGCTTTGCGGTTATTAGTGTTAGGGTTGAAGCTTAGCGTATGAAAGTAGTGCAATCATATGTAATAAGCGGGTGTGGGGGTTAAGTATTGGTCTATTTTAGTAGTACGTAGTTGGTTTTTCCTTGCGCAGTTAAAGGTTTAGGTGTTTAAAGTTCTTAAACAAGTAATTACAAAGTAATTAAGAACTGGCACGGCAGGTTTAGTTGACTCTCCGAAATAAACTGTTGCTTAGCTAGTTTTAGTGCCGTTCATCATTTTGAGTACTTACCTAGCTAGAAGTGTAGTCGGTCTCAATTATTAGAAAGATTCTAGAGACCTTTTTATATCATCCGTTCATCCACCTACTACCTAAATATGTCTGTAATATTTTATTTTCAGAAAGAGCAGAGCCCAAATTCCACAAAGCCCACAAGTTAACAGAATCAGCACGAACTTTTAATTTCCAACAATTAATTTGCCCGGAATGATAACTGGAAATGAAAAGCAAACTATAAACCCAGACCAAAACGTTAAAAATAAAAGTAAAAAGTTAACTGAAAAATTAATTTAGCGACTGTATTCAATTAAAATGGTAATTAAGTGGGGGGATGATATCTACCGGGTTTTAGCTCAAATGAAAATGCGTCGGGGTCGGAGAGACCCCGCATCATGTATAATTCCATTTATTTTTTCAGGGAATTTCATTCTGGAAATGGAGGAAAGCTTGTACGTTGTTTACCTTTCTATATAAGCTTAGTTGAACGAGTAAAGTTGGCAACTTGACGCCCCGGAGCGTCGAAGTAAGTCGAGTATACCTTATACGCCATTGTTGTATTGTAAGTTGAACTTCTGGGGTAGTTTAAGACCGTCTTCGGGTTATAGGCGGCTGTTTAACTTGGTTTAAGGCCAATAATAGAGTAGTACATAAATATGAAATTTATAATAGGGTGCCCATTTCAAAATTTACATATTGAAGTGAGTACTTAACAGTTTTCATGTTCAAAAGCTTTTAGATGAAATCCAAACAGAGTAAGAAAAAAAAAGCTGGAAGCTGTTTAAAGTTGTTTTGCTGCTTAGAGTTGTATAACATTTTTTGTGTACAATTTAGTATAATGTACTAAGTTGCCGCGCTTGCCTTGGTTGGTCCGTGGATGGATGACCACCCATTACATATCGAGGTTGTCCCGTTGGTCCCGGCTGACATTTGTGGATCTTTGACAGTCGTTACAGGTAGTCAGTGGCCCGAAAGACTGACAACCAGTATTACCCAATCTATTCAGCTGCATCTAGTTAAATTGGTAGCCGACCCCAACATAGTTGGGTAAAGGCTAAGCAGATGATGATAACGACAAAATGAATAGAACGGAAAATGTTGTTTTTGATAATCCTACCAGTCGCAGGGTACACAAAAAAAAATCGCGCATAAACAAACGAAGCCACAGACAACATAGATCACGACAATCATACTTCTGCTCCAACAGCCGTGAGATATTTCTAGAAAGCTCTCTTCGCCCGTAATTCCTGATAGGTTCCTCGACTTAACCCACAAGGGACATGCCCAAGTTATACAATTTCTTCCAGAAGCTTCCTACATCCATGTCAGTAAGCTTTGCTTGCTTAGTTGCTTTATAAAATACGAAAAGCTCGATACAAAATTGAATCTTCCGTTGATAATAGCAATTTCTTATTTCTGCTCCTGTTTGATACACTTAACCTACTGCATAACATAACATCACGCTTGTAACCCCCAAAGGGTTAGGCAGAGGTGTACCTGATAGTGCACCCACATTTTGCCAGTTATTTTAAGTCCTATGTAACCTTTATAGCTGGTATATCAACAAAAACAAGTTTTGAATGAGTCAAAATGTTCTAAAGTGTCAAATTTGCGAGATATGAGCCTCAAATAAAACTTGTTTGTATTGATACGAACTATCGATTAATATAGGTGTTATGGGATGCCGCAACTTTGAAAACAAAAAATGGCGGAAGTTAGATCGGCCAGGCTTCATACAAAAATCTTCTAAGCCCTTTAACTTCTAAGATTTTTTCACATAGTAACAGGTAAAACTAATAAAAGCGTGTTATAAAATCAGCTGTCCCATACAGAATTTCAATACCTATTCATTTTTCGTGATTAATATGTTTTAAAGTTTTTCTATTGGTTGGTCAGTACTACACCCTTGAATATGGCCCCACATTACTAATACACGCGGTAAAAGGCAACGCTATTATCTAAAACATTTGGATTCTTCCAAAAAACGGTTTCGTTTTATTAAGGAAACATTGCTTTTTAGTGTAGGTATTTAAGACTGCAACAGAAATCAATGTAGAAGGAAATTGAATTGTTTCGAAGCCAGGCTTCTGATCTTTCTATCTGCATAAATTAGAAGTTGGAAACGTTTCTGCTGGGGTGCATACTAATTTATCTGAGAATCAATGATTTGTGTGCAGGAAAAAGATTTTAAGATCTCTAATATCCATTATTATGGATTCAAATTTGATCTTACTATACTATCTTTTGTGAGGATGTATGGATTTTTGTTCCTCTTTCACTCAAAAACGGTTGAACGGATTTGGGTGAAATTAGGCACACAGATAATTTATAACCTGGATTAATACATAGGATATTTTTATTCCGGCAGTACGATCCCGTGGCATAATTACTGAACTCGACGCGGGCGAAGCCGCGGGCATAAGCTAGTAGGAAATAAAGTGGAATGTAGATAATCGAATTTCCCTCTCCTTCCGGTCTTATTGCGTACCTAGATCATCCAGGCACATCTTCACAAGATTCAAAATTATAATTGCTTTACTAACCAACAGAATTTACTTTTGTTTTTTTTTTACTGTCCTATTGTCGTCGTTGTATATATGCAGGTATTTACTTTTAGTCTAAATTTTTATTACTATTTTAGTTCTGTTTGTTGTTAGTTTATTTATTTAATAATTTTTAATTAATTAATACATAGTTAGTCCTATTATTATACAGGCCACCTACAGAGAAAAACTCGACCATTTCAACGTTATAACATGACAGCACGCGGTTTTCCCGCCACAGTT
The DNA here is from genome assembly GCA_905220335.1 of Noctua pronuba. Taxonomy (NCBI): domain Eukaryota; kingdom Metazoa; phylum Arthropoda; class Insecta; order Lepidoptera; family Noctuidae; genus Noctua; species Noctua pronuba. The sequence goes on from LR999914.1 coordinate 8,157,459, forward strand.
TTTTGTAGCACTCATATAAATCAAAGTCAACGTCTGGTTGAAATATGTAAAAAATTATAGAGCTTCTACAGATATATTATTGTATGTATAAATCTTTCAATGCCCTGTCATACGGCAAACTAGACGAAGATTAGGATAAAGTTTGACAATAACTTTTTATGAAACATTCTGTCATGTCATGTGAATGTGCTTTTAGATTGTGATACTTAGGTTATTTAAGCGTGCAACTAGCGGGGAAATTGCCATTTATTTTGACAATTTGGTAGTTATAAGTTGCTGAACTGACATGGTCACTAACACTGAAAACGAGATGTTGGATTTTTGTTTTGTCTGCTCATAAACACCCACCCGCAATAACTTCAGTTTATCCGTGATCATGGTTCTTGCAATAGCACCGAAATATCCGGAACTCGAAACAAATCGTAAACATGGTAAATATCCCGTTTTTAGAGATAATGATAATTTAGTAGTTGACAACATTAATGGAGAAGTTTCCATATTTTTTTGGATCAAGTTTTATAATTTAAATAAAAAGAAACAAAAATGTGAAGAAATCATCGAATAATCCCCGAAAGGTTAGGAAGCGGTGCACCTCACCTCCCCCCACCTCGGTGTACATCCACATTTCGCCAGTTATGTTCAAATTCCATGTAATAAGGGGAGAGCCTATTGCCATTAACCGGGCATAAATCGAGACTCCGTCGCTGAAATTTCTCACGGAAAAACTCAATGACACATTACCTGACCTGGGAATCGAACCCAGGTCCTCATGCTCAGCACTCGCGCTCACGACCACTAGACCAACGAGGCAGGTGTCGTTCTGCATCATCATCATCATCTTCCTGCCCTTGTCCCATGTTACTTGGGGTCAGCGCAACACGACTTTCCTTCCATTCTCCTCTTTTCTTCTGCATTATTAAATACTAGATTTTGCCCGCGGCTTCGCTCGCGTTAATTTGGAATTTGACAATCAATTCGGGTTGTATTCTGCTTGAAATAAATTCAATCATGATTCGAAAGACACGTGGCGCCATCTATTATCATAAGAACGTTATTGTTGTTTTCCTCGGAAACAGTACTTTTTTTCAGGATGCTTTCATCGTACCCTAAGTTTGTTCCTGTAAACGTATATTCAAAATTTTAGGATGATCGGTTCAGTGGTTTAGGCGTGAAAAGGTAACAAACTAACAAATAAACTTACTTTCGCATTTATAATATTAAAGTAAGGAAGTAAGGATTCTTCATCAAATGTTGCAACTCCAGTAGGGGAACCACGGTATACCACAGGCCCTGCAGTCTCGACATTAGATAACGACAAAAATCGATCGTTAAGTGTAATCGATGTCAAATTTCTTTAATACATTTTCAACCTTATGCTTTCGAAATAAAGTCGAAAATCTATTAAATGAATTTGACAACGATACGACTTAACGACCGATTTTTGTCGTTATCTAATGTCGAGACTGCAGGGCCTGGAATAGCTTACACAATTATCACCTAGTCCCCGTGCACCCTAGAAATTAAAGAACAACAGTATATAGCTTATCGTCTTGAACATATTGTTAGACAGGGGAAATTGGTTTACATGTTGGAGCTGCATATAATGCTACCAATCTCCGGAGGGCGTACTATTATTATGTTACGTAGTGTGACGTCAATGTGAGGAATAGTGTTAGGGGATTAACGTTACTGATTCATGTTGCTAGGCGGTCGGTATAAGCACTAATTGGGTTGCTAAAATGCACTCTCTATCGGGCAAAATGAGCGGACCTTTACGCCATTCTAACACCCGTATAGAATCTATAAATAAGTCAAAGTGATTACTTGAGTAAAAGTTATACATTTTTATTCTGTAGTTTAGTCACTGTTTGAAGTTAAAACTGTCAAAAGTTAAAAATTGTTCAAATTCTTGTCTATTTAATAGAAATGGTTGCAATAAGTAATTATTGAAATTTTGCAAATACGTTGCCAGGTGTAAAGAAACGGACATAGAGTACCTTTCATCCCGGAAAAATCTACTGTTGCCGAGAAAAACAACATTCTTATCATAATAGATGGCGCCACGTTTCTCATGAATCATATTATTACAACAAGCAGAGTATAACCCGAATTGACTGTCAAATTCTGAATTAGCTCGAGCGAAGCCACGTGCAAAACCTAGTATGAAATATTTTCTATTGTACAACAAATATCAAAAACGGCAGACTATTGATAAAACTATTCGAAGATGTTACGTCCAATTTTGTCGAGCATGAAACAATGCATGTGAAAATAGTTCTAAATCGGAAAAGTTTTGATAGCACACGTTGGGAATGTGGTTGTTCGGATGCAGCTCTATAAATATCTGTCGAATTTCTGTAGGTTTAACTTATTGGTCTTGAGAAAGATTTGGACCTTTGTTTTAGAAACTTTGATGTTAAGATTGGAAATTGCTGCAGTGAAATGTAAACTCTTAGAAAAATTCTAAAGCAATTTTGTAGTAAAATAACGGTTTCTAAACAAGACCTATTTCGTAATAGTCATCATCATCATCTTCACGCCCGTTTCCCATGTTACTTGGTGTCGACTGTCGGCGCAACACGTTTTCTTCTTCCATTCTCCCCTGTCAGACGTCAAGACATCATTTACTCCTTTCTCTTTGATACCGTTCCTCACATAATTCATTTATCTTTTCTTTGGCCTTTCTCTCCCCCTCCATCCATTAACATTCATGTCCATCACTTTTTTAGTCACATGCGTTTCATCCCTCCTCATTACATGACCATACCATCCATATTTCATAACAGTATGGCTTCCAAAATACTATGTTCATGAAAAAGTAAACCGTAAATCAATGCAGTAGGAGAAAATAGCTTTTCAATTTTTTTTAATGTATACATTATAATTGCTCGTGACTGTACGTATGCTTAAATGATTAAGTCAGGCGCATCCTGGACAGTCAGACCCTCTGCAATCTTATTGACTGACTTATAGTTTTCAACATGGCATGGCATTCTCATACAGTTTGTGCGCAATCATGAGAGGAAGCCAGCCAAGAACTTCTCTTCAACCAAGAATTAATGTCTTTTAAAGAAAAAAAAACGTAACGTCACGAAATACATAGCAAATACCCAGCTAAATAGGACGTTGCCAGTGTTTTACACCAAGGCACTTATTTTTTAACAGAAACCACAGAACGCTGCCTGCTACGATCCTTACATACTCCTTTTGCCTCGTCCACGTTCACTCATCAGGTTATACGTTGCGAGTACTTCGCACACGACCTTTCTGAAGAACCTTACCTTCCTGAGTAGGTTCTTCTACGGCGTCCCCTCCCGGTCGTTGCGTTGCATTAAATTATTACCTTCCTGACACAGTTTTTAAATCCACAACCTTTAAGGGTAACTAAGGACTTCATGGAACGTAAACTTGATGGGAGTTACTTACAAGATTCGCTTAAAACTTGACACGACGCAACTCCATAATTCAAAGTAACAAAATGGCTTCCATTTTACAAGTGTAATTTAAGAACGACGCAAAATACTTTATTTCTTCAACCATTGTGCTAAACTATAATGCTGAACACTAACGACCACCATTTCTATAAAAATCGCATCATAAGTAATGTAAATAGCTTCATGTTTCTTTCATAGTCGTAGCGGTTTGCTAAAGCCATCCATCTGACGTCCTCGCTGGTCTAGGTGGTCGAAAGCGCGACTGCTAAACATGAGGTCTTGGGTTCAATTCCCAGGTTGGGCAAAGTGTTATTGGGTTTCCTATCAGGAATTTCTCAGTAGCAGCCACGGAGTCTAGATTTGCGACTGGTGGATGGCAATAGGCCCACTCCTTCATGGGATTTAAATGTTACTGGGGAAATGTGGGTGCCTATGAGGAATACCTCTGCTTAAATCTACGAAGGTAATAGGCATGATGTAATGTTATTCATCTGACGCCACAGTCGCACTTCATCTGGTTCAGGTGAGATTGTCTCATACGGCTCATGATTAATTCAGATCGGTGGCGCACTGGGAATACCAGCTTCAAGCGTATGCCTACCAAACAGTTCACTTATTACGGACGAATTTATTTTATTTTGGCGCGTTTTTTCTTTGACACTTTTTCTTTCAGTTTGGGTAGGTAAATGATGAGCGTTTCAATTTGTTTCGTAGGGCTTCAAAAGAGATGCGAGTTTAAAGGATTATTGTGAAAATTATGAGTGAGTAAGTTTGCTGTGATAACAACTTATTGCGACACAAATACACGGTGTAAACAGACCCTTCACGAAGCTGTCAACCAAGCATTCTTTACATGAAACTAAGTAACTCTACGCAAAAATTACTGCTGGGAAACGACTTTTTTTTTTGGGGTCAAAAATCACCTTTTACTCTAAAACTCAATGTAACGCACTCAAAACTTAGTGCTAATGGATGCTTTGAATAGTAAATGGGTCATGGAGATAATTAAAGTAAAGTTACCAAATCGAATATCTCCGTAACTAGAAGGTTCCCAGGTATGGTTCGGAAAAAAATAATGATCGCAATGACGGGGAGAACAAGTGCCTTTTGGCTTCGCTAAGGGTCTTTTTACACCCTTTATGTTTTCCAAGCTTAGTGAAAATGATAAGTGGTGGAATCAGGCGCAACTTTGCGAAAACCAGGATAATAAAATGTGTGCATTTTTTGTGCGGGCGGACGTCCTTCGTCCAAAGCCTGGATCTTGTTTTAGCTAAATTAAAACTAAACATTATATTTTTCCCCTGGATCGTTTGTCTTTATCTTTTACGGGAAGACTGTATCGCTAAAGATACAGTCTTCCCGTAAAAGTCCCCTGCTTTGTCTTAGGGGACTTAACAAGTTAAAATTAACTTTTCAGCGGTCTCATTACAAATAGATGAATCTCTAAAACACTTACAAACAACGAAACTTGCTGTTTCTTTATTAATAAACAAGTAAAGTAGCTTGTTCCGCGTGAAAACTTTGCAGAAGCTAATGAGTTTGTGTAGGACCGTTGCTGCAACGTTTCGTCATAACGTGAACTTTTGCGCGAAACGTTTGTTGGACGATGACGTCACTAGATGTACCTAGTGAACTTGGCTAAGGCATTTGTTCTACTGTCAGCGATTAGCCAGAAGCGAATAGAGCTGGCGACTAAAGACGAGTTGGTGGGCAACGAACAACAATTGGTTAGTTGAGCTAATCTATACTTCTATTGTAAGAGGAAAATTTTGTTTGTAAGTTTGTATGTAGGAGATAATCTCCGGAACGAATGATCCAATTCTAAATATTCTTTCACTGGCAGAAAGCTACATTATTTGTGAGTGCTATAGGCTATAAATTATATTTATATCATGCATTTTAGCTGAGCTATCACAATTTTAGCGGACGAAGTCGCGGGCGAAGTGCTAGTAACCAATAATTTACAACACACACAACTACGAAGTCACAACTTCTCTAAAAAAAACATTTTATGTAAGACCTGAAAACCTGCTTTATTTAAAATTTTCTGTAAAATTCAATTTTTATTTGCTTGAAATCAATAAATAGTCTAGTCATTTGGTAAATTAGTGCCGTCTGAGGTTGCTGTTGGTACAACAACAACAACAAAATGGGAGAACCACGTTTTGACAGTTCAAAAAAAAGTATGTCAATTGATTGTCGATGCAACTACCGTATTGATAAGTTCAAATAGTTTTGTTGCTGGACCTTAAGCGAGCATATGTTTCTCTTCTGCTTCAATAAATATAAATGTTGATGAATGGACAAGCAGAGGAAGGCCAAAGAAAATATGGATCGATTGAGTGAGGAATGATATATAAAAAAGAAAAAAAAACAAAACCTAGAGAGAGTTTTTTTTTGTTTTTGTTTGTCTCTTCTTTTTTTATGAAAAAGTAGTCAAAGATAGCGTGACGGTTGACAGGAGAGGATAGAAAAAAACGTGTTGCGTCGACCAAGTAACATGAGACAAGGGCAGGACGTTGATGATGACGACTCTCTTCTACTACACGGGACCTACAAACTTAAAAGTTTATTGAGTTAGAAAATCGCTTCCTCTTCAACGTGGGACAGTTGCCTATATTGGTTCAAGTTGATAATAGCGAGTGATGGTGCAGTTTTGTCGCACATTGTCGGCGTTGTCTTCATTTTCGGAAGCTTATTTTTTGTAATAATATTAGGCATTATGTTAGGCTTTCAGCTCGCTTAATGTCCTGCTTCTTAGTACTTAGGAAGCCTAAAATGACAAGGTCAAACTATGTAGTCTTCTTCTTGTTATTGGTCGAAAGAAAATATTTTTGGTTTTTTGTTAGAGGAGCCCGTGGCTAAATAATAACAGCCGCTCGGGTCGATCTTCAGGTTAAGCCGCCTTTGCCTAGGTTGGTCCGTGGATGGGTGACCACCCATCACATATCGAGTTTCCCCCGTGCCTCGGAAAGCACGGTAAGCTGTTGGTCCCGAAAGTCTGACAACCAGTCTTATTGGTAAGACTGGTTGGGGATATCGTACTAACTGGGTTGTAGAGGTCAGATACTGGTATTCAGCTGCATCTGGTTAGACTGGAAGCCGACCCTCAAATAGTTGGAAAAAAGGTTAGGCAGATGATGTTTTTTTTTGTTTGTCTGTCCTTTGCCCGTTCTGCTCAGCGAAATTCGCTGACGCAGAAATTAGGCCTTCATGTATACAGGTGCCAGGGTATTTCACACTGATTAAGAACATCAGATACCGCCTTACTTCTTATTCAAGTAGGTAAAACCTTAATTTGATTTACTGGCCAAAAATACCGTCTGGGTTTTAAGGTAGAGACAGGACGCCCGGAGAAAAATAGTAACATTTTTAATTGCAAAAGCGCTTCTTAATTACAGCCAATCATTTAGAAATAACGACCATTGCGGAATTATACCACCTCTAGTTTTCTCTAATCATTTTCCTTATTTGAATAATCCTAACTAATATTATTAATGCGAAAGTAAGTTTGTTTGTTTGTTACCTTTTCACGCCTAAACCACAGAACCGATCATCCTACAATTTGCAATTTGCATATTAATGTTGTCAGGTGTACAGAAACGGACATAGGGTACCTTTCATCCTGAAAAAAAGTACTGTTCCCGAGGAAAACAACAATAATTTTCTTAAGATAATATATGCCGCCACGTGTCTTTTAAATCATGATTGAATTATATTATTACCGAAACTTTAGTAATGTGTTAAGAGTTGAATTATCAAATTCTAAATTAACGCAAGCGAAGCCGCGGGCAAAAGCTATTAAGTCTACAGCCGACCAATAGCCGAAGAAATAGCTAGTTTGCGTGGAATCAATTCATTTGCTGAATTTACACTAAAGTGATTTAGTTACCTGAACTATTTATTGCTATTTCCAGGGTATTTGCTAGTAGAACGCTTTGACCCTCATTTACAGGTAATATTTGAATAATTCCCTTTTGTAGTTATCGCTGGGATTAGAACGCCAACTGAGAATTTCCCCTCAGATAGAATAGGACTTTCGTGATCTTGTCGACTTTTTGACCAAAATAAATCATTGCCTTTCTAGCAGTGATGAAGACAGGCACCTCTGATTTTTGGATTGATGTGCGTATTTTATAATCATGCCAATGCCATGTTAGGAAACCTGCATGCCTAAGGCGCGAATTATATAGAAAAGGCGTAAGGCGCGGCGCAGGCATGATGCCGCTTCAAAACTTTTTCATACAAAATGTACGTAGGCGACGTGTCGTGAATTACACTCAAGCGGCGCGGCGTTCATTTCCTTATAAATTCCACGCCTGCGCTGCACTTTACGCCTTACGCCGTTTCTGTGTAATTCGCGCCTAAGAGATATTTCTCGACGGCATGTAAAGCCAAGTCGGAGGGCGCCCTGCGGACTCTCCGTCCGCATACCGGCCCATTGTGTTGCTCGACGAGGTGGGCAAGCTCTTTGAAAGAGTCATTGCAAACCGCCTCGTCGGGCACCTTGCGGGAATGGAGCCGGATCTTGCGGAACACCAGTTTGGTTTCCGCAAGGGGCGCTCGACGGTGGACGCCATCATGCGCGTGCGAGCCCTCACGACGGGGGACGCGGTGTCCCGGGGTGGGGTCGTCTTGGCGGTGTCTCTCGACATCGCCAACGCCTTCAACTCCATGCCCTGGAGCTGCATTAGGGAGGCACTCCGGTATCACCGGGTGCCCACCTACCTCCCTCGTGTGGTCGGGGACTACCTGTCTGACAGGTACGTCATCTACCCTGGTCCCAACGGAGAATGGAACCGGCGAGAGATGTCGTGCGGTGTTCCGCAGGGGTCGGTTCTAGGGCCGCCCTTGTGGAACATCGGTTACGACTGGGTGCTGCGCGCCGACCTCCCTAGCGGCGTAGCTCCGACACGCTGATACTGGCACAAGGGAGGTCGCACGAGGCGGCGGCCGAACTGATGACACGCGGGGTTGCGATAGTCGTTGAGAGGATCCGGCAATTGGGTCTCGAGGTGGCCTTGCACAAGTCCGAGGCCATGAGCTTTCATGGGCCTCGGAATGCACCACCGTCGGGATCCACGCTGAAGGTAGGAGGGGTTCCCATCGGCGTCGAGTCGACTTTGAAGTACCTAGGACTCGTCCTCGACAGCCGGTGGAACTTCGTTGAGCATTTCCGACGTTTGGCTCCCAAACTGGAACGGGCCGGGGCTGCCTTCAAGCGGCTCTTGCCCAACCTGAGGGGTCCAAACGCCTCCTGCCGTAGGCTCTACGCGGGGGTCGTGCGGTCCATGGCCCTTTACGGGGCCCCGGTGTGGGCGCGTTCAATTAAGCGGCGTGCCGCGCACTACCTGAACGCGCCCCAAAAGGTCGTAGCCGTAAGGCTGATCCGGGGGTACCGCACGATCTCCCGCGAGGCGGCGAGCCTCCTAGCCGGATTGCCGCCATGGGATCTGGAGGCGATAGACCTCGCGCGCCTGCATGAATGGCGCGCGGGGGCACTACGTCGGGGGGAAACTCCGCTGCCGCGGCAAATCACCGCTCAGCGGACAGACCTCCGACGCGATCTCATGGCGACATGGAGACAGCGACTGTCGCAACCCAGTGCAGGGCACGCCACAATAGTGGCGATAAGTCCCCTCTTTGAGGAGTGGCTAGAGAGGCGCCACGGCGCCCTCACCTTCCGCCTGACGCAGGTCCTCACCGGACACGGTTGTTTCGGGAGGTTCCTGCACCGAATCGGGCGGGAGGAAACGCCCGGGTGTTATCATTGTGAGGATCATCCGGAGGACACGGTGGCGCACACCGTGGAGGTCTGCCCCGCTTGGGCGGAGCTCCGCCGTGTCCTCGTAGCGGCGATCGGCGGCGGCGACCTCTCGCTCCCGGCCCTGGTTCAGGCCATGGTCCGGAGCGAGAGGGAATGGGAAGCCGTCACCTCCTTCTGCGAAGCAGTCATGCTAGCGAAGGAGGTGGCGGGACGTGAGAGGGAGAGAATCTCACGTCCCAGCCGCCGCGGGCGACGCACCGGGCGTCGGGGGCCACGTGGTGGCTCCCGGCCACCGTAGGCGCGGGCCTGTGGACGGTGAGTAATGGGTTAGCTCACCGTTCGTCCGTCTTATGACGACAGGCCGTGTCGACGGCGCGTTCGTGTTCCACGCGCGCCTCAAAGAGATGTCAGCAACCAGGAAGGGGCCCGCAAGGGCCAATGCCTGCCGGGGCTGCGGGACTGTTCGAAAGAGATACCGTGGCCCTGGAACACAAAGGGCAATGAAGGAACATGGATGGGTTTTAGTCAGTAAGAGTCTGACACTCCCTCCCACTCCACCCAGAGCGGGAGAAGTCATTTGATGATTTCCAATCCGTAAAAAAAAAAAAAAGCCAAGTCGGAGGCCCATGGGCGGCATAAAAACTTTGACACCAGGTTGGGCACTAACCACACGATAAAGAAGGAGATCTGCCTTTCTTTGAACACTATGAAGTCGGCTTGCAGTCTAACCGGTGCACCTTAATAGGTTTCAGTAATTTAAATATTAATTTTTATATATTTTTTATATAAAAATTAATATTTATATTTATATTTGTTATGCGTTGTATGTTTATTGTATTTTTTTCGTCATTTTGTATGATGCACGTCATGTCCCTGCGACAAATAAATATTTTTTTCTTTCTTTCTTTCTTTAAACGAAATGACTGCCTGTCTTTTAGGTGTTTTAGGTAGCTAGTTTTCGAATTTTGATAACTCATCCTTATACTACTTAAAAAATATCCCATTTATAATATCCCATCACAAAGGATCTTAGGTCCTGCGTTTCCTCACACATACTATATGTTAGATGGGGTACAAACGGCAGCACCTTTAACCTATAAGATTATACTTACGCATATTGTAAGTATAGATTTCCTCGTTGACCCCAACCCTTGCCGTAATTCATGAACTTTATTAGGGGTCTGTCAGACCCCACTTCAGCGGGGTCATCCGTATTTGATAAATGGCGATATATCGTTCCGATATAACCTTTGGTATGTAAAATATTAGTTTGTTGTCTTGTCCGATCGAACTCATGGAAAATTATAACGGGTACTCTGAATATTTTGTAACAGTATGACTGGCATGGTGAAGGCCATAAGAATTGAACGTTATTTGGCAGCCAGATCATGGCACCATCGTTGTTGGTTGTATGATGTCCACAGAGGGTGCATGAGGAGTCCTGGGGCTGCGGGACTGTTCGAAAGAGATACCGCGGCCCTGGAACACAAAGGGCAAAGAAGGAACATGGATGGGTTTTAGTCAGTAAAAGTCTGACACTCCCTCCCACTCAAACCAGAGCGGGAGGAGTTATTTGATGATTTCCCATCCTTAAAAAAAAAGGGTACATGATGACGTTAAAGGTCGCCTGGGGAGGCTTAAGAGAGGCCAGCAGTGGACGTATTTAATCTGATATGATAGAGTTTGTGTTGGTCATGGTTTGGTTAGCAGGTAGGGTAAGGGTAAAAACCTCTAAAAGGTACTTACCAAGTCTACTGATTTTGCGATAACATATCATAATCACGCCTGTAATCCCCGCAGGGTTAGGCTGAGGAGTACCTTATAGTGCACCCACATTTCGCCAGTTATGTTAAAGTCCCTTGTAATAGGGGGCGAGTCTATTGCCATCAATCGTGCACAAGTCCAGACTCCGTGGCTGCTTCGTAGAAATTCCTGATGGAGAAACAGAACCTCGTGCTCAGCAATCGCGCTTGCGACCACTCGACCAATGAGGCAGTCAGATTTTGCGATACTAGTTAGGGTTCCGTAGCCGAATGGGAAAAATGGATCCCTTATAGATTCGTCATGTCTGTCTGTCCGTCTGTCTGTCTGTCCGTCTATATGTCACAGCCACTTTATTCCGAAACTATTCTCTACACAGTTGAAACTTGGTAGGTAGATGTATTCTGTGAACCACTGTACGATTTTTATACAAAAATAAAAGATTAAGGGGAGCCCCCCCCTTAATCTTTTATTTTTTTTAATACAATACAACATTTATGAATGAGCCTTCAAAATATTTTTATCATATTGTTTGGTGCTGCGGAACCCTGTGTGCGTGTGAGTACGACTCGCACTCCGGTTTTTATAGTCTCAATTCTGTGTCCACACCAATAAAAATAACAGTCTGTCAAAAACAAACACAAAAAAGCCAGTACAATAGTCTGATAAAAGAAAAATAGTCACATGAAAACCTCGCTATATTTAAACACCATACAATAAATACATTAAAAAAATAGTATCTAACAAAAATGTAACAAATAAAAACACTGATTTGGAAGGCGAATTTCCATTTGATGGTGGACAAGAATAATAAGCTGGGTAACAGAAAAAGGTCGGCTCAGCCTTTTGTCTGCAACTTATATTATTTTATCAGTTGTAAGGGAGCGTCTTATTTTTCATCAGTGACCTTTTTGTTGGATTACTATTATTTTATGCGGTTTTTCGTTTTTGAATCGTGATTTAAAGGTAAATGTGTAATCTTGTTAGGCTTGTGTGCAGAATAGCAACCGTTTTAGCTAAATAATCATCATCATCTGTCTAGCCTTTTCCCAATCATGTTGGAGTTGCTTCTAGTCTCACCGGATGTAGCTGAATGTCAGCATTTTACAAGGAGCGATTGCCTGGCTGACCTCCACATTGCTTCTTTTGTTTCAAAAGTAAATAACGCAATCAAGTTTGTAGAAATATCAAAATGAACGGCATTACTACTGTGAGTTACACAATAACCCCGCAGTTTTCTTGCCACAGTTTTTAACAAAAACCAACAAAAGCTTTATTTCCTTCAGGAACATAAACCTACAATTACACCTTCATGTACTAAGACAAAAGTATTATTATATTATAGCTAGCCCATATTGTCCCACTGCTGGGCAAAGGCGTTACTTCTTTTCAATTCTCAAGGAAGACATCCAGTTTGACCCGCCATCAACTTCGTGGATTGCCACGACCCTATGTCACTGTTTCAGGGCACCAATCCTGAGCTTTACGGGCCCACAGTTCGTTCGGCATGCGGCAGACAAAAGTATAAAGAGAATAATAAAACGTTGTTATTTTAATTGATTTAACAATTCACTTAATTTAATTACAACTTCCTTATCTCTGGGCTACTCCATGTGTCACTTTTATTGCCACTATAAAAAGTTAAAGACTTTTATTACTGACGTTGATGACCTTTTAACATGATCATACGAAGGAAAGTCAGCCATGCTCGCCATGGAGTGAGCCATGCTCGGCATAATCGTCGGACAAAAGTCTTCGACGTCGGGGACCGGGCGATGCGCCCGAAGTGGACCTGGGCAGAACATCTGGCTAGACGCGGAGATGGCCGATGGAATAAGGCTTTGACCGAGTGGTGGCCAAGGTTTGGCCAAAGAAATCAGGGCCGTCTTAAAGCTCGTTGGGTTGACGATATCGTCAAAGTCGTGGAAAACACCTTGATAAGGGACGCATAGGACCGGGAAGTGTGGCAGAAAAAAGGGCAGGCCTGTACTCAGCAGTTGGTGGTTCCGGGCTGATATGATGATGATACGAAGGAATCATCTTAAAAAAAATGTTGGGGAAAAACAACCATTATTTTCCCAGTAGTAGGAAAATAATGCGTGATTCGCCACCGTGTCGAGAGTGCGCAGCGCACGAGTTAGCGGCTTAACTCGATTCTCGGCAACTCTCATCCAGTTGCTACCAGCTGCCCAGCGAAGATCGTCGCTCCACCGAGCCTGAGGGCGTCCTACCTTACGCTTGCCGATTCGCGGTCTAATATGGCCCATTACCATTGCTGAATCTGTTGAGTAAGTTATGTCAACAACTCCGGTTCTCCTTCGGATCACCTCGTTCCGGATGCGGTTCCTCAGAGAGACTCCAAGCCAATAGGACTACAATCCAAATTGCGCAAAAAAAAAAGTAGTTCCATACATTTGGGTCGCGTCGGTGTTGAAGTTTTGTACTGGACAGCTGATTTTTTTACGCGATTTTGATGGTCATCCCAAAGAGAAAGTTGTTCAGTTTGATGGTCTGAATCGCACCCTGAAATATGGCCACACCTTTCTGGTACACACTGTATGGTGATGATGATGATGCCATCTAGCCGATTTCGGCCTCAGTGACTGCATTCGATGGCTTTCTGGGGAAGTTGTCGAGAGCTTTGGTGTGCTGCCCTATCATGTGCTCTCAAGTGGCTAGCATACCCAACTTTGGTCGAAAAACTCCGAGCACAAAGCGGACATGTCAGAACACCATTGACGAAATTGTAGGGTATAGCTGCCTAGTTTTAAGGTTATCACGATTTAAGTCTAGCTGCGGCTTTCTTCTCTCTTCGAAGGCACACGCTATATACAGATGTTTTTTAAGATAAAGAGCGTTGATGACCCAGTGGTAACTTACGGTCGTAGTTTCGAATCCAGGCGGCCGCCTTACTTTTTGTAGTTTATTTCTTCACCACTGCCTTCATAACCGTGAAGGAAAACATAGTGAGGGAAACAGTATTTCCTAGAACCATAAACTGAGAAATTCCTGATCGAAAAACCCAACAACACCTTGCCCGACCTGGGAATCGAACCTAGCCTCATGGTTGCGCTTGCGACCACTCCAGTCTAGTCAAGACTAGTCCAACGAGGTAGTAGGTTAATGATGGTTTAAGGTATCGATCCTCTCTACAATGCAAGAGTTACACAGTTTTTTTGAACATGTATTTATAATGACAAATCCATAAAACTATGAAGTAAATTATCCATTAGCCGTCGGGGCCTACGTGGTGGCTCCCGGCCACCGTAGGCGCGGGCCTGTGGACGGTGAGTAATGGGCTAGCTCACCGTCCGTCCGTCTTATGATGACAGGTCGTGTCGATGGCGCGTTCGTGTTCCACGTGCGCTGCGAAGAGATGTCAGCAACCAGGAAGGGGTCCGCAAGGGCCGATGGCTGCCTGGGCCGCTGGCTGTTCGAAAGAGATACCACCGCCCTGGAACACAAAAGGCAAAGAAGGAACATGGATGGGTTTTAGTCAGTAAAAGTCTGACATTCCCTTCCACCCCACCCAGAGCGGGAGGGGTCATTTGATGATTTCCCATCCGAAAAAAAGAATAATAAGGACCCATTTGTATCTATTATAAGCCTAAGCGATTTTGTGAGTAACTACAAAAAGATGGGAAGTAAAACTAATATATTATTTCGTATGCTATCAAACAATATCCCTGGACCGCACAAAAAGGGTCCGTTTATCTTTACTCCACTAAAAGGTTCACTTCAATCAGAAAGCTATCAGTTTCATGTCGACATTAGGGTAGATAGTACCTCATAGCTCATACAGAACCCATTTCCGTACATACAATGTGTTTCTAATAGTTTTGAACTGCGGACAGTATTGACAATGGTTTCTTAATGGTTTCATTACTTCTGGTTGTGTACTGATAAATTAATTATTTTTAAACTGAAATGATCACTTACATTATCATTAACACGGAAAACGGTTATTTACAATGTTTACTGTTTATCCGTGATCATGGTGATTGAAACAGTGCCGAAATATCGGTAACTCAAAACAAACAGTCCTCATCTGCCTAGCCTTTTCCCAACTATATTGGGGTCAGCTTCCAGTGTAACCGGGTGCAGCTGAATACCAGTATTTTACATGGAGCAACTGCCTACCCGACCTCCACAACTCAGTTAGTACTGGGTAATACGATACCCTTGGTAAGACTGGTTATGAGACTTTTTGGGCCACTGACTACCTATAACGACTGTCAAAGATCTACAAATGAGAGTCGTGACCAACGGCTTTACGTGCTTTCCGAGGCACGGAGGAAACTCGGTATGTAAAGGGTTGTCCCCATCCACAGACCAACCTAAAGATCGACCCGAGTGGCTGTTATTATTTAGCCACGAGCTCTTCAAAACGAAACAAACAGTAAACATGGTAAATATCCCGTTTTCAGTGTTAATGATAATATTGGTTATTTTTATGCTTTAATTTGTACAATCTCCAGTTTGGGGGGCAGATTACTACCTATATGATTCTGCTTCGTAGTTTTATGATTTATTTATTCTCGCACTAGAACACCATACAGCAAGTATAAGTAAATACATTTTCTACTTGATAATGTCCCTGTCACTGCGGTCTGACTTGAAAACCTTTATTTTAGCGTAGGTGCTTAAAGATATGATATAGGTACTGGCTCAATATAGCCCGTGAAATCTACTTACGTTTTCTAAGTAAAACATTGAGAATTTCTCCCTAACCTTACCTAACCTACCTTAACCTTTTAACCTTAGGTTATGCAAAATCACAATTCCTAGCAGCAGAGCAGCCTAGGCAAGCGCGGCTTAATATAAAGATCGATCTGAGCGGCCGTTATTATTTAGCTCCTCTCCTTACTGACTTCCTGTAACGACTATCAAAGATCTACAAATGACAGTCAGGACCACGGACCAACCTAGGCAAGTGCGGCTTAACCTAAATCTTTGTAGTTCGTTGTTCCGGAACCTTTTTTACCTTAATAAGACAGCAAAGGTACATACGAGTGCGACCATACTGACCGGTGGAAAAATAATTCAAAGGAAAGAAGTAAAAAAGGGAAACAAACAAAGGTCTTTGTAATTAACGAGGCACAGAAAAATATATGACCACACTGTTCGTCAAGTTTGGCACAAAGATGCAAAACATGACCGCAAACCGACGCAACGGTGTTCACGTATCCGGCCGACTGTGACAGAACTGTTGCTACGTTAGTATGTTGTATGCCTTATTTAGAAAGACAGGTTCATCAGAAAGTATTCTTCACTAATGATTAAAAACTTTGGATTTTTATCGTGAGCTTATTCGTGACTTGACGGCATTGTTGCTAATAGCCATAGCTGGTAGACGCTCGATGGTACGAGGTCGCGGGAACAAGCACAAAGATACCAATGCCCAGCAGTGGGCGAAAATATGGGCTGGAGCTGTGGATGATAATGATAATGATGAAATCTGTATGTGAAACACTGATTTAAGCTTTCACGGTTTAGTACTAAACTTATACTGTCACTTACGGGATATCTTCCGCGATCATGGCACTTGCAACAGCGTCGAAATATCGGGAGCTCAAAATAATGAACAATCACGGAAGATATCCCGTAAGTGACAGTATAAGTTCTGTATGTGAAAATCAATAACTGGTACTTTATATCACTTTTTATAAGGGACACTTCATAATTAGACACTCCAGATCCAGACATTTGTCATTGCTTATAGTCAATTTCACCAGCAGCTGTATCATCCTATTAAAGAATAATCATCCCAAAAATTAAAACTAAATTCACAACACATCCAACGACTGCAAAGATTCATGGAACATTTTAAAATAAAACTTAGCTCCGGCAAGCCGAGATAATATCTGTTACCGCTATTTAGTTACTTCCGTGGCCTCCATTTTTTGCTGCAGCGCAATGACTGGAACGGCACGAAATTCAAATTGCCAAGAGAATTGACCAATGGGATTGCGAGGCCTGCATCGCGGTATCAAAGTTTTCTTGGCTGCTAGCTTATAAGGCGATGTTGTGGAGTATCACCGGGGAGTCCGATGTTGCCGTCAAGACCGGCCGTGGCGAGGGGCCGGACTATATCCTCGCCGTATTGTATTGTCAATCCCGACAGTAGAGAGGCTTCTGCTTCGTGTATCGCTATTGTTAATGTTAATCTCCGTTAAATTAACTGTATGTATGCGTTAAGATTAGGTGCCCTCTTCCTTACCGAAACCGGTCGGCAGCATGTTTGACTTCCTTTTGTTTCTTTTGATAGCGATTGTGGAAACTTTATTGTCTATGGAGTAGGTATTCTGCCTGTTTTTTTCCATAGCATATTATAATAATAAAAAAATAATAATATATCATTTATTTCAGGTAACAAAAACCCATAACATGTATACCTTATAGACTAACATACATATTTATAAAAACCAGAAAATATAGACTATTGTACACGAAGTGACGGCGTCGTGTTGCGCTGCGTGGTGTCGCGTAGCCTACCGCGGAAACGACGATACATGACACCCTTCGGCCAAAACTCTTCCTTGAGGAAGGTCTCAATATGATGAGTCGGAACTCGTACCACAAACGACTTGAAATTCGTGTTGTGGCGCGACTCCAACTCACTACTCTATACTTCGGAACGGAAAGCTTTATATATATATGAATGATTTTAATCGAATGTGAATTCGCATTTGAATGGTTGGTTTGAAATGAATGATGCTCGCGAAATGATCGATTTTGACTCTTGGTAACGGCGTCTTTTTTATAATAATTGATAGACTTGTGTTTAACTTACGGTAAATTATGATTATTTTGACAATGCATGGTATATTATGACAGTTTGTAAATAACCTTTTCATTCGAGACTGAAGACTTCCAAGTTCCAGCTGTCGAGAAACACAGATTCCAATAGGAAGACGCATCGCACAATGATTGTGTTGATGGGCCATTATGTATGTAAACTTACATCGTCACTTACGAGATATCTTCCGTGATTGTTCATTATTTTGAGCTCCCGATATTTCGACGCTGTTGCAAGTCAACCCGCGATCATGGCGCCCGTAAGTGACAGTATAAGTTTAGTTGTAAACCGTGAAAGCTTAAAACATAATGTATGTACCAAAAATAGAGAATTTAGAAATAAGCACACACACAACATAGCTCAGAAAAACATTTAACTTGCTAAGAGGAAGTAGCTAAAATTAAATCCACACAAGTTTTTATACCTTTGCACGTAGTGTTTTATTCGTAACTTTTTCAATCCACTGAAGATGTAAAGAAATATCTACCATGACAGTTTCTTGTCCAGTTTCCCACTTATATATTGAGCTCATGACTCCAACTAGACCATATCTTGTAGTCAATGCTCCTCCCGAATCGCCGGGTCCCGTATAAGATTCAGACTGTGAGCATAGTGTTTTATAATGTTTTGGGACGTAGACGCAACGACTAATTCTAACAGTGCTTTGTAAAGGCTTACCCGACCCGAACATCGACTCTCCGTATTCAGCAATAATCCCCATCTGTCCAAACGTTCTTTTCCGTGCGAGACCAATCGGCTGCACGAAGTCATCAATCTGTTTCTTAGTCCTCACAAGAGCTATATCGTTTTCCACACGGCAGCGGCCATTTTGATCGCGGATATAAAGAGGATGACGTACAATTTTATTTGCATATCCCAGCAATCGCACCCTTGAACCACAATGTTGCATTATTTTGGTTTTCCCCTTTTTATTAAAACAGTGAGCCGCACTTATTATCCATCGCTTGTCTATAATTGATCCACTGCAGAAGAACCCTGTTGAAACCTTATCTGACCTTACTAGATAGTTGTGCACATTGGGTCGACCATCTTTGCCTCCAAATAAAAGTGGTTCTTCGGCAGCAGCTTTGGAACTATGAATGAATATTAGCGATAAACACAAATAAGTAACTGAAGACATGTATTTATACTTTTTAATACTGGACTGAATAATAATTATGATTGGGGGAGGCCCATTTTATAGTATCAAAGTTATGTTTCATATTTGAAGAATGCAGCAATAAATATATTGTTTAACTTCAACAAAATGTTAAAACGTACACGACTCTCAGTTTGATGGGCATAGTTGTCGTTATGAGAGGCCTAATTACGTCGATTTTAAAATTCATTAAAAAAATACTAGTTTCACTTATAATACTTTGATAATTTGAAGAATTTATTCATATTTAAGGATGATACTGATTGTGCTTGTTGCAAACAATTCAACTAAAATTCTATAGGATCATTGTGTTTTCGATTCAATAATCGACATATTTGCTTAACCTTAACACCGCGCTCGTGCTAGAGCCTCTGGTCATGTCATTGCGAGTGTAGGTAAATTGAATTTATGGTGAATTCTTTTTAGCTGACTGCTCCGAGGAGCTCGTGGCTAAATAATAACAGTCACTCGGGTCGATCTTTAGGTTAAGCCGTGCTTGCCTAGGTTGCTCTGTGAGCTAGTACCTAATATAATTTGATCAAAAGTACCTTCCCATCGAATTTCAATGATTTGTCTTTTGACAAATTCAACGGATGAAATAGAAGGTCGTGTCAGACACTGATATTTCAACCGCAACTCGTTAGGCTTGGGACTGAAGTCACACCTACTGCGAAGAGGGTAGGAATGGTATGTATTTTGAACGAAAATACGAGCATCGTTAGAACTGTGCAGAAACTGGAAACAAGTACCCATGCGAATGGTGACAGGGCAGGTTTTTAATAGTCATGAGATTTTTGAAAGAAAAATAATTCGATTTAACAATTTTATGAAAACCTGAGAATAGTAAAATACAAGGCGATAGCTATTGTTGCTTTTCGTTCACATACCTGATCCTGTATAGTTTATTTTTTTGTTTTTTTCGCTTGGGATATCATCAAATGACCCCTCCCGCTCTGCGCGGAGTAGAAGGGAGTGTCTTACTTGTACTGACTAAAACCCATCCATGTTCCTTCTTTGCCCTTTGTGTTCCAGGGTCGTAGTACCTTTTTCGAACAGTCCCGCAGCCTCGGCAGGCAACGGTCCTTGCGCACCCCTTCCTGTGTGCTGACATCTCTTTGAGGCGCGCGTGGAACACGAACGCGCCGTCGACACGGCCTGCCCTCATAAGGTGCGAATTACACAGAAACGGTGTAAGGTGAAGGCGCGGCGCATGCATGATGCCGCTTCAAAACATTTTTATACAAAATGTACGTAGGCGACGTGTCGTAAATTACACTCAAGCGGCGCGGCGCAGTCACGCCATTCTTTCGTTTCCTTATAAATTCCACGACTGCGCGGCATCTTACACCTTACGCCGTTTCTGTGTAATTCGCGCCTTAGGAAACGAAAGAACGGCGTGCCTGCGCCGCGCCGCTTGAGTGTAATTTACGACACGTCGCCTACGAACATTTTGTATGAAAACGTTTTGAAGCGGCATCATGCTCGCGCCGCGCCTTCACCTCACGCCGTTTCTGTGTAATTTGCGCTTAAGACGGACGGACGGCTAGCTAGCCCATTACTCACCGTTCACAGGCCCGCACCTACGGTCTGCGTCTGCTCCTGTATAGCTGCGTTTTTTCTTTTAAAGTCTATAAGTATTGGCTATTTGATATTAGGTATAAGTTTACTTGTTCAACATATTCCTTAAAGGAATGTGCGCGATTTATTTTTAAAGTTTCAATTTGGAACAGAAATACAGTTTTCTTTTTCCTTTTACGTTTCTACCACAGTTTTAAACTTCGTCATAATCGTAATTTTTACGACGTTTTATTACACGTTTTTACCATAAAAATATTAATCAACACTTTTTATAGCATAACTTTTGAATTCTTCATTTTTACTGTAATATTTTCTTTTTATTTAAATCTGTTTACCGCAAACAGTTACGTCAAAACAATGTACAACCTATTTATTACCATTTTTGTGTCCGTTACTTAAATTTCTTTACATGTAAATTAGCTTATATCGTAGCCCGCGAAATTCAAATTTTCTTACGTTTTTTGCAATTTGCAGGTCATTGTCAGGTTGTATGTTGATGAAAAATGAGTCGCGTATGTAACACATAGTAGTTACAGAATAATAATCATTAAAATCATCAATAAGTTCATTTAACCCCATTGAATGAGTTTTTTATGAAATTATAGATATTGAATGGGGTTAAATGAACTTATGGAGTTGTATTAATGATTTTAATGATTATATTATTATTCTGTAACTACATACGCGTTTCTTGCGCGACTCATTTTCCATCAACATACACGTTTTTTTGCAAATTGCAGAAAACGTAAGAAAATCGAATTTCGCGGCCTACCCTGGTGCTTCCACCTTAAAGCACCACCAGCGCTGTGACTTTTTAAATGCTACTGCAGCAGCACCATGCTGAAATAGGAGCCTTTTGGCCTCGTACTAGACCAATTTAGTTTGTCTTATTTTTTTTCTTCTTATTAACTATAATCTTATATAAAATTTCGTTTAATTTTTAATTTAATTAACCATTCTGTTTTGTCCTGTGCGAGGCAAATAAATACTTTTTCTTTCTTTGAAATACTTCCATATATACAGTGGTACGTATATGCTTATACTCAATACTCAATACTCAATATATTTATTGCTTCCACAAGTGTACTTAGACGGTAGGTTTTTTTTTTTTTTTATATGCAATTGGGTGTTTATTTTGGTGCCGCTCATTGTTTTTTATTAAATATTTTGATGTTCATGATAGTAGTAGTATTAGCGTGACAATACCAAGGCATGGTTTTTGGCATTTTACTCTGAGCAACGATCATCCAACAGTGGTATTCGTTTCGTCTTACATCACATTTTTGCTAAGCTCTGTCGCGTCGCCATGATGAGCCTTTGTCCTTACGTGTGAGGACCATTGTGTCGTCAGATACGGTGGGGTTATATCCTGATTGTACGCAACCTCTTGGCGTTACGGAGACTACACCTTTGTTCTTACTAATGACGTTATACCTTCAATTTACTTTTAAAATGTTATGAGTATGTAGAGCTGTTTAGTCTAAAAAATCGAAGAAGAAAGATGATCACTAAATTCAGCGGAAAGTCGATTAAAGTAAGATTCAAAATAAATTATGAATATTATAGGTCCTGTAGTGTGGGTGGTGCGATACTTATGGATTTATCTAATTGAACATTAATCGGGCTTCAAATTCTTCGACTTGTAACATATAAATCCTTTAACTATATACTCATAACACTGCCTGACTGTCGAGTTGTTACATGTAACATACTGGTATTCAGAAGCATTTGGTTAGATTAGAAGGTGACCCCAACATAATCGGGAAAAGGCTAGACCGACCTGAGATGAAAATCAGGATGTCTCTCTCAGCGGTTGATTTTACAATCACTATACCTACAAGACAGTCATAACTCAACACAGGTCTGCTAACCCAATCTATTCCTCGAAGACAAACCACAAGCCGATCCACGATGAACGTTGAATATTCATGAGCACTATACATTGCGCGGCGATTAGGAATGCGCGCCGCATACGCCTATGTAACACCGCCATTATGTTTAGCTAATGACTTTAGACCGGCGACATTAATTATTGAGGCACCTGTTACTAAGCGTATGTTACATTATATAGAGTGTGTTTTTGATGCGCGAACTTGCCATGAATTCAGCACAAGAACCCCTCATTCAAAACCCTCCTGTGAATGAGTAGTCGATGTATTACACCGTGTAAACTTAGGGAAATATCAATAGGCGATGGCAATACACATACTTAAATGCGACAATTTGCTGAAGTTTTTGGATAATAACTATTAACTATCATCATCTGCCTAGCCATTTCCCAACCATGTTGGGGTCGGCTTCCAGTGTAACCAGGATGCAGCTGAATACCAGTATTACCTATACATGGAGCGACTGCCTATTTGACCTCCGCAACCCAGCTAGTACAGGGTCATACGATACCCCTTGGTAAGACTGGTTGTAAGCCTCTCGGGGCCACTAGCTACCTGTAATGACTTCAAAGATCTACAAATGACAGACGGGACCAACGGCTTAAAGTGCATTCCGAGGCACGGAGGAAACTCGGAACTCGGTTTCTGTTAAAACACAAAAGCAAATTTGGATAACGCCATAGTCGCAAATTATAAGTTTCTAAACTGTCATGGTCACTAACATTACCTATCATTAACACTAGATATGGGATATTTACCATGTTTATTGTGTGTCTTGTTTATCCGTGATCATGGTGCTTGCAACAGCGCCAAAATATCGGGAACTCAAAACAAACAGTAAACATGGTAAATATCCCGTTTCTGGTGTTAGTCGCAAATTACTTTGACCTTTTTACAATACATTTGAACTAGAAGGATAATATACAAATCGAAAATAGGTATATAGTGCGCCTGAGTTAAAAGTCAGATACGGCAACTTCGTTCTCTCAGATTGCATTGAATTTTTCTAATTGTATTAGTTGTTTAGTTGAATTTGCTTTACAGTTACTGAAACCTAGATAATTGTTTGAGATTAACTTTTAGGATAAGCAGAAATGTAAAGCAGATTGAAATGCTCAAAGGTTTTAAATCGCATTTTATGTCAAGCAAGTTTACCAAATGCAGCACAAACTTCTTTGCTCTAACGCTTGCAAAGGCTTCACTGTACTGCAGACACAGTTAGTCCATTCCTATTTACTCGTACTATCGTCTGTGAAACATTCTGGAACATTCAGCGGGAACATGTTGATGTTGCGAACAGCAGCGTTCCCATTCCTAATTGTTGTCACCACTTGTAGTTGTTACTATTCATTCGTAGTTGGAAATGTAACGTAACATCACGCCTGTAATCCCGAAAGGTTTAGGCAGAGGTGTATACCTACATTTTGCCAGTTATGTTTAAGTCCCTTTAAATAGGGGGCGAGCCTATTGCCATCAACCAGGCGCAAATCTAGATTCCGTGGCTGCTACTGAGAAACTCCTGAAGGAAAAACCCAATAACACTTTGTCCAACCCGGGAATCGAACCCAGGACCTCATGCTCTGCAGTCTTGCGTGTGACCTTTAAACCAACGAGACAGTCCCTAGTTTGAAATGTTTGCATAAACCAGCTAATTCACCAGCTTTCTGGGACACAGACCTCCTCTGTGTTGGAGGGAGTGAACCGTAATCAACCACACGTGCCCAGTACGCTTTGGCGTATTTCTCAAGTCTACGAATTTTTGGTTCTAGGATATCGGTGTCCTCACTATATTTTCTTTCACCGTTTTGAAAGCAGTGATGATTAATTATCGCAAATTAAAGTAAAAATCAAATATAGCTCACGTCAAATATAGCTGACGTGGCTCAAAAGGCTGCGGTAACTCAAATGGGACAGGGTAGGACATGTCTGCCGCATGCCGGACAAACTGTGGGCCAAAATAATAGGAAACTGGTGCCCTAACAAAGTGAGGCAGGGTCGCGGCAAGCCACGAAGGAGATGGCGGGACGAACTAAACAGGTTCCGTCAGAGCTGGAAGGAGAACGAGCGGGTTTGCGAGAAATGGAAGGAGTGGAGGGAGGCTTTTGCACAGGAGTGGGACAGAGCTGGCTAGGAAAAAAAAAGTCTGTCTGTGCTTGAAACCACAGCCAAAAAAAGACAAAAGAGACATTCTGCGAAAGAGGCATTGTGAGAAAGCGACCTTTTGAGAAAGAGTCATTCTGCCAAAGCGACATTCTGCGAAAGCGACATTTTGCGAAAGAGACGTTTTGCGACTAAGCCCTACAAATATCAACTCCAGTCCTGGAACTCCATCGCTGCTAAGTTTTGAGCTCATTTTAAACGTAGCTTCACTGACACAGTTAAGTCTCGTTTCTCTCGTGTATAATTTATTGTGAGGTTATATGCATTAGTTTCAGCTGGGTGGGTATCACGCGATGTTCTCAAGGACTGCCCGGTAATTGTGTTTAATGAGAATAATTGTTCATGTTGTGTGCTGTGGACTGTTTTGGTTTTTATGAGTTTATTATTTTGGCTCAGTAATGGGACGTAGAAATAGTATGTATTTATTGTAAAATGTAGCTAGGTACTGCCGAGTTCACTGACGGTCGAACAGTTTTCAACCTTATTACTTAGGATATAAGGATGAAAAGTGGTAGATCGTCAAAAAAGTCGGTAGTACTTAAGTCATCATTATCATCATCATTTCATCCGAAAGACGTCCACTGCTGGACATAAGCCTCCCCCAAGTGCCGCCACATTGACCGGTTCCGTGCGTCTCGCATCCAGCGGATCCCCACAACCTTCACCAGGTCATCGGTCCACCTAGTGGGAGGCCTTCCAACGCAACGTCCTCCGGATCACGGTCGCCACTCCAAAGCTTTTCGGCCCCAACGGCCATCCGTTCTGAGAGCAATGTGCCCGGCCCAGTGCCCACTGCTAGTTAACTTCGGCAATTCTTCAGGCTACGTCGGTAACCTTGGTTCTCTTGCAGATGTATTCATTTCAGATTCGATTACGCAAGGAAACTTCCACCATAGCCCTCTGCATTGCCCTTTGAGTAAGTTTAAACCTTCTGATGAGGCCCATTGTGAGCGACCACGTTTCGGTCCCGTATGTAATCACTGGCAACACACACTTACGGAGATATTGAAGATAAAGAAGTTCTAGGCATATAATATACACCATTTTCAGCTCCGTCTTTAGATATTTCGTATCCTTCATTAACAAAGTTAAATAAACTACGTACATAACATCACGCGTCTTATCCCTGAAAGGTTAGGCAGAGATGACCTACAGTACACCCATATTTCGCCAGAAAAAAATAAATTAAGTAAATAAAGTAATGCTTAATTATGGCATAAAAGTTGCAATAAAAAAATATTAATAATATTGTTATGTACTGTTTACATAACGTCAGTTCACAGTCATGTGTTATCCAACAAGCACTGGAGTGTTTATAAACCGGGGGCCGTTATATGCGACGTGTGAGGTGTGACCCAATTTTTATGCACATATGTAATTACGTATTGTATAGCCACTGGCCACGTAATCCTCGCGATCGGTAGACAAGGTGCTGTATCATCGAGTTAGATTAGCTGTTCTAGTTATTAAAAAGAAAATAGTTCGTTTATTATTCACTAGCTTATGGCCCGCAGCTTCGCTCGCACCGAATTCGGTTAATATCCCACGGGATCGTACTACCGCGATAAAAAATATTCTATGGGATAATCCTATATATAAACAATCTGTGTACCAAATTTCACCCAAATCCGTCCAACCGTTTTTGCGCGAAAGAGGAACAAACATCCATACATCCGTACATCCACATAAACTTTCGCTTTTATAACAGAAGTAAGATGTGGACAAAAAAAATAGCGCAACTATCGATGGAACAAAATCTACATATTCCCTTGTTTATACTAGAAAGAAAATCAAGGAACTTTCCTCACTCATTACGTATTTCATTCTGATTGAAACATATTGCAAAATAAAGGACCGTGGATATATTTTTTATTCTCTGTCTTTTAAATATGAATCCCAACGATCCAAACATTTACATTATTTTTATTGAGGGTTTTCTTATAACTTTTCCAATTTAAATCTGGTAAGTATATCAAGTCCAAAAAGACTTTTATTCGTAAGATATTTTATTATTTTTGTTTGAAAGTCTTTTATTTTAAGACCTACCAGAGGTTCATTGTTCATTGGCGAATCGCGTGTGACTAAAATAGTGATGAATATAAATGTTGAAGGATTGAGGGGAAGCTCAAAAAAACGATGGATGGATTGCGTGAGGAACAATATGAAAGAAAAAGAGTAAATGATAGCGTGACGGTTGACAGAGGAGAATGAAAAAAAAACGTGTTGCGCCGACCCCAAGTAATATGGGACAAGGGCAGGAAGATGATGACAGGTTCTTGGGCTGTTAAAAGGAAGGTTCCTTTTCCATTTCCAGTAGCATTTTTTTAGGTATTCTTCATAGATACGCTCCACCAGAAGATAGAAGCGACACAGTGGCGGATGGCCAATGTTATTGTAATGTTCTACATTGGCCACGGTGTACCGTAAGGTGTTGTAGGGTTAGGCCCTCCTCGAAGTAGACCAACCACTTGATCTTCTTCGTGTAGCTGGTTCGACATCCTAAAAATTTTGTTTGCCCATAACTTTGCCAAACTCTTATCTTGGGGACAGTTGGATTCAGGAAACAGCTGCTGCCCTGGTCTCCCAAATAAAGCTTTGTTTCTAGGCGAAATAGATCCTCGTTCCTCTCTCTTGCTTACTCACGGCAGCCGACATCCAGGGATTTTCCTATTAAAAGTATGATCGATGCTTAATCGACTTTTTCCACAGCCTGTAATAAGCTTCGATTATGCTAAGAATAACTATTATAGAATATTGCAGATCTCACATATATCACGTTTCATTTCCTTGTGTGTGAAAGTGATATTATATTTAATGGCATCATACACACGCAAGTTTTACTTGTACCTAGGTACTTTTGCAACAAGTTAAGGTACTCTATTGTTATGTATTATTCTGTTTATGTAATACATAGCACGCGTAATATGCAGGTTGCGTCTTTATTTTTTCTATTGTTTTGACAAATGGGCAGACGTTATAATAATAGAACATTAAATAACCTCGGATCAGATAAAACTAAAGCCACGACTGAACTTTGAAACAATGTACAATGGGTGGTTTTATTTTAAGAGAATTTCTTTTTCAGATAATTTTGGCAAGGCGAGGGAAAATTTACGGTTACGTAATTTTGTGGTGGACTAAGGATTTCAGTAGAGAGACCTCTAACGTAACACCTGTCTCTTTTAAGATTATCAAAAAGACTTAAATCGTCGAGTGTCGAAAGCTAGATCGAGTCAACGTCAAAATGTCAAACATAATGTCAATTATGAAACAAAATGTCAATGAACGAGTAGTCTATGGAAGGGCAACCGTCTCACTGTATAAGAGCATGTACTTACTCTCATATATTTTTTTGTTGTATGGTATTTTAAGGTCATGGTACATTCATTTTCTTTTTTTGAAGATTCTGCCTTAATAGGGTTTTTTTATTTCCAGTAAGTATGATATATAAAAACATCCAGAATACCTATGACTGGATAGGTGGGTGTAAGTAGTCACAGTGGGTATGTAAGCAGTTATATAATTTAAAACATTTTAGTGCTTAATTAAAGGTTACAATGTTATTTTTGGTTAGCGAGGAGACATGCCGCGGGCTTGGTACACGTGCTACACCTAATTTAATGAAAACATACTTACTGTAGGTCTCCCAAAAAGGTACAGTTTACACAAGGTTTACCCACGTGCTTCAACATGTTTTAATTATTTCCAACTAAGTTATTTTAGCTCTCGAGACGGAAATCATCGTGAGGAGAACCGTACAGTCACGAACACCAATATGTACACACTTAACAACTTTTAAAAGTGTTATTCGCCTCCTGTTCTGATTAAAATGTCATGATATTACGAACATAGTATTTTGGAACTCATATTTTTATGAAAAAGATCCTATCTCCAAGTTGCAATCGTTATTTCTGGCGAAAATTGCTTTTAAATTTAGGAAAGTGTTTGTACATATTGGTGCTCGTGACGGTACGTCTTAGAAACAAAAATGCGAAGACACGTGACGTCCACCAACACGCAGTGAGTCCACGTGGTGGATTACTGTCGACCACGTGGGCTCACGACTCTGTCTCAAAGGACCGGTCTGTTCCAGCACTAAGACGAGGACGAGGCTAATGATTAAATAGATAAATATACTGTCGCCATGAAATTCATTTTGACTACAAGATAGATGGTGGATGGAAATATAGAGGAAGTCCTCAGTAAACATGGTTGCACTGTATGTGGATTTGAGGAATGACGAGAGAAGAGGGATTAAAAGATACCGAGACGGATGACTGCGGACAATAAATAAGACAATGCGTTGCATCGATCCTCACTTCAGAGACATGAGAAAATGGCAGGAAGATGATACGAAATAACGGTGAAAAATTTATTTACACTAATAGTATTTGGCGTAGCCAGAAATTGTACTAAACAGAGAGGTTTGGAGGGAGAATGGGGAGGTCTTTGCCCAGCAATGGGACACAATATGGGCTATGCAAAAATAAAAGTATTTGGACCTTATATTCTAGTACCCTTTCACTTTCTTTCTCAACACATGCCTTGAGTCGACATCTTACATTGTAACAACCAAGAATTCTATTGGATTCTTTAATGCCATAATAACCACATAACAACTTAATTTAGTTACAGAGTTCTCTAATTAGTATCGCAATTAATTAGCCTCAAACTATGACATCGATTAGCCCTTTTCCCAGATGACCCTTCCTGCCCTACATTTAACACAGTGAATGGGCAATGACATGCCCATACCACTGAATGCTTGATTACCCACATGAAGGCTGCATTTTCAACATCATTTTATGCCTATCAGCCATTGTTTCTTGCAATGATTTGCGTAAAAAGCTGCCATTCGAGTCCAAACCGTCGCAACATTACCAGTCTCGGTGTGAGACAGTTACCGGTTTATTTAAAAAATTATACGTGTAATAAATATTACGTAATGGCAGGAAATAAGTGTTCCGTTGTTATGTTTCTTGTGCTGTTGGTCGTCGAGATATCATTAGCTAAAGGTGAGTTAGACTTTCATTTCTTTGTTGCCG
Organism: Noctua pronuba; assembly: GCA_905220335.1. NCBI lineage: Eukaryota > Metazoa > Arthropoda > Insecta > Lepidoptera > Noctuidae > Noctua > Noctua pronuba. The sequence goes on from LR999914.1 coordinate 8,187,051, forward strand.
TGTTAACGTAACGTTAACGCGTGCGTTATGGTTTGAAAGGGGACAACCCTTTTTGCGTTCAAATAGTACCCTTATTGCGTAACGGGTTTTGTTTAAACAAGTGGGACAAAAGCCGTGTAATATGTTTCTTTTTGGAAAATGTTTTTCGCTGAAGTATTGATAGAACTATAGCAATCTCAGGGCTCGTAATTATCATGATAATAAACAATGATAATTATCACTTCGAACCCTGAGCAATCTTGATGATGAGAATATCATAATAGGGTGTTTATTGCCTAGTTTTGAAGAAATCCCTATTAGGTGTTCATTACCGGAATTCATCTATTGTAATATTATAAAGAGGTAAAAGTTTCTAAGTTAGTACGTAGGGGGTAATCTCCAGAACTAATGATCCAATTCTAAAAAATCTTTCACTGGCAGAAAGCTACATTATTCATAAGTGCTATAGACTATAAATTATATAAATATCATGCATATTAGTCGAGCTATCACAATTTTCTCAGAACAGTCGCGGGCGAAGTGCTAGTATAAACAAATTTTCTTCAGAATTGAATATTCCTGAACGGAAAAAGCCACGACAAAAAGTTAGCTCTCGTTGTCGCTGACGCAAGCAATTTGTCTAGCTCAAATATTAGCTACGTTTTAATGAAGAAGCTGTATCACCGAGGATTTAACTAACGGCAATTAGAGCTCTGCAGGCGTTAATTAATATGCAAAACATTGCCTAATTCACAGAAGGAAAAGGAAATTAATTTTAATGCTCTGAGCATAAATTTGCAGTTTCTTAAGTGTCGCAATCCTTGCCAATACTTTCATAAAATGACCATAATATGCCTTTTATGGGCATCGCTTTAAGAAAGTGATATTTTTAAATATTTATATAACGTTAATTATTTATTATACTGTCTCGTTGGTTTAGTGGGAGCAAGCAGTACTGCTGAGCATGACGTTCTGGGTTCGATTCCCTGATTGGGCAACGTGTTATTGGGTTTTTCTATCAAGAATTGTTCAGTAGCCATGGAGTCTGAATTCTCGGTTGATGGCAATAGGTTCGCCCCCTTTAAAATGGGACTTAAATAAACTGGCGAGAGGGGTTTTCTTTTAGGTACACCTCTGCTTAATTCTTAAAGGATTGTATGCGTTCTGTTATGTTTATGTTAAGTTAATTATGTAATTTTAATGCCTATTTATGTTACCAACGTAAAACAGATATAGGCAGTTAGGAAAAAGTTCACGTACAATATAAATGATCGTTACACATAGTCTTGGTAAGGGAAATTGAGATTAATAACAAGCAATTTAGTATATAAATGGAAGTGAGGCATAAAGCAGTCGCATTTTTTCTCATTTTCCTTCCGAGCAAACAAATTAAGGTAGCGCTAGTTAGCAGTTATAAATTATTATAAGTCATTTTATTCGGTTAATTTGAAAAAAGAAAAAGAACGCAAAGGAATTCTTTTACACGGAACAAAGACATGCATCTACACAGCTTTAAATGTCAACTTATTTTCCTTTTTATATTTTCATAAAAGGAACACGGATGGTGGACGCTTTTTTTTTTCTTATTTCTTGCGGTGTGCCTATGCAGGGGCAGGAAACATTTTCATAAAAAGAATAAGCCTTGGTACGGTTTTAAATTATTTAATGGTTTACCTTATCTGTGGCATTACTCCCTCGTGTCGGGAAAGAAACAAAGTATCCCGCAAGAAATCCCGCGGGTGTATCCCGTAACGAATTGTTATGGGTATAAGGCTTAATGTGCACTATGTAAATGTAGTGGAAATAAGGTGATCAGAGGGATTTTCTTTTGCTGAACTTATTCTGCTTCGTGTTACATCTTCAATTTTATAAGAATGTTTCTTTTCGCTCAGAGCAGCTCTGAGGAGCTCGTGGCTAAATAATTACAGCCACTCGAATCGATCTTTAGGTTAAGCCGTGCTTGCCTAGGTTGGTCCGTGGATGGGTGACCACCCATTACATACCGAGTTTCCTCCGTGCCTCGGAAATCAGGTTAAGCCGTTGGTCCCGGCTGTCATTTGTAGATCTTTGACAGTCGTTACAGGTCAGTGACCCAAAAAGGCTGACAACCAATTTCACCAAGGGGTATCGTATTACCCAGTACTAACTGGGTTGTGGAGGTCAGATAGGCAGTCGCTCCATGTTAGACTGGAAGCCGACCCTAACATATTTGGGAAAAAGGCTAAGAGATGATGATGATAGTGATGAATGTTTCTTTTAACGTCTTTTCATTCTCAAATGATTTAGGTTATTTGAATATTAATTTCAACGCTTGATAGTTAGTTTAGCATTGAATATGAATTTCAACACAAATTTTGATAGTTTAAATGATAATGATGTACGGTTTAGGGCAAGTCCCGTTTTGATTAATTTCTTAAGTGCTTACCTACCCGTAAGTTATTAGGTAAGTCTTGTTTAATGAGTTAAATGGTCGTCATACCCTTGTAGGAAATCTTGGATCCATATTATGTTCTAACTATTCCGGAATTATATATATACTCAATCTAAGCCGAGGTATCATTATTCGAATGGGTTTTACGTGTCCTTATATGGGGACATTGATACTAATGCCTACCGACTACGAACAATTCTGCTATATACCTCAATTATTTCAACTGAAACTAGCGATATTAAGAAACCTTACATTCGTAATTTATATATATATATTTTTATATTTTACTTATTATTTTTATATTTTTACACAAATAAACTTGGGGAAAACAGTCTTCATAAAAGTTACTTTGATCAGCAAATTTTATGATTATTTAATTTCACCTCTGTGAAAATAAGCGAATAAACAAGCTTGAAACAAAAGACATCGCACTACTTTCGCAAAAATTAATTTTGCTTTCAAATTCATTTTGTATCAAAGAGAAAAACGTACTCGCATTTAAAATTGATATAGTTTTTATTATCTAACTTCAGTTTTAAATGTGTCTAATTTGATATACCAAGGGTTTAACGTTCTCAAACAAAGTGATATAAAAGGTTTGATTAAATTCTTACATACGTCATGCCATTGTGTTAAATTAATTTAGAGATGTAATAAGACAAGTTGGCTTTGGTTTAATTAATTTAATTAAAGGCTCCATCAGCAAGTAAGGCTTTTTGTTTTCAAATTATTAATCTAGAAAACAGCGATCTGAGACTGCTTTGTTAGACTAAAATCTATGTTGAATTTATGTGCGGTTAGTGGCAATAGACAATATGTTTCTATTATATTAACATGTTTTTTTTTTCGGATGTGAAATCATCAAATGAACCCTGGGTGGAGTGGAAGGGAGTGTCAGACTTATCCATGTTCCTTCTTTGCCCTTTGTGTTCCAAGGCGGCGGTATCTCTTTCGAACAGTCCCGCAGCCCCGGCAGGCATAGGCCCTTGCGGACCCCTTCCTGTGTGCTGACGTAACATAGCTTACGAATTATTATGGGTGTACTTGGGTCTACCTTTTCAGAAAATAGGCCGTCGCGATGTAATGTTAGCGAGCTACGATACATTAAAGACCCTTTTCATTTATTCATATTATTCTACACGATAATTACCTCGTACCACCATAGGTAAAGTGTAAAGTATCCGAGGAACAAACCTTGTTTTTATTTCATAGGAGGCCGGGCCATAATCCCGGAATAACAAGGCTCTTAGTGGCGCCCCCTAATGGGGTACTTTCCGCTCTTTGTCACTTGAGGAGCTGCGCAATCATCACTACACTTGAGAATGAAAATATGTTGTTGGTTATAAATAGCTATGAGGAAAATGAGGTTGTTTTAGGTGATTATTTTCGTTGTCGTGTATATTTAAAATACATTCAACTGCATCCGGTTAGACTGGAAGCCTACCCCAAAATAGTTGGGAAAAGGCTAGGCAGATCCTGTCTGCCTTCCACAACCCAGTTAGTAGTGGTTTACAATACCCCTTGGTAATACTGGTTGTCAGACTTTCGGGGGTTGTAATCACTAACAATATCTCATGTCGGTTAGCGACTTACTAGCACCATTGTTACCAACACTAAAATACTAACAAAACTATGGACTGTAGTTTGAAATCATTATCTGCCTAGCTTTTTTCCCAACTATATTGGGGCCGGCTTCGAGTCTAACCGGATGCAGCTGAATACCAGTATTTTACATGGAGCGACTGCCTATCTGACCTCCACAACCCAGTTAAGTGGTAAGACTGGTTGTCAGACTTTGGGCCACTGACTACCTAACGACTGTCAAAGATCTACAAATGACAGCCGGGACCAATGGCATAACGTGCTTTCCGAGGCACGGAGGAAACTCGGTATGTAATGGGTGCTCACCCATCCACAGACCAACCTAAGCAAGCACGGCTTAACCTCAAGATCGACCCAAGCGGCTGTTATTATTAAGCCACGACCTCCTCGGACTGTAGTTTGAAATAAAAATCATTTACTTATTAATTTGTTCAAAATTAAACTACCTGCTATCTAAGGATTATAATTGTCCTAAGATATTGCTGAACTAAACTCGTTTAGGATACCGTTATCTTCTTGCAGACAGCTTTACTTTGAAAGGTGATCATACAATTTAATCGTGACTTCGCGAGACGTACCTTACGTTTAAACTCGGGTATTAATGTAAAGGCATTCAGTTAAATGGCGGGATTAAGATTTCACTTTATATTTTGGAGTATCGCATTTACACATTTATTAGTCTACTTAATTTTGGAAGCTCTCGCTTCTATGTTAAATGGCTTAATGTTTATACTTCATTCAAGTGTAATGAATAATTTGAGATACTGGCAAGATGCTCCTGTCACTCCTTGTAGCAGAGAATAAACTTGAGTTCCAGCAGTGGGAACGTTATTGGCTGGTATCCTTATGTTGCCATGTACTCCTGCAGATACATCATCTGACTAAAATTTTCCCAACTATTTGGATCGGTGAACTAAAAATTGTGTATTACATAGAGCGACTACCTTTTGAAGTTCACAACCCAGTTATCGTACTGGGTAACCGTAACTCGATAACAAGTACTGATTATGGTGTTCTAATTTTTACACAAGAGGCCACGAAAGGCATATGGCAAGCAGCCCATCTGTATGATGTCACACAGTACACCTTCCTCGACAATTATTAAGGGCCCTACTACGTCGTCTACGAAAATTGACAGCCCGTCGAAAATTAAAAGAAACATGTTAGAGACAGAACATTTTTTTGCTTGGAGCACTACTTTATACATTAGAACTGTTCAGCACCATATAGAATTTCATTACTTAGGGTTCGCAGAATCATGCGGATGCTACAAAAAATTTTTATAATTCAATCTAAAAATCGTCCTTCAAAGCATTTGAAACTGCATTTCTGGAATTTCCATCGGAAATCCAAAATGTTCCATTGTAAAATCTGGCTAACATCAGATAAAATATTTTCGGCTTCAGACCCGTGTGCGGTGTGACTGTGAAATCTATACGCGGTTCACTTGCGGTCCATTGTGTGAGAATAAGGTTCTCTGGCATTTATTTGAAAATAACTCTGTGGGCTCTATGTTGTAACCTTTCGCAATAGATTTGTTATAGTGCAACTCTCAACATGCATTTGAGCATAATGCTATCTACAGATATGCAAACAAAATAATACTACATTTAAAAAGCGACAAAAGAGAAGCGCGACTACTGAGCATGAAGTCCTGAGTTCGATTGGGGTCGGGCAGTGCTATTGGGTTTTTCATTAGGATGTTGATGGCAATATGCTCGCCCTCTTCTACATGGGACTTAAACATAACTGGCGAAATGTGGGTGTACTATTAGGTACACCTCTGCCTAACCCTGCCCTTCGGGATTACAGGTGTGATGTTATGTTATGTTACTTTTTTTAGAACTGAGAAAATTTTGATTATTCTGCCAGATTTATTTTTGATTTTATATGTTGCAATGTTTCCCACAGTATCTAAAGTTAATAGCGTTCAACAGGATACTACCCATCATTATCTTACACACTAGGAAGATTACGGAGGACCACTCAATCAAAGAACTATGCATTCTTCGCGGCTTCACCCGCCTGGAGATCGGAAATCAGTCGTCGTCTTCGTCTCTTCGGATGAAGGACTTTTTATAATTATGATCGAACTTCACTAACAGGTTAATTTGCTTAATTATCAATTATGGTCTACCAATTTGTGTGCCAAATCGAATCTGTTCAGTCGTTAAGGCTTGAAAATATAACAGGCAGACAGGCTATATAAGTTAATTTCGCTTTTAAAAATATAAACCTTTTGACCGCCAGAGCATAAACGCACGCGCGTGCCTCGCCAAGCCACAATTTCACCGACCATTTTATCACATATTTGCGTCGTTTGACGTACGGGGCACGCTTGCATCTCACGTATATGTGACAATGGGTAATAGAATTGACAAATGGCTTACCTGATGTCATGCGGCAACGTCAATTATGTATACTGTAGCTGCAATACCTCTTAAGTCATTTTCACCTTAGTCAACCTTCGTAGGTGCAGGTCAATTGTCGACCTTGGACTCTTTCCTTACGTCATAAAGCTTTACCCGCGACTCGGACGGACGGAGATCGGAATCTATACCACGGGAGGAACGTACTACTTACCGGGATAATAATCTTACCTATTTTTGATGTCTTAAATCAACCGTTGAAACGTGGTCGCTCACAATGGGCCTCATCAGAAGGCTTAAAGTCACCCAAAGGGCAATGGAGAGGGCTATGCTCGGAGTTTCCTTGCGTGATCGAATCAGATATGAAGACATCCGCAAGAGAACCAAGGTTACCGACGTAGCCCGAAGAATTGCAAAACTTAAGTGGCAGTGGGCCGGGCATAATGCTCGTAGAATGGATGGCCGATAGGGCCAAAAAGTTCTGGAGTGGCAACCGCGCACCGGAAGACGTTGCGTTGAAAGGCCTTCCACTAGGTGGACCGATGACCTGGTGAAGGTTGCAAGCATTCTCTGGATGCGAGGCGCACAGGACCGGTCAATTTGGCGACACTTGGGGGAGGCATATGTCCAGCAGTGGACGTTTTTCGGCTGAACTGATGATGATGAATAAAAATTATATGTATGAGTTCTTTCTAAAAATAGGTTAAGGTACAACTCTGCCTGACCCTTCGAGGATTAAAGGCATGATGTTATGTAATGCCATGGATGCAGATACAAAGTTGAAAGGTCCCACGCACCTGTAATTTTGCGATTGCTTATTTCTTACCCCTCCATTGATTCGGAGTGCCAACGATAGTAAAAGTGACTTTGTAGACCAACGTTGCTGATATTTACAACGTATTGTACGTACGTATTCAACATTTTACTACTTGGAATAGAATATTTTAATATTTTATGGTATTATCCACTCCAGCTTCCTTTTATTGGTTGAGATCAGCATAATGTCTGTTTTCTTTTGATTAAGAATTTGAGAACAGTAGGCATCACGATCACGTCGACACTTTGACCTTGAGCTGACCTAACGTAGAACGGTGTTTCAAATGAGGCCAGCTTATCCTAGTTATGTTTCAATAACGTGCGGTCTCACGTACTTAGTCAAAAAATGCTAGGTATAACTAGAGACAAAACAGCCATCATCTGGCGTCCATTCTAACTGGAGACAGCTGAATACCAGTATTTTACATGGAGCGACTGCCTATATGACTTCCACAACCCAGTTAGTACTGGGTAATATATACGATACCTCTTGGTACGACTGGTTGTCCGACTTTCGGGCCTCTGAGTACCTGTAACGACTGTCAAAGTTCTACAAATGACAGCCGGGACAAACGGCTTTACGTGCTTTCTGAGGCATGGAGGAACCTCGTTATATTGTGTGGTCACCCATCCAGGGACCAATCTATGCAAGCATGGCATAACCTGAGAATCGACCCAGCTGGCATTTAAAACTTTGCTGTCTACCTCTACAGTACACATGCAGAATATTTAACTCTAAACCCGTGTTTAGAGATAAACGCCTTAATCGCGCAATTTTATCAACCTTCATTCCTTCCAAGTACGTTCCGTTGCATAATGTTCAAAGCTATTAGTTTAGGTATGTCGGGAGGGGTTGAGTTTAGATTTGTCTTGCCGTGCAGTTCTACTGAGTAAACCGCGCGGTAAAGTCTATATCTATGGTGAATTGTTGATCGTAAACGCGGTCTTTAGTGCACCGGTCACTTTCGATCTTTGCTCTTGTGAACTACTTGCGTTACGTTATCTGTGTCAGTTCAGATCGGTAGAAAAAGCGATTTGAAATTCGAATGTGTCTATGTTATGGTGCAACACTGCGTTTAATGCATTAATGTTTTTGTAGGTGGCCAGTGTTTCTGGCTATAACTTTTTTCACCGTTTATTTCTTTCATAAACTGTAACACTGCGGAATAATTATGAAAAAGTCTAACTAGTGCGACCTAGGTCCTAATAAATAAAAATGATAAAAATTGTTTTCTCTAAATATAATGTCTAGATTTCAAAAGTTGTAATTTGTGAACAATCAAGTAGATTTAGTTATTACACCATTTTCTCTTGATACATTTATAAACACGCAGTGTCACAGCATTCAAAATTTCGCAAAACGTGTTTCCCAACCCAACCAAAATGATTGTTTAAAATCCAAGGCAGTTTTAGGTAACTCATGAGATTGCATCAAGGATTGGCAACCAACGTGAAATATACGCGAAGACTCGGCAAATGATACATTTCGTATTCAAATGTATACATATTACTCACCGTTTTAATATCAATAACTCCAGCTTTTGCTTTATTTATTGCAGAATTCAGAGTTTATATCTGTGCCAGCTCTTCAATATTTTACAAAGCAGTGCATTGGTTTCCAATATCTATTTCCAATTTGTAGAATTTCCAAATTGCACACGTTTTGCGAAATAACCGAAACTCGTTGCTGCACCTGTCATTAGAATATTATGACCAATGATTAGTAATGTGACTGCATTGATTACTAAGTTACGAAATAATAACACCAACTAGGCCTGCTGTTGGGCACGGTCAGTTATGCGCAGTAATCCACTAAGGTCGCAGTGTTATACAATACACTGACTAAAACAAAATCGTGATAATTGATTTAGTAATTTGTTACTTTTATCGACTGGCAGTGTGTGAAATCGATTGCGACATCAATAATCCGTTCGAGGTTTGAATTCGTGCTATAGACAAAAATGCAGGTTTTAAAAGTGTGGTATATCTGGACTTTGTTGTCTTTGGTGTTGTTTGAATGCGTGATGGAAGGATCAACTCAAGAATCCAAGTTTGAACTGCCGGTGCAGTTAGTCGGGTTCCCGTTCATTATTGTAGCTGTTCGACTAACTAACTTTGTGAAGAAACTGTCTTATGCCTTAAATCCAGGTAATTATTTTGTGTATATGACGCATGGCATGCTTCAAGAATTTTCATTATTTTATTAGTTAATTGACAGCGATGCAGATAAAAATCTTGATACGCAGCAATGTACGAACCTTGATTTTTCTTAATTTCCTTATCTTTTTCTTAGTAAGTACGTTATTATTCTTTTTTAAGACTGTTTTTTTAAATCACTTACTGTGCAAGGTTTGGTTTCCTGTGGTTTTAGTTATGGTATGGTCAAAATCAAAATCAAAATCAAAAATCGGCAATCCAAATTAGGCTGACAGGCCTATAAACGCCCACCCTTCATAATTTTTTATAGTGATTTGGCTGAGAAGAAAAATTGGCATGTTTGTCTGTTAAGTTATGATAAGAACATCGATCTTAGGTGATCTTGATCTTTCTTATTTTAGTGCTATGGTGTTTTTATGTCCTCATCACGTAAAATCTTTTGTAAGTATCAAAATCTGAAAATAAACAAGCTGGATCTTGTAAAAATTAAAGAATTAAGTAGTTTGTTATTCCGACCAAGGCAATTAATCTTATTATTATTATAGCTAGCCCATATTGTCGTACTACTGGGCAAAGACCTCCCTCTATTCCTTCCAGCGGGCACGATACTGTGCTACTTCTTCCCAATTCTCAAGGAAGACATCCAGTTGATCCCGCTGTCTCGTAGTCTGCCGCGAACCCGTGTCACTGTTTCAGTGCACCAATCCTGAGCTTTACGGGCCCACGGTTCGTTCAGCATGCCACTGGGCAGCCTTTTGAGCCACGTCAACGATTTGCGTTTTGGAGTGCAGTGTGGTGTTTCGAACAAGATCTGTTAATTTTACATCTAAAATACTGCGCTCCATAGTACGTTGGCAAACCTTGAGTTTGGACTTTTGGATGTAAATCAAACACCAAGTTTGTGCACCTTAGGTCAAAATGGGGAAAATACACATGCCCATTAGCTTTTGCTTCAGATACATGGGCAGAGTGCCTTTAAAATACTCCTTCATGGACCAGTAACTCTTCCAGGCATTTTCCGTTCGTCTTTCAATTTCCTTATCTTGCCTTGCCTGGAAAGAGATCAGAAGTAGATATATTCTTGAACATATTGTATATTATCCCCACCTACGTGTATGCTCCTCTTGGAGCTGTTGGTCATCATCTTGGTCTTCTTTGTCATCATCTTAATCTTTAATTATTGGCAGACACATTAAATTTAATCACGTTAAGTTATTTCAAATCTAGTAACACCACAATTGTTTAAAAAACTATAAACAAAGATTCCGTAATACTTATATTGAAGCGATAAGTGTAACGAGAGGTAAGATTTATTGACCTACAAAATTATTACATAAAGTAAACCAAAGAGAACGTGTTTGCGTTCCTTCTCACGTACTCAGAGCTTTTGCAGTGCAATCTTAACCGTAGTACTGGCTAGTATACCCATAGACCGCGGTCACCGCGCGACGAGAAACCGACACTCGATATTTGAATTTTGACATTTTATCTGTGGTTGCGTTTAGGCGCGAACTATCGTTTCGTTTTTTTCTTGATACAACTATCGTGTTTTATTTAAAAAAATGAAGTGCAGAAGTCTAACATTTTCATTATTGTTACTAATGGTTTTAGTTAATTTTTGTGATGATGTGATCAGTCAAGAATCTAAGTTTGAATTACCAGTGCAATTGGTAGGTTTTCCTGTTATTGTAGCCAGTGTTAGATTGACGAATTTTTTGAAGAAGTTAACTTATTCACTGAGTCCAGGTAAGTGGTACAATTTCTGAGTTTTTAAAAAGTGACTTTTAACCGAAAAACATTTTAATTTCATCCAGCTTTTAGGCACGATAGTTTTAAACGGCGTAGAATTTAATTTAATTTAAATCACTGAGCCTTTAACGTTTAATAAAACAATTAACTCGTTTACAATATCCAATTTAAAAATTGAGCTTTTGGAAGGATTTCCACAGCGTTCCGGGCTCAAATTCAGTTAAAATCACCTCGTCATATTCGACCGTCGTATTCGAACGAAAATGTTCCACCATATTATTACACAGTATTCCATTTCAAAGCTTGTTCTAAATAAAACGTATACGAAAAGCGTTACATGAAATACAGTTTTTCACACATTACATACGCCTTGACAGGAGGCTAAATATATAGCATCCCACTGGTGCAACTTGTTCTATGATAAATGCTCTTCAGAACTTCAGTGGCCACTGGATGCTGCTACGAATATTTTTAACACCTAACATAAAGCTGAGTAATATTTCTTATTTTTCTCTAATCAGATACGAAAGAATATGGGTTAGCTACAATATGAAAAGGCACAAAGGGGCGATATAAGGGTGTGTTATGTACTACATATATATTTTTAGATAAGGCTTCCTAAAGTGTCGTCTTTGCATGACTTGGCAACTATTGTTGGCTTACAAAGAAATTAATCTTGGCTAGAGAAGTGGACTCGACATATTATGGAATTAAATTAAAAAGTTGCAAACATAAAAAAGCCACAGAAACGCCACTGACTTTTCCAGCTTCTCTCTTCAATTAATTACGTACTTTATTTTGGGATAGTTTTCTCCGGAATAGTGCCAAGCCTGGCAAGTTAAGCTGCTTAGAAAATTCATCCTCTTTGACTTTTTCGAATCTTCCATTTTCGAGCTCACATCAAACGAAAAACCGTCAGATTTACTCGAAAGCCAAATTGCTATTCGTACGCTAAAAGATTAGTTTTCCTGCGCGAGTTTTCATGCGAAAAACTTGTGCGTTATGTTTCTTAGAAACTATAAAGATCGGTGTTTATGAGGTGTAGGTACAGTAAACAAAAGAAATAAGTAGGCAAGCAGCTCCTATGAATGAGCTCATATTTTGTGTGTGCTGAGAAATCAAGTTTTTGACGCAAATAGTCTGAATGAGTCTTGTGTTTTGAAAGTTTTAAAATATTTATTTATTGACCTACCTTCATACTACTACCTACCTATTTTTTCGCCATAAAGTCACCAGCACATCAACTTACCACAAACTGTCAAATTTCTCCAACTGATTTTAAACCATAAAATGTTGAAGGTTAAGTTCAAAATTGAATGAGAAAATTTGACAGTTTGTGGTAATTTAACGCGCTAGAGACTGTACATCGATTACCTAATACATGCGTTAGCCGCATCTAACAGCATACTGGTTGGCGGTAAATCACCGTCGTTTGTGCGTAGCCGCGTTAGTCTGTCACATTAATAACTACCCTGGAACTGAACCGGTCCTGCTACTCATCTACTGTCTATTACCGATCGGAATGTGAACTACTTGGACGTATTACGCGAATCTATCGAATGTGGGTCTACAAGAACCAGATTGGCAATTGTTTTTGCCGGCGATATGACATGTTATCACGATGTAAATATATCAGCGTGGTATTATTTATTGTTTTAATACTTTGAGTTTCTAATGGTGTCATAATTCGCCTGCAATCCAAGGTCATTCAATTCAATTTCATACATAAAGAAAAAACGAAAAATGGCGGGGTAAACGTGGCCAGGAATTGCACAAAACGGAGAGGTTTGGAAGGAGGAAGGGGAGGTTTTTGCCCAGCAGTGGGACACAGTAAAGTCTATGAATTTTTTTTAGAGTATTTACCTTAAAAAAAAATCATAGACTAGCTAAAGTTCTTAAATTATTAATTCGAAAACCGAGTGTGCAACCGGGTGTACAAGATTTTATTTCTAAGATGATCATTAAAACAAAACAATTTAGCTTCTTATCTTTTGAATTTCCCATAGTCCGATCTAAAAAAAATGGAATGTATTAGAACTTGTATTATATTCTGAAACCAACTTCAGTTACCAAAGAGATTTTTAGCCAATGAAATCCAACCATTAGCAAGTTCCAATAGGACTTTTAATCCAGTTTGTAATACCATCAGCTAATTGTTCTTGTGCCTTCTTTCGGAAATACCGTGGAAAAGAAAAAGTTTTGCACCGAACTGTACGGGGGTACTGGCAGAGATAAAGTGCACAAGTAATTAGGACGAAGACCGTCGCAATTAACAGGCTAATGGTCGTTAGATGATAAAAAATGGTTCGGATTACTTACGTCTGATAGTTTGAGCTTGATAATTAAATCGTTTTTTTTTTGAGAAATGTTTGTGTCATTCATCATAGATTTTTGTGTGAAATTGAAAGACCAAAAAACGTAAAACGAAAGGAAAAATTAAACCTTTTATGATATCAAATTTTAAACTGATATGGTCACTAACACTGTCAACAGACAACCAGTTTTACCAAGGGATATCGTATTTTCCAGTACTAGCTGGGTTGTGGAGGTCAGATAGGCAGTCGCTCCATGTAAAATACTGGTATTCAACTGCATCCGGTTAGACTGGAAACCGACCCCAACATAGTTGTGAAAAGGTTAGGCAGATGATGATGATGGTCAACTCAGGTAACTCTCTCATAAAGTAGACAACGGAAAATTTACCATGTTTAGTATTTTATGCTTCAGGATTTTATCACTTTTTTGTCCATCTGACACGTTTTTGTTTATGTAAAATGAATAGTAGATTATAAATAATCATATTTCAATTTAAATCCACCATTGACCTAAAACTAAATAATTAACGACAGTCGTTTTTTAATGCTTCGTCGTCTTTTTATGCCATCTTCCGCATTCCCTATTTTATTACGCGAAGCCTCTTACAGATCTTTATCAGCTCATGATTTTTAATGATAACATCAGGCACCAAATTGGCGCTCCTAATTTCTGGGCAAAATACATTGCAAACTTGATTCCCGTAGGAGTCATTTAACTTTGTTTTAGAAAACTTTAGAATTATTGCGCCCAATTAATTTATGAGACTAGCTATGTTATTTACAATCATTAATTTTGTTAACAAATTCAAATTTAATTCGTACTTCATAACTTTTGTGTTTACAACAATTTAATTCCGTTTTCATCATTTATCATCTTTTGATTCTAATTTCTTGACGATGATTGAGCGAAATGTATCCTTTGAATTTCAATCGCTTTAGATTTGGATTTCATTTCGGATTCATGATATATCTATGTAGTTATTCTATCATATAAACGCTATTTAACGATATATTACTTGTTTAATTTATACGTAAACGCTGCTGCGCTGCTTAAAGTTATTTATTTAACAGTTTATGTACAATTGTACACACTAAATATATAAAAGAAGATAGAGACAAAAAAAATAGGTACAAAGGTAATGCTTACTACTAAAGAATTCTCTTCCAGCATACCTGCGAAGGAAGAGTGGATAAAAAAGAGATGTAGACACAGTATGTATAAGAAGAAGAGAAAATAGAATACTTACATACATACGAATACAAAATATATGTAAAAGTAATGATTAACGTCTGCTTAACCAATTTCTTATTCCATTTATCAATATATTATCTTTAAACAGTGCAATATGTAATGTAGTGCGATTTGGTGAAGTTCCGATTTGGTTAGAATCACAGGACTACACTGACTTTAGCTTTCATGACTCTATCGATTGCGAATATTATTTTCCTATCGTGTTTTCGGCGAGACATCGTCCTCGTAGCCTCATGCTCTACGTCAACTCACCATGATGTAATGTCATACGTGTCTGCTGTTTCAATGATGACCTGTCAATCTCGCAACTTTGACGCCATCGAGCTCCATCGAAGGATGACGCTATAAATATTCTAAAGTTATTCGATGTTCGTGAGTTTCGACATTTTTAAAGGCTCGCCGATGATGGCATGGGAAACCCGAATGCTTGCTTTAACTATAGGTCAGATTATGGGTTGCAAAACGTTGTTAGCCTTTGTCGAATGACATTAGAAATCATTTTGGTTAATGACAATTTTGGTGTTATTTGGATTTTGTGTTTAACTAAAAGTTTTGAATGTCTTCAAGTATAAACGAAATTTAAAGTGCAATCGACGCTAGGGACACCTTGGGGAGATTGCCATTTCCTTCATTAAAGCCTGTTATATTATACCTTCCGGATCCTATCACGATATTCCTAAACTTCTAATTCACCTGTTCCAGCTACTTACCGCTCCCGCAACCGGCGTGAGCTGACCCTGAGCGAGAGTCCAGAGTCCTTCGATGTCACTGAGGTGGAGAAGTACATCGTTGGCGAGTTCGGCGCTCGTGCTTGCATCTTCGAACGCGTCTGTGCACATTATGCGTTGAGGGCGCAGACGCAACCTCGCCCACAGTTCGACTGGCCTGATGTTTTCAGGTAAATTCAAATAGCTACTATGATTTATTCTTTTGATATGAATGATAAATGTCGACACTTCTAGACTAATATACACAGTCCGCATACATTGCCGATTTGTTAGAATTGACGATGCAGATGCTTGAACCTCTACAGGTTTAAGAGGAACTTCTAGAGATTGCACTTAGGTAGGTGCTGTGTAATTCCTCAGGGCGCGTTATGACCTCTGCATTGTCCATTTTGACAAATAAATAATGAATGATATGTACGCAAGATGATACGACTAGAAAGAAGGTGACTTCTGGAAAATAACTAAAAAAGAAGTATGAAAGAAGGAGACATGCTGCTCGTCTGCGTCATGCTGCGTCGGACATTGCTGCTGACTGATAAGGGCAGGTTATTCTCCTTTAACATAGGCAATCGATACAATTCGATAGGAAATTTAAACATGAGAAAATTAAAAAGTGGACGATGTCCCCCTCGTAAATTATAGCATAATACTTCGAAAGTACTTTGAAGAACTTATAAAAGTGCTGCGCATTTTAAGTTAAAAAAGTTAGTCGAAAGAGTTTGATGATAAAAGAAGTTTTTATTGTAGATATTTTATGCTCTTAGGGTGTTCTTGTTATTTCGTTATGAAATTGAGTTTTAAATCATGCAGTATTTTATGGAAATAGAAGACTTCAGGATCTCCGGTCGGGATTGCTAGCCATGATACCCCAGAGTTGCCCAGGGACGCCTGTAGAAGAGCCACGAGCTCCAGGGTTGAAGTTCAAGAGATCACCAATCAATTTCCCCAGAGTGGCGACTTCGCGAATTTCCTCTTGCGGCAATTTGTTTGGTGTTTTGGGATCAATACATTGAATTACATCGTGTAGAAACTGCTTCCGAGCCCGTATCCTATATCCAGGATATTTACAGCCCTGCTATAAAATTCTAACCCTTTAACGCACCCCTTTTTATATTTCCAAACGACCTTGACACGTTGGTCCATCGCTCCATCGGTCGCGGTGTTTCTATGAATATTTCATAACGGTTGATTCTTTTTCAATGCCACGTACAATTGTAAGGAAGGGGGTCAGTGGTCGACAATGTTTCGTACAAGAATGCAGCTAAGTGTGTCCACTGGTCGCAAGTAGGACATTGATGTAATACCCTACGCAACCGCGCGGGTCATCGCCGCTCGCGTAGGCACCCATCCATGAGGATTGTACGGTGTTGCGAAATTTTTTTGCTTAGAAGTTTTCTTGCTGTTGAATATTTATTTTGTTTTGTATTTTAAGGTGCGTTGTTTTGAAATAGTTGTTGTGTTTATGAATTTATTAAAAATAATTATTAATTTAATACACACTACTTTCACGAGGAAGGGATTTAAACGAATTTAAAAGTAAAGTTATTTAATTGCGCAACTAAGTGTTTTAATAGTCGGCGTCTATTAAAAAACTTGGTTGCGGAATTAAATAACTTTACTGCGTTTGCAATAATTTGTTAAATATTGATGCAACGATAGACGATTAAATTAGTTAATTAGTTTTAATTGGGTTATTTGGTAATTAGTTTTAGTTGGGCATTATCTAACCACCTAAGTCAGGGTTTTATAGCCTTATGTCACTACTATGTCAAGGTGATATGTACAGTTTAGCAAAGTATGTTGATGATTGCTTGTCCTACTGCTATGAAAATTTCATAGCAGTAGGACCAACGTAGTGTTTACACAAACCTAAATAGATTATTTTGTTTAATTGAACTGTAGTTTACAGAAAAACAAACAAAAATCCAAAAGAGCATCTACATTTCTTATGATTATGATCATTAAAGTTAATTGAATCAAGAGTTCAATATTCCCATAAATCAGTTTTTCTCAACATTAGTAAAAGCGAAGGCCAAGCAGACGAGTCGATAATCTTAGTGTAAGGAAGACTAGCGTCTACTTTACGTTCGACGTCCGAGGTGAACCGCTATTATGCAACACCGCAAAACACTTTCACTGCTCGAAGTCTTTAAACAAAAACACACCTTACCACCAGGAAATAAAGCTCAATAAAACCCCAGAAACTTCCCTACATCTTAGATTACATTGAAATATCACACTTAGACTTTTCATCTTAAGTCTAAAATTATATTGTATGTATTTTTCTCTGGGTAGCAATTGTCAGTTGTGGTTTACGAAGATTGTTCCAAGATGCAGTTCCGTATTATCTCATCATTCGAGATCTGATAGCTGTGAATTATTGTGATAACTTGCAGTTTCTATTTGTTTGTACAGGTAAATGAACTTGAGATGAAAAAGCGATGACATTGAAAAAAAAACAATTCATATCTTCTTTCCTTGTAATCTTAGTATATTGATAGCAATCTATAATGAGTCGGCCCAGAAATTAGCTACGAGTATGGGGCTAACAATGTTATAGTGTGCAGTCATCAGGGCACGTAGTGTTTTGGAACAGCACCATAGGCTAGAATCGTCTATAAACCTCTACCAGAGCAGGTTCTCCTTGCTTCAGCCAACCAGTGTCCAGGGTCTGTTAAGGCACTTCCCTGTAATGAAAGTATTGTTACACCCTAAGAGTATGTTGTAGAGATATTTTTTTACTACCTTTCTACAACAACAATACATTATTATTCTATTCTATTCTTTATTAATGAGATCATAACCGTTTCGTATGACACTCTGAGATATGTTTCGATGGTGTTTATAATTTTTTTTTAAATTATTGGTCCCTTAATAATTAAACGACGAAATTAAACGGACATTTTTGTATCTAGAAAAGTTGTAAACCATTTGAGCACGAATTAGGTTCTTTTGGATTTATCGATGACTATTGCCTACTAATTTGCTACAGACGATTTAGTTGGAAGTCTCCTTTGAAAATTAGAACCTTAGATATAAAAAGGAAAATTGGGAAATAGTCCTTTTACCTTACTTTAATAAAAGACAACTGTAAGTCGATTTGAACCTTCATAATGACAAAGCCTTTGAACGCAGAATTTCAGATTCTACAAACGTAGAATCTAATATTATCTATGGCTACCATAGCAAAGATTTCTCTTAGTTGCAAATTAAATAAGCTGAATTTTCAGAAAAGCTGAAACCTTTGTACGGTTCCTGCAAAAGCCGTGGTAGTATTGCTTTAAAAATAAACTCGTTGTTTTGTATGAAGTTAATCACTTAGTTGATGCTTGCATGGGTTTTAACCGGCGAAGTAGCGACGAAGTGCAAATGTATGTCAGTTTTTGTTTATTACGACCGACGCCGACTGAGGTTTTAAGTAAATTCAAAGGAATGTTTTTTTTGTTCTATGCTTATTTTTTAAAAGAAAATGTCTAGGTTAAACTATTTATTTACATTATGAAGTTGAGGAGAAAATGAGACGAGAAAAAAGAGATAAAGATTTAACCATTTTTCATTAATATTTTTTAATCATCATAAATGTCATTGTAATTATCAAAAATTCTGAAATTCAATTCAATTCAGTTATGTAATTTTTGAAATTTGCTTTCGTATCTTGTCTGAAATAAATGTTTTTTTTTAACAATCCTGTAAAGGCTTCGTCTATAGAGCGAATTGTAGTATGATCTGAATGAAAATAGTTTGCTAACTACATAGATACATAATTGTTAACCTTATTGCTTAAGTCCTAAGTATGAATCCAGCTTAGGATCATCCCATAATAGATTTAAATAACTGTTGAAATGAGGCATAGAACTTGTTTTAGCAAGGGTTTAACGTGTTTTTTTTTTATCCAGAATTATTCGCGAAAATGCTGATGGTTGTATTTTAATGTTTTATCATATTTTGAAACATGATTTTTATTTATTTCCAGCCAGTACAAGCGGTCTCCGGACCAGAACAAAGAGTTCTATCTTCTCAGCGTGTTCATGGGTGACATCGTGGGATCCCCTCAGCTGTGTCACCAGCTTGGGAAGCGCAGGAGTTGTGACAGCCAGCAGTATGGAGTAGCCTAATTGCATTATAAGTTAGGGCTCCAGTCAGTAAAAAAATCTGTGCAGGTATTGTGGAAATGAAATGTTTTTTAACCAAATTAGGTATACCAAAAACTACGAACTCAAAAAATTCTCAAAATAACTAAGAAAAAAAAATCTGATTTCTGGGTTGTTATTCTTGAATCATAATTTGTTTATGGCTAAACAAATGGTTTTCTACTTTAAATCTACGGCATTTTAAGGCTATGTTTAGAAGATATCAGATTGCAAGCCTACTAAGTTTGGGCATTTCTCCTCCTCTCCTTTATTTGATAGAAAGTAAGTATTCATGAATATTTAATTGGTTTGGAGCTCTACTTTTAAGGATTTAGTAATAGTTAGCGAATTTAATTTAATAATTGTAAATTAGGAAATATTTTCAGCGGATTCGATTCCCTATGTCGGGCAAATGTGTAATTATACTTTCAAGTTAATAAATTCTTATTAGTTTTAAGAGAAACGATTGATTCTCAAACTTTAATTGTACTTTTTATATTATTATACTAGCTGTGCCCGCATGCGTTGCAATGCACCTTTTCCTATCCTACCTACCTATCCTATCTACCTACCTACCTACCCTACCTACCCTACCTACCCTACCTACCCTACCTACCCTACCTACCCTACCTACCCTACCTACCCTACCTACCTACCTACCCTACCTACCTACCTACCCTACCTACCTACCTACCCTACCTACCTACCTACCCTACCTACCTACCTACCTATCCTACCTACCCTACCTACCTACTTAACTACCCTACCTACCCTACCTACCTACCTACCTACCTACCATGTATCCTATGTCCGTCTCCTGGTTCTAAGCTACCTCCCCACCAATTTTCAGCCAAATCGATTCAGCCGTTCTTGAGTTATAAATAGTGTAACTAACACGACTTTCTTTTATATATATAGATCTTTAACTTTTGCTTAAAATACTTTGTAAAAAAAGATTATGTATAATATTGAATTATTTCTCGTAGATATCCACTTAAATGTGTTCACACAAATATAATATAAAAGTGTAAAAGTTACCTTTTAATAGTTTTTAATTTTTATTAAGATTGAATATAATATAATATTGTAGATAAAAATGTAACAAAGAACAAATTATTATAATAAAATAAAATACCACATCAATATATCGTGATGATAAGTTAGTTAAAACATTATTTTGTTATTGTTTTTTTATTTTTATATAAACTTATGTTAACTTTAATCCTAGTTTAAGATATACGCGCGCATTAAAAGTTACCTATTTTGTGATGTAATGTCTAGACTAAAACATAGCTTTGATTTACGTCATCACTCTCTTACTATATAAAATAGTTGACTACATAAATAAATAGTCGCTATGTAGTTAATTAGTGTAATTTTATGTGTACTAAAAAATTGATTATGTATTTCTGACATTGCTGTATTTTATTAGATGTAGAACTTGTCTGAAATCCTAGATTAGGGGCCGTCCTTTAATTACGTGAGGTTTTAGGCTACCTCTCCTCCCGGTCCCAGCATCACGTGTATTTTTTCTTATTGAAAAGACACACTTTCAGAAATGGTCCAAGATTCCAGGGCCGCCAGACGTTACTTATTTTCTGATTAACAAAATGTGTGGCGGCATCGAGTAGTGTTGGTATGTACTGTGAACGTATGCCGACAGCTAATTTTTCAATATCTGGTGATAAAGTTGCGTAATACAATTTTTTTAGACCAAACATCGTTTGCTCGGGTGTTTAATTCATGATCGGTAAAAAACATTTCACACGTCACGCATTAAATTCATATTTTTTGACCCATGAACAAAATACACAATCATGATTGTCACATTATCCCCTCCTCTCCCCCATCGTGATTAATCGTTTCGATATTTTTTTCCTAAACCCCTCCCTCCTGTTCAAACCTCACGTAATTAAAGGACGACTCCTTACTTATGCAGTAAAATGAATCCAGTTCTAAGTATTGAATTTAAAGGTGCTCCCTAGAGTATTTGTCTGTAAGTTAACAGTTCAGACTAGAGCTTTACATCAGTAAGTGAAGAGAACCGTGTATCACAGTGATCTGTGCGCAACCTGTAACGATACAATTTGTAACCATCACTAGTTTCTGTAGAAATTCTAATCTCGGATTGTTACATTACAGGCGAATGCTCCCTCACCGGGAGCATTTATTTACGTATAATGCACCAAATCGAATCTTCGACTGTTACCTTACACGCACCTGAGGGTGAGAAACTGGAATTCCCAACAACAATAATGCTTAAAGAGGCTAATAATATTATTTTATACAAATATGTATATACTACTACCGAATTCACTGAAAGTTTGCCACTTTTCACCCTTATGCCCTAAGTTATAAGCTTGAAAGGGGTCGACCCTCAGTGAACTTCTTCTTTGCTCAAATAAGTAAAATATAAAAGAATTATACAATTCTATCGATTCGTTCTAAGTATAATAAATCTCGACCATTTATGCAAAGGTGGGTCAGCTAATTGCGTACCGAGTTCACTGACGGTCGCTTTTCACCCTTATGCCCTAAGTAATAAGGTTGAAAGTGGTGGACCCTAAGTGAGCTCGGTAGTACCTAATGTGTTCACACGGATAGTACCTAAGACCTAATAAATAATAGGATTTTGTAGTGCATAGTATATCCCCCCTCTAACATTCCCCCATTGGTTTAACACAGGCCTCGTTTCTGTCGTCCACAACGCGGGCCCAGTTTGGGTTAGTGGATGTTACATAATGGGTGTAAAAGTACCTTTAACGAAGCCGAAAGGCACTTGTTCTCCCCATCATTGCGACATTTTTTTAAATTCTTAACCCTAAATGGGAACCTTCTAGTTACGGAGATATTGGGGGTCAAAGTTATTTTTTGTTACAGATTTTTAATGTTATACCTTAACTTTAAATACCTCCACGACCCCCATACTATTCAATGGATCCATCAGCATAATGTTTTGAGTGCGTTACATTGAATCCTACCGTAAAACGTCTACAATGTAAATACCTATGTCTTACAGTTTCTGGGCTTCCCCACGATTTCCTTTAATATTTTGTGAGCAGTTCACCATTGCTGAAATACATTATACAAAATAAATTGCTCTCTACACTGAGCCACCATTGCTTATGTATAAATTACAAACTGTTGCTTAGTTTAAATAGATTAATCATAAGACTTCAAAACCGTGAATTCTTCCATTTAGTTGCCACAGGATTATGTGCAATGGTTACAATATTTTCTTCTGATTATAAAACGTAAACAAGTTTTACTTGCGAAAATAATATAAAAGGTCAAATGAAATTAGTTAGTAAAACTCCTTTTTTGGAACTAATATTCCATGGAACAAGACTACTTAAAGTCGTGAACTTGTAACAAGACGTATTTTTTTTGTTTTATCTTGTTTTTGTATTGATACCTATCATTTCATGTACATGTCCGTAGAGTTTTGCTAGCTAATTTATCTTGGCCTTATATCTTTACTGATTCAAATATGAACTTGATCAACTTAGAAAATTATATTTTGTTAAAATACTAGATAAGTTACTTTAAGTGTGTAATGTAGCAACATTTTTATAAGAAAGTAGGACTAGTCAAAATAAATAATAAAGAAAACATATTGTCCATTATTTATCTATCATAAATAAACCCTCCAAGAAGTTTCCCTTCAGCCTAATGTGATTTATTTGGAATACTATCAGATGTGGGAAGGGTTAAAGGCGGGCCGTTCTCAAAGAAAGGTCAGGCTATGAGTCTCCATTGACCTCTTAACCCTTGATTTGTAGCTATCCTTATAGTTCAAGAGTTCCTTTAGTTAGATCCAAAATGGTCTAGCCGACCTACAAATTTTAATTTGGACCAAAAGTTGCTTTGAGGTTAAAGAAAACCAACTTTTAATTTGCAACCTTTTAGGAAATTCCTTTTAAAAGGAAAAGGCAGGGAAGTAGAAATAGTTAAAGCTATTAAAATAGAAAAATAAAGCTCTAACACATGTGGCCTGAATTCGGGGAAGAATCCAATCCAAGAATTTCTAATCTTCTGAGTAATTGACCGTTTCCTTAACAGTTTAAAGAACTGTGAATAGTAAATTGTCCAGATAATGGCTAGCTGAATAAAATATTAAGAATTTTCTCATCTTTTACTCTCTGGTTATGATAGAAAGTCAATAGGTACTTCTTGTGTGGAGCCCCATCACAGGATATGCCACACCCCTCCCCCTCCAGGACTGCACGCTCCAGGACTTGAATAAGGTAAACGATAGAGCTGTCCAGGTTGCTACGTACTGATCGGACAAAATTTGAGTCATCGATTCGAGAAGAAGTAGGTACTAGCTTGTGCCCGCGACTTCGTCCACGTCGATGAAACATTATTATTTCGGAGATGACCTACAGTCAATCTTATTTTGAACCCTTTTTAATAAAAGTGATAGTGGATATAGGAAAATAAAACAAACACGTAGGCATATTCTCAATCTAAAATATTAAACTTCAACAGCATAACCCACATCCAGTCCATTTGACAAGAAACAAGATACATAGATAGTTAGAATACTCTTTATAATGTACACCATACAAATTACAGGTTTTCAATTTTCAAGAATACCTTTGAATGGATTAAGGGAGGAGAAGAAAGGTCAATTGTTTCAAAGTATACTAAGTATTGAAAAGGCACATGTATCTGAGTATAAAATTTGCAAATGTACCGGAAGGAGCGGTCCATTTCCGCAGACCCAACATGGCCGTCCATCCGGCTGGACATAGCGTTAATCATGCGGTTACTTTTTGTAATTTTTTCGAATAATATGATTTGGAATTTGGATGTCGTAATAAGTGCTTAGAATTGGCCAAGGTAAGGGAGTATGTAAGGATCGTAGTAGGTAGCGTTCTGAAGTCCTGTTTCTACAGTCCCTCTTGGGAAAAAGACGTCAGTTTCATCACCTGTCCAGCCTTTTCCCAACTATGTTAGGGTCGGCTTCCAATCTAACCGCGTGCAGCTGACCTGTTTTTACAAAGAACGACTTCCTACTGACCTCCACAACCCAGTTACTTCTGGGTAATACGATAGCCCTTGGTAAAACTGATTGTCAGACTTTCGGGCCACTGACTACCTGTAACGACTGTCAAAGATCTACAAATGACAGCCGGGATCAACGAATAAACGTGCTTTCCGAGGCACGGAGGAAACTCGGTATGTAATGGGTGGTCACCCATCCACAGACCAACCTAGGGAAGCGTGGATGAACCTGAAGATTGATACGAGTGGCTGATATTATTTAGCCAAGATCGAAGAAGGCGTCAGTTTATGTAATTCAAATCTTGGTTTGAGTGTAGCCATAAGGGAGCTATGGAGAAAAATTAAAAAAAAACAAACCATTTCATTTTCGGTTGGAGTGTACGTAACGGGCATTGGGGAAACCCCCGTCCCGGCCTCCCCCACTTGGGGCAACCCGACGCGGCGAGCGACGTTAGGTTAGGTTAGGTTACTTTGAATCCTGCAGAAATATTTTTTTTTCATTTTTTTTTTCTTTGCTTCTCATAGTACCCCTACGCGTATACTCCAACCCCTACAAATTCGCTCCTAAGACGACCCAATGACCCAAATCTTTAATATCAAAGTTGACGTCAAGGAACCACAAAAAGAATTTGTTGACAAAAACTGCCTTATTCGTCTAACGGACGTTACAAAAGTGGATCTATGTACTTAGGTATAAAGGGTGTAAATAGACCCTTAACGAAGCTGAAAAAAGCGTAGCATGAAGCGTAACATTGAGTTTTACCGTAAAACGCGAATTTTCACCCAAAAAAAAAGTCGTTTCCCAGCAATAATTTTAGCGTAAAGTTACTTAGTTTGATATAGAGTTATTGGGTTTTATCAGATGCAGCCTGAGAGAGTTAATTCACAGACCCAAGAGTTATTCTATATATTAACCAGGGTCTCTTCGCCTTCCACTCAATCGTCTTACAGAATGCTTGGTTGACGGCTTCGTGAAGGGTCTGTTTACACCCTGTATAATTTACTATAGCAAGGACCTTTATAGTATTCTTCTATGGCCATAGCCTTTATTTGGTATTTGTACCTAAGTATCTAAGGCTACAGAGGTCAAGCCTATTAAGTTAAGACAGTCGATTAGACTGTAAAGATCACTCTAAAATTCCATTGTCCTCTCTAAACTGGTATTCTCGTATGAAGAAATTAACACTACAGAGAACACTGAAATTAAACTTTCAGCTGTAGGAATTCGATTCACGTGCCATCTGGCGATAGTATGGCGAAGTTGAATACGTTTCGCTTGACGAGAAAGTGTAGCTCACGTAGCTCATAGTATCATTGTCGACGTTAGTTTCTATATGTTCCGTAAGGTGGCGCTGTTTTGGATCACGTTGTATTGCCATTTGGTTCCATATAACTGTGATAGAGGGCGTTAGTATAATAACATAATATTGTTCTTTAAATTCACGTTCACTAAATAATCCAGTCGACTTGTCGAAAAAGGTAAGGGTAATTGGAAAGTATTCCGAAATGTATGGAACTTTTACAGGTTTTTTGGGAACTCCCAAACAGCCTGTAACCTGTGACTACTACGAAGAGTGTCCTAAGTTTTCGATCTCAGGAACCCTGTGTTTAGTTGGAGATAGGGTTCCTTATAATTAATTTCTTACATTACATGGGACATTGTCACGTTTGAGAAGACGAGGGGGGAGGGGTCATAGGTTTTCAAAGATGTTGATGACTGGTCAACATAATTAACATAGAAATGATGGTAATAAATAGTTATGCCATTTTTAACATTTTAAGAAACTTTGTCTATTTATATCATCTGTATCTAAGTCAAAGTCAAAGGTTTTATTTGTTAATCATCGGTGTAAAAGATGTAAATTTAAAGAGATCGCTATGTTATGCCGTCAAAGGCGTACAAATATTAAAACAAAAATATTAATAGGATTAATTTTTTTTTAAAGGTGATTGCAGCTACCTACCGTACATTATTTTATTTTTTAATAATATTTCTTATGTCTAGGTAAGTTCCTAGGTATTAAATTTATTTTGTTATAAATTATTCATAAAAACTATGTTAACTAAATAATTTCAGATATAATTGTTTTTAAACATACAATCTGTTAGGATAAAATATAAATGTAACATTTCTTATTATAAAAATAAAATTTTCTTAAATTACCATCTAATCTACTTAGCTTGCATAGTCGTAACAACCTGGTAATAATTTCAGGTAAAAGTACATAACTTTTAAAAGTTAAAGCTGAATATATAAGTTTAACTTCCCTATAAATGAAACCAATATTTAGTAACTACTTACGGAATTCTTACTTGCAACTATTGAACTAATCAATGGCCGACTCTATCGTCAGGTACTCTATTCGTAATCAGGTCATAAATAATTATTCAAATTAATTCCCTGATGCATAGGAACTGCCTATTTACCTAATTATTATAGTTATAGAAATTCGTGACCTACTTAAACCTACGACAATAATGACGTAAAATTAAGTTAATTTTATGCAACCACCTTGACACCCGAACATCAAATTTTACTTCGAACATAAAGGCTCAAGAAAGCGGACAGGAAACCTTATTTACATAGTGATATAACTAGTTACCAAACACTTATATTCAAATTAAATCAATTAAATGTTAATATTTTTCGATTTATAAATTACTAGCACTTCGCCTGTGACTTCGTCCGCAAAAATTGTGATAGCTGTGTTAATATGCATGATATAAATATAATTTATAGCCTATATCACCCACGAATAATGTGGCTTTCTGCCAGTGAAAGAATTTTTAGAATTGGATAATTCGTTCCGGAGATTACACCCTACATACAAACTTACAAACAAATTTTTATACTTATATCTATTATTAGCATAGATAGAGCTATTAATAGGCACGTAAATGTTGTGGAATTCTAGGATATGCAAAGATGATTTTAGTGTGAAACCTATTGCCTCCTATTCCGCAATACTATTAATTATGCGTTTGTGTTTCCTAAAAACTGGCTAGTTCTACATAACATCACGCCTGCAGTAAGGGGAACTACCACTAAACCCTTGCAGCTACACGAAAATGGTCTTAGGAGACTATCTATAATTTTTCGTGAAAAATTCCCATTCACAGATTTTCAAAAAAAAAATACTGTAAAATGGCCATTTTTAACAAAATATTTAAGTGATGCCGATCGGTACTGTTTCTAATACTGATCAAAAACTTCTATGGGACTTTTTGGACAATTAACCAGTTATGTTTAGGTCATATGTGTTAGGGGAATATTGCCATCATCCGGTCCCAAATCCAGAAAATTCCAGGTCAGTTCTAGTAGGTAATGATCCCTTTTTGGCAACCTACTGATTTATTTCTGGTAACATCGATTTAAAAAGTAGGATGAAAATGTATTTTTGGAGAAAAGGGCTCCTTCCTATGGAATTTTCCATCCGTACTGTAAATCAAATAAAGCGATTCACAGCCGATAGGTCGCCAAATTACATCTGCCCTCGAGACATTCTATAAAATTGCCAATTTTACACGACAAAGTTTATTGGGTACATCGCAAATGTGTGTCGTTTTTTCATGGGTTATAATAGCTTTATCATTGCAGAATATAAACTAGCGATCGTCGTCAGCATCCATATTCCAAATTGACCTACAGAAGTGCACACTGCACAGCCTACGTTCCGTTCATTCGAATTTATCATACAGTCTGTTTCTAAATCAATAATTGTATGTACTGCCGCCACACATCAAGCTACTACAATCTGTCAAATTTCTTTAATAGATTTTCAATTTTATCACAAAACCATTAGGTTCAAGGTTGATTGGGAAAAAATACAGTTTCGGGTAGCTTGATGTGCGCCGTCTGTACATAGAATTTAATTGAATATATTGTGATGATAATTTCTGTAAGTATATCTTCTAAGATACTTTTACACGTCCCTCCCCCCCCCCCTTCCAAAACTCTACAGTCTTTTCTAAAGTAGGATAATTAAGTTACAGAAGTGATTAAAGTGCTTAATTTTTTCGGCTATAGATGATGTGGTATTGGGTTTTTCCATCAGGAATCTCTTAGTTGCAGCCACCGAGTCTGGATTTATGCTCGACTGATGGCAATAGGCCCGCCCCCTATTCCATGGGACTTATAATATGACTGGCGGAATGTAGGTTTACTAATATATACACCTTTGCCTAACTGTTCGGGGATTACGGGCATGATATTATGTCATTTTTTGATGTGCTAATTAGATTTGTAGATAACCTTACACCTTATTCAAATCTAGATATTAACATAGTTTTAGCAACTTTGGTTAATAATCATGACAATTCAACCAATCGGACATTCCAACGTGTTAACTAAGCCTAAACCTACGTCAATACACTAAAGGTGTGTCAATAATGATAATCTAATCGTATTCCATATTAAATTCTGAATTAAAAATGATGCCACATAAAATCAGATAAAAAATTACTACTATGTCACAATGTATTGAGACACACATAACTCTCTAGCTAGGGAGTTTTCAGAACACTGCTTTTTATTATATAATAGCTGTTGCCCGCGACCTTAGTCCGCGTGAAATTATTATAAAAATATTACTTCAATATTTGAATTCGAATTTTGTTAATAATTTCAAAGATAAAGACTTTTGCACGGAACCATAATCCTTTTTATAAAATAAAAGTAGCCGTCAAAATCGGTCCAGCCGTTTCGGAGATTAGCCGGAACAGACAAACAGAGCGGCTGAATTTTTTATTTTTTTATTTTTTATTGCAACTACCATATTATACTTTCCTTTGAGTTCAGTAAAGCTGTTATTTGAAATTACAAACAGACACTTCAATTTTATTGATTTGTATTTATAGAAAATATTGACATTATTATAATTTTATACTTGCAGAATCATCAAACCCAATTAATCACACCATACTAGGACTGCTAGTTAAGTTGCTAGTCATGAACTAAATTATGCGTTTAGCAGACGTCACTATTTGGTAACAACACTATCGCGGATACTAAAACATCAATAAATTAGAGATGTTACAGGTGTTTCATAACTAAATTGATTTTGAAATGACTCCTTAAGAAATTATGTTATAGAGATTTATTAGTGTATGCAACTAGTGCTTATTTACGGAGGAGCTCGTAGCTGAATAATAACAGCTGATCAGGTCGATCGTTAGGTTAAGCCGTGCTTGCCTAGATTGGTCCGTGGATGGGTGACCATCCATCACATTCTGCGTTTCTTCCATGCCTCGGAAAGCACGTTAAGGCATTGGTCCCAGCTGTCATTTATAGATATTTGACAGTCGTTACAGGAACTCGGAGTGGCCTGAAAGTCTGACAACCAGTCTTATCAAGGGGTATTGTATCAGTCAGTGCTAACTGGGTTGTCAGATAGGCAGTCGCTTCATGTAAATTCAGCTGCTTGTGGTTAGACTGGAGGCCGAACCTAACATAGTTGGGAAAAGGCTAGGCAGATGGGCTGCGGGACTGCTCGAAAGCGATACCGCGGCCCTGGAACACAAAGGGCAAAGAAGGAACATGGATGGGTTTTAGTCAGTACGAGTCTGACACTCCCTTCCACTCTGCCCAGCGCGGGAGGGGTCGTTTGATGATTTCCCATGCAAAAAAAAGGCTAATCAGATGATGATGAACTAGTGCTTACTTGCGTTGGCTCGGAGCCATTTATGCAGCCATGACTATACAGTGGATGGACTGTGTGAAGGATGATATGGCTAGAAAGGAGGTGACTGCTGAGATGACGAGTAATAGAGAAGTATTGAAGATGAAGACATGCTACGGCGACCCCAAATAAATTGCGTTAATGGGCAGGAGAATGATGATGATGATGACTAGCTTCTCTCCGCGGCTGTGCTCGGTAGAAGGTCGAAAATCATCCCACGGCAATTTATTACCGGGATAAAAACGTATTACTATATCTCAAAAGTATAGTTTTCTCTACGGATTGGAACAAAGTATCTATTAACCGGGTTCTTGTTCTACATAAAAGCTAAGTTTCATAGAAACCCGTTCATCTTTTGTGGCGTAAAGGGGAAACTACGAGTGATTGCATAATGTTGTAGATATTTATGTCCTTTCATTCAAGAAAACCCATAAATTAAACGCTGGGTTAACTGATCTAAGTTTCCAAATGAGAATAAACTTGCTTTTGCCCGCGGCTTTAGAATTTGACAATGAATTCGGGTTCTACTATAGTTGTAATAATATAATTCAATCATGATTCGAAAGACACGTGGAGCCATCTATTATCATAAGAACGTTATTGTTGTTTTCCTCGGCAAATGTACTTTTTTTCGGGATGAAAGGTACCCTATTTCCGTTTCTGTACACGTGACAACGTTTATGCACAATTTCAGGATGATCGGTTCAGTGGTTTAGGCGTGAAAAGGTAACAAACAAACAAACGCTCACTTTCGCATTTATAATCTTAGTTAGGATAGGATTTTCATGTCTCATAAATATTTTGATTGGATAGCACAACTTAAATGAAGTTTGTTAACAATAGAAATTGCTATGCACTAAAACTAAAAGTTATTAATTACTTAAGTTTATTTGTTTTGTAAAGTTTAAACGATCCGTCAAAATGGTAAAGTTTTTGAATAACCTAAACATTATTTATTGCTTTTGTGATTGTATCACGTTTTTGAACACCTGGACTTATCAGTTATTTATTTATATAGAAACCTCTGTGGAAAGTATATTTTCGAGCCGTATGGGGTTGAAACTCTGAGGCCGTGAGGTCCGAGTGCTTATAGTGTGTTTAAGGATATTTCGAAACGCCTAGTTGATGCTTCCCGTGACCCAAGGGCTGGCTTTTACTTTGGCTAGAAACTAAATGTTACCATATAACGTGGCAACGCTCCAGTCTCTTGGGCACATTACCAGCTATTGCTGCATAACATCATTGTGGAGGAGTTTTTTGATGCCCCTTTATAATTTGTTGTTATTTTATTTATTTTAGTTTATTTAATAGTTTTTAATTAATCATGTATATAGTTAGTTTAATCTACTGAATATAACAAAAAAAAAAACGAATAAAAATTTCTTTATTTGGTTAACCAACAATTGTTTGCACAATACATTTACAAAACAATGGTTATAGCTACATTTATACGTGCGACAATTAATTACAGGCTAACATCACATGCACTATTTGTGGTTACATATATTATTAAAACAATAACGCATCGCTAAAACCTAAAAAAAAAAACATAATAATTTTGAAGTCTGACAACCAGTCTAACAGTCTAACCAAGATGTGTCGCTGGAGCTGTAATAGTTACGGAGGTCAGATAGGCAGTCGCTCCATGTAAAATACTGGTATTCAGCTGAATCCGGAATCGGAAAAGGCTAAGCAGATGATGATGATGACCGGTTTAATTTAAATTTAATTAGTCCTCGCCAATCTGCCTAGAGTAAGCGTGGTGATCATTGCTCATGCCATCTCCGTAAGAGAAGAGGTCATTGCCCTACAATGGGACAGAAATAGGCTAGAATTAGCATTTTTTTGCCATTAAGCTTAAATAAAAGTTCTTCTTATAAACAAGAGAATAAGGTATATAAAAGTATAACAAATACCTATTCTATACATACAAAAGAAAAGAGTGAACCAACTAAAAGAAAACAATACCAATTGAGGTCATAACAAAATTACACGGACCACAAAAGTTTGTTTCAGAACAATAGTCAGCCATTTTTAGGATTCCGTAACCAAAGGGTGCTAACGGGATCCCACCAGGGCCCCGCTGTCTGTCCGTCTGTCACAGGGCTGTATCTTTTGAACCGTGAAAGGTACCAACGATGCAGTAAATGTAACAACAAATCTAGTAAAAACCAAACGGAGGTTAAAGGGTGTTATTTTCGGTGCTTTTTAGGTTTCTGTACCTGAAGGGTAACCAACGGGACCAGATTACTAAGCCTGCGATGTCCATCCGTCCGTCTGTCAGTGGACTGTATCTCATAATCCGTAACAGGTAGACAGTTGAAATTTTCACAGAATGTGTATTTCTGTTGCCGCTATAACAACAAATAATAAAAATAAATTAATAATTAAAGCGGGTTCCCCTACTACGATGGTGAAGAACCATTCATGCGCGACTACGACTCACACTTGACATTTTTTGTCAATTACCTACTTCCAACACATTTTCAGACATGGACGCGGCAAGGTAAACTAGGCCACATGCCTAGGTAGTTAATCTGTAAACTATAATTATTTTGATGAAACCTCACATCGTTTGACAGAAATGCATTGTGCAAAGTTGCTGCTGGGTTAATAAATTAGATATCCATATTGAGCAACTTAGATCTAGGCGGTCTGGAAACACGTAATTATAGACCTAACTAGAATGTTGTGTGTGTAGTCTTATGTTAGTAGATCTTCAGTTTACTTCTTGTAAGTGTTCATTGAAAATAGTGATACTGGTGCAGGAAACAAAATACAATATATAAATATTTCTTTGGCCAAAGAATTATTAGCATTTGGCACGTTGCCGGATAAAAGCGATGTGGAGGAGTACTTAGACGCCGAAGCCCCCTGTTGTTAATTAGTTAGTTAGGTTATTTTATGTTAACAAGTCCTTTTTTTGCAAATATTCAGTTTTAATTATTATATAAGTAGCTTTGATTCAATTATTTACCATTAAAAATACAAGATATTTTTTATGCCAGCAGAATTAACTGTGAGTGTTTGATGGGATATAGAAACTTTTTTTTTTTTAAGTGCAGATTCCGCTACTTTGGTATATTAGATCCTATAGAGCCTCAAATGGACTCAAAGTGGTTTACTGAAAAATAAAATTCATGTTTCTGTTTTTTTTTTAAACTTTTGTAAGGAGTGTCTTCTCTCTAAAATTAAATTGCATTTAGCAAGTTATCAAAAAGTTACTTTTGAACTTATTAAGCTTAAATACCAAGGATGAACTTTCAAAAACGATCTACATCTTATCGTACTAAATACTAGGTATTGCAAGATATGCAACCGGAATGCTGTGTTTGCAGAGAATGAGCCTTTCCCGCAACAAGGTCGGATCAGGACCATTTAAGATTTCTTAGAATCTGAAAACTTTTTTATTACAAAATGGGCGAATGGGCAAAATGGGACTCTATCTCATCTGCCTAGCCTTTTCCCAACTATATTGGGGTCGGCTCCAGTCTAACCGGATGCAGCTGAATAACAGTATTTTACATGGAGTGACTGCCGATCTGACCTCCACAACCCAGTTAGTACTGGGTAACACGATACCCTTTGGTAAGACTGTTTGTTGACTTTTTGGGCCACTGTCTACCTAACGACTGTCAAAGATCTACAAATGACAGACGGGACCAACGGTTTAACGTGCTTTCCGAGGCATGGAGGAAACTCGGAATGTAATGGGTGGTCACCCATCCACGACCAACCTAGGCAACCACGGCTTAACCATATTTCACTGAAATATTTTGATTTGGTTTTCAGACTAAAAATAATAATAAACGAGTAGCTAAACCATTGGAAATATTAATTAAGCTTTTAATAACACGAGAAAAACCTAACGGACTGTTTGAGTGAAATGGAGCCCTAATTAGGAAGTATGGATGAAAGATAAGGAAATCCAATTAGCTTTTAGCGTCTTATCTTATTAGGAGCAAACATTACTGTTTGCTTAATTAGGAACCATTTCCTAGAACTATAAGAGTAGAAGCATTTATTTTGAGTTCCTAGAATTGTAATCTACGGTGTTTACTCAAGGGATATGTTAATTAGATGGCGCGTTCGTGTTCCACTCGCGCCTCGAAGAGATGTCAGCACACAGGAAGGGGTCCGCAAGGGCCGATGCTTGCCGGGGCTGCGGGACTCTTTGGAAGAGATACCGCGGTCCTGGAACACAAAGGGCAAACAAGGAATATGGATGGGTTTTAGTCAGTACAAGTCTGACACTTCTTTCCACTCCACCCAGAGCGGGAGGGGTCATTTGATGATTTCCAATCCGAAAAAAAAAAGTTATACGTTTATTAAATTTTGATCATGATAGTAGGTTTCCATAGAAAAGATGGTTGAACATCATAAACTTCTTAAGAGCGTTTATACAGAAAGTGGGTAACGTCGCAAATAGCTGTCAAATATTTCGCTGTTTTTATCAATTTGGCAATATTAATGTATGGAAATAAGAAATATGGCTAACAAATGAACTAAAATATTGATTATGAAATGCAATAATTAATATCGTAACACCGAATATTTAGTTTTAGATGTAAAAAAAGTATTTGGAAACTTTCCAATGCCGTTTTTACACCTAACAACAACTAATTCAATGTTTTTATTGCAATTCATTATTAATATTAAGTAGTCTAGTTAGTCATATTTCTTATTTCCAAACATTATTGCCAAATTAATTAAAACAGGTAAATATTTGACAGCTATTTGCGACATTGCCAACTTTTTGGATGAATGCTCTTAAGTTATTAGAACGTACAGTCGCCCAGCACATTATGCTACTACAATCTGTCAAATTTCTTTAAGAGATTTTCAACTTTATCGCCAAAGTATTAGGTTCAAGGTTGATTAGGAAAATTTGTCAGTTTCGGGAAGCTTGAGGTGCTGGTGTCTGTACTTATGGGTTTTGTTGTGACTTCTATGTCTTTTCTTATATTTCGATTACGATAATTTAAAATCATTCATTAAATACTAATTTACAAGAGCCAGGCAGATCAGAGATCTTTACTAGTAGTTGTAGGCGTACTTATTACCGCTTTGTGATCGAAGTTTCTCGGCTGAAGATGAATGTTCTAATCACTTGGAAGACCAGCACACCTGTAAGCCCTCGACCACCCTAAATGAATGAATGGCTTCATTATTGAAATCGGCTGAATGGCTTCATCACTGAAATCAGCTGAATGGCTTCATTATTGAAATCCGCTGAATGGCTCCATTATTGAAATCGGCTGAATGGCTCCATCACTGAAATCGGATGAATGGCTCCATTATTGAAATCGGCTGAATGGCTCCATCAGTGAAATCGGATGAATGGCTTCATTATTGAAATCGGCTGACTGGCTAAATCATTGAAATAGGCTGAATTGCTTCATCATTGAAATCGGTTGAATGGCTTCATCATTGAAATCGGCTGAATTGTTTCTTCATTGAAATCGGCTGAATTGCTTCATCATTGAAATCGGCTGAATTGCTTCATCATTGAAATCGGCTGAATTGTTTCTTCATTGAAATCGGCTGAATTGCTTCATCATTGAAATCGGCTGAATTGCTTCATCATTGAAATCGGCTGAATTGCTTCATAATTGAAATCGGCTGAATTGCTTCATCATTGAAATCGGCTGAATTGCTTCATAATTGAAATCGGCTGAATTGCTTCATCATTGAAATCGGCTGAATTGCTTCATCATTGAAATCGGCTGAATTGCTTCATCATTGAAATCGGCTGAATTGCTTCATCATTGAAATCGGCTGAATTGCTTCATCATTGAAATCGGCTGAATTGCTTCATCATTGAAATCGGCTGAATTGCTTCATCATTGAAATCGGCTGAATTGTTTCTTCATTGAAATCGGCTGAATTGCTTCATCATTGAAATCGGCTGAATTGCTTCATCATTGAAATCGGCTGAATTGCTTCATCATTGAAATCGGCTGAATTGCTTCATCATTGAAATCGGCTGAATTGCTTCATCATTGAAATCGGCTGAATTGCTTCATCATCGAAATCGGCTGAATTGCTTCATCATCGAAATCGGCAACAATACTTTCCACTCTCATTAGAAAAAAACAAAGTTATAGCAAGTAGCATAAGTCTCAAATATGCAATACTAGCCAACTGCATTTACTTAGAACCAAACTAGCTTAGCTTTATTAGTTTTGCTTAATCCGCAACATCAAGTTACAAGTTTAATTAAGAGTAAGTTTAACACTCTTACTTAATGTGTGAAG
Source organism: Noctua pronuba (assembly GCA_905220335.1). Taxonomy (NCBI): domain Eukaryota; kingdom Metazoa; phylum Arthropoda; class Insecta; order Lepidoptera; family Noctuidae; genus Noctua; species Noctua pronuba. The sequence continues at coordinate 8,223,524 of LR999914.1, forward strand.
CGTACGTTTATTGAAGGAGTATAATAGGGAATATGCAAGAAATACAAAACTTTTATTATTTCTTAAAAATGCCTTGTATTGGTCCATAAAAACATTGTGGTACACTTGTTTAATTTTCTAATACAACACTTACTTTACAATTTAATACTTCATGTAGCGTGTTTTTGGTGAAACGGAACGCAAACTCAAAACGCATCGCCCCTCGATAACGCCGGTAGTGACGTCAAATACCATGTGTCAAAGAAACACTTTTATTTGAAAAGTACTTAAAGTTTCACTAAGATTTTATTATAATATTGTTATTGCAATGTTTACTTGAATAAAGGACATGCAATTTGCCAAATTAATATATTAAGGGTAAAAAATTAGATGTAAACAAGGCAGATAGAGGTAAATGACGTCACATAACATGACATGAATGGCCGCGACAGTCACGGACGTTTGAACTGTCGTAGAAAATTGTAGGAGTTTAATTTATTTTTTGAGCGACAAGCAGTAGTTGAACTTAACTTTTAATTATTTTCTTGGGTTGATAGTATTGCATTTTATTGATTTAAGTGAAGAAAAAATTACATGCATATTCCCTATTATGTGGAGTGAGACCACAGTGTTATGTTTGTGGCAGTAGAGCAAGTGGGCTGGTTTGTTGGCCATCACTTCGTACACGAACTGTTACTTATTTATCTAACAGTTTATGTACACACTAAATAAAGAAAAGAAGAAAGGAGCAGAAATATAGGTACAAAGGTTATGCTTAATTAAGGTTTTTTTTACTTAAAAAAAAAGTTTTTCAAAACTAGACAAGTGAAAAACATTTTTTTCAGAGTGCACGCGACACAAATGGACAGCTTCTTTGCAGTTGCGCTACTGTTCCAATCATTGACAGTAACAATATGATTTATTGGGTCTACGTCGATGAGCAATGATAGATTAGCGTTCTCCTTCGGACTATGTATATTATATATCACATTCTCACGGTTTATATAAACTACATAAAATCTAGATTAAACTTTGTTTGGTTTATTATCCTTTGTATGAACGATTAGAGGTTAATTGACGACTTTACTATTATTAAATGAACTGTAGTTTAATTGAAGGCTGTGAAACAATGTTTTAATTGTTATGTAGTAATGAGAATTATGGTAGTAAAACCTTTTTGTTTATGGCCTATTTTAAAAACTAAATAATAACAGCCGCACGGTGCCAAGGTCGTTCTGTGGATGGGTAAAGTTAAGATCCGTGCTGTGTTCGTTTTTAATGAAACAATACAATGTAAAAATTGTTTATGAAATAAATGAAATGAAAAGGGTCACCATTATTTCATACCGAGTTTTCTCAGTGCCTCGGAAAGCACGTTTGACAGTCGTTACAGGAAGTCAGTGTCCTGAAAGTCTGACAATTAGTCTTACCAAGGTGTATCGTATTGCCCAGTACTAACTGGGTCGTGGAGGTCAGATAGGCAGTCGCTCCATGTAAAATACTTGTGTTCAGCTGCATCCGGTTAGACTGGAAGCCGACCCCAACATAGTTGGGAAAAGGCTAGGCAGACGATGATGATTTAGCTACAATAAAGTACTCAGTGTGTAATCTGTTTTTTGGCTACATATTGATACAATATTGTGGCACATACATTGTAGACAATTAAATTAATTCTGGTCGATGTATTCATCTTTTTGAGGCCGATTGTACCAAAAGGTTTGTTCACAGCGGTGACCTCCAGGCCCAAGTGTGCATTACATTGTACCAGAATAACTGATCATTGACACAGTAATTACTGATTTTAGCAGTTTTTGTTAATCTTGTAATTGACAGGCGTCATTATGATTTACTAATGGTGTGAAACTGGTCTCACGGCATGTTTAAACGATAATTTCCTATTATTTTGAAATTTCTTTTGACACAATTTGTTATTTTGCAAGCGCGACTGCTGAACTGGAGGTCCTGGGTTCGTATTTCCATCAGGTAATTTGTCAGTAGCAGCCACGGAGTCCGGATTTGTGCGCAGTTAACGGCAATAGGCTCGCACCCTATTACATGGGACTGGCAAAATGTGGGTCTACTATTAGGTACACCTCTGCCATAGGCCATCCTAAACCTTCGAGAATTACCTACATTATAGATAACATGTCATTATGAAATAGCTTTTTAAGAACCTATTTCTTGCTTCATTCGTTTGTACAATTTCAAATCAAAACTATCATCATCTGCATCGCATTTATCCTATGTTGGGGTCGGTTTCAAGTCTAATCAGATGCAGCTGAATACCATCATTTTACATGAAGCTACTTCCTATCTGACCTCCACAACCCAATAAGTACTGGGTTGTTACATTACCTCTTATTAAGACTGGTTGTCCTGTAACAATTGTCAAAAGTCTTCAAAAGACAGCCGGGATCAACGGCTTAACGTGCTTTCCGAGGCACGGGGAAAACTCGGTATGTTATGAATGATCACCCATCTATAGACTGACCTTAGCAAGTGCGGCCTAACCTGAAGATCGACCAGTGCGGCTGTTATTATTTAGCCACGAGCTCATAACAAAACTGTCAAGCAACCATTATAAGGAGTAAGGTCATCTCAGCAACCTCGTACTGAGAAAAGCACTAGGCCACAAAACGATAGTTATTGGTCGATTCACTTGTATCAGTCTAAGCAAGCATTGCTTAATATTTTAGTTAGAAGTTTTCAAAGAGCCGTTATTTAAATCCTAAATAGACGCTTCTTTTATATTTTGTAATAACTTTTATAAATTATGATGATGACCGAACTAATTTATAGCAGTCCAATTATGGTAAATAGCAGTAGTTATCTGCAAAGAGATTGTTGCAGCGATGATTCCTATCAACTGCCTAGGTCATACAAATGAATGATGTAGTATATCTAATGTATACTCTCTGTCATCATTAAAATAAATGGATAGTGACTGTGAACGGATGCGTTTGATTTATTATTGTGTTTCTTAATATTTTATTGGTTTAAAAGATGAAATAGTGTGACTGCAACGTCGTTACTAAGTTCGATTCAGTAGTGATAATCCATCATCATCTTCATAGGTGATCGAATTAGAAATGAAGAGATCCGCAAGGTAACCGATATAGCCCAGGAAAAGCTACAATTCAGGGACCTAGCGCAAAAATGTTAATGACTTGTAGCGTGTCAGCAGGGCGAAGATCAATTATTGCCTCGAAGGCGAAGGAATAAAAAACGTTTCTGCTCGTTCCAAAATGGATAATGATTCAGCTAATTTTAAGTTAGGTTACATAGATAAAATAAAGTCGCAGACAAAAAAAGGTGACTATTGATTTATAGATCTGAACAAAGTGGCGACATCTAAACAATACGTCACGGACTAATTAGAACAACGCCTGTGGTCGTGTCTCCAACCAGGAAGAAAGTTTGGCCGCACTACCGGGTGTCCGACCGGTTTTGTTCGAAATAACAGACGGTCCGGCTAAAAATCGTGGTCGTGGCAGCGTAGTGCGTGAGGTCCCTTAGTAGCAGTGAGCATTGCTCATTGCATTAAAACAGATGGCCGATGAGGGGAATAGGTTCCAGAGTACCAGAAAGTCGTACTGGAAAGTGCAGCGCTGGAAGGCCTCCCGCTAGGTGGCCCAATGATTTGGTGAAGGCCACGAGAATCTGATTAGAGGTGGTCAAGAGTGAACTGCTTCTGCTTCCCATAGTAGTCCAGGATCTTACATTCTTTTATTGAGGCTATTCTCACCCAGGTGCTAAAAGCCTACACTGTGGATGTCCTCACTTAAATTAACCAGAGCCCTGCTTTCCCTACGTCTGTCTGGTCAGCAAGAACACGTCTCGCATACCGGCCAGTGATTATCCATCTACCATAGCCATTTAATTACCCTTCTTGCACTCGGCTTGCTTATTCTATCAGCTATATCAAGCCCTTTCATTGTCTGTATTATCATCGCCTATTTTATACAATAAGAAAACTTTTTGAGTTTTATAAGAAACCCAGATAAACATCCATTTTTTACTTGTAATATTTATGTCAGACATATGTACTTCGCAACCTTATGTAAAATCTATATGTAATTCCATTTTAATTGGAGCTAAACTCAAACAAAATGTACCTTAATTTCAGTTAATACGATTTTTTTGTAACAGATAATATAAAATATTTTACTCTGGATTCTAAAGAATGTTCCATAAAGAACGATGAGTTGTTGCCATGTGAATATTTTCCTTAATGAACAGAAATTAAATTTATGAAGACAGCCTTCATGATTGACGATATTTACTTCAAGCAGAGAGCATAATTATATCTATAGGCATTAACCATTCACAACTTGCCCCCATGGGAGTAAGCAGAAACGACAGAACTTCCTCTGCTACGTTATTGGCAGACTCCTTTTGTTTCGTACAAGTTCAGGTAGATACTGACCAGGTACCATTTCCCGTGGGCAGTCAGTTTTGGTATAAATATTTGTTGATTGACTCATGCACACTCGGTGTGAGCTGTTTTAGAGAAAGTTCAATAATAACAACGATTACAAGATTACAATGGAGTCATCAAGAGAGGGGGCACCTATAATGTTCATCGGATGTCCGAAGTCAAATCTTAAAGTCGTATCGTTTAAGTCTTTGTATGTAATATAGTAGTAAATAATGACGATATTAACGAGGGATGAATTGTGCTACACTACAAAATTAAATACCATCATAATAATTATTATGATGAACATCTGTAGAGGCTCTCGCTAGGTGCTTGGATCAAGGGCCTGATTCCGAAGGCAGTGCTCCTCGATACGAACCGCATTGTGAGGAGGTTCCTATCTCTGGAACCCTAACTACCGATAGCTTTGACTATGCTGTCGACACCGCGGACAACTAATTTTTAAATATTTTTACTGTTTTTAAAAAATATTTTAAAATGGATAGGAATGTGAAGAAAAGATTAATAAAGGAAATAATAATGTTTTTTTATAATATTCACAGACCAGACAAGATAGGGCACACCTGATTGCATGAGACCGTGTAAAATGCTCGGAATTTGCACTCGAATCAGCATTAACAAAAGAAATTAGATGTGTCTGACCACGTTCCATGCAAATTAATCGTTTTCTAACCGTTTTATGACTACTGGTGTAGTAGCATAAGACGGCGGTAATCGGTAAGTCGTGGAGACAACAATGATTCTTGATGACTTGCCTTAAGCGCTAATCAATTCACTTAGCATAGTTTCGAGTAATGTGTTATTGTTGACAATGGCAAGTAAAATATTCTCTTCCTCTTCTATTCGTCTTCCTGCATCAGGGGATGGGAGCTTTCCAGTTTTTTTTTTTTTTTGGATGAGAAATCATCAGATGAAGGAGTCAGCTCCGCTCTGGGCGGAGTGGAAGGGAGTGTCAGACTCGTACTGACTAAAACCCATCCATGTTCCTTCTTTGCCCTGTATCCAGGGCCGCGGTATCTCTTTCGATCAGTCCCGCAGCCCCGGATCTAAGTGTCACCTAATCAATTTTTTTTTCGTCATTTCTCGGTCGACATTTTTTTTTGTATGTTATTAGGTGGAACAACTCGATGGCCCTAGAGGCTTTACACAAGTGAAGATCATATACGAAGCGTTTCTTGTTTCTACAACGGCTTGGATATTATAAGAGTTTCGGTAGCATATGTCATTGCAATGTGTCTGACATAAATTTTATTATCTCACAATGAAACTCCTAAAGACCTTATGAGCCAAAATTATAAACATCCATAAAACTTTCATCCCTTACTATCTTTACTTTTGGAGATGATGATGAAAAAATTGTTTCTTAGTGTGCTCACTTTCGTCGCAAAAGAAATTATTTTGCAAAATTATATGTTTATAGACTCGTGGCTAAATAAAAACAGCTGCTCGGGTCGATCTTTACGTTAAGCCGTGCTTGCCTAGGTTGGTCTGTGGATGGGTGATCACCCGTTACATACCGAGTTTCCTCCGTGCCTCGGAAAGCACGTTAAGCCATTGGTACCGGTGTCATTTGTAGATCTTTGACAGTCGTTAGGTAGTCAGTGGCCCAAAAAAGTCTGACAACCAGTCTTACCAAGGGGTATCTTATTACCCAGTACTAACTGAGTTGTGGAGGTCTGATAGGCAGTTGCTCCATGTAAAATACTGGTATTTAGCTGCATCCGGTTAAGACTGGAAGCCGAACCCAATATAGTTGGATATGTTTCGAGACTCAACCGTTTAGGCATAGTCTGTACATAGATTTTCCGTGAATTTAAGATTTTAGTTAGCAGAAAAGACTACAATAATTAGCATTATAACAGGGTGTAGTTAGCTAATAGCCCCAATCACTAAAACATAAATATTCAGTGCATGCAAGTAATATTACGCGATAGTTGGGATCGACGCCTTTTATTTCTGGCACCGACAATGCATATTATACATAATTTTATTCGGTGTTGCGTTTGCGCATTGCACACATAATTTGCATATAATTAAAACATTGAATTACTTCATAATTTTCACACGCGAATGAGACTGATCCGTATTTCTACGATTTATTGTGAGCTTTAGCTTATGCCCGCGGTTTCACTTGCGTACTGGTCAGGAAACATCACACGGGAACTTACTTACTGGGTTAAAAAGTTAAAAAATACCATATTTCTCCCACCCAGGACGTAGTTTACCTCACTGTCCATCAAAAAGCCTACCCTAAATTAAATACATTTATTTCAAACTAAGTATTCTTGTCCTTATTTTTTTGATGCTTGAGGTCCTGGGTTCGATTCCCGGGTCGGGCAAAGTGTTTTAAAATTTTTCCATCTGGAATTTCTCAGTAGCAGCCACGGAGTCTGGATTTGTGCCCGGTTGATCGCATTAGGCTTGCCCCCTATAACATGGGACTTAAACATAACTTGCGAAATATGGGTGTAATATAAGATACTCCTCTAACGAAATCCTTGGGGGCTTACAGGCGTGATGTTATGTTATCTTAGTTATAAACATCTTAAAACATCTTAGTACAGCATTTAAACTCATAAAAGGTAAATTAAATCTTAATCTTTACATGGTAGGTACGCAAATCGAGTACTTTACATACTGAATATGTCTAGAAACACAGTGCTGGGTACCTACTCTAGGTACAGAACACTAGTCTGATTAACAAAGTTTCACATATGAATAGACGAGAGCGGTAGAGGAGTTGTTAGAGAATTCTATGTAATGTTATGTAAATTGTTGATTATTGTTTGAATTTATAGCTGTTGCCTGCGATCTTCGTCCGCGTGAAATTATTGTAAAAATTTTACTTTCCTACTTCAATCGGATTTTGTTAACAATTTCAAGAGTTTTAATTTTTTGTCAGGGAACCCTTTTTCTTTTTCTAAAATAAAAGTAGCCTTAGTTACTTCTTATAACATCAGCTATCTGCCAGTAAAGTAGTCCCGTCCAAATCGGTCCAGACGTTTCAGAGATTAGCCGAAAGAAAAGGACAGACAGACAGAACGACAGACAGACAAAAATTAAACAACAGAGTTTTTTTTTTTGTTATAAATACCATATATTATACTTTCATATGCATTTAGTAAAAAGCTGTTATTTTGAAATAACAATCAGACACTTCAATTCAATAATATGTATGATTGTGTGATTTTGCCTAGATTTCCCGATTGTATATTTAATAACAGATTTCTATTCATCTTGCGAGAATCAAGTTATAACATTAAACACTACACTACTAAAGACCGACCGCTTTGATGAGTCCTCCGCCTTGCCCCATCAAAGGCACATTAAGCGTCCACAAAGTCCTAACAATATCCCACAGGTTATTTACTTTAAAATAAAGATATTCCACGTAGGTATTACTGTACGAATTGAACCAATACGTGATCAACCTTCAGAATACTCCATTTAAATTCATACCTTCGCGAGGACTCATTAAAGCGGTCGATCTATAGTAGCAGTGACAGCCTAGTGGTGTGACCGTTGGATTGAGAAAGGTCTCGAGTCCGAATCCAAGACCTCTGATTTTTCAGATTCATGTGCATACATAATTATCACTTGCTTCGGTGAAGGAAAACATCGTGAGGAAACCAGAGAGAGAGATATTTCTTGACGGAAAGACATGTCAGAGGCCAATAGACGGCATTAAAACTCTGACATTAGGTTAGGTACTAACCACACGATCAAGAAAGAAATATTAAACACTTCTATTATATTGTGTTGAATGTTAGTATCTCATAGATAATCTACAGTCTTTCAGCCACTTCCTGTTAGTGTTCATTATTGAAACAATGATACTTACTTTTTAAAATACGTATGTTGTCATCTGTGGTTCCCATGACCCATAGTCATATTGACTAAACAAAAGGAAAGATGTACTTGGTACCTATGGATTTAAAGGATGTAACGAAGGCGAAAGGCACTTGTTCTCCCCGTCATTGCAATCATTTTATTTTTCTAGACTAGATCATACCAGTATGTGTCTTTGTCATACCAGGTCAAAGTTAAAACTTTTTCACAAGTTTTTTTTTAAATACATGTTTTTAATGTAGGATTTTTCTTCAAACACCTCCTCGACCCCCGTACTATTCAATGCATCCAACAGCACAATGTTTTGAGTGCGTTACATTGAGTCCTACCTTAAACCGTGACTTATCACCCAAAAAAAAAAATGGTTTCCCAGCAATCATCATTTTTGCGTAAAGTTTAGTTACTTAGTTTGATGTACAGAATGCTTGTTTGACGGCTTCGTTCAGATGTCTTGTTACACCCTGTATTGTAGACGTGGCTGCTAAAACGTAAACAGACAGAAACTTCAGCAAATATTTGTAAGGAGGTGATCCAGAGCCACCTCCGCATATCGCCATCGCGGACCGATGTTTCAGACATTTTGTTGGACAAAAACAAACCAGGCATAAAAAATACAACCAGTTATGCCTACCTTCTTTTTTTTTCTATCGCTTTTAGAATCACAAAGACTACAAAAACATGGTCCGTTCTATTTTCGTTTCTTTCAGGCCCTAGCCGAAATCAATAGCCTTTCCTTGATCAGACAAAAGCCTCCAACATATAAAGGTATATTCCGATACACGTAAACAGCCCGGAGGCTCGCTAATTAGCAAATACAATACGTCCGTCTAATTGCTTGTCGGAGATTCCAGAGACGTTTGCGTTGCCATGGAGATGACATTTAACATTTAACGTCTGACGTAGATATGTTACTGTTTTGATATATAATCAACAGATTATATTATTATTGTAGCAAAACAGTGACGTAACGTATTAGTAGTTTATGATATCACATAACAATGTGATATCATAAACACATTAGTAATAATATTTTGGGAGCTCGTGGCTAAATAATAACAGCCGCTAGGGTCTTGCCTAGGTTGGTCTATGGACGGGTGACCACCCATTACATACCGAGTTTCCCCCGTGCCTCGGAAAGCACGGTAAGCAGTTGGTACCGGCTGTCATTTGTATATCTTTGACCGTCGTTACAGATAGTCAGTGGCCCAAAAATTCTGACAACCAGTCTTACCAAGGGGTATCGTAACGTATTACCTAGTACTAACTGGGTGTGGAGGTTAGATAGGTAGTTGTTCCATGTAAAATACTGGTATTCAGCTGCATCCGGTTAGACTGGAAGCCGACCCCAACATAGTTGGGAATAGGCTAGGCAGATGATGATGTTTCCCACAAATCATATCATTATGAAGAGTTGTAACTATAGTAGAGCCGTATTTCGCAAGTTATATTTCTGAATTCATAGCCGTTGCCCGCGACCTTCGTCCGAAATGTTTATAGAAAATATGACTTTCCTATTTGCATCCGATTTTGTTAACAATTTCAAAAGTTTTAATATTTTTACACGGTTCCCTAATTCTTTTTCTAAATTTAAAGTAAGTTACTATTAACGTAAGGTACCTTAAAACATCAGCTATCTGGAAATAAAAGTCCTATCAAAATCGGTTCAGCCGTTTCGGAGATTAGCCGGAACAAACAGACAGACAGACCGACCTACAGACAAAAATAAATAATATTTTTTTTGTTATAAGTACCATAAATATACCGTGACTTTTAGTCGTCTTTCAACGGTAGCCCACTTCATGTATCCAATGAGTAGGTACTAAACATTCATAAAAAAAAGTATTTATGAGATTTTAATAACGTAAAAATATAAATATTATTCAGTATTATGACTCATGTTGCGAGCGATGATCTACTTGACTCAAGCGCTGGGTAGGTTTGTTCTCCCGTTTGACACGTAAGCATCATTAACAGGTTGTTTCATAATTTTATTCTAATGGTTATTTATTTTTCTTTGCACCTATTATGGTAGGTAAAAAAGACTAAAAAGTCACGGTGTGTACTTTCATATGCATTCAGTAAACAGCGGTTTTTTTCAAATTACAAACAGACTATTCAATTTTATTTATTTGTATAGAGATGTATAGATAATATCTTTGAATGTTCTGGTACAAATAGTCTTAAATAAAATATGTAAATCAGATCCTGCAAACTTCAAGAATCAGTTCGTCATAACAAGGATGAGACTGCACTCGAAATACATAAATTATGTATTTCGAGTATGTATGTAGAGTAACATGTCACATTTATAACAAAAACACACATTTCTTATATGCAGCTCTTTTCGTAATTCCACCGATTCCAAAAACTTATTTTGATTTCTCCGTGTGCAAAAACATATTTGGTGGTCATAATTATGAAAGTCGTGACTTAAAATTGTAAATGATGTGGTTACATAGCTTCATCTACATCTAATAGCCTGCAGCCAGTCCATCTCTTTCTTTCCTCTGATTCGTTTGCTTATACGTGTCAAATAAGTTCAGGGCTTAGACATAGTCATATTCTATCGTTATTACAATAGTTTTCAAATCATTTATACATCTTTTGCTTAGAATAGTTACAGCACTGATATTTGTGTCACTTGTTTAATTTAGTATTTTACAATATTTTCTGACCTTTGTATAGATTCCATTTTACCGATTGTTTGTGAATGTGTGAACATTTAGGCTTTGTAGATTTCCAGCTGCTTGTTAACTTTTGTTAAGTTTGTATCTTTTTTACATCTTTTGTAGTAAACAACGACTTATTGTCGGGCCTGCGCTGTCCCCCCATACTTAAGTACAAATGCTGTAACCATGATAATATTGTAATACCAAATGATTTGAAAAGAGTAACCATGAAGTTTCTTGCCGGTTCTTCTCCATAGGAAACGACCAACCGAGCACCTTTTTGTCGACGTTTTATAACTGCCCATCTAGGCCTATGTGAAATAAAATATTTGGATTTTGATTTTGATTTATCAGTGACAGTTTGAAAAAGTTTTTGAAGTAGCGAGCAGTAAGTCGTGGGGTTCGAACCTAGGCAAGGCGCATTACTTTGTGTAATTTATTTCATCACCACTGCTCTGAAGGAAAACATCGTGAGGAAACCGGCATGTCCTAGAACCAAAAACTCGAAGATATGTTGTATCTACCAACCCGCACTGGGCCCGCGTGGTGGATGGCGCTTGCAACAGCGTCGAAATATCGGGAGCTCAAAATAATGAACAATCACGGAAGATATCCCGTAAGTGCCAGTATAAATTTTATTAACACCTATATTTACACAGCGATGCGACGTAAAAGTTTCCTATATACTGGCGTAACAATGTTGTTGAGATTACGAGATAGTCATAAACAACATATACAACTTTGTTTCATAGCGGTAACACATCTGTAAGATCCGCTGAATATAAAAAACTGTGAATAATACTTGAGTCTGAATTAAGTGGTGACTGGTGATGTCTATTCATAGATTTATTGGGTTATGCTTAGACGCCAATTTTAATTACTTTCTTAAGTGTTTTTAACATCAACTTACTCTCTAATAAGACTATAGTTGAGATAGATTAGATAGCTATATAATAAGGATATTTGTATGTAGGGTGACTGGTAATTAGTAACCGATAATTAAACACGTGATTATACTCATGATAACAAATAACTTTCCCAAAGAAACATTTTTTTTATGCCAATTCGTTCACTTTTATCCCAATAACCCAACAGCCGTATGAAATACGCGTGCACGCGCCTGTGACCTATCAGCTAATAGCCGCGTGACGACAAGGTTCTGTCTCATTACTATCGTACCGTGAAACAGTGGGTAGGCAGAGTACAGTGAGGGACAGAACGGCTTCAAAGCTCTTAAAGCTTTACTCTTTAAGCTTTTAAAGCTCGAGTAACGAGATAGAAAGATTGATAGAATAATGCGTTATTTTAGTTTTTGGTACACACGAAATTACAACACAGCTCTTTGAATTCTTTTCGAGTATTGCTAATTCTAGATTAATGTTACTAATTTATTGTTCTTAGACTTGATTATAGAAGGTGTAAACGGACCCTTCACGAAGCCGTCAGCTAAGCATTCTGTACATCAAATTCAGGAACTCTACGCAAAAATGATTGCTAGGAAATACCTTTTCTTTTGAGTGAAGAATTTTGATGGTAGGACTCAAGGTAAGCACTCAAAATAATATGCTGATAGAAGCATTGACTTGTACCGGTCTTGGTGGTATTTTTAATTTTTTTATAACTTGCAGAAATGTGGAACCTTGACCCCCAATATCTCCGTTACTTGAAGATTCCCAGGTATGCTCCAGAAAGTGCCTTTCGGTTTCGTTAAGGGTATTTTTATACCCATTATGAACAAGAAGACTATTTTTACCATTGCCTAAGCTGCGACAATTTCAATTATCAAGAAACAACACGTAATGCACTATTTGCAGTAAAAATAATAGACTTTCTAAGTTCCGTGACATCACGTAAGTTGAATCAAAGAATGGAGATGTAATCGAGTGTTACAAATCAACGGACACACCGACGTAATCTCATGTGTTCCTGGTACTTGTAATGAGTGAAACCATCACAATTGGATCATCAACTGACTACCTGCCATTTCATAGTTTAACCATGGTGATAAGGAGCTCGTGGCTAAATAATAACAGCCGCACGGGTAGATCTTTAGGTTAAGCTGACCTTGTCTAGGTTGATCAGTGGATGGGTAACCGCCCATTATATATCGAGTTTCCTCCGTGCCTTGGAAAGCACATTAAGCCGTTGGGCCCGGATGTCATTTTGTAGATCTTTGACAGTCGTTAGGTAGTCAGTGGCCCAAATAGTCCGACAACCAGTCTTACCAATGGGTATCGTATTATCCAGTACTGGGTTGTGGAGGTCAGATAGGCTGATCGATCGAGCTCCTCTATTTCAAGCATTCTAATAATGTATCTATTTAAAACAGATCGGATGGTCTAAAATAGTAAAAAACCGGATATCCTTACCTAATATCATAAAATTAAATTTTTATTTGATTATTGAATCAATGAAATGGTATCCATAATGAGCATATTACGTTTGAGTGTTGTCCAATAAAAGATTCAAATGGATAATTTAGTACCCAGCCTGCTTGTATTAGCCTAGAATAGCATTCTAAAATGTAGGTATATCTTATTAAAACGATCTAGAAAGTGGATTGACGCACTTTTAGTCATTAAGCCAAAGAAATATTTAAATATATGTATATTTCTATTAACTTTACGGGAAGTTGAATTAAATCACTAAGAAAACATAAATAATAACTAAGCTTAACAATTTTTTTCGTAAACATTACATTACGCCTGTTTTGGCAAACGGTCAGGCAGAGGTGTTCCTGTAGAACACGTACATTTCTCCAGATGTGTTTAATACCAAATGAATACGGAGCGAGCGACACCCTGCTGCTGTGAAGTTCCGGACGGACAAATCCCATAACAATTTGACCGACTTCGAAATCGCACCCAGGATTTACCAATCTGGACAAAAATGGTCCCTGAAAATAAAGGGTGCAAAAAGACCCTAAATTGATATTGGAGGTCAAAGTTCCAACATTTTCACAAGTTTTGTTTTAAATACCACTTTTAAAGATTTTAACTTAATTTAACCATAAAGTTCGGTACGTACCCCTTCGGGGGTCTGACACATAAACCTCCGCTGGCTTGGTAGATACCCCCGAACGGGTCGGCGTTTAAGTCATACGTCATCCTCATTATTTATGTAAATATTTAATATTCTGATTATCAAATACTATGAGTGTGCGTTAATTAAGAGAGTTGGATAAAAAGTTCATATGTCATCGCCATTAAAACTTCAGTATTTAGCGCGCAAGTTTCTTAATTTACCCTTTTAAAATCCAAGTGCATAAATATGGGTATCGCCATTTTGACGGCAGTGCTGGCCGAGGCTAAAAATCATAAAAACTGTGGTTTTCGGACATCCAAGCTCCACTATGTTGAGAATGATTAACTCGTCATTAAATTATGTGACGAATTAATCCATAGTTCAATTTAAATAAGCAGTGGTAACGATGAATTTTGATATCTAAAGTCGAAGTTTCGCGCCAATCGTGCGTGTTTACATTTTTATTTTTCACATAACATCACACAGACACGAACAGATTCGATAACAAATATGACAAATATCATTCCAAATATTATAAACAACATGAAAATGCCCAGATCTTAGCGTAATTTACTAATACGGGACCAATAACTCGTAATATTCATTACTACTCCTCAATTTGTATTCGCAATTGACGGCAATTTTTTTTTTTTTAATTTGCTTTGGTGTGTGGATGCGATTATTTCAATCGATTCGTTTTTTGTAAACGATCAAATCGAGAAATTAAATTAAGGAATTTAAGAAATCGATAGATGGAAATTAAAATAATTTTGTTTTAAGCTTAAAATACATTAAATAAATAGAATAATATTTTTTAAGCTTTATAATGGTAATTTTAATAGTTTTTCGTACATTGTAGGTACTAAAACCGAAACAACAAACAGCTCAGACTGATTTATGGCTAAATTCGCGCCGTTTTTTTTTTCAAATAAAAATTTAAATTATGAACGCATTCTCTGTTCAAATTACATTGTATTTTACTAGATAATTTATAGTATTTATTTTATATTATAAAAATATGCTTTTATTTAACTTCCCGTGTTAGTAAGTATTGGTCAAATCTTGCAACTGAATTTCAAACCAGTTCCCCTATACTGATTGAGCTGAAATTTTGCACATGCCTTTGGTTCTGGTGATAATACATTTTTATGACATTACATTACTATTAGTCTTGCAGACAGGATCGTCTCCTCGCGACAGAACTCCTCAACGGTTAATAGCGCGGACACGAAACTTTGTATACGCTTTTAATTTTGATAGATATAGATGATTTCTTTCATGATTTCATCCTGCAACCAGGATGGTCTTCTCATGAGGGAACTCCTTAACAGTTAATAGCATGGATACGGAAATTTGTATGCGCGTTCATATTTGACGAATATACATGATTTCTATCATGTCCTCATCCTGCAGCCAGGATCTTCTTCTCATGAGAACTCCTCAGCGGTTAAAAGCGCGGACACGAAATTTTATATACGCGTTCAATTTTGATACATAAGTATGATTTTTATCATGACCTCATCCTGCAGCCACAATCACCTTCTCACGAGGGAACTCCTCAATGGTTAATAGCCCAGACACGAAACTTTGTATACAGGGTGTAAACAGACTCTTCACGAAGCCGTCAACCAAGCAAATCTGTGCATCAAACTAAGTAACTTTACGCAAAAATGATTGCTGGGAAACGACATTTTTTTGGGGTGAAAAATCACGTTTTACGGTAAAACTTAATGTAACGCACTCAAAACATTCTGCTGATGGATGGATTTAATAGTATGGGGGTCATGAAGGTGTTTAAAGTAAAAAAAATACATTAGAAACATGTATTTAAAAAAAAAAACTTGTAAAAAGTTGGAACTTTGACCCCCAATAACTCCGTAACTAGAAGGTTTTGCTCTAGACCATACCTGGAAGGTATGGTCTAGAGCAAAAAAATGATCGCAATGACGGGGAAAACAAGTGCCTTTCGGCTTCGTTAAGGGTCTTTTTACACCCTTTAGATACGCGTTCAATTTTGATGAATAAACCTAATTTGTATCGTATTTGACCTACAGCTAGGATTGTCTTTTCATGAGGACACTCCTCAACGGTGAATAGCATAATATAGTGATTCGGTATCAGAAATGTACAGAATACGACAAAATTAAATTTTTATTGTTGTTGGTCGGTTGGATATAGAATGCCCAGGATCTTATATATCTTAGGGACAGTAAAAATTTATTTGGTTCCCAAGATGAATTTTATTTAGTCTACAAAATTGAGTTTAGTTTGGTTTAGTTATTGTGTTAGTTGGGATTTATCACTTACAAATACTTCTTTTATCATACTGTTCTTTCTCGAAAGGGCAAAGGCCTCCCCATGGCATTCCAATTTTCTTTATCTTTTGCCTTCTCCGACTAACACTTTTAGTGGTTAATATTTTTTATACTTAATGAGCTTGGTTTAGTTGCAACCCAAAAAACTAGATATGAAATTATATTTCTAAGAAAACTCTACAAATTCAAGTAGGGCTCTTGCCATGAGGGTTCTGTCGCATAGCTGTTCACGGCTTCATTCAAGTGACACGGCCCCCGGCCTATAATGGATAACCTGAACTTTGCAGTTGTAAAAAACGTTTTTAGAGTGGATAGTGAGCCGCTTTCAAAGAATAAACTAACGTTTCCTTAGGATACGGCTTATGAATTGCCGATTGCGAAATAAAAGACAATAAATTTGTCGGTCATCGTTACCGAGGCAGGCCCAAGAAACGCTGGCGTGTCGATTTGAAATCGTTCTTGGCTAGAGATGGGTCGAGGGCAAAAACAGATATGGACAAAATGGGCATAAACTTGGCATATTGGGCATAAATGAGTTTACGCCCAAATAAATGCCCGATCATTGGGCATAAAAATGAATAACTTTGTTTTGTAAAAAATAAAGCAGGAACTTAACTTAAAATGAAACTTAATGTCAGTAGGTATTTTGTAAATTAAAATAAAAAGGTAAAGCATACTCTTCGTTCTCGTCCTCGACAGCCGGTGGAACTTCGTTGAGCATTTCCGACGTTTGGCTCCCAAACTGGAACGGGCCGGGGCTGCCTTCAAGCGGCTCTTGCCCAACCTGAGGGGTCCAAACGCCTCCTGCCGTAGGCTCTACGCGGGGGTCGTGCGGTCCATGGCCCTTTACGGGGCCCCGGTGTGGGCGCGTTCAATTAAGCGGCGTGCCGCGCACTACCTGAACGCGCCCCAAAAGGTCGTAGCCGTAAGGCTGATCCGGGGGTACCGCACGATCTCCCGCGAGGCGGCGAGCCTCCTAGCCGGATTGCCGCCATGGGATCTGAAGGCGATAGTCCTCGCGCGCCTGCATGAACGGCGCGCGGGGGCACTACGTCGGGGGGAAACTCCGCTGCCGCGGCAAATCACCGCTCAGCGAACATACCTGGTTCCGACGCGATCTCATGGCGACATGGAGACAGCGACTGTCGCAACCCAGTGCAGGGCACGCCACAATAGTGGCGATAAGTCCCCTCTTTGAGGAGTGGCTAGAGAGGCGCCACGGCGCCCTCACCTTCCGCCTGACGCAGGTCCTCACCGGACACGGTTGTTTCGGGAGGTTCCTGCACCGAATCGGGCGGGAGGAAACGCCCGGGTGCTATCATTGTGAGGATCGTCCGGAGGACACGGTGGCGCACACCGTGGAGGTCTGCCCCGCTTGGGCGGAGCTCCGCCTTGTCCTCGTAGCGGCGATCGGCGGCGGCGACCTCTCGCGCCCGGCCCTGGTTCAGGCCATGGTCCGGAGCGAGAGGGAATGGGAAGCCGTCACCTCCTTCTGTGAAGCAGTCATGCTAGCGAAGGAGGTGGCGGGACGTGAGAGGGAGAGAATCTCACGTCCCAGCCGCCGCGGGCGACGCACCGGGCGTCGGGGGCCACGTGGTGGCTCCCGGCCACCGTAGGCGCGGGCCTGTGGACGGTGAGTAATGGGTTAGCTCACCGTCCGTCCGTCTTATGACGACAGGCCGTGTCGACGGCGCGTTCGTGTTCCACGCGCGCCTCAAAGAGATGTCAGCAATCAGGAAGGGGCCCGCAAGGGCCGATGCCTGCCGGGGCTGGGGGACTGTTCGAAAGAGATACCGTGGCCCTGGAACACAAAGGGCAATGAAGGAACATGGATGGGTTTCAGTCAGTAAGAGTCTGACACTCCCTCCCACTCCACCCAGAGCGGGAGAAGTCATTTGATGATTTCCCATCAGTAAAAAAAAAAAAAAAAAGCATACTCTTAACCTTATTATATCGATTTCTGGTTTGTTGCAATATATTAGCTATAATCCAATATGTTTTTGGAAATTTACCTTTTCCGCACACTCAAATATAGCTATTTGAATGAAAAATTTAATAAAAGTTCTGTTAAAGTTTTTGCCCAGGCAAAAGGCATTTATTGGGCGTTTATGGGCATTTATCGGGCGCTTATTCAATGCGCCCAATATGCCAGGGCATTAACCCATCTCTATTCTTGGCTGATTGGCCAGAGAAGGCAAATCACCGACAGAGTTGGACAGGAATGGAAGAGGCTTTTGCTCAGCAGTGGTAAAGAATAGGCTAAACAAGAAAAAAAGTTTGTCCTAATCTAACACAATAACCCAACCGACAATACGCTGCCAACAATTAATATATTTTTTGCGGATCAAACTAATTTTTTTTACCAAGATTCTTTATCAAACCTTCAGATATTTCAAAAAAATCGCAATAAATGATAATAGTAAATTAATACACTTATAAAGTAAGAATAAATGTGAAATGCGAGCGCATTCCTAATTTAAATTTTGAAACAAAAAAAACGCAACCGTGCGTATTTATGTACAATTGAAAATCAATCCATTTCCAGATTTTTTATTTGCTTGAACTGTGAGACTTTATTTCTTGCCAAATCTCACGCTACTAGTTCAACGGAAAGTTAAGAGACTATCTATAAGTTTTTAAATGAAAGATAATCATCAGAATGTTTATTTAGAAGCAATTTTTTTTTGCGATTACACATTTCTGTGTTTCTTATCATTTATAAATCTCCTTCTCTTGAAGTCAACCAAAAACATCGAATAATTACTAAATGAAATTATTTAAACAGATAGCTTGAAAAAGTTAATTTAGAATTTAAATATTTTTTTGAAATTATACCAAAGAGTTTTTATTCCGTTTCAACTCTTTTTTTCAAACTTGATTTCAATTCGAGAATCGATTAGGCTGAATCCAACTTTTTAATCGAATGATGAACCTTGGGTTTACGGTCAGCACTAAGGCTTTTTAGTTATATTTGTCAAGAGTTTGATCGTGTTTTTTATGAAATTATGTATGAATAATGGTAAAAATAAGAACGCAGATAGTTTGTTACTGTCTTTATTTTGCCCTTTTGAGTTTTATTAACAAACGAGAACTTTTCTATGTACATTATTTCCAGCGCAACTAAGTTACCTATTTTTTGGAAGGGTGTAGCGGTACGTAATTTACACATATTTGGAAATAGACTGATGCCGTTTTACTGATATCAACACGTTATTGGAGATATTAACCATAAACTTATCGTATGAAACAGCTTCCGCGACATATTTTTCATTAAAAAATCGAATGCTGAAAGTTCACGAAAATTCTTGAATTTCATGACAATTCACATCACCCCGCCGATTCAGCTGGTGTGTCATGTGTCAAAATCTTGTCGAGCATAGTGGTTTAACCATTCTTAATGAAAAATATGTCGCGGAAGCTGTTTCATACGATAAGTTTATGGTTAATATCTCCAATAACGTGTTGATATCAGTAAAACTGCATCAGTCTATTTCCAAATATGTGTAAATTACGTACCGCTACACCCTTCCAAAAAATAGGTAACTTAGTTGCGCTGGAAATAATGTACATAGAAAAGTTCTCGTTTGCTAATAAAACTCAAAAGGGCAAAATAAAGACAGTAACAAACTATCTGCGTTCTTATTTTTACCATTATTCATACATAATTTCATAAAAAAACACGATCAAACTCTTGACAAATATAACTAAAAAGTCTTAGTGCTGACCGTAAACCCAAGGTCCATCATTCGATTAAAAGTTGAATTCAGCCTAATCGATACTCGAATTGAAATCAAGTTTGAAAAAAAGAGTTGAAACGGAATAAAAACTCTTTGGTATAATTTCAAAAAATATTTAAATTCTAAATTAACTTTTTCAAGCTATCTGTTTAAATAATTTCATTTAGTAATTATTCGATGTTTTTGGTTGACTTCAAGAGAAGGAGATTTATAAATGATAAGAAACACAGAAATGTGTAATAGCAAAAAAAAAATTGCTTCTAAATAAACATTCTGATGATTATCTTTCATTTAAAAACTTATAGATAGTCTCCTAACTTTCCGTTGAACTAGTAGCGTGAGATTTGGCAAGAAATAAAGTCTCACAGTTCAAGCAAATAATTTTTTTTTTGTTTCAAAATTTAAATTAGGAATGCGCTCGCATTTCACATTTATTCTTACTTTATAAGTGTAATAATTTACTATTATCATTTATTGCGAATTTTTTGAAATATCTGAAGGTTTGATGTAGAATCTTGGTAAAAAAAAATTGTTTGATCCGCAAAAAATATATAAATTGTTGGCAGCGTATTGTCGGTTGGGTTATTGTGTTAGATTAGGACAAACTTTTTTTCTTGTTTAGCCTATTCTTTACCACTGCTGAGCAAACGCCTCTTCCATTCCTGTCCAACTCTGTCGGTGATTTGCCTTCTCTGTCCAATCAGCCAAGAACGAGTCCAAATCGACACGCCAGCGTTTCTTGGGCCTGCCTCGGTAACGATGACCGACAAACTTATTGTCTTTTATTTTGCAATCGGCAATTCATAAGCCGTATCCTAAGGAAACGTTAGTTTATTCTTTGAAAGCGGTTCACTATCCACTCTAAAAACGTTTTTTACAACTGCAAAGTTCAGGTTATCCATTATAGGCCGGGGGCCGTGTCACTTGAATGAAGCCGTGAACAGCTGATGCGACAGAACCCTCATGGCAAGAGCCCTACTCGAATTTGTAGAGTTTTCTTAGAAATATAATATTTCATATCTAGTTTTTTGGGTTGCAACTAAACCAAGCTCATTAAGTATAAAAAATATTCACCATTAAAAGTATTAGTCGGAGAAGGCAAAAGATAAAGAAAATTGGGATGCCATGGGGAGGCCTTTGCCCTTTCGAGAAAGAACAGTATGATAAAAGAAGTATTTGTAAGTGATAAATCCCAACTAACTTTTTTTGTTTTTATTATTATGAGCCTGTTGTGTCCCACTGCAGGGCAAAAGCCTCCCTTCCCACTTTCCATTTATCTCTGTCTTTGGCTATTTGGGCCCAATCCTTTTGACAAGAGTCCAGCTCGTCACGCCATCTCCGTCTGCCCCACCGCGTCGCCGGGTTCTGTTGCTCGGAACCCAATCTGTTGCCACTTTGGCCCAATTTTGATGCGACATGCGGCAGATGTGGCTTGCCCAGTTCCATTTTAATTTTGCGGCTGTGTTGCAAACGTCTGCGATTTGAGTCTTGGATCGAAGTATACTGTTCCATATACGGTCAGAAATTTTGACTCCTAGTAGACTTCGTTCCATGGCTCGCTGGCAGACCCCGAGTGCGGACTTTTGACGCTTCGTTAATGACCACATTTACGCTCCATAGGTGAGGGTGGGAAGGATGCACGTATCCATGACTTTTCTTTTGAGGGAAAGTGAAAGTGATCCTTTCATGAAGTGTTTCATCGACCAATAGCTCTTCCAGGCGTTTTCGGTGCGTCGAGCGACTTCTTTATCTTGCCTCGCCTGGAATGAGACTATTTGGCCGAGGTATACAGGCTGTAAACAGACCCTTCACGAAGCCGTCAACCAAGCATTCTGTACATCAAACTAAGTAACTTTACTCAAAAATTATTGCTGGGAAACAAATTTTTTTTTTGGGGTGAAAAATCACGTTTTACGGTAAAACTCAATGTAACGCACTCAAAATATAAACATAAGGGGGTCATGAAGGTGTTTAAAATAAAAATCTTACATTAGAAAAATGTCTTTTAAAAAAAACTTGTGAAAAAGTTGGAACTTTGACCCCCAATATCTCCGTAACTAGAAGGTTCCCAGGTATGGTCTAGAACAAAAAAATGATCGCAATGACGGGGAGAACAAATACCTTTCGGCTTCGTTAAGGGTCTTTTCACACCCTTTATATACTCATGGACATGCTCTACCTCCACACCCCAACTAAATCCATAATCCCAACTAACACAATAACTAAACCAAACTAAACCCAATTTTGTAGACTAAATAAAATTCATCTTGGGAACCAAATTTTTATTGTGCCTAAGATATATAAGATCCTGGGCATTCTATATCCAACCGACCAACAACAATAAAAATTTAATTTTGTCGTATTCTGTACATTTCTGATACCGAATCACTATATTATGCTATTCACCATTGAGGAGTGTCCTCATGAAAAGACAATCCTAGCTGTAGGTCAAATACGATACAAATTAGGTTTATTCATGGAGAGAAGAGGAGGAGAATGCCCACGGCGCTATGGACAAATGTACTCAATTCAACATTGCTGTGTCTTCATCAAATCATCTTTAAAATACTCGATGGCATGTCTAAATACTACCTCAAAAGATTTAACACAAACCACAATGGCATTTCCGAGGTATTTACAAAAATGAAATCACTATTTTGAGGTTATGTTCGACCAAAAATTAGTTGGAAAAAGCTATTTGAAACGGTCTGAATTGGTTTACGGGTGAGCTTTGTGCCTTTGAAGCACATTTGTGTAAAATTTGTAACGGTTTAGCTATGTCAGGTGACCAGTTACTGGTGACCACCTGTGACTACCTCACCAAGTCTTACTGATTAAGATTTTGAGCATCTTCGTGCTTTAAAATCTTATTCGCGCGTTTCATGAAATTGCAAAGCATGAAAGAAATCATTACTAAGATAGTTAATCGCTCAGTGTTATATCTATCTATCTATCTATCCTACTCAAATCATAGATTGTGTAATTCATTACATATTTAAATAATCATAATTCTGTGCAACTCTAGTCTTAAATGAAACAACATACAATTAATATTGAGATGTATCTCAGAATACACTTAACTGATTGAAATCAACCATCCTAGTTTATAATTTGTTTATTATTGTATATGATTTGTTAATGGTACACAAACATAAAAGCGCAGTTCCTAAGTAAAAAAATCATACTACCTACATTAAAAAGACAATGTTTATTCTTACCGGCGTTAGTGAGATCCAGACTCGTAAAATGTTCATGATGTTATTGGGAATCTCCGACACCATGAGTTTGCGCACAAATGGCGTTAATCTCAAAGAACAGTTGAGACATCGCACCACAGTCACACTCGCCATGATCACAACACAAAAAGTCCTGTCTTTAGTAATAAACAATACCCACTTGACGCCCATGCCGCCGTTGACAACCACTGGTATTAGAAATACCAGCAAGTTCATGTGATTTACAACTCTGTTATTACTTTACAATAATAGATTGAACAATCAATACAAAATCGTTATCATTTTATTTTATGTGGGTAGGTAGGCACTGTACCCGTAATAGAATAAATTGACTTCCCTAGAATGACAGGTGATAGTAAAAAATGGCGTAGTTTATAGTCTGAAACTTAAAAGTACTAATTATTGTTCAAAAAACTATCCCATTATAAATAATCATTAAATCTTATTTAAAAAAATTATTTTTATTTTAGATATTTCATGCCGTTTAAGGTTTTGAGACACAAGTCATTTATCAAGAGTACTGTCCATGGGCAATCTCCTTTCCGTATCCGTGCTATTAACTGTTAAGGAGTACCCTCATGAGAAGACCATCCTGGTTGCAGGATGAAGTCATGAAAGAATTAATCTATATCTATCAAAATTAAAAGCGTATACAAAGTTTCGTGTCCGCGCTATTAACCGTTGAGGAGTTCTGCAAGACTAATAGTAATGTAATGTCATAAAAATGTATTGTCACCAGAACCAAAGGCATGTGCAAAATTTCAGCTCAATCAGTATAGGGGAACTGGTTTGAAATTCAGTTGCAAGATTTGACCAATACTTACTAACACGGGAAGTTAAATAAAAGCATATTTTTATAATATAAAAAAAATACTATAAATTATCTAGTAAAATACAATGTAATTTGAACAGAGAATGCGTTCATAATTTAAATTTTTATTTGAAAAAAAAAACGGCGCGAATTTAGCCATAGATCAGTCTGTGCTGTTTGTTGTTTCGGTTTTTCTACCTACAATGTACGAAAAACTATTAAAATTACCATTATAAAGCTTAAAAAATATTATTGTATTTATTTATTGTATTTTATGCTTAAAATGAAATTATTTTAATTTCCATCTATCGATTTCTTAAATTCCTTAATTTAATTTCTCGATTTGATCGAAATTTCCAAAAAACGAATCGATTGAAATAATCGCATCCACACATAACAGCAATTAAAAAAAAAATGGCCGTCAATTGCGAATACAAATTGAGGAGTGGTAATGAATATTATGAGTTATTGGTCCCGTTTTAGTAAATTACGCTAAGATCTGGGCATTTTTATGTTGTTTATAATATTTGGAATGATATTTGTCATATTTGTTATCGAATCTGTTCGCGTCTGTGTGATGTAATGTGAAAAATAAAAATGTAAACACGCACGATTGGCGCGAAACTTCGACTTTAGATATCAAAATTTATCATTACCACTGCTTATTTAATTTGAACTATGGTTTAATTCGTCACATAATTTAATGACGAGTTAATCATTCTCAACATAGTGGAGCTTGGATGTCCGTAAACCACAATTTTTATGATTTTTAGCCTCGGCCAGCACTGCCGTCAAAATGGCGATACCCGTATTTATGCACTTGGATTTTATAAGGGTAAATTTAGAAACTTGCGCGCTAAATACTGAAGTTTTAATGGCGATGACATATGAACTTTTTATCCAACTCTCTTAATTAACGCACCCTCATAGTATTTGATAATCAGAATATGAAATATTTACATAAATAATGAGGATGACGTATGACTTAAACGCCGACCCGTTCGGGGGTATCTACCAAGCCAGCGGAGGTTTATGTGTCAGACCCCCGAAGGGGTACGTACCGAACTTTATGGTTAATTAACTCCACCGTTTACTATTCAAATTATCCATCAGCACTAAGTTTTGAGTGCGTTAAATTGAGTTTTACTGTAAAACATGATTTTTCACCCCAAAAAAAGTCGTTTCCTAGCAATATTTTTTGCGTAGAGTTACTTAGTTTGATGTACAGAATGCTTGGTTTACGGATTCGTGAAGGATCTGTTTACACCTTGTATAAAGCCTTATACCAAAATGGGCTACAAAAGAGAAACATCATGACGACACAGCAAAGCACCTTATCTCTGCAGAAAGTAAACACAATGTTACCAGTTTTCGAGAAAACAAGTGAAATTAATGGATCGAGGCTACGCAGCATGTCTGGGGTTATAAAATATCAGCAATCTATGATGTGCCTATCTGACTGCACATAGACCAAGAAGATACCTAGTTAAATACACAAAGTATTATGTTCTTGGCTTTTGAGCAGCAAGTTAGCATACAGGGTGGGTAAAAAATCGTGGATCAAACGAAACAGGGCGATAGTTGGGGTTATCAGGGTCATTATTTGGCAGTACATTTTTTTTAACAGTGAGGTCTTTCGTAAGACTTATAAGATATTGAAAAAAGTGCCAATACTTATAAATCATGATAAATACTGTCATAAAAGCACTTTTGTACTGATGATACATTTACTAGAAGCAGCCCATTTTACTCTAATGGCCTATTTAGTTAATATGTTGGTATTTTCTTAAAAAACACTCAAGTAGTCATAACTTTTAAGGAGATCAAGATAGACTCTATCACAGGATATTTTTTTCTGCAAATTACCCCAACTATCGCCCTGTTTCATTTGATTCACGATTTTTTACCAACCCTGTATAACAGAACATCACGCCTGTAAGCCCCAAAGGGTTAGGCAGACTGGCAGAGAATACTTACAACCCTGGATTGGAATTGTTTTTTGATGAATGAAATAATTTCAGAATGTTTGTGGTTCTATGAGAAAACACAGTGAAAGGATTAACTTAATTTTGTGTTAAAGGCTTATGCCCGCGGCTTCTACCGTGTTGAGTTCGATAATTGTCCCACGAGATCATACTACTGGGATAAAAAGTATCCTATATGTTAATCCAGGTTATAAACTATATGTGCGCTAAATTTGATCCAAATCCGTTCAGTAGTGTTTGTGTGTCCATACTCACAAAATTCCGCATTTATAATATTAAGTAAGATAGTAGGATTAATGGCTTGTGCTGTATTAATTTAATGCTTAAATAGCACACCCATATTTCAACATTTATATTTGAGTCCCATGTATGATGTAATACTGGGCGATCCTATTTCCATGAATGCGTTGTCTTTTAGAAGCCATTGAAAGAAAAATGCAACTGCAATCGACCAATGAATTGACTACTACTATATTTGGTGACATCTAGAGATAACTTGATTTCAAGTTTCACTCACATTTCATTGTCTTTGGTGATTCAGTAAAACATGGACCTAATTGTTTCAGAACATTGTATATAGTAATAACAATGCCTTTCAGTAATCTACTTGTACGTCCGGAGCGACTAGTTTAGTCAGAGGCATAAACTATTAACAAAAATGAAGGCCAAGAACCGACAACTAAAATAAAATGTCGACTAATATTTCGGACATTGTGTAACATCGACCACTACAGCACTAATGAATTCGTCCGATTACGCGTTCGTGCGTATGCTGTATGCAGTAATGTCAACAAACCCTTGGTTTCCCGGTGCTCCTGAGCCCCACCCCACCACGTAGAAAGTGAAGGCGCTACCGTCCACAGCCGCTGCGCTTGCGCATCCAACATACGCGGCTCGGCGACGGACCACGTCGAACGCCGCTGTTAAAATATTTTCGAACTTCGAACTAAGTCTGTTACTTTTAAACTTGTGTCAGTGTTGCAAGCTGTTTTAACCCTACAATGAAGGTTTACGTATTTCTTGGTAAGTTTTTTTTTATTATGTTTTTTTTTTTTGCAAATCGCATGTGATTTCTTCCGATATTTGAGATCGTCTATTTGAAAAGCAAAATGATAACACGCAAGTGCCAATATCTTCCTGATTTACACATTAAACAAAGCATGAAAATTCTTGATGGTTATTAGCCGGCGCGGAACGAAAAAAAATACGCGCGACAATTTACCGCCAATTTGTTACCGACGCGTATTTTTTGCGGTAAACACTTTACCGCAAAACTTGGTATAATAATGAGGTATATCGACAAATTCACAAGTGAAATTGAAATTGTGCCTTGTACTTGTAATACCGCAAATCACGAAGTTTGGAGAAAATTTGCGGTACTGAGTCATTGTTCTTTTGCCACCCTTGTGGCGAAAAATGACGATTGGA
This sequence comes from Noctua pronuba, assembly GCA_905220335.1. Classification (NCBI taxonomy): domain Eukaryota; kingdom Metazoa; phylum Arthropoda; class Insecta; order Lepidoptera; family Noctuidae; genus Noctua; species Noctua pronuba. The sequence continues at coordinate 8,250,995 of LR999914.1, forward strand.
CAACAGATTCAATTGTCTTCATAAGGAAATATGAAGGTGATTGACGGATTAAAACACGCATGCCTAGAATAAATGACAATGTAATTATGATTTCTTTGATAGTGAAAAAACAGCTTAATAGTATATTGATGGAACGCGAGCCAACATGCGAGTGTTTGCGTGCGTATAATTAATGTTTTGTGTTTTTTCGTAGAGAATTTTGTTAACTGGGTCGTGTGTTGTAAATATACGATGACAAATTGACGATGTTAAATAGTTGAAAAAAAAGTTAGGAAATTAATTGGAAGGATAGGCTTATGTGACTGTTGACCATAATTATTAACATCTGGAATTCCGGATCCGGAAAATCATCCGGTGATTTTCAATTGATTTTGATTTTATGGTAGACGATATAATTTTGTAAACAGTGCGTTTTGTAATGTTCGTAAAGAAAAGACTTTTATGCAGACAAAAAAAAATACTATTTACCATCTTAAATTAACTTCCTTTTCGCCCTCAAAAAAAAACAACAACAAAAAAAAAGTTTTGCCATCCTCTGCGAATATTTTGGTACTTCACAAAAAGGCATAGCGTAGTAAAACTCATCTAAAGTTAATTAGAGCGTCAAGCCCGCAGATAAATAATGAGCTAGTCATCTGCCATTATTTCATGTAATTTTATTACTTTTTACATAATATCGTTACGCTTCCATTCTTAAAAGAGGTGTTAAGCCGGTGGTACATGTAACATATGAAAATTACACTAAGAATTATTCGCATTGTATATTAAGATTTGATTTAATTACTGTATACGTAATTATGCCTACTTTTTACATAGACATGAATATCATTACTGTAGAGACAGATGTTTGTTATGGTTGTAATGTTTCTTTTTCTAAACTTAAGCATCAGGAAATTACTGACTGCCTCGTTGGTTCGATTCCCGGGTCGGGCAAAGTGATATTGGGTTTTTCTGTCAGGAATTTCTCAGTAGCAGCAACGGAGTCTGGATTTGTGCCCGGTTGATGGTGATAAGCTCGCCACCTATTATATGGGACTTAAGACATATCTGGCGAAATCCTGGTGTAATATTAGGTACACCTCTGGTCTTCGGGGATTACAGGTGTGATATTATGTTAATGTTTGAATGTACTTGGGCCAGAATGGCAAAATTTCGGAAAATCGGGCAGTAGATCTGGCGTATTTGAAAAAAGTATGTGATTTCTGCAAGAAATAGTTTCCCTATAAACCTAAGTGTCCTCACTACTTGATAGTGATTGTAGAGAAGTCAGTTCTCCTTACAAAGTGGACACGTTCCACCTCATCATCATCTTCCCTTTTTCCATGTTGCTTGGGGTCGGCGCAACACGTTTTTTTCTTCCATTCTCCTCTGTCAACCGTCACGCTATCATTTACTCCTTTTTCCTCCATATCATTCCTTACACAATCCATCTATTGTCTCTTTGGTCTTCCTCTCCCTCTCCATCCATCAACATTTATATTCATCACTCTTTAAGTCACATGCTACACATTCCACCTAGGCAACAACTCGAAGGTATCATAAAAGGTTCCTCTTCCAGCCTAAAAACGTATTCTAGATTCGAAAAGTTTCATAGAGATAAGTATGAAATGAACGATAAATATCACAAGTGCGTGTGAGTTTCAAAATTGAAATAACAATAAATTTCAAACCCAACAATACAGAGTAAAAGTTAAAAACCGAAAAAAAACCCACATAAAACGAAATTGAAACTGTTTTACACATAAGCAACATACTCATTATTTCTGCAATTAAAACTTTGCAATAAGTAGAAATTATCCGTCGAGATGGGATCAGTAATTTAGTATTGTGAAACAGTTTCCACAGTGCATCGCGCTATTGTATTACTGTTTGTCTTGTGCTGTGGTTATTGTAATGTCGATATAATGGACTGTAATGCGGGTCAGTGGTCAGTATTGATTCTAAGTTGCATCTTACTATTGTTTGGTTTATATTGAGAGATCTGCGATAATTGGGCTTTTGACATTAGGTTTAAGTGCTACAACATTTTGGTTCCTATTCAGTTTGCTTAACGGATTTACATAATAATATAACAACATTAAGGCATGCTTTAGTGACATAAATAACATAGATAGGTGCTTTAAAAATTAAATTAGGTACGTTTTCTAAAAACCATGGACTCCACATTGTTTTAAGCCATTTTGAAAATTCGAATCAGTACTTCTATATGTACAGACGTCGGCACATCAAGCAACAGTTCTTTAATAGATTTTCAACTTAATCTCTAAAGCATTAGGTTCAAGGTCGATTGGGAAAATTAGACAGTTTCAGGAGGCTTGATTTGCTGGCGTCTGTACATTAAGGCATGCTTTAGTGACATAAATATCGTACTTCAAAAAGTAATATAAGTCCTTTGTCTGAAGCCATAGACTTCACATTATTTTTTTAGCCACTTCTAAAATTAGAGTCGGAACTACTGATATGTACCAATTAAATATTTTTGGCACCAAAATTAATCAGTAAAATTGAACACAACAAAAACCCGAAGCCACTCTACATCGAAAACCAGGAACAAAACGATTGAATTCTTCTGGGTGTTCAAAGTTAAAATTAACATTGTTTAAACTTAAATACCTACCTTAGTTTCTTAAGTAACATTTATTGTATAGATTGTACTTCGTGACTGCATTTCAACGTAACCGTCCCAGAATGCAATATAATTGAACAGGTTCGTTGCTATGCGTTAGTTGCTAGATCGCGATAAACATCTTTAGCAAGACTTGCTCTAATTATTATAACTAAGGAGTATCTTTATTATCCAGTAACTGGATTATGGAGGTAAGATTGGCAGTCGCTCTATGTAAAATACTGGAATTCAGCTGCTTTCGGTTAGACTGGAAACCGACTTAAACATGGTTGGGAAAAGGCTAGGCCGATGATGTTGCCAGATCGGCGTCTTTAGCAAGAGTTGATCCAATTATTATAAATTATAAACCAAGTGTCAACGTGGGAAAAAAACGCGGACATAATTTACAAAATAAATATTTTTCTAGAATGGCAACAATGAAAAAGACAATTTTAGTTTATGGTTTAAGAGGTCAATGACTATTTGTTAAGGTGGAAATTAAAAAATAGTAGGTTAAGAATGAGGATAAAATAACTGCCTTTTGTGTTCTCACAGTCATTTAATTTTAGGAAGCTCTTTATTTTTTTATGAAATATTGAAGGTCAAAATGCAGTTTAAAGCTTTTATTTACATTACTAAATTCAGTGTTCCTTTTTAGTGTTTAATTAAAATCACCTCTTTTTTATCCGGATGTGGCGGAACCCAGGAGAGTATGTCAATGTTGCGACACTTGGCCTATGTCCAGCAGTATTTCGGCTGAAATGATGATGATGAAATATATGTGAGATTAGGGGCTGAAAAAAAAATAGGATATAACTCAATAAGGCCAGTGTACGTCCTTCAGGGCGTCCCTTTCCGGAGTTGCCACTCACATCTGCCTTGTAAAAACCTTTTAAATACGCCTTTCACTCATCCACTCCACATAACCAAACCATCTAAGCATACTTTTTTCAATTTTTTATTTTTTATTCAAAAAGTATTCTTAGGATTATCAAACTAACTGTAAGTAAATTACAGGGTGAAAGAGACACCGCAAATAAACGGTTTCCACGTATTCAGTACATCATTCTGAACCCACCCACATCGAAATTAACCATCGGTAATGTGAATACCTAAAGTGCAATATCTACACGATCAAAATGTATGAAACGGCAGATTTTTTTTATATTTTTTTTTCGTCAGCCTATATTGTCCCACTCCTGAGCAAAGGCCTCCCCCCATTCCTTCCAGTTCTCACGATGGTTTGCCTCTTTTTTTAAATTACCCATGAAAAATTTCAATGTGTAAGGGAGGGTTAAGAATGATGTACTAAATACGTGGTAAAAGTTTGTTTGCGGTGTCTCTTCCACCTCGTCATTTACTAACAGTTAGTTTGATAATCCTAAGAATATTTTTTTTATCAAAATATAATACTCTCCTACCGTTTGTGCGCCGGTGTCCTTTCCTCTCTGTATATAAGTTTATTAATATCACATAAAAACAGCTATTTCACAGTTGCCAATTAAGAACAAATACTTATTTAAAAACCTATAGCATACAAAAACAATGCTGGCAACACTATTTAAAATCTACAAAAAACATCGCCAGATCTCCCTATCCTAACAAAACCTATTCCTACTTACATTGTAAGAATTTCTTAGAATAGGCTGAACAATGCATCGTACTTAGGCCTCGGTAACTTTTTCTAGCTGTAGGCAATGGCCGCTGTTTTTCCCGCGCGAATTTTCTAATGTACAGTCCGTTCACAGATAAAATTATTAACCCAACATGGCGTCACTGTCAATGTCCGTGTGATCTTTATTTATTTTATTATTTATGTACAGACGCCAGCACATCCAAGCTACTACAATCTGTGAATTTTTTTAATAGATTTTCAACTTTATCACTAAAGCATTAGGTACAAGGTTGATTGGGAAAATTTGATAGTTTCGGGTAACTTGATATGCTGCCGTCTGTACACACAGGGACATAGGAAAAGTTATAGTATTTGAGTACAAACATACTGCTTATTTCAAGCAATTTCTACCAACAGACCTGCGAAAGGAGAAATGACAAAGAAATGTAGACAATGTGTGTGAGAAAAGGAAGAGAAAAATGTGTTTATTATCGTTACTATAAGGTTGGTGTCGTGTTGCGTCCACTGACAAGTCTGTCAAGACGACAGTGATCTTTATTTATGTTGTTACAAGGTTTAGTTTGCAGCTGTCAAAAGGAAAATTATTTGCAACAGGACTGTACCGACGCTGTTGACAATAATGACATTATTGCTGTCATTACACGCGTAGTAACAATTTTAATATTATTGTATGACACTTCATGTATGTCGATTACCCTTAATAAGGTGTAAAGTTAGAATGTATGGTGTTATTGTCGGTAATAGTGCTTTTTAATGGGGAATTAAGACATTGCCTCGTTAGGACGTAGTTTGACTTTCTTTTTATATTTGTCATTACTTTTATTTTCACTGCAGTTTTTACTTTTTTATTTAATGATAAAAGCCGCTCGGATCAATCTTTAGGTTAAGCCGTGCTTGCCTAGGTTAGTCTGTGGATGGGTCATCACCCATTACATACCGTTTCCTCCGTGCCTCGGAAAGCACGATAAGCCGTTGGTCCTGGCTGTCATTTGTAGATCTTTACAGTCGTTACAGGTAGTCAGTCAGTGGGCCGAAAGTCTGACGACCAGTCTTACCAAGTGGTTTCGTATTATCCAGTACTAATTGGGTTGTGGGGGACAGATAGGCAGTCACTCCATGTAAAATACTGGTATTCAGCTGATGATGATGATGATGATGATGACTTTTATTTTCACTGGGTTTTGAAGTTTAAGTAAGTACTTAGTAACTAATAATTATTTGGCTTTTCATAAATTATTTGAGATACTTTAACTATAAAGCTAATTTAAGTAGAAAAGCTACCAAGCTGCCTATTGAAAGCCACCACAAAATTAATTACTTCGTCTCAAGTGCACGTCTTAAATCTATTATCCCAGTACTTATTTAAAATATTCTGGGGTTTAGATTAGATAAATAAGCTTCATCGTTTCACAAAATTTATGTTTTAAATCTACACAAAAAAATAAAATTGAAGTGTCTGTTTGTAATTTCAAAATAACAACTTTTTACTGGAGACATATTATGACAGTATGTATATAAGGTCTAACTTTTTAAACACGAAATATTTCAAGAGTAACTTCTATAGGTCGTAAAGTCACCATAGCAACGAAAATTTTTTTTTTATCTAAGTGTATTTTTATAAAAAAAAAAAATTAAATTACTTGACCCACAAAATAAATACTGTCTAAAGGTTTAAAAAGTAAAAAAAAGTTTAAAAAAGTAAAAGTAAGTAAGTAAGTTTAAAGTTTGTAAAGGTTTTATGCAAAATGTCGCAAGAATATTTAGAACTATAATAATTTCGTAAAAATAAAAACATTCAGAAAAATATTTTTTTTTTTGTTGCTATGGCGACTTTACGACTTGTAGAAGTTACTCTTGAAATATTTCGTGTTTAAAAAGTTAGACCCTATATACGGTATTTATATTAAAAAATGTAAAAAAAAAATGACTGTCTGTTTGTCTGTCAGATGGTTCCAGCTTATCTCCAACAGGACTTTTAATGGTAGATAGCTGATGTTATAAGGAGTAAACTTTTATATTACAAAAAGTATTAAGGTTCTGTGAAAAAAAAACCCATGAAATGTTAACAAAATCCGATCCAAATATATTATAATTATATTTAAACACCACGAAAGCCATCACTGAAAAATATACTGAAAATCACATCTATATTTTCCTACGAATCACAAAGAGGATGAAAGATCCACATAATATTTCCTCCATTACTAAAACAAACGCGAAATAAATGGGCTTCTTTAAAATGGATCCATTTCTCGAGTTCAGCTGTCATCTGAGATGGAGCATTCATTTAAAAGCTCCCGCTGGTCTCGAAAGCAAATAAATACACAATTTTGGTATGAAATATGATTCTTGCTTCATCCTTGTATTGACTGTTCATCGTTAATATTAACATAGATTGAGGAAGAATTTTACTGAAATCCCTGAAGGGTTAGGCAGTGGAGTACCTAGTACACCCACATTTCGCCAGTCATGTTTAAGTCCCGTGTAATCGGGGGCGAGCCTATTTATTGCAATCAATCGGGCACCAAATCCAGACTCCGTGAGTGCTAAGTAGAAGTTCCTGACGGAAAAACCCAATAACACTATGCCCGACTTGGGAATCGAAACAGACCCAAGACCTCATGCCCAGCAGCCGCGCTTGCGACCACTCGACCAACGAGGCAGTCTCTGTATACATTATTAATAAATACTCATTTAGGTACACAAAGGTGACTGATTAGTCTCTTTTCTGACACATGAACTTGATAAGTGTCTATTAAGCACTCGATACTTTTTACCCGATACAGGAAGAGTTATGATTTTAGCAGTCTATGTACGTAAGTATGTTTGTATTTACGTATGTACCTCCGTAGCACCTAAACTATTCATCAGATTTTGATGAATAAGATGTCAATCGGTTCGTTATTATGGCTCGGGTAACTTAGGCTTCATTTTAATCGATTGCAATAAAAGGAGGAGCCGATTTTACCTTAAACCCCGAATTTAATTAGAGCGTGATTTTTCAGTAGTCGAGTTTTTTTGATGTAGTATATACCACACAAATTCTTGTATTTTAAGGTGTTAAGTTCAGTTTGTTTTAATCGTCAGTTTAATCAGCATCTGTAATTAAACCTACCAGATAATTAAAGGTGTGATTTTAGCAAAGATCTAATCAAGTCTCAACATAATTCGAAGGTTCAAGTATTGCGCTGTTTCCGTTACCTGTCTATGGTCTGTGGGAACAACTTGAACCGTTAATATAACAATTACTTGATATCGATCTGGAAACAGTTCTCATGCTGTCCTTCGAATCTACGACCGTTTTTGCATGTGCCTACTTACCCTTATGCTCTAAGTAATACGGTTGAAATTTAAAAAGTGGTCGATTCTCAGTGGACTCGGTAGTACGCTCTGTGACTAAAGTGTCAAAATGTTTTATGCAGAGTTTCTGAAATTTGACTCGTATTTGTAACAAGGAAAAAGGTTGAAGCTACTGCAAAAAATGTAGTGAGGAAGATGTTGAGAATCAATGTAACTTTAAGAGTAGAGGAAGACCAAAGAAACGATGGACGGACTGTGTGAAGGATGATGTGGCTAGAAATGACGCTGAGATGACGAGTAATAGCGAAGTATGGGAGAAGAAGACTTGCTGCGCCGACTAAAAATAAATTGGGATAAGGGCAGGAGAATGCCTTGCTTTTATAACAAAAAGATCATCTAGATTGGTTATAGTGCCCACTGGAGTTTGCTCCCCGAACATAGATCATAGGAGTTACTTTTAATCGCAATAACAAATGAATTATCTAAGAAGAATCTCTCATAAAAAATAGGTTACAAATTGCTATGTCTACTGTACTTAAAGTTCCCGTCTGGTCATACTGACTTAGGAGGTAGTTCTACGAATACGTCAGAGTTTTTGTTATCAGATAATACAATAGAAGCAGTATGTTATGAATTACCTAATGCTTTTGATAATGGGCATTGTGGTTCGTGATTGATTGAATTAGATCAAACAAAAAGGTTGATTAAAGTGATCAATGTGGCCTGGTGACCTGTAACAGGTTTTTTCCGTAAACAATGTTAATTTATTTCGCTCAAACTGATAAGTGCTTCCTAAACACACTATCTTTGCCAGTCTGTTTTTTATAAGTAAAGATTTTTAATTGGCTGTCTGTTTCATTAACTATTTTTTTTTTCTGTTTTGTTTAGTCATTCATAATTCATAAATAAATAAAAAACCACTGTGAGACATTTTTGATATTTTTCATGTTCATACAATTTGTAGGTTTTTCAGTATTTTGAGTTGAAAAACTTAATTTGTCAACTCTTAAGCCCTTAGTAAACGCAAAGAAGGTTTCATTATGAAAACTTAAAACCTTCTCTGAAAAGTCATCAACAAGGCACAATAAAACCAGCCAGCAATAACATTTTCAAATAAAAGAATTCAGACACATTTGTCACTGGGTCTTTCTATACCGCGTTGGATATTCCATTCAATCCTACTTTCAGCATTCCAAAATGCACAAAAAGCACACGAGTACGCGGTACTTTTAATCCATTTGTGTGCGTTGTGCAATGCAGCTACAAGTATATTTTGAGGGACAAAAAAGTACGCCGAGGACTGTCCCTCGTCTGCGCACGGTTTTATACGGATTCTATGACAGATCAGTTTCATAGACACAACTCTGCACTCTCCGTATCAAACGTGTTGCGCATGAGAAGAAGTAAATTATGCTGGGCCATGTTGGGCCATCGCTATATGTCATAGTGACTGTTAATGGCCGATGGTGAAATGAGTATAGTTTAATGATGATGTGAATGCAATGGGCATATTTTGTTACGGTCCTTTGAAGGATCGCGAGGTATCGGTTACTGGTAGTTAGGTTACAAAAGATACTATAGGTTATGGTGATGTTAGAAATACTCGTGTGCTTCGCAATAGCTTTGTAAAAAGTCCGTATAGCCACTGCTTACTGAACAAATTCAAAAATGGAACAGAATTTGTATGAAATTATCTGCCAAGTAACTTAACGGGAACTTAATCGCAGCAGCTGGTGAAGCTGGTAGCCCTAAGTGTTCAAGAAGTCCTAATTCTTGAATATTTTGAATTGATGTTGGTATACTATGTGTATAATGACATCTTATTTCTTCATCACCAGCATTTTCGAAAGTATTTTTAGCTTTTATGTAGAAATAAAAAACGAAGACATATGTAGTTACTAAAAACTTCTTGTTAGTAATTTTGTGAGAGGGAGACTCCGTTATCAACAGCTGGACTAAAAGATTATTTGAAAGGTTGTCGAGTAACTTAGGGTTAAGCCACAGGGTCAAGTGTGAGACCATTATAGCGAACGAGTCAGGAGAAACGCAGTGAAATATTGCATACCTTGACTGCACTCTGTTGCTAGGTATTACCCTTTCAATTTCACGTTAAGCCGTTGGTCGCGGCTGTGATTCGTACATCGTTGACAGTCGTTACAAGTAGTCAGTGGCCAGAAAGTCTGAAAACCAGGCTTACACCAAAGGGAGAGACGCAGAGAAATATTGCATAGCGTGCATGCACTCTGTTACTAGGTATTACCCTTTCAATTTCACGTTAAGCCGTTGGTCCCGGCTGTCATTTGTAGATCGTTGACAGTCGATACAGGTAGTCAGTGGGCCGAAAGTCTGAAAACCAGGCTTAGCAAAGGGTACCCAGTATTGACTGGGTTGTGAAGGTCAGATAGGTAGTCGCTCCATGTATATTCAGCTGGTGCCCCACTAAAGTTTGGAAAAGGCTAGGCAGATGATGATTTATTTCAATATGATATAGGAGTAAAAGAACAATTTGATAGGTATTATTTAAAGACACCGTGATTATAAGATTTTTTAATAAGAAAGATAGTAAGGAATAATAACTAACTAACTGACTTTTTTTTGTTATAAAATGTTTCTGAAATAAAAAATAAGCTAGTAAGTTCAATGAAGCTCAAATTAAGTACATGGTACCTATAGTAAATTACTTTATTTGCGTCTGTCAGTTTCCTCAGCTCTACATTATGTTGTGTAGATTCTAGATTGGACGACAATAACCTTTTATATTTATCCTTTGTTTCGTTCCAAACAAATGTCTTTTTTGTCTAATTGAAGTCGTTTTTATTGTTTAGCTTAATTCTTTTGTTTTTCGTTGATTTTTATCGTTGCGTATTTTAATAGCGCTTATGTGGCCATATTGTTATGTTCTTTATTCAAACAATTAGTGGATTAATAATACAAAGTTGATATAAATCTATTGTAACTATTTTTAATCTGTATTTAAATAGGGACAATGGTTATAGATTATGCAAAATCGAATTAAAAATGATGACTTTGCTCAACTTGTACCAAATACACAATGATACGACTATGTTCGTGGTTGTTTACAAAAAAATATTACCGATTAGTTGTTTACGAGAATGCTAGAAAGTGTTTTATGGTCGTAAAATAAATCAATTTTGAACGGAAAAATGTTAAAATTGCCTAAGTAATTATCTCGCGCATTATTTAGTCACTTTCCTCCAACTTGCCATTTCTAACTTAATTTTTTTTTTCAATATAATTTAAGTAATATCTTGGGTTACAGTTATATCACTTTCGATGTCGAAGAAGATGGAAATTATAAATGTTGTTAACGGGAATTGAGAGTTATTGATAGATGACATATTAAATCTCTTGGTCATTCATCATCAATCATTTGCCTGCTTAAACATCTGAGGTACCCGAAATGTGTGAAAAATCTTGTCGTTTCAAAAAAGGTGGGGCTTTTCTACACCTATTAGTTATAATTGTGTTAAATTTAAAATAACTATACGTTGTTTCGTTATACGTTTGTCTCTGCGTCACGGTTGACTGGTAGAAAATAACTTTGGCATTAAGTCCGCCTCAGTACTTTGTGCTTGAAGTGTTAAATAAATACGTCCCCAAAAACAACGTCATAGGATTATCTAAATATAAGAATGTTTCAGAAAACTCATAGCACCTATCACAAGTGCTTTTATTTTTTTTATTAAGTATAGGAATATTTCAGCTTACAATATACAGGGTGTAAACGGACCCTTCACCAAGCCGTCAACCAAGCATTCTGTACATCAAACTAAGAATAATAAAATAGATTTATTTCAACTAAGTAACATTATGCAAAAAAATTTGCTGGGAAACGATTTTTTTTTTGGGGTGAAAAATCACGTTTTACGGTAGAACTCAATGTAACGCACTCAGAACATCGTGCTGATGGATGGATTGAATAATGCGGGGGTCTTGGAGGTGTTTCAAGTAAAAATCTTACTTTAAAAACATGTATTTTAAAAAAAACCTGTGAAAATGTTGGAACTTTGACCCCCAATATCTCCGTAACTAGAAGGTTCCCAGGTATTGTCTAGAACAAAAAAAATATCGCATTGACGGGGAGAACAAGTGCCTTTCGGCTTCGTTAAGGGTCTTTTTACACCCTTTATAGCAGTACCTCACTACTACTTTGTTTACTTTACCATTCTAAGACCCGTCTTAAGTCATTTGCTCAACTCAGTTAGACTCAGTTGCCATGACAACGGATCAAAACGCCTATCAAATCTTATTCTTAACCTCAATTGACGGATCCTCAAATTTGACAGATGATTTCTTATGGAAAATCTCCAATCCTGAGCGTTTATGTCTATTTATAAACAAACTATAGCTGTCAATGTGTCTATTGGAGAGAATTTAGGGCGGGTCGAGCTTGGCTTGAGCCGAGTCAGCCACTAAGAATACCAGTGATAGTGTCCTTAGTGTATTTGTACGCAGATGTTAGGTAATAAACTACAAAACTAGTAAAATATACGTCACATAAAACACACTCAGATTCAAGAGGGCGACTACAAAACCAAATAAAACTTTAACAGCATCATGGCGACACGAAAATGTGAATAGCAGTAATACACGTTTTCATGTCGCGTTTGTTTTTCCCTATTGTTTGTTTTTAGTTTACATTTCATGTTTAAAATAAAATACGAGCTTCGTAGAATTTTTCCTTCTTTGAAGGTAGTACTACATACTGTAAACGTATTCACTAGACCCAGACGATATTTCAATAAGTGCCTAAATAATGGGTGTAAAAGTACCCTTAACGAAGTCGAAAGGCACTTGTTCTCCCCATCATTGCGATTATTTTTTTGTTCTTGTTTTTTTTTTGTTTAACCTTCTAGTTACGGAGACATTGGGGGTCAAAGTTCCAACTTTTTCACAAGTTTTTTTTTAATACAAGTTTTTCATCTTTTTGAACTTATTTTAAATACCTCCAGGAACACCGCACTATCCAATGCATCCATTAGCACAATATTTTAAGTGCGTTACATTGTCGTAGTCCTACCGTAAATCGTGATTTTTCAACCCCAAAAAAAAAAGTCGTTTCCCAGCAATCATTTTTGCGTAAAGTTACTTAGTTTGATGTACAGAATGCTTGCTTGACGGCTTAGTGAAGGGTCCGTTAATACCTTGTATTATTACACTGATGACAACTCTCGACGTTGAGCCAAGCGTTGAAAAGGCGGTTCTATGTTGTAGCCTGGTGTTTTTATTAAGGCATTGGAGAAAGATTGGCCACGCTTTGCAACTGAAATGTCTACAATCAGTGTACCGGATGAATCGCACAGGGAAATGGAAGAGCTCCGTCAACATACACTTTAGTAAATAAACAGATGAAAAGTAATACTTAAGGGGACGTCTCAACGCAACTCTGTACTAAAGCTAAGCTCAAGAATACAACTTTTCCTGCCGGGGCTGCGGGACTGTTCGAAAGAGATACCGCAGCCCTAGAATACAAAGGGCAAAGAAGGAACATGGATGGGTTTTAGTCAGTACGAGTCTGACACTCCCTTCCACTCCGCTCAGAGCGGGATTGATGATTTCCCATTTGATGATTTCCCAACCGAATAAAAAAAAATACAACTTTTAGGCACTTTTTATCTAGTATTTTTTCTTGTATTTGCTTATATTTGCTTGTATTTGTCATAACGATAGAAAATAAAATAATCCTGATTTATCTACCTAAAAGAACTGAAAATTGTTAAAATTACAAGCATTTTTTATTATTTTGTCTTTTGATGGTGATTTTAACTATGCAATTATTTTGAAATAATTTCTGGGTAAAATTGGTACACTGAAAAAGTTTTTTTTTGTACCAACAATATCTTAATTAGTCTCTGTTAATAGCTAGGAGGAGTAGGATCTCGTAGCTAAATAGTAACAGCCGCTCGGGTTGATCTTTAGGTTAAGCCGTGCTTGCCTAGGTTGGTCTGTGGATGGATGACCACCCTTTACATACCGAGTTTCCTCCGTGCCTCGGAAAGCACGTTAAGCAGTTGGTCTCGGGTGTCATTTGTAGATCTTTGACAGTAGTTAGGTAGTCAGTGTCCCAAAAAGCCTGACAACCAGTCTTACCAAGAGGTATCGTATAACCCAGTACAAACTGTGTTGTGGAGGTCAGATAGGCAGTCGCTCCATGTAAAATACTGGTAAGTATTCGATTAGACTGGAAGCCGACCTCAATATAGTTGGGAAAGGCTAGGCAGATGATAAGTCTCTGTAGATAGCATTTTGTTACTATACACCAACAACAGAATATACATCGCCTTAAGTCACTACACCCACAGCCGTCTAGCCTAGGCAAGAGCCTAGTATCTACAACCTACGTAATATCCTAAGCCCATTAAATATCAGGATATAGCCGTCGCCACGGAAAACTACGACTATCTGGTACATTTCATAAATGGTAGGAAACCTACAACCGTATCGTTTCACCATTAATTAATGAGTATTACAAGATTTAACAGATATCCCATATTGGAGTATGGTTTTATTGAATATCCTGTTAGTTTGTTTATTATATTATGCTGCGCGGCTGGCTAGATTAATTTGGTATTGATATGGTTATCCGCTGTGGCGTTTAATTGGATTTAAAGTAGAAATTCATTTTGAACACGGGTAACATCATTTATAATAATATTTATTAGTCCGACTGCCTCGTTGGCCTAGTGGGCGCAATCGCCACTGCTGAGTATGAGGCTCTGGGTTCGATTGCCGGGTCGGGCAAAGTGTTATTGGGTTTTTCCATAATTTTTTGTCTGACTGTCTGTTTGTTCCTAGCAGATAGCTGATGTTATAAGGGGTAACTAAGGCTACTACTTTAATTATAGAATAAGATTAGGGGTCCTTGCAAAAAATTAAAACCCTTGAAAAAGTTAAAAAAAAGTGATTCAAATAGGGAAGCAATATTTTTATAATAAATTCACAGTTTGTGAATATAACGACAATCAAAAAACGAGAAAAGAACGGAATTATCTTCAACGCCTGTTATTCAGTTATCTGCGAGAAAAATTCTTGCTTCAAATTAAATCCACGACTATTTTAAATAATCCTTTTTCTTTATTCTATGAAAACCGGGAGCTTTAGACCAAACAACTCGTTATTTAAAGAATTATTCCATAGAATAAGTCTGTTGGACAAAACCGCTTTACAAATACGGACAGCGCTTTGTTGCAGCGCTGAAAATAAACTGAAACTATTACTGTATTTTATATTCGTTTGATAAAATTTCCTGAAAGATTCGTTTAAAAACTTCACTGACCTATTTCTGAAATGTTTTGAATTGAGTTTAAAGTATATTGAGGGATATTTATTTTAAAGATTTAAAGTTTTGAGTTGTTCCTGCTACAGAGATTTCGAATTTATGAGATCAAGACTTCTGTTGCAATAGGCTATTATACAACATCGAAAAAAAAAACAAAAATATTTAGTCCGTCAGTTAAATCCCCAAAAAATGTTGGACATAATTTTTTTTTGTCACATAATCAAAAAATTACTACGATTCAGCGCATCAAAGTTCAAGAGAGGGGTTTTGTGACGTCACTGGACAGTAAAAAGTAACAGAAATTGTGACGTCACGCGAGATTTCAACGCGCTGTATCGTGGTCATTTTTCGTTTACATGACAAAAGAAAAAATACTTATCCAATATTTTTTCAGTCAAATACCCTATTGTAAAGAGAAGATGTTGTAAACATGCTGAAATAATTGAATAAACAAACCCAAAAATAACCCAAAAATAAATTATGCCTTGTGACATACGACAATTCAAAGATACCTGTAACTGGCCTACTTGAAATAAAATGCTTTGTTTTTTATTTCGATTTTGAAGCTCCTCTCGCGTGTGGTGAAACTCAAACTAAATCCATATCCTCCCACTAAATACACCTCACGTATTCCGACTATACAATTAAATTACTCGACTCCGACTCCAACCACTCGTAGAAGGTAAGTTTAGATCAAATCAGATCAAGTCCGTAGTATGTGATGCCAGCTTCTACTGCTCACTCGGTGTTCATATTGACATTAGAAATGAACTAGTCGGGTGTGGGTAGTGTCTGTCGCTGTTTGTATAAGAGTTGTGCTTTTGAGAACATTTTCTGGAGTAAGGAAGTTTATACTGGTAGTGTTAAAAGAGTTTTTTTTTTATGAGTCAATCGTGACAGCGTTTTGGTTTTTGAAAAGTTTTTTGTTTCGCCTCCGTTAGTTTAAGTCTTGGGTTCGATTCCCAGTTCGGGCAAGTGTCATTAGGTTTTTGCACCAGGTGTTTCCCGCTAGCAGCCTGGAGCTTGGATTCGGAGTAGGCTGATGGCAATAGCCCTCCCCCTCCCTGTTACATGAGACTCAAATATAACTGGCGAAAACGCTTAGAAGATGTTTGTATCAAGGCTGGCCGGTCTAACTTACATGTTTCCGAGATATGAGCTATCAAAGTTAAAGTCCGTTCACTGATGGCATCTTCAGCAGAAGTATGATATCTTATATCTCGGGAACGTGACACTTTAGAACATTTTGTCTCACACAAAACTTGATTGTATTGATACCAGCTATAGATTAATATAGGTTTTACGCGTGGCCGCAACTTTGAAAAAAAAATGGTGGAAATTAGGCCGACCATTAAATTAAAACCCCTTTATTATTTTCATCTTTAAGTATTTTATTTTTATTTACAAAAGATATCTTGTTTTATCGGCGAACCAAAAAAGCCAGTCAATTTTTGTACAGACAAAACCTCAAAATCCTACAATGTATCCCAAAACTGTAGTTCATTACTCTGTGCAGAACACAGATTAATGTGACAAACAGAGAGTAATGTACTCGTGCGTATTTGTGCGTAAACATGTGCGGGTATCGTCTGTTTGATCAGTGAGATTGGAATACTCGCAGATAAATATTTTGTCTATTTTCAGTTCAAATTTGGAAGTCTTGTTTTGTTGTTTTTTTTAAATATGATTAGTATTTTTTATTCCTGAAACTGAAATGGTAGCCTTCTCACAAACCCTGACTAACCTATTAGACTATGTGGACTTGCGTTATAATCTAGGCGACAGAAGTTCCTCATTTAGCGAAAGTTATGGAAATATTTTTGAAAATTTAACCCCTAATTTGACCCCAAGGTTGACTGGTAGAGAATGCCTTGTGGCATTAAGTCCGCCTATGTACCACTTTTGTACATGAAGTTTAAATAAATAAATAAATAAATAGGATGAAACTTCATTATTTTCCCTGATCCCATCGGCAACATCCTAGTGGTGTGAGCGCCGGACTGCCAATTCTTAGTTCTCAAGTTCGAACCCAAGAGACACACCTCTGATTTTTCGGATTCATGTGCTTATTGTATAATTATCACTTGTTTCGGGGAAGGAAAACATCTTGAGGAAACCAGCGTGCCTGAGAGATATTTCTCGACGGCATGTAAAGCCAAGTCGGAGGCCCACGGGCGGCATAAAAACTCTGACATACGGTTAGGCACTAACCACACTATAAAGAAAGAACAACTTATAATTAATTACAAAAATTAAATGATAATGTATGTAGTACATGAATATTTTCTAAGCTACATAATGTATATCTATGTAATATTCGTTAAATGTGTACAATATAGTGGCAGCTCGAAGCAATTTTTTTAAATAAACAATAAATCATATTCTTTCATTAAAAAAGAAACATTTAAATTACTCGGATGTGTGTATCTTGTTAATTCACACTTAATTTTAATTACAGTGTAACAGATTCAACTATATTGTCTACGGAAGAATTTAGTGAATGTATTAGAAAGACAACAGAATTAATTTATTACACTTGTGCTAGGATCTTTATTCACAGTCTTCTCATTTTACGAAACGAATTCCATAGATGGAAAAATATTTTGACAAAATTGCGACGAAATAATTGATAATTGGTTTTCAATCATTACATGGAAATTGTTATTAAAGATTTTTGCTCCGACCCAATTATATTATTTAAAAGTAACTTACTAAACCAAGTGTATAAAATAGTGCAATGTTTGCGTGTTCGCATTTTCTGTAGTCAAGCAAAAAGCATCCACACTAGGAATCTTCTGAAACTTAAGAATTCTTATGTTAATTTTCATAATAATATCGCGTTGGCAGAGTGCCACCAGCCCTACTTAAGACCTCTCGGTTCTATTCGATAGTGCTCTTGTTGCCTCGTGGCTCTCCAGTTCGAGATTCTTAGTTTTAACGCTAATTAGCTACTTATATATTCTCCTTCTTTCTGTACCGACTTTAAGCTTGGTTGAAAAAATCATTTTTGTTTGAAGTTTTGCTGTCAAAAGTACAATATGCTTGGTGCCTTTTTAACACGATTTTTTTCATGAGTTTTAAAGACGCAACTGCGGATAAGGTCCGATTCCCAGGTCGGGCAAAGTGTTATTGGGTTTTTCCATCAGGAATTTCTTAGCAGCAGTCACGGAGTCTGGATTTTGTGCTTGGTTATGGCAATAGGCTCGCACTCTATTACATGGGCTTTAACATAACTGGCGAAATGTGGGTGTACTATTTGGCACACCTCTGCCTAACCCTTTGAGGATTACAGTCGTGACGTTATGATGTTATGGTATGAGTTTTGATGAACAACAAAACAGTAAACAATAATTCCACATTTATTTACCTACTACAAGCGACCCGCCCCAAGTTCGCAATATAAATATAAACCTTCTTGAATCACTCTATCTATTGCTGAAATCTGCATTAAAATCCGTTGCGTAGTTTAAAAGATCTAAGCATACAGACAGCGGGAGCGACTTTGTTTGATACTATGTAAAGATACCTCCGTGTTCATTTTCACGACGTTCCGCATTCGCGGTCACGGATAGTCTGCGGCGTGAGAATATAATATAAACAGACGGAATTATTACTTCAAATTAATCACAAATAACCACGTAATATCCGCATAAAACATAACTGTAGCTAAATTGTTTTACAAGTCCTTTATTATCTTATTAAAGGTCAGAATAGAATCTCACGTTCTTACAATCGTTATATTTTAGTTACAAAGATTAGCAACAGAACATTGTTTGAAAAAAAACCTATTACTTGGTCGACCGGACGCCGATCAATCATCACTCATAACAATGAATTGTAAATGCCAATCGTGGCGCTCAAGACCTTGTCTTCACATTAATTGTTTACATAACTTTAAGAGAAACTAAGAATATGGAGCATTCACCGACCTTGGTACTCGCTAATGAATGTGGGATAGATAGTACAATCGCGTATTTATAACCTGACCTCGTGGTTTATTCACATTATTGTTAAAACAAAGAGCAGGTCAAAGTATATCCGCACGCTTGTCTGCGGTTAAGCAATGTTGTGACTGCTAATTGGATGGGTGAACGACTAGGAATTTTTGCTATTTTATTCCGGGATTTCATTGGTAGGCAGAGGTGTACTAATAGTATGACTATATTTCGTCAGTTATGTTTAAGTCACATGTAATAGGGGCGAGCGTATTGCCATCAACCGGGACACTATGAGAACTTTTTAGGAAGAAGAAAATGTAAGGGAATCACAGGTCTTACAGTGGCGTTGGTGACTGAAAAGTTGTCTGGTAATCAATTATCGTGGTATGGACATGTGATGCGGAGGAATGCAGAAAATCTAGTGAGGAAAATGTTGAGTATGAATGTAGACGGCTATAAGAGTAGAGGAGTATATGACTAGAAAGAAGGTGACTGCTGAGATGACGAATAGTAGAGAAGTATGGAAGAAGAAGAAGTGGTGATGACCCTACATAAATTGGGATAAGGGCAGGAGAATGATGATGTACGGGAATTACAGGGAAGAGAGTGCTGGAGTGGACGGGACGTCGAATCGTCGGAAGACAACCGACTAAGTGGATAGACGATATCATAAAAGTGGCCGGAAGACACTGGACAGCCATGACTCAAAACCGGAGAAAGTGGAGAGATTTGGAAAAACCTACACTCATCATTGGGTGGCCAAAGGTTGAAGAAGAAAGGAACCACATCACATCTGCTGAGCCTTTTCCCAACAATTCCGTACCGGCTTCAAGTCTAACCGGATGCAGCTAAATACTACTATTTTAATGAAAATATAAGATAATGTTTAGTTAAAATTAGTGGGACGCAGTTGGAAGGATTTAAACAAACATTTATTTAATTTTAATTGGTATTAATTACTTTTCATTTGGTGAGAGTTTTCCTTTGGGCTAGTGAAATTAATTAAACGATCCCTTTTACTGACCCAGTTTTAAACAATGGGTATTTAATATGTGAAGTTGATTTTGGCAAAAAAGTAATGAGTTTTCGAATGTTAATCAAAAGATATCATATATATACCTGAAAAAATCAAACTGAATGGAAATAAGAGGTTTTTCCAGCGAGTTATCTTATATTATGTTCTTATTCTTCTTAGCGTAATCTAAATTGATTACCCCCAGAAATTGACAATGAGTTCATTTATAATTTCAAATAAGATGTACTAATAGGTTTTAGTTTAAATTAACAGTACCTAAGTCAGTTTATTGGTATATTATTTTGTAGAGGATGTAAGGAATATACAACGACTTCACGTTCCCATATAAAGTTCCCTGGTAATGCCAAAAGAATATTATTATTATTTATGCGCTCATGTGAGCGAAGCCGCGCGCACAGCTAGTGTTCTTATAAAATTACTCACTTAGTCAGATCAAATAGGATTATAAATAGATGGTATAGACGGTCGTCGTCACCAAGGCAGGCCCAAGAAACGCTGGCGTGACAATTTGGACTCGTTCCTGATTGATTGGCCAGAGGAGGCAAAACACCGGGATAGCTGGAAATAAATGGGGGAGGCCTTTGCCCAGCAGTGGGACAGAATAGACTGATTAAAAAAAAATAGATGGACGAATCGAACACAGTTTCCCACCTAATCAGTAGGCGTGGCCATAGACTATTCATTCCAACAGAGACTACGATATTGTAAACTCAAAAATAAATTGACATTACCTATCGAAAAGTTATGTTGGATTGACACAAGCTATCGAAAAGCCTGTGTCAGTGACCTCAAGTCACTGTCACACGTTGTACGTATTTATCATACATATTACCAACGATAATAACAAAGCATTAATATCCGATTTCCCCCAATTTCCCCATTACTTTATAGAGGAAGTCGGTATAATAAGTCATACATAACCAACCGTTGAAAAATAGCCTAACTAACATTTACCATGATTTTCCAGTACATAAAATACGGTAAAGTTGGCGGTATACGTCTTTAATTACATACAATTACATTGTGTTACGATGATACCATCCTTATGTAAGTTATAAAAATTGCTCTGGCTTGTAACAGTACAATTACCTATGTTTAGAATGCTGCACTTACCTTAAGCTCATTTTCACTAATAGGTACTACTTAAATGCATCGCCTAAAAAAAATGCCTTGGTTTATGAATAGTTGAATATCTAACTCAAACTCAAACTCAAACTCAAAGCATTTATTTCAAATAGACCCATGACAGGCACTTTTGCATAGTCAAAAATAAGCTACCTACAGTCCCGCCACAGGCATAATAACTGTGAATGGACTGTAGTTGCCCATTCGAAAATAGTAGATCTCATGGAGAAGAATGGGCAAGAAACTCCATGGACACTCTTTTCAAATCAAGTTATATATTACATAGTCCTGGGTACAATATTGTTGCTTCTATATGTGAGCACAGTGTAGAGATAGGAAAATAAAACAAAGCTACAGTTAAAACCATAAAGATTAGGATAAGCCCTACTAACCATAATAGAAAGTCTACATGGTACTCACACTTACAAAAACTCAAATAATGCTTCTAATTTATATAAAACAATAGTTATCAAAGTAACTAAGTTTCCAAACGAGAAAAAAAAATAAAAGAAATGATGAAAGAACTAAAGGGGGAGCATCTCTTCCAAACATTAAAATCTTAGTATGTGAACCCAAGTGGCAGTGGAGCAGGACCAGCATTGAGCCAAGCATTTTTATCTACGATATACTCTTCTAACTTATAATATGCTCGCTTACATAGTGTTTGTTTTATGCATTTTTTAAATTTCTTCTCACTAAGTTGTAAAATGTCAAGTGGTATTTTATTATAACATTTTACACAGTACCCCATAAAAGATGTGCGTACTTTTGACAATCTGAAACGTGGTTGATCTAATTTGTCCTTATTTCTAGTATTAATATTATGCCTGTCGCTTATTTTACTAAAAAGATGAATGTTTTTCCGAACAAACATAATGTTTTCATAAATATATTGACAAGGTACCGTCATGATGTTAATCTGTTTAAACAATTCTGTTAGAGACTCGCGTCTGCGTAGGTTATAGATGGCTCTTACAGCCCTCTTTTGCAGAATAAATATGGAGTCAATATCTGCAGCCCGACCCCACAGCAGAATACCGTAAGACATGATGCTATGGAAGTAACTAAAATAGACCAGTCTCGCGGTATCCACGTCTGTTAATTGCCGGATTTTACGGACAGCATAAGCGGCTGAACTTAGCCGCCCTGCAAGTGCAGTTAAGTGAGGACTCCATTGCAGTTTCGAGTCAAGCGTAATCCCCAAGAAAACTGTCTTTTCGACGAATTCGAGTATCTCCTTGTTCAATACAACGTTACATTCACTACTTCTTACATTCGGTAACGCGAATCTTATGCATTTAGTTTTCTTCCCATTTAACACCAAATTGTTTACAGTAAACCAGTTATGAATCTTAAGCATAGCGGTATTTATGTCGTCAAAATCTTGTGCACGTCTGTTAACTTTAAAAATCAGTGATGTGTCATCAGCGAATAACACCATTTGAGGTCGACTTTTCAGTAACCTTTTAGAGATTTCACGCTTGTGATTATTAGGAATTATATTCGTCTCTATAAGGTTCCAAACATCAGTCGGCATAAACGGAACCCTTATAGCATCACTTTTTTGTCCGTTTGTCTGTTCGTCTATCAATACCCTTTTTCTCAGGAACGCCTGAAAGTATCAAGCTGAAATTAATAGCAAATACTCAAGTCTGTTCCCCTTGGAGCAGTGAAAAAATCAAATTTGTAAGTCAACGCGATCAAAAGACATGACCATTTTTGTCGCATATTTTGCGATTTGAAAAGGGAATCAAAACCAATAGAGTACTTTCCATTAACCTAAAATAATGACATTTGGCAAGAAGCAATGTCTTGTAAAGGAAAAAATCGGAAAACCCTAACTATGTACCTACCTAGTTTAATAAAAAAATACCAACAAGTTCATCGGACCCTCGGTGCGTGAGTCCAACTCGGACTTGGCCAGTTTTTTTCTTTTGTGTGTCGTTGGCACGACAGTATTTTATATTTTCTTGGCCCCAAACTTTCTTACCTTCATGACGTCATCGTCGACGCTGTTTTGGGGCATTACTCTTACGTGTCATGTAGTGCTAGTTAAATCGGTCATTAGTTAGTCATTAAAATTAGTTTCAGTCGTACTTTGGACTTGTATTCACTCAAAAAACCTACAAATAAATTTAGCATAACATTAAAGTAAGACATAATTTTAAAAGTGTGTGCTTAATATTAATGTTCTACTCTATCATAAATACTTTTTTTTTTAAATACAGACAAACAATAAAAAAAACCCCGTTGCCTTAGTCTATGACAAAGGTTATTCCCCCTTTGTTGATGACTTAGAATTATTTACCACATTCGCGTAAAAATATTCTTTTCATGCTTTCTGTGTAATTGGTTTTCTAATGAGTTTCTATCAATAAACTCATTATTTTTATGTCAGAGTCTTTTCTACAAAACATGATTTATTTGAAAGCAAATGAAATGGAATGACTTTGCACTATTATCATATTTCGGACAACCTCGGGTTGTTGGCCCCTGTAAATTACAAATGTATTCGCATGAAACAGAATTTGTAAAACAATTGCTAAACGTTGTTGAGGTTAAATAGTCTAACTTAGTGTAGGAGCATCAACAGCTGAAAGGAACACTGCAACACTGTATTGCCACAAACACAAAACACTATGCTAAAACATGTTGCAAAACTTGTGTTAAACATGTAAACAAGGCTCCAAAGAGAAGTACACACAGGTCGTCAATCTTTTGTCTTAGCATAGCAGATGATAATTTAAGGCGAAGCACGCACCTGCCCCATCTGTTGTAATACCCCTATAAATTCTTAGGAACAAACAGAAGGCACCCAGTTCAATTTATTGGAGAATTAATCAAGGGAATCCATTGTTGGAGCGTCAATGAGAGCCAATCAATTAGACACACCCTGTTACTAGCCTCCCTTTTCGATTTCTTTTTTAGTAAATTAACCTTGTGACCTACTTGGGTGTTTTTTTTGGTACCATTACATTTCATTTGCCAGAGAAAGAAGGATAGTAACGTTTTTTGACAGCACACATAACCTTAATGAATCCGAAGGCGCTTGTTCTCCCCGCCATTGTGATATTTTTTTGGTCTAGACCGTACCTACCCAGGGGTTCAAAGTTCTATATTTACACAAGTTTTTAAATACCTCCACGATCCCCGTACTCTTCAATGCATCCATCAGCACAATGTTTTGAGCTGTTTCCCAACAATATTTTTTGCGTAGAGTTACTTAGTTTGTTGTTCAGAATGCTTGCTTGACGGCTTCGTCAAGGGCCCGTTTACACCTTGTATAATGCTGTCGAAAGTGTTGCCATTTATTACGATGATACCAAACCCAGAATTTAAAAAAATATGTTTTGTACTATCTTTCTTGTTCCTAAGTATCTTACAACTAAAATACTGTTGTACATTTTTATGTTATAACAAATTCATAGAATTAAACTATCGACCTTGAAAGTTAGATTCCCTGGGAACATGTTACGTAGGTAATTTCTACGACGTTAAACACAATGTAGCGTTAATTTAAGTGTGTTAAATTTTGGAGACTTAGGTACCCGACAGCGACGTTGACAACACTTAATAGAATTAGTTGTGGTAGCCTTTATTATTAAATGAGGAAGGTTTTCTGTCGGTAATGCTATTTATGTTTCTCTTTATTTAGTTGAACTTCCTCTGCGATAGTTTTATTCTTGGAAAACATCATCGTCTGCCCAGCCTTTTCCCAACTATGTTGAGGTCGTATTCCAGTTTAACTGGGTGCAGCTCAATACCAGTATTTTACATGGAGCGACTGCCTATCTGACTTCCACAACCCAGTTAGTACTGGTTAATACGATACCCCTTGGTAAGACTGGTTATCAAATTTTCGTGCCACTGTCCATCTGTAACGACAGCCAAAGATCTACAAATGACACCCGGGATGAACGGTTTAACGTGCTTCCCGGGGCATGGACGAAATTCGGTATGTAATGGGTGGTCACCCATCTACGGACCAACCTAGGCAAGCGTGGCTTAACCTGAATGCCGACCCGACCCGGCTGTTATTCTTTAACCACGAGCTTCTCCATAATTAGAAGTACCTACTTATCATCTTTACGAAAAGAAAAAGAAGATCGGGTTATTCACACGAACCAGTTGCTGTGTTTAAAAAAAACTGATATCGTATTACTCGTAATACGAATTAATAAATCCCACAACAATCCCTCCCATCATAACCCTCAAGTACTTCATTTGTCTTCCCCATCGCACACCAAATGACAGACTATTTCTTTTTTTCATTACACAGAACAATTTCCCGGGTAATGTAAAGGTGCGAGAATATAACAAGCTTTCTACTAAACGAGCACTTAGTGGTAAACTACGGAACCTGCACCACGTTACACTGTTGTGTTCCATTGTTTTTCAGTCCGACAATACCTAGATTGCGTTATATGTTAGCGCATCTGAAAATAGAGGCGTTCAAAAAGAGAAATGGAACGCGAATGTTTTGGTTGACTCGTGTATGTTTGGAGATGTTTACTACTTCTTGTTACACATGCTACCCTGGTAGTTGTAGACTGTATTTTGGCAATGACTGCGTTTGAAAGTTCAAATCTAGTTTATTTTTTTCCTAATGTTTCCTATGGGTGATGATAGGAGTTAGTTTAAAACTGTGAAAAGAAATGTAAAAAGAAAGAAAGAAAAAATATTTATTTGTCAAAGGGACATGACGTGCATCAGACAAATTGACAAAAAAATACAATAAACATACAACGCATGACAAATATTTATAAATTCAACAGGACAAAAAAAAAGTAATTATTAAGTTCAATATAATTTATTGTTTCCACTAGGACCTAACTTTTTCCAGCTTTCACATAGATAAGGACATTATCAATTTAAAAGCGGTTAAAGGTAAACTTCTTATAAACAAAGATTAGAATATTAAAATCTTGGTATCAAGGAATTATAAAGCTACTAGCTTTGGCCGCGACTTCGCTCGCGTTAATTTAGAAAATAAAAATCTGTACACCTGACAACGTATATATGCAAAAATTCAGGATGATCAGTTCAGTGGTTTAGGCGTGAAAAGAGAACAAACAAACAAACTTTTATAATATTAGTTAGGATGTTTCGTAAGTTGAATAAAAAATGGCTTACATATTGTTACAAATGTGCCGTTAATTAAGTAGTATGTTAATTAGAAAAGAGTAAATAAACCAATTTACAGAAGAAATAAATAGTTAATTATTTAACAAGTTTGCATACATAATTATTATGGTTTATACAGGAAGTAACTATACTTATTACTTCGTGGATTAAATTGACTTCGTAATAGTAAAGAGGAAATGCTTAAATAAGTGTTATATTACTGGAACGTAACAGATTTTCTTCCATAGTTCCTTATTAAGACCCTCAAATCAGTTTTAATGTTCTTATTCATCAAAATAAAACTTTATCATAGCACGTAACAGTTATTTATTATCGATGATTTTATTGTGATTATATTATTTATGACATTATATTAATTTAAATTTTTTGTTGTATATTGGTATTTTGCCTGTATTAAAACACAATTTATCTATTTATTTTATTTTATTAGGCCCAAATAAGCTTATTTTCTTTGTACATAAGACTGCCTCGTTGGTCTTGGTAATGGTCCTCCTCCTCTGAGCGAGAAGTCTGGGGTCCAATCTTTAGTTCGAGCAAAGTGTAATTGGTTACTAAAAAAATCCTGAAGTGGAGTGGTACTAAGTGATTGATTGGATTTCTACCCAATTATTGGTAAAAGACTTTCAGGACTATGAACAATATGAACATGGGCTACTGCCCGAGATATGTTGTCAAGTTTTTCTATATAGGTTTAAGTCGGGGATAACTTTAATAGCGCGATTCAGAATTTTGATGTTAGTTCTTCATTTGTGTCATAGATGGCACTTTAGTACAGGGTAACCAACGGGACCCTATTACTAAGCCTCCGCTCTCAGTCGTTCGTCCGTCCGTCCGTCTGTCAGCGGGTTTTATCTCATGATCCGTAATAGATAGACATTTGAATTTTACACAGAATGTGTAATTCTGTTGCCGCTATAACAACAAATAATAAAAATAAATTAAAAATTAATGGGGGCTCCTCTACTACGATGGTACGGAACCCTTCATGCGCGAGTTCGACTTGAACTTGGCCGGTTTCTGTACTATGTTGCTGTAGTACTTTTTGTAGTACCGCTACAAACTCTACTACCCACATTGAGTTCACACTTCGTCTGAAAACACAATGTCAATTATCAGTATTGACTTATTATTCTAAAGTACAGTGGCAAGCGCATCAAGTTACCAAAATCTATCTAATTTTCTAATTCGATTTTAAACTTAACGAACAACATTTTATGTTTTTAAATCATTTAGAGAAATTTGACAGTATGAACTAACATTTTTTTATACAGTAAACATTGCAATGATACAATTTCTTACTTCCGGTGACACTTTCTCTGAAACCTTTCATTATACGTGAGGTCGCTAATAATAGCCTACCTGCACAAATAATGGTGTTTTTTGTTTTCCCTTTTTAGGCCCTAGTTACGTACTTGAGTAGTTTATTAGCTGTCACGCCAATTTCTTTGGAAAGTGTGTTTATGTAAGGTCTTGTGGTAAACAAAATTATGTTGCTGGTTACAAATTAATTTGATATCTCTTATGCCCCGTTTTCACTAATACTAGGGGACAACGAAATGACAAAATTTACCCAAGCGCTCTGTTGGGTACGTAACAAAGTAGAAATGTCGAAACTTAAAGAGTATTAATTACATATTCATTCTGGTGGTCGCGGCTAAATAATAACAGGAGCTCGTGCTTGCCTAGGTTGGTCTGTGGATGGGTGACCACCCATTACATTCCGAGTTTCCTCCGTGCCTCGTAAAGCACGTTAAGCCGTTGGTCCTGGCTGTCATTTGTAGATCTTTGACAGTCGTTTCAGGTAGTCAGTGGCCCAAAAAGTCTGACAACCAGTCTTACCAAGGGGTATCATAATTACCCAGTACTAACTGGGTTGTTGAGGTCAGATAGGCAGTCGCTCCATGTAAAATACTGGTATTGAGCTGCATCCGGTTAGACTGTAAGCCGACCACAACATATGTAGTTGGGAAAAGGCTAGGCAGATAGAGAAAAAAATATATTAACGACTTACAATTTCGCGCCAAAAATCCGCCATTCGTTTTTTTTTTCAATAACTATCAACTGACCTTGGGTTTTTGAGACAAATGTAATGATACCATAATCGTCGAAATTTATTCAGCCATTTGGAACATACGAGGTAATAAAGAAATCCTTCTTTGGCAGTCTGGTAAAAATACAAGACAAGTAAAGGGTTAAAAATGTTTAAAAGATGATCTAAGTTGAAAGCCATTCACAGTATCGGTAGGTATTGATAATTTTTCATTTAAAATTAGTGCATTTGCCTTATGTATGTAATTTCTCTACAAAATATTATAATAGACCGAATGAGCATCAATTTATTGCAACATTCCTTTCAAGACAATAAATATGACCTGTAGAATGTAAATACATAATAATTATGATAATGCGACCTTGTACATAAGTAATCTGAATCATTATATTATGATAATATACGAACAAAGTAATTTCCCAACTTTAATAATATCAAGTGGAAAAGTACAAATTTGGTGACCTAGTTATTTTAATATTGATGTAATTTTGTCTAACATAGCTGTTCCCCGCGACCTTCGTCCGCGTCAAGTTATTAAAAATACAATTTTCCCCGTTTTTGCAACATTTTTCATTGCTGCTACGCTCCTATTGGTCGTAGCGTGATGATATGGCCTATAGCCTTCCTCGATAAATGGACTACCCAACACTGAAAGAATCATTTAAATCGGACCAGTAGTTCCAGAGATTAGCGCGTTCAAACAAACAAACAAACAAACAAACACTGCAGCTTTATAATATTATAGTATAGATTTGAAGGGTACTATAGTAACAAAAGCCTTGTATAGGTAGTTTATTAAACTAACATAATATTTTGGTAAACTTTTAACTGATAGGTACGAGTACCTACCTATAAGTTAAAAGTTTACCAAAACATTATGTATTAACTTGGAAGGGAAAAAAACCGGCTAAGTGCGAGTCGGGCTCGCGCATGAAGGGTTCCGTACGTTGATTTAAATTTTTTTTTATAGCAGCAACAGAAATACACATTTTGTAAAAATTTCAACTGTCTGTCTATTGCGGATCATGAGATACACGCCGCTGACAGACAGGCGGACGGACGAATGGACGGACGGACGGACGGACGGATAGCGGAGGCTGCGCGGAGGTCCCGTTGGTCCCCTTTGGTTACGGAACCCTAAAAACGGAGTAAACTGGCTGATCCACGAAAAGTTTAAAGAAAGCGTCTGTTAATTTTTCTAAACATTTTTAACTCTTTAGTTGAAGAAAGTTTACCACACTCACATGCCTGAATTTTTAGTTTGTTCTTTGTTATTTAAGTTCTTCTTGTCTCTAAGTACCGTAGGTCTGTAGGTACCCATGACTTTTAAACCTCAAAACCATTAGTGAAATCTGTAATCCCGGTACACACTCACCGTTCTCTATGAATTTTGATTACTCAAGCTCTTACTAGGGCTGTCACGAAAAAAACTATAAAATAAAACAGATGACATCCGAAAAATAAATAAAAATCGCCATGAATGACGTTTGATTTCCTCTGCTGCTCTTTCCGGCTATTCTGCTTATCTCACTAACTCCATCGGTGTAAAAACAAGCTGTAAATTCAGCCTCTAAAGCCAGGCAGAATTGAGGCTTTAACCCAAATATCATCACGGCTTATTCCCCGAAATCGCAGCTTAACCCCGAGCCTGCAAACTGGGTCACATTGGTCCGTTTGCCAACCCTATTGTGTACGCGGAGACCGGTTTGGTGGGCGAAATAGTTGTACGCTAAATAATTCAGCAAATCTTAAGTCGTGTACTATCGGAAAAGTTCGTGAATATTCGGAAAAGTACTGGCCGACTTAAGCCAAAGATTGTGGCACTTTGTAAATACAATCTACTAAGTGTCTAGCATAAAATATGTGCTAAGATATTTTATAGGTGCTTAATATTATTTTTACGACGTGTGAAGTGAAATATGATTACTGTAAATCTTCCTTCTGGGTTCTTAAGCTGTCACGGTTAAGACTACTTTTTTTTTGTCAGCCTTCTCTGTCCCACTGCTGAGCAAAGGCCTCCCCCAAGGCTTTCCAATTATGTTTACAATGTGTCTTCTCCACCAATCCGTTAAGAATGAGACCAGATCGTCACGCCAGCGTCTCTTTTGCCTGCCCCGGTTACGACGGCCGTCTTCAGGCACCCACTGAGTGACTATCTTCGCCCATCTACCCATCCATCCTTCTTCACCATCAGGTTAAGACTAAGTAATAATAAATTATAGACCACTTTCTGTAGGTCACAAGATGCGGCAAGTTTCAGCTATTCATAGACTTGGACTGTAAGATTGTGTGTATGTGTCCACATACATACAGTCTCACAGTCCAAGTCATATAGAAATTATAGCAAATTAAGATAACTCTTCCCGTTATTGATCGAAACTATTAACACCATTTTAGTCTTTGTCCACTTATAACAATAGAGTTTAACACCCTGTCCTTATTACCCATACGTCATTTTGCACTAATCGCCAAAATCAGACCATCTCATTCCCGCTTCTGGGATTCGATACAGGCCTCGTAGCCGGGACGACGGGGAATACGGGGGCCGTTATCCACCAGGCAGGCTCAGTTCGGGTTAGTAGATGACAATTGCAATTTTCAAATATTCGGTTCCAGAACCTGTTGACAATCATCGTTTTGATGCTGTGGTAGTGAAAATCCCAATAAATAATGCTAGCTTTTTCCCGCGGCTTCGCTCGCGTTAATTTACAATTTGACAATCAATTCGGGCTGTACTCTGCTTGTAATAATATATTCAATCATAGTTCGAAAGACACGTGGCGCCATATATTATCATAAGGACGTTATTGTTGTTTTCCTCGGGAACCATACTTTTTTTTTAATGAAAGGTACCCTATGTCCATTTCAGTACACCTGACAACGTATATGCAAAATTTCAGGATGATCGGTTCAGTGGTTTAGGCGTGAAAAGGTAACAAACAAACTTACTTTCGCATTTATAATATTAGTGAGGATTAAATCATGAAACTTATCTCGACAGAAACAGAGTTTTGGAGAACAACAGATCAAAAATCGAAAGAAAAACCAGTTAGTTTCAACACGAACATAAAAAAATCGCAATGAAAGTATCTCTAACAATCTCTTGTCAGTAAACGTTGTTTCCCGCGACAACACACGTTCGCCGAAACCATTATGTCCAATACAGATCATGATCAGTTGGGCCGCGTGAGATTATTAAAGATTATTAATCACTAATGTTGGAATGTTGCGTGAGCCAAGATCTTGGTCCATTTACAACGTTTACGAGCACTTCCCATCGTATTCCAACGTTGATTTATTGTCATCTTTTCACTGAAGAATTTCGGTTTCATTTCGATAGAGACGCGTGTTGCCGTGTGTGTTATCTTGAAGTGTACTGGATCTAAGAGGTTTTTTGTTGTATGATCGCGTTTTTTGTATTGACAACTTACTGGCAACTGAGAGACAGCGAACCGATAATCATGTTGCTAATTGTCATTATTTTGTTGCGGATGTAATTATGAAATACTAGCCGTTGTCCGCGGCTTCACCGGGTGGATGACGAAATTTATCTCAAGCGATGTTACCAGTATATTTTTATTTTATTTTTAGACAATATTGCAGCCCACAACGCTGTTCACAGTTTAACTATAGGATACGTAACAGTGAAAATAATCGCTAGGTTACAAATACAAAATACAAAAATGTGTGTAAAAAAAACTGTATAAATATTCAAGAAAGCTCCTTAAGTATAAAACTTTTAAACTTATAGTATAAAAGTATCTTACTTACATCCTAACCCAGGTCGTCTATAGGTGTGTCGAATTTCCGACAAATACGGCGTGAAATACACACAGATAGACAGTGTTATTTTTACATTTGTAATATGTCTGGCAGGAATAATTATTGTCTTAGTGTACGTTGCGCTAATTTTTTTGCATGTAATTCTTTGGTTAACTTTGACGACAAACGGGGCTGAAAAGGGTTCGTTCAAATTCATTACCAGGCCCTGCAGTCTCGACAAATATAACGACAAACATCGGTCGTTAAGTGTAATCGATGTCAAATTTCTTTAATAGATTTTCAACCTTATGCTTTCGAAATAAAGTAGAAAATCTATTAAAGGAATTTGTAAACGATACGACTTAGCGAACGATTTTTGTAGCTATCTAATGTCGAGACTGCAGGGCCTGGACGTTCATGACATCGGGCGGCGGCCTTACAACCTAAATTATCACCTGTAAATATGAGGATAAGGTTTATAATAGAATGAAGAGTTGGTAGTAGTGGAAGGTATGCTCGATTAAATGACAACACACTGCAAAATAGAGGTGATTATAAATTGCAATATCATCTTTCATCTAATATAATTGTAGCGTTGGGAAAGGAGATGTCCAAAGTATATTAACAGCCTGTTAATAATGATACCCAAGTCATATAAATGAAATAAAATTAAAACGAGCAATTTCTGGGCAATAGTGTTGCGATAATTTTAAGTAATCATCTCTCGTAAGATGGGTCGTTACAAAAACTTAATACGTTCATGTTGAAAGATTTAATTAAGATTGTAATAACATCACATCTTGGCTGTATGCTCTGAAGAGGTGTGTGTTTACACGTTATACATAAAGGGTGTAACAAGACCCTTAACCGAAGCCTAAAGCCTAAGCCGAAAGGCACTTGCTCTTCCATTCATTCGGTCATTGCGATCATTTTTTGTTTAGCCCATACCTGTGAAGTTACGGATGCTTCTATGTAGTTACGGAGATACTGGGGGTCAAAGTTCCAACTTTTTCGCAAGTTTTTTTTACTGTAAGAACTTTACTTCCGACCCCCGTACTATTCAATCCATCCATCAGCACAATGTTTTGAGTGCGTTACATTGAGTCTTACCGTAAAACGTGATTTTTCACCCCAAAAAAAAGTCGTTTCCCAACAATAATTTTCGCGTAAAGTTACTTACTTTGATGTACATAATGCTTGGTTGACGGCTTCGTGAAGGGTCCGTTTACACCCTGTAGTTTTATGATTTTTGTTATAATCAAGATAATTATCACTTCGAACCCTGCTAGGCACACCACAAACATACAAACTCCTTAGTCCTCCTGAGAAGTTCATAATGGGACAACCAAATAGTAGCTTGACCTGAGAATCGAACTCGTCACCATGAACTCAGCAGCTGCACTTGTGTGCACTAGACCAAAGAGCATTGCGAATGTAAACACAGGAATGTACGATATTACAAAATGAGGTTTAGATAAGTTTATAATAATAGAGGAAATTCATAATTTATTACAACATTTCCTCAAAGGAAACGCTGTGGTAAGCGAGCACGTCGTACCATGAAGTTATGTCGTTCATTCATGTTTATGTTCATTCAATCGGTCGTTCGTTCCTTGCGCTTGCGACCGCGTTTGGCTTGTGCAACCGTTGACCGCAAACTGTATTGTAAGCCTCCTATAATGTTGCAGCTTAAGTATTTCTTCACAACGTTATTTTTCGTTAACTTCCTCGTTGCGAAGAAACTTCTGAATACACATAACGACTGCTTAAACAAATATTTTTGCTTATTTTATGTCAGCGTTTAACTTCAAGAAAAGATACTTACCGATCTACAAAGAGTTTCTTTTGTTAGTGAGTTTTGTAACTTAAAGATATGAGGTAAAATATCATTCTATAAGTGGTAACAATGATAGACACCGAAAATTTTATTGGATTCACATAAACTAACCTAAATCTTACGTCACACTTATTGGAAGACGATGTAGAAACACGAAGTACTTTGAAAGCAATTGCTACTTGCCTAGATCGGAGTCATCATCATCTGCCTAGCCTTTTCCCAACTATGTTCAGGTCGGCATCCAGTCCTACCAGATTCAGTTGAATATCATTATTTTACAAAGAGCGACTACCTATCTGACCTTCACAACCCAGTTAGTACTGGGTACGATATCCCTTGGTAAGACTGGTTGTCAGACTTTCGGGTCACTGACTACCTGTAACGACTGTCAAAGATCTATAAATGACAGCCGGGCCCAACGGCCTAGATCAGTGTCTATGCCCAAAACTGCACAGACATTAAAAGACCACAACTAATAGGTACTACCTACCTAATAGATTAAAGAACACACTATCGCTCATCCATTTTAGATCAACAGATCTACGATTGACCTAAAAATCGGAACGAAAGTGATCATTTTCAAGATCTCAAGTTTCTAATGAAATGTTCTGAATTATTTAACGCGGCCGGCTCTATAAGATATTATTAACTGAGACATAAACTTTAATCTCTTCATACTCTGTTATTGAAGCGAGGAGTAACGGGGCAAGAAATCATCGAGTAGGTAATACCACGTTTGTTCTTAATGTTAATCTAAGACTGCCTCGTTGGTCTAGTTGTTGTAAGGGCGGCTGCTGAGCATGAGGTCCTAGGTTCAAGATCCAGGTCGGGTAAAGTGTTATTGGGTTTTGCCATCAGTAATTTCTCAGTAGCAGCCACAGTATTTGTTTTTACATGGACATATTACAAGGGACTTAAACATAACTAGCGAAATGTGGGTGTACTATTAGGTGCACCTCTTCCTTCTCTCTCCGAAGCTTACAGGCGTGATGTTATATTAATATGTGATGATGGTCTATTCTTTCTTGTAACAATCAAGCACAGATTCTGACTGTCTAAGTAGCAATACCAATTCCGACACTGATCTGCTTGGTCCTCATACGACTTAATCAATATTATGTCTGGACTTTATTTTGATGTATGTTCTAGGATATTCTCGGTTTTATTTTTTTGTAAAAACCATTTAAAGAAATAAACAAAATTTCCAACACTAATTCTCTGTGCAGGTTTCCAGAAAATTTAGAACTACTATTTATTAGAAAATTTTCATGTGCTTATTAGTAGATTCTGATAAAACTACTTATATGCCCAAAGACGAGTAGATTACGAAACCCTAAATACAACCAAACTACATTTACACAAAAAACTACAACAACTTAAGTATACAGTATACGTGCCAATTCACCTCAATCGTCTATTATACACACAAATACACCATCAATTTAAACTTAAGCAATCCCATAGCTTACTATCAGTAACAGTAACTCCTTGAGTGCTGTAACTGGGGGCTTAGTCACGACGCTAACGTGTTCCATCTGACCCCACACCGGTTCCCTTTGTTTGGCTGCAATCTTTGTTGAAGAATCGAGAATTTGAATTTCACTTCATGGTGATTCTGGTTTACGAAAGTCACACAGGATAGTATTTATCTTGTGAAGAAAAGGAGGCTGATGTAAAAGAGTTTCAAAGTCAAAGAGCAATGATGAACGATTGTTGCAATATAAAATAAATAATTTAAGGAAGTTCGAAGTTTGGGGTGGCCTGCCTCAGAATACTGATAGGTACTTAAAGATATACCAGAGACCCTAATACGAGCGCGCGGTGTAAAATTAACGTAAACACGTCGATTTTTTTTAGTCGAAAATACACATTTTAGTTAAGTTGTTTGCAACAAGCACAATCAGTATCATCCATAGATATCAAAAAAATCTTAAAATTATTAAAATATATAAATGAAACGAGTATAATTAATTTTAAAATCGACGTACTTACGATGCTTGCTATAGGGCCTCAGGTCATACCAAAGAACTTCAAGAGTCTCAATATTAACAGACTTTCAGCCCTATTGCTAACTAATAAAGTCATCTTTTACCACGTCCACCTATCGATAAAAGTGATGACGCAGCCTGTGTCATTCTTTCTCCTTTTCTTGGAACTACAACTTGATTGATACATAATATATATATACATACTCGTATGTATATATGATGAAAATCTGTGACGAATTTTTCACAACAATGACGAAATACTTTCAAATCAATCGTTCTCCAGCTAAATTTCAATAGAACAATGTACCTACTCAATAAATTCCCTTCCTACAACATACGTTTGAAACTTCTTCAGCTCGTAGGTTGATAAAATGATAATGTAAATTACACATGAGTACCACATCTCGTTTCTCGTTAGCCGGGGTCATCCGGCAGACGCTAAACCTGAATGTTCGAAACTTTCATAGACAATAAGGAAAAAGATGAAGATGAACCATAAAGTTATAGAAAGGATTAGGGACTGGTCGAAATGGGCCACGTGACGAAGGACGTGGGACACGACAGTTGTTTTGTTGATCAGGAAGTGACGACACAATTTGAACACTTCCATTGAAGATAGCGGACATAAACAGTGCGAGAGATGTCCGACCCGCATTCCGCGTGGATTTGCTTTAGTTTAGCACTTTGATCGGAGCTTTAAGTTAGGGTAGATACTAAACATGATTAAATTTTCAATGGGTACCTATTCGACATGACAAATGACAGCGAAGATTCTTTGAGAAGATGCCCCAAATTGTCCCAGTCACATGTTGTAATTGTAATTATGTTGTAAAGATACTAAATTAAATCCATACAAGATTTGACTTTGTTGACCCCACTGGACAAGTGACTTTAAGATACTTATCTAACGTTCATAACCATACCTTTAATTATAGCAATTACCTGTTACCAACTGATGAGCTTCCTCAATTTTCAGTGAAGAAACATATTTTCTTGACACCAATCTAAAAAGTGTAAGCTACATTAACCTAAGATCAAAGTATTAGGTCAAAGGTAAATGAACTCCGTTCTCCAAGGTACTGCTGATGAGATGACAGTGATTTATGCAAGAAGACCCTCTTAGACTGGTATATAAATACTTATTGGATAAGTTTCTTGGGTTAAAAACAAGGCAATTTAGAATTAGAGATAGGCTTTTGTTTTTGGACGAGAAATGAGGTTAATAACAAAAAGGTTGGTAACCTCAAATTCAGAAATTTGCGGGAGAATCCAGGCGAACAAACAAAGTAATTCAAATGAGGAATACTGGCCAATTTGAAAAACTATTCCATTTTCAAACTATCACTTTTTTCTTAATTATGTATGGATAATAAAATGACACATACCGGTTTTATGTGCAGTAAATTTTCGCATAATTTGTATGGTAAATACTATACCAGTTTAATGTGAGAATCGGATAGGAAGAAGTTATCGTGAAGTATGGAACATCTTTAGTGAAAGCTAGTTAATTTAACTGGTTTTTACTTGAAATGTCAAGTTAGATCCTTGTGGAATTATGGCTGTTTTGACCATCTAGAAATGCCTAAATGAATTCCTAAATATTTTTGCAACAGTATGTTTTTATTCAGATATTAGTTTAGTGTTAGTTAAAACAGGTTATAGGAAAGTTATTAAAGGTACAATCCATTACTTATTATATCTCTGCATTGATAAATAATTTAGATACGTCGCTGATTGATATTAATATAGCCGTCTTTTCCATCTTATCTTTGCCTTTACGATTTAAGATCTTTCTTTGAATAAGATAATCGTCTAATGGTTTTAGTTCACCAGTTTGTCTCTCTACATACCAGTCATTAACGAAAGTGCGCGATAAAATCATAATTGAACAGATTTCACAAAAATTGTTCATTTAACGTCTTATTTGCGCGAATGTCGGTCACATTCTAATTACAGTCACCCTAATGTTGCCATGACTCATTGACAATAACGATATAAGTATTCTAAGTCAAGCGAGAGTGAAAATTTCACACCGAACGAAAAATAAAAAATGCCAAAAATCTTGGCGTATAAAATTTGACCTTCCAAAACTGACACAGTGTTCTAAATCCCAAAGCCGGTCGCGTGAGTGTTCATAATGCGAATAATTGTCCATTGTGATACGATGCGGGCGATTAGGAAGTTTACTTTTACTATGTTGTGCGTTCCTCTGCCTGCGCGCACGCAATCACTTTCGACTTTCCGCCGCGCACTGACGCGGGCGCTACCCATCCAGCTTCAACTACACGCATCGTTTTTTGCTAATTCCTACTTACCAAAGAAATTTATTCAAAACGATTGACTAATACGCGAAAGTAAAAGTTTGTTTTACATTTTATTAATATAAATATAAAATCACTTTTACTTTTGTTTTGCTAGTTTTAACTAGCAACCCGCCCCTGCTTCGTTCAGTTTTACGATTTGACAAAACATCGTGATTTCTTTATTATACACATGTTTGATACTAATGCACTGCACACGTGAACCTTCCAGAATAAACTCACTTAATGATGGTGAAATACAGCATCAAAAACCGCGTTGAAGTTTAGGAGATAAACGCGAACAAACATACAGACACTATAACCGACTTTAATTTATTATATTATGTAGATACTAGATATCCAAATGAGGAATTTATTTAATGTTACGTCGACCGGTAATGCCGAGCGGAATATTCACGAGATTCGGATAGCCATTTGCAGATATCCACAATTCATTTGTGGACTTTTCAAAGCGTACGGAATCGAGTTTGTTGATTGCGCTGGAGAGCAATCAAATAACAACCGGCTACACGTGCCATGGACACGCGAGAGGGGTATAAACTATTGTTACTTTTTTTTTAATTCTCTTCTCTTTTGTTACTTGCACACATTTTGTTTTCAACCTTTTTATCTACATCATTGGTCCAGTGGTCGCAATCAATACGACTGATGATGAGGTTCTGGGTTAGACTAAGTGTTTCTAGGTCTTTCCAGCACGCGTAGCATGACCACCGTAGAAATGGGTTTCTTTGACGGAAGAATCGACAAAATGACAGATTGTGTCGACAAAATGACAGATTTCTTTTCACAATCTGTCATTTTGTCGATTCGTGCGTCAAAGACACCCGTTTCTACGGGTGCCATGCTACGCGTGCAGTACGAATTTCTTAGTTACGCGTGCAGTAGGAATTTCTTAGTAGAAGGTCGATGTTTGGATTTTTGCCCGGTTGATGGCATAAGGATCACCACCTATTTTATATGAGACTTAAACAAAACTAGCTAAGATGAACCTGACCTTACCCCTGACCTTTTTTAATTGGAATTGTGTTTGTATGTTTAATTTTATAAGTTTTTAATTTTATAAGTTTTCATTTTTGCTGTGCCCCACAGGGTCCATAATTGTACCTAGCTATAAGCATTATTATTTTAAGATCTGTATTATTAACATTATGGAATGCAAATAAAGATATGAATATGAATATGAATATGAATATGACCGGGATATCAGGAGTCTTGTAATTACATTTTTATTTCTCTTTTAAGGATCGACCCAAATGTTGCTCAGAGGCAACCAACATTTTGCAATCCATTTAAGTCTTTGTTCAACTAAGTTTCTTGTCTTGGTCTAAATAAAGTTCGCAGCCACAATGCTATACTTAGTTCGAATTAGTATTTAGTGAGGCAGCGCATTAGGAACGTGCCAACTGTCTGATAATTAGGGTTCATGGTTAGGTGGGGAGCCAATTCTCATTGGGATTTGTGGTGTTTATGTGCAGTTGTATTGTCTGTTATTGTTGTCATATGGGCTGTCGTACCAAGTAAAATATTGATATTTAGCTGCATCCGGTTGGACTAGAATCGAGAATCGAGATTTTTGTGCTAAGTAAATCAAAGTTAAAATGAATTTTATAAGTGTTTCTAAGTGGAGGAAAACTTTAAAAAAAATTCTATTTATAAGCGTATTTCCGAAGATTTAAGCGGTCTCAAAGACCGATCCGGAAACTAACTTTGTATTACAAATTCTATAAAGGCTGTAAAAGTACCTTTAACGAAGCGGAAAGGCACTTGTTTATATTACATTTCTTAACTTATACTGTCACTTACGGGACATCTTCCGTGATTGTTCATTATGATCCGTTTTCCGATTTTAAGTTTAGTTGTAAACCGTGAAAGCTTAAAACAGTGTTTGATTACATTTCTTGTTTTATTGAACTTCAATTGAATAAATGCCTTCTTCACAATTGATTTCATCAAATATCTAAGTGCTTTTATGAAAAAATGTATTATTGATTGCAATATTACCGAGCGAAGTCGCGAGCATCCTGAAGTCTTTCATAATTGAATTGAAGGACGGAACAGCGATCCGCTTCGGTAAGGGTACCGTCTTCATTTAATTCCTTTTATCTGATTATACGGGGAACTTAACTAAGTTATGTGCCTATGTACGTTTAAGTAAGATTGATCGATTCGGGCGTAAGTTATTAACTTGAAGTGGGGGTTTAGGCAATATCAAGATCAAATTTCAATAGCAGTGATAGCCTAGTGGTGTATTGGTGTGGCCGTCGGACTGCCAAGTCATAGATCACGAGTTCGAACCCAAGACACGCACAGCTGATTTTTCGGATTCATGTGCGTATTGTATTATTATTACTAGCTTCGGTGAAGGAAACCATCGTGAGGAAACGAAATATGCCTGAGAAATATTTCTTGACGACATGTAAAGACAAGTCAGAGGCCCATCAGATGCAAACAAAGTACTAGGCAATAACCACACAACAAAGAAAAAAGAAGATCAAATTGGTGGCGAGACTCGACACACTTTAGTAATGTATTATTTGAACAATAAGACCCTATAAATTTGTGGCTAAACTTCTTAAACCAGATGGGTGTATCAAATAGCTATTAGTGATACATAAAAAATCTTTGAAATTTTTAGTTCAAAAACATTTTAATTTTTTTATCATCCAAGAAGGTGACAAAACCAACGACCAGTAGTCCACATAAGGCCTGGATCAAAACAACTGGAAGTCATGGGGAGATGCCTTTGCCCAGCAGTGGGATGACGCAGGCTAACAGTATCAGTATTATCTTCAATGTTTGGTCATACCAGGTGGTCAGTAAAGTTGGCCAACTAATTTTATTACACAATGCAGCTTTGCTTGTCTCGGCTAGTCGACTATGATAACAGCTATCTATTAGGTACAGCTCGACGATATTTATGACACGACTTATGTATGTCCCTTCACAATCATTCACGGTCTTTTTGCGAAATATCCATACGCACACAATGCTATTGTTTCCTTTGGGTATAAAAAATATTTTAAAAGTGGATTTTATTTGTTGAAGCGGTGTTAAAGTAAGTTTTTTTAGTTGAATTTAAAGGTGAAAGGCGATGAACGAACTTCTTAATATTTCTTACGTTTCGTTTAATATAATTAGTTCTTCAAAATAAAAAGTTCGACGTGTCTTTAGGTATCTGAATTTTGAAACACTAAGAAAACTTTTTTTTAAACTAAGAAGAGGGTAGACAGATTTGTCTGCACCTTACAGTTTATTTACCATCAACCCGCATTCTCCAGTCATCTCGCGATCATGGAGCTTGCAACAGCCTCGAAATATATCAGAATAATCGATATCAATTATTATCAGCCATTTGTGTCCCACTGCAGGGCAAAGGCCTCCCTTCCCTCTTTCCACTTATCCCTATCTAGTGTTCTTGTTTGCCAATTCTTTTAAAAATAGTCGAGTTCGTCCCGCCATCTCCTTCTGAGCCTGCCGCGTTGATAGCTCATCAATAGCTCAGAATAATGGATAATCTCGGAAGATATCCCGTAAGTTTAAGTTTAGCTAAAAGTGATAGTAGCGATCTGATAACGGTACCTCCAAGGTCATTGTAGCATACTCCCACAAAAACGACGCAGTCGGCTAAATACTCGTTATTATGCGTTTTACGTTTGACATTATAACCACCTGTGGGAACTAGGCCGAGCCACGTACGGTCAGCAAAAAACGACGCCATTATTCGCGCCTCGAAAAATAAAATAAAAACGGCAATTATTTTTTAGTTTATTTGAATTCACACGGCGTTTTATTGTTATGACTAGAATTTTTATAGTGTATCAGCTTTATTTTAAACAGAGATTAGATTTAAGCTTTTCTATTTTTATGTTTGAAGTTAGCTGGTAAGTGAAAAGTTTCAACGACTAATCTCCAATAAATTGGTGCTTATTGGAGAATTTAAAAACCGATCAGAATTTATTTCTTGTAGCTGTATTCTTTATATTATTTCGTTAGTAATCCTTAGAAAAAATAAGAAAAATATAATCTTACATTATTTCATAACAGTAGATATTTATGATAACTTCTATAAGTAAGCTAATTTGGTTTATCATAGGGGTGAATTGACTTAAAATAGTACAACTGGGAGAATATAATTGTGATCCAACAGTCTGATCGTCATGAACTCAAGACTAAGCTTAAAACAATAAACTTTCATTTTTTACCCAAAACACCAACTTCTATACCAGTAAGATGAGTCATACAATAGAACAAAAAATAAATAAACAATTAACCCATTCACACAATTACAAAAAACCCGTTTTAATAGATTAAGATTTGAGACCATAATTTTTTTTTCCAAAGACGAGTTTAAGATTTTCTTGTGCACGCTACATACAAGTGAGAGTGAGCGGCCTTCGGTGCATGAGGACAGTGGCCATCCGAACCTTTGACCTTCGGTAGACTGTCTCTTGGACTTAGTATAATGGTGGACGCTACATTTATGGACTTGGTCCTCGCTGTAAGAACTTATATGGACATAATGCGGTTGTGCTAAAAGAGATGAATGGCGTCGTGCGTTTGTTTGGTAGATAGTACGAGTTGATTACTCAGCTA
The DNA here is from genome assembly GCA_905220335.1 of Noctua pronuba. Classification (NCBI taxonomy): domain Eukaryota; kingdom Metazoa; phylum Arthropoda; class Insecta; order Lepidoptera; family Noctuidae; genus Noctua; species Noctua pronuba. The sequence continues at coordinate 8,293,631 of LR999914.1, forward strand.
CTTTCAGTTCTAGGGGTTCTATGTACTATATTATAAGTTGTTATATAAACAGGGTGTTTTGACGACATAATGACAAGATTTTCTTAAGGATAGGGGCGATTATGTGTATACACCCAGAAATCTTTGGTCGTAAGTGTCGCGGTAATTGAGGAATTATTTTTTTTATTTCACGAAATTTCACCTCCGAGTCATCAAAACTATTGGTTTGAGACTATAGTACGCAGTAATGTTAATGTTCTGTGATAGCAAATTTTATCAATTCCAAAAAAGTTTCAAATAAGTAAGTCCTGTGTAATAGGGGGCAAGCTTATTGTCGTCAAGTGGGCACAAATTCAGACTCCGTGGCTGCTACTGAGAAATTCCCTGTGAATTACCCCCTCTATCTAATTATGTATCTTACAAGATCTGGCTACCATAGAGAACTGTAAACCAAGCCTTATTTATTGTTGATTTATATAAATTGCAAAAGCTCGATTCTGCAAGAACGTATGACTAAGCATCTTTGTTTCCTAAGAGTGGGTGACTCAGTACATAATAAACGAAACAAAATTTTATGCTTCTAGTATCCTTACTAATATTACAAATGCGAAAGTAAATTTGTTTGTTACCTTTTCACGCCTAAACCACTGAACCGATCATGCTGACATTTTGTATATACGTACGTTGTCAAGTGTACAAAAACGGACATAGGGTACCTTTCATTCCTAAAAAGTACTGTTCCCGAGAAAAACAACTGTAACGTTATTATGCTCATAGATGGCGCCACGTGTCTTTCGAATCATATTTGAATTACAAACAGAGTACAACCCAAATTGATTGTCAAATTCTAAATTAACGCTAGCGAAGCCGCGGGCAAAAGCTGGTAATCAAATAAAGGAAGTATTATTGCAATCGTAAAATAGATTATTAGAGCAACTAGAACTAAAAGCACTTCGCGTACTCTACGGGTTCTTTACCTATTAACACCTCTAGTCAACAAATTATTATGTACAGACCCCAGCATAATCAAGCTACCCGAAACTCTCAAATTTTCCCAATCAACCTCGAACCTAATAAGCGATAAAGTTGAAAAAAATTGACAAAAAACGTCTTTTTTTTTCGACATTATTGTTGTTTTTTGAATTTTTTTTTTCAACTTTTGAACAAATAAAGTTGAAGAAAATTGATAGATTGTAGTAGCTTGATGTGCTGGCTACTGTACATAGCTCGATATAATGACACAGGAACATAACTTCTGTAGTCATAGGTACAAGAACAGGTCTAGGCTGTATGATATTTAGTAACAAGACTGTCAGTAAAACGTACCTAGCCTGTTTTACTTCCTTTACAACTTAACTAGGCACTGTACATTTGGATATTGCCTAATCTCCGGTACGGACCTTATATTTACATCGGTATGCCTGTTTACCAGTACATAAGTATACAAGGTGTAAATGGACCTTTTACGAAGCCGTTAACTAAGCAATCGGTAAATTAAACTAAGTAACTCTAGGCATAAATTATTGATGGGAAACGACTTTTTTTTTGAGGTGAAAAATAACGTTTTACGGTAAAACTCAATGAAACACACTGAAAACATTGTGCATTGCATTAATTAGTAAACGGGTCATGGAGGTATTTTAAGTGAAGTCATAACATTAAATTCGTGTATTAAACTTGCGAAAAAGTTAGAACTTTGATATCTCCCCCCAATATCTCCGTAAGTGAAAGGCTCCCAGGTACGGTCTAGATTTCTAGAACAAAAAAATGATCGCAATGACGGGATGAACACGTGCCTTTCGGCTTCGTTAAGGGTGTATTTACACCCATTATAACCCTTTTTAAGTATTTACCTATGAGGCGGGGTCAAAGATTACCCTTTGCAGTTAAAGAGTACCCATTCGGTTGTGTCACTTGATAAACCATTTAGAATAATAAAACTTTTGTAAAACTAGATAATGAGTCATTTCGTCAAGCTTAGGGTATCGATAATCGGATCAGAAATCGGAATACTTTGACACTACTTCTACATAACTTTTCGTCCAAATAAGAAATACAGACAAAATAAAACATACCTGGAAACAAGTTGCCTGAGTTTAGTATTCAAAGATATTGGAACAGGATATACCAAGGCGTGAAGTTTCTCAACAATATTGCTATTAATAGTCATATCGTTTAGTTATTAGTTATTAATGTATTCTTGTTACCGTTATGTTTATCTCAAGGCTATAAGAAAGGATAGAATATCGTCGATGATTTCAAAATCGTATCAGGTCATATACAAAATGGTTGAATGGATAACTCATTCGATTTTTATGGTTCCGTACCCGAAGGGTAACCGACGGGACCCTATTACTAAGCCTCCGCTATCCGTCCGTCCGTCTGCCTATCAGCGGGCTGTATCTCATGATGCGTAATAGATAGACAGTTGAAATTTTCAAGGAATGTGTATTTCTGTTGCCACTATAACAACAAAGAAAAATAAATTAAAAATTAAAGAGGCTCCCCTATTACGATGGTACGGAACCCTTTATGCACGAGTCCGACTCGCACTTGGCCAGTTTTTTGGGAATAAACGAGTTCTTTATAAAAAAAAATTTGAAGCGTTCAGAAAAAAGAAAAAAAAAAAAAAAAAAACAAACAAATACATTCAGTAGTTCTTTTTCATTTTTTATTTTTGCCATCATCGATACAGGGCGGTATCCGTGTCAGTTTTTTCGCAGTCATTTCCGTGTTGCGGTTTTTGTATTCAATAAGGAACATATAAATTAGTGTTGCTAATGTGTGTTATTATCTACCTACTTACCTACTGTACTTGAAACATAAAAACAAAGATTTGGTTTAACGCCTTTAAATGTTAATTAGCACATACTTTGACTTAACGTTATTCTTGTTACTATCGCTCTACTTGCAAAGTATAATTGCAAGGTACGGACAGTAACTTATTTAAACTAAAGAGTGTGCTACTTGACGTTTATAAATCTCGGCCTAAAGTACATTAGGTACAAATCTTTAATACCTAATATGTCGTAGGCAAGGAAATCAAAACATAATAAAATAAAAATTGCAAAACAAAACAGAATAAGAATATTCTTTATTGCTTCAAAGATTAATAATTAATTACATATTTATTTACGATGATAATTAAATTTCTTGTTCGCCACAAGCGAGATTTATCTCGGTTATACGTCTGAAGGCGCTCCCTCACCCACGTCCTATAATGTAACAATCCGGATTCACTTGTTTCTGCACAAAATCGTATCTTGGATCGTAGCCATACACGCTAGGGTGTACCTGACAGATCTACCTGTACAGGTACACCCGTCAGGTAAACTTGAGCAGCCTCTTGAGGTAACTTGTGCCGTTTTGCAACAGACACGCACCGGTTTACCTGTACAGTCCAACTGTACGGGGTATTCTTCAAACTGCAACTATTTTTAAGCGCAACCAACTAAGCGCAACTAAATTATACCTCAAAGCGCAAACATGATGAAAAATATCTTTAATGAATCCATCATACACATCTCTATTCGTAATCATGGTTGCGCATCGAGGAATAATTTAGTTGCGCTTAAAAATAGTTGCGCTTTGAGGAATAACAACTGTACAGGCAAGTATACCGTAGCGCGGCTACCTTTACATAACATTAATTTATTCTCAGGCAACTTTGACCTTACAGATTAACATAAATATGATAAAATACAATTAGAGGCGAATGCCCGGGGTGGGGTAGAGCCTTTACGTATAATCCAACAAGCTCATAATATTCCTACCGAGATAATTAGTACAGTTTCCGTAACAGAATATTACATCCATGCTTAATTGTAAATGCGAAAGTAACCCGGTCTGTTTGTTGCCTTTACGGCGGCGTGTAAAGGCAACAAATGGCTGAACGGATTTGAACGAATATTTAGATCCGTGCCTCGTTGGTCCCGGCTGTCATTTGTAGATCTTTGACATTCGTTACAGGTAGTCATAGTGGCCCGAAAGTCTGACAACCAGTCTTACCAAGGAGTATCGTATTACCCAGTACTAACTGGAGGTCAGATAGGCAGATGTTCCATGTAAAGTACTGGTATACCAATATAGGCTTTTGTCTATGAGGTAGCCAAGGTCATTAGCCCTTTGGCTAGGCAAATGAACAAATTCCCGTGGGATAAATTACGACCTAAGTGTGAACCACACCGCGGGTAAAAGCTAATGTCTCATATAAGGGCCCATTAAAATTGATGGACAAACTTTTAGAAATCATTCAGACCACCAAAATAAGGACAATGGTAAAAAAATAATTAAGAATAACGCATTAGACACTTACAAGAAAAAAATTCAGCTAACGAAAATACACTAAAAATGTTAGTCAACTGAAAGTTACTATGGTTAAATATAGAATGATATTAACAGAACTTACTGTGTACTTACGAGAACGCGCGCGGCGGGGCGCGAGTGCAAGTACCTACTCATCATGGATGTGTTTATTCTAGAGTGATGGCAATTTATTATTTTAGTCAAAATCACTTTATTTAGTGTTTTTTTTGCTTGTATATCTTTGGTTAGACGTACTGAACGCTGGGTTAAAATTCCATCTATTTTAATGGGACCTTATATATTAGAAAGCTCGAGTTCGAACAAAGGGGAAATAAATAAATATATTATGTAATGTGCTAACAGCGTTAGTTGTGAGTGCCGTTGGTCATTTCTAGATACAATGTTTCAGAAAATTACTACTGACACACTCGTAAAATGTTGCTGTTATTTAGTTTTAAAGTAAATTAGTGCTTAACAATATCGAGATTGAATTGTTAATGTATGACAGTAAGACAGTATCACAAAGCGTTAAAATTAGTTGTAAATGTCAACAGATCGTGACCCGTTTCCGTGTAGTGTAAGTTAGGTACTGTCTACAAGTTGCGATATGTGACACCTTCATCAGGTTTAATACGAAAGGAACCGAGCATGAGGTCCTGGGTTCGATTCCCAGGTTGGGTAAATTGTTATTGGGTTTTTCCATCAGGAATTTCTCAGTAGCAGCCACTGAGTCTGAATTTGCGCCTGGGACTTTAACGTACTTGGCGAAATGTGGGTGTACTATTTTAGGTACACTTCTGCCTAACCTAGTTATATCTACGAACTACAGCACAAAACAAAAAGCGTCGACGTGAAAAACTAAACGGTTGATTAAAACTTCCGCAGTAGGAGCAGAAGGATACGGTTGCACGAACAAAAAGTATCAAACAGGATCGTCGCATCGCTCTTGTGAAGTTGATACGGTGGTCTCTTTTTCTGAAATCCCGCAGCTCTATGCTGTAATATCACAAAAAAAGAAGAAAAACACTAATTTAAATACCTAAGTACTTAAACTATAATTTTATAAAGTGACCTAATAAGTAAACAAAATTTTCAAGGGAAACTACACATTTTCCGGTAAATACCTTCTTCTTTTGTGTTTTATTTTATTATGCGCTTGTACTGTCCCACTGCTGGGCAAAAGCCACTCCCAACGTTGTTTAGAATTAGAAAAAAGTTACGTGTATCTACTATTATTATTTAATAAATTAGACAAGTGTTTTGAAAGAAGACAGATAAGTACTTATTTATTCACTTTGCGTTCAATATTATATACATTCATAAATTAAAATAACCTAAAGTAAAAATTTCTTCAAAAACTCCTCCTCAACGCTGTCAACTGGTAATGTCCCCTGGCAAGCCTCTGGACAAGATCAAAGCCAGCCCTTGGGTCACGGGCAGTTACACCCAGTTTCGCATGCCCAAGTCACGGAAAGTGTCAAGTAAGCGTTTTGAAATTTCTTTGAAAACGCTGTAAGTTTCCGGACCCCACAGCCCTAGAGTTTCAGCCCCTAACGGCTCGAAAATACAGTTACTAGTAACTTACATACGTTACTATATTTAGACACAATTAATTATTGTTTATAATGAGTTTTTAACATAAGTACTTTAGGAATAGGTATATGAATGACTTTGCAATTTCATAATACTGATCTTGAACTTCAAATTCTAGAAAGTGTCTTACCTAAGCGTTTAACGAAACAAATTGTTGACTTTCAAATATAATTATGTGCATTTTATGGTCTTAAATTAATTCTACGTTTGAAAGGAATACCACAACTTGTTATTTTCGATTGACGTGCAAATTAAATTGATTGCTTTGCCAATAATTAATACATGATTTGATGAAATTAGTGCTAAGTTCAGACTAATGTGTATTTATGAATATGATTTTGGAGTGATTAAACTATACATATAACATACTAATTTTAGGTGGTTAATACTGTTATTTTGCTATCTTTACTCTAGATACGAAAACGATAAAATAATGACTCAAAATTAAACATACTTCTTAAAAAAATTGTGCAAAACAAAGACCGACTTCCAAAAAAACACAAAAAGTCTGAAATAACTTTACTTTCCGAAGCCGGTGGCTTTGTTTTATTTTACCCTTTTTAGTTGTAGTAAATAACTCAAATTTCTATAATGAATCAATTTACATTGTAACTAGAAGTTATTAACGACCATCATGTCAACATAGGCCAAGAAAAAATAAAAACAAAATACAGAACCGATTTTGATGAAATTTCTGACCAATTGGACCAAAAGTATATCCTTTCACATAAAAAAGATTTTTTCAAATCGGTTCATAAATGACGGAGTTATCAGGTAACACACATAAAAACAACTGAATTGAGAACCCTCTCAATTTTTCTGAAGTTGGTTAAAAAAAACGATAAACGATATCAAGGTTTTTCGTTTATTTACAACGACTGTCAATCGAATTGACATAAACTTTTCGGCAGCGTAATGTCCACCACCACTGATTTTCCAACATCGTTCTCGCCGATTCATTTACGTCCTCTGTACAACCGACCTCAGGTATAACATATACCTAGCTACCTACTTGTCTACTACACATACCCCTTTTAACTGAACTAATGGTCTCCATACACAATAGTCACTGATACCCACGCACGAACTCCATTGAAGAACTAATAATAGCCTGCAAAGAACGTTCGAGTGTGGCTAAGATGGACTTATTGTGAACTTTAACCATTAGGCTTTTTGTTGAAAATACGCTGGCTAAATGTTGTGTCGCATTTTCTATAGCGTAATTCTCTATCTAGTGAGTTTCGTTCTTACAAATTATCTCATACCTACATAATTAATAACATAACATCACGCCTGTAATCCCTAAAGGGTTAGGCAGAGGTGTACCAAATAGTAACACCCATGATTCGCCAGTTATGTTAAAGTCCCGTGTAATATTGCCATCAACCGGGCAAAAATCCAGACGTAGTGGCTGGTACTTAGAAACTCCTGATGGAAAAACCCAATAACACTTTTTCCGACCTGGGAAAACAAACCCAGGACCTCATGCACAACAAAGAGAGAGTTAATTAATAATCCTTATCCTTACTAATATTATAAATGCGAAAGTAAGTTTGTTTGTTACCTTTTCACGCCTAAACCACTGAACCGATCATCTTGAACTTTTGCATATACGTTGTCATGTGTATAGAAACGGATACAGGGTACCTTAAATGACTAAAAAAATTACTGTTCCCGAGGAAAAGAACAATAACATTCTTATGATAATAGATGGCGCCACGTGTCTTTCGAATCATGATTGAATTATATTATTACAAGCAGAGTACAACCCGAATAACGCGAGCGAAGCCGCGGGCAAAAGCTAGTGGGCAATAATGCAGACCCATCTTCAAAGATAGTATACAATTTTCAAAAAACAAAAAGTATCGAAGATGAATGTGTGGTTTATGCAAAAATGTCTATGTTTGGCTCTATACGGAATACACCCGTGCTTAAGGGTTTCTGCAAAACTTCATGATATGAATAATACAGTCAATTATCCGTGAACATTTCGCAATCCATATTTTCAGAGCTATAATATTATTGTTTTTACCTGTTTCATTGCCCGAGAGTATTAAGATATGATCGGTATACGATTGCCTGTCTACGTCATCCCGAATGGGCAATTTGCGTCACGCTCCACAACTTCGGAACCTTTGACGTGCTCTCACGAACGACGCCACTTAATGACGTCAGAGTAACGCCATTTTTTTGTCTAGATATGTTCTGTTTTCAAATATTGATAGGAGGATTCTTTGGATAAAAGGGTTGGTCTGATTGGTGCTATTTCGTACTTGTTAAAAGTTCTAGTTCAATTGTTTTTGATGACTTTACGCCGGTGCCGGTGACTGTTGCATACTGATACCGATTGAGTAAGATTTATGTAAGGTCAGGGTGGTATATTCCGTCTATGGGGCATAACCGTCCAAAGCCTGTTTTTTAATCCCTGAGACTAAATTGACAAGTGAAAATGTCAAAACTGACATAAATCCTATTGAAATCTATGTCAGTTTGCCCCATAGACGGAATATACCACCCTGACCTTACGTTTGTAAATTACCTACTGAACGATAAAATGGATGTTTTCTTTCATCGAATCGACTCGTAAACTAGATATTTATCACGGACCTACCATTTTTCGATCTTCTATCTTATAACTTATGCTTTCCATCAGGCGTGATCCAGGTCAAGAGCAGCCCCATTTCGTAATAAAAAAAAATATCGTAACTTCCTTAATATCGCTGTTTATTCTTAACAGCTATTAAAGCTAGCAGTGTTCTCCGATCCCACTTACAAAAATCATAAATTATAATTTTGGTCGTCTTGTACTAATAAAATGGACGACCTACATATTACCTAAATACACTACCCAATTCCAATATTAATAAACACCCGCACACTATGTTATGAGATCATTGACATCACGCATAAATTAATATTTGACACAGTGCGCAGTGTCATCAGCAACGCGGAAATGAATCTATGTCAAATGGGTTCCGCATATACAAATATTGCAATAGATTTATTATAAACACCTTGATGACTACTGTTACGTGTGTTTCTACTTTTTTTTTTATAAAATTTGTTGAAATATTTCTGACTAGCTTTTGCCCGCGGCTTCGCTCGCGTTAATTTAGAATTTGACAATAGATGCGGGTTGTACTCTGCTTGTACAACCCGAATTAATATACTTGATATAATTCAATCACGATTCAAAAGATACGTGGCGCCCCGCACCTATTATCATAAGAACGTTATTGTTGTTTTCATCAGGAACAGTACTTTTTTCGAGATGAAAGGTACCCTATGTCTGTTTCTGTACACCTGACAACATATATGCAAATTTTCAGGATGATCGGTTCAGTGGTTTAGGCTTGAAAAGGTAACAAACAAACGAACAACCTTTCTTTTGCATTTATAATATTAGTTAGGAAGTTAGGATGACCACATTGAGAAAATGAAATGGTAGAGAAAATACAAGATGTTAGCAGTAGATCTTGCGAAGTTGCGACCACTAGACGAACAAAAATAATTCTTGTCCTAGGTCTATCCTGAGGACCGAAAATGACTGCTTCAGCAGAATCAATCATAGATAATAATATGAATTACGTTACAATTCGTAAAATGGTCACTAGTGACAATTAACTGCGCCTGCGCATTTTAAGAATTTTTACGTCATCATCTGCCTTGTCTTTTCAAAGTCAAAGTCAAAGTTTTTTATTTGTTAAAAAACTACCCAACTATGTTGGAGTCGGCTTTCAGTGTAACCGGATGCAGCTGAATACCAGTATTTTTCATGAAGAGCCTGTCTATTTGCTATTTGACCTCCACATCCCAGTTAGTACTGGGTAATACGATACCTTGATATGAATTTTAACGTGATTAATAATGATTATCCTATTATAAGATTCTTCTGCTAAAGCGGCAAAAGGCCCCCTGTTAAGTCCCATTCATGATAAGGCGATGCGACATTTGTCAAACGATTCGAGCGTGTCTTAATTGTTTCCTGCGCGTCGCAAGTGTCGACCCAGTGTTTCTTCGCATGCTCTTCTAATTTCTGTCATATGTCATTATGAAGTCGCTACCGCAATACGCGAGTCGCCTGAGCGTGAACCTCGTGGCCATGCTGTTATTGTTCAATCTACTTACTACTATTGAGGATATCGAATCAAATATGGCTAACCTGAAATTGGATTCAGGAACCATTGTTTCGACAGCCGTGTATACGACTACTAGCTTATCGACAGTATGGAAATTAGTAACTAACTAGATACACATTCAGAAAATCGTTGTCTGTATTGGATAACAATCTCTTTGTGCTTATTTTCTAGTATATACAGGGTGTAAACAGACTCTTCACGAAGCCGTTAACCAAGCATTCTGTACATCATCAATTATGTAACTCTACGCAAAATTATTGATGGGAAACGACTCTTTTTTTGGGGTGAAAAATTACTGTAGGACTCAATGTAACACACTCAAAACTCTGAGCTGATGGATGCATTGAATAGGTCGTGCAAATATTTAAAGTAAAGTTATTACATTAAAAACTAGTATTAAAAAAAGACCAGTGAAAAAGTTGTAACTTTGACCCCCAATATCTTCGTAACTAGAAGGTTCCCAAGTATGGTCTAGAACAAAAAAAAGATCGCAATGACGGGGAGAACAGTACCTTTCGGCTTCGATAAGGGTACTTTTACACCCGTTATATCAAGGCCGATACGTGTAATAGTACGTGCTTCTACTATAATAACTAGCCTATCATTTTGTCTACTAATGATGATGACATTGACAGCAAAAACCATTTTAATCGATTGTCCACAAATGCCTTAAATGTCCTTAAAATCGTGACCGATACATTTCGGCGTGTCCTAATGCTTTTCATAATGGCGCATGATTACTACGGAAAATGTAGAAGGCGAATAGTTAAGTCATTGTAACCTTGATATTAGATCCTTTGTCGTGATTTACTTGGTCTTGCTTAGTAATAGAGTCCAATAATTGGAGTAGTATTAGAATTACTAATGTAGCAGCCTAGCAAAAAGTACTTCATCAACATAGTACAAAACGAGCTACAGCGCCATCTATGACACAAATGGAGAACTAATAACAAAATTCAGAATCGCGCTTTTAAAGTAATCAGACCATAATAATATAGAAAAACCCGACAGCAACTGTCGGGCAGTAGCCCACCAGACACAACATCCAACAACAATATTTTAATGATAGTGCCTTGTATCACCAGATCCATTTGGTTAGGCTAGAAGAGTTAGACGCTAAAAACATAATCAGAGGTGATGAACAAATCAGAAATGCATTAATATTAAGTTATCGAAAACTTAAAAAAGTCATTGTAGACGTTTGTATCTCGTCTAGGCCCTCTAAATTCGACTCTTTATGTCGTACAAAACATGACTATTTTTCTAGTTCACGTAAGGGAAAAATAAACCATTGCCAAATCACAAAGGAAGCGCGGGTGGCAGCGCAGCTAGGGTACACTGATCACCGGATGACGTTATTATTTACCCTTACACAATATTGCTTATAAAACTTTAAATTCAATGTGAAGGAAACATCTATACAATCATCTATATAAATAAATATCTATATAAAATATCTACCTATACAAATAAATAAAATTGAAGTGTCTGCTTATATATGTGTATGCAAAATAACAACTTTTTACTGAAGGCTTATGTAGATAGACACGGCACTTATTACAAAAACTCATTTTTTTCAATTTTTGCCTGTCTGTCTGTTTATTCCGGCTAAACTCCAAAACTGCTGGATCGATTTTGACGGGACTTTTACTGGCAGATAGCTGATTTTATAAGGTCTAACATAGACAAAAGGTTCCGTGCAAAAACATTAAAACCCTTGAAATTGTAGTAGGGGAGCCCTAGAAGGGATTTCGGGATTTACTAAAGCGCGGCAGATTAATATACAGGGGGATACCTTGTACCTGGTTAGGTACCTCCACCAAACATGAGGCCCATATATAAGGCCGCTCGTGAAGGATACAGGATCAGATTAGTAAAAAAAAATTGACCATCAGAAATTCTCGAGCGCGTCAGATTAAGGAGTAGAGTGAGTTAATTACATCCTAAAAAGTGTATATTCCACTAATCTGACAATTTGAGAGTGACGTAAAGAAAGGGGAGGGCAGCAAAGTCGTAAAAAAAAAACGTCATCTCGACATTCTCGAGCGTAGCTAAATTTATTTTTATTTTAAAGGAAATAATTCAAGAATAATGAAAAATATATAATCTGACGATTTCCGCAAGCCGAAATAACAAAAATTCGTCGATAAAGTTAAATGCGTGCAGCTGCGTGATGCCTACATTTCCTTCTCCGCGTTTCTATTCCTCTCTCACTCTTTCTCTATCTATTACTCTCTCACTCCGTCCCCACTCTGGTTTCTACTGCCATGACGCCATCACAGCTGATCATAAAGACTCGTTCGTGGCATACTGTTTACAACGTGTTTCCAACGTTTTGGCTTTTTTTGCTATTTTAATATTATTTATGTGAATTAACGTTTATAAATATTTAATATGAGTGATATTAATTTAAAATGTGTATTTTGGGGTGAAAGTACCTTACAAAAAACAATTAAATTTACAGTAGAAACATTAAAAAAATGTGTAAATATTTTGGAATATCGTCGGAGCAAGCCGGTTATCCGAAAGTCTCGAGGAACATATGATAACCTCGAATTGTCGATGGAATCATCATTAAATGATTTATATCACGCACAGTGCTATAAATTATTTACTGCAATTAAAATACCGCGAGACTTTCAGTATTTACAAGATCAAAGTGTAGTGGAACATGAGAATGCACCGGAAGTTTCGGGAAATAGCTCCGAAACACATGTCACATGTCATAAGTACAATTTTAAGCGCCCAGGAATGGAATTAGCGGGAAGTTACAGGGATGGCCTTTAGGGTGAACCGTTTTTCTAATTTTTTTTTGTCAGATCAGGCGAATCCCTCTAGATAATCGTCAGATTGTGAGACAGTACGTTTAGAACATAAAGATGAACCATATATATCTTAATCTGACGCGCTTGAGTATTTCAAAATGGCGAATTTTTTTTGCACATTATGAAAATGGCCGCGTGTTTGCGTCCCATCGAAATCGTCAGATTAGTGAATGAGAGCTTTTTTTTGGTGCACTTAACACTCCCTTAGAAAATCTGACGCGCTCGATTAAATTTTTTTTTTTCATTTTCTACCTTTACATACAACCACCCGCATCATGCAAACGATCAGATTAACATACGTACATTATTAAAAATACGTAGGGCATTGATGCTATCAATATCTGACGCGCTCGAGGATGTCCATGCAACAGTTTTTTTTTTACATATTTAAAAATTTATAGCCGCTTCCCCCACCGATGAAAAGGTATATATCATATAACATTTTTTTCTTCTTATCATCTAAGCTTTGCAACCCAATAGGTCTCTACGACGCTCGAGTAAATCCCCATTTAGCATCGTGGGCTCCCCACGTGGGTTAACAATATCCGATTCAAAAAGGGAAGTCATATTTTTTTAATAATATTGCATGCAAACGGAGTCTGTGGTCAACAGCAAGTAAAAAATACAAAGCATCATCTATTATCAAACTCCTTTACAATGCCAAAACATCATACCCAAGGGACTCCATAAAAAACTCCTCTATCTTCACAGGACTCATAGGAAACCGTTTTATTGCAAAGAAATGGGCCAATATCACGTTTTTGGGTCAAGGGTTTACGTTACGTTACAGTTTGCGTTATGTTATGGTTTGCGTTAACGTTACGATGGTATAATAATGGAGATAGAATGAAGGCTCCGGTGTCTATGTGGTTCAAATAATACTTGCTTAGCACAATCGTTAGTGGTTCAAAGGAATGCGTTGAGAAAGATGAATTACCTTGAGATTGTGTTGAGATCTGGGTTAAGATATTATTATCTAGGTTTGAAGTTATTTGTTGATCTAAGCTTTTGGTGGAACTTTTCAATTTCACGCTGAGAACAGGACCCCTAGAAAGAAAAAAATGTGAAAAATTTTGGAGATTTACTTGTAAATATTATTTGAAAACTTGAGAATTTGAAGTATCTCTTAATACTGTTAACTAGATCTGGTATTACATTGTTCTACAGAATTACTAAACTTTACTGCTTACCCCCATGGGAAAAGGTGTAAGTTTATGTAGGTATTTCTGTTGTCCGAAATATAGATGAAAGTCAAGGTGCTAACAGTTTGCCTAACCTGAGAATCGAACCGAGATCTTTCTGTGATCACTCTAGTTAATTAAGTAAACGCGAAATCAATTTCAATCTACACGACCATAATTACTGGAAGACTGAAAACAATTTCAATACAAACGCCAGCACATAATGAAACTGTCAAATTTTCCCAATCAATCTTGAACCTAATGCTTAAGCGATGAAGTTGAAAATCTATTAAAGAAATTTGACAGATAGTAGTAGCTTCATGTGTTAGCGTCTGTAACAACTTTAATAAAATTGAATGCCAGTACAACAGAAATTATTGATTCTCAAAACCAGGCATAGTACAAGTGACATTTACGGAATCTGCGGGATTTCGAAACCGCGCTTTTAGCAGTACAGCACTAAAACTCGATACCAATGACATAAGTATCAGTGTTTAGAAATTTTATCTCTATTTTAGTACTGAGTACTTTGACGATTATAAATGGAGGATCTAGTCATTTTATTTATGTTGGTATTGCAAGAGGTTGCTATCAAATATATTTGTTAAAAGCTGTTTATCATGAATTAGTAGTTGCTGACGCAAATATTGTAATAAGGAACGAGTGATTCAGTTGATAAACCATCAAGAATTTTCATTCACTATCGTCAAAAAGTTTAAGAGACTTTAAGACTTATTGATAAGGATATCGGTAATATGTTAGTTAGAGACGCCTCTGTGAATAATAACATTCTTTAGGAAGATAATTAATTATATTTTCTACAGAAAAACTAATTTGACCTTGCCTATTGTTTCAGCACTCGCGCTATGCGCATACGCGGCCGAGGTGGAGAAGAAGAAAGAGAGCGCGGTAGAGCCCGCGATGAACAAGGACAAGAGACAGACCCAAGGCGAATACACACATCTGGGGTACAGGATAGCTCGCAAACAGGTAAGATAAATTAAATTGATGAAGGAAACTGTGTAATTGTCACTCTCTGGGATGACAAGGAACTGTTGGTGCTTGTATTGTAGTATTGTCTATCTATAGATAACAGTATTTCTTACCATCAGATATACCGCCTGTCAGATGCCACCAAATAACAGCGAAAACAATATTTCTAATCTGCCTTTATATCAAAAGGTCAAACATAAACCAAATGAACGTACCCGTAAACTACACAGAGTATGTAAAAATATTATATCGCGATACGAGCCTCAAATTGATTCGTATCTCGCTACCAAGACTGCTGAGTGTGTTGAAATATAAATGAAGAAGACTTGAAGAGTAATCAAGACAGTATTCGTTATAAATTGAGTACAAAGTAATCACACTGTCAAGTGTACACATGAAATTTACTCATTTATCAAAATTTACTGCCTCAAAATGCTTACCAACATTCTACCAAAACTTGATAGGAAACGTACTAGCTTATAATTTTAAGTATGATAAATGACTGACGCTTACCGTTTCGCCATGATCAATTCCTACATTACTATTCTATTGCTGAATTAGTGGAACATTAAGAGAGTAGAAAAATTATGAAAATTTAATATTTCCTATTCCGCATTTCATATCGTAACCGGCAGCAGAGCGTTTCATGTCAATAATGTACATATATCGACCGGTAGTAACTGATTAGTGGGAAACGCAACACCAAATATAGACGACAAACTAAATACCTGTAATTATGACATTTTAAGTGTAACGGCGGTGGTTATAATACTTGCATACCGCGCGAGCTCTCATGCATTTGCAACGATTAGCCTTTACGTGGGTATAGGCATACTTTTTCTTCATGTTTGGTTTCAAGTAGGTTACGAAGATTAAAATACAGCTGTTATGTTATGTTGCATTAATTATTTACCCATTAATAAGAAAATGCGGATACCTATTACATACATCATCGTCATCATTTGCTTAGCCTTTTGGCAACTATGTTAGGATCTAAAGTAAAAAAAAGTTTAAGTTTTTTTTTTTTTTTCTAAAGTCTAACCGGATGCAGCTGAATATTTGTATTTTACATGTAGTGGCTGCCTATCTAACCTCCACAATCCAGTTAGTACTGGGTAGTACGATACCCCTTGGTAAGACTTTTTGAACCACTGACTACCTAACGACTTTCAAAGATCTAAAAATGACACCCGGGACCAACTAAATACCTATTACATACCTAGTCCAATAATAAAAGCGACTAAAGGGAGAATCCACAAAAACTTTCATTATTATTATCATAACAATTCCCTGTGTAATATGAAGGTCTCTGTAGCAGACAGTTACCAAAAATGTACAAGAACCTCTGACCTTTACAGCCGAATAAAAAGTGGACGCGTTGTGTGCGTACTATCAAATTCATATACCTGGATTATAAGCAGCCTTTCAGTGAATGTCTGGCACTTGAATAATTCAACATGGACCGTGGGAAACTGTAGGGGGACAGACGGACGAGATTCCAGCGATAAATGTAAACTCTATACATATACCTACTTTAAGGAAGATATTTGTAAACGCATGGGGCAGGACTAATGACCTTGCAGCACTCTATTTAAGGGATTTCTATAAATCCTAGAAACACTTGCAATAACAAGTAATCGGCACTTATCCCTTACTCCTTTGGGGTTTTATTATCTATTTTCATATCAATTTTATTCACAAAATAGTTTCCAACTGACCTATTTCAGCAACCATTTCTAGTTCAGTCAATCAAACGCCTTCGAAAGTCTTACTAATCTGTTATTGCACGTCAAATTCCATTTTCCGCCATTGTGAGCCGTCGCGATAAGTCCTAATAGGTGGAAAGATGTGTACACGTAGATATCCCTCGATCTTCCCATGGTGATACTATGCAAATGTGAATAAAAACATGTATCAGCTGTTTCTGATCTCTATAATGTTGTAAGAGTTCTTATGTTGTTTGTAGGTGATGTTAAGTTGGCTATTACCAACGTATTGATGCGGAAACCTCCATTGTGATCCAAATGTGCATCTGCCATACATTTCTGTTTTAGAACGACGTCGGTGATAAGGATGGTTATAGTTTAATTATTGGTACTAACCTATACGATCTACAGATATCAACAGGTACAAAAAATAAAATAGAAAATCATAGTTTTCTTCTGTTTCGTAGTTTCTTCCCTATAACAACGTGGTTATTGTTAATGATGAACTTAGTATACGAAATCAATAGCATCTTGCAAAAATAATTCTTAGTTATAGCTTCGTGACGGTGGAAAAGATACATCATGTCAAAAGATCGCATCACACCAATGAATAGCGTTATTTCTCCAGCACAAAGTGATTCAACTTCACCGGATCATGTCCTAAGCTGCCCTTTCACTTCTATGCCCTACATTTGGTCACGAGCGCCCAGTCCTTTAAACTGTTAGTGAGGCGAGTACGCTATCGATAACTTGTTTCTATGTTCGACCGGAGTCGGGACGAGACGAAAATTCTTACGGAATATCGATAGAAGATTCTTTCGTTACGACGGTTTTACTTGACCGTGTGTGGAATGAATATGTATTGAGTGCTGTAAGATATAGAAGTGAATTGATGAGATTAAGTACTCTTTGGTTTTTTGCAAAAATCATATTAAGTATTTATTTGTTTGGAGTTTTCAGGACAGTTTCTTGATTGAAAAATCATTTGCATCCTGTCCCTGACCGGATGATGTGCTTTTAGATGTTTATGTAAGTCAAGGATTGACATTGGAAGTTTTCTATAGTACAATAGAGTAGGATCAGTATTTCGTCGTCAGGAAGCTGTAGATGTAACACATGATTAATAGAATAATCAATAATCTTTATTACACAAGAAAGTGGTTACAAAATTGTGTGACGTCCCTGACTCTTGTGGTAGGTGATAGACCTGTGTAATAACTTTTTTCCCTTCTGAAGGTAAATCGACACAGTCCACTCATACGTAATATCAATTAGAACCTCATTGCGAAACACTGTCGCTAAAGATACAGGATACACTAGTTTAAAAGACAGAGTTTAATCTATTGTCTAAAGATTTCTGCAGCATCCAAATGTTTAATGTAACGTTCCTATCATGAATTCAAAAATTGTATACTTAACGTAAAATTATCAGTATTTTTGGGAAATAAAGATATTTATTATTATTTGTGTTGCAAGAGCCAGTGCACTCTGGCTGCAATGCTGGTTTGATGGCTTGTACCTACAGTCAACCACACATCTACGCTAAGTTGCATTACGGAAACCCTGACTTGGTGCTACAATATGTCACTTGTAAGCTTGCTTTACTGTACTTAAATGTATCTTGTTGCCTCTCACTGTAAACACACGGGAAGTCGTGGAGGTCGTCTATTCAATTAGCACATAGTAATATAGCTATAACTAATATTTAACCATGTAAAATAAATAAACACAAAATATTCGTAACCTAAAATGTTTAATTATGCAAAACAAGAGACAAATTGCGGATAACCTATCGGGCTGGGGTATCATGATTACCCACTTACCTAGTTGACCCAAGGGTCAAGTAAAATAGCTAGCTATTTGCGAACGAAAATGTTTGTTTTAAGTTGTAGATTTTACCAATAAATTCCTATTGATTGTAATAAAGTGATATAGCTTTATCTTAGCTCTTATTATTGGTTCATCTTAAGGCGCAGTTTGTCTGTTTATACTTTCTATGATTATATCTAAATAGAAGCATTTTTTTAATTTTTTTTTCGTAGAACTCCCTTGTTGGTCTAGTGGTCAGAAGTGCGACTACTGAGCATGAGCTCCTGGGTTTGATTCCCGGGTCGGGCAAAGTGATATTGAGTTTTTCATCACGAATTTCTCATTTGAGTCGAATTTTCATTTGAGTCTGGATTTGCGCCCATTTGATGGCAATAGGCTCGCCCCCTATTATATGGGACTTAACATAACTAGCAAAATGTGGGTGTACTATTAGGTACACCTTGCCTGACTTCGGGTATTACAGGCGTGATGTTATGTTATGTTTTTCTTAGTTCTAATTTAATTGTATGGCTCCATCTTATTCGAATTTAAGGATCATGGGTCTATTTTTAGACCTATTTTTTCTTCAAGGCTTTGAATCATTCAAAGTGGTTCTTTAAATTGATCCACCTCACTTATAAAACGATAATAATAAGCCCTATTTATTCTGAATAGACTAGATTTAAAAAAGCTCTCTCTGCACTATATATTTAAAGATAAACATCGTTTGTCGCAGCTGTCACAGGCCTCAGTATTTATCTTAGAAAAACTCAAGATTTAACATCTGGCTAAATGGCTTAAACCGTCTGGGAGATAACAGATGACATTCATACCAAGACTTATGAGTGGCTGACTTTGAAAATACTGCCAAATTCTTTTAAACGCAAAATAAATGTTTTAGTTATGCTGTGTTCGTAGTTCTGCAGATGCGGCATGACCTAACATTTATATTATGCCAGTTATAAAATTATTAAATTCATTGAAAGCTTAGTTATGATTTATTCAGTAGGTGCAACTGCATACTTATGAAATTGAGAGGAATTGCTTATGAAAACAAACATTTAGATGGACCCACTATCAAAAATTATACTAACAGCTTTTGAAAAATCATTTTCACCACATCATTTTCAAGTAGGTAAGGTATGTATTACTAAGACCTTAAAAAGGGGATTGGGGCTGGCTAGATGCGAGGGTGGAGGACAGGGTGTGGTGGCGTAGCTTGGGAGAAGCCTATGTATATACATCCAGCAGTGGACTGCGATATACATAACATAACATCACGCCTGTAGTCCCCAAAGGGTTAGGCAGATTTCGCCAAAATCAAAATATTTTATTTCACATTTATATAATGACACTTATAAAATGTCAACAAAAAGCTGCACGGTTCGGGTTGTTCGTTTCCTATGGAGAAGAACCGGCAAGAAACTACATGGTTACTCTTTATGCCGGTTATGTTTAAGTCCCATGTAATAGGGGGCGAGCCTATTGCTATCAATCGGGCACAAATCCAGACTCCGTGACTGTTACTGGGAAATTCCCTATGAAAAACCCAATAACACTTTGCCCGACCTGGGCATCGAACCCAGGACCTCATACACTGCGATATACTAAGTCAATTATCTGTCAATTTACTGCCAGTAAAAAAATAAATGTTCTGACAACTACGAGACGTAACACAGTATAAGATTTAATTAAAATGATTAAGTAAGATGTATAATTTGCGGTATAAAATTACAAGAATTATACGTTATTTGGAACAGCGCCTACCACTTACGAGAAGTAAATCTCGATGAAGATGTAACTTTTGCTACTAAATTAGTGAGTAGGTACCATTAAGGGATACTTCTATTAAATAAAAGGTCTCAAAAGTTAATTAGACGTTACGCCATCTAGAGATTCACATAATATGTTATGTGTCTACCTATGATTTGGGCGGCCTCATCATTCTCTTGCCATTATCCCAATTCATTTGGGGTCGGCGCAGCATGTCTTCTTCTTCCATACTTCTCTATTACTCGTCATCTCAGCAGTCACCTCCTTTCTTGCCATATCATCCTTAACAAAGTCCATCCATGGTTTCTTTGGTCCTCCTCTACTCTTATACCCATCCACATTCAAACTCAAAACTTTCCTCACGACATTTCCCTCACTCCTCCACATCACATACTCATTATATCACAACAACCGATTACCACACAACTTTTCAGTCACCGGCGCCACTATCAGACTTCCTCTTATGTACTCATTTCTTATTTTATACAGGGTGGGTAAAAAATCATGGATCAAACGAAACAGAGCGATAGTTGGGGTTATTTGTTATAGCTTTTCTCGATATATGGGCTATTCAACACTAAAAGAATTTCTTCAATTCGGACCAGTAGTTCCTGAGATTAGCGCGTTTAACCAAACAAACTCTTCAGCTTATAAAGTTAATATAGTATCTAGCTGTTCCCCGTTACTTCGTTCACGTGGTAATTATAATGTGTATCGTGTTTGAGAAAAAAAAGTAGCCTATGTGCTATTCCAGACTAATCTATCTCTGCGTATTTCATTAAGATCCGTTGAGCCGTTCTGGCGTGATTGAGTAACAAACATCCATCCATCCAAACTTTCGCATTAAAATAGTAGTAAGATGGTGAATTTTGACTCTCAGGATTTATTTTGTTTAAGCTTCTTCCCAAGAAGCGAACAGATACTTAATAAGATGCTGCTCTGCTATAATCACACAGGTGTAGGTAATTGGTAAGTAGCATGTGAACGGGTTGTTGAAGATGTTAGTAATTTAGTAGAACCAGGCTGGCAACTTGCATGTTTTAATGACCTCAGATTACACCTTAACAAAACCCGTAATGAAAAATGCTACTCACTTTGATGATATAATTATTCATATTTCGAAGATCTAGTTAATACCTATAGATACAGTCAGAAAAAGAGTGACTGCACTGATAAAAATAGTATTCTTACAGTTAAACCAGACAGGGTAGGCACTTCAATAATCTTTGTGTTCTCAAATAAACACAAACGACGCGCCATAGTGTACATATAGGATGTACACTATGGCCCACCAGAAGCCATGCTTCTAAGATTTGTACGTCTACGCTTTGTAATAGTTGGAACAGTGCTATAATATTATATTTTATCATCCCGCATTCGTATTGACGAAGATCGACGATAATGGACGAAGCGCATACGTTTCCTGGGAGATCTATATGTGTAAATTGCTTTTTCACACCCATAAGATTCATGTCATTCCTTATTGTAAATACTGTTCTTGTAAACTGAGTTTAGGCTGTGCAATACCTTGGATTTCAATGTGACATTGTACACGTTTTTTTCTCAAAGAAATAGATGTCAAAGACGAAGTTGCAAGATAGCCTATATCTGTTCAGCTGACTTCAGGTCTTAGGCATGTAATTCAATTGCCGTAACTGGCCAGTCAGTAACAGTGACGTCACTACTTTGTGAGCCAATTATGACGGGCGAGTCTAGTGCTCCAGTGGACGCTCGATTGGACTCGACACTGATCTGATCAGGAAGCTGCTTTGATTGACGATATCCATGATGGTTTGAATGGTTAAGCACTACTATTGGCTCTTCTGGCGCACTTCCGATGCTTGTCGGGGTGATAGCTCGTTTGTTTCTGATAAAAACAAAAGAGGATCGCTTTTTCTTGTTCTTTCTCCCGTTCTATTTATAGGAAGATTTCGAATACAGGGTTTAAGGGACCTTAAACCCTGTATTTACTGTAATTCTCACAAATAGATCGATCAAACGGCAACGATTCTACTAACTACATTGCATTATCCAGACAAAATAATCTCTTCTAAATAATTACTTCGTAAATCATATCAGACTTAGCGGCAATATCATAAAATATATGAGCACAATGACACGGCAGGATTTATTTTCTGCAATGTTTTTATTTCATTCATAAAAATATCGCTGAACCACGTGCATCGGTTTTCAATTTCATTTGAAGTGTCCTTTGAACGGAGACAAAGAGAGCAATCAGTTTTTAGTTTTTTTTAATACTATTATCTTCACAAAAGCAAAAAAGCGTGACGGAACGTCTACAAGATATTTTTTTGTAAATGCCAACCAATCTTTTTAATTAAAAAGTAATTTTCTAAAAATACTGAGTGATTAAAATAACAAGTAAAGCTTATAAATCGTTTCAGAAATAATCTCTTTTGACAATCCGATTTTCACAGAAAAGACCTCATTTTTCGGCGACTGAAAAGCCCGAGGTTTAAAAAGACAAAAAGAATAAATCCCGAACAATTTGAATCAAATTCTCATCGAACCATTTGAAACAGAATACGTGTGTATATTTCTGAATACAATATACAATTTCTATAAGCTTCTTTAAAAATAAATGGGTACAGAAAAGGGCTTTTTTGTACACTTTATTCTTCATACGCACGTCCCGATTTTACTTTGTGTATTTTCTTGATCGGTTAAGTTAGGAATACTATAGATGGTATGTTATATTAAACCGTAAGATGAGTTTATTTAGCAGGAAAGTTTTAGCATAACTCAATATTTAATGTGATTTCGAGCATAACTGTTAAAACTAACAAGGCCGTATCTACCAAAGTAATACAGGTTACAAACCTCATTATCAATAATGTTAATAACCCACTTAAAAATAACGACACTGATACCCATAATTAATTTCCATAACAAATAAAACATTGTCATAACAAAATGCCTTATTTAGCGAACCTTGTCATGAAATTCGTCACACTCACCCACTTCTGATACGTTTTTAATAGCCGATTGCACCATGGTAGGGGACGGAATAATGGCCCCTAGCAGCCTGGCCATAAGTACGGATTGCAAGTGCACTTTAATCACACGTTAACCGAGGAATGCCCGTTATTTTGTAACTGTCAGCGTAGAAATAGATTGAAACAAGACCATTTTATTACGCTCATGTATTACATGGCGTTAAGTAAATATTGCGTACATTGTTTTTTTAAGAAAAAAATTTGAGACACCTAGGTATGCAGTTTATTTTTAAGCATTTGTTATTTGGATTCAGTACATTATTTACAAACTACAAATAGATGTAAAATAATAGTAAAAATGTGTACAAGTATCAAAAGTGGAAAAGAATTACAGGGCGTCAAAAAGCATTTCCTTCATTGATTTATAGATCTATCAGTAATATATTCATATAAGAGGTTTCCCATCTGTGGTGTAAACTGTGGGTACAGTCAAAAATAGGCTAAACCATTTCTAATAGAAATATGACAGTCAAATATTTTTGACTTACAGATCACATATAAAAAAAAAATTCTGTAGCTTTAGCGTTAAGAATAAGTATAGGAAATATCAAAGAAACAATAAAATTGATGTCGGAAAGATAAATTGACTAGAAAGGTATAAAAGCTGAGATTTTGGCTGAGACCCTACACAAGTTCAGATCAGGGAAAGAAGAAGATGAATGCCCTAGAAACAAAAAAAAACAAAATATGTGACGTCTACGAACCCGCACTGGGCCTGCGTGGTGGAAGTCACAAAGAGATGGTGTCTCCTGGGGCCTGTGGGAACTTTATTGGCCAATCTTCTTAGCGTGTCGATAACAGTTTAAATTGAGTCAGCCCAAAATTCGGCGACGTGTCTGGCACTTTCAGTAGCGTCCACCAGCTCCTGTGACGTGCAAGCAACAGGACAGGCAGGACACGATATCAAGTGTCCCATCGTTTGTGGGGCATCACCACATTTACACTCCAGGACAGAGTCATCTACGAATCTCCATCATATAAGGCCGATTATGAAAGAGGAGATGATGCTTGACTTGATCAATACGAGTTTACAAAGTTCATATTTGATTGCAAATGAAATTGAGCGTAACAACTAGGCGTAATATTTGCTAGTCATCCTTCTTATTAATATTTAATCATAAGAATTGACAGATGAGTCATCGCATTTCGCTTCGAAGATTCAAAGTCGATTAGCAACAGATAATACACCCACTAAAACGACTTCTATTATACTTTCTCTGTTCCGTTTTTACCATATTGGTTTGTATGCAAATATTAGTTTTAGAGACATTCGTTCCAATAAAAAGGAATTAATGACTACTGTTGTAATCAACTTTGGCGTTGGAGGAGAAATTATGATCATTTTTTATATGACTATTTGACTTGACAACTTTTAAAATAAAGATTTGTTAATTCTGAATCTGAATGACGTGTAACTTTAAGGCCTGTTCTCAAAGCGCTTTTCGCGCATCATCTGCACATCGACAGCACATTTTCTGCCTTGAAAGAGCTGCACTAATTGCGTTTTGCAGCGCGTCGACGTTGCGTAAAAAAAGACAGTGTGCATATACCCTAACATTACCAAGGTCTTACTAAATAGTATACGATCGACGATTGAACGGTGGCCTGTAAGTCATAAATTTATAATAATTATATGATTTTATAGTTAGGTTTATCTTGGATATTATTTACGCTTCGATATTAACAAAGATTAAGAAATGTTCGTTGTAACCAATAAAGATTAATGTGATTTTAGTAAGAACTCGTAAATACCTGCCATGCAAGTCACGAAATTTCGTAATTTCGCGGCAAAGCTACCAAGCCTGAACTTAATTGATTGATTGAGACTTAACTAGAGCAACGAACAGTTTCGATACCCGGACCAATTCCACCACAGGACGATTGATCAACATATGGTGCAACCGGCTGTTTGACGCGGGCGAAGCTCCGCCCCCAGTTTCGAAAATGGCCGATAACCGCGACGCATTGTCTTGTTTTCCTTAGCTTTCACCAACGCACGCGCATCTAATGTAATACTTAATTGTAGGGTAGCGTGTGTTATGACATGCATTGTTGTCACACCGCTAATTCGTTGGGGGCAGCTGATTGTTTGATACACTTTTTCTTGTGTTATGTGGGAACAGTCTATGTCCTTCCGCTTTGTTCTATTGTGTGTCTACATAGTTATTGCGGAAAAGATGTTCGGTTTTTGCTTCGCTATCGCACGGGTCAATCACTCAGCTCATTTGCTTATGATGGTACTAGGCATTTCCTTCATCATCATCATTTCAGACCAGATTCTCTTACGCCGTCTTTCTTTTCTGCCTTTTGCCAAGACTCTGTGTGTCACTTGCTCTGGGGTCTGTTATCCGATCCTAATCCTAACTAATATTGTAAATTCGAAATTAAGTTTGTTTGTTTGTTACCATTTCACGCCTAACCCACTGAACCGATCATCCTCAAATTTTGAATATACGTTGTCAGATGTACAGAAACGGACATAGGGTACTTTTCATCCCGATAATAAGTACTGTTCCCGAGGAAAACAACAATAACGTTCTTATGATAATAAATGGCGCCATGTGTCTTTTGAATCATGATTGAATTATATTATTACAAGCAGAGTACAAGCCGAATTGATTGTAAAATTCTAAATCACGCGAAGTCACGCAATTCGAAGTTGCGGGCAAAAGCCAAAAAATTGTAAATTAATTTTCACCATGTTTTGTCCCACGGCAGGCAAAGGCCTCCTAACCATACTTTCCCTAATTTAAGAACAAAATTGTCCTAACTTTTAAAATGTTATTTTAATCTTTTTCAGGAACAAGTGGCCCCTGTCGAGGAGCCTCAAGACGATGACAAGCCTGTCAGGTAAACAAATTGTTTTCAACTTTTGAACGAATCCAATTCAGGGACTTAATAGAATAATCCAACTAAAACACAATTATACGATTCATTGGCTGTTGACTCCAATTTCGTATTAAACTGCCGGAAATATTCGGTAGTTCGAGATTAATTAATTTATGACTTAGATGACAGTTCGTGAAATATCATTTCCCTTGGCATGCAGAATATTAGTTCAATGTCTTAAACTATGTTGGTTATCGGATTTTAGATTAGCGAATGTTTGTAGATATTCGTGTTCAATGAACACAGATTTTCCTGAGGAGTTTATTTAAACTTGAGGTACACAAAAGGTATACAGGCTGTCTTAAGGTATAGGCAGCTACTCCATGACCCCTGACACTGACCTGGTATTTGCAAAAAAAAAAATAAGAATATTTGAATTTCGCGAGCTTCCCTGGTGCTTTCACCTTAATGGTACTAGGTTTTCTCATTTTCTCTATCAGCCAAGAGTAGTGGAAGGATAACATGGCAGATGCATTGTTTGCAATTAGAACGCTAGAAAAAATATTATGAAGATCTATATACATATAATAAAATCGTAAAAATCCAATTGGATGTTCCGACTTGGCGCTAAAACTACTGCATAGATCCTGTTCAAATTTTGCACAAATATTCCTTATAGGCTTCTTCACAACTTAGGCTATATATTATCACGCTACTCGCTTAAGGGGATGAGCAATATTGCATTATGTCAGTATCCTTCATTTGTTTGACTTTTCAGTCATGACAAGCACCAGAACGGCTATTTAAAGCTTATGTCAACAGAGAAAACAGCCTAGCGGGTTCTTGAACGTTCTGTAAGCTACGGGTTGCAAGTTCAAACCCCACTATTACTTTCACTTTTTGTAATTTGTTTGAATATTTTTTGATGCTTTTAGATTTCCATTTTGTTTTTGTATTGACATCGTTTGCATTTCCGTTTTTTCCCTTTTTCTTCAAACGTTTCTCCAAAAATAATAGAGAAGTATGGAAGAAGATGACATGCTGCGCCGACCCCGAAAAAATTGGGATAACGGCAGGAGAATGATGATGATGATTTCTACAATAAGTTCTTGCTGTACTAGAAGTCTGTTTCCTTCTCGATTTGCAAAATATCAATAATCAATCGCAGTTTGGAATTTTATTTTGGAATTTTATTGTTCTTTTATAGATTGGTATAGTGTTCAGAAGCGAGCATGAGGTCCTGGGTTAGATTCCCGGTCGGGCAATGTGTTATTGAGTTTTTCCACCAGCACATTCTCAGTAGCAACTACGAAGTCTGGTTTTGTGCCCGGTTGATGGTGTATCGCCACTATAAAAAGTACTACAGCAACGTATTACAAAAATTACTACTGCGCCATCTATGACGCAGGTGATGAACTAAACATCGATATACGTCTAAATTCTGCCTGGGTCAAATAAATCGACCAAATAAAGTTATCCGCGATTTAAGACTTTATAGAAGTACCCGACAACAACTGTTGGGCAGTAGCCCACCAGACATTACACCCGTCTGGTCGGACTATCCTCCCTTTTCTATGGGGATGAAGAACTTTACAACCTGTTCTTTATACCCCAAAATGGCAATAGGCTCGCTAAATATTTCATGGGAGTTAAACATAACTGACAAAATGTGGGTGTACTACTAGGTACTATATACACTCATCTGTTTTCTCATTAAAATATGTATTAAAAAACAATATAGATAGTTAATTTTATAACAAACACGCTGGTATAACGTTTTGTTTTTTTAATTAGCCTATTCTGTCCCACTGCTGGACAAAGGCTTTCCCCATTTCCTTTCCAACTCTCCCGGTGTTTTGCCTTCTCTGGCCAATCAGTCAGGAACGAGTCCAAATCGTCAAACCAGCGTTTGTTGGGCCTGCCTCGGTGACGATGACAGTCTTCAGGTACCTACTGTATGACTATTCTGGCCCATCTGTCCTGACCCATTCTGGAAATGTGACCCGCTCAGTCCCATATGAACCTCTTACACTTATCGCCAACATCGGCGATGCCTGTCTTGGAGCGTATTGTGGTGTTGCGTATTCAATCGGTGATTTTGATGTTTAAAATCCATCGCTCTTTGGCAAACCTTGAATTTGGACTTTTCAAATTCAAATTCAAATTCAAATTCAAAATCATTTATTTGCTAATATATTTATATATTTCAGCTGCCGTCAAAGATCATGTCTGGGTACCATACGTTAGGATAGGCAGGATACACAGGTCGACAAGTTTACACTTAAATGAGATTCGAAAGTATAACGTTGTCTAAGTAAAAGCGGTCAAGCCTAGCGTCTGTCGCAGTTTTAAATAATCTTAACTTAATGATTAGGCAACCCATTCGTTATAATTTTTAAGTAATGTTTTTTAGCCTTTATTGTCCCACTGCTGGGCAAAAACCTCCCCCATTGCCTTCCATTCTTCTCTCCGTGCGGTTTTCTTCGTCCAATCTGTCCGAAACGCTTCTAAGTCGTCACACCAGCGTTTTCTAGACCTCCCTCGGCGACGACGCCCGTCTTCTGGCACCCACTGCGTGACGACTCTAGCCCACCGGTCCTGATGCGTTCTACAGACGTGGCCCGCCCAATCCCACTCCAAACTAGCAGTCTTATCGCCCACATCAGCGATTCCAGTTTTTGAGCGTATTGTGGTATTGCGAATTCTGTCGCTGAGCTTAATACCCAATACGCTACGTTCCATCGCCCTTTGGCCAACCTTGAGTTTGGACTTTTGCTTTTGGGTAAGGATGGGCAGAATGCACATGTCGATGAGATTGCGCTTCAGGGATAAAGGTGGTCACCCTTCATCAGCGACTTCATGTACCAGTACCTCTTCCAGGCGTTCTCGACTCGGCAACTCTCAAACTCAAATGTACTCATCGACGTAGTGAATTTCTTGCCCATCTACCTCAACCCTACTTTTTACGCTATTTGTGATGACTTTAGTCTTTTTTATGTATATTCAACATATTTTTCATTCGGTGAACAGTTGGGGGGGGGGGCGGGGCTGTATTAGGCATTTTTTCTATACTAAGCAGGCTTTATTTACAATTGTGGAGTGAAGAGAAATAACGAAAATAAGTAATAACTGAGATAATAACTGTTTCACTCGCGGCACGTCTTTAACGTTTAGATGTGGCTGCACTAGCATTTTAACTTCGGAGCAAAATATTAAAAAAATAAAAGCAAAAATATATAAAAGCGAAAGGTCACTTACTCACTCACTCATCACGAAATATCGAAAACCGCTTGACGTAAAAAGATGAAATGAGGCAGGGAGGTAGTTTATAGTTAGTAGACGTCCGCTAAGAACGGATTTTGCGACAGGGCCGGATTAAGGGGATCTGAGGGCTCTCGCAAGTTTGTATGAAAGTCCTTCATTTTTTGTGCTACAAGCTTGAAATTTGGCAGGGAGGTAGTAAATAGTCAGTAAAAGTCTGCTAAGAACGAATTTTGCGGCAGGGCCGGATTAAGGAGGTCTAAGGGCTCTCGCAAAAAGTCTCTTAATGTTTTAAATCAAAAGCAAAATCTCACGACATCTCACCAAGGGGAGAGGGGGGGGTGTTGAAAAATCGCCAAAATTGCCTCACGTAATTAATGGACGCCCCCTAACCCAAGTATCTCCTTGCTTAAAAGGTGATCTCTAAATCATGTGTGTCATAACTTTATGTATCTAATTGAAATAAACATTCTTTTTTTTAACACTTTGCTCGACCTGGGAATCGATCCCAGGACCTCATGCTTAGTAGTCGCTCTTGCGACCAGTCGAGGCAGTCTTACACATAAATTTTCCACGCGAACGAAGTCGCGGGCAACAGCTAGTAAGTAATATAACAGAAAGGTTTGGAAGGAAAAAGGAGAGGCCTTTGCACAACAGTGAGACTAGGCTATGAAAAAAATAATATATAATTATATATCGTACGGGTAAAAGCCGAAGTAAGGTTACACTTAGTTCTAGCTGGCTAGAACTAGGTGCGATTTAAATTTGGAGGTTTAATGAAACCAATTTGGATGTAGCGCTCGCCGGCCGCTGCCGCGGCACCGCTCGCCGCGCTCGCTCGGCTCGGGCGCGTTTGGTCACAGTTCTAACCTAACTTAACCTAATCCATTTGGTCGGTGTGTACTAGCAACAAACACCAAGTTCTAGCCGACTAGAACTATGTGTAACCTTACTTCGGCTTTTAGACGCAACATATACATATCTGTGCGCAGTGCTTGTACTGTTGCCAAGTGTCTCCAGAAGGAGGCGTTATTAAATATTACTAGTTAGAGTTTAGTGTTGTTATTTATTGTGTGTCAATGATACTAACATAGGTAACGGATTATTAACTAGGGGAAATCTATCTGAATTATAGGTAAAAAAAATATCTTCATAATATTTTTTCAATCTTTGTATTCATAATTTTTAATGCGTCTATTGATAGAAAAAGGTTTTCAATATATCTGTCCATTTTTTATTTTATGACATTCATAAACTTTTGCCTTGATAGTGTTGTTTAAATAAATCTTAGGCAATAGAATTCAACGTAGTCCAATAAAATACATATATGCTTTCGAGACCATAAATAACAATTTGTTTTGTAGTTTTCTATCTTAGTCGAGCCAAAATACAATTTATCATAGTTTCTGTACTATCGGTTTTTTTATTTATACCTAGTTTATCTAGAAAATACTGTCTACTGTTTCGGATGGCTTATAGCCAAGCTCTCAGAATTGCTTACTAGAAGGTATGCAATTTTAAAATTGTCTCTGAATCGGTACAAATGGAATGTGATATATTTCTGGTGCCAAGAATTTACTACTGTAAAAGGTATTACTTTTTATATCATAATTGCCTCATGCATTCCAAAACATTAAATGCGATTTTATTTATTTCAGTACATATTCTAATAAATCCTCTTATTTATTAGAATGGAATGAATCTAAAAGATTTATAACTTTCGATATTTGCCTTAAGGATTAGGTTAATGTTTTACAATCGTTTTTAACTTCAATAACAAATTTCAGCGGCCATCTTTAAAAATCACAATAATTTATATTATAACAAACAATTATTCCTTTGAGATCAGATAAAATTCCAATGTAGATATAACTGTTAGCTTATACTTGAATATTTGCAATATTTTTAAATAAAAACAACCATCTTCATATTATTATAATTTATTTTAATGGGCCCTTTAATTTCAAAATCATCACTATTTTCCTAATTCCAGCCGCTCTGACAGCGAACAGTACCGACCAGGACAAGTGTTCTCCCTGAACAGCCAAGAACTTCTGGCACTGCAGCCTGAGAGGAAGCAGGCACCTCTGTCCGGCAACCAGCTTCTGCAGCAACTGTATCGGCCCCAGCAGCAAGAGCAGAAACAGAACGTGCAGCAGATTTACTACCTAGAACCTCAGGGAGCACGTCAGGTAGGAAGAATTTTAAGACAAACCCTCCACCACATATCCTTAAAATGTCTTACCATTTGCCCACGAGCCATACGCTCTAGTGACACGTGTGATAGGTTACCTGCCTACTGAAACGGAGTTGTGCAAATTTTGACTAATAGAAGTGCATAGAATGAGCGGAGTGGAGCTGAGTTAAGATTTAATACAATCCAAGTATTAAAAAAAAAAAATTAAAACGTTGCCCCAAACTAGGAATTACTCCTGTATCGTGGGTGCGTTTACAAACATTTAAACTCACATACACAAGCAGCCAGACCCGGAACAACTATCTGTAGGCCATACAAATATTTGTTCCGTGCGAGAATCGAACCCGCGACACGCAGGGCAGCAGTCAATCGCTAAACCACTGCGCCAACCGCACCGTCAAAATTTAAAAAAATTAAATGTCCATAGCTCCGCACCTTTTCTCTCTTCTCCACTCCAGTGGACAGGAAGCCTTACAACAGCGACTCTAAAGCTAACGAATGAAAAAAATTGCTGAGAGAACGCGCGGGTCGATGGAAAAAATTAAAAAATCTTTTGACCTACCTGTAAATAATCAATTATCCTTTTTCTCACCTAATGTAAAGAAAGACAGCTCAATAATCAGCCTTTGTATAATCAATGTTTCATATCAAAAGAAAACAAAGAAAATATTTCAAAAGACGAAATAAAATATTTATTATTTTGACGGTAATTGGTTGGAATACAGTCTGACAGCTGTCAACTGAGATATTTTTGCTTTTGTGTTCAAGTTCAGTGCCAACGGAATACGACTTGGGAATAACACATTAACTTAAAAATGGCGTTGATGTTATATTTAGCTAGAAATTTATTTATTTTCAGGTGTCTTATCAACCATCATCTCATGCCGTCATCGCTCGTCCTGACTACACTTCGAATGGTGGAGAAGCTTCCGTAGGAGCTGCTTTATCTGTCAGTGATACAGGATCACACGCTAATGATGCCTTACACCAGGATATCCTGGCTTTGCTTGGACAGCCTCCTTTGAGGGCATCTGAGGAACCTCAACAGCAGTTGTACACGCAGTCCCAGCAACCACAGCAATTTCAGCAAGTTCAAGCTTCTAATGTTCAAAGCGTTGCACCTCAATATCAGCAGGTCCGTATGACTACATAAAAAAGTTCTGTAATTTTGAGGCAGTAACATAATATCTTAATATTAAAACTTGCGCCTTAAAATTTTCAGGTTGACAGATACATTTCGAAGCCAAGCAAGAAATCGAAACTGAGGAACAAAGTTCAAATAGCTCAACCTCAGCCCTCTCCAGCAGCTCCTCAACAATACCTGATCGAGACTACAAATGTGCAGCAGCAACAGGCCGTCCAGCAGTCGCCTTTATACCGTCAGCCTCAACAGCAGCAAAGAGTAGCTCAATCCCTGCGTTACGTACAAGTCCCACAGACACAAGCGGCTTCCCAACAGATCTTGTACGAACGCCCAGAATCTCAGGGCTTGAAAGTCGTCCCAGCACCCAAGCTCCAACCTCTACAGCCCCAACAACAGCAGCCCAGAGCTCAGCTTAACTACAGACTCGTATCCCAATACCAGCAACCTGAAGCATCACCCAAACAGTACAGAATCTACGAAGCTCCCAGACAAATCATCAGACCACAAGAACCCCGTCTCCCAAGCCAGAGTGTGGAAAGACCAGTCACTTTCTTGAAGCGTTACCCCGACCACGAGAAAATGCGTGCTGTAAAAATCTACGACCCAATTTCCGAAGGCATTCCCCAACAGCCTGCCCAAATTATTGGCGAGCAGCAGTACTACCTCCGTCCTATTTACAGAACCAACGAGCAGCGTCCAAGGTATGAAATGCCTGCCCAGATCAAATCCGAGCAATCCAGAGTGTCAGAATCGGCTAAAGCACCCCAGTCGTCTATTTATGTGAGCAAGAATGTAGCTCCGAGGAAACAGGCGAGACCTCAGCAGGTGTACAGAGAACAGCAGCAGGCCAGCGTTGAGCAGGTGAACCTGGAACAGCATGGCCAAAGCTTGGACGAACAAAGAGCGCAACTTCCTCCTCCCAAGAACAACAAGGCGTATACTCCTGAGGAGTTCGCAGCCTTGGTAGCAGCTGGGTACGCCGTTACCCCTGTACCGGTCAGCTCGATTAACCTCCAGGAGGCCCAGTCCAGATCTTCACTAGAATCAGAGACGATGCATATGAAACGCCGACCCATCCTCGCCACCCGACGTCACCAATATCTGCCCCTTCGAGGAGACGATGCGCCTTAGACTTAATAATTGTGCTGTAAATAGGATAGCTGTAGTATTGTAAAATAAAGATATAGTGATATTCGTTTACATTCTGTTTTATTCTAACAAACATACATAATATAATAAATATACCATAATTGTGCTCCCAGCGCATGTAACCGCAGTCGTTAAGCATTGGATTGGAATTCGTTATACTTTCATGAAAACCGCAACTGCATGTCTATAAACAGACGTTAGAAAGACATTATCTTACTTCAACGCTTATTTACCACAAAATGTTTAGTTGTTTGCAAAAACTTAACACTATTTATTATCTCCAACTTTGAAACTGATAGTTTTTCACATAGTAATCTTTTAAAACTGAGTGAAGTATTACCAACTCATTCTTAGAGAACTCGGCGTTTTTTTCTTTTATATGCCATTTACTGGCTCTATACAAAATAAAACAAGAGAGCCCAGAGGCCCTAACACGAGCGCGCGGTGTAAATTAAAAATACGTTTCACATACAGGGTGTAAGGGACAGATCTCCACAAACTGACAGGGTGCATTCAGCTCCTTACTTTGAATCATATTCCACCGGAATTTTCCTGACTTTTTTTTTAAATTTCAGTTACTATTCCTTTATTTCAATGTAAAATTACATTCCCTGTATGCTGCACTCCATTTAAGTAAATAATACGGCTAAAATCAAAAATCCAACAATGTATGTTGAAATACTCTAACGAACGACGCGTGAAATCAGCTGTTCACTAAATCAGCTGCCTAGCTACAGTGTTCATCGAACTCATCGTCGCGCTTGCCGTTCGCTACGTGCGATTTGCCACGGTAACGATACATTGCGTATGAGGAAATAAAACAAATCAAAATTGGATTCCCATAAAATTCCTGAAATAATTTCTTGTACCGGTCATCTTAGCATGATATACTTAATTCACCCCATCAGTTTGTGGAGGGCTGTCTCTTAAACCCTGTATAATATTTTAAAAACTTTAAGAACTTATTTATATCTATGAATGATTCTTATTGTGCTTGTTACAAACAACTTAACTAAAATGCTATAGGATAATTTGTATTATCGATTCCAGAATCGACGTATTTACGTTACGTTTAGGTACACTGCGCACGTGCGAGGGTCTCGGTTCCCGTGCAATGCAGCGATTCATTCACAGAATAAATATCAATTTTTACTTAATTCCAAATGGATTTTGTCTCACTTATGGAAACTCTCGGCTCAGAATATTATCATACTGTTGTTTAAGAACAGTTAAGTGCTTTTGCTTAAAATTTAAACTTGTTTCCTAAGTGTTTTGTTCTAAGTTTGTTTCATCCGAGTAGACGGTAACTTCTCACGGAGCGTACACACAAAATAATTTCTAATTAAAATTCGAGTAAAGGCTCATGCATACCCAGACTATAATAACCGTTAGTATGTTCGGAATCCTAATTATTGTGGACAGTATAATAATGGAAAAGTGAATTCGTAATCTTGGAGTTGTGACCCCACAGCGTCACTGCACTGTGATTAAAGTTAGGAATCCCAGAAAATTAAAGAATGGTTTTGTTCCAAGACGTTGAAAAAACTTGGGACAACAGGAACAAAATCGTCATCTACTTGCAAATGCAACTGGTTGCCCTCGGTTAATGTAACAATGAAGAGTAAGAAGTCAAATATTTGGCAATTATGTAATTTCGTATTAAGGTGCGGTCACATCGAGTGGCCCGCCTGCGAACTAGCTGCGGACACCAGTCTTCTGACCCTTATTTCTAAGTCCTGTTTGACCGCACCCTTTAAGACGTCAGACATGAGACCACAATTTTCTATGACATTTCTTCTGACTTCCATCATCTGCCTAGCCTTTTCCCAGCTATGTTGGGATCGGCTTCCAGTCTAACCGGATGCAGCTGAATACCAGTATTCTACATGGAGCGACTGCCTATCTGACCTCTACAACCCAGTTAGTACTGGATAATACGATACCCCTTGGTAAGACTGGTTGTAAGACTTTTTGGACCACTGACTACCTAACGGCTGTCAAAGATCTACAAATGACACCCGGGACCAACGGCTTAACGTGCTTTCTGAGGCACGGAAGAAACTCGGTATATAATGGGTGGTCACCCATCCACCGATCAACCTAGACAAGCGCAGCTTAACCTAAAGATCGACCCGAGCGGCTGTTATTATCTAGCCACGAGCTCCTCACTCAAGTCTCTGGGAATCGAGGATAAAAAAACAAATTATAACTTTAATTCAACGTATTTCAATTTCACAGCATCTGAACTTGTTATTCGGGTTCTCGAGGATCGAAAGTGATAACGTTATTCTTTGAGATGGAATATTCAGATCATCTGCGATGTGCCAACCCATGGAGATATTTTCGTTTGAATAAATCAAGATTTATTTTTGAAATAACCGTCGTCGGCTCTCTCTTGTAGGGTATGCACCATAAACCTAATATTTAGTTTATATTATGTATTGTATATGACACATCACAACTAACACAAACAAATATATTTAACTGTGAGTAGGTACTAAGAGTGACTTTTACTTAAACTCCTGCCTACCCAACACACACGCTATAACACATCTATACTCTTATCCCTAATCTTTTGTAGGAAGCTGTTACTTTGAATATTCTATGACTTGAGCTCACTACACATAGTATCTAACGTAAGTGAAAACAGTTTTTAATACAAATTGTGATCATTCTACCTTGTTAAACAAGCGATCGCAAGCGCCAATGCTGAAGTAGCGCTGAAGTAGCGCACAACTAGAACAACGAAGGCATGGATTCGATTCTCAGGTCATGTAAAGTGTTATTGAGTTTTCCTTTAAGGAAATTCAATTGATAACAATACCTAGTTTAAGTTTTAATTTAAGTTTCAATTTTTATACAGATAAAAACTACTTGCACGACTTAATTTATAAACATTATTTGTACTCCTTGCAAGGCAGCACATATTGAGACATAACTTTTTTTAAATAACACCATGTACTTACTTACTTTTACCTGTGTTCCAAATAAACGTATTGGAATGATTTAAATTGTCTAACAACCGAGACTACAAGGATCGGTAAACCTTTGTAGACCGAGTCTACATAGTTTCCACTGAGAGCTTTGACACACATATTCTCAGAAATAGCTATGGGGGCATCAAGAACAGGCTGTACAGCAGTGGCGAAGGTTCCATACAACTCGATTCCTACCGGATTCCCTTTGAAAAATGGCACAGTCAGTATTTTATAGAGAAATAATGTAATCACATTAAAGATATGTACTCCGGCTTACCCCTTACAAAAATTGACCCTTCGCTACTGGTGTACAGTTCTTCATCATAGAAAAGAGAGGATCCTCCGACCAGATGGGTGTTATGTCTGGTGAACTAATGCCCGACAGTTGATGTCGGGGACTTCCATATAGTCTTATGTCGCGGGTAACTCTTAGAATTTGATATTATTTCTTCATTTATGTCATAGATGGCACTGAAGTACTTTTTGTCCTATGTTGCTGAAGTACATTTTGTGGAGCCGCTACATGGCTACAGATATTTTATAAGCGACAAGTTATCTCCTGAAATTCGTCATTTTTAATTTTATAAAAATGTTCAGTACCTACCTACTAACATAAGAATACAAACGTCTTCTGTCGTCGGATTGTCACAGTGGAATGTCTAATATTTCCGTGGCTGAACCGAAATTTCCTATTTACTCATGACAAATGGAGAAAGTTTGAAAAGTCTGTAGTCTGTACCTACGCACCGATAAATAACATCACGCCTGTAATCCCCGAAGGGTTAAGGCAGACGTGTACCTAATAATAGTACACCCTCATTTCGCCAGTTATGTTTAAATCCCATGTAATAGGGGGCGAGCCAAATGCCATCAGTCGGGCGCAAATCCAGACTCCGTGGCTGCTACTGAGAATTTCCTGATTGAAAAACCCAATAACACTTTGCCCGAGCTGGGAATCGAACCCGGGACCTCATGCCTCGCATCCATTTGCTTTATAAAGTGTTCTTGTTTTATGTGTTTGATGTGTGTGTGATAACCCCTTACATTCAAATTCAGAAACATACAAACATACAAACAAATTACACTACTTCTTATAATTTCATTCAAACAATTTTCATCATGTAGAATATATACACATGCAATTTACATACAAATACAACTAAATAATATAGTATAATATGTATATTAAAAATACATACAAATAAAATTTATTTTCCATTTACAAAAGAAACACAACAGGAGTACGTAAGCTTAATGATACTTTTCTTTAAACAAAGGTCCCAATTACCTGTGTGTACTAAAAATATACTTACAGCAAACAATGTATGGCCCAAGGCAAGATTAGGCCTTTTTCTTTACTTTGCAAAATGATTTTCTTTGAAACAAAAATGTTTTCTTTGGGTAAAAATGCCTAATTAAATTCTCGTTCAGCATTTATACTATGTAAGGCTTTTTATGTCGATTGTAATCTAAAATGTAGATATATGTAAGGATCTGTTGTAACAAAATAATACAAGAATATAAAAATATTCTTGTGTTATTTATTCATAACGATGCGATGGATGAAAAGATAAAAAAAGACTTAAAAATGTTTGAACATAAAAGTTAAAAAAAAACATAAAATGTTTTTTAAACATAAAAGTATAAGACAGATTTTATGATCTAAAGGGTGTAAAAAGACCCTTAACGAAGCCGAAAGACACTACTTGTTCTCCCCGTCGCCGTCGTTGCGATCATTTTTTTGTTGTGAACCATACCTGGGAACCTTCTAGTTACGGAGAAAAAGTTTTTTCACAAGTTTTTTTTTTAAATACAACTTTTAAAGGTTTTAACTTTACTTTAATTAACTCCATGACTCGTTTACTATTCAAAGCATCAATCAGCACTAAGTTTTGAGTGCGGAACATTAAGTTTTACCGTAAAACG
The DNA here is from genome assembly GCA_905220335.1 of Noctua pronuba. Taxonomy (NCBI): domain Eukaryota; kingdom Metazoa; phylum Arthropoda; class Insecta; order Lepidoptera; family Noctuidae; genus Noctua; species Noctua pronuba. Next base: position 8,332,435 of record LR999914.1, read on the forward strand.
TGATTTTTCACCCCAAAAAAAAAAATCGTTTCCCAGGAATCATTTTTGCGTAGAGTTACTTAGTTTGATGTACAGAATGCTTGGTTGACGGTTTCGTGAAGGGTCCGTTACACCCTGTAATACTCTATACAAATAAATAAAATTGTCTGTTTGTAATTTCAAAATAACAGCTTTTTACTGAATGCATATGAAAGTATGTCCGGTACTAATAACATTTTTTTACTTTTGTCTGTCTGTTTGTTCCGGCTAATCGCCGAAACGTATGGACCGATTTCAACGGGACTTTTACTGGCAGATAGCTGATGTTATAAGGAGTTACTTAGGTTTTTATTTTAGCCTAAGATTAGGGTACCGTGCAAAAAAAAAACCCTTGAAATTGGTACGGAAGTTCGATTAAAAAAGAGAAGTAATATTTTTTTATAATAATTTCAAAGGAAGGTGGCGGGCAACAGCTAGTTTTAAATAATTAATTGCGAGGTTCGAAAGCAATTCGTCGATTAAAGAGCAATCTGGAACAGGAAGCGAATTTTGATCTTCGCTCGTTATGATCGGAAATTGTCTCCTGGGAACATCAGGCTTTTTTCAAATATAGCCTATGACTCTTGGTAATTAGGTAGCTTCCCATTAGTGAAAGAATTTTCAGAATCGGATCAGAAGTTTCGAAGACTCCCTCCATCAAAAGTATACCCCTTTATAATATTAGTGAAGATGTCCCAACGCTCACCTGAATAATTTTCTTTTGCTAGACTCTCAAAACACATTTATTATAACCGACCCATGATTCGTCCAACCATGTTGAAGTCGGCTTCCATTCTAACGAGTTGCAGCTGAATACCAATAATTTAAATGGAGCGACTGCCTATCTGACCTCTACAACTCAGTTATCACTGGGTAATACGATACCCCTTGGTAAGACTGGTTGTCAGACTTTCGGTCCACTGACTACCTATAACGACTGTCGAACTCTAATTGTGTTAGACCAGTATGTAGTCACCTGCACAGCTCCTATATTTGCTTCGATTAAAACCTGAAAGCTGCAAGTGGTTGTGGAGGATGGGTAGGACAGGGAGGTGGGGCATATCCTGTAAAGGGGTTTCACGCTGGCATTCTGTTTGGGATGGATCAAGGATAGCCCATTTGGCCAGATTATTTCTACAGGCAGCGGCTAACCTGGATCCGCAATCGGTTCAAAGTTTTCCAGAGTGGCCACTGCAGTTCGTATCCGGGCGGCTGATATTCTTCCAGTTTGATGAAATTTTAATGTGGGGTGATGGGATGTTTGTTTCTCCACAGTTCGCATCTCTCGTCTGCCGCAACATTTTCTGAGGAGGTCGTATATCATAAAACGTTTTTACGGCTCTTTAAGCGTGAAGGTGGTAGTAGTCGTTTGACTGAAACTCAAACTATGATTGTAACAATAAAACACAAAGGCTGTACATAGCTACGAACCGTAAATAAATCAAACAGAAAACTCAATTGCATCGGCAATGGCAGGCCGCTGCGGCAAATTGATTCGATTACTGAGGAGCGCAGCACTGAGCCACGCCTTGATTACCTTTTAATTTCATAATATCGCACTTCGGTATCGATAATGTTAAAAGGGAGAAGATTTTTGTGATCACGGGCCAGATTCTCGGACGAATATTCGTGTCAATTTGTCGTGATGAAACCTTCGTGTTCAAGCTTTGGACAATACCTAGGTATATCCGGCTAAAACTGAAACCGTACTTCGAACTTTCGAACTTTACCCAACTAGCTCGGATGATGTTAAGTTAATCCTGGTAAACCTAAGTTTACTTCTTCTTCTAGTATTACCTGTAACATTATTATATTTATACGAAACCCTTGCCAGTTGTCCCGCTCTTTGTACAACTCCACTTGCACTCTGAGGGACCTGTCCGAAGCCACTACCAATAGCAACGCCGTCGTTATGTCAGTGTTCTGGTCAAGGCTAATTTTGAATCAAATAATAATGGGAATGGCTGCCTCGTTAGTCTAGTGGTCTTAAGCGCGACTGCTGAGTCGATACCTACTGGGTTCGATTTCCAGGTCGGGTGTGTTATTGTGTTTTTCCATCAGGGATTTCTTAGTAGCAGTTATCGAGTCTAGATTTGTGCCCAGTTGATAGCAATAGGCTCGCCCCCCTATTAAATGTGACTGAAACATAATTTAAATCTGTCAAATGTAGAATCAGTCAATGTAGACTATGATGTCAAAAATAGAATTTGTCAAAAATCGACTCAACGTTATAAAATAGTGTTTATACATAACAGGCGAAATGTGGGTGATTACAGTCGAGGTGTAATGTTATGTAATAACGGGAATTATCGACACGACGAAGAAGAAAAACTTGTCTAGCCCTTTTTTCTATTAGTACGCTGGTTATGGTTATGAAGACAGTCCCAAGCCGAACCATTTTTGTAAATAGGTCAGTACATAAGTAAAAAACCGGCCAATTGCGAGTCGGACTAGCGCGTGAAGGGTTCCAAATCATCGTAGTAGGGGACCCCCCTATAATTTTTCATTTGTTTTTATTATTTGTTGTTATAGCGGCAACAGAAATACACATTCTGTGAAAATTTCAACTATCTACCCACTACTGATCATGAGATATAGCCCGCTGACAGACAGACGGACGGACAGCGGAGGCTTAGTAATAGGGTCCCGTTGTTACACTTTTTTTTTTCGGATGTTAAATCATCAAATGACCCGTTATGCTCTGGGCGGACTGGAAGGGAGTGTGAGACTCGTACTGACTAAAACCCATCCATGTTCCTTCTTTGCCCTTTGTGTTTCAGGGCCGCGGTATCTCTTTCGAACAGTCCCGCAGCGCCCGTTGGTTACCCTTCGGGTACGGAACCCTAAAAACGTTGAGTGTGTTATGAAAACAAACTTGGTTTACTGTTCGTATTCTTGTGAAGATAAAAACAACAGCCTATCCAATTAACTGACAAAAGTCAGCTCCAATAAAACTAAATCTTCAGTTGACATAAATCAGGAAACGGTGGAGTCTGGAGTCCTTTATATTACATCAATAAAAGTCAACGCCTCGTGACACTCCACAGAGGCAGTAAACTTAAGTGCCACCACTACCACCACCTTATCTGGGGGGCGCTGCATGTCTTCTTTTTCCAATGGAAAGTCGCGTTCATATCAAGACTGGACTCTGAACTGTGCTGCGGACACCAATAAAATTGCGTCCGTCATCTTAGTACTTATGTTTTTAAACTGACATGGTCATTAACACTGAAATCGGGATATGCCATGGAGACGGGACGGAACGGGATCTTTAGGTTAAGCTGTGCTTGTCTAGGTTGGTCTGTTGATGGATGACCACCCATTACCTACCGAGTTTCCTTCGTGCCTCGGAAAGCACGTTAAGCCGTTGGTCCCGGGCGTCATTTGTAGATCTTTGACAGTCGTTAGGTAGTCAGTGGCCCAAAAAGTCTGACAACCAGTCTTACCAAGGGGTATCGTATTACCCAGTACTAACTGGGTTGTGGAGGTCAGGTAGGCAGTCACTCAATGTATAATACTGGTATTCAGCTGCATCCGGTTAGACTGGAAGCCGACCCCAATATAGTTGGGAAAAAGCTAGGCAGATGATTTGTTTTGAGTTCCCGATATTTCGGCGCTGTGTTTATCCGTGATCTTAGTGCTTGCAGCTCGAAATATCGGGAACTCAAAACAAATAGTAAACATGGTAAATATCCCGTTTTCAGTGTTAATGATAATCTTAGTAGTTCACCGTCATACTGTTCAATTTTTTCATTAGTCCATCGAAATTAATTCCACTTATTCAATTTTAAATGTTTAATGAAGGCTTTAAAAGCCAATCACGCTTCTCTGGGAGCATGAAATGCAATTTCATTGCTTTCATTGTGTTTGACAGTTTCATTATGTCAACCAAATTAGTTGTGATTGGACGAAAATAATTTCGAGCGTGGTTTCGTATTTCGTTTTATATTGGTCCTAGCTTGTGCTTGCGGCTTCGCTCGCGTTAATTTAGAATTTGACAATAAATTCGGGTTGTAGTCTGCTTGTAATAATATAATTCAATCATGATTCGAAAGAGACGTGGCGGCATCTAATATTATAACGGTATCGGAAGATATATTTGGGCAAAACCTGCTGACATTTGTTCAAAGGGCACAAATAGAAATTGAAAAAGGTATGCAACTATAAACTTGGTCATGTTTAACTATAGCTATTAATATTTTTACTAGGTGTGATTTTACTTTTTTTTATTTTTTATTTTATGTCTTATAGCATCGTATTGGACTTGGTCTGTAATATTGCTATAATTAGTTGTAAATAAAAAAATCTATTGTCATAAGAACGTTATTGTTATTTTCCTCGGGAACAGTACTTTTTTTCGGGATGAAAGGTACCCTATGTCCGTATATTTATACCTGACAACGTATGTGCAAAATTTCAGGATCATCGGTTCAGTGGTTCAGGCGTGAAAAGGTAACAAACAAACAAACTTACTTTCGCATTTATAATATTAGTTAGGATTACGATTTTGTAGAAAATCCTTGATTTGGGTCGCTCTATAAAAACCTATCACTGGCATGTAGTGCGGTCTGAACCGCTCTAGAAACACCAAAATTTTCAGAAAGGTTTCTTAAATAATGAAGACGAGGACTTAGGGTCAAATGTGGGGATGAAAGTTTATTTAGGAGCTCGTATTTTTTTCGATAGGAATCCCAGTAGGGTAAACAGCTTGTTTTTTTTGTTTATTAAAATATAACAAATAAGCAGAGTAAAAAAATATAGCTGTCCAGAAAAAAATACCTATACAAATAAATAAAACAAACAATTATAATTATACTATAATTGAAGTGACTGTTTGTAAATTCAAACTAACAGCTTTTTACTTCTTTCTTAGAAGAAGAAGAATAAGAAAGAAGAATAAAAAAACATTTTTTTTTAATTTTAGTCTGTCTGTAGGTCTGTTTGTTCCGGCTCATCTTCGAAACGGCAGGACCGATTTTGACAGAACTTTTACTAATGTTATAAGGAGTAGGTACCTTAGTCTACTTTTATTTTATAAAAATATTAGCGTTCAGTGCAAAAAAAAATAAAACCCTAGAAATTATTAACAAAATCCGATTCAAATAGGGAGTTAAGATTTGTATAATAATTTCACGCGGTCGAAAGTCGCGGGGCACAGCTAGTCTGTTTTTTTTTATTCCGACAAGCTTTTCCGATTAGTACGAGTAACAAAACAGTTTCGAGTCAATCATTCTACTAAACAAGTGGGTTTCATGACTGCCGTAACAACGTTTTGCGACTTTTTCTTTTGATCCGAATATAAAAGGTTAGTACACTTGTTTATTTTCACGTTCTTTGGGCTTTATGCTCATGACAATAATAAAATATTTTCTACGATTACCGAAAAGTGTCAAAGTTGTTATTAAACTTGATTACTTTTTGTTTTTACTCAAATAATAATTCAACTGTGACAAAGTTGATCGTAACTTTATTATGATCAAAGTGATCAAAGAAATAAACGTTTCATTTTGGGTTTTGTATGATACACTCAAACATTATATTCATACTGATACTGTTAGCCTGCGTCATCCCACTGCTGGGTAAAGGCCTCTCCCCATGATTTACAGTTGTTTATACCCAGGGCTAATGTGGGCCACTGCTCGTTGGTTTTGTCCAACTCGTCCCGCCATCTTCTACGAGGTCAGCCGCGACGCCTTCTGGCTGTGTCAGGGTTCCAGAAAGTGGCTATTTTGGCCCACATCTCATTGGACATGCGGCAGACGTGGCCAGTTCAGTCCCACTTCAGCTTAGCGGCTTTTTGAGCAACGTCAGTTATTTGTGTTTTGGAGCGCCTAAACTGGAACAAAATAATTTTCTACCTTTTTACATACAGTGAATTTACATGAACAGATTTATCGGTGTGAGTTTAGTATTGAACAAACTAGCTTATGCCCGCGGCTTGGCTCGCGTTAATTTACAATTTGACAATCAATTCGGGTTGTACTCTGCTTGTAATAATACAACTCAATCATGATTCGAAAGACACGAGGCGCCATCTATTATCATAAGAACGTTTTTGTTGGTTTCCTCGGGAACAGTATTTTTTTTCGGGATGAAAGGTACCCTATGTTCGTTTTTGTACACCTGACAACGTATATGCAAAATTTCAGGATGATTGGTTCAGTGGTTTAGGCGTGAAAAAGTAACAAACAAACTTATTTATAATATTAGTAAGGAAGTAAGGATTTAACGTTTAAAGACACGGGCCTCAACTACCACGATTACGCAACTGCGTCTACTTAAGCCAATTTGAATAAATATAAAAATATTTGAGCAATTTGCATAGCATCTTATTTTTGGTAAGACAAAACTACAAGAAGCATCTCATATTGTGTTTGTTTCCTGGAAACTGAATAAAACAGTTTCCCTGAAAATTCCAACAATATCTAAAGTCTAGGTTTCAGAGCTCTGTTTGTGACCTAAAAAGGGAACCTAAATTAGACAGCACGTGGCAGGTGAAATAAGTTGGGTGTTGTGACGCAATTCCTTTCAAAATTAGCTTTATTTTTCCTCAAAAAGATTTCGTTAGTAACAGGAAAATTGAATTCATAAAAACGACAAAAGATTTTATAATAAAGGAATTGTAAAAGTAAATAACTTTCTACAAATCTGTAAACATTTATGAAAAAAACATCAAATGGTTTTGTTCTTTTTTTTTTGTTCTCTGTCACAATGATGTCCTATTTGATCCAAAGGTTGACTGGTAGATAGGTAAATAGGATTTTATATACATTATATTGTAAATATATTGTACGTATTACGTATATTATATTGTATTTATGTAGTTTCGTTTTATATTAATTTAAGTAATAAAATGTACTGTTAATGTACATAGGTATATCCTCTTATGCAAATTTCGCAATCGAAATTCGGTTTGCTGTAAGAAAACCCAATTCTAGGTTAAGCTCGCCATTGTACATGAGCTATATTATTGTAAATTGAATGTATATTTTTTTTTGTGTGCAATAAAGAATAAGAATAAGTAGATAATGCCTTGAGGTATTAAGTTCGTCTATGTACCATAAATACATAAAAATCCTTCAGCGCTAGAGAATGCCAATGATCTGCCTACCCTTTTTCCCAATTATTTTAAGGACGGATTCCAGTCTAAAGATAGATTGGACTTGGTGACGCACTCGTGGCTTAATAATAACAGCCGCTCGGGTCGTTCTTTAGGTTAAGCTGTGCTTGTCTAGGTTGGTCCGTGGATGGGTGACCACCCATTACATACCGAGTTTCCTCCGTGCCTCGGAAAGCACGTTAAGCCGTTGGTCCCGGCTGTCATTAGTAGAGCTTTGACAGTCGTTACGGTAGTCAGTAGACTGAAAGTCTGACAACCAGTCTTACCAAGGGGTTTCGTATTACCCAGTACTAACTGGTTTGTGGAGGTCACATAGGCAGTCGCTCCATATAAAATGCTGATATTCAATTGCATCCGGTTAGACTGGAAGCCGACCCCAACATAGTTGGGAAAAAGGCTAGGCAAATAATGATGATGATTCCAGTCTGATTTAATCCCGATGAATACCAGTAGTTTATTTACAAGGAGTAATCACGCCAAGCAGTGGAAGACAAACCAGTGACTGCCTATTTTGGCCTCCGCAACTCAGCTACTGCGTTAAACGATACCCTTTAGGAAGTCCAGCCTAATCAGCCAAACAACCAAAAAACAATTATAACAGTTACCCAAACACAATTAACTAAAACCAACAAATAAGCAGTTAAACACACAGTTAATGAAACTCTTGAAGAGCGACTATTACACTGGAAACAATAAGGGGTCCAGTTAAAAGGTTCCCTGCATTTATTGCCTGCGGTCCAACCGATTACTTCGTTCGGAATAGTGTGGGGCGTTGCGAGAATCCAATTAGTCTCGGCCTGGATTTCGGTTTCGGCCTAAAGTTGTCCGAAACTGATTTTACAAAGGTCGTTTGAACTCATGTCATAGTACAGACGAGTGCGTTCATGGAGTTACACGGAACCTAGGCTGCATCATACATGGAAATGAGTATCGATTTTATCGAATACATGGGTTAGTAGAGGCATTTCATCAAGAATTCAGACGGTCTCTTCTATATACTTCTCAATTTATTTACGAAGGTTTTAGAATCCTTTAAATACCTACTTTTCCTGGCATCTAAAATGTTCATTAACTTACCAAAGACTAACAACATTTTTAAGTTTATTTTTAGCTAAAAACGGAATGTCTCGCCCCCAATTACCTGGCACTTAAACATAACTGACGAAAATTGTACTGCTAGTTACGCCTCTGCCTATCCTTCCGTGGATAACAGGCGTGATGTTATGTGTTGAAGGTTTTGACTTCACCAAATAACATCTTGACCTTATAAGGCCAACACTATTTATGCGATGCTCATAAGATCGGAAACAAAGATTTGCTTTCAGCATAATGTCGTAAAACCGTGTTTCAAATACGTTTGTAGTAATACGATTTGGGGAAAACCTTCAGATATTTTCTCTCCGGATGTGAAAATATTCTTATAGCATTTAATTTGGTGACTTTGAATTTGGCCAGAATATTACGCTGCCATACCATGTCATCTGAAAGCAATTTTGAGCAAAAATAAATATAGAGATTTGTAGTCTTTGAACATTTTTAGAATTTATTCATTATTATCTTTTTTATGTATATAACCATAATTTCATATTCTAAAGAATTCACAGAATTTTAGAGAGCTTAAACATTTCCAGTTAACAAAAAAATCTTAATATTTACCTATACAGCTCGCTAAACAATAACAGCCACACGGGTCGATCTGCAAGGTAAAGCAACGGTTGCCAACGTCGGTCCGTGGATGGGTGACCATTCCTCCGTGCTTCGGAAAGCACGTTAAGCCGTTGGTCACGGTTGTTTGATTAAGATTTTTAACATTCGTTACAGGTAGTGGCCCGAAAGTTTGGCAACCAGTCTTAGCAAGAGGTATCATATTATCCAGTACTAACTGGGTTGTGGAGGTCAGATAGGTAGTCGCCCCATGTTAAATACTGGTATTCAGCTGCATGCGGTAAGACTGGAAGCCGACCTCAACATACTTGGCAAAAGGCTAGGCAGATTGTGACTTACCTACAAAAAGGTAAATAAATAAATAGTATAATGTAAATTATACACCTCCTTACATACAGGGTGTAAACGGATCCAAAGCTCGAAGCTGTCAACCAAGAATTCTGTACATCAAACTAAGTCACCCTACGCAAAAACTATTGCTGAGAAACGAATTTTTTTTTTGGCGTGAAATATTACCGTAAAACTCAATGTTACTCACTCAAAACTTGGTGCTGATGGATGCTTTGGATAGTAAACTGGTCATAGAGGTAATTAAAGTATAGTTAAAACCTTACAAAAAAGTATTTCAAAAATTTGACCTCTAATATCTCTGTAACTAGAAGGTTCCCAGGTATGGTCTAGAACAAAAAAATTATCGCAATGACGGGGAGTACAAGTGCCTTTCGGCTTCGTTAAGGGTCTTTTTACACCCTTTTATTCTAATAAACCAAATAAAAAAATCTTAAAAACAAAACAAGAGAAGCACTTATAATTCAATTCTGCCTTCGTATCGCTGAGACCACGAAGTTATCCATTTAACGAGAAAACTTTTCAGCCCCTTGGTGAATGTACCGGAGTTTTGAGAAATGCCTGAATTTTAATGAACGCAGTTATTCGTCTACTAAATGACTGGACGACTGGTTGACTGCCTCGTTGGTCTAGTGGTCGCAAGCGCGAGTGCTGAGTATGAGGTCCTGGGTTTGGTTCCCGGGTCGGGCAAATTATTATTGAGTTTTTCCGGAATCAGGAATTTCTCAGTAACAGCCATGGAGTTTGGATTTGTGTCCGGTTGATGGCAATAGGCTCTATTAATCTATTTTTGAAAATCGAAATGCTTTGAAGTCTTTCTATTAAAAGAAATTAATAATCCCACCTAAAAGCATATCTAGAAAATAACAAATTTCTTCCTAGCAATATTTTTACGTTATACGTCAAAACTTTCCAAAATCAAACGACGGTAACTGAAAAAGAAATACACGAACAAGTAGAATTACGTTTAAAAGGCTCTGAAGGCTACAGGAATAAGTGAAGATACACACGTGACCACTCCGTAGCGAGTAAACTTTAACATGAGTCGGTCCGGTAAATAAATAGTTGTTTACTTATACTTGCTGTAAGAGCTGTATTCGTTTTACGGTGAAGCTATGTACATGTGTATAAACTGTTTGGAAAGTAGCATATACAATGTGTCCGGTGATGGACTAGCGATATTCTAAGTACTTACTTATAAAGGGTGTAAAAAGACCCTTCACAAAGCCGAAAGTCACTTGTTCTCCCCGTCGTTGTGATCTTCTTTTTGCTCTGGACCATACCTGGGAACCTTCTAGTTACGGAGATATTGGAGGTCAAAGTTCCAATTTTTTTTTTTCTTTTCAAAACCACTTTTTAAGGTTTTAACTTCACTTTAATTAACTCCAAGACCCGTTTACTATTCCAAGCATCCATCAACACTAAGTTTTGAGTGCGTTTTATTTAGTTTTACCGTAAAACGTGATTTTTCACCCCAAAAAAAAGTCGTTTCCCAGCAATAATTTTTGCATAGAGTTACTTAGTTTGATGTACAGAATGCTTGGTTAACGGCTTCGTGAAGGGTCTGTTTACACCCTGTATAACAACCATTCTAAAAATTTGTTGATTTGCAAAGAATTTTTTTTGGAAAAGTATGTTCACAAAAAAATTGTCGATTTACATTTTTTTTTTTTTCTGAATGTTGAAAAATTGTGAACCCATTATTTCGTAATTTTAATGATAAACAATATTTTAGCTCTCCAAATAAGCCTATTTTTTATCTCAGTAAGACCAAAAATTCGAGAGATATGATTTTTTTTTTGTACACACGTAGAGTTTATCACAACAAAAAAAAACAAAATGGCTGCCAAATTGCGGGGAAGTGGATTGTACCTAAGTGTGTAGTGTATTTGTGTATTAAAATAGTTGTTATATAAGTACCTAGAATATCGCTAGTTCATGACCGGACACAACTTTTTTGAGAGGAGGCCACTGTGACTCTCACCCTCAAGGGAGGTTGCTAGCAGTTAGGAAGGTAGGGATTCGGAAATAACAATAGTTGAATAGTTACACTTATTTATTTGCTTAAAATTCCGTGTCTATTTCACGTCTCAATTCTTGAGAGTAGTAGAATAAGGAACGCTACTGCACCGCACTGGACTGAACCGTTTCCCCACTTGTTTCAAGATGTACTATTTCCGGATCTGGTTGGTTCTGTACGCACGATTTATGTTTTTTTTCTAATCACAGCCGCGATAATTCATCAGAAACACCGAAGCTAAAGCGTTTTTGTAATCAAATAGCCCGTTATACAACAGTTTTCTCTCTTTCCCAAAGTGAAATTAAACTTTCATCGCAAATATTATTTCCTCGCAGAATCCCCGGCGAACCAACAAATTATACCCACGGAGTCAGGAACCGCTTACTCATCGAGTCCCAATAGCAAGCTAAGTGGGTTTGGAGAGCAGGGGTTTGTGTGGGTCAAGACAATTTAAGTTGGTCGTGGATAAATTTTGCATGAGTATATACCACTTATAGGGATTAGATGTGAAGCGGTACACTCGTAAGAATAATATAGTATGAGTTGGTCTAATACTGTCGATGTTTTGTCAAACTAAAATGTATGTGAACTTGTGCTGTCACTTTTCTTCAGTGATTATCCATATTTCTGAGCTCCATATATAAAGCGCAGGCAACACCGCCAGCTGGCGACCGATCGAGCGAGCCGAACGAGGTATCTTTGGTTCAGACCGCGAACTAAAATGGCGACTTTCGGTAGCGGGAACAGTCCTTTTTTCCGGGATGATAGGTACCCTATGTCCGTTTCTGTATACCTGACAACGTATATACAAAATTTCAGGATGATCGGTTCAGTGGTTTAAAGGTAACAAACAAACTTACAGTCGCATTTATAATATTAGTTAGGAAGGATTCAATGTTAATTTTAACCTTTTCTCAGACAACGGAAAAAATCGATTCAAACTTTTCCCAACCCTATTTTACAACCAAGTTTAAAAATACATTTATGAGTCACACACACAAACCATACACTTATCCCACAGACCTTTAAAAATAAAATACCGAAGCAATACAAAACATTTTATAAATAAATCCCCACAAAACTTCATTGTACTTGTAGTATTAAATTCATAGCCCAGCCGGGTATAGCAAAAATCGGATTACTACGGTCCAACGGCTTAAAGCTGAAGTGGGCTTTGTCAACCTGAAAAAGCTATGAATACATATGAAAATTTATAGGAAGGGTTTTATTATGTGTAAGTTTTTTGTAAACTTTTTGCTTTTTGTAATATTTTCGTCATTAATGTAGTTTCAGGTTTAGTTTTTAGGGTTCCGTACTTCAAAAGGAAAAAACGGAACCCTGATAGGATCACTCGCGAGTCAGTCTGTCCGTCTGTCACAGCCAATTTACTCAGAAACTATTATATCGAGTCGCTTTTTCAGTTAATATTCCTTTGTTTCAATGTAAAATTACAATATCTCTACGCAGCTGTTGGTTGGTTTATTTTTATTTTAGCCGTATTATGTAAATGATACGGCTAAAATAAAAATAAACCAACAATGGATTTTCAAATACTATAATGAACGACGCGTGAAATCAGCTGTTCACTTCCTGTCTAGCTACAGCGAGCGAGTTCATCGAACTCGTCGTCACGCTTGCCGTTCGCAACATGCGTTTTGCCACGATAACGATACATTGCGTATGAGGAAATAAAACAAATCTTTATTGGATTGCCATAACGTTCCTAAAATAATTTCTTGTACCGATCATCTTCGTATGATATACTGAATTCACCCCATAAGTCTGCAGAGGGCTGTCCCTTACACCCTGTATACTGATATTCAGCTATATCTGGTTAGACTGGAGGCCGACCCTAACATAGTTGGAAAAAGGTTATCCAGATGTGATGAGTGGTTATTAATTTCATTACACCTATGTACATTATGTATGTCTAGTTTACCTCTTTGGGGACTACACAGACGGCTAGTCACGTACATAGTTCAGTTAATAAATATGACAGATGGGCTCAGGCATTTAATCAAACCCTATAATCCCCAAAGTGTTGAAGAGGGTTAAATTAGGCCCGACTGTCACGCTATAGCACATTTGGCAGGTTTCAAATGTATTATGTGTCCAAAAATAAAACAGCTGACTTTGTTTGACGCAACGAATCGAATCGAGAAAAAAATAAAAATAATCGGAGTTTGGATTTCTGCCCGGTTGAGGTCAATGGGCTCTCCCCTTATTAAGGTCCAACCGACCGGACTGTACTCTGGATTGGTTGCGGTCACCGAATTCTATATTAATAAATATAACATCACGCCTGTAATCCCCGAAGGATTAGGCAGAGGTGTACCTAATAGTAGTCGAGGGCAAAAGCTAGTTGACAGATATTTCAGTACAGTCGCAAGCGCCTCATGTTACTACAAACAAACTGTCAAATTTTCTCATTCGATTTTGAACTTAACCACCAACTTTTATGGTTTAAAATCAGTTCGTACATTCTCTGTCCAAGTCCGAAGTCCCGTAAGGTCAGTCTGACTACACTTTTACATGGGAATTCAACACACTCCTAAGTTTACCCCTTCGCGGAAAACAGGCTTGATGATATTTTATTCAGTTCTTCAGAATATCCTAAAAGAATATTCTTTCTTCCAATGAACAATTACATCGCACTTCAGAAACCTTTTCAATGGGTACGAAATTTCGGAACAAAAATAATTGGAACAAAACCTCCGCAACCTCTTGGAGTGACCTTAGAGGGTTCTCGTCAAGTGTCATTCGTCATAAAGTTTTCGAATACTTTCGTTGTTAGAGAGGTAAGAAGTGCGCCCTTTTTGAAGCTTTCGCCTCCATTTAAATAAGTTTTTTCTTACAACTAAGGATGAAGGACAGGAAAGTGACTGCAATTACAACAGTCATCATCTGCCAAGTCTTTTCCCAACCCGCGCTGTCGTTGTTTTTGTGATCATTCTTAGTTACTATTACGAACTACATCACAATTTGTAATAAATATGTGTTAACTATAAATTAACAATCATTATTTGTAACGTTAGTATTATGATAGCTTAATAGTGTTTCAACATCCGGACAAACCTATTGAGGTTTTTGTGATGTTTCTGTTTATATTTTGTTTTGTTCTTTAATCAATAAATAAAAACTAAATTGGGGTCGGCTGCCAGTCTATCCGGATGCAGCTGAATACCAGTATTTAACATGGAGCGACTGCCTATCTGACATCCACAACCTAGTTAGTACTGGGTAATAAGATACCTCTTGGTAAGGCTGGTTGTCAGACTTTCGGGCCACTTACTTTCGCGAACTGTAACAACTGTCAAAGATCTACAATTGACGGCCGGGACGTACGGCTTAACATGCTTTCCGAGGCACGGAGGAAACTCGGTATGTAATGGGCGGTCACCCATCCAAGGACTAACCTAGGTAAGCGCGGCTTAACCTGAAGATCGACCCGGGCCGCTGTTATTATTTATCCACGAGCTTAATTACAACAGTAACTATTTATTTTTACTACATTTAGCACAGGAATGAGGGACATGAGACATCCACAAACCGACATTGGGCCTGTGAGGTTTATTACGGCCCACTCTTCCTCACAGAGGGGAGGCTTTGTCCCACCAGTAGGAACGGTACTGATTATACTTATGCTAATAGGTGTGCTTCTACTTCTTTCTTTATCGTGTGGTTAGTGCTTGACCTGGTATCAGAGTGTTTATGCCACCCAATGGCCTCTGACTGGATTTACCATGTCGTCGAGAAATCTCTCAGGCATGCTGGTTTCCTCACGATGTTTTCCTTGACCGAAAAAAGTGATAATTATACAATACACACATGAATCAGAAAAATCAGAGATGTGTGTCTTGGGTTTGAACTTGAGATCTATGACTTGGCAGTCCGACGGTCACACCACTGGGCTATCACAGCTTGCTATGTATTTACTAACTTTGTTTAATAGAATAGAATAGATTTTTTTTTATTTCAGACCGCAGTCCATAGTATACAATTTTACTTAACTTCTAGTGTTATTAGGTTTCAGACACAGATGAAATATACAATGGTTAATGGTCCATAACGTAGGGAAATTTCTAAATAACAGTTTGCACACACATCAATTCCGAAACTATTCAAACAAAAATTATCAATAATTTAGTGTATTAATACTCCTGATATTATTGCACACATTAATTCATTCATGAGCAAGCACTTAATGTGATATCACGGTGCCACGTCAGACACAAATTTGAACAATTTCTGGAGTTGACATTTAATTATATGTCGTTCATTCTGAATGTCGATGCTGGTTTAATTTTTCATCTCAATTTTACAAGTATTATTATAAAGTAGCAACCCAACCCTGTTAGTGAAAATTACAACTAAAAATGGAAGAATAAAAATATTTTTTGCAAAAAATAAATACGACTTCAAAAACACAAAAAGTGAAAAATAACTTTAGCTTCAGAAGTCGGTGACTTTTGTTTGTTTGATTCAGTTTTTTTTTTTGCCACTGAGTTCTGAAGCGAAAGTAATTTTTCACTTTTTGCCCTTTCATTTGATAATAATATGTAACACGATATAGTTTTCAAAACTTTCTAGTTTACCCCCCAAAAGTGGCCCCCATGTTTAAAATTCATTCATTTACGGTACACGAGTACCAAAAAACTCAATCGGTCCAGTGGTTTCGGAGTAAATTGGCTGTGACCGGCGGACAGACAGACAGACACGCGAGTGATCCTATAAGGGTTCCGCTCAGGAAGGGGCCCGCACGGGCCGATGTCTGCCGGGGCTGCGGGACTGTTCGAAAGAGATACCGTGGCCCTGGAACACAAAGGGCAATGAAGGAACATGGAACATGGATCTGAGAGTCTGACACTCCCTCCCACTCCACCCAGAGCGGGAGAAGTCATATGATGATTTCCGTTTTCTTCCGTTTGAGGTCCGGAACCCTAAAAAGGTGTAAATGATTGCGTGACGCTTGACAAGGGAGAATGGGACAAAGAGACGTGTTGCGCCGACCCCAAATAACATGGAGCAAGGGCAGGAAGATAGTGATGATAGCTTGAATATATCATGAAATACCTGTTTGTACAAGACTGAAGTGAATAAACACAGTGCTCCTAAATAATACATAGATTAATTTGCCAGATTCGCAACACTGACTAAGACAAATCGGTGTCTTCAATCTCAGTACTAAATATCGTTTCTTTCTGACATTAATCTTTGTCAGGTACAAGAAAATAACGGACGGGTAAACATTAAAATTCTGCTGAAATATAAAATTTAAAACTTCATAAAACAAATAGATGAAACTTGATTCTCTGAAACTTTACAATTTTCAAACAATTCATCTATCAATTTTTCGTAAAAACAAAAATAAATCTCTTTTTTTTTTGCGAACAAAGGCATGAGCGTGCGGTGTAAACGTAACGTAAATATACGTCGACTTTAAAATGAAAAATACTCATCATCATCATCATCTTCCTGCCCTTGTCCCATGTTATTTGGCGTCGGCGTAACGTTTTTTTCTTTCATTCTCCCCTGTCAATCGTCACGCTATCATTTACTCCTTTTTCCTACATATCATTCCTCACACAATCTATTCATCTTTTCTTTGTTCTTCCTCTCCGTCTCCATCCATCAACATTTATATTCATTACTCTTTTAGTTAGATGCGATTCATCCTTCTTCATCTCATGCCCATACCAAGACAGTCGATTCCCTATCTAGCTTAAAAATATTCCTTTCACGTATAATATTTTCAGAATTTATTCATATTCTATGGATGATACTGATTGTGCTTGTTGCAAACAATTTAACGAAAGACTTCTTTTTAAATGCACATCAAAAAACTTATCACCCGTCAAATTTACCAGAGCGTACAAACGTAACACTCACACATAACAAAATCTTTTTACAACATGTTTTTATCGTAAAAAAGGTATTCCGGCAAGGTCAACATAGGATGCAAGAGCGGCCGAAGCGAGGTTAGGTTAGGTTAGGTTAATTTAAACCCTGCAGACAGAAATAGGAGCACTGTAAAGCGGGCCTACGTCAACTCTGTTTTACTTAAATAAATTGCCATATGCGTTAAAAAAATAGAAGCTTTGTTCTAGAAAAAAGAATTACTAAGTTTATTGTGCGATGTTATTATTAGATGTCCGTTCATAAAAAAGCTCCGCTTTCTAATTAATAGCGATGCGTCACAAACTCAAATAGTTGCAAAGACAATAATATTTTGCTGTGCAATCAGTATTTTTGATTAGGATTGGGTTTTTTTTATATAACAATTTTTTGATTTGCAGTTAAATACTAGCCTTAACTAAAATGCTATAGTATCATTTTAGTTTCGTTCCGAAAATCGACGTATTAACGTTACGTTTACACCGCGCGCTCGTGCTAGGGCCTCAATATTTTGCCGTTATCACTGGTACTCTGACGAAGTCGAACAAAGCTGTCTTTGAAAGTCTAAGCAGAGAATGATCTTTTCCTTCTGCTAATGTTTTGTTACAAAACATGATAGAACTAGTACGAAAAAATAATATGTAGGAAGATGGGGTGGTGTTACGTTTTGTGCTTTCTTTCTTTCTTCTTTCTCACTTCTCTTTTTGTCTTTTGTTGTGAAAAATTCAACAATCCTCAGTGTATAAGTTGCCAACTTAGCCAATTTTGATATGTTGTCATTATAAAGTTAGTTTACTATCAATATCAGTAAATACAAAATCACTCAATCGACAACAGGCATCATTTATCTAATTAAGTATATCATTAATATTGTCAATATTATCATTTTCATCAACATGATATTTTTATATAAACGTAATATTCGTAATGGTTATGGACACGTAATTTTTGATAAAGATAATGTCGGCACGGAATCCAGTTACCTACTTGTGAGGCAAGTACATGAATACGTGCCTACGGCATACATATGTATTTTTTTGTATTTTGAAATCCTTGTAACCGTTGGACCCGTGGGTGTATTTCTCTCAGCCAAAAATGAAATGGTTCTGGAACACAAAGGCACCCGCTTGTAATCTCCGAGGGTAAGGGTAATGGTGCCCAATTTGCATCATGCAATATCCATCATTTCAGCTGAAAGTCGTCCACTAATGGACATAGGCCTCCGCGGATCCCCGCAACCTTCACCAGGTCATCGTTACACCTAGTGGGAGGCCTTCCAACGCAACGTCTTCCAGTTCGCGGTCGCCACTTCAGAAATTTTCGGCCCCATCGGCAATCCGTTCTGCGCGAAATGTGCGCTGCCCACTGCCACTTAAGTTTGGCAATTCTTCGGGCTACTTGGTCCATAACAAACAAACTATAATGTAGCAATTATAATTATTTCCTTTATTCTTTTAAACACATATTAGGGTGAATATCACAGCAGCAAATTTTACGTGTCCACGTTGAGAATCGAGGTGTAAAATGATAGGATGTTTCTTATTTTTTTTTATAGTGAACTACGTAACTTGGTTCAATTAGGGCCACATTTTTTGTTTTTATAAGTTTAAATAAATAATCAGGAAAAAAAAAATCATCTTAAAATTCAAGTTTGGTGGCTTGTCCCAGTTCCATTTTTTGATATAATTGCATTCACCAAAGTAACAATTTGGGGTAAAATAGCAAATAAACAATTTCCTTCGTATATGCATAAGACACACTATCTAAAAACAATTAAACCATATTAGGAAATCTAATTTAAAAGCATAGGACACTCGATCAAAGTTTGTCCAAGCAAAAACCAACATTTTCGTGGCACTTTTTCAATTTACTATAACATGAAGTTTCGGGCGTGTGTGATCAATCGTGTTTTATTATTTCGCGTCTCTAAGTCTTGAACCAGCAGTTTCGCGTAACAGGTATGTGATTAGTGCTGTGATTACCCCCCAAAAACGTAAGTACTCACCTTGGGTGGGAAGGGGGACAAGAATTGTTCAATTTTGGTGGATCGATTTGCTGTCGATTTTAAAGTGTTTTAATAGTAAGCTTCACGTTATAGCTAGTGATTAAGGTTTCGTATAAATCAGTAACATCAATTTAATCGGAACTTAAAACCCCTATTTTTAAAGATTTTTTTTATGCCTGGTCCCAATTTTGGTGGCTCAATTTTGGTGGCTTTGGTGGCGTTTTCCCGCCACCAAAATTGAAAACGAGCCACCAAATTTTAAGTATGTACTGTATATGTATGGTTTGTACCTATATAGCCAGTTTTAGTTTTATTAGCAAACAAATAAATGTTATGTACTTGGCAGTAAGTAAGACCAATTATTATAAGGGTGGCATACGATGAGAGAAGATTTATATTTCCTTTCTTAGATTTAAAGACTGATTGTAGAAACCGTTAATCTAGTCTGGCGATTATCATCCAAATATTGAGTTAAGGTTTTTTAGTTTAACTGAAATCTGCAGAGCGTAGTCACTAGAGCGTTGGTGAAATGGTAATGATCTGTTTGCTGTTTCACTGTGTCTCTCCTTGGATTTAATATTTTTTATTTTGTTTTAAACAACAAAAAATTACATCATAAAGCATTGAGCCCAAGCATAGCCGTTTCCATAGCTCGCTGAGCGACCTCGAATTTATGGACCAGCCGTACCGAGAGTGTCCACGTTTCAGCCCTATAAGTCATAACAGGCAGGACGTACTAGTTGAAGACCTTAGTCTTTAGGCTCTGCGCGACGAGAAGACCCGACGAAGTTTCCCAAAAGTTGCCCAACGCAGCTGAATTCTTCTGTCAGTCTGCCTCTTAATGTTGTTCTTACCAAACTGCAGAGTTTGCCCGAGATAAACATATTCTCGAACAACCTCGAGAGAACCGCCATTGACAACAGGTCCTGGTTCCGGGTGACGTGTTCGTTGAACATAACCTGGGTTTTGTCCAAGTTCACCCTGAGATCAATGCGTATTGATGAATCCATTAGGCCATCCAGCATGTGCTGCAAAGTCGAGCATCGCTTCAGCCAGTTTGACGATTTCAACTGCAATGCAAATCTCAAGTGTAAGATGTGCTCGCCGTTGATGTTAATGCCAGGTGCGTTGGTGAAGGGCTGCGGGACTGTAAGGAACATGGACACAAGTCTGACACTTCCTTCCAATCCGTCCAGAGAGGGGGGGGGGGGTCATTTGATGATTTCCCATCCAAAAAAAAAAGGTGCGTTGGTGAACTATTTTGGCTAAATTACGTCCCCTTGGCTCACCCCCTGACGCAATTGGATATGCTCTGTTTGCTGGTTCTGAGTTTGAATGGTTATTGTGGTGTTTTCATAAAGAGTTCTCAGCACTTGGATATATCGCCAGTCGACTTGGCATCGCTGCAGAGACTCCAGAACTGACCAGATCTCGACAGAGTCAAAAGTCTACTCGTAGTCCACGAATGTAAGACACAGCGGCCGATATACTCTTCGAACTTCTGTATGATCTGCCGTACTGTGTGGATGTGGTCTATGGTGATGAATCCTCCTCGAAACCCGGCCTGCTCCGGTGGCTGGAAGTCGTCGAGTCTTCGCGCTAGACGATTCGTGATGACTTTTGAAAACAGCTAATACACGTGGCTAAGGAGCGAAATGGGTCAGTTATTCTTGAATAGGGTCTTGTACCCCTTTTTAAAGAAAAGAACGATCACGCTCCTTCATCACGCTTCTGGAGTTCTCCCAGAGAACAGGACCGAGTTGAAAAGCTCCCGTAGCTTTCTTAATACAGGACTTCCTCCCGCTTTCAGGATCTCAGTCGTTATCCCATCCTCACCAGGCGTTTTTCCATTTTTAAGCTGTCTAAGTGACGCCCCGATTTTGTTTTGGCTGAATTCTGGTAGGTCTTTTGTGGAATGGCGGGTTAGGGTAGCTTTGGAATCCTTATTTTCGGGATCAGGTCGAGATTCATGCGATGCGTACAACTTGCCGTAAAAGTTTTCGACTTCCGACAGAATTTCCGGCTTCGAAACGACCTTATTATTATTACCTCCACTAGATTTGGTATTTATTACCACTTTATTATTAATTTTGTTTAAAATAAAAATATTTATGTTTTTTGTTTTCGGTTTTTTTGTGTCATAAACTCATAATGATAGATCAGATAAATAATAATAAATATTTTTTAACAACTGAGAGTTTTATTAACCGATGAAGTTATTGATGAGAATGAGAATTTGTGAGATTAGAGATTAGATTTCGATTGATAGATGATTTAGATTAGATTACATTGAGCTTTATTAGTGAGATTGAGGTTTGTGACGGAGAAATTAAATTTTGGTGCCACTGATTTTCAATTTTGGTGGGCACTTTCGATTTTGGTGGGCGATTTTCAATTTTGGTGGCCACACTAGACTTTGAACTTAAATATCTCAAAAAGTTATCGAGATTTTCTGAGCCCTCTTGAAGATCCTTCGAGCTTGGAGTGTCTTTTCTTATGACAGCCCCTTATTTTTCACGAATAATGAAGAAAAAATTTCGCCACCAAAATTGAATAAAAATGCACGTTGTTGATATTCACCCATTATTTACATTTTTAAATATTCTAATATAAAATAATATAAAAACATTTAAAAATATAAAAAATAGTAGGCCACCAGCACTGGGAACAGGGTCAGGGGAGCTGCCGGTGGTCAGGGCTCTTGAGAGAGGAACCTCCTAACAATACGCGCCGTGTCCAGGAGTACCGCTTTCTGTATCAAGCCCTTGATCCAGCTGCCAAGCGCGAGTCTCCTCAGGTGTTGGTCGAGGCTCTTGGCAATTAAGCCATTGGCGGACACGACTGTCGGTACAATGACTGCTGTACTCAATTATAATTTATCAACAAATCGTTAGGTATCTATTAATAAAGTTATAGGTACTGCGGAATGAAAAGTTCGAATATTTCCCCGGAAATCGTAGCTATGGCTCTGGGAGCTCTACTCATAACACAACAACCATTTCATACGCCCACCTACATACGTCCCTACCTGCTGCCTTTCATACCTATTGTAATCCTCATCAGAAACCCAAATAGGTGGCCGTCGTCCTCCTCACTCTGCGTGTCCCGAGGCATTGTTGTCAGTTATTGTAACGTTACTTTTATTACAGCCGACATCGCTATTGTGACGGACCTTGTTAGACCTCACAAAAGATCCTTTTTGTAGGGTTCCGTACCCGAAGGGTAGAAAACGGGACCCTATTACTAACCATCCGTCCGTTCGTCTGTCTGTCAGCGGACTGTTTCTCATGATCCGGTAGACAGTTGACATTTTCATAGAATGTGTATTTCTGTTGCTGCTATAAACACAACACATATTAAAAATAAATTAAAATTAAAGGGGGCTTTACTACGATGGTACGGAACCCTTCATGTGCGAGTCCGACTCGTACTTAGCCGGTTTTTTAACATAACATGTTCCTAATCTTACCAAAAAGATGTTTTTGCGTTAGCACAATGTATGTTTATGAACATTGCTGTTAGGACTAAATAAAATATTAAATAATAAAAAGGTACGTACGTTGTACGTAGCAAAGGTCTTAAAACTACATTAGAATTGCAACAATCAATAAAATTTAAATAATAACTAACTCAATATGTAGAAAAAATACTCATGTTAGTAACAAAGGTCAAAGACTACGTTCGGTCGGTTCGGTTCGCTGGGTCGTAATTAAGATGTATTGAAATTATATAGGGATATGTGTGGTGTTCTTAAATTCTTAAGGGCTCATTTACGAAGACGCGGCGCGTTGTGCGGCGCGGCCCGCTTTCAATTCAAACATATGGCGATGTATGAGAGCGTTTACGGAGAAGCGATTTTACGCGCGTTTGCAAACGACACCGCCGCGTTCGCACGTCACACGCGGCGTTCAATGCGGCGGTGCACGCGGCGGCGACGTCACACGCGCATATTCGAACGTACGGTTTTTAATTTTTCAAATAAACCGACAAGCCTATCCTGCGGGGTGCGCCGAGCGTATTCCTTCCTTCCTCATGCAACGCCCCGTGCGCCGCAGTGTTATCCGCCGCGGGCAACGATATGAAGAACAGGGTGTAAAGCTCTTCATCCCCCATAGAAAAGGGAGGATCCTCTGACCAGACCTGTGTTATGCCTGGTGGACTACTACCCTACAGTTGTTGTCGGGTTCTTCTATATAGTCTTAATTAGCAGAAAATTAATTGCGCGATGTAGGATTTCAATGCTTCATCATCCGTGTCGATGCCGCTGTAGTACTTTTTGTGGTGCTGCTACAATGCTGTGAGCGCCTCTCACTGCAAACTTATTTGATTAAAATTGTGTATGTCTTTTCCTCAAAAATTATTCATACCATTATTCAATAACAATTTTATCACTGTGTTAAGCGATTGGTGGGCAGAGTTTTAAGCATAGTTCACCCATATTAAATGTTGATCCATGGTGCATTTCACTTATCATGTTAGATAAATCTTAACAAAAGCAAATCCTTGCTGGCTGACTCAGGGAGGAAAATAAGCAGAAAATCTGAGGAGCAAACAAATACCTTCCGTCTCAGGTCTAATGTTATAATTTATACAGCATCAGTGAGCTGAATAGCTCCGTGGATGCATTCACAGCATTACCAACAACCTCCACCTGTCCCACAAGCAAATTCAAACCTTATGCCATAGGTATAAGAGTGTGGTTGACAGGAGAGGTAAGATGGTCTGTCGGGAAGCACATTTAACAAAGACATGCTAGGTACGTGAGCGAAGATAAATATAAACAAGTCTAACTTGAAGACGTAACTACGAGTAAGGGTATGTTCACAAAAGTGCGGTCTTTTCGAAGCGACTAGGCCTAACCTGCACTGCCATAAAAAAACGAGCAATAAAAATCTAAAAAAAAACTTAAAAAAAACTATATCTGTGGTATTCCCACTTTACTGGGCAAGTACCAATGTGACTTTTTCAATTCTTATGTAAAATACTGGTATTTATCTGCATCCGGTTAGACTGGAAGCCATAATTGGGAAAAGGCAGGCAGATGATGATGTACTTTCAAAGTTTATCTTGGACATCACTGACATCAGCGAAGGAAAACATGAACATGAGGAAACCTGGACTTATTTAATGTAAGTCTTAAATCGCAAGCATGATGATCAATGCTCAGGCCATCTCTGTATGAGATGACAAGAGGCGTTTGCGCAACAGTGGGACGATCACAATCTATTTTACCGTTCTAAAAGATGGTAAGCCTAGCCTTTTAGGGTGTTTGCAGGCTCGTGTCATAAGCAATTTAGGTACCTAACTTAAAGGCAAAACAAACAAACTGTCCAACTTTTGCATACTAATTTCTTGTGAAAAGCATATCTTTTATTTTACGAAGACATCTTCAAAACTAAAATTATGATTTATTATGAAACTTCTAAAAGTCCAGGTATTAAACTGCGAACTAATTTATCAGATACTTCAAAAGAATTTTAATAAAAAAGTAGAAGATTATATTTCTGACTACCTGCAATAAGTTTCAGCCTATGAATACTATTTTGTATCCAAGGAGTTTGTAATATAAAACAGTTTCTTATGCACGAGTAAATACAATGTTTGATAGTACTGAACTTTTCTCCATTGTTTAAATAAAATATAAATGACTTTATTTATCGTAATTATAGCTATGTAAATGTGTGTTAATGGTTCGAAAAATACAGGGTGTAAACTGACCCTTCACGAAACCTTCAACCAAGTATTCTGTACATCAAACTAAGTATCTCTACGCAAAAAATATTGCTGGGAAATGACTGTTGTTTTTGGGGGTGATAAACATTGTGACGGTTGATTCATTGAAGTACGTGAGCCGTGGAGAGTAAATTTATAGCAATTTTGAGCCAAGAAAACACTGGAAGAATATGCCTTTCGGCTTCGGATGTTATGTTTTGATGTCACTTCAAACTAAAAGTAATTGTACAGGAATGAGTATGTATCTTACTTGCTTTTACGTTCACAAGATTTCAGCGAAAACCACATAACATATTTTTGCTCCTTAAGTAAACGGGTAAATAAGTTTCTAATGGACTTTCTGTAACGTTCTGTAACTGACAGGTTGGAGAGTTTGTATGGAGCAAGCCGGATGAAGTCAAATATTTTATGTAATACAGTCACAAAGAAGTATATTGAATATGGTAGAGAAACCGTCCAGCTGAGAATCTGTCCAGTTGCTCCGGAGGGAGCAAGTCGTTGTGTTGAATGCGTCTTGAAGTATAATGGGTGTAAAAGTACTCTTAACGAAGCCGAAAGCCACTTGTTCTCCCTGTCACTGTGATCATTTTTCGTTCTAGACCATACCTGGTAACCTTATAGTTACGTAAATATAGGGGGTCAAAGTCACAACTTTTTACAAGTTTTTTATAAATACATGTTTTTAATGTTAAAACTTTAATTTTAATATATCCACAACCCCCGTACTACTCAATGCATCCATCAGCACAATGTTTTGAGTGCGTCACATTGAGTCCTACCATAAAACGTGATTCTTCACCCCAAAAAAAATGTAATTCCCCATAAGGTAAAAAGAGCATCTTTTATATTTTTTGCACTGGGAGATTTGTTGTATTTATACACAAAGAACTATGAATGCACACACATGCACGTACAGAAATTAATTCACATTAATTTACTTCATTCTGTTTTTTTTTTGTTAATACGTTGCCCTAGACTAGGAATTTCTCCTGTATCGTGGGTGCGTTTACACACATTTAAACTCACATACACAAACAGCCAGAATCGGAGCAACTACCAGTAGGCCACAAAAATATTTGTTCCGTGCGGGAATCGAACCCGCGACACTCAGCACAGCAGTCAATCGCTCAGCCACTGCGCCAACCGCGCCTTGTTAACTTTTGAACGCAAAGATACTACTCCTTTGTCAAACTTTCAATCGATTTTCAATATGGAAATATTTTCTTATTCAACATTATTTTTGCTCTGAAAAGTGCTTAACGTTAACCGATTTTTTACCTTTAGAAACTGACGAGTTTCATTTAAAAAAGTTAGAAAAAATCCAGGTAAAAACTTCGCTTCACAGCTTGACTCTCGTTTCAAAGAAAACCAGTTTTCCTCCACAAAATGTCGGTCCCTTGAGGATAATTCACTTTCCGTTTCTGGTTTGAAGCTGAAGTTTAAAGGACGTCGTTCTGTGGTTCTCTGGATTCTGCAGCAAAATCTAACCACATTGGGGCTGCGGAGCGTCTCTCGTTTATTTGAATTCCTCTGGGAAAAGTAATTTAGATCCGTTTCTCGTCTACAGCTACTAGCTACATTCTGCTGCATGTCCTTTTTCATTTAGCACGCTACAGTTAAATCCGTTTTGTGCTACGGAATGAAAAATGGTAGCGTAGATGCGAAGCTTTGAAGTCTTTAGTTGTTTAAACGTTGTACCAGAAAAAAAAACCGTAATGTTTTCTTAATTAAGAGTCTATTAGTCCCGGTTAGTATACATAATATTTATTCACTCCTAAATTATTTTATTCCAAGTGGGTGTCATCATTCTCCTATCATAATCCGTATTTATTGGGGGTCGGCGCAGCATGTCTTCTTCTTCCAAACTTCTCTATTACTTGTCATCTTAGTAGTTACCTCCTTTCCAGCCATATAACCTTCACACAGACCATCCACCGTTTCTTTGGTCTTCCTCTACTCTTATACCCATCCACATTCACACTCAAAACTTTCCTCACTCCTCCGCATCACCTGCTCATACCAAGCCAACAAATGACCACACAACTTTTCAGTCACCATCCATGACTCCATAACTTCCTCTTGTGTACTCATTTTCTTATACTGTTTTGGCCCAGTCATCATCTGCTTAGCCTTTTCTCAACTATGTTGGGGTTGACTTCCAGTCTAACCGGATGCAACTGAATACCAGTATTTTATATGGAGCTACTGCCTATCTGACCTCCACAACCCAGTTAGACTTTCGGGCCAATGACTATACTTAACGACTATCAAAGATCTACAATTTACAGCCGGGACCAACGCTTAATTGTAATGGGTGGTAACCCATCCACAGAAAGAACCTAGGCAAGCTCGGCTTAGCCGAGAGAGATCGACCCGAGTGGCTGTTATTATTTAGCCACGAGTTCCTCCACGGTAAAGCTTTTAGGAAATTGATCTGGTTTGACCACAACAATCTCGAAGGATGTTGAAAACGAAGAAAAGTAACAACAACATACCTAAGGCTAAAACGTGAACAAAGAAACTCTTCCACTGAGGGTAATATTGCCACCATATGTTTGTTAAAACGACGTGTGAAAACAAACCAAGGCTGTGAAGCAAAATAAACAAGGACCTAATACTATGGCCAAAAAAAATAAAGGGTGTGAAAAGACCCTTTTTTTTTTGTTCGGTTGGGAAATCATCGAATGACCCTCCCAGCTCTGGGCGGAGTGGTAGAGAGTGTCAGACTTTTACTGACAAAAACCCATCCATGTTCCTTCTTTGCCCTTTGTGTTCCAGAGCCGCGGTATCTCTTTCGAACAGTCCCGCAGCCCACAAAAACACATTGATGGCTCGTCTTGACAAACCGCCATAAACAAAAACGGTCAGAAGGACTATAAAGGGTGTAACAAGACCCTTAACGAAGCCGAAAGGCACTTGTTGTCCACGTCATTGCGATCATTTTTTTGTTCTGGACCATACCTGGGAACCTTCTAGTTACGGAGATATTGGGGGTCAAAGTTCCAACTTTTTCACAATTTATTTTTTAATTCTTGTTTTAATGTTAGATTTTCCTTTAAACACCTCCACGACCCCAGTCCTATTCAATCCATCCATCAGCACAACGTTTTGAGTACGTTACATTGAGTCTTGCCGTAAAACGTGATTTTTTACCCCAAAAAAAAAGTCGTTTCCTAGCAATAATTTTTGCGTAAAGTTACTTAGTTTGATGTACATAATGCTTGGTTGACGGCTTCGTGAAGGGTCCGTTTACACCCTGTATATAAGATTTAAGTCACGATTACCCAGGAGACGTGTTCAGACCTTTATTCAAATGTAAGGGCTACTACCAACTGAATAGAAATTACTTTCATTTCACAGATAGGTAAGCCTGGGATTTCTAGCCTTTTAAGGGCTGTTCCTATGCATACATTTAAGTCTCTTGGTTTTTTATGGTATTTCTCAGGTTATCCTATGAGGCTGGCTTCTGCTTAACCGGACTATCCTGTGGGTGCCGAGAGTATAAGGCCGCCAGCCTGGGGCAAAAAACTTATAAACTAATACACCGCGCTAAGGGCACCCCTGTGGGGTACGAGCCTCGGCTTAGGGCGTCGCTGGGGGAGCAAAGGGACAGGCTGGATCTGAGTGAGATTATTTAGGGGCTGATATAAAACTACTGGCTTAGAATCGCGTGCTAGCTCGAGCAAGGATCGGGGGGGGGGGAGAGGGTAAGTTTCTTTTTTCTATAATTTTGACATTTATTTATGTTCTGATTGTAGGAAGACAGCAGGACGAGCTTGATTCCTACTGATAGGACATTAGCAGACATCAGAATGGTGTTAAAAAAGGAGGGGGGGCCTTTGCTCGGCAGAGAGACAATAGACGTAAGAGATTAAATAATCTTAAGTCTTAGTTAATACCAAACCACCTTTTAACTTTTTTTTTCCAAACCACCTCGATTGCCTCGTTGGTCGAGTAGTCGGAAGTGTGACTGCTGAGCATGAGGACCTGAGTGAGGAAAGTCTTATTGGGTTTTTCCATCAGGAATTTTCTCAGTAGACAGCCACGGAGTCTGGATTTTTACCCGGTTGATGGCAATAGGCTCACCCCTTACTACATGGGACTTAAACATAACTGGCGAAATGTGGGTGTACTATAATTGGGTACACCCCTGCCTAACGCTTCTGGGGTCACAGGCGTGATGTTATGTTATGTGTTCTTTTTCCAAACCTTGCGATGTGATAGCCACCGCATGCATGACTTATTCAATTAGTTTCCGAAATAGCATCGATTTCATCAATAACTCATTACCCCAGTATCAATCACCGATACCTAAACCCACAAATCATGAAACAGTAATTACAACAGAAATGCATAGTCATGTCTTCTCAAATAATACTTACCGTTCACGGGCTGAGAGAGAGGGCCATCATTCTCAAGCTAACGCCACTCTTTACGAAGAAAATTTCAAGCAAAACCTTATCTTGTTACCTAAGAAATGTAAACTAAGTAATTTCTTTGCGGCTGTCGGTGTATAGTATCAAGTTCGGCCACAAAATAGATGGAAACAGAAGGTCTGTTATATAAAACTACTGATACTGTTAGCCTGCATCATCCCACTGCTGGACAAAGGTCTCTCCCCATAGCTTCCAGTGGATTCGATCCAAGGGTAATGTGGACCACTGAGGGCTTACTATGAGTTTGAAATGTATTATTCGTTATCGAATACTATCGCCCTGTCTCTTTCATATTTATCGACTGCTTTATGACACGAGAAGTATCTCCGATAGTTTTCGATATCGAGGACAGTTTTCACAAACTCATAGTAAAAGCACTGGTCTGGTTGCTAGCCTTGTCCAGCTCGTCCCGCTATCTCCTACGAGGTCTGCCGCGACGCCTTCTGGCAGTGTCAGGGCTCCAGAAAGTGGCTATTTTGGCCCACAGCTCATTGGGCATGTGGCAGCCGTGGCCAGTCCAGTCCCACTTTAGCTTAGCGGCTTTACGAGCAACGTCAGTAAAAAATAAAAATGCAAGTACAGCAAATAAATGAATAGTAAAATCAAGCGTTAACAAAAAGTGAAGCCGTTATAAGCTCTTCTGCGCTCAGTGGTCTTCAGTGCTCTCCGCTCCTCAACACCAAGAACACATTTACCCTCTCTCTTTCGTCACTACACTCTCTCTCTCTCTTTCCAAATATGTGGTAAGCGTGGTGGGGCTATAGCATAGACGCATGGCACTAGCATAACAGCGTGGCCATTGTTTTTATAATTTGACTTTAGTATACAGTAATACATGTAAAATATCACACGTCATTTTTTGGAGTTTTAGTGATTAAAAGTTTTATTTAGGAGTAAAGTCCAGTCAAGCTGTTACGCACAATTTTTTCGCATCAATTTTGTGTAGCTGTTCATAGAAGACACCTACTCATCCAATTTCGACTATGTGGTGCTAACAGACTCGGAGTTAAATGGCTGTGATATACGGACGAATAGACAGACAGACGGACAGGCGAATCTATAAGGGTTCCTATCTAGCCATTTGGTTACGAAACCCTAAAAACGTGTGAAAAAGTTGATACTTTGACCTTCAATATCTCCGTAACTAAAAAGTTCGCAGGTAATGGTCCAGTACAAAGAAAATTTCGCAGAAAGAACACGGGCCTTTCGGCTTCGGTGTAGGTGTTTTTACACCCACTATGTTGCCAGCCTTCTGTATTTGTATACTCTTTGTTCGACGGCTTTCTCGCACCGTTCCTCTCCGTGTTACCGTCATCCAGGTTTTAGTGGAAAAGTTCTGTATTGCCGGACACAAAGACTTATTTATGATATTTTTCAGTATATTTTTGCGTTATTGAAAGAATCTTCTTTAATCTTTAAGTACCGTCGTGCGGGCTCACAGACACCTTGACCACCGCTTAGGTTTAAAGTTTGCTCATTTCAGCGTAAACATATAGCCCCGTGATCATGACTATTGAAAGAGCGCGAGTGGTCTCACAGACCACTCGTCGGTACTTATGTTATAGTTTTAACATTTTAATTGTTGAATATTTATACGCTTTTCTTCATTATACTTGCCTTTCTAAATTGCAACTTAACGCACCAATCGTGTGCCTACTTAATGCTGAGCATGTTAGGCAAATGCTTTTAAATAATAATTTTATTCTGTGATAATTATTCGAATTGCTTCTTCAATAAATTCGTCGCAGTAATTAAGGGCCTCTTTCCAGTTTTTGTGAAAGCTTGATGAGTTGGTTTAATTTAAATGAAAAGTAACGCAAAAATGTAAAGTGATTTTTGTTCTAATTTCTTGCCATTTTTCTTTTTGTTTCAAACAGAAACGATAATTAATGGGCACTCCAGACCAAAATTAATTGAAGAAGAATATAATTTGTTTCTAAGAATTAAACTCAAATCCGAATTTGATAGTTTATTGTTTCGCTATTTTCGTATAGATGTTCCCAATAAAATTTCAGTCTATTACTAATATTAAAGTAGGTATTGATTAGAGTGGCAAATAGTGTCGGCCTCGGAGATCAATTAGCTAATTCCTTAAAACGATTAGGTCTGGCAAATAGAAATAAAAGGCCTGCTCCAAACTAGGTGGGTATTGTTTACTACGCCACGCCACGAATAAGGCTCATTGGGCCGATTTATTTATTTTTGTAACTGTTGTTGTACTTGTAAAGGAGAGGATGGCCAAAGAAAATATGGATGGATTGTGTGAGGAATGATATGAAAGGTTAATATGTTTACTTATAAAGTTCACTTTTAAAGTCCTACTTCCTACTCCTGACTTTAAAATAGTGCGAAAGTTTGTGAGACTGGATGGATGGATGGATGTTTGTTACTCTTTCACGCAAAATCTACTGAACGGATTTGGATTAATTTTTGCACGCAGATAGTTTAGAACCTGGATTAACATATAAGATACTTTTATCCCGGTAGTATGATCACTTATCAAACTTCGGGCGGGGGAAGCCGCGGGCTTAAGCTAGTAACCATATAAATACAACAGCAAAAAACTTAGTTTTAATCAGTGTTTCCACATTATTTCTAGGAAACTGTTTTAGGTTTAGTGTAGGAAACCCTTTTTTTCTACCAAAAATGTTCGAATAAAAAAACCGTGTTACTAAATATAAAAAGCACTCAACGTCGACAATATTAAAATAATGAATCAAAGGTTTGAATATTTGAGTTTTTATTTGCGAACCGTTATGCAATGTCCTAAATATTGCGAGAAGGGTTTCAATTTTTATCCGAAACCCTTTTCTGATGGTAATCCGTAATTTTTGCCGAAAATAAATCGATGTTTGGGGTTACGTTGCTGGATTATGATACTGTTTAATTGAGTCTATAGATACAGGGGTTCGAAAACAATTATTCGAGATTAACAAAGGGATTATTTTGTATACTTTTGTGGGTCTCTCTTTCGTGTGGACAATTGGATTTAAATAATAAATGTTGTGAGTTGAACGATTTTAACTTTTATGATATGATTTGAGGTATTGGAGAGGCTCGTGGTTACATAATAACAGCCGCACGGGTTTACCTTCAGGGTTAAGCAGTGCTTGCTAAGGTAGGTCTGTGGATGGGTGACTCTTATGTCTATCTCCCTGATTCTGTCAGTAAAGTCTGATTCATGTTTCAAAAGTCCATAGTTACAAACGGAAATAATACATAGATTATAACAGAGGTCTACGAAAAGACTAAAGTTGTGGCGAGGTAGTGCATCCTTACCTAACCCATTCGTTCCACCTGCTGAAAATCTCCCACCCGGAAATGACTTGCCATGGCTGGCCTGGAAGTCTTTAAATAAACTCCGGACCTAGGTTGGTCGCAGCAAGGAAAACCGCAAACACAGTGTAAATGTGGTGCTGTCCCACAAGCGATGAGGCACTTAATATCGTGTCCTGTGTGTCCTGTTGTTTGTTCACTACACAAACTGATGGACGCTACCGAAAGCGCCAGACTATAGTTGCTGCCAGTTAAGACCGCAATGGCGGTCATTGACCCACCTACATTTATTAAAGTTCTTAACTTTGAAATCCAAAAATAAATCTGTTCATGTCTTGAATCGTCATCTATCGTGATCTTCAACATTTTTTCTAAAGAAAAACGATACATGGTTCATTTGTTTTGGTTCGTACGAAGAGATATTATGGAAAGAGCAATGACCGCTGTTGCGATCTTAATTGGCAGCAACTATAGTACCTCAGTTCTGGGCCGACACAATTTGGATTACCATCGACACGCTAGGAAGATGATAGAGGTCAATAGACAGATAATCTCAATCTTGGTGTAGACCAAGATTAGACTAGATTAGACTAGACTCAAATGAGGAAATCTTTAAACCCTTCCCACAAAACTAATTTTAAAGCAGCAACAGACCAGGATATTGAAGATGATATACACTGACGTAATACTAACAGATTCGAATTCACAAGCCAGTCGAACTCAGTTTAAAGCTATGTTATGAGACCATTTACTACGGAAAACACGCGTATAATAATTACCAAGCAGATTATGTAGGACGAATCGTTTAACATCACTTGAAGTATTCAAAGCCTGTCGCAGAATACTTCAAGGCATCAATAATGACCTTTAAAGACGAGTTAATTAGATTAGTAACTATGCCGTGACCGAATTACGTGCCGACAGAATTTAGATTGCTGCCGACACGCAAAGGGCCTGGACACAACACCACGGCGCGGCACCGCCCCCTAGTGACAGCACGACGTCGTACCGCGGCACGGAGCGGGCGCCGTGGCTGCCGGCTCACAGCAGCAACCATCGATTCAAACGTGTACTCTAACTCTTTGCATTAACCGCCAGGCGGGCGCACCATGAGCCGGCGCGGCGCACCGTACACGGCACCGTCCCGTGGCGCGGTATGGCGGCGGCACCGCGTCGTGGCGATGTGTCCGGGCCCTAATGAGGACGACTATTATTTTTTCCCCCGATCAAACCCTTTTTGATGCTTATTCCATCATTTTCGTATGGTTAGTGCCTAACCTGGTGTCAGAGTTTTTATACCGCCCATGGG
The DNA here is from genome assembly GCA_905220335.1 of Noctua pronuba. Taxonomy (NCBI): domain Eukaryota; kingdom Metazoa; phylum Arthropoda; class Insecta; order Lepidoptera; family Noctuidae; genus Noctua; species Noctua pronuba. The sequence continues at coordinate 8,366,260 of LR999914.1, forward strand.
CCTCTGACTTGGCTTTACATGCCGTCGAGAAATATCTCTCAGGCATGATGGTTTCCTCACGATGTTTTCCTTCACCGAAGCAAGTGATAATTATACAATACGCACATGAATCCGAAAAATCACAGAACTGTGCGTGTCTTGGGTTCGAACACGAGACGTGGTTTGGCAGACTGATATACTAAATGTGTTTTGTGATGCTAAATGTATTTGATACACTATCACTTGGTGGTTTTGCTTTTCCTACACCATTTAATCCCCGAAGGGTTAGGCAGAAGTGTACCTAATAGTACACCCACATTGCGCCAATTATGTAATAGGGTGCGAGCCTATTGCCATCAGTTGGGCACAATTTCATCCGTGGGTTGTTTTTAAAATATCGCTTCTGGCGATAAGACCACCCATTGTCTCATCTTATGTATTTCTACATTAAAAGCTGTTAATTTACATGGTGTACATAGTAACGAGTATAACATTATAATGGGTGTAAAAGTACCCTTATCGAAGCCGAAAGGCACTTGTTCTCCCTATCATTGTGATATTTTTTTTTGTTCTAGACCAAACATATTGGGGGTCAAAGTTGAAAACAGTCGTTTCCCAGCAATAATTAATGCGTAGAGTTACTTAATTTGAAGTACAGAATGCTTGGTTGGTGGATTCGTGAAGGGTCCGTTTACACCCTGAATTCTGTATCACGACTGCCTGAATTTACCGACATAGATCCCGTTTGTCACAGCTCAAAATAACACAGGCTAAAACACTGCTGTTCAGAGTTCAACGTACCATACGAGCGAACCCCAGTATGACGTCACGCAGGTTAAATGTCACCCGTGACGTCACGGGAGTAACCTAGATGCGGTTCGTAACCTATTGATACAGTTTGCGAGTAACGAGGCGATGCAAATTTTAGTTGGTGCTGGAAAGTTTATTGTCATGGTAATATTATTATTTTATAGTCTAGGTACTGGCTGTTGCCCGCGGCTTCGCCCGCGTGAAGTTCGGTAACTGTCCCACGGGATCATATTACCGGGATAAAAAGTATCCTATATGTTAAATCAGGTTATAAACTATCTATGTGCCAAAGAAGAAGGATCAAAATTAACCCACGTCCTACAGCAAAAAAAGAAAAAAAAGTTCTATGATGGAACTCAATAATTGAAGTCAAATCAAGATAGCCAAGTATTTCTCAATATTGGAATATATTCTATCGTAGAGATTACTGCCCCTGAACGAATTTTCATAGCAATTTTTTTTGTATGCTAGACTGTAAGGGTGGATTTTGGAAGTATGCCATCTTTTTAAACCCATTTTTATCATTTTTTTGAGATACTTCTCGTTGCTGTAGGACGTGGGTTAATTTTGTAAGGACCGTGTTCTTTCTTCTTTCATCCAAATCCGTCAGTAGTTTTTACGTGAAAGAGTTACAAACATCAATCCTTCCATCCATCCTTACAAACTTTCGCATTTATAATATTAAGTAAGACATAATATTAGGTACCTATGTCATGTATTTTAGGTAGTATGGTTGTGTGGTACCCGCGGGCACAAGTTAGTAACAAATACACGTGACATCCATTACTTTATTTTAAGAACATAAAATATAACATGACCCGTAGTTAGAGAATATATTTTGTCCAAATTATAATAAATTCACATAGTGAATACAGATGACTTAATGGCTGGGATCTCCAGAAAATCATATTACATGTCGCGTCTTGTAAGGATAGACTCCTTACAAGACGCGACATGTAATATGATTTTCTGGAAAACATGGAAAAATACTTGGAAAATGTTTTGAATAATGATTAGAATGTGTAGGTCAGATTTTATTATTTACTTGTTTTTTTTTTGACTGCCTATTTGGTCTGATCGCAACCACGACTACTGAGCATGAGGTCCTGGGTTCGATTCCCGGGTCGTGCAAAGTGATATTGGGGTTTTCCATCAGGAATTTCTTAGTAGCAGCCACGGAGTCTAGATTTGTGCCCGGTTGATGGCAATAGGATCGTCGCTCCTACTACATGGGACTTAAACATAACTGGCGAAATGTGGTTCTACTATTAGGTACACCTCTTCCTTACCCTTCGGAGATTACATGCGTGTTGTTATAATAATAATATAATAAAATTTATTAAAAATATAAGGTACAACATTTTACAGTTTTTCTTAAATCTATGTCAAGTTCACCCATGTTTTGTGCCTGTTATGTTATGTGTTTGTTATTTAAGTAGAATTTAATTATGAAAAGGTCACAGGTTTTAAGTTGCGTCCAAATCAAATAAAGAAATATATTCTTTGGACCAAACACAATGTAATTTTACATATCTGAAATTGAATTTCCCTCACCGTGACTGCCCAGAACCGGAACACATATCATTTCATGTTTTCAAAAGTAGTACTAGTTAATTTCTGTAATCAGCAAATGAGATAATTTCACCCTATTATATAGCCTTATACCTTGTACCTTACAAAATAATTATTTTTAATACGGGTTAATCTTAACCTGAAGGTTTCTTCAAGATATTGTAAAAGAGCGGATATTATCGGTTGACCCAGTTTACTCAAACTCAAAAAAAAAAGTGTCGTTATGATTTGAATCACGAGAGATCCCTTATCCTTCCATCCTTACCCTTTACACTTTATTGTCCGTCTGTCTGTCTGTCCGTATGTCAAGACCCTTTTTAAATAAATATAAATACTCAAGTCTGCTACCCCTTGGAGCAGTGAAAAATTAAACTTGTAAGTCAACGCGATCAAAAGATATGACCGTTTATGTCGCATGTTTGCGATTTCACAGGAGAATCATAACCTATGGGGTTAGCTACTTCCCGTTGACCTAGAATAGAAAAAATCAAATTTGGCAAGAAGCAATGTCTTTTTTTTTTTTACGGATGGGAAATCATCAAATGACTTCTCCCGCTCTGGGTGGAGTGGGAGGGAGTGTTAGACTCTTACTGACTAAAACCCATCCATGTTCCTTCATTGCCCTTTGTGTTCCAGGGCCGCGGTATCTCTTTCGAACAGTCCCGCAGCCCCGAAGAAGCAATTTCTTACGTAAATATGTAGTTTAAGAACAAAATACCTACAAGTTTATTTTTATTTTTTAGTATTTGTTGATATAGCGGCCAAAGTAATACATACTCTGTTAAAATCAAGTCTATTTATTACTTTCCAAAGGATACAGCTCTGTGACCGACAGACGTACTTTGGGTACGGTACCCTAAAAAAGAAAGAAGACAACGTGCTATTATCTGTTTTAAAACCTTTGCTAGGCACATGTCACACGAGATTCATTTACGAAAAATCGCAACATAAAATCGTCATCTGCCTAGCCTTTTCCCAACTATATTGGGGTCGGCTTCCAGTCTAACCTGAAGCTGAATACCAGTATTTTACATGGAGCGACTGCCCATCTGATCTCCACAACCCAGTAAGTACTGGGTAACACGATACCCCTTGGTATTCCTGACTGGTTTTGAGACTTTTTGGGCCACTGACTACCTGACGACTGTCAAAGATCTACAAATGACAGCCGGAACCAACGACTTAACGTGCTTTCCGAGGCACGGAGGAAACTCGGTATGTAATGGGTGGTCACCCATCCACAGACCAACCTAAGCAAGCACGGCTTAACCTAAAGATCGACCCGAGCGGCTGTTATTATTTAGCCATGAGCCACCTCCAAAAAAAAACACAAATACACAAATCACACACATAAATATGTTTTGTTTCTTTCTTTCTTTTTCAAAAGGAATCTGGATGGAAACCTCTGTTTCGGATTCGTCAATCAAACCGTCAACGTGATTGAATTCTCGTCGCTCTACAAAGCTAGTAATCAAATTCAATTTCCTGGTATACAACGTAACTTGCACATGGCTGCACTATCAATCAACATCGGATCGGCTCCGACTTTCGGACACGATACGAAATACCGGACTAGACTTGAAGGCTCGTAGCTCTTTGATGGATTTAGGAATAGAACGTGTTCTGACATGTGACATGCACTTGAGTGACCTGGTGCATAGTTGATACTTTTTGAAGGGTAGTCGGAGTTTGTCAGTGGAACTTTCACTGTGATCAATGAGTTTTCATTGATCTGTCTGTAAAGTGTTGGAAGAGATTAGAGGTACCTACTGAGGATGTTAATAACATTAAAAAAAAGTTTAAACAACATAGTTCACACGGTGGCACATGAAGCTGTACATTTCCAGTATAATGTGGCCTCGCTTTGCATAGATTGCCTATACAATGCGAGATCCGCATAAACTGGTTTTGTATAGATTGATTGGCCGCCGTGCGTACAATAAAATGTGTTGCCTTCAAACTTTTGAATTAATTAGTAACTAGTCTTTAAATTTGGGTACGTTGGAGTTTAATTTATGTTTCAGAAAAATGCAAGCAAGCATTATGACAGAAGTTTAAATGTCTTCATGGAATTGTTACGATTGTTGTGTGATGTATTTATAACAAGGTCTTACAAAATGTCAGAATTTCAAGCAGGTAGTAGTTTTATAAAATTCTTTTGAACTTTACTGTCTACAACGTGTTAGTGGTGTAAACTCCTTATGCAAACAGACCACCCCTAAGACGACCCACTGGCCGACAATTCTGCAGATCATCTTTATATAAGTAAGAACACTTCCTATGTAAGGAACCTTTTTATTTTCATGGCTCATCATGAATCCTTTCTTTTCCCTCAATTCAATATTTTATTTTTCACAATTATTATTCCACAGTTATTACAAACTGCTTTTTACATTCACATAAAAAACTACCCTTTTTAAGGATATAGCACACATATCAGTTTGAAAGGGATCGTCACCGTATCAACTCGAGCCATTCAGTATTCTTTGTTTGAAACTCCCTAACTAATAGTAACGTAATCGCCTCGCCTCGGGACAAGCTCGAGGCGAAGGGCGATACGGTGACGATCCCTTTCCGAGTTGATATGTGTGCTATATCCTTTAGACTCAAAAAATATAACCTACTCTTGATTTATTTTTTAACTATTACGAATAATAACTTTCGGGTAGGCGGATTATAAAAGGTTTTTATATTTTCTAGAAAAGTTTACGACTTTTCTTTACCTTAGTATGAAAGTGAAAAGAATCCGCAAAAAACCTTTTCCAGTCTATACGAGGGTTATAAAAGATATGACTTCTAAATAAAAAAGTTGACCTCGGAGACCGGCTTAAATATTCGAGCCTGTGAAAACTTTTTTGGAGGTGACCGAAGGACCGAGTGTTCACAAAATGATGAAAGTAGACTTGGAAATACCGGTATAAGTCTGCTCGACTTCTCTCTTAGTTCATCTAAAGTTTGTCAATTAAAAATCCTTTCCCGAAAACTTTCCGACCATTTTCCATTGTAACACCTACTGTTTCTACCGGTACTACAAGTTACTACAAACTGTCAAAGAAGATCGGCTGTTTGGGGCTCTGTTAATTTCAGAAGCGTTTATCAATGAAAGTATGTACATTATATGAAGCAATTGGGGGCAAAAGGGCCTTTCTTTCCAAGTAATATCTTTTTTATGTTAAGCTGCACAAAGTAAAAAAAGAAGAAACAAACATTTTACTAAATCTGAACATCTAAACGCAATCATTTGAAGTATCGAAACGTAGAAACAGTGACGGAAGCAATGGAGTTACTTTATTACCATATCTCATTAGAAGTTGAACTTAACCATCAACATTTTATTGACTAAAATCATTTTGAGAAATTTGATAGTTTGTGGGAACATGATGTGCTGGCGAGTGTGCATTTTTGAAGTAGACCGCAAACCTTAGTGGCAACCGCAGTCCGATGGCTATAACAGATCGCAGTGACACTATTGGTTCTATGGAAACGCTTCTCTAGATAGCGGCGTTGCCTCCTGATGCTGCGAGCGGTGACCGCAGACCGCATACCAGTAAAGGCACTGGCTGTCACTAAAGCGCAGGCCAGACCGCCAGCTATAGACCGACCGCTTTAATGAGTCCTCGAGAAGGTATCAATTTAAATGCAATATTCTGAAGGTTGATCACGTATTGGTTCAATTAGTATCGTAATACCTACGTGGATTAAGTATGGTTATTTTAAAGCAAACAACTTGTGGGATCTTGTAAGGACTTTGTGGATGCTTAATTTAACTGGTTTTTACTTGAAATGTCAAGTTAGATCCTTGTGGAATTATGGCTGTTTTGACCATATAGAAATGCCTAAATGAATTCCTAAATATTTTTGCAACAGTATGTTTTTATTCAGATATTAGTTTAGTGTTAGTTAAAACAGGTTATAGGAAAGTTATTATAGGTACAATCCATTACTTATTATATCTTGCATTGATAAATAATTTAGATATGTCGCTGATTGATATTAATATATGCCTTTGATGGGGCAATGCAGAGGACTCATTAAAGCGAGCGAGCAAGCAAGGTGGCGGGCGAAGCGAAGCGAGGGAAACTATATAAACTAAGCAAAGCTTTGGCGAGCTAAACTATGTAGGTTCACACCGAAAACTATGGACGGACGGGCGAGCGAGGGGGCCGGCAAGCGAGCGTTCGGGCGCACCGGGCGAGGCGGGCGAGGTTAACGAATAACGTCGCTGTCATCGTTGGATATTCGTTCGCAACGCTTGTATCGCTGACGTAACTTAGCTCTGTAGTTCGCGGTGTGAATCAAAGTATGAAAAGAGTTATAAACTATAAATCACTCAATAAATAGGTTAGAAAGTCCATCAAAACACTTAGCTTCTCTTTAAGTTTTTGCTGAAAATTCAACTCACAAAATTTTAATTTGGTACCAAGTCTTTAGTGTCCACTAAAAGCCGACTAAGCTGTTGATAAATACGTTATATTTTCTAGTACTAAACGTAATTGGATGCGATAGGGTTGACGTAATGTCAAAGTGGGGGGTGGCGGGGTTGATAAGACGACGCGACGTCTACACGGCTTGAACCCTTTTAAGTTATGACAGCCGCCATATTGCACGTCGTATAAAATTATTAAGTTCTTAACGTCGTTTATATTTTTCTTGCTAAATCTTTGGGAAAATGTCAAGGTTAGTTTCGAAAAATTGTCTCGACTACCCAGGTTTTGTAGAAAGACTAACAGTTTATTTGTTGCCTGTCATATTGTTACGAAAGCAGTTAATTTCTACATAATTATAAGAAAAGTTGACTGGTATAGTTGAAAATTTGTATAAAGAACAGAGGTCTCCCTGTCCGGAGCGGCGTCCAAAATTTTGTAATGACCAACTTGAGGTATCGGTTTAACCGCTTCTAAAATTACGGTTTTTTTTTTTTGTCAAATGTAGAAATATGCCTTTAAGTAACTAAGTGTACATGTCTACTAAACTTCACTACAAGTTAAATATTCATTGAAACTCTGGTGAAATGTGATGAATGGACTGTGTGAAGAATGAAATTGCTAGAAAGGAGGTGACTGCTGACGAGTGATAGAGAAAAAAAAATAACACAAAAAAAACCTAAAATATAATTAAATATTAAATATTTACTAAATATTTAATATTTAAAAAAAAAATTATAAATAATTATATTTATTAAATATTTACTATTAAAATAAATAATATTAAATAATTTTACTATACACCGTGACTTTTTAGTCAAACAGTACAAAGGTGGTCCACTCAATGAGCCCGACATAAAATAGAGTTCAAGGCGCGTTTTTTTTTTACCTACCGTAGTAGGTACAAAGAAAAATAAATAAACATTAGAAAAAAATATGAAACATCCTTTTAATGATGTTTACGTGTCCCGAGTGTACCCAGCGCTCGAGTCTAGTAGATCATCGCTCACAACTGAGTGTTTTAACTACGTCATGCGTCATAATATTGAAGCTAATAGGGATATCCCAAAAAAAAACCTTTTGTTGCTTTGGCAAAATACAACTACATTGAGACCTCTGCCTATCCCTTGGGGTGTTATAAATTGATATTATCAATAGCTGAAAAACTTCTTGGGTTCCTAAAATGCGTGAAGTGTCATATTCCATTACATGACTTTGTCCCGCGGGGTAAAAGGTACGAAATGTGCTTACAAAAGTTTTTGCAGTGAGTAAAAGAACAAATAAATACAACACACGTCATGAAATATTTTGCTTTGTATTTTTGGCGCGCCTTATTCATTGTTTTGAGCCTTTTACGTGGGTATATTCCAACTATCTTCCAAGCTTAGAACGAACTTATTCTTATTCTTTATTGCACACAAAATAAAAATAAATATACATACAAATTGCAATAATATAGCTTATGTACAATGGCGTGCTTAACCCAGAATTGGGTTTTCTTACAGCAAACCAAATTTTCATTTGTTTTCTTCATTTTGAACTTATGATTTACTTAGGGGGTAATAGCGTTACTTAGGGGGTAATAGCGTAACATACAACGGCAAAATATTCATTGCGTTTGTCGGCAGGTTGGCGAAATGGCACCGGTTTGATTCCCGCACGGCACAAACAATTGTATGGCCTACAGGTATTTGTTCCGCATCTGACTGATTGTGTATGAGAGTTTAAATGTTTGTTAACGTACCCACGATACAGAAGAAATTCTTGCCCCACACTAGAAATTTCACCTGTATCGTGGGTGCGTTTACAAACACTTAAAACTCACATACACAAACAGCCAGACCCGGAACATCTACGTGTAGATCACACATATATGAAGCTATCTAAACCATGGCTTCATATAATTTGTATGATCTGCTTACCGGATTATACGGATTGTGCTTGAGTGTGTTACACAATTAAGGCGTTTAATCGTAGATACTTTTCCCTCTTTCTATCCCTATGTAATTAACTTCCCTAGGCATTTTTCCATCGAATTTTTAGGGCACCTATCTTCTGTGTCTCTCCCAATTTCGCACCTGATTGTAACAGTCAGACGAATCATAAAATAGGACATAAAAGTACACAATCATGTCTACGTCTCGACACGGCTTTTCTAGACAGGCAATAAATCTAACTTTACGATTTTCGTCTGCGACTAAAAAGGCAGTTTTCTTTAAAGTAAGTACTTCTGTCGTTGAAAGATAGGATTTCTATTGACTCTTAAATCAAATAGTGACGACGCAATAAATATAATTATCTACTATTATTGTACATAAACATGGAGGAGCTCGTAGCTTAATAATAACAGCCGCTCGATCTTTAGGTTAAGCCGTGTTTGCCTAGGTTGGTCTGTGGATGGGTGACCACCCATTACATACCGAGATTCCTCCATGCCTCGGAAAAAGCCGTTAGTCCCGGGTGTCATTTATAGATCTTTAATAGACGTTAGGTAGTCAGTGGCCCAAAAAGTCTGACAACCAGTCTTATCAAAAGGTATCGTATTACCCAGTACTAACTGGGTTGTGGAGGTCAGATAGGCAGTCGCTACACAGTTTGCACAGTATTTTGTGTAAAATACTGGTATTCAGCTGCATCCGGTTAGACTAGAAGCCGACCCCAACATAGTTGGGAAAAGGCTAGGCAGATGTTTGTACATAAACATAACATCACGCCTGTAATCCCCGAAGGGTTGGGGAGAAGTGTACCTAATTGTACAGCCCATTTCGCCAGTTAAGTGTAATCCCCATGTAATAGAAGTCGAGCCTATTTGCCATCAACCGGGCGCAAATCCAGACTCCGTGGCGGCTACTCAGAAATTATTGATGGAATAACCCGATAACACTTTGCTCCTTTTTGAAAACAAACGTTGACCTCATGCTCCACAGCCTTGCTATTGTACGTCATTAATTAATTTAAGTAACTGCTATTGAACGTCATACTGGTCAAAGTAGAATCTATACACGAATACTTCTAAGTAATGACGGTATCACCTAACATAATTATTTACTTTAGTTAATTCAATAATGAACTCGACGTCGTGGCAGGCCCAAGCGAAGATAGCTATGAATTATGTCGCCTCATGAAAGACTGGACCACAGCTGCGGCCATCAGCGAGATTTGAAACAATGGTAGCAAATGGAATTAGTAAACCAAGTGATTAGGGGTATTTAGTCTGAACGGCTCAAATCGAATGGCCCACGAGCCTTTCGACCGTAACAAAATCGTTTACGTTCCAAAAGACCGGTGAAAAAATTTGTAAACAAATTCAATGTCATAAACTACGTCAAGTACATTCGGGTGCAAAGGTTGTAAAAAGGAAAAAAAACTCCCGCCAAGGGAATTTGTGCTCTGCTCGTGTTCGGCTCGGCAACGTAGACGCAGCCAAACATTATGTATTTTTAGCAGTCGTTTTTAAATATTTAACTTGGTAACTCCTATTTTACCGAAGGCTAAAAATACTCACATTATAATGGCACTACCTAAAAGTGAGCACAATTTTAACCTCAATTATTTTCCTAAGCCTACACGAACCGTAAACACAACTAAGAGCGTTTGAAACTTTTTAACATTTATTTGTAGATCTTTGTTAGTCATTAATGGTAGCCAGTTACCCGAAATTCTGACCAGTCTTACCAAGGGGGTATCTCGTTACCTAGTAATTGGATTGTGGCGGTCCGATAGGGAATCATTTCATGTAAAAACCGATATCATGCACTATGTGTGGTTCCACGTGCACTTTGAGGGACCTGTCCGAGGCCACCACCAACGCCGTCGAGGTGGCAGAGTTTTGGATAAAACAAATTTAATTAAAGGGGAAATCATCGACACGACGAAGAAGAATACCGATATTCATTCGGTTAGACTGAAAGCCAGTCGGGGAGAGGCAGATGATGCTGGTAATACGGAGATCTGCCGATCTCCTTGAAGCGCTAAATCATCGATAGGTATATCCTGCCCGTCCTAACCTACGGTGCTCAGACCTTGTCACTCACTGAATCGCAAAATTAAGCCGTAGGCCAAAAGGCTGCTAGGCTCAAATGGGTTTGGGCAAGTCACGTGACGACTTGCCCTCAGCTCACGACTGCTGGGCAAGGTCTCAAGGTTACGGGTGCCTGGGGATCGACGACGCCACCGAACCCGGCCTGTAAAGAGGTATCGAGATGATCTGGACACGCCTCACGAAAGCTGATTAAAGTTCGCGCAACAGAAGAGTACCAGGAAGGTCAGGAAGGAACCTTAACCAAGGAAACATTTTTTTTATACGGCTAACAGCTTATAGGTCACGGATATTGTCTTATTGTGATAAAACTCTGTGTATAAAAAAATGTTTCTTTGGGAAATTTGTTTGTTATCATGACTATAATCACGTGTTTAAGAATCGGTCACTAATTTCCAGTCACCCCGTAATATAACTCAAACTACCAGTGCCTTGTCTCGTAATATCGAATACAATTCCATGACTTCTAATATAACTTAAACGGTCGTAGACATTCAATGCATGTTATTTGATTGCAAAATCCATTCCAAAGCGTAAAGGCATCCCTATTAGCCGTAGAGCCGCCCCCTAATGGCCACTTCCCTTTCACTGCTAGGGTTGCCAATTACTATTTATTGTGCAGGACAAAGAATTTCTATTGTTAACCCTGACCTACTGATCGGGATTCGAAAGGAAAACTGGGATAATGGAGTAGGTTGATTTTTGTGCCGAAAATAAGAATAAGAAATTTTATTTGCTAAAACAGTGTATCTCCACCACACCACACTGCGCTCCAAAACACAAATTGCTGACGTTGCTCAAAAAGCCGCTAAGCTGAAGTGGGACTGGACTGGTCACGTCTGCCGCATGCCCAATGAGCTGTGGGCCAAAATAACCACATTCTGGAGCCCTGACACAGCCAGAAGGCGTCGCGGCAGACCTCGTAGAAGATGGCGGGACGAGCTGGACAGAACCAACGACCAGTGGCCCACATTAGCCCTGGATTGAAACAACTGGAAGTCATGGGGAGAGGCCTTTGCCCAGCAGTGGGATGACGCAGGCTAGCAGTATCAGTAAAACAGTGTATACATACAGAATTAAAATAATACATGCATGCAAGATCTTAAATAAGAGTAGCTCACGACATGTCTGCCATTGCTCATGGCGTGCAAATATTTTAGGTACAATTATTATCATTATTGAATCAATGATTTTTAAATTTTACACTTATACATAAATAAATATATCAATCACAGTTAAACAAATTTCTTATATTCTGACTCAAATGACTATTACTTATTTTCCTTGTCCAATATTGCAGATTACAATTATCACAATGAAGATTTACATCACTTTGATAGGCATTCAATTACAATAACATTTCTATTGATATTGTACTCAATGCTGTAACTTTCAGTAATCGAAAGTATAAAGCCGAAACTGGTAAACGTTTGTTTGTACTTACTTTGGCTTCTTCACTTGTAGTCTTCTTCTTTATCGTGTGGTTAGTGCCTAACCTGGTGTCAGAGTTTTTCTGCCGCCCATGGGCGTCTGACTTGGCTTTACATGCCATCAAGAAATATCTCTCAGGCATGCTGGTTTCTTCATAAAAGCATGTGGTTTTCCTTCATCGAAGCAAGTGAAAATTATACAAACCTCTGATTTTTAGGAAAAATGTGTGAAAAAAATGTGTTTCAGTGGTGCGTGTATTGGGTTCGAACTTGAGACATAACTGGCTTGACAGTCCAACGGTCACACCACTTGGCTATCACTTGCTTCACTTATAGTTTAACAGTCGGACGACAGTGCCAGAAACAATGGTGAGCCAAAGAATGTGCTAAGTTACGTTAATTTATCTCATCTTAATTAACACTTTGTATACTATTAATTTTCAGCTGACGTACCTACCTGAAACTGCTAAGTGCTAAGTTCTTGTAATACATGGGAAACTTCGCGATTTGTGCAAGATCTGAGCATGACTGTTAATTAGTGACCGATACTTTTTACACATGATTTTACTCATGATAACAAACAACTTTCCCAAAGATTTTTTTTTAATACTCATTCACTATCACAATAACACAACAGCCGTATAAAATTCGCGCGCACGCGAGCCGCGAGGGTGCTCGGCCTACCCACTGCTGCACGGTACGATAGCAATGAGACAAAACGGCGTCACGAGACTAACAGCTGATAGGTCAAAGACGCGCGCGCGTGAATACAATCACGTGTTTAAGTATCGCTCACTAATTACCAGTCCCCATATTGGATTTTAATCCCCACCTCTGCCTGACCTCAATCACCAGGAAATACAGCCGTGATTCTAGTTGTGTAAAAGATTTTCCCTTGAAATCAAATTGCATGGCTCAACATTTGAATTTCAAACACATGATAACATGTACAGGACATATCCTTGATATCACAAAAGCATTTCAACCCTACCCTGGCGCCCGGATATTCCTACGTTTATGGTCGTGACATCAACACCTCTTCGTCCCCCCAAATTATACGAACGGCTTTGTTATTGCCGAATTTGGATAACAATTCGTGTTCTGGAAGTTTCCCAGTTTCATGTTCAATTATGTTTCCAGCTTTAGATGATTGTGAGTAAATGAAAGTTTTGAAATGACAGCTGTTTTTATTTAAAAAAATGGCATACTTTTCATTTTCTTGCCACATTTCGCCGGTTATGTTTAAGTCCCATGTAATAAGGGGCCAGCCTATTAACATCAGCCAGATATAAACCTGGACTCCGGACTGAAAACCCTCTGATCGACACTGAAATCAAACCCAGGACTTGCGGCCACTAGACCAACGATACAAGAACGTATCATCATCTGCCTAACCTTTTCCCAACTATATTGGGGTCGGCTTCCAGTCTAACCGGATGCAGCTAATACCAGTATTTTACATGGAGTGACTGCCTATCTGACTTCAACTATCCAATTACTACTGGGTAATACGGTACCCCTTGGTAAGACTGGTTGTCGGACTATCGGGCCACTGATCTGTGACTGTCAAAGATCTACAAATGACAGCCGGGACCAACGGCTTAATATGCTTTTGTTATGTAATAGGTGGTCACCCATCCACGCAAGCGCGGCTTAACCTGAAGATCGACCCGAGCGGCTGTTATTATTTAGCCCCGAGCTCCTCTATTCCTACGTCTTTTTTAAAAAAAAACCGGAGTTTTCATTGTCTTTATATTTAGATACATAACAGGCCAATTCCCAAACCGGTTATGTTTAAGTCCCATGTAAGGGCGAGCCTATTAACATCAGCCAGATATAAACCGACAATTAAATCAAAACCAGGACCTCATGCGCAGCACTAGCGCTTGCGACCACTAGACCAACGATACAAGAACGCATCATCATCTGCTTAGCCTTTTCCCAACAACATTGAGGTCGGCTTCCAGTCTAACCGGATGCAGCTGAATACCAGTATTTTACATGGAGCGACTGTCTATTTGACCTCCACAACAGAGTTAGTACGGGGTAATAAGATACTCCTTGGTAATACTGGTTGTCACGCTACTTAACGACTGTCAAAGATCTACATTTGACAGCCGGGACCAACGGCTTACCGAGCTTTCTGAAACATAGAGGAAACTCGATATGTAATGTGTGGTCACCCATCCGCAGACCAGCCTAGGCAAGCGCGGCTTAACCTGAATATCGACCCGAGCGACTGTTATTATTTAGCCACGAGCTCCTTAACGATACAAGAACGCCCTTGAATAAAAAAAGGTTCAATAAAATCTCCAAGATCCATTAGGTTGCCAGTCCATCTTCATTTTACCGATCAAATACACTGATTGATAAGTCTGAAAGGTCTAGAAATCCATCAAGATAATTATAATATGAAAGAATCAGTCTCGTATTTTCCCTGCGAGGAAAAAATGACCTAAAAATACCTACTCACAAGATCAAAGAAAGTTTCTATGAACATCTTCAATATGAAATGATCAAAAGGGTAACAAAATACAAAGAAGCGTGTATATTCCCAACTCTGAGAAACAGTTCCAAATTCCGTATGAATGTGTAATAAACTGGAACAAATCCAATGGAATACTCCTTCTAGTGATGCACGACCCGATCGAATACTTTACAGTATCGATACTCCGATACAAACGAATGCGATATTTATCATGCTTGGATTGCTACATGCATGAGGTCCTGGGTTCGATTCCCCCCGGGTTATTGGGTTTTTCCATCAGGAATTTCTCAGTAGCAGCTCTGAGTCTGGATTTGCGCCCTGGTGATGGCAACAGGCTCGCCCTCTATTACATGGGATTTATACATAAATGGCGAAATGTGGGTGCACCATTAGGTTCACATCTGCCTAATCATTCGTCCATTGATATATATTAATATGTAGTAATATCGCGCCACATTATCCTTAATTCCAGGCTCTGTCAATTCAAAAGGACACTTAAGGGGGACACAAAATATTTCCTGGAATTTCTTAGAGGGTTTAATAAGTACGAAAGTATACTTGAATTTTTAGCGATCCAAAGTATCGATTACTGTTGCCATTGCGGGTAAAACCTGGATGAGGTTAGCACAGGAGCCTGGAGATTCGGGCGATAGATCGGGGAGTCTATCCTCGTCGCATGGCAGGGCCTTCATGAATGGTGGCGTAGTCTCGGTGGGCCCGGACATCGCAGCGGATTATTGGTGCCCTGAGCTGGATGGGTCGCGAAAGTCAAGCGTAGCAGTTCCGCATCTGCCAAGGCGACAATAGGCTCACGGCTGTGTTCTTTAGTTGGTGCAAGCCCCACATAACCAAGCCGTCTCTCCGGACGGTGTGGTATGCGTCAGGCATTTTTCATCGGAAATAAAAATAAAAACGAACCAGGAACTTTTCACAAACAAAGAGAGGCCTATACCCAGGGTGAAGTCGGGCTGATGAAAATATCAGTCCAAATGTGAGTAATGAGAGTATGGTGCATCCCTAACTCCTTCGTTCTTGTTCGGTTTTCCGTCACAGATCCAACTTGATTGATCTCTGACTCATCCAAATGAATTAAATCCTTGAGCGAGTGTTGCCATCTTGATAAGCGTGATTCATTCTTTTGTTTTTTTTTTTGCAAAGAAAGAGAAAAAATGTGTCTATTCACTGAGTTGAAAACTAGCGCGGAGGTCGGTGTCTGATTCTTATAATGTGTTTTTATTGATTCATTGCGAACTCGCAGATTAAATGTGGAAGTGGCAAAATGTTTAGAGGAGTAAACTTTCCTATCGACGTGGAATCGATGAACTGATCAGGTATCATCATCATACCAATCATTACATTCTTCGTATTTAGATTCACGCGATGCGCGATTTTTTGCGATTTTGCTGCTGGTTCGAGGTGGTACTAGAAAAGAGCACATGGATGGAATTGGGGGAGGCCTTGACCCAGCAGTGGGACAGTACAGGCAAGGATAAAAAAAAAGATTCACTCGGTACCGAAACTTTTCCGTGTTTTTCGCTTTAATTGCCCGGATATGCTCTTTCCGAGTGGCTCAAGTTGAACTCGGTATTAATCCTGTAATCATGAAACTTTCAAGTAAGTACTTCCTGTAACTTTTTAAACCAAATCACACGGAATCCGAAACAGCCTATAGGCACTTTCAGTAAGTACAGTCTCAAGTAGGAGTTTGGAAGTAAGAGGGGTGCAGATGTGCACCCAATGCGTCGAGTACTTGCATACGACAAAGTTTGTGCTCAAACTGCATTAGCAATTGCCTAGAGGAGATAAGGGGTAGGTAGAAGGACTGCACTATAGCTGTAAACTTGGGTATGAGAATTTGTGTATTTGCTAATTGAGAACTTGTTTTTAAATACTGCTTTTAGTACACAATCAATACAAAACATTGGTTTTTGGTCCCGTAATTTATTAGATCCCACCTGTATATTATACAAAAATATTTATTAGGATATTCTAGAGACAATCTGAGAACCATATTGATTATAGAGGTATTCGATCGTGAGGCTAACACTCGCATTCCACCCGTCTTAAGTTAATTGCTCAAGTCCACTTTTTCACAAGTTTTTTTTAAATACATGTTTTTAATATAAGATTTTTACTTTAAAGACTTCCATGACCCCCGTTTTATTCAATCTATCCATCAGCACAATGTTTTGTGCGCGTTACATGGAGTCCTACCAAAAAACGTGATTTATCACCCAAAAAAAAAGTCGTTTTCCAGCAATGATTTTTGCGTAAAGTTACTTAGTTTGATGTACAGAATGCTTGGTTGACGACTTCGTGAAGGGTCTGTTTACACCTTGTATATGGGCATAGACAAGGTGTAAACAGACCCTTTCCGAAAACCTTTAACCAAACATACGGTCTAGTAAAAGAATAGTGGACACACTATACAGTTGTATAGAATCTTGATCATGAATATTGATTTTGATTATTTATGTACGGAAAATAGGTGATTGAGTGCCTTTGTGATCCTATTTCATTTAAAAGAACAAAAACAATAGAAAATGTTGAACAGTTGTGTTTCTCCTTTTTTCCGTATAACTACTAAATAAAGAAACAACTAGGCACCAACTCCGGAGTTAAGAACTTCGGAACTTCAGCAATTATTCCTTGTTACAAGTTCTTGTTTAAAACTTGCAAGCAACTGACGTTCGATTCCTTTTTTTTGTTGTTTGAAGTTAACATCGCTTGGAAAAATCTCTCGTTTTCTGTTGCTTGGCAAGGTTAGTAGGAAACTGATTGATTTCAGTAACTAGCTTATGTTTTTTCGGATCTTTAAAATAGCTTATTATGTACAAAATTATCTCCTAAGACTCGCTGCATGGGTGAAATAAAGTACCTAATCACAAAATTAAAGATTATACATTGTTCTACGAGTAGACTAAAGATTTATATAAATTATTATAATATAGCGCGGCTGCTGAGCATCCTAGGTCCTGGTCCTGGGTTCGATTCCCAGGTCGGGCAAAGCGTTATTGGGTTTTTCCATGAGGAATTTCTCAGTAGCTGCCACGGAATCTGGATTTGCGACCAGTTGATGGCAATAGGCTCGCCCCCTATTACATAGGACTTAAATATAACTGGCGAAATATGGGTGTCCGTAATAGGTACACCTCTGCCTAACCCTTCGGGTATTACAGGTGTGATGTTATGTTAATTTATGTACCTAACAACATTTTATATGATAGACCTTTAACCGCATATTCCCTAGATGCCGCGTACATTGATCAGTAAGACCGCGGGGTCGTCAACATCTCCGCCAGACAAAGTTCGACAGTCACTGAACTATCGCAGAATACAGGATGAGGCCCTTACTAACTTTGCAGATCAAAGGAATATCCTCGCATAACATTAATGGCACCAATAAATATGGAGGATAGCTGTGTAGAATGTTTGTGGTAATGTAATGAGGTTTGTTTGGAACTTTTGATGACGTGTTGGGATGTTTTGAAGCCTTAATGACATAGTCATTATCTGCCTAGCCTTTTCCCAACTATATTGGGGTCGGCTTCCAGTTTAACCGGCTGCAGTTGAATACCAGTATTTTACATGGAGTGACTGCCTATCTGACCTCCACAACCCAGTTAGTACTGGGTAATACGATAACTTGGTAAGACTGGTTGTCAGACTTTTTGGGCCACTGACTACCTAACCTGCCTGCCTGAATGACATAGTGTAATGTATAAATGAAATTCAACCACTTTTATAATAATAAAATAAATAACAAAGAAAATTAAATTAATATGATTAGAATAAATTCAAAGATAACATAATTAAATTGATCTTTAAAAAAGACGGATGATATAATATTCGCGTACTTGATTTATTATGTAATATTAATTGAGATAAGAAACTTTATCCCTAGAAGCTTCTTGGAGATTAAAATTACTTTCATAAATTAGAATTTTAAGATATTAAATGGCTGAAACTAGACGTAATCTGATTAGTTATTTTAGAAAAACACACAATTACAAAATATACGTATCTCTCTTCTCTATAAAATACTGGTGTCTTAGCGAAGTATACTTCTGTATTCCGCCGTAGGGGATCAAAATAATGTAATTTTCATTACCTTAGCTGTGAAAAGAGTGTGATGTTTAAAGGTACCAATACTAGTTTTTTTTATTTAATTCACAAAACTGATGTACAATCACAAATGCAATAAGAAAAAGTTACAAAACAATTCTTCTGATTGACATCTACTAGATGTGAATCTAGCATGCATATTATGGCGATTCTCCCACTGCACCGCGCTCTGTCGCGTGACGCGGAAAATTCATTGTACGCCGACGCGACGCGGGCCGACGCGTTTTCAGTGTGTGGTACTAGGCGTGTTTTCTATACAAATTCAGATACTTTCTTACAATGCTTAAATCTGCGCCCCCGCCCTACGCGACGGAGCGCGGTGCAGTGGGTGAAACGCCTTTATGTAAAACACTTACTATTTAAAAAAAAAAACAACCATTAAACAAATCTTACAAATTGTGAACTTTTCCAAAGAAATAATAATGAAAAAGTTTTGGGAAAGAAAAATTAAAATTAATATAAGAAATATATATATTTAAGAATATATATAAGAAGTTATAAGACTAATATTACTTTTTATATATATAATACTACTCTTTGTAAGACTGCGTCTATGGAGCAGAACCCATGGCCAGCTCAGCTATCGGAGACTCCATGAGTTAAATAATGTCAAATCAATCAAATCTCGTCAAATAATGTCTACTACATTATTTGGCGAATCAACTCATGGAGTCTCTTTTAAATAATATCGTTTCATTTTCACATCTCTAGGTACTTTAGCTATGTGATTGGGGAATTTCGGTCCTCTATTGTGTTCCCTAATTTTTTTATCCATAATCTAAAGTCCCAAATTTTTTTTTATCCTAATCATAATTTGTCCGAATGATAACTTACCCGAACTTAATATCACATAATATCACATTTTAATATGTGTTATAAGTGTCTATTTTATTTTTATTTTTTTAGATACTGTAATTAGTTGTAAACACAACCCTTGTAATTAAATAAATAAATAAATTTATGACCCAGCAGTTCTAGCTGTGCGTTATCTATTATTAGGAGAATCAATTTAGATCATGCTTAAGTAGATCTTATAAACTTTTCTAGACATACCTCTTTGTTATCTTTATAATTATTATCCTCTCATTACCAAGAACCAGCAGATCTTGGCAAAGTCTTATAATAAAAGCTGCTTCTGCATAAAATACCTGGAGATTCGCTAGTGATAAAGGAATATTGTTAAAGTGGAATATCTGTTAAAGTTACAGATATTTCTTCAAGCAGAAAACAGTACCTGATAGTTACTAGTTGGAAAACTAGAAAAGTTTTCGCTCGAAAACCTAACTTCGAGTTGATATTTCTATGTAGTTTGGTACTTTACTAAGGCTGCGTTTCCACCACTGATGAGCAGGGTTGTGTAGCGAGCGCGCGTCACATAGTCGTTAATATTTATGACAAACGGATTTAGGGCATATTATATTAAGGGATTTCAATTTTATGGCATGTGATATTAAGTTCAGGTAAGTTATCATTTGGACAAATGATGATTAGGACAAAAAAAATATGACACTTTAAATTATGGATAAAAAAGTTAGAGAACACAATATAGAACCGAAATTAACCAATCACATAGCTAGAATACCTAGAGCTGTAAAAAAGAAACGATATTATTTAAATTATTTAAAGTGGTTTCATAATACATCTAACTACAATAATCTTGCAAATTATAGTCCACTAAAAACAGGCACGAACAGGCAATTAAAAGGAATTGGCTGAAAATGGGCCTCAGTTAAATTTTGTCGCAATTTCTTCAAGTGCCTGAAACGGTTCTGAAGCTTTTAGTAAATTGTTTTCCCTTTTAAAAACTTTGTCGATGTTACATTTTGTGCTAATAAAAAATATTTAAGGTGTCGAAGTTTGGCGACAAGTATTGTTTGAACTGCAGTTCTTTTTGCTAGCGCATATTTAGGATTCCGTGTTCGAAGGGTAACCAATGGTACCCCATTACTAAGCCTCGGCTGCCCGTTCGTCCGTCCGTCCGTTTATCTGTCAGCGGGCTGTATCTCATGATCCGTAATAGGTAAACAGTTGAAATTTTCACAGAATGTGTATTTCTGTCGCCGCTATAACAATAAAAAATTGGAGGGGGCATCGTAGTAGGGGACTACGATGGTACGGAATCATTCATGCGCGAGTCCGACTCGCACTAGGCCTGTTTTTTTCATTTTACTAACTGCCGTGCTTCACATAGTTGTAATGGTGGTTTGTTTAAAATAAAGGGAACAGAATAGCGCTTGGCGGCACTAGGGACTGAAACGACCAGTTTTGGAATTAAAAAAAACAACATTAGCTTACACACTTAGGTATTGATCGAGTTATCGCAAGCGCGATTGCTGAGCATGAGGTCCTGGGTTCGATTCCCAGATAGGGCAAAGTGTTATTGGGTTTATCCATCAGGAATTTGTCAGTAGCAACCACGGAGTCTGGATTTGTGCCAGGTCGATGGTAACAGGCTTGCCCCCACATGAGACTTAAAACATACGGCGAATTCTGGGTGTACTATTAGGTACACCTCGGCCTAACTATTATAAATATTACAGGCGTGCTGTTATGTGTATATGTTACTTAGGTATTAAGAATAACTTCACCTCCACATCACTGTTCATGCCTACATCACCACGCCCTCTCCATTTCGGCTGAATAATCATCGTATATACAAATACAGGTGCGATTCCGACGATTACATTTCACTGAATTCTACATTTCTGGGAATCAAACAGATTTGCCGAGTGAACCCTACAGGTTGCGGTACGTTAGGTATTAATTCTAGATTCCTGTTGCGCTGAAAATTATTTGAACAGACGTATTTCGTGGAAACACGGTAAGCCAACTAAGTGATAGTTCCAAGTTATATTTAGTTGTTAGAATTTTTATATATTCTTAACATGCACTTTCACCGACCTGGGTATCGAACCCAGCAGTAGCGCAACTAGATCAACGAAGCAGTAGCAGAAGCAGGGGTCGTGGAGGATTTTACAGTAAAAAGCTAACGTTAAAAAATGTATTTAAAAAAAAAATATGTGAAAAAGTTGGAACTTTGACCACAGTATTGCCTATTGCCTTACCTTCGCCACAAATCGTTTTTCTACTTCGCCATTCACTTAAAAAATAACACGAACGTAATACCAAAACAATGGCAAGCCCCGCCTCTCATCGATCACCGCAGACGGGTATATTCGCGCAGTTTGTACACATACGTATCATTTTTCAAAGTCCAATATCTCGGCGATGCTATAAATCAGGAAAGCTGCCACAGAAAAGACAGGTACCTACAGAAGCTTGGTTCTGTAACATATCATCACACATTGCCATCAACGAATCCAGACTTCCTGAATTCCTGATGGTTTGTCTGACCTGGGGATCGAACCCATTATCATTTATATTATTACGTCCGACTTCGAGTCTTACCGGATGCAGCTGAATGCCAGTATTTTACATGATGCGACCGCCTATCTGACCTCCACAATTTTAGTACTGGGTAATATGATACCTCTTAGTAAGACTGGCTGTCTGACTTTCGGGCCATTGACAACCTGTAACGACTGTCAAAAATTTACAAATGATAGCCGGAACCAACAGCGGTTGGTCCCGGCTGTCATCTGTAGATTTTTAACGTGCTTTCCGAGGCACGGAGGAAACTCGGTATGTAATGGGTGATCACCCATCCACGGACCAACCTAGGTCGACCGGCTGTTATCATTTAGCCACGCGCTTCTCCTGGAGATCGAACCCAAGGAAAGACCTCATATTCAGCAGCAACGCTTGCATCCACAAGACAAAGGGAGCAGCCAAAGTGCTCTTGCACTCGCTGTACGTGAAGCGTGTCTATGTGTGCGAGAGTTATCCCTCATTGTATGGAACTAACCTTCTGTATGTACTTCCATTCTGTGCTGAAGCTCCGGCTCGTTTGTTCAGCATAGCTTGTTATTTCTAGATCTGTATTGTTAGTGGGACATGAAATGCAGGTCTGTTTGTGAAACGGCTTTAATGGGACTTCATTTACTTTGTTTTCCATATTTTTAATGAGAAGTGCTGACGTAGGTCTTGTTTAATGTTGGTAGTAATACTCGTGGCTAAATAATAACAGCCGCTCGGGTCGATCTTAAGGTTAAGCCGCGCTTGGCTAGGTGGTCCGTGGATGGGTAACCGCCCATTACATACCGAGTTTCCTCCGTGCCTCGGAAAGCACGTTAAACCGTTGGTCATGGCTGATATTTGCGGATCTTTGACAGTCGTTACAGGTAGTCAGTGGCCCGAAAGTCTGACAACCAGTCTTACCAAGGGGTATCGTATTACCCAATACTAAATGGGTTGTGGAGGTCAGATAGGCACTCGCTTCATGTAAAATACTGGTATTCAGCTGCATCCGGTTAGATCAAACCTATCGAGTAGGGTATCAAAATGAAGGAAATTAAAAGGAAACTACAAATATATATGTATATAGGTACATAATTCAATTTGTCGCCGGGTTTTTTGAAATAATTTAGTTACTTGTTCTATTTCTGTCTTCAGTGGTTGAGAGCGTGCCTTGTTACTTCTCTTGTAACGATATACCGTTTCATAATGTTAAAAAATTATGAATGTATGAAATGTTACGAAAATAAAGAGACCCCAGCAAAGGTTCTCATAAAATAAAACATAAAGGCTCCCAATCTTCTCGCGATTGAATCGCTGGCGCTTAGAAGTTTATCGCATGTTAAAAGAACCGACAAACTGTTAGGCCTCGTCCACTGCCTCGTACGATGCGACTAGTGTTAAAGGTCACGGGCATTCTTCATTTGACTCCCTCGCGTGAATAACAACGCTCTGCAAATAATGATTTCCACCAAATGGCTCGCATCGCATCGGATCGGAACGGATTTTACAAACTTTAAGCGATATTAAGTCGTGTATACAGTAATTAAAGCCTATATTACCAAGCCGCACACAGCAGCTTTACTGCGGGTGCCATGTCGAGTCGCGGGATACGTGATCGTAGCCAAAAGTATGCTGCGACGCGCGATCAGCTCGTCGTTGAATCCGATCGGATCCTTTCGGCTATCAACACGGTAGGAATGAAACTACAAATATAGCGCAGAAACGGATACGTTCGCAAGCGAGCCGATCGTATGCGTCGACATCCTGCAGGACACGATCGGCTGTCACCGTATCCTTTCCGATGCGATGCAATGCGAGCCGTTTGGCGTAAATCATCCATTAGTCGTGTTAAGCTCTAAAGATCTTCATTTGTTTTCTCCGTTGTCGCTGTGACAACACGCATGACGCTCGAGTATGTAGGTCGTGGCCAAGCGGTTAGAAGTTTACCGAGCGTAATAAGTACGGACAAGCCGTTAGATGCAACCGCACTTAAACTAGGAATGACGTCCTCCCTGCAGTTAAACTCGAAATGGCCATTTAATCTACTTTTATCGTCTTGGGCGGATATAAGTTCCTTTAAAGATACTTACATAACCACGTCACCAAGGGTTTGTTAGTTTCCCTGTGTAATAGGCAAAAGAAAGTGTCAAATCATTGTCATCATCATCATGATTAAAGCCTGTTACCTGGCTGTATTTAAGTCCAGACAAAGTCTACCATTGGCTGCGATAGTCCTATTAGACACCGTCAACGACCGTCAAGTCATAGGTCTCGAGTTCGAACCCACGACACGCACCTCTGATTTTTCGGAGTCATGTATGTATTGTTTAATTATCACTTGCTTCGGTAAAAGAAAACATGGTGAGGAAACCAAACCAGCATGCCTGAGAGATATTTCTTGTCGGCATGTAAAGCCAAGTCAGAGGACAATTGGCGGCATAGAAACTCTGACACCAAGTTAGGCAGTTACCATACGAAAATGAATGAACAACCGCCACGATTTTAGGTAGCCGTACTGCGAAACGATATATTGAACAGAGTATCTACAGAGTGGAAGGGACACCAACGCGAAAACGGTTACCACATATTCAGTACATCATTCAGAGCCTCCTCCATAGAAATCTTTCATCGGTTAAAAAAAAACAACTGTATCCTGCAAAAGTGCAATACTTTCACGGTCACAGTTTATGAAACAGCAGATTTTTTTTATGACCGATGAAAAATTTCTATGCGGGGGGGGGGGGGGGGGGCTCACTGGTACATGGAAACCGATTTCGAGTTGGTGTCCGTTCCACCCTGTGTATTATATCTCTGCCTATTGAACTGTCCATTTTTTTTGTTGTTTCCTGTGCGGAATAATAAATAAGTACTTTTTCTTTCTTTCTTTTCCACATATGACATAACATGGTCCTGTACCTGATTTGGATATCAAAATCCAACCTTCCACATCATCCTAAGCATATCAGACACGACACGACAGCCACACTCATGATATAGTCGGGTAACTGGTTTCTGAAAAACTTTTAATCTAACTTTCAAACGGCTTACATGAGTTTTCTAAGTAGATTTACGAATTACGGTTTCAGGCTTTCAGACACTCAGCTTAGGATTAAGTCACCAAATATAAATGTGATTTTTCTAGCGAAAATTGTATCAAAAGAATATTTTCTTTGACGAATGTTTTCTAGAAAATTGGACGAATAAGTGATTCATACCTAAATAAATTAATGATAAGGTTACATAAATAAAAGATACTGAAACTGATACCTACTGGTTGATTAACCAAAAGTGAGGAAAACTTAGGTAAATAAACTTATACTGTAACTACGTGATATCTTACGTGATTATAAATCCATTATTTTGAGCTCCCGATACATATCATCCTGCGATCATGACGCTTGCAACAGCGTCGAAATATCGGGAGCTCAGAATAATGGATAATCACGAAGAATCCCGTTCGTGACTATATAAGTTTAGTTATATAAACTGTGAAAGATTAAAACAGTGTTGGGTACATAAATTTATTGTTTTTCAACCCCAAGACCCAAATTAATAAACTGCTAGCATTTAGGAGCTCTTTCAAGTGACATTTTAAGCCTGGTTAGATACCGATTTTAACAAAACCAGCTAGATACGAATAAAGTCAGAAGAGCTAAGTATTACCAGCTTTAAAACCCATTGAAAAAGTTGTGATTGATTGGTGGAATTTATAAGCGAATAGCTTTGCCCGCGGCTTTACTTGGGTTTTGGTCGGAAATTATTCCAAGATAGCCCATGACTGTCGAAGATAATGTAGCTTCTAATTACTGAAAGAATTTTCGGAATCGGATCAGAAGTTCCGAAGTTCCATCCAAAGGAGTTAGGAACTTTGCCGCTTTATAAAATTAGTGTCGCCTGGCTACACTAAAAATAAAAAATAAAATTATCCGAAACTTTGCTACTTCCACGGCTTCGTCGGTGGCAGCGCAGCGGTCGCCCTGACTGCATGTTTAAGGGCTCAGTAGGCAGGATTGAATGTAGGGCATAGTTTGCGACACAGCTCCGCAACCACCGCTGCTGATCCGTCAAGGTAGCCCCATTTCGCGAGGTTGGAGTGTCTCCATTTCGCCAGGTTGGAGTGTCTTCTGATATCTACAGTAAATAGCAATACTCACTTTATGCAGGGTGGCGACGACAATACAACAATAAATTAAACTGCGTATACCTCATGACTATCCCAGTCTGTACACAAAAATTTTATAAAATATATTGTGCAGTAATTTATTCACAGGACATTAGGCTAGTACCGACAGGTTAACGACCCCCGCATCGGTATAAACACACATTTTGCTAACTCGCTATTTCAAAAACCTTTGCTAAATTCGTTCCTTAAAATTTTTCCACCTTGTATAGTAAAATCTTGAGTTTGGTTCTGAAAAACGTGTCTAGTAGTATATAATGGACCTATGTGTAGTATAGGGTCATCGATTAACATCTTGAATTTCCTACTGCAGACTAGTGTAATGTCCACTCAGTCACGTCAACCTTGTAATCCATAAGACTCGGGGATGGCCACATCAATCGCCAGACGTCAGCACAAAATAGATAACGCGCAAGAGACACTTTATTCCGAAGAGACCATTAACGTTTCTAAGATAGAGGAGATAAGTATTTTTATACCTTTATTTATCTTTCACCATTTAAATATCTACATTTTTTGATATTTAAAAAAAAACTCAAGTACCTATCTAAAACATTTAAAAATATAAAAAATAGATGGCCCATCGGCATCAGGAATGAGGTCCAGGCTACCGGTGGTCAGGGCTCCAGAGAGAGGAACTTCCTCACAATGCGTGCCGTGTCCAGGAGTGCTGCTTTCTGAATCAAGTCCTTTGAACCAGTCGTGCCATGAAAGCCTCCTGGCTAAATTCCAACAGACTTAATCTCTGCGGAAAATGTAAATAAATACAGCGTCTAGGCCGTCAAGGTAAAGTTTTGAAAAACAAGAACTTGATAATGAAAAAAGTTTTAGAAATCGGTTAGTACCTGGAGTTTACGTTCTAGTTCTGATTGAAATACCTACAACAAGTAATTTTCAACGAGTTTTCCAATGTTAAATATTTCGCTCTTACTAAAATCGTAAATCCAATATAAATTTTAAATTATTTAATGTTGTATTAAATTATCAGCACAGAAAAGATAATACTTACAGAAGGTCAGTTCCATACAATGAGGGATAACCCACGCACACATAGACATGCTTCACGTACAGCGAGTGGAAGAGCACTTTGGCTGATTCCTTAGTCTAGTGGATGCAAGGTTATTGCTGAATATGCGGCCTTTCCTTAGGTTCGATCTCCAGGAGAAGCTCGTGGCTAAATAATAAAAGCCGCTCGGGTCGAACTGTAGGTTAAGTCGTGCTTACCTAGGTTAGTCTGTGTATGGGTGTCCACCCATTACATACCGAGTTTCCTCCGTGACTCGGAAAGTACGTTAAGCCGTAGGTCCCGACTGTGATTTGTAGATCTTTGACAGTCGTTACAGGTAGTCAGTGGCCCAAAAAGTCTGACAACCAGTCTTACCAAGGTGTATTACCCAATACTAACTGGATTGAGTTCAGATAGACAGTCGCTCCATGTAAAATAATGGTATTCAGCTAAATCCCGTTAGAGAACAATAAATAAAACAGTACATAATTATATATTTGTTTATTTATTATGAATCAAACAATGACGCAACAGATCGTGCTTAAGAGACAAAGGATTTTTTAATAAATAATTAAAATAAGATAAAGTTTAATTCACAGCTCCGGTAAATAAGTTGTACTTCAATAATAATATTATATCACAATCAAAATTTAAGAACTAAAATAGATCTTTGGATTATTAAACTAGACGTAATATTATTCTAAATGTTTTTTTTAATAACGACAGATATATTATATTAAGAAAACAACACGGGCAATTTGAAATTGCTACTATAAACATATTTATTACAACAAAACAATGACATTAATGAAACCAATATCATTGCTTAAAATATA
Source organism: Noctua pronuba (assembly GCA_905220335.1). Classification (NCBI taxonomy): domain Eukaryota; kingdom Metazoa; phylum Arthropoda; class Insecta; order Lepidoptera; family Noctuidae; genus Noctua; species Noctua pronuba. The sequence goes on from LR999914.1 coordinate 8,394,506, forward strand.
GGTTACGTTGCAATTAAAAAGGGAACTTCAATTTTACTCAGTTGTATTAAATCTCATAGTAAACCCATATTTTAAATAAATTACAAGCCGTGAGAGTTTCAGCTTGCATCCCACGTAGCAATAAAATTAATCCCGTTTGTATAATACTCATTTCGAGATAACATATTTGATGAACCAATGAATCAGCATTATAATACAGCCAATTATCGAATGCACACGCAATGAACGCCACTTGTTCCAAACTATATTCAATATTCTGAGAGCAAGCCAACTTGATAAACCATTGATTGCCTATATTGTATCCAAAGTACTAATAAATACATCTTGTTAAGCTGTACAGTAACAGATTCTATGAAAACATTGAAATCATCTAAAAATGCTTACAGCATAAAAGACGCAACGAACGAGCTAAAATTAGAAGAATATCTAACAACCACTTAATCCTATTAAACGTGGGTAAAATTAGGAAATTGTGAATATTGCAGTGTTGCCTCTGCATTTAAGCCTCTTTGCATAAAACCTCAAAGCCTTATTTTTTTTCTTTTTAACTGCAATGTTGAAATTGGAAAGAAGATAAAAAAATATTCAGACAGTTGGCAATTTTCATTGTCATTATTCGTGTACTTGATATAAGAGAACCATGTTATAAACTTTTAAGGCAAATACATTATACCTAAATTTCCTGGTATGGAATATTAATCATTTCTTGAACAATATAATATATAATCGCTCCCAATGGTTTATTAAATAAAATCGCGTATTGTACCCAATATTATTTAAAAAAAATACCACTAAACAAAGAGGTTTAAAAGACTTATAGAGCGGACATTGGGAATATTTTCATACAACAATTTTGATCCTGAACATTTTCGATTTTAGCACACGACTGCTTCCTAACAAGCGGGCGAATGACACTAGACAGAACGATTTGTTACTAAGTAGTAACAAATATAGGATTACGAATTTTTTCGTCTTGTCTTTGCCACTAAATAAACCATAAAATATAAGGCTTTGAGGTTTTAAGCAAAGAGGCTTAAATGCAGAGGAAAAGCTGCAATATGTAGAAAGTAAAAGCGTAAAACATTGTATGACTTTACAGCTTGAGGTACACTAAAGGGACGATGAAACAACACCCTCAAAGTTAGGTGCAGAAAGTGATATTTTATACAAATGTCTCTTACTTCACAACGAGTATACAAGAACTAGAAAGATACGGAAGTATAAAAGGTCAGTAAAAACACTACAGGGTCCAAGTGTATAATACAATAGTTACTATTAAGTATTCACACTGAATTTTCTCACTACATCTTTCTTGAAATCGCTTGTGCGATATTCGTCTTAAAACTATTACACGTATAATATCTATGAGATACATTTAAAATCATCTATTAATACTTAACTAGAATTCGGAGGGTATTTGGTCACCCACTACCTTTAACATGTATGTATTTCTTAAGAATGTACTATTTATTATTAATATAATAATCTCTTAAAACAGTAATGACTAGACTATAAAAGAAATCTATGTGCTTGGCACAAAATACTCTAATAACCTTTTTTTTTTAAATAAGTAGTCCCTATATAAACACTTCTAAAGTTTTAAAATCTTTTTAGACCGGGCAGGGAAAAACAAAAAGCGTTAAATCGTTCCTTCGCGTTTCAGTCTTCATTTTTTATTTTCATTTTCGTGCATTTGTTGACTCCATCGTTGGCACCTCCACAGCTGTTGAATCTGTTCACCACATCCCGTACCTTACCTTTGCTGATGACGAGTTCCTTATCGTAAGTAGGAGTTATCAGGCCTTTCTCGTTTCCATTGCACAATGGCTTGTTGGTTGTTGTGCAAAAATTTGCGCTTTGCGATTTCCGAAATTCTCTTACGGCGATATCTATGTTGTTGATCAAATCTTTTGCGACAAAAGTCGCTATCTCATGCTTAATGCGGTCTCTCTCGCTTTGTATTTCGAATGGTCTATGGTTTTCTTTGGTATTTGGTGCATTTTGGTCTGGACTATGACTTTGTGTCAGGGAATGTGATGCAGGACTGTCCGGGCCTTGAAATGTGATGCTTGGGTTGTTCACCAAGGTGCCCTTCACATGATTTGTCTGGGTATAGTAACACTCCTGATTCTCTGGCTTTTTTTCTCCGATCAGCCAGTACGTCGTCATTTTGCCTTTACCCTGTGAACAAAATTGTTGTATACACTAATAATGTCAAGAATGTCTAAAACAATTTGTACCTAAGCCTTGGTTGTTTTAGTACCTACTAAACTTTGTTTAATATTAAAATTTGCGTTATACAGGGTGTTTGGTAGATGGGTGCAAAGCCTGAAGGGGGTGATAACTTAGACCATTTAGAACTTATTAAGCGAAACTTGTCTTAGACGAAGTCTATTCCTTGTATTTTTTTTTGAAACTCTAAGGTTTTTAACAATAATATCCATTTTTTTTCAATTAATTGTTAATAGTGTGCAGTAAAAGCTGCTATGTTATTATTTTTTATTTATGTAATGTGTGATTACTCAAACAAAATAATTCCCAAGCATCTGTGTCATCAGAGAAACATTCTACGCCATATTCAAGTTTAAGAAACTTTTAAAAATCAAGGATATGTTTTGTTTACGGCATAATAAAAAAATAAGAAAAATAGCCTCAGTTATTCAAACCTTTTTAAAAACATGCTTGGTTATTGCCCTTTCTTTTGAGGTACTATTCACTCAGATATCTCATCAACTCTTGGAATTAGGATGTACAAAGCAAATTGAGGTCGAATATTAAATTTTTAAACAGATCAAAATAATGCAACATTTTTGTTAAAATAATTTATTGTTCATGTTCAAAATGTTGACCGCGGTTTCTTATACAAGCGCGTGCCCGTCTTCTCACTTATGTAGTCGTGATTTTTAATTTTGATCTCCTGCTTCATGACTTAAAAAGCCGTTTGATTCTTTCTATTAATTCTTCTCTAGTTGAAATTTCAACGTGCGTGTAGACGAGCTCCTTGGCCCGTCCCCAAACGAAAAAATCCACAGCAGTTAAATCGGGTGATTGAGGTGGCCAAGGGATGGGCCCGTCTCTGTCAATCCAGCTCTCTGGGAAACAGTTATTTAAATGTTCTCTCACGTTTAGGATCCAGTGTGCTGGACAACCATCTTGTTGAAAAATCATTGGTCTTCTCATTGCCAATATTGGTATTTCGGTCTCGTCCAGAAGCTCTGGGAGATAGTTTTGAAGGAATTCCAGGTAATTTTCTTCATTTAAATTATCTGGCAGGAAGTGGGGACCAATCAACGTTCGGCCGCCCTAAACGTGAGAGAACATTTAAATAATTGTTTCCCAGAGAGCTGGATTGGTAGAGACGGGCCCATCCCTTGGCCACCTCAATCACCCGATTTAACTTCTGTGGATTTTTTCGTTTGGGGACGGGCCAAGGAGCTCGTCTACAAGCACGTTGAAATTTCAACTAGAGAAGAATTAATAGAAAGAATCAAACGGCTTTTTAAGTCATGAAGCAGGAGATCAAAATTAAAAATCACGACTACAGAAGTGAGAAGACGGGCACGCGCTTGTATAAGAAACCGCGGTCAACATTTTGAACATGAACAATCAATTATTTTAACAAAAATGTTGCATTATTTTGGTCTGTTTAAAAATTAAAATTCGACCTCAATTTGCTTTGTACATCCTAATTCCAAGAGTTGATGAGATATCTGCGTAAATAGTACCTCAAAAGAAAGGGCAATAACCAAGCATGTTTTTAAAAAGGTTTGAACAAGTGAGGCTATTTTTCTTATTTTTTTATTATGCCGTAAACAAAACATATCCTTGATTTTTAAAAGTTTCTTAAACTTGAATATGGCGTAGAATGTTTCTCTGATGACACAGATGCTTGGGAATTATTTTGTTTGAGTAATCACACATTACATAAATAAAAAATAATAACATAGCAGCTTTTACTGGACACTATTAACAATTAATTGAAAAAAAAATGGATATTATTGTTAAAAACCTTAGAGTTTCAAAAAAAAATACAAGGAACAGACTTCGTCTAAGACAAGTTTAGCTTAATAAGTTCTAAATGGTCTAAGTTATCACCCCCTTCAGGCTTTGCACCCATCTGCCAAACACCCTGTATAAGCAAATAACGATTATAAATGGCCTATTCAGAGTTATTTCTAAAGATTTATGTAGTCAAAATATTCTTGTTTTAATATTAGATTATAATACTTCCATCCATCTTCTTATAAATTCCCGTTATAACTCGAAGGCTTCTGATGAAAATTCATGACGTAACATTAGGTAGAACAAGACAAAGCTCTCTGTTTATTTTACTGACCTTTGACATGGAAACGAGTACCTAGTAGGTTGTCTATGGAAGTAAAATGTCACGGTGTCTGATTTCTTTTGCGGAATTTATTTTGATTTGATATTTTATCGGAAACTCGATTTTTTCTTATCACCAGAATTTTTGAAAGATTTATAAATAAGTATTGAATATGTTTTGAAATTTCGTACCCCTACAGAATTTTGGGCTTTGGGCGTCTATTGAATATTAATCCAAAAATGACGGATACGCTACTTCTATTCAAATGGTATCTTATACTTCAGAATAAATAATATGAAAATGTATTATACGCTGTAGATCTAATCCGGCTAGATGTGGTATGATCGATCCATCTCGAACACAAAGTCAGTGTGGAGCCCTTAACGCTGGATATGCCAACCCTTACAACCCTTGCCCGTCGTGCACAACTGACTGCACCCTCCAGGCGTTAAATGAGGCAGGAGCTTTTCAGGTCGCTACATATTGGTCGGACAAAATCTGAGTCATCGATTCCAGATGAAGAAGAATAAATAATATTATTATTAAGAGCCCATATAATCCTACTCTCTTTCCACTTCTGTCGACGTAAGATGTCGTCTGTGTCTGATGAGAATCATCAGAATATACTGTTCACAAGAAATTCTTACCTTCATAGTAATTTCTCCTCTGCATTCCAAATCGAAGCAGTCATACAGATCCAGAACTTCCTTGGTCTTCGGGCTGACGTGGATCTTCAGTGCCTCACCATGGGACTCCATTCTTGAAGCGGTGTTCACTGTGTCTCCGAAGAGGCAATATCGCGGCATTTTGAGTCCCACGACGCCCGCCACACAGGGCCCTAGGGAAAAAAGAAAGTGTTATATAATTGTCATGTTCAGATATGTAAGATGCTGATTTTTATATTATTGCGTTGTGACTGCTCATCGTCACATCACACACAAATATCGCCACAACGACTGGTCCTGCTGGTGTGTCCGGTAGGGTACAGTGTGATAAAAATATTTTATTCATCTCTATATTTAGCTTGTAATGTAACATCTCACAATAATCCTTGATTTATAAAACGAATATAGCTGATGATATTAAAACCATAGTAATTTACTAAGAAAACGTGAGAAAAGAACAAAAATATGGCACTCACACAAATGCCGCCCATTTTCCGAATTAAACTCTTCGTATTTTAAAAGTTGAAAAGAGTATTTTGCACCTGCTTAAAATTATGAGTCCCATTGTTAGTCAGATACAATGGGCCTTGTAAAAACTGAAAAGAAAATGTTTCTTACAGTGCTTCCTCAGTTATTTCACAACAGAGAACAGCAACACAAATCCCACACTTATTATAAGGGCAATAAAAAACATTGTTGTTTTCCCATGCTTGTCAGTAGCAACAATACCATTACCAACCTCATAGCAAATGAAATGAAGATCATCATTATTTTGACAGCGATTCAAAATCAGAAGTAAGGAAGAAGCAAAACAGAGTTTTGTAAATAATTATTTTGAGCTCCTAAGCTCTGTTGTTCTTAGGCAAACATTTCGGAAGCCGTGTCTTAATAATAGATACACATTGGGGTAAATTGGTATCAAAATATATTCATGTTATTGGAATAAACATCCTCTTGATTTTCATGTTTATGTTAATAATAACAAGTTTTCCAATAAGTGCTGTATCGATTGAGAATATAAAGGCGCAAACCCACCACGGCGCACGGGAGGGCTACGCACGTGTGTTAAGCTTCCCTTTGCAAGAAAATGTCTTTGATTGTATCCACTGCAAACCACGGACACGCTATGCATCAAATGACGTCATTAGTACTTGTGTGGCTTGCTTGAATAAGGCGCCTACATAGTTTAACGCTGTCAACGTGTGCATGCAGTACAGGCTACACGAATACACGGCTACAGTTTTACATAGTTGTGGGTGTGTGGTGTGAACTGCAGTGGAACGTAGACCCACTTTCTCAAACAAATGAATCCACGCAGCTAAAATGCGCCGCGTGCCCGTGCACAGCGTGTACCGCGGTGGGTTTGTGCCTTTAGGTAAACAATAGTGGGAACCTATTTTAAGTACCTATCTTAGGTACCTATCTTGGGTACCCACTATTGTTTCCTATTCTATTATTGTTATATATTCTACTATTGTTAATTATTCGTATTTTATGCGTTCATGACATAGCAGTTTTTGCTGTTAGACTACTTTGATTTCGTACTGACGAATACATGTCTTCAAGGTTCTGGACTGGAGAGAGCTAGGCATCAACGTCAACGCGGGGAGTACATCTCTCACCATCGGTTTGCCGACGATATAGAGGTCATGGCTGAGACCATGGAGGACCCAGCACAATGCTCGTTAAGGATGACCTCAATAGAGCTTCCGAAAGAGAGGGTCTTAAAATGAACATAGACAAAGTCATGTTGAATGCCCATGTAACACCCATTCCTATCAGGATCGGAGATTCTGCACTCGAAGTTTCAGTCGAAAAAATGGGAGACAACTCATTAAGGCCAGTGTACGTCCTTCTAGGGCGACACCTTCCGGAGTTGCCACTCACACCTGCCTTGTAAATACCTTTTAACTACACCTTTCACTCATCCTCTCCACATAACCAAACCATCTAAGTATTCTCTTATCAATTTTTTCCACAACATCTTCTTTTAAACCGCAAAGCACCATTTTGTAAAATTCAAAGTACTTACTAAATACGATCAAATGCGTAGACTTACAAGTATCAACTTTACAAAGTGCTGGTATATTTACTCGCTTAAAAGGTAGCCATTTTAACTTAAATCTCTGTCGTCTGAGAACTTTTGGAAAGTTTTAAAGGATTGAATTGTAAACCGCGATTCAAAAACAAATCTCAAGATTTTGCATAAATTAGGTCTAAATGCTATAGAAGATATCAAACGTTTAAGAGAATATTTATTTATGCTTTAGTAGCTTATGCCCGCGGCTTCGCCCGCGTGGAGTTCGATAATTGTCCCACAGGATTATACTACCGGGATAAAAGTATCCTTTGTGTTAATCCAGGTTATAAACTATCTGTCTGCTAAATTTCATCTAAATCCGTTCGGTAGTTTTTGTGTGAAAGAGTAACAAATATACATCCATCCATTCTTACAAACTTTCGCATTTAAAATATTAGTAGAAGTCCACATTCACATGACAAAAAAATTACACAGGAACAAACATTCTCTCTCTCTTTAATTTTTTCTATAAGTGTGAGTGAATGCTAATTGTCCAAATATATGTTATATTTCTTATATTTCTCCGATTGGATTTGTGATGTACTGTAAAATAATTAAATCAATATGTGCTCCTGCGACCCGCCCGCTCTAATGACGTTGACAGAAGTCGAGGCTAGCGGACGTGTCGCACACACTCTAATAGAAATATAACTGTGTTTCATTAAACCACCCAAGAGTTAAAGCGAGACAACAGGATTCATAATGAATTTATTTGTGGTTTAATATATTTCAGTGAAAGACAAAACGAACAAAATGTGAAGCATCTGATATCTTATTTAATACGCCAAGTTCCCTTTAGACATATACTTATAACTTCATCAAATTTTACAAGCAGGTAGAAAACCACATCTGGTATAACATATTCAGATAATTTAACTTCCTATGTGGGAAGATAATCATGTGATACATTAGCCGTCATATTTGGCAGATGTTCCATTCAATTTATTAGGAGCCTAGAGATGGTGGGCGTTTAGCTGTGTGGGCGTACAGGCATTGCTTTTCTAACATATGAGGGTTCTTGGACAATTGAACCCCTGAAATATATTAGTCATTCTAACTTGTGATTTCTGTACTCTCAGCAGAAATAGTATATTATATAACATAACGCCTTTAAACCCCGAAGGGTTAGGCAGAGGTGTACAGTCACGAGCACCAATATGTTAACACTTAAATATCAACTTTTAAGTGATTTTCTCCTAATGTTCTGATTAAAATTTCATGTTGTTGCGAGCATAGTATTTTGGAACTCATATTTTTATTAAAAAGATCCCATCTCTAAGTTACAAATTCAATTCAATGCATCTCAAAGTCATTTTTCGCAGCTATGTTTAAGAGCCTTCTTCCATTTTGGCGTTATAAAAGTACAGAATATTTATGAGATGTAAAAAAAAAATATGGTCTATGTTCAATAGAATTTATAAATTAGAGGTCCCAAATCAGGGATCACTATGTCATGTAGCAGCGTGATTAGCAGATTGCATTGTTACCATCACAATAGCATAAAACTGGCTCAAAGAATGTTGAATTGTAACTGTAAATTGTTAACTGGCTATCTCAGCAGTATTTTCATGACTCCACCAAGAATCATCAAACACGATTATTTCCTCACCTGTATGCATACCAATCCTTAGCAACAGTCGCTCGCCAGGCCGATGGGGTACTGTCTTGACGCGCACAGCGTTAAGCAGCGCAAGAGACATGCGCGCGATCTCAGCAGCGTGCCTGTTTCCATTGCGCATGGGCAGGCCCGACACCACCATGTATGCGTCGCCTATGGTTTCCACCTAGGGCAAAGTAACCAATTAAAATATAAATGAAGTTTAACAAGCTAGCGAAAAACCGGGAAGTGTGAAAAACTGTGAAAAGAAAATTTAAGAAGTTAAATTAGACCCAAATTTAATTTCTTTTTTTTCAAAGTTAGTTACAGGTGAAGATAATAAAAGCGTGTTAATAAAACAAAGCAGAAAATGTTTTGATAACTTTTGAGGTCAGTGAAATATCAGTTTACAAACTGAGTTTTTTTCTATGTAAACTTCACAGACGTTATATCTAAACACGACGAAACAAGAAACTACTGGTTTTCTGAACTCATATTTTCAAGTAACTACACTATGTGCGGTCGTTAAAAATTCTCATAACGACCAAGTCCTGCGTCTGAGGAGTTCCAAGAGAATTTAATTTTGACCCTGTATAATTGACTGCCACTTTGCTGTAGTGGTCACAAGCTTGGCTGTTGAGCGTGAGTCTAATCTTCAAGTTAGTGAAAGAAGACTACGGTTTTGTATACGGTTGATGAATACAGCTTTTAAATGGAACTTCGTCATAATTGACCAACGGAGTGGGTGGCCGAAAGTCTGACAACCAGTCTTACCAAGGGGTATCTAATTACCCAGTACTAACTGGGTTGTGAGGGTCAGATACGCAGTCGCTCCATATAAAATACTGGTATTCAGCTGCATCTGCCTAGACTGGAAGCCGACCCCAACATAGTTGGGAAAAGGCTAGGCAGATGATGATGAGTGGGTGAACTAAACACCCACCCACCCCTCTATCCAGCCTATTAAGGATACAAAAAATATTTTTGAATAAAACAATTTCTTTTGTCTTAGATTACTGGACCGTTAACTGAACGTCACAACGTAATAACAGCGCTCACTGATTGGACGAAACTAATTGGATTTCAATAAAAAATAAAAGCTACAGTATTTTATTTTAATCAATATTGCCTATTAATAAAGCTCAATCAAAATGAATGAAATCACAGACTTGATAAATTCAATAAGTAATGTTCTGAAAACTGGAGGATAATAAAAACGATTCTCGCAAAGACGAAAATTTCTTTTGATACAATACAAAAATCCAATTTATTTTTACGGAACCAACCATTTCCACAACAAAGCCTTGTGATCTATAGTCAGTCGAATTCGTAAGAAGTCATAAATTGACATAGCAATTTAGGCACTAATATATGTAGTATACATACATGAGAGCAGCGGTGGCCCAGTGGTGACGGCCCTGACTTACGAGCAGTAAGTCGTGGGTTCGAACTCAGGCAGGCGCATTACTTTGTGTAATTTATTTTATCACAACTGCTCCCAAAACGGTGAAAGAAAACATTGTTAGGAAACCGGCATGTTCTAAAACCATGAATTCGAAGACATGTGACATCTACCAACCTGCACTGGGCCCGCGTGGTGGATTATAGGCCATTCCCTCTCATAGAGAGGAGCCCAGCAGTGGGAATGTTAGGCTTATTATGCTATGGTATACATAAACTCACACCTTTTTGCCATGAGGGTAGGCAGAAACTACAAAACGCCACCGTCCACACATACTCCTATTGCTTCGTCTCAGCTCATCACTTCACACCATGCACACACGTTGGTTGTGAGTTTTACGCACCTAACCGAAGCCTCATCACCTGCCAATGTTTTGGAGTACATCACCAGAAACTTCAGTGTTTGTCCTTCTAGTTCGTCCCATTCCCATAGTTTTTCCGTGTGCATTTAACTTATCTAAACTGACAAACTTTTTTCAATTGGAGCACAAAAAAGCAATAAAAAATATAATTCATTAAATAACTAACTAGAGGACGAGCCACTAATATGCCGCTAGCTTTAAATGCCAGAGGGTGTGGTCTAAAATGTCATCAGTGTAAATTAGTAACAAAGGCCGCCCGGCAGAATCTAATTAATATTCCATGATGGTCCAATACGGAATTAAATAGGTCACTTGTTAATAATGCATTGATTACTCCGCCCTGTCCCTTTTAGTGGTTAGTGCTAGAATATTCTACTGATTGCCTTTTGAGTGGCTGTGGAAATGTGGCGGCATTTTAGGACTTCATTTTGTGTTTTATTGATGGAATTAGCGAAGATGTTGGTGCTTTTAGATTTATTTAATTTGTTTGAAAATTGTTAGTAGCTAATAAACTACTGACAGTGAAAGCTCAATGTTATCAAAAGGTTATGGCATTTGTGAAACTAATGGCGCCAGCATAGCTGGTTCCAAGCTACGTTGAAAATCTGGTAATGTCATTTTATATTTCAAGAGTAGCTTGACCTCATTGGTCAGATTGAGACCTAGCTATGGTCGCGCCATCTACAATAAGCTTTTGACTGGTTCCTCATTATAGCATGAAAATTGGTGCTCGTCTTAACCCGTTTTGTTACAATCACATGCACGTCTTTAACTTTCAGATGATATTCTGCTTTCTCGTATATACTCACAGACTAAACTGGAAAAACCTCCAAAAAAAATCCAGGTTATCCTGGGAGAGATTATACGTGAAACTTGTAGTCAGATTCTGGGTCGACTTAATTTAAATTTATTTATTTATTTAATGCACAATGTACACAACCAATTTTTCACACTAGGCTTAAAACTACTGAGTACATGACCCTGTTAGGGCGCAGCAAGATAACTTAAAGCTAAAAATATTGCAGTGTCAGTGTTATTTATTATCTTATATCACGTAGATCATTACATAATTGCAAACGACATGCTAAGAAAAAGAATATCAATTTCGTTTAGTTCAAAAATGTGTTCCTTTATCCTCAAAGATAAATTCTGGACGCGCTACATCTAATAACGCAAACTGCGATGAGCGATGGCCGCTCCACCGCTCATATCGCGTGCGATACATCACTGTGTTCCACTTCTATAATAGAGGAAATAAAGTACGTGGAGGTGATGGAAAAAAAGTTTATTCTGTAGATTGTTATCTATACGGTTATCATTGGGCTGATCCTTCTGGCTGTAAGTAGGTACATTTATTATTTTCAGACAATCGTGAGAAAAAAAAAAACCAGCAAGATTGTCTAAAAAATTACATTTTCTGTAGGCAGCACTCCATTTTTGTGAATAATACGGCTAAAATCAAAAAACAACAATGGATTTGGAAATACTCTAACGAACGACGCGTGAAATCAGCTGTTCACTTCCTGCCTAGCTACAGAGTTCATTGAACTGGTCGTCGCGCTTGCCGTTTGCTACGAGCGTTTACCACGGTAACGACAGATTGCGCATGAGGAAATAAAGCAATTCAAGTTTATTGGATCCCCATAAAGTCCCTGAAATAATTTCTTGTACCGGTCATCTTAGTATGATATCCTGAATTCACTCCATCAGTCTGCGGAGGGCTGTCCCTTACACCCTGTATTGACAAAACAACCGTAAAATAATTCTACCTTTAACCCAAAAACCTTATAAACTCACCTTATAAACGTCAAAGTTCTCAATAACCGAGTCGAAGCTGGTATACAGATCATTGAGCAGGTCAACGACTTCCAGCGGCGTCGACTCAGCGGACAGCTTGGTGAAGCCGATGATGTCGCTGAAGTAGATCGTGACCTGGTCGTAGGTCTCCGCCATCACGGGCTGGCCCATTATGAGTTGGGAGGCTACGGACCTGAGAAGTAATTTTGATAATGTAGATCCTTATTGCCTATTGCCTAAGAGAGAAAATTGCTAAGCATAGTTATGGTTTGTCAAATATTCGTTGGTAGAATGACTTGGTTCAGCACTTTGCAGGATAAACGCCTCATCTCATGTGGAAAATGGAGTAGGAACAGAATCCCCGTATAAGCGTTCACGGTTTTTTATGGCGCTTGCAACAGCGTCAAAATATCGGGAGCTCAAAATAATGAACAATCACGGAAGATATCGCGTAAGTGACAGTATAAGTTTAGGAAGAGGATGAACCATGTATTCCCCAGTTTCATCGAATATTGCTCATTGAGGTAAGCTATGTAGATTTAGTTAACCTGTACTTTATCCCTTCATTTATCAGCTGGTATTTTCTTCTTTTTTATTTATACGCAAGCAGTGCGCTCAGTGCGATTTCTCAACTGCAAATGTTGCATGCTTCCAAACAAGCTTTCTTCCCATATTTAATCCATTAGCAGGACGCTTTTCAAGTTCCTAGCTTTTGAGCACCCGATCACGCTCTTTATCAGCCTACCTGTCTCAAACTTTTACATCTAAATCTGCAACAACATCACTTACTTTGGCAGAAGCTGGTACAACAGTTCCTCACACTTCCTCTTCTCCTCCAGGTAATCAGACGTCCTCTCCTCTACCAGAGCCTCCAGGTTGTTGGCATACTGTTCCACTTGTGTCAGCAACATGTCCAGACGGGTCGAGGTTTCACAGTCCCTGGTTCAAAAAGAAAATTTAATCTTGTTAGTCATAGGAAAACCAGGAGGAGCTCGTGGCTAAATAAAAACAGCCGCTCGGATCGATCTTTAGGTTAAGCCGTGCTTGCCTAGGTTGGTCTGTGGATGGGTGACCGCCCATTACATACCGAGTTTCCTCCGTGCCTCGGAAAGCACGTTAAGCCGTTGGTCCCGGGTGTCATTTGTAGATCTTTGACAGTCGTTAGGTAGTCAGTGCCCCAAACAAGTCTGACAACCAGTCTTACCAAGGGATATCGTATTACCCAGTACTAACTGGGTTCTGGAGGTCTGATAGGCAGTCGCTCCATGTAAAATACTGGTATTCAGCTGCATCCAGTTAAGACTAGAAGCCGACCCCAATATAGTTGGGAAAAGGCTAAGCAGATGATGAGGCATAGGAAAACCACTTAAGAGCTTTTACCCTAGGCACGGAATATACAAGGTGGCAGAGACACAGACGCACAAACAGTTACCACGAGTTTAGTAAAAATTTTTGCAGAAAAGAGCAGATAAAAAAAATAACGATGAAAATTTTCTGTGAAGTATAAAAATGCTGGTCACTTCTGGATTTTGTTACCTTAAATCTCGTTAAACATAACAATCGTAAAATTTTGACAAGACTGCACTTGTTTCGACACGACGTGACAATTTATTTTCAACATATTTTCGAAGCAAGCGCTTTTCTGTTAAATTGACCTGTTATAAACCACAGCCTGAGACAAGGGTTAAGCTCATTTTCTATTGTTGTTATATATAATATCACGTCCAGAGAGCCTGTGGTATCCCCGACACAAGTGCATCCAATCAGCATCCAAGCGGCAATTCAATCAGACGCGAGCTTGCCTAGACCCGCAATAAGCCGGCTTGTTATGTCAGTGTATAATGAATTTTAGCCTATTATTCTAATTGATTTTAGAGTATTGGATTGGTACACATAATTTATAGGTGACTGGTAATTAGTGACCGATACTTAAACACGTGATTGTAATCATGATAACAAACAACTTTCCCAAAGAAACATTTTTTTTATACTATTATCTAGACTTTTATCACAATAAGATAACAGCCGTATAAAATTCGTACGCGCGCGCCTGTGACCTATCAGCTGTTAGCCGTTAAAAAAATGTTTCTTTGGGAAAGTTGTTTGTTATCATGAGTATAATCACGTGTTTAAGCATCGGTCACTAATTACCAGTCACCCTTTATAATTTTTTTAGGTACTAGTTAAAAGATACTTTAGATAAAATATCACCACTAAACTACCTGTTCTTCCCTCTTCTTCTAATCCATCCAAAGGTCGTCTTGAAAAGATTGTTCTTAGCGATAAGGTCTTATCGCTAAAAACAATCTTTGCCCATTGTGTCACCCTATGTGAAATGTTTTCTTTTATGTAAATTGAATGGTGTACATAATAATGAATATTCTATCTTTCGATAACACACATCGTAATCATAATTCGAAGAATTTTCAAGGTAATACATAATTCATCGCTTCATAGGTTTAAAAAATTCGTCTGCTCAACAACGTGAATGCTGTTGAACAATGAAAGGCATTGCCTTGCTGTGTTTGTAACGCAATTACCTCACTCATTTACTATTTATCTTAAAGAGAAAGACAAGGAATCGTACTCTAGCGTATGTCACTGTTGCGCTTTAAATACCAGCATAAGAATGTCGTGTAGAGTTGTGTGTATTTTCTGTAGATTTTATCGTAAAGCTAGCTGGTTGCGCGGATTCATACATACATACATATAAAAATTTGTTTATCGTTGATTGGCACGTTGCATTCCCCTCCCCCACTTCATCTCCCGCACAGCGCCTCCGTCGTGTCAAATGGGAACCCCAAAGGCTAATGATATATCGCGCCGCAACCACGATTGCTCTATAGAAATTTCGAAATAGTGGTGTAATTAATGTGTTCTACGTCTCTGTGTGATGTAACGCTCAAAGAAGCTGCTATGAAAATTTGAGGTATTTGCATCCTTCCTTTACAAGCGTATTGTTCTTTTCTGGTGTTCCACATCAATACGCGTCATTCCGTCATCTTTGCTTCGAGCCAATTTCAGTTTTGATCGCATTATTAGCTAAAGCCGCGCAAACACTATCTTTATAAACGGCGTACGATTTCCTTATAGAATTACCGTCGACGCGCAATGCTGCTATGTGGGCGTAAAAGTAATGTGAAACGGCTGCAGCAATACTATGCTAAACCAAGTTGCTTGCGTGGGTGTAACTGTACACGTGTGCCTGTGCAGTATCCTAACTAATATTATAAATGCGAAAGTAAGTTTGTTTGTTTGTTACCTTTTCGCGCCTAGACCACTGAACCGATCATCTTGAAATTTTGCATATACGTTGTCAGGTGTACAGAAACGGACATAGGGTACCTTTCATCCCGAAAAAAAGTACAGTTCCCGAGGAAAACAACAAAAAGTTCTTATGATAATAGATGGCGCAACGTGTTTTTCAAATCATGATTGAATTATATTATAACAAGTAGAGTAAAGCCCGAATTGATTGTCAAATTCAAAATTAACGCGAGCAAAGCCGAGGGCAAAAGCTAGTACTTTATACAAAGCAGTTTACATGATACATTGCTGTAGCCTCTTACTTACGTTTTCAATTTGAAAATACCCTGCATTTTACTTACTTGTTGATCCTTTGTATATTTTCCTTGAGTGCGGAGAAGTCTGGTCGGTCGTCGTCTGGGAGGGTCCAGGGTGGTTCCCCGGTGAGTGACTGTCGCGGTGATGCCGACAATGGGGATGTGCCTCTGTTGCGCATGTCGGCGCTTCCTGATTGAGCAAGGAAAGAAAATTAAGGATGGTTCAAAGCGTATCTTTAGGTTCCAATGTTAACTGTTACCACATGTGAATACGACATTTATCAAATTATTGAGTCCAGCTTTCTTAAACAATCCGTTTACCAGTTAGTGCGCAAGAAGAAGCCATCTATATGCTAATTTGACAATCGTCCAGGAACCAGAGCAGCACATTACATACTGCGATTGCTCGGTTAGGTAGGTATGTACCATAGATTCAATTGAAGGACCCCTTATAATACCTACGATTTGCCTGTCATAAATAACTATTTGTACCATAATACAGGGTGTTTGGTAGATGGGTGCAAAGCCTGAAGGGAGTGATAACTTAGACCATTTAGAACTTATTAAGCTAAACTTGTCTTAGACGAAGTCTGTTCCTTGTATTTTTTTTTTAAACTCTAAGGTTTTTAACAATAATATCCATTTTTTTTCAATTAATTGTTAATAGTGTCCAGTAAAAGCTGCTATGTTATTATTTTTTATTTATGTAATGTGTGATTACTCAAACAAAATAATTCCCAAGCATCTGTGTCATCAGAGAAACATTCTACGCCATATTCAAGTTTAAGAAACTTTTAAAAATCAAGGATATGTTTTGTTTACGGCATAATAAAAAAATAAGAAAAATAGCCTCAGTTGTTCAAACCTTTTTGAAAACATGCTTGGTTATTGCCCTTTCTTTTGAGGTACTTTTACGCAGATATCTCATCAACTCTTGGAATTAGGATGTACAAAGCAAATTGAGGTCGAATATTTAATTTTTAAACAGACCAAAATAATGCAACATTTTTGTTAAAATAATTTATTGTTCATGCACAAAATGTTGACCGCGGTTTCTTATACAAGCGCGTGCCCGTCTTCTCACTTCTGTAGTCGTGATTTTTAATTTCATCTCCTGCTTCATGATTTAAAAAGCCGTTTGATTCTTTCTATTAATTCTTCTCTAGTTGAAATTTAAACGTGCGTGTAGACGAGCTCCTTGGCCCGTCCCCAAACGAAAAAATCCACAGGAGTTAAATCGGGTGATTGAGGTGGCCAAGGGATGGGCCCGTCTCTGTCAATCCAGCTCTCTGGGAAACAGTTATTTAAATGTTCTCTCACGTTTAGGATCCAGTGTGCTGGACAACCATTTTGTTGAAAAATCATTGGTCTTCTCATTGCCAATATTGGTATTTCGGTCTCGTCCAGAAGCTCTGGGAGATAGTTTTGAAGGAATTCCAGGTAATTTTCTCCATTTAAATTATCTGGCAGGAAGTGGGGACCAATCAACCTTCGGCCGCCCTAAACGTGAGAGAACATTTAAATAATTGTTTCCCAGAGAGCTGGATTGACTGAGACGGGCCCATCCCTTGACCACCTCAATAACCCGATTTAACTCCTGTGGATTTTTTCGTTTGGGGACGGGCCAAGGAGCTCGTCTACACGCACGTTTAAATTTCAACTAGAGAAGAATTAATAGAAAGAATCAAACGGCTTTTTAAGTCATGAAGCAGGAGATGAAATTAAAAATCACGACTACAGAAGTGAGAAGACGGGCACGCGCTTGTATAAGCAACCGCGGTCAACATTTTGAACATGAACAATAAATTATTTTAACAAAAATGTTGCATTATTTTGGTCTGTTTAAAAATTAAATATTCGACCTCAATTTGCTTTGTACATCCTAATTCCAAGAGTTGATGAGATATCTGCGTAAATAGTACCTCAAAAGAAAGGGCAATAACCAAGCATGTTTTCAAAAAGGTTTGAACAACTGAGGCTATTTTTCTTATTTTTTTATTATGCCGTAAACAAAACATATCCTTGATTTTTAAAAGTTTCTTAAACTTGAATATGGCGTAGAATGTTTCTCTGATGACACAGATGCTTGGGAATTATTTTGTTTGAGTAATCACACATTACATAAATAAAAAATAATAACATAGCAGCTTTCACTGGACACTATTAACAATTAATTGAAAAAAAAATGGATATTATTGTTAAAAACCTTAGATCTTCAAAAAAAATACAAGGAACAGACTTCGTCTAAGACAAGTTTAGCTTAATAAGTTCTAAATGGTCTAAGTTATCACCCCCTTCAGGCTTTGCACCCATCTACCAAACACCCTGTATAACTCTCTAGGAAGAAGCCATTTATATGCTAGTCATCAAACGTCTGGAGCATTGCATTACATGCAGCCATGGCTCGGTTAATTGCCCTACTATTAGTAATACGGCATAATATTACGTATCTATATTAAGAATCTCTTGCAGATGAGCTTCATCTTTCCTTTTATAATGTTTGTTTTGTTTCATATTATTCGTTTATTCATTTTCCTTACATACTAATTACATTTTTAAATATTTTTATGAACAAAAATTAAATAAAAAACCTTTAAAAATATATAAAAAATAGTAGCCCACCGGTATCGGGAACAGGGTCCAAGCTACCGGCAGTCAGGGCTCCAGAGAGAGGAACCTCAAGAACCATATTATTATTATTATAAGCCTATATTGTCCCACTGCAGGGCAAAGGCAAAGGGCAAGCCTCCCTTCCCTCCTTCCATATTTCGATCTAGTGCGATTGTAGGCCAATTCTTTGCGAAAGAGTCCAGCTCATCCCGCCATCTCCTTCCGGGCCTGCCGCGTTTCATATCTATTGTTTATTTTCTTGGTATAGCAGAAAATTTATAGCTACTGAAAACATGTAGAGCAAATCTTATCAGGTATACGTTACAAAATGCGCTAACGCCGAATGTGCCAAATTTTTGTATAACAAAACATTCAGCAAAAAATCTAAAACGCCCCGAAGCTATGGAATTTTTCAAATATACATAGCACGAAAAAATCTAACTGCTATTCAACTTTAGTTGGCAACGATGGAAACAAATCCGTTTAGTTTTTTTTCGATGGCGGGTTTGCAAGCACCTGTGGTCGTATTCATAGTAAATCTGAACCCCTGCAGTCGGGCGGTAAGCCTGAAATTCCCTATAGATTATTTTAGAGAAGGATTTATGGCAAAAATATGCTTCACCCCTGATGTTACATGAGATACCACGTGTAAAAAAACGGGCCAAGTGTAAACTTGTAGGTATTTTGTTGTTTAAACTACATATTTGATTATTTACATTTTATTGGTATATACCTACCATGCCTGTGACTCTTACACAAGCATATTTATGTCTATGACCTCTAGGATTCTAATCCAACAGACGATGTGTATGCTGATGGATGGACGAAGATTTTATTGGTATGACAGAAGTACTGTTAGCCTGGGCAATGAATGATTGTGGTTGGAAAAGTTGAAAGCAGAAAATCTGACTTATGAACTTTGTTTGGACTAGTTAGAAGATAAACATATTAAAAGTCCTGACCCCTCCGAGGTGAGCCCGAGGGATGGGGGGGCAAAGAAGGTCCTGTTTTTTGGTTTTTTGCTTATATCTCCAAAACGATGCATCGTATAAAATTTTGTTGTACTACATAATAAAACATCATAAAATTCTCTTCAACGTTGCTTTTCAAATTTTTTATCTATCTCTTATCGTTGAATTGGTATGAGCTCCGAAAAACGAACATTTTTTTAAAATTTGTCCAATTCTCTGTCCCGTTCGTTGTTTTTGGTTTGCATCTCGAAAACGGTGTGTCGCACGAATACTTGTTGTACTACACAATGAAATCTGATAAAATTCTCTACAACTTTGCTATTTTTTTTTATTTATCTCTTATCATTGCAAAGCTATGACCTGTGAAAAAAAATAGATTTTTAAAAAATGTGTCCAATTGTCTGTACCGGTTTTTGAGTTTTTTTATTACTTCTCGAAAACGATGCACCGCATGGAATAATATTGTACTGTATAATAAAAGCTGGCAAAACTTTCTACAATGTTGTCTTTCCTACTTTTTATCTATCTTCAATAGTTGCATAGCTGTGAGCTCCGAAAAACGAGCGATTTTTAAAATGTGTTCTATCTCTATAGCACATTGTAACAATTTGAATGCCAAAATTATTTATTATTTCTCACTTACGCTATTAAATAAAAAATAACATAAGCTGGGAGTACCTCCACGCGGTGAAGGCGGAAACAGTTTACTTTTAAACTGGCTAAAACGGTAGTTCTACTTATAGCAAGGATCCCTCCTGATCGGGATGTTATATTTGTTAAACCTAGTAGAGGTAAAGTACCTACTACCTGTTATTCAAGTCAGGAACTGCAACAACTAGGCCTGAAAGACATATTGTTTCTTCATGCCTTCACGGGCTGCGACACCACTTCTGCTGCAGTACGGAGAAGTAAAGTTGGTTTCTGTAAACTTTACTTAAAAAGTCCCGAGATCCGTCAAGCCGCAGAAGTGTTTTCAAACCCCTCTTCATCGCATGATGACATAAGAAAAAATGGAAACTTATGCTTTTTAAAGTGGTATGGAGCAAAACAGAAGGAGACTTCTCTTAATAACTATCGCTACCAGCGTTTCCTCCAGTCAGTATCAAATGTCAAACCAGACATTTCCTCCCTACCACTAACTGAGGGAGCAGCGATGGAGCATTCTTTCCGTACTTACCATCAGGTCCAGGCTTGGCTTGGACAAGACCTTTCCCCTGAACTATGGGGATGAAAACGGACTGAAAGCAACCTTTTGTTTCCTGTTCAAACCAAAGAACCAGCTGCACCGGAAGAATTACTAAAGTTAATATTTTGCCGATGCACCACTGATTGTAGTAGTGCTAGATGTGGGTGTAGGAAGGCCTCCATGCTATGCTCTACTATTTGTCACAATTGCAATGGAAGTTGCACAAATGGCATTCATTCGTTGCAACACAACGACGATGACGACGACGGCGAGGATGATGTAGCAGAAGTAGCAGCCTGCGTTCCATCTTCTGATAATGATTCAACAGATGATGAGAAAGAAGAAGAGGCGAACCCTGAGGAATCACAACCAGGCCCGTCATGCCCAAAGAGGCGGCGAGTGTTAAATAGTCCGGTTGTCTAGTTTTTAAGAAAAAAATTATAAAAGAGCAATGTGTGATAAGAAACGTAAGAGTGAAAAACATATTTTCAAAAATCCACTTCTTTCGAGGCTCATAGCTAGGCGATTGAAGATAGATAAAAAATGTAAAAAGCAAAAATGTAGAGAATTTTATCAGGTTTCATTCTTTAGTACAACTAAATTTCATGCGACGCACCGTTTTCAAGATATAAACAAGAAAACAAAGAACGAGACAGAAAATTTAACACATTTTTGAAAATCGGTCATTTTTCGGAGCTCACAGCTATGCAAATATTGGAGATAGATAAAAAGTGTGACAAACAAAGTTGTAGAGAATTTTATGAGGTTTTATTATGTAGTACAACTAAATTTTATACGACGCATCGTTTTCGAGATATAAGCAAAAAACCAAAAAACGGGACCTTCTTTGCCCTCCCATCCCTCGGGCTCACCTCGAAGGGGTCAGGACTTTTAATATGTTTATCTTCTAACTAGTCCAAACAAAGTTCATAAGTCAAATTTTCTGCTTTCGACTTTTCCAACCACATACCCCTTTTGAGCACTCATTTACCAGACTAGTGAGAGGAATTTATGAAAGTGTTGTTAATCTTCTTTTATTTATGTTTTCAATTCAAATTTTGCTTTACTTTTTTTATAGTTACTGTAATTGGTTGTAAACACAACCGTTGCAATTAAATAAATAAATAAATAATTACGGTTTTCAATTTTTTTCCTTTACATGTGCTGTAAGACATTGCTTCCTGCCAAATTTTATGATTCTAGGTCAACGAGAAGTACCCTATAGGTTTTGATTCCCTTGTGAAATCGCAAAATAGGTATGCGACATAAACGGTCCTATCTTTTGATCGCATTGACTTCGAATTTGTTTTTTCACTGCTCTAAGGAGTAGCAAAGTTGAGTATTTTATATTAATTTCAGTTTGATACCTCCAGACGTTCCTGAGAAAAAGGGTCTTGACACACGTACAACAAAGTGATATTAAAGGGTTCCGTTTTTGCCAACTGACGTACGGAACCCTAAAAATGATCCTATTTTCGCTTGATCCTGGTATGAAGGTAGATCAATTTACGCAACATAAATATAAGACTCATTCCAAGTATGATACCACCGTATTTTACCTGCATATGAAGTTTCTATACCGTGAACCGTTGTGACTAGTGAGCTCATATTTTTTTAAACTGGCAACACAAAATCATATCACTATAAATACACACCACTACAATTTACTATATAAATACTCGTAGTTTTTATATTTTGGTCGACAATAAAAATGTCCCTCCACTTAAGTTTGAACTTGTCCTCAAGTACCGCAATAGTCGGGCTGTCTACCCCATACACTTGACTGCCAATCTACAGGACGTAAGGTACAGCCCTCCGCAAACTGACAGGGTGCATTCAGCTCCTTATTCTGAATCATATTCCACCGGTTTTATTCTCAGGAAAATTTATATAGGTTTTTCAGTTGCGTTTCCTATATTTTAATGTAAAATTACATTCTCTGAACTAACTCTCTAACTCCATTTATGTAAATAATACGGCTAAAATAAAAAATAAACCAACAATGGATGTTGAAATCAGCTGTTCACTTCCTACCTAGCTACAGAGTTCATCGAACTCGTCGTCGCGTTTGCCCCTTGCTACATGCGTTTTGCCACGGTGACGATACATTGCGTATGAAGAAATAAAACACATTAAATTGATTGAATTCCCAAAATGTTCCTGAAATAATTCCTTGTACCGGTCATCTCAGAAATGATATACTGAATCCGCAAACTGATGGAGTGACCATCAGTTTGCGGAGGGGGCTGTGCCATACACTCTGTATGACCCAGTAGATTTACTTACGTTTGAACTTGTCCTCAAGTATAGCCGCGCAATAGTCGCAGGCTAGCGTGCAGTGAGGCCGGCGCATCTCCAGCAGTGGGCTGACTGCCCGCCGCGGACTGGGGGAGTCCGCCCCCCCAGGCGGAACCAGGGACATAGCTCTGTTGACAAGGAAAATTATAAGATTAGGTTTTGTTTGAAATTATACAGACGCAGTTAATTATTGTTCTGATTCTTTTGTTTTACTTTTGGATTACCGTTAATGCCACAACCCCCATTGGGAACACGTCGCCTAGTAGGGTCAGCGGGGTTTTGCACCAATTGCTCAAACTGGCTCACCTTGGCTCGCGAGCAGGAAGACCGAGCGTGGCTCGCGAGCCGTGCTCGGTCGGTCTAGATGCGACTAATGACTAATATTCTGAGATTACCTCGTTGGTCGAGTGGTCGGAAGCGCGACTGTTGAGTTTAGGAACTACAGGTAATAATAATGTTAACGATGCTAAATGCAATGTTCCCCGCGCATACAGTCTAACGGCCAGTCATCTTCGCCGCGCCGTAGCAATAATTTGTGTGCTAAGGAACGCCACTGTAACTATTACTCCCGGTTATCATCAATATACTTTATACTGGACACTGCGATTTTATTTACAACCTTCTCCAACCACATAACCAAAGGCTCCAACACTGAGCATGAGGTCTTGGGTTCAATTCCCAGGTCGGCCAAAGTGTTATGGGGTTTTTCTATCAGACATTTCTCAGTAGTGGCTACGCAGCCTGGATTTGTGTCCGGCTGATGGCAACAGGCTCGCCCCCTATTACATGGAACTTAAACATAACTGCCAAAATGTGGGTGTACTATCAGGTACACTTCTGTAAGCCTCTTAAGACCCTTCGGGGATCCCAGGCGTGATGTTATGTAATATAAATCTAGTATTATTTATGAGACTTACAATTTTTTTATTAACTTACAAAGTTATTTTACTTAGCTTGCTAGAAGCAAGAATTTATGATTAGATCCAAACTGCTTACAAGTAAAGAGACCTAAACTAATTCCATTTTCTTTTAAAGAACAAATCTAATAATTCTGCCTTTGTAGCATTACCAAAAAACTAGACAAGTAAATCTTGAATCTAATAAAATACCTAATTTTAAGGAGTGTAGAGATTTTTTATATAAATCTTGAGATCTAGTCTGGATATTTCAGATTCATAGAGTGTTATATGAAGTATTTTAATATTTTTTCGGCAGCTCTAGCAGTTTGAAGAGAATAAAATTGGAATATAGATATGCTGTTTGGTAGCAGACTTAGAGCATATTTATTTATTTATATACTAGAAACAGAGTAGGGTATTAACATAACATCACGCCTGTAATCCCCGAAGGGTTAGGCAGAGGTGTACCCATAGTATAGTTCATTGTCACACCTACATTTCGCCAGTTATGTTTAAGTCCCATATAATAGGGGGCGAGGCCTATTGCCAAAAGCCGGGCACTAATTCAGAGTCCGTCGCTGCGTTACTGAGAAATTCCGGATAGGAAAACCCAATAACACTTTGCCCGACCTGGGAATCGTACCCCTCATGCTCAGCTGTCGCGATTGCGACTAACGAGACAGTAGGGTGTATTCCGTGACAAATTCAACTCCATGATGTTATAATTACTTTTCTACTTCTTCTTCTTCGTCGTGTCGATGATTTCCCCTTTTTTAAAATTAAATTTGTTTTATCCAGAACTCTGTCACCTCGACGGCGTTGGTGGTGGCCTCGGTCAGGTCCCTAAAAGTGCACGTGCAGGATAGGAGGTGAGCCATAGTTTGCTTTGAGGCACCGCAGTCAAACGTGGCTTCATCGGAATACCCCCACCGGACCAGGTTGTATCTGATGAAATCATGCGCGAATCCCACTCGCACTTTGCAGTATTTTTTACTGTGTTTTAACTAAATACATCAGGAAAGTACAGTACTCTAAATATTTATTACCTCTGGGAATCAAATCCGCAACCCGTAACAAAAAGCCGCTCACCGTACCACTGGGGTCACAAAGCCGTTCAGACTCCTATATTTATTAACCTGAATTTTCTTGCCACTACAAGAACCTTGGACGGTCTTATTCCCCAATGCACAAGACGAGAGGCAATTACCCGCAAATAACGAGAAAAATAAGGTAAATTTTACCTGCGGTGGTACTCACCTTAACGTATTCCTCTGGGACTGATTGGAGTCTCCAATTCCTCCGTATTTATAGCTCGCCTTTCGTAAAATACACCGTGACTTTTTAGTCGTCTTACAACGGCAGCCCACTTCATGTATCCAATGACTACTAAGCATTCATAAAAAAAAATGCTATTTATGAGATTTTAATCTTTTAAAAATAAAAATATTATTCAATATTATGACGCATGACGTAGTGACACGTAAACATCATTAACAGGATGTTTCATATTTTTTTCCAATGTTTATTTATTTTTCTTTGTACCTATTACGACAGGTAAAAAAAAATCGCGCCTAGAACTATTTTACGTCGGGCACATTGAGTGGACCACCTTTGTAAGACGACTAAAAAGTCACGGTGTATAATAGGGACCCCCAGTTTATTACTTGTAGCTATAAGCTTAATTAATTACCGTTATTAAGTCTTAAGTTAAGAGGAACTCGCGCCATAGTAGCGTCTAAGAAATATGTGAGCATTAATTTTCCCGCGGGAAAATGAATGTGAGAATCTGAGGTTGGTTTTTTTTAGTGATATTTTAATAGGGTACTTAGTAGTAGAAAAGCTAGTAAAGCAAAAAAATAGTTGTCGCTCCTAAGACACCCCCTTCCGACACATTATGTCGAAGTTGCGGAAATACTTCCACCGGGACACCTGCTGCCATGGCCCACCTGGAAGACCCTAAACCGATTGCGAAGACAGGTGGGCCGCTGCAGATACAACCTGTCGCGATATTAACAGATTGCATCCGTGTTAGCATGATTGGTGGTCATTACTCACTAATAATAAATTTATTATTCAATTTTGCAGTTTATTATTGTATAAAGCTCAAAATTGCTTTTTAACTTTCACACTTTTCCTACGCCTTTTTTTTTTTTTTTTGCTTTTTTTTTTTTTCGTTTAGACGTTTATTGACGAGCTTTAGTACAATACAAGAAATTGAAGTGAGGGTTTTTTTTCCTTGAATGAATAATTTCGGTCGAATTTCGACTATTGGGCGACTACTAGTAAAGATAAATACGCGATCTTTTGTCAAACCAAATAAGCCGTGTAAATCAGATACATTTTTCCCTACTTTTCTTACACAGTAACGATGGCATGGCGGTCGATCAGTTACGTTGCACAAAGGGTAACCGGAGCCGCGCAAAGTAGGCCATGTTTGTGGAGCGACACTTCGCTGGAGAGCGAGTCTATGAGTCTATGGACGGCTTAAATCTACTGTCTATGAGCCTACTTGCTTTGAAGGGTTAGGGTAATCACGTGGTGGAAATATCAGTTGAATTTCAAAGTAGGATAATGGGGGGTTCGACATTCAAAATGCTTTGAAAAGTCTAAATGCAGACGCAAAACAAATGACGACTATGAATTACGAAGAAGAGTGTCCATGGAGTTTCTTGCCCATTCTTCTCCATAGAGATCTACGCCTTGGAATGGGCAACTACAGTACTTTCATAAGTTATTATGTCTTATGTCTGGGACTGTAGCTTCGCCTTCTTTGTTTTTCTGACATTCAAAAGTGCCTGTAATGGTCTAATTGAAATAAATGCTTTGAGTTTTGAGTTTTGAGTTTTGAAGGATCAACATGATTGATAGATAGTCTTTACTGATTGCATAAAACTTTCACAAGAAATGAAATATATATTGATATATGTATTATCTCAACATGAATGATGTAACAAGATCTTGTAAAATATTTTGATTGAAAAGAGTGTCCATGGAGTTTCTTGCCCATTCTTCTCTATAGAGATCAACGCTTTGGAATGAGCAACTACAGTACTTTCACAAGTTATTATGCCTTGTGTCTGGGACTTTTTTGTTTTTCTGACATTCAAAAGTGCCTGTTATGGTCTAATTGAAATAAATGCTTTGAGTTTGAGTTTGAGTTTGAAAGACGACTGCAAAAAAGTTAAAAGAAAACTAAAACTCTGCTCATACTTTCATTTTAAAATCTCCGTTTTGAATACCCGATGCAAAGGTTCCTCGTCAAGATTTTCCAGTCACAAGATAAATATTCATTTCAATTGGACTTTTATATTTTTAAATCTATTTGCCAATATAAATTGGTATCGATGCCTGGAGGCAATCCAAATGGCCATGCAATATTCAGCTCTATACGTATGTGCAATAAGAACGTCTGTATGTACAGTACCTTTGTAATTTCTTTTGCATTTTCAGGCACCAGATCGCTCACGGAATGGAAAATCGTTCAGTTTTAATAACATGCGAGAATTTGAGAAAGCATTTTAAAATGGAATCGAATAAATTCTATGATTGAATTTTACGAATTCAAATGTTTTCAGGGGAGGAATCAATCAATTTTCACGATGCAATCGTTTTCTAACTAAAGGATTAGAGAATTGAGATCCTATTTTCCTTTAAACGTATCTTTTCTGCGGTCGCGAACTTAAATACGTCGATTTTAAAATTAAAAATACTCGTTTCTCATTTAATATTTTCATAATCTTATAACTTTCTATATAATATATAAAGCTGAAGAGTTTGTTTGGTTGAACGCGCTAATCTCGGGAACGACTGGTTCGAATTGAAAAACTCTTTTAGTGTTGGATAGCCCATTTATCGAGGAAGGCTATACAATGTCGCCCATGCGCATGTGACCGCCCGTAATTTTCTGAATATTCATGAAGAATTGTCGAAAATAAACTTCAAAAGGGGGGGTCTATCTATAACATTTTTCATGTTATTCAATTTTGAATTTTTTAAGTAGAGTTTGTAGATTTGCTTTCTATTTTTTGACACATCTCCGAAGTTTATGGGTCGATTTGAATTCTGTTTATTATTTCTAAAAGCTTATGAGTTATTTTAACAGGTTAATTAACATTTTTACTAAAAATTATCGACTACGAAAAAAAAACGGAATCGAAGTAATTTTTTCGGTAATTTTTTTTATATTTATTTTAAAAAAACTTGTGTAAGTCCATAAATTATCCCGAAAGGACGACTTTTTTGATCATTATTTGTTAGCTACTACATAACATCTACAAATTCATAGAACATTGTTGATACCTAACTGTAACTAAATCCAAGGTAAAACTCTAAAACTCTGATGAGTCAAATTTAGGAAAAGAAAGAATTTAGGAAAATGTGAAAGTCAATTGAATGTTGCTCTTAGCAGTGAGTACTAAAAGGTTAAATTAATAATGAGGATGATAATGGAATTAAAAACAAACAAGCAATAGCTAGATTTTTACTAAAAAAATAAAAAATACAAGAATTTTAATTAATTAGATTTTCGAAATAGCCCCCACCCTCCTGTAAACAAACCACAGCTCTCATGGCAACACTTTTGATTGTACGACGTAATTCTTCACGGTTTTCTTTTATTTCCACAGCAGCAGCAAAAATCCTAGCCGTTAATTGCTCGCGGCTTTCGATGGGCACGGCATACACTTTTTGTTTCATATAGCCCCAAAGATAAAAATCTAAGGGTGTAAGGTCGGGAGATTGCGGCGGCCAAGCAATGGCACCTCTTCTGCCAATCCACCACGGATAATTTTTATTTAAATAATCACGAACTAGTCGTGCGAAGTGTGCTGGAGCTCCATCTAATTGCAGATACATCCGCCTTCTTGTTTCCAGCGGTACTTCCTCCAAAAGCAACGGCAACGTATTGACTATAAAATCTAAAAACGCGTGTTGATCTAGTCTGTTTGGTAACACAAAAGGGGCAATAAGTTCATCGTCAATCATTCCAGCCCATACATTTATGGAAAATTGAATCTGGAAAGTTGTTTCCCTAATGACATGTGGATTTTCAGTGGCCCACACATGGAGATTGCGATGATTTGTTATACCCGCCCTTGTTTTTTCTTTAGAGATAGGTATCAACAATGTTCTGAGAATTTGTAGCTGTTATGTAGTAGATTACAAGTAATGATTAAAAAAGTCGTCCTATCGGGATAATTTATGGACTTACACTAGTTTTTTTAAAATAAATACACATTTTTTTACCGAAAAAATGATTTCGATTCCGTTTTTTTTTTCGTCGTCGATAAATTTTAGTAAAAATGTTAATTAACCTGTTAAAATAACTCATAAGCTTTTAGAAATAATAAACAGAATTCAAATCGACCGATAAACTTCGGAGATGTGTCAAAAAATAGAAAGCAAATCTACAAACTCTACTTAAAAAATTCAAAATTGAATAACATGAAAAATGTTATAGATAGACCCCCCCTTTTGAAGTTTATTTTCGACAATTCTTCATGAATATTCAGAAAATTACGGGCGGTCACATGCGCATGGGCGACATTGTATAACATCACGCTACTACCCAATAGGAGCAGGGAAAATAACTTCACGCGGACGAATGTCGCGAGCAACAGCTATTTTATTCATATGTATGGATGATACTGATTGTGCTAGTTGCCAACAATATAACTAAAATTAATTGTATTTTCTAATTATACAATACGCTCAGGAATCCGAAAAATCGGAGGTGCGTGTCTTGGGTTCAAAGTCGAATTTCTAAATTAATCCTTCACAATCTTTCAAACTACTTAAAATTTAATTTTGAAAAATGAATGGCGTAAAAATAAAATTGCATACAAACAAACAGTATTTGCTGAATCAAATTGAAATCTGCAGAAAGCTTCAAGCGCGGAGGAATAGCAGACGTTTGTCTTTCAATCTGTCTCCACAAACTGCAGAAGTAACAGAAACTAACACAAATAAGAATACAGTCTGTACAACATGTTTGGCATACATTGCTTGTTTGTAGTAAGAAAAATAAACTTTTTGAGATGAGCTTTGAGTTAGCGAATATATAAACGTTGGAAGTCATAATGCCTTTTAAAGTTTATATATGTCATTTGGATTTTGGAACAATCGAGATTATAATCATTTCAAAACTTCACTTCTTGTATTTTCTGCTGAGCATGATGGGTTCAATTCCCGGTTCGGGTAAAAGTGTTATCGGGTTTTTCTATCAGGATTTTCTCAGGAGCAGACACGAAGTTTGGATTTGTGTCCTTCGGAGATTACATGCGTGATGTTGTGACATGTTCTCTTTTTGTGTCTAAACTAATGCGTTATGTTTTGGAAATAAAATGTGTTACAGTCTTGTCTACTACTGTTCTTAACACTTAATGTTTGGCAATGGAATAGGTTGAATAAATACAAAACTCTTTGGTTGAAAATTAAAAATCAACAAATGTATTGTGTAGGTACTTCATCATCATCTGCCTAGTCTTTTCCCAACTATGTTCGGCTTCCAGTCTGAATACCAGTATTTTACATGGAGCGACTGCCTATCTGACCTACACAACCCAATTAGTATTGGGTAGTATGATACCCCTTAGTAAGACTGGTTGTCAAACTTTAGAGCCACTGACTACCTATAACGACTGCCAAAGATCTTCTAATGACAGCCGGGACTAACGGCTTAACGTGCTTTCCGAGGCACGGAAGAAACTCGGCATAAACTGGGTAGCCCATCCATTGACCAACCTAGGCAAGCGCGGCTTACCTAAAGATCGACCCCGAGCGGCTGTTATTATGTAACCACGAGCTCCTCCTATTGGTTTTTAAAAACAGAAAAGTAAAACATTACCTAACAATAACCTAGTCACAGTTTCCTGTAGTTTTATTCCTTTTGTTTCACAAGCCTTTGTTGGGTATCGATAGCAAAGCCGGGCTGAAAGGCTTCGGACTGAAAAATGGACGTTTCCATTCTTTCTGAATGAAATCCGATTGAACTTCCATTAAATGTTCAATGGAAAACTGACAGGCACAATCGTCTTTTGTTTTGGAGATAGTTTGAATTGAGAATGAAACGGTTTGTGTTTTGTTTTTTAAATCGGATTGTGATGTCTTGTAGTGTTCTTTGTAAAAACATCCCATGCAGTGCTAATCAAATCAAATTTATTCGTAAATGTAGGTTTCATTACAATAGATGTTATAATAAAATGGTCAGTTAGCTACATTTTACTCAAATAATAATAATAAAGTTATATATAGCTATAGTTGATTTATTATATATTTTTATTAGTTTATATATCTTAATATTATGTATTTATTTAAGTATATATAAATATTAACTTATATGTGTATTTATATATAATATTTTAGGTTAAGTTAGGTAAGGCACATAAACTCATTATTCTCTTCCTTTTCTCACACACTATTGTCTACATTTCTTTTTCATTTCTCCTTTTGCAGGTCTGCTGGCAGAAATTTCGTATGAAATAAGCAGTACCTATGTACTCATTTATTATAATGTTATTTTCCTGTGTTGTCTACTGTGTGTACATAAATAGTAAAATAAATAAATAAAGTTAGTTGTGTCGAAACCACAGACACACATTTAAAATAAAATAACTCAATTACTAACATACTAACACACAATTCCTTACGTACTAACACACAATTTCCAATGTAAACATAATGATAATCTAAATGTTCAATTAATAACTTAAATCTACATTGAAAACAACAAAAATCGCCAAATACGTGAGTGTTGACTATTAAGGTCAGTCAAGCGCTTTATTGCTTAATCAACATCAAGGTATTTTTTTAACTCGCTTTTATTAGCTTCACCTGTAACTATGTTAAATTGGACTCTCTTCCCGGTATCCGATTGAGCTGAAATGCACACAAATTTGGTTTGGATGAAACTGCATCGTTAGCTAAGTGACGTCATAATCCAATATGGCGGACACCCAAAGATGGCGGACAAGTTATTTTTTATGCAATCTTATGATAATAATATCCGTTTCAAATGAAAGGGTGTGCTAAGAAAAAATAAATTAGTAACTAGAGAAAACACCCTTGTAGTTTTCTGCCTTTACAATGTAGGAAGAGGAACTTACTTATCTTTTACGTTCTAAAGAAAAAAACATAAGAATTCGCCGCATAAAAGATGAACAATGGCTTAACTAAAACTACATAAATAAAGTTACTTGAAGGTTATGTAACCGTGTTACTACGAGCTTCGGTGTCCATGTCTAAACTGTCAGCCACGTTGCGAAACGATATAATGTAATATTTTCTGCTGCAGCCGAGCGCTTGCCAGCGGAACCTTTATTATACACGAACATAATACTTCTGCTTTTAGAAGGAAATTCAAACAACACCCATCCTCATTCTCCTGTGCTTATCCCAATTCATTTAGGTGCCTTCTTATTCCATACTTCTCCATTTGTCGTCATTTCAGAAGTCACACATTGTTTGAAAAAAAAAACTTTATTTTACTAGAGGGCAACACTGTCTTAACACTGAGAATAGAATAACATCATTGTAGAATGTTTGTCTGTGTGTAGAATGTTTCTATGATTAAGAAACTAACTTTTTTTGCTGTTATAGTGTTCTAATAAAAACACTGTAATTCAGAAGATCGTTTTCTATATAATTTAAACTTTGAATCTAACAGCCGTTCTAACAGTATCCTATTTCACATCGATCATACATCGTTTCTTTTGTCTTCCCCTGCATTTACGCCATCTTTATTTTCTCAAGGTTTTGTAGACCTTCCTACTAATATTATAAATGCGAAAGTTTGTGAGGATGGCTAGATGTCTGGAAGTATATTATTTCTCTTCCACAAATAAAGAACATCAGTACTTGTGAATGGATGTTTGTTACTCTTTCACGCAAAAACTGCTCAACGGATTTGGATGAAATTATGCACACAGATAGTTTATAACTTGGATTAACACATAGGATACTTTCATCCCGGTAGTATGATCCCATAGGACAATTATCAAACTCCATGCGAGTGAAGCCGCGGACTTAAGCTAATTATTATATACAAACGTAAATTGGAGCATACAAAACGTGCTCGACTCGAAAGCCATAAAAATATATTGTGAATATTGCATACATGTATAAATAATTAAAAACGAATTGCATTTTTATTATGGCTTCACTACGGGACGGCGCGTTCGAAAAGGTCGACGTATTAATTTGATTTATTTTTATACAACGTTATCATACCTACATATAACTAGACTTTTAAATGTATTATTATGTTTTCCACCATCCAGTTGATAATAATCTCTGAAATACTATTAGACTGACCATATATAAATTAATTATTATTTTATAACCAAAGCTTTGTACTAAGTCCTCGTGCAAATTATAAACTTTTTTGCACTCTATTACCAGGAAAACATGTTTTCCTCAATTGAATATCCAATTTACGTAGAAATGCTGGAACACAATATTTTATACCTCCCTTAATAAAGAAAATATAAGGTTTCTTCCAGATAAATGCAAATGGAAATTAAATTAGAATCTTAGAAGAAGATAAATAATCTGTGTGAGAGTAGATACTGCAGGATTTGTTGTGATAGAACAGCATGAAATGTTCCCACTGATGGGCATAGGCCTTCTACCTGCAAGCGGCAGTGACCGTAATCCACTACTCGGGCCCAATGTGTCTTATGTGTTTTTTTTTCGGATGGGAAATCATCAAATAACCCCCTCCGCTCTGGGCGGAGTAGAAGGGAGTGTCAGGCTTTTACTGACTAAAACCCATCCATGTTCCTTCTTTGCCCTTTGTGTTCCAGGGCCGCGGTATCTCCTTCGAACAGTCCCACAGCCCCGGCAGGCATCGGCCCTTGTGGGCCCCTTTCTTTTTGCTGACATCTCTATGTGTCTTATGTCTTCCTACAGATTTTTGGTTCTTTGACATGCAGGTCACGATGTTTTCCTTCACCGTTTTGAGAGCAGTGGTGATGAAAAAAATCTCTGTTTTCTCTCAAGTTTTTTTTATTCTTACTCTACTTTTATAGCCATTTACATCATCATCATTCTCCTGCCCTTATCCCATTTATTTGAAATCGGCGTAGCATGTCTTCTTCTTTCATACTTCTCTATTAAGCGTCATCTCATCAGACACCTCCTTTCTAGCCATATCATCCTTCACACAGTTCATCCAACGTTTCTTTGGTCTTCCTCTACTCTTATACCCATCCACATTCATACTCAAAACTTTCCTGACGACATTTTCCTCATTCCTCCGCATCACATGTCCATACCAAGCCAACTGATTACCACACAACTTTTCAGTCATCGGCGCCACTTTCAGACTTCCTCTTATGTCCTAATTTCTTGTTTTATCCATTCGCGTAACACCACACATCCCCCTTAGCATTCTCATCTCAGCCACATGCAAATGCCTTTCATTCATCTCTTTTGTGGCACAACATTCCGATCCATATCAGATTCGAATCATACTCAAAATGTCCTTCACGACACCGCTCAATTGATGCACCACTGAATTAATAAAATCATAAACTTTTCCCAACATTTTCAATTCTCCATTCAACTTGCGACAATCTCCCTCAAAATTAATAAACAAGTTGAAATATGGCTCGTTTTTCGTACTGCTTGTAATCTGTGGTTTAATTAAACCGTTCCGGTCGGCAACCGGCGCGGCGTACTCCGTGTCATATTAAGTCTAGATTATATTTGGCATAGATTATGTTCTTGCAGAGGCTGCAGTACTACAGTTGATATTATATCTTAGTAATGTTAAGATGTAAAGCTTAGTCACACTTAATGTGAAATGACGTGGTAGAGTTACAAGGGGTAAGGCTATCTGTGTGTGTATCATAATGAAGATACGTCACGGTTACCTAAACCGATTATTGTTCTCGTCTCAACTTTGTTGATCATCATCATAATCCACAGCCCACGCTGGGTATAGGCCTCTCTTTGCTTGTGCCAAGCTCCACGATCTTGTGCCAACCTCATCCAGGATATTTCCGCAATGGCAACAATGTAGTCTGCCCATCTCGCCACCGGACGATCAACACTTCTCTTTCGATTCCCTGGTGGACGCCACTCGGTCACAGCTTTACTCCAGCTGCGATCACCGCGCCTTGCTATACGCCTTGTTGGTCAACATACTGTATTATACACAAACCATTGGGCATTCGTTGAGAAAAGATCGTCATATAAATATCCTGTTTATCAAAAGCTGACTTCAAGAAACGGTCCAGGATGCGCTTTATACCTAATGTCTCATTTAATTTAATCATTTAATTCAAGCAACAAGACTCATAGTGTTAGTAACAAAGTACTTATAAAACTATGTTAGTAATACACTCACAAAGACAAAAACAGAAACAGATGTTGACATCATTGCATCATCATCATTTAAATGCACGTGATTTCATCTTTAAAATTGTCACGCGTACACATTGCCTAAATATGCGTTTGCAACACCCTTTCAATGTGACATATTCATATTGACTGCAATTCTTGTGACCCAGTCTGACCATTATTTTAATATTTCAGATATTCCAATCCCCCAGAGACAATACTTGTATTCAACAAAACCTATTACAGATGTTATCAGAAAATGCAATTTGCAGTCTGTTTTATAGGGTGTCAAACTAGTTTGGTTAAGGAAAATGGCTAAGCCAATCGAAATAGGATCGAAGCAGTTATTAAGTCAGATAAAAGCCTCCGATTGTTAGAGGAAAACATCGATTTGTTGACAGCGGTCATAGGCAAAAACATAAACATTAGTTTGTATGATATCCTATAATAGGCTTTGGCATCCTTGTCCTTATCGCGATTTATTTGTGGACGGCGAAACTTT
This sequence comes from Noctua pronuba, assembly GCA_905220335.1. Lineage (NCBI taxonomy): Eukaryota > Metazoa > Arthropoda > Insecta > Lepidoptera > Noctuidae > Noctua > Noctua pronuba. The sequence goes on from LR999914.1 coordinate 8,430,161, forward strand.
CAATTTTCCTAATTCCGCGCCACATCTCTATACGATGACAACCGTTTGCCACACAACTTTTCAATCGACTGTGCCGCTTTCAGACTTCTTCTAATATGCTCATTTCTAACTCTATCCATTTGCGTGACACCACACACCCTCGTACGAAGCCCGAAGAATTGCCAAATTTAAGTGGCAGTGGGCAGGGCTCATTGCTCGTAGAACGGATGGCCGATGGGGCCGAAAAGTTCTGGAGTGGCGACTGCGAACCAGAAGACGTTGAATTGGAAGGCCTGGGAACTAGGTAGACCGATTTACCTGGTGAACGCTGCGGGGATCCGCTGGATGCGAGTCACATGGGACCGGTCAATGTGGCGACACTAGGGGGAGGCCTAGGTCCAGCAGTGGACGTCTTTCCGCTGAAATGATGATGTTGACACACCCCCCTTATAGCATTCACATTTCAGGCATTCGTTTATTGATCGCAATTAATATTGTGTCAGCTTATTTAGAATCAGAAATCTTACCTCCGATTACCAACAACCTTCAGGGTACCGTAAGTCACAAAGCATAAACAACTGATATTCAGATGTTTCTATAGTCTGTGTAGCCTGACACATGCTGATCTGGACTCCCATTTGGTGCAACCTTGAGACGCTCACAGCACCCTGTATACTCGTTATTTGATTTGAAGTATGTCATGGTGTTACTATACTTCTTTCGTAAATATGTTTTTTCTTTTTGTATATTGGCACCTTGTTTTATATAGTTGTATAGTGGTGTAATTTGTATTACTTAATTGTGCTTCTGTGTGTAGTGCTATGTCTTTTGTGTGCACTAAATTAATGATTTATCTATCTATCTATCTAATAAAATAAAAGCGAGCTCCCGAGTACTCCCAACAAAGTTACACACAGACATGTTAGATAGCGGCAGTTGTTACGTAAAACGAGTTAATTTGTCACAGCAGTTAAAAGTTTCGTAACTAAATTCACTACCTGAACTGAAACCCTTTGATCTCAACACATGTTACAGTTACACACGAATAATAATTGGCACTCTTTTGTCGTTTACAATTGAAATATAACCATTATCTGCCTAGCCTTTTTCCAACAATCTCTACATATCTAACCAGATGCAGCTGAATACCAGTATTTTCATGGAGAGTCTATCTGCCCCCACAACCCAGTTATTATTGGGTCATACGATACCCTTTAGTAAAACTGGTTGTCAGACTTTTGGGCCGCTGACTACCGAAATTTCAGTTAAAATAGTAAAAACATGCAGATCTTTTTTTTATTTTTTATTTCTAGTGCTGACGTTGAGGTCCTGCGTTCAATTCCTAGGTCGGACAAAGTTCTATTGGATTTTTTCATCAAGAATATTTAGTAGCAACTTGGAGTCCTGAATTGTGCCCGGCTGCCAAGTTTAAGTCGCATGTTATAGGGAACATGAGACTTAAACGTAACTGGCATATAACATCTGTTTAACCTTTTGGAGAAATACAGGCGTAATGTTGAGCTTTTTATCTTATATAACGGAATAAAAACCAACTCAAAAAATTGGCTAGGGCCATGGGATACGAGTGCCCACCCAGTCTTTCGGGACATCGCCAAACGGTTGGTAGACTCTTCCCGTGACCAGAGGGAATCAAAGAATCAGCATTGCAATCCAACGTGGCAATGCTGCCAGCCTTCTGGGTACTATTCCAGTTGACAGCGTTGTGGATGAATTTTTTCTGTTTTTCTATAAAGGGTGTAAAAAGAACCTTAACGAAGCCGAAAGGCACTTGTTCTCCCCGTCAATGCGATCATTTTTTTGTTCTAGACCATACGTCAGTCAAAGTTACAACTTTTTCACAAGTTTTTTTTAAATACATGTTTTTAAAGTAAGATTTTTACTATAAACACCTCCACGACCCCCGTACTATTAAATCGATCCATCAACACAATGTTCTGAGTGCGTTACATTGAGTCCTACCGTAAAACGTGATTTTTCACCCCAAAAAAAAAAGTTGTCTTCCAGCTATTTTTTTTGCGTAGAGTTACTTAGTTTGATGTACAGAATGCTTGGTTGACGGCTTCGTGAAGGGTCCGTTTAAAGCCGGTATAGTTAGGATACGTTAAACTTTATCGGATTTATACAAAAAAAATGTAAGTACTTTGCTAAGGTACAAGTAATTTCCTTAATCAACTAAGTCGTTGCAGACTTTTAAAGTGGCTAGGAGAAACTGTAATAACTTTATCCAACTAGAACTAAAGCTAACAGATGAGGTACGTTCAGACACGGAAACTTCTACGTAAATAAAGCCAACTTGAGCTTGTTCTTTTTATCTTTTTTAAATTAACTTTAATTATGTCTGTATATTTGCCTATAGCTGTTATCTTATTTTTCTTTACATTAGACCACACAATAACACAACTGTTTATTTACCAACAGACTGAGCCCCTCAGTCTTCGTCATTCCAATTCATGCAGCATTGTATGAAAAACTCTACTCACAATAGATATCTGTTCAAGTAAAAATTCACATTGTTGGCCGTGTCATTATCGCAAATTTACAAAAAACAGCCAAAATCAATAACACTAAAAACGAGATTTCGTGCTATGAAGAAACAATGAAGATACACTGTTTCTAGCAAAACTAACGAATTACTTGAGATTACAACTAAACACAAAAACACAGGGCACAATGAATCGGCTACAGTTTCAAGACGACTCAACTCCGCCGCGATGAGACATTGACTGTCGCCCTCGCCTCGTGCTGAACATCAGGGCTCTAGTAGAAGCATGCTGTGGTGACAGACTTGTAAGTAGGTTGCGTGATGTCACCACTGGCGCACTTCCGATTCATTTCAAGTCCGTACTATCGACCAGATCCGACAAGTATATCTTAATTCAGTACCTAGCCACCTGTACATATTCTTCATAATGCCCAAAACAAAGAAGTAGACGTCCAAACCAGAAATATGATTTGCAAACATTTCCTAAAGTTCCCTAAGTCGTTAAAAAGAGCACCCGAAGCGAATTTAATTAATTATAACAACTTCTGAAAGCTGGGGTTTGTTGACCTTTGTTAAACAAAAGGGAAACAGTTTAAATAGACGGGTAAGCATGATTTATCATACTTTTCATAGGTACCTAAACTTTCCTATAGAAATGGTTCCGACATAATTTTTCCGTGTCTTGTGTCTAATATTTCAACGTGAAATATGAGATTTTTTTGTTATTTATTTTTTGTAGTTAACACTTTTTTGTTTGGAAATATTTTTGCTTGTGATAGCAACACTTTTGTACAAAAAATCTTCTAAAACCATTTATAGTTGTTTCTAAGCCAATCAACAGTTATTTATGCTTGAGAAAGTGGCTATATTTTGGGTTATCTACATATGCTAATATAATAAAGAGGTAGAATTTGTTAGTAAGTTTGTATGCAGGGGGTTATCTTCAGAACCACTGAACCGATTCCGGAAATATTTTTACTAACGAGAAGCTACATTATCCCCGAGTGTCATAGGCTACATTTAAAATGTTCCCGTGGGTTAATTTCCGTACATAACGGTAGCAAAGCCGAGAGCAAAATCTAGTGACTAATAACTTTGGAAAGTCATAAGTATGTCATTATAATAAGATAATATCGTAATCAATACGTCGTATTATCTATAATTATGTCAATACCAATAAAGCTCACAATTCTCTAACCTTCATAACACATAATACTAATTGGTATATAAACATTATTTTGGCCATAAAATAAACCCTTGAACTCAAGTCAATGTCGTTGGTATTTACATAAAACATACACGCGTACCCTAATTTCAGGGTCGTTTCGTGAAAAAAGTAAAATTGTTTTATGGTAGAACTTTTATGACTACGCGAAAGTCATGGATGTAATTTTTTATTGTGTGTTGACACGATACTAGAAATAATCGAAGAAAACGCTGTGTTTACTAACATGAGAGCTACTTATAAGAATTTAAATATTTTCCTTATTTCTAGAGTTCTATAACCGAAGGGTAACAACGAGACTCGTCCGTCCGTCCGTCTGTCTGTCAGCGAGCTGTATCTCAAAGCCCGTAATAGTTAGACAGATGAAATTTCCACAGAATGTGTATTTCTGTTGCCACAGTTAAGTCTGTCGTAGTAGGGGAGCACTCTCTCTCAAAAGAGGGCTCCCCTACTACGATGGTACGGAACACTTCATGTACGAATCCGACTCGCACTTAGCCTGTTTTTGTTGGTTTACATTTCAATAAATGGTTGAATCAGAAAGATTGCTGATGATTTTACAAAAAAAAAAAAAACAGTTTTAATAGACTTTATATTTGGATCTGTTTGATTATTATTTTAGATACGACATAAAAAACTTTATGTACCTACTACTAACATAATCAAGTAAACACACCAGAACAAAATTGCGCCATTCGTTTCACTTACCAAGGAATAAGTAAGGCAATTTATACAAGAAAAGAATCTAGTCGTATCTATGCATATGCGGATATAAATATTCAGCACATACCTACGTCGGGATCGTAATTCTGCGATCTAACACCGGCACTACGCCGGGAAGCCTGAAGTATTCCGTTCGCTTCGCTGAACGCTGAAAATTCTGAAGAAATTGTGAAATTCAGATCTTGGAAATTGGATCTGATTTTGAAATTTAAAAATAAAAATACCTACATGTGTCGAGGAAGTTTGAATGTATGGTATTTGAAAGATAGAAAGATAATATATGTATGATGGCGCCCGAGCAAGGCGTCGTCTATGGTTAAAATTGCAACCTACACAGCCGAGAGTGAAGCTGGCTGGTATTCTCTCTGGCGGAACGTCATAACGTTGCGGGACATATTGACATGAGCGTTTGTCAAGGATGGTGCCGCGTGACAAGGCATTGACGGATCGCCGACGTCTGTTTTCTAAATCTAATGAATCTTCCTCAATTATGTATCAAAGCTATGTTATAATTGAAGGATTTTTGTAACTAACAGATTTCAATCAAAAGAAGATTTGTGTAATCCGAACATCAATCGTTACGATCTCACATATCATCGGTGATTCCGATGGGGCGAGCAAGAGCCTTCATTTATAACAATTCTTACTTCGTTCCCACACAACATTGTAGCTACCATCTAGCAAACAGTGCCAAACAATAAAACGATATTTCTGATTTGAAGACATTACGAAAGGTAGGCTTGAATCAAAGAGATTTAAAAGAATTATAGAGCGTACATTGGGAATAAAGTCATACAAAAATTTCGATCCCGAAAATTTTCGATTTTGACACACGAATGCTACCTGACTAGCGGGCGTATGACACTAGACAGACCGATTTGTTACTAAGTAGTATTGGATTACGATTTTCTTCATTTTGTCCCGTCTATCGCTTGTAATTACTTGAATGTCTTTGGTTTGATTCTAGATCTAGCACAATATTTACAACTTGCCAAAACATCGAGTTTTCTTTATTATATTTAAGTTTAGTATTTTTATATTTACCTTTATACATACATAAGTCTCTCGGAATAAATTCTCTTTCAGAACAACAAAGCGGTCACGCAAACAGATTCGAAAAGTTACTTTATGTTGTGTACAAAGCTTTTGCCCGCGGCTTTGCTCGCGTAATGGTCGGAAATTACCCCGCGGGAACATTTTAATTAACAGCCTAGGACACTCGGAGATAATGTAGGTTCCCATTGGTGAAAAATTTTTTAGGATCGTATCAGTAGTTCCAAAGATTACCCCCTACATACAAACCTACAAACTTTATCTCTTTATAATGTTACAGCATACAGGGTACTGGGTGCTGGGTGTCTGATGGAGGAGGCCTATATCCAGCAGTGGACCTCTTTCGGCTGAAATGATGATGATGTTGATGATTATACAGGCTGTAATCGGACCCTTTTTTTTTTTTTTTTACTGATGGGAAATCATCAAATGACATCTCCCGCTCTGGGTGGAGTGGGAGGGAGTGTCAGACTCTTACTGACTAAAACCCATCCATGTTCCTTCATTGCCCTTTGTGTTCCAGGGCCACGGTATCTCTTTCGAACAGTCCCGCAGCCCCGGCAGGCATCGGCCCTTGCGGGCCCCTTCCTGGTTGCTGACATCTCTTTGAGGCGCGCGTGGAACACGAACGCGCCGTCGACACGGCCTGTCGTCATAAGACGGACGGACGGTGAGCTAACCCATTACTCACCGTCCACAGGCCCGCGCCTACGGTGGCCGGGAGCCACCACGTGGCCCCCGACGCCCGGTGCTTCGCCCGCGGCGGCTGGGACGTGAGATTCTCTCCCTCTCACGTCCCGCCACCTCCTTCGCTAGCATGACTGCTTCGCAGAAGGAGGTGACGGCTTCCCATTCCCTCTCGCTCCGGACCATGGCCTGAACCAGGGCCGGGAGCGAGAGGTCGCCGCCGCCGATCGCCGCTACGAGGACACGGCGGAGCTCCGCCCAAGCGGGGCAGACCTCCACGGTGTGCGCCACCGTGTCCTCCGGACGATCCTCACAATGATAACACCCGGGCGTTTCCTCCCGCCCGATTCGGTGCAGGAACCTCCCGAAACAACCGTGTCCGGTGAGGACCTGCGTCAGGCGGAAGGTGAGGGCGCCGTGGCGCCTCTCTAGCCACTCCTCAAAGAGGGGACTTATCGCCACTATTGTGGCGTGCCCTGCACTGGGTTGCGACAGTCGCTGTCTCCATGTCGCCATGAGATCGCATCGGAGGTCTGTCCGCTGAGCGGTGATTTGCCGCGGCAGCGGAGTTTCCCCCCGACTTAGTGCCCCCGCGCGCCATTCATGCAGGCGCGCGAGGACTATCGCCTCCAGATCCCATGGCGGCAATCCGGCTAGGAGGCTCGCCGCCTCGCGGGAGATCGTGCGGTACCCCCGGATCAGCCTTACGGCTACGACCTTTTGGGGCGCGTTCAGGTAGTGCGCGGCACGCCGCTTAATTGAACGCGCCCACACCGGGGCCCCGTAAAGGGCCATGGACCGCACGACCCCCGCGTAGAGCCTACGGTAGGAGGCGTTTGGACCCCTCAGGTTGGGCAAGAGCCGCTTGAAGGCAGCCCCGGCCCGTTCCAGTTTGGGAGCCAAACGTCGGAAATGCTCAACGAAGTTCCACCGGCTGTCGAGGACGAGTCCTAGGTACTTCAAAGTCGACTCGACGCCGATGGGAACCCCTCCTACCGTCAGCGTGGATCCCGACGGTGGCGCATTCCGAGGCCCATGAAAGCTCATGGCCTCGGACTTGTGCAAGGCCACCTCGAGACCCAATTGCCGGATCCTCTCAACGACTATCGCAACCTAATCGGACCCTTCACGAAGCTGTCGCAAGCAAGCATTCTGTACATCAAACTAAGTAACTCTACGCAAAAATTATTGCTGGGAAACGACTTTTTTTTTGGGGTGAAAAATCATGTTTCACGGTAGGACTCAATGCAACGCACTCAAAATCACAATATTACGGGGTTTGTGGATGTATTTATAATAAAGTCATAACATTAAAAATATGTATTTAAAAAAAAAAAAACATGTGAAAAAGTTGTCACTGGAAACTGTCCCCCAATATATCCGTAACTAGAAGATTCCCAGGTATGATCTAGAGCAAAGGGTACTTTTACACCCTTTAGTTAGAAGTGAAGCAGATTTCCTCTTCATGATACCAAAATCAAATACCATTTCAAATTCACTGCAGGCTGTTCCAAGCTCGTTGGTAAAACAGCTCAGGCCACGCTCAGTGCGATGCAATCCCAACTATTGGCTATTTGAACAACCACTACAATCATACTGTCGCCTTTCAAAAGGCGTTCATATGACTTGAACTCTATTTCCAACGTCCCATTCGAATTGTGTGTATTGAGGGTATTTGAAGATTGCGAACAAAATCTTTTATTTGCGGTGAAATGTTTTGTGAAAACTATAATATTGGAAAAAGGAAGAAAGCCGGATAATCGAAATTGTATTTTTACCATTAATTGAGTAGTAAAGTACAAATCTCAGAAAGCCATATTTGTATAACAAATGAATCAAGTAAAGATAGATTATTATTGGCGCCCACCGTGGGACACAGAAAAGTTAACCTTACAAAAGCAATAGGAATTTCCTTCTATGCTTATCCAATATGGGTGTAATATTATGAAGGTTATTAGTCATTCTACGCCCATAATGTGTCGTATAAACGAGAAAATATGAATAACGAGCGGAATATTAAGTATTAGGAAAATTGCTATCTACCCTCATCCTTTTATTGCCAGTAGAGCCATTAACAAAGGCAATTTAGACTTTATCAATACTCACCAGTAGACATTTCCATTCTAAACCATAAATTTGTGAGATTACCAATGCACAAACATGGTCGCCGAACTATTCATGACTTTTTTCAGTTCTTCACTACCTTTTAATTTAATTTTAATTCCGTTCACCAAAAAAACAACATTAAAACTTCAACACAACTCATGACTCACCGAACTTCTCCGATTTCTTTCGCCATTAATCAAAAGATAATGACGCCACACAAAAATATTCATAAACATCGAACATTTAAACTCAGTTTATCGAAACTGGGTCAAACTGTGGGGGCCCTTAGAAATTTAATGGTGCACTCAGCAGTTAGGCTGTGGTCATACAACCAGCGGGAAGCAAGGAGAGGTGGACCGGCCGATGGAACAATTTTATACCTTAAATCGCTACCTCCCCTAGACTGAAAGGTTATTGAGAGACGGTAGAAAAAGAATTGACAGACGGAGCAAACAAACATCCATCCATCCAGCCTCAAAAACTTTCGCATTTATGTAGTAAGATATTGTGTGCGTGATATTCAGAAATGATTATTTTTTTTCTTTCGAAGGCGACACCTCTCCAGTTTGTCGTTTCTCTCCAGTACTATCGCTCCTCGCCGCTGATTTCGTGACCGCAGCCTTGCTGACATCCCTACAAACTCAGCCAATCTCCAGTCACTTCCGGTGGAACTCATATTAGAATTCAATTTGCTTCTGATTTAATACGTCGACGTCACTCAATGTAATTGGTAAAATGTTTGTTAATTTATTATGAATGAAATGTCTGGCAAATTATGTTTCATAGCTTCAAATTAATTTGTCTAATTAATGACAAAAGCAGATGCGATTTCCAGTTTTCTACTTCGTATCTCTGGCACGAAAATTTTTATATTTTGTTAGCCCAGAACTTCGCCACTTCCACCGCGACGTCGGTGGCAGCGCAAAGGTCACTTCGGCTGCATGTTTTTCGGCTAAGATGGCAGGATAGGAGGTGGAACATTGTTTGCGACACAGCTCCACAACCACAGCCCGCTGCTATTTCATGAGGTAACCCTACTTAACGAGGTTGGAGTTACATCTTCCCACTTGAGTCCGGAGACGGATTTTACGATTCCAGTGCCTACCTAATATTTTTCACACTGAAAGTGTGTAACGTTTGTGACGTTAACGTTACAATACTGACTTGCAATCACTAAACGAATTTATAACATAGTTCTGTCTCTTTCATCTTCAAATGATAGATAAAACCAGAACGCTATTTTAAACACACATACATAACATCACTCCTGTAATCCCGGAAGGGTAACGTAGAGGCATACTTAATAGTACAGTAGCCAAATTTCACAAGTTATGTGTCCTTTGTAAAAAGGGGCTAGCCTATTGCCATCAAAACCCAATAACACTTTGCCCGACCCGGGAATCGAACCCTAGACCTAGAGCTCGGTACTGGCGCTGGCGATCACTCAACCAACGAGGCCAGTTTAGTAGGCAGTATCCTAGGGTTGCAATACGTCAATACTTGACCGACAAAAGGAAAACAACAGTTAAATTGTACTGCACAATTTAAAAAGATTTTTTTTCGTTTTTTTTTACAATTGTCTGGTATATTCTTCGAAAAAAAAAAACTTGAATCTGGAAACCCTATCGTATCCACAAGTATCTATAAAACAAGGTGAGCTTATCTAGAGTATAACTTAGACAAGTAACACAAGACTCTCTAAGGATTAATTAAAACTTAAAGTCACTAAAGCGGTCTTTGTAACACATGGCTCTCATTATACCTTTGAGAGTAATTTATATAACCGTAACATCGGGTACAAGTTTCCACCTGTTTTAGAAAAATACATAATAAGTCTAGGTATATCGTTCCCAATGCTGGGAAACAGTGCTTACTGTGAAATGAGTGGGCCATTATCCACCACGCGAGCCCAGTTCGGGTAGCTGGGTGCTAGAATAAACAGTTTTTCTTTTCTTTCTTTGGAATCATCATGATAATAAAAAGTCAAATTTTCCAATAGGGAAACAAGCATTTTTAGGGTTCCGTATCTCATTCTGCAGTAGGACTGGCAGACGGACAACAAAGTGATACAAGATCACTCTGTTGTTCTGTGTCTATCCGTCTGTCAAGACCCTTTTCCTCATGAATACGTGGAGGTTTAAAGCTGAAATGAATATCAAATACTCAAGTTTGCTACCCCTTGCAGCAGTGAAAAAATCAAACTTGTAAGTCAAGGCGATTAAAAGATACTACCGTTTATGTCATATTTTGCGATTTCATAAGGTAATTAAAACCTATACGGTACTTTCGTTGACGTAGAATCATGAAATTTGGCACAGAAGCAATGTCTTACAGCACATGTAAAGTAAAAAAATCTGAAAACCGTAAATATGTATGTAGTTCAATAACAAAAACCTACAAGTTTATACGGAACCCTCGGTGAGCGAGTCCATCTTGCACTTGGCCGATTTTTTTATAAACCTACAATCCCAAGGTCAATAAAACAAAGAAAGTTGAAAAGTCGATAAATCAAACGAGTCATTTCCTTGTAATTTCGTTTACAAAAGTTCTACCTCAATTCGAAATCCAAGGTCACGAAACAAAACAAACCTTCATTTTGACCTTGACACAAGAAACGCCAAACAGTAATAAAACTTATTAACCGCTCATTCATTTTGTTTGAACACTTGAAGGTAAAGAGCCCACTAGAGCATCACCATGTAAAGTAAAAGCCCTGCAAATCCTAATCCTTAACTTCCTAACTAATATTGTAAATGCGAAAATAATTTGTTTGTTCGTTTGTTACCTTTTCACGCCTAAACCACTGAACCGATTATCCTGAAATTTTGCATATACGTTGTCAGGTGTACAGAAACGGACATAGGGTACCTTCTATCCTGAAAAAATACTGTTCCCGAGGAAAACAACAATAATGTTCTTATGATAATAGAATCATCATAATACCATGCTTGAATCATGCTTGAATTTTATTACTTTAGTAGTGTAGTTTAATTGTCGAATTCTAAATTAACGCAAGTGAAGCCGCGGGCAAAAGCTAATTCCACATAATTTTTAAAGGCGATGTCAAGTTAATAGTAATCTAACTGAAACATTCCTTTCTGCCTGGTTCATCACATGCCCAGCCTTTTCCCAACTATATTGGAGTCGGCCTCCAGTCTAACCGGATTCAGCTGAATACCAGTATTTTACATGGAACGACTGCCTATCTGACCTCCACAACCCAGTTAGTATTGGGTAATACGATACCCCTAGATAAAACTGGTTGTCAGAGTTTTTGGGCCACTGACTATCTAACGACTGTCAAAGATCTACAAATGACACCCGGGACCAACCTAGGCAAGCACGGCTTAACCTAAAGATCGACCCGACCTCCTTTCTGCCTGATTAAAATCATAAAATCGGTCGTGCTTTCATTGCTCGATGAAAAGTTTCCTAACAGTCCAGTTTTAACAAAATGTGAAGATTTTCCCACACAATGTCCAGTTCGTTAAATAATAACAGCCGCACGGATCGATCCTTAAGGTTAAGCAGCGCTTGCCAAGGTCGATCTGTGGATGGATGACCATCATTACATCCCGAGTTTGCTCCGTGCTTCGGAAAGCACTTTTAGCCGTTGGTCCCGGCTGTCATTTGTAGAACTTTGAGTTGTTTTAGGTAGTCAGTGGCCCGAAAGTCTGACAACCAGTCTTGCCAAGGGGTAACGTATTACCCGGTATTAGCTGGGTTGTGGAGGTAACATAGGCAGTCACTCCATTTAAAATATTGGTATTCAGCTGCACCCGGTAAGCCTGGAAGCCGGTTCCAACATAGTTGGGGAAAGGCTAATCAGATGATGAATTTTTCGGTAAAAGTAAGGTAAAAATTCGGTAAAAGATGAGACATTGACATGAGACATAGAGCTCAAAGTTCTGTAACACTTTAATATATTTATCTGTCCTTACCTTTACACGAAAAACAAACAACGGTACCCTAATAAAGATTAGGCTAAACAAAATCAGTTTTACTACATTGTTTACTTAAGTTCTTCATAAATTAGGCCTTAATGGGTAAATATAGTGAATTAAGGTTTGATTAGTTTACCGGTTCAAGGTTAATGGGCTTGAATTAACTTCTAAGTGGAATTTTATGGTAGGAAATTATGGTGTGACTGTAAATGGTATTGTTTTTGGAGGAAGTTTAGTTACTTTTGATTGCGGTTTTTGTTTCAGCAATAAGATCACTTTTGTATTGTGTGTATACAAGGTTTTAACGGAACCTTCATGAAGCCATCAACCAAGCATTCAGTACAAAGTAACTTTACGCAAAAATGATTGCTGGGAAACGACTTTTTTTGGGGGGAAAAATCACGTTTTACGGTTGAAGTCAACGTAAAGCACTCAAAACATTGTGCTGGTGGATTCATTGAATGGTAATGAAAAGCAAGGTAATGGAAATAAAGGTGGCAATAGCGACTTAATATTCTCACGTCCTCCTTCTATATGTAACACATAGTGTCTGCCTACCTACGTGAGTACGTATGACACTTTCCTAATTTCTTTCAACAATACTGAAACCATCATCTGCTTAGCCTTTTCCTAACTATGTTGAGGCCGGCTTACAGTCTAACCGGATGCAGCTGAATAGCAGTATTTTACATGGAGCGACTGCCTATCTGACCTCCACAACCCAGTTGGTACTGGGTTATACGATACCCCTTAGTTAGACTGGTTTTCATACTTTCGGGCTACCGACTACTTGTAACGACTGTCAAAGATCTCCAAGTGACAGCCGGGACCAATGGCTTAACGTGCTTTCCGAGGCACGGAGAAAACACTTAAACATACTCATTAACAATACTGAAATAAAATACTATAAAAAAAAAGATTTTTGTAAAACTGTGTGGTGTGTAGCCAACACAAGAAGTACATGTTACGGACTTTTCAAATCCCTAAAAATATTCCTGTAAAAACTCTCTATTTTGGGATACAAGAAAAACCTCCTAGCAAAAATGTTACAGCAACGTGTCACCTAAAAACGTTACACATAACACGAACTATGGGATAATGTAAACAGTCTATGTACTTAGTTTATGTACTTAGGACGACCGCCCTACAGAGTAAATCTGGGAAAACCAATATTTCATTCTCACTTCAATAAATCCATTGGGAAAAAAATGTCACGGAAATTCCTTTGAAGATTGTGTATTTTATTTATCTTCACGTAAAATGTATGTCGCCTATATGTTTTTGTGTGACGCTAAAGAAATCCTGATTCTTGAATATCCTTAATCTTCGGTCGGATAGTAAACATAACATAACATCGCGCCTTTAATCCCCGAAGACAGGCAGTGGTGTACCTAATAGTACACCCACATTTCGCCAGTTATGTTTAAGTCCCATGTAATAGGGGGCGAGCCTATTGACATCAACCGGGCGCAAATCAGACTCTGTGGCTGCTACTGAGAAATTCCTGATGAAAAAACCCAATAACACTTTGCCCGACCCGAGAATCGAACCTAGGATCTCATGCTCAGCAGTCGAGCTTGCGACCACTAGACCAACGAGTTTTACCTCAAGTTATTTTATAAACTCCTTAAAAAAATTAGTATAACAAGTTTTTCGTGCTCCCTTCCCGTAATACTTTTCAATTAGCCTCAACTTTTCCTCTGGGTTACGTCATTTTCATAATTTAATTTCAGCTGACCCGACTCTACCGTTTCGACCCTCACCGAAAATACATTATCCCATTATATCTCGTAGATGTTGTGAAATGTGATATTTGCCAGAAACCACAAATCAGGTATGTATTGGAGTATCATTATGTAGTACTGGACCATAATTACACTTTTGTGATGGGATAAGGCTTCGGTGATTTATTAATCCGTACATATAAGTAATGGTTGTTAAGGAGCTCGTGGTTAAATAATAACAGCCGCTCGGGTCGATCTTTAGGTTAAGCCGTGCTTGCTTGGTCTGTGGATGGGTGACTACCAATTCCATACCGAATTTCCCCGTGCCTCGGAAGGCACGTTAAGCCGTTGGTCCCGGGTGTCATTTGTAGATCTTTGACAGTCGTTAGGTAGTCAGTGGCCTAAAAAGTCTGACAACCAGTCTTACCAAGGGGTATCGTATTACCCAGTACTAACTGGGTTGTGGAGGTCAGATAGACTGTCGCTCCATGTAAAATACTGTTATTCAGCAGCATCAAGTTAGACTGGAAGCCGACCCCAATATAGTTGGGAAAAGGCTAGGCTGATGATGACATATAAGTTATGGTTGCGATCCCTGAGGATTCTCGAGGGACTGATATACACTAAATATAATATGATCATATAACATAAATCGTTATACTGTCTGATACTCTGATAAATAAAAAAATCACATACAACCATTAAGTAGATAGTACGAACCGGACTCGCAAATGAAAAGTACCATCATAGTAGGAGAGCCCCTTTAATTATAAATTTATTTTTATTATTTGTTGTTATAGCGGCAATAGAAATATCTAGGCATTAAGTCCGCCTTTGTACATTATGCGCATAAAGTTTAATAAATAAATAAAATAAATACACAGTCTGTCAAAATTTCAATTGTTTGCCTATTACGGATCACGAGATAAAGACTGCTGACAGACGGACGGACGGACGGACAGCGGAGGCTTAGTAATAGGGTCCCGTTGGTACGGAACCTTCGGGTACGGAACCCTAAAACTGAAATTAAATCTAACCTGCTTCCAACCAATTTTGGCTACCCTACTACCTGCAGTGGCCGCTTCATGCAATTAGCTAATTAATTTTCGTGCTTGCCGAAAGTACATAATTAATGTAGACCGGCAGTTGCCTCGGTGCAAATTTAATTACAATGTAAGTACGTACGTAATGTTAGTACAAATGTAATACAACCGCTTGTGAGATACTTTGTTTGTGAGTTCCGCTATCTAATTTGATTTATTTTCTAGCATCAATAGTTAAGAGTACCTAATTTAAAGCACCTGATTCGACGTCCCTATGGTCAAAAATATAAAATAACTAGCTTATGCCCGAGGCTTCACCCGCATGTAGTTCGATAATTGTTCCACGGGATCATGCTATCGAGATAAAAAGTATCCTATGTGTTAATCCAGATTATAAACTATCTGTGAGCTAGCTAAAATATTTTGATTGAAAAGAGTATCCATGGAGTTTCTTGCCCATTCTTCTCCATAGAGATCTACGCTTTGGAATGGGCAACTACAGTACTTTCACAAGTTATTATGCCTTGTGTCTGGGACTGTAGCTTCGCCTTCTTTGTTTTTCTGACATTCAAAAGTGCCTGTTATGGTCTAATTGAAATAAATGCTTAGAGTTTGAGTTTGCTAAATTCAACCCAAATCCGTTCAGTCGTTTTTGCGTGAAAGAGTAACAAACATCCAGCCATCCATCCATCATCCTCACAAACTTTCGCATTTATAATATTAGGATAATATCCGTGCTTAACTGTGAAAATTGCTGTTACAGCCAGCAATTTAAATTACAAGTATTTCAATTAAGTGGATCAATTGGCGTTTCATTAAATATTCCACGAAAACGGAAATGGTTTTCAATTATATAAATTGTAGATAAATACAATTGCATTTTGAGAGTAAATATTGAGCTTATCGAATAAATGTATTCCCTGTAAGCATCAAATATTGTATCGAAAAAGCCAATTGTAATTGATATTGTATCACTACACATGGTCGATCAACAATAAATGTAATTATGAACACTAAAGTTTTCCATAAGTAATTGAACACACTCGCATTCCCAATACTATCGCTAACGATTGATTTATTCATTATCGGTTTGTGATAAAAAAGTGTATTATGCAACTGGGGTTCGGTTTTAAGGAAGAGCAACTTACATAAAGGGTGTAAAAAGACCCTTAACGAAGCCGAAAGACACTTGTTCTCCCCGTCATTGCGATCATTTGTTTGTTTTTCTAGTTTCGGAGATATTGGAGGTCAAAGTTCCAGTTTTTTCACAAGTTTTTTTTTAATACAACTTTTTAAGGTTTTAACTTTACTTTAATTACCTCCATGACCCGTTTACTATTCAAAGCATCCATCACCACCAAGTTTTGAGTGCGTTACATTGAGTTTTACGTTCATTTTGTTTTTTAAACGTGATTTTTCACCCCAAAAAAAAAAGTCGTTTCCCAGCAATAATTTTTGCGTAGGGTGACTCAGTTTGATGTACATAATGCTTGGTTGACGGCTTCGTGAAGGGTCCGTTTACACCCTGTATGTGGGTGTCAAACTTACGGACAGCATCAGAAACTCCATACTTCGCTCCAAAACTCAAATAGCTACTGCCTTACAGCTGCTAGGTTGAAGTGGAACTGGGCTGGTCACGTCTGCCGCATGTCGGAGGAGCAATGGGCAAAAATTACCACTTAGTGGATACCAAATGGCAGGAAACGACAACGCGGCAGGCCCAGAAGGAGGTGGCGAGATGAGCTGGACTCTTTCGCAAAGGACTGGCCTACAATCGCACTAGATCGCGAAATGTGGAAGGAAGGAAGGGAGGCCTTTACCCTGCAGTGGGACAGTATAGGCTTATAATAATAATTAATATTTTCCCAGAACTGTCTTTTTAGTGGGTTTAATAATGTTTGAAATATTTAGTTTTAAAAAAATAACACAAGCAACTTGAACCTCCCATTTTACCTTAAAAAATACCTCCCCAATAATTTTCTATCCCGTTTGTTTATCTTGACAAACGCCACAAAATACCATAAAGTCAAAAGCTACTTCATTTGCATTCTTGGCGCGACGTCAAGTAAAGTAAAGTAAAGTCACAATCCATCCTTATGCTCCCCACTTCCTGTACTAACTCTTCGGATGCTAATTTTACTGAAAATTCTGAGACTTCCCATAACTGCGTCTTGTATTTCTTGGCAGGCGACGAAATAAGAAACTTAATTTGAACATCCGCATATTTTCACGTTATTGTTGACATTTTTCTTTTGGAGCTGGCACTCTCCTGAAATGCCAAATAATCTATACATATAAAATTCAAAATCCTGACTGACTGACTGACTGACTTATATATCAACGCACAGCCCAAACCGCTGGTCCTAGAGATATGAAATTTGGAGGGTGCATTCTTTGTAAAGAGTAGGTATCCACTAAGAAAGGGTTTTACGAAATTCTACCCCTAAGAGGGTGAAATGGGGGTTTAATTTTCTATGAAACTTTTTATTCTCGCGGTCGATTGACTTGAAAATTTGTGTACATACTCTTCAGTTAAAATTATGAGACACGTGTATCACAGTTTTTCGAAAATCATCCCCCAATATAAAATTCAATGTCCTGACTGGCTGACTGATATATCAACGCACAACCCAAACCGCTGGTCCTAAAAACATGAAATTTGGAGGATGTATTCTTTGTGATGAGTAGGTATCCACTAATAAAGGGTTTTTTGAAATTCTACCCCTAAGATGGTGAAATGGGGTGTTGAATTTTCTGTGAAACTTTTTACTCTCGCAGTCGATTGACTTGATAATTTGTGTACATACTTTTCAGTTAAAATTATGAGACACGTGTATCACAGTTTTTCGAAAATCATCCCCCAATATAAAATTCAATGTCCAGACTGGCTGACTGATATATCAACGCACAACCCAAACCGCTGCAGCTTGTCCTAGAGACATGGAATTTGAAGGGTGTATTCTTTGTAAAGAGTAGGTATCCGCTAAGAAAAGGTTTTTCGAAATTCCACCCCTAAGAGGGTGAAATGGAGTGTTGAATTTTCTGTGAAACTTAATATTTTCTGGGTCGATTGACTCGAAAATTGGTGTACACACTCTTCAATTAAAATTATGAGACATGTGTATCAGTTTTTCCAAAATTATCCCCCAACAGAGTCAAATAGGGCTTCGAAACTCACGTAGACAGGCGCATGGCGCGCAGTGTGGCGCGGGAGTATTTACCTATTAGTAAGTAGGTAGGAATTTTCTGAGGTAGACTTGTCTGTAAATATGGTTTATTCCACCGATTTTCGCGTTGGTTTGATACGTGACATTGAAATTAAATATTATGTAAAAGTATTATGTCTATAAATAGATTCCTAATTAATCATTTGATTGTTGTCAACGGTGTCCAATCTCAAACCAAGGTATAAATATTTCACATATGTTATTTAATTGATATTACTATGAACTAATATTTGCAAGTTATAAGCAAGTGCATGTAAATCTATGTATGTACTTACACATACATAGATTACTTATTCCCAGAAGTACGATCCCGTGGGCAATTCAAGAACTCCACGCGGGCGAAGCCGCGGGCATAAGCTAGTTTTAGATATACATACAAAGTAGCTACATTTTTACGCCAGTATTTCTCTGACGGGATACACAGAGTGTCGAGTGGTCGCAATCACGACTGCTGACAATAAACTCCTGGATTCGTTTCCTGGGTCGGGCAAAGTGTGGGTTTTTCCATCAGGAATTTCTCGGTACGGACGGTACGGTCTCGGCTACGGAGTCTGCATTAGTGCCTGGTTGATGGCAACCAACGAGGCAGTCACAGACCACTATTTAAAAATCATGGCTGATCCCTGAGGAGTGCGTAAGTATTTTAATACATACGTTAAAGAGACATAAATAGTCCGATTTAGATGTATATTCTGAAATACGATATTCTGGGAAACGAGAAAACAAATAGAAAGATTACGGAAGACACGTGGAATCTTGTGGATGCGAAGATATTCTTGACATTTATTTGCCTAAACTTTTACCTGCGACTGAGACCTTCTTTCCTTACTATTTTTCTACTCAATGTAGGTAAGATCAAGTGGAAGTAGATTGAAAGAGGTAAAAGAAGAAATAACAATGAGAAGATGTAAGGTGTTCTAAGTATAATATTAACACAACATCAAGCCTGCAATTCCCCAAGGGTTAGAGAGAGATGTACCTTGTAGTACAGCAAGATTTCGCTAGTTATGTGTAAATCCCATGTGATAGGGGGCAAGCCTACAAGCAATACTGCTTGTTAGGTTCCCGACGACTTAGATTATTTGGGTGTCAACCGCTTCCATAACTTGACGTAATTTATTTACGGGCTTTACAATACGCAG
Source organism: Noctua pronuba (assembly GCA_905220335.1). Taxonomy (NCBI): domain Eukaryota; kingdom Metazoa; phylum Arthropoda; class Insecta; order Lepidoptera; family Noctuidae; genus Noctua; species Noctua pronuba. The sequence continues at coordinate 8,449,517 of LR999914.1, forward strand.
ATTTACCACAGTTTTGATAAATGGTGTTTATTTTGCAAATAGTTTAAAACACTTTTACACGTCTTTTTTTTAAACTAGATGGGATCGGTGTTTCTTACCTGACTACTCTGAGAAGAAACAGCCGAAACAAACTCAGACGTCATAGTCTTTTATAAGGTGCACCCATAATCTTGGTCAACTCACATGAGGTCTATGCAGATTAGTGTCTGAAATGGTCTTTTGAAGAAAGAACCACACAGATAAGAGTGGACCTGTCCATTAACGTGTAGCTCGTGTGTTTACTTATAGCTGATGTCCCCAATATCGTCAAAGCCGATAATTATTTCTCTTTGCCAAGATCCTCTGAACACTTAATACCAAAATTAGCTGCCCAGATAACAAATGCTACAAAAACTCCTTTATTATACGGCCAAAACCATTAAGATGTCATACACGACCGAGCCACAGGATTACCCACTTTTTACACATAACGTCCACCGAAAATAACCCTACCTGTTCTACTTATAGATCTAAATGACCCTTCTACAGAGATACGTCGCGTCGGTGGAATATAAATTATTCATACGCACACATTTTCTTCTAAGAGAAAATAATTTACGAAAGGCAGAAACACTTTTTGCTTTGAGGGTTTTTTTCTGGTTTCGCTCAGTTTAGTTGTTTTTTTCGCTTCTCTTTTTATTTCATTATCGCCGAGAATGTGACGTTGTCGAAGTTCTTGTGACTCGCATAATTCTGGTATCTTTTCAAGAGCTCTTTGGAAACATTAAGATAAAGTTGGTCTGAAATAATAAAAATTAGAGGTTCTTTCAATACAATAACTTATAACTTGTTTTTCAAATATTTAGTACTAACAGATTCTCTCCCACGTATTGAAATCTATGACACAGAAATATTTATTTATTTATTTAAACTTCATGTACAAAAGTGGTATACAGGCGGACTTAATGCCACAAGGCATTCTCTACCAGTCAACCTTAGGGTCAAATAGGACAGCATTGTGATAGAGTACAAACAAATAAATAAGAAAAATACCATTTTGTTAACCCTTAACCCTTAATCCGGCACGAGGAAAAATTATTAAAATATTGAATTCTGTGTATATCTTTTTTGTATCGTTAGATGTTCCTAAAACCAGGAAAAATTATCAAAAAAATCTAGTATATTTAGTTTATTTTCATATTGATGTACAGTGTAATGGACATTGTCGAATTAACATCAATTGATAAACATAAATAGGTACATACTAATGAAAAAATAAAAAAAATAATGGCCTAATTATGTTTAAAACATTAAACCATAGATCTTTTTTTACTCCAAAACATCTGTTTGTTAAATTGCCTATCAGATCCACAAACGAAATAACCTCTGGACCGGTACAAAAACGAAATAAACTTATTATTAAAAGAGGACAATAAATAATATCGTAGTCACCACAAAAAGTCCCTGGAAACAAATTAAATCTTAAATATGTTATCTCATAGCTTTATTGTATTACCAGAAATGTACTGTTTACTTTGTCATTTAAATTCTGTGTCAAAATATAATTCGTTTTAATCATTTGTCGGTTTAAATTAAAACTTTGGTGAGATGACCTACATTATTGAAAAACAATTTGTGAATCAATTTCCCCTGCGGTTAATACATATTTTTTCTTCGAAACGTAATTATTTTTGCTACTTCAAACGATTTCGTAGCACGATGCCTACTTTCGCACTATGACAACTTTTTTGTACTTTCAAGTAATCGGTAGCACGATGTTACGATTTTGAAACCACCAAACATTAGATCGTGTGATGCTACAATCGCATATTGACAACAAAAAATCCTAATACCTTATTCTAATCGCTACACAAACAGCTAAATAAAAGAAAAGCGATGAAAGAAAATATCGTGACGAAACCGGCATGTTTTGAATAAGCATATCGAAGCTTTGTGACATCCACCAACATCTTCCACTGGGCCTGCGTGGTGGATCACAGCCTTTTTATTATCACCGAGGGGAGGCCTCTGTCCTCGCAGTGGGAAAATTATGGGTTGATTATAATATCCTACAGAAAAAGTATGTCGGAACAGAAACTGAGGCTTTTGTAGTTTGGTAAATGGGCAAGAGAAGATGACCGATGATGGAGCATTGGCTGAGCGATTGTCTACCGTGCTGCTTGCGGTTTCGATCCCCGCACGGATCAAATTTTTGCAAACCCAAACTCAAACTCAGCATTTATTTCAATTAGACCATTACAGGCACTTTTGAATGTCACAAAAAAACAAATAAAGCGAAGCTAGAGTCACAGACACAAGGCATAATAACTTGTGAAAGTACTGTAGTTGCCCATTCCAAGGCGTAGATCTCTATGGAGAAGAATGGACAAGAAACTCCATGGACACTCAAACTGCATGACCTACAGGTTGTTGTTCCGGGTCCTCGCTCTTTGTGTATGTGAGTTTAAATATTTGTAAACGCACCCACGATACAGGAGTAATTCCTAATGTGGGGCAAGGTTTTAAAAAAATAAATAAAAAATGATGATTAATAGACCAGCTTTTACGTATGCCTTGGTACATTTTAGATTTCCGTTCTTTAATAGCTTGCTCTGGGCAACTGATAGACCCCTCTGTCCCTGAGTTTGAATCCACCTATTCAGCCATAAGTACAAAAGCCATATCGTTCCACTGAGTCTCATCATCTGCCTAGCCTTTTCCCAAGTATATTGGGGTCGGCTTCCAGTCTTACCCGGATGCAGCTGAATACCAGTATTTACATGAAGCGACTGCCTATCTGACCTCCACCACCCAGTTAGTACTGGGTAATACGATACCCCTTGGTAAGACTGGTTGTCAGACTTTTTGGGCCACTGACTACCTAACGACTGTCAAAGATCTACAAATGACACCCGGGAACAACAGCTTAAGGTGCTTTCTGAGGCACGGAGGAAACTCGACATATAATGGGTGGTCACCCATCCACGGACCAACCTAGGCAAGCACGGCTTAACCAAAAGATCGACCAAAGTGGTTGTTATTAGCCACGAGCTCCTCATTGTTCCACTGAGTCAATTGTAAGCAAAAACTACTCGAAATCCAATCTAAAGGAAGGTTGCCGCAACCACTTTTTATTGTGTTTTCCAGTAACTATTTTAAATTCAAATCTAATTAAAACTTTGTTCCCGACTCTCGATTCACAGAACAAAATTCCACCTGTAGGTATTATTTTCTACATTCAATTGTTACTACGAGGAAAACCAGCTATTCCACAAACTAAATAAATTATTCTTCAACATGTTTCGAATTAACAGTAATACAGGCTAGTGAAATGATACGCCTTTTCCAGTACCAACAATTGTATTTATAAACTTGTGCACATAGGTACATATAGAATACAAACTTGGTATTAATATCATAAAAAAAAAACTTTTTTTTCATCATCCAAAAGTAGACTACCTTTTTTTTATTAATTTGGCAGGAACTGATTCAAAAATTTGACCCAAGAGTTTTTATAAACTCTTTGGTCACATCAAATTCTATCAATATTTTATGTTTATTTTTAATACCTAAATCATTACAGCAGATCTTATTAATATTTGAAAATCATGACACTAATGAAAATTGGTTTAGGTGGTTTACAAAACACGAGAAATTTTGCGAGAAAGAATTTGGTCCACTGATCTCCACTTAAAATAATCTCTAGAAAGATATTTCGAACAGACGGTTATCTCGAATTGTTAGGTATCTTCCATACATCATACCAAAACACTTTGACAGTTACTTACCGGGAATTCCAATTAGATACCCACCTAAAATGCCTTTCAAAGTTACATCCGCCGATGAATTGGGTAGAGATTTAATCCAAGATGGCTGCCAGAATAATGAAGTATAGCCTCAGGGACTTAACTTGTGACAAGTCGATATTATCCTCGTCCCTTTGTGATGACAACTTCAATAGGACTTGCCCTTTGCTCAAACATTAACAGTTAGAACACCTTTGTAACTGCTGTCCATATTTAAACAATGGTACCTTTTGAATTAATTAAAATTTGGTAATGAAAGATTAATCTGTGTTTGAGTTGTCCTTTGTGATAATTAGGAAGGCCTGAAGGGAGTTTGCAATTGTCAAAGGTCTTGCTTTGTGATTGGGGCGAATTTGTACAGTCGTCAGCGCAACAAATTACTACAAACTGTCAATTTTTTTTTCGATTTTGAACTTAGCCTTCAATATTTTATAGTTTAAAATCATTTTAAGAAATTAATGTAACTTGATCTGCTAGCGAATGAACTACGTTGTGCTCTGTACGAGGCTTTGCTGTGTTATGTATTCACTGTGTTGTTTTATAATTATCCTTTGCTGCGCTTTGTGTTGCTCGTACTGTTACTTCAGTACTTAGGTAGGTTTAATCAGTAGGGTTAAAGTTTTATTTATTTACTAGCTTAAACCCGCGGCTTCACCCGCGTGGAGTTCAGTAATTATTCGACGGGATTGCATTACCAGAATAAAGTATCCTATGTGTTAATACAGGTTATAAACTATCGGTGTGCCAAATTTCATCCAAATCCGGTCAGTAGTTTTTGCGTGAAAAAGTAACAAACTTCTATACATCTTCAAAAACTTTCGAATTTATAATAATAGTAGGATAGGATTTTACTTAAACTGTTTGAGAACCAATTACATTTATTTAGACACAGTTACTGTAAACATAAAAAGGTTACAATACTTTCATGAATGCTTCTCGAAGTACTTCTGTCAAGCCAATAAAATCTCCTTCCATTCTTACGCTAACAAATAGTTTTTGTCTGGTTTTAAGGAATAGGTACAATTTTCACTTATCTAATTTTACTTACAAATTTTATAAAGAGGAAAATTTGTTTGCAAGTTTGTATGACTAAGTAATCTTCGGAACTAGTGACCCGATTCTGAATTTTTTTACATCAACGAGAAGCTACATTATCCCCTAGTGAAATAGACTACATTTAAAACGTTCCGTACATAACGGAAGCGAAGCCGCAGGCAAAAGCTAGTTACAATATTTAACTGTCCAAAATCAATCTGTATTCTTTAAAAAATATTTTTTTCATTAGCAAGTTAAATGTCAAGAAAGGAGGTGTCTGAAGAGATGACGAGTAATAGAGAAGTATGGAAGAAGAAGACATGTTACGACGACCCCAAATGAATTGGGATAAGGGCAAGAGAACAAAATCAAAAAAAAAAAAAAAAATATTCCACATAGGCCAAGATGGGCACTTATAAAACGTCGACAAAAAGGTGCACGGTTTGGGTTGGTCGTTTCCTATGGAGAAGAACCGGCAAGAAACTCTATGGTTACTCTTTTCAAATCATTTGGTATTACAATATTACCATGGTAACAGCATTTGTGCTTAAGTATGGAGGTACAGCGTAGGCCCGACAATAAGTCGTTGTTTACTACAAAGTTAACAAAAGTTAACAAGCAGCTGGAAATCTACAAAGCTTACAATGTTCACACATTCACAAACAATCAGTAAAAAAGAATCTATACAAAGGTAAGAAAATATTGTAAAATACTAAATTAAACAAGTGACACAAATATTGTCATCAGTGCTGTAACTATTCTAAGCAAAAGATGTATAAATGATGATGATGAAGCAAGTTAAATGTCAGATCAAAACTATGTTATTTTATGGAATACATCGTACATTATTAACAACAACATAACATAACATGTTGCCTGAATTCCCCGAAACACATTTCGCCAGTTACCTATATTTAAGATAAAGATATTTCTCGGCGGCATGTCAAGCCAAGTCAGACGCCCATGGGCGGCACCATAACTCTGACACCAGGTTAAGCATTAACCACACAAAAAAGAAATGAGCTATGTTTAATACCGAATGTTTGCAACAAAACAGTATCCAATGCGCAGTAGTCTATATTCATAACTGTTAAAACCAATTAACTTTTATTGGATTAAAATCAATGGTGTATGACCTCCTGTTTTATTGTTATTGCTGGGATTAATTTGAAAGGGATTAATGCACGTACCAGTGCATTTCCAATAAAATGTTGCCATTTAAAAATAGTGGGAGCTTTATTCTGAATAAACCATTGTGTTGCTGACATTGTTTCAATTAGTTTTATACATTACATAATAACACGCTTGTAATCCCCGAAGGGTTAGGTAGAGGTGTACCTAATAGTACACCCACATTTCGCCAGTTATGTTTAAATCACTATTGCGAGCCTCTTGCCATCAACCGGGCACAGATCCAGACTCCGTGGCTGCTACTGAAAAATTCTGGAAAAACTCAATAACACTTTGCCCGACCCGGAAATCGAATTCAGGACCAGCTGTCGTACTTGCGACCACTAGACCAACGAGGCAGTCACTATCATTAGTTTTATATTTGTAGTTAAATTGGCATAGTTCATAGCAACCCTTCTACTTGGCAAAAATCAGTATTTTAACGACACGCCATAATCAGCCAACAATGTTCCCACTGCTGGGAGCATGGGACACAGGTCACACAGACCTCCTCTGTATGAGAAGGATTTGGCTGTGACTTGGCGGATGCCGTCAAAGACAAAACGGGCATCAAACTTAGTTTTCAATTACCTACCAATTCTCACTTTTGAAGTCACTTTTAACATAATATTTTTCATCCTTTCAAATAAAGTCTTAATAAAACTTCGCCATATTTTCAACTTTTAATAAAATTCAAACTAAAATTCAATGTCCGCTAAGAGGAAATGATTATGCAGAAGGTTGAAGCCAATTTATTATAGAGCTGTGACGTCACAGCAGTAGACGGACGAGCTCAGGGGTCTGGGAGGTGGGGTCTCTCAGACCCTGGCGAATGACAGGCGACCTAGGTACCTGAATTACATTATGTAGGTAAGGTCTAGTAGCAGGATGGGTGCATTGTTTAGTGTTTTGTTAGTTTTTAATGGAGAAAAGATTATACCTTTGTCAGGGTTCGAAATTATCATGATAATAATCGCATAGTTATCATATAATTATCCATGCTGATTCATAACTTTTTCGGTTTCATTTTGATGGATGTTTGTTACTCTTTCACGCAAAAACTACTGAACGGATTTGGATATAAATTGGCACACTGATAGGTTGTGGATTAACACATAGGTCACTTTTTATCTCGCGAAAATCCACGCCTGCAAAGCAGCGGACATAATAAGCTAGTTCACTATAGTTACAAAATACCGAAAATGTCGAATCTAATCCACTTTCGAAATAAAAAAACCTCAATTGACACAAACGATTTCAAAAGAAACCAAGTAACTTCCAAGCATTGTAAATAACTTGCAATTATTTCGATGAGTCCTCTCAAGTGCTAATTCATTAGTATTCCTCTCATTCTCACCCGTATCGTCTCATTGCGAGACAAGACATTGAGTTTCATTTTAAAATTAACACATAAACCAGACTATTTAATTTATTACCGTTTGACCTCATAATCCCTATATACTCACGCCTTTTAGGGGTAGGCAGAAACTACAGAACGCCACCTGCTACGATCCTGTGAGTATGTAAGTAGAGTACGCTGCGCGTGATCCGTCCTCTTTAGTAGATATTATACGTTAGTTCGGAACGCTTGTTTGTAAGTTTGTATGGAGGGGTTAATCTCCGGAACTAATGATCCAATTCTAAAAATTCTTTCAATAGCAGAAAGCTACATTATTCGTGGGTGCTATAGACTATAAAGTGCTAGTCGTGCATAGTAGGCTAGCAGATTATTGGCGAAGAAAATCTTGTTTCAATGATGAAGATGTGCTGCGGGACTGTTCGAAAGAGATACCGCGGCCCTGGAACACAAAGGGCAAAGAAGGAACATGGATGGGTTTTAGTCAGTACGAGTCTGACATTCCCTCCCACTCCACCCAGAGCGAGAGGAGTTATTTGATGATTTCCCATTATTAAATAAAAAAAAAATGGTGAAGATGTAGGAACTCGTATGTATAGCTAGAAAGGTTTTCGATCGAAATTGAAGGCTGCGTCTGACAAGTTCTTGGATAGATGACACTTCTTTGCCGACCAAGAAATTCGAAAAGTTGGGCGATAAAAAGTTTTTGTATATGAGGTCGTCCGGGTAATGCCAGTGAACTTTGGTTAGTGAACTCGATTTCCTTCAAAAAACCGGCCCAGGGCGAATCGGACTCGCGCATGAAGGGTTCCGTACCATCGTAGTAGGGGAGCCCCCTTTAATTTTTAATTTTATTTTTATTATTTGTTTTTATAGCGGAAACAGTAATATACATTCTTTGAAAATTTCAACTGTCTACCTATTACGGATCATGAGATACAGTCCGCTGAAAGACGATTCCACTTTAGAATAAATTATTCAACCAACTTTGATTGTACTAATCGAATCAACCCTTTTCCATCTTACGCTTAATAAAATATCAAACATATTATCCTTTTGAACCAATGGAGCTCTTACCTACGCAAAATAATCTCTAACTAATCAACAAAATCTACATCAAATCCATAAAATAAAATAGTAAATTTTTATAAACAAATGAGAGCAATTTGTTTGTTTAATCCACTTTCACGCCTCAAATACTGAGTCAATCGGCGTGAAATTGTAATGGATTAGAATAGCGCTCAGATAGACAGAAGGTTGACTTATTATGTTTTTTATCTCGACTGAAGGAATAATTAGATTCCCGGGCAAAGTCAAGGTTAGGTAAGAGGTATCTTTTATCTAAATAATATGTATTGTAAAATGATTTATAGTGGGTTTACACAAGGTAATCTTTTCAATTAATAATTCTATTAAAATCCTAACTATTCTAACTTAATATTATAAATGCGGAAGTAAATTTGTTTGTTTGTTACCTTTTCACACCTAAACCACTGAACCGATCATCGTGAAATTTTGCATTTACGTTGTCAGGTGTACAGAAACGGACATATGGTAACTTTCATCCCGAAAAAAAGCACTGCTCCCCAGGAAAACAAGAATAACTCTTACTTGTTTTTCATAGTATGTAACTGAAAAACAAAGTTACTGCTGCAGATTGGTGAAAAAGTCCCACATCCAAAATTTAAACATTAAAAGTTTTTTTACGCTCTAAAATCCTACATTTTTTGAAAATTTTCCTCCTCTTACTTTAGAAATTAGAGGGGGGGGGGCATATTGTACCAGTTTAGAAGTGTCTATCTTTTAAACGACTTTGAGAAAAAAAATGGTTTTAGGAACCTCGATGTCATTTAAAAAAAAACTATCTATAGACACCCCGCACGTATAGGTTTGATGAAAAAAAAAATGTATGGGGGGGACCCCATACATTTTTTTTTTAATCTATTTATTTTTGTATTAAATCGTAAAGCGGTTTACAGAATACATTTACCTACCAAAGTTCAACCGTGTAGTCCTAATAGTTTCGGAATAAAGTGGCTGCGACATACGGACGGACAGAAATGACGAATCTATAAGGTTACGGAACCCTAAAAACACGGATAAAGCCGTGGGGCGCTACTAGTTCTAAATAAACCATGATGCATATTACGCAGCCCTACTTTGTGTTCATATCTTACAGAAGCTTTTACACAAATATTCACAGTGGGAAGGCTCATATTTACCCACTGTCTAATATTAAACAGAAATGTCAGCAAGGACGTAGTTTGTGATACTCTCGTTTCGTTAAAAGCGTGACTACGTTTATGTAACAGAATATCTTTGACGCAATTTTCTGCTAACAAGGTTTTCTTTTAACCTCTATATTTTTTCTTGGGGTTAAAGTTTCTAACGATTGATAAATCTTATCTTACTTAATATTATAAATGCAAAAGTTTTTGAGGATGGATGTGTGTTTGTTACTCTTTCACGCAAAAACTACTGAATGGATTTAGATGAAATTTAGCACAGAGATAGTTTATAACCTGGATTGATATATACAATACTATTTATCCCGGTAGTATGATCCCGTGGTACAATTATCGAACTCCTTGTGGGCGAAGGTGCGGGTATAAGCTAGTCGAATCTAAATGCCAGAAACTACCTAATATTGTTACAATCTATTTGTTTATCAGAAGCTTGTTTATCAGTCAAAGTTGTCTTACTGTTATTTTTGACAAGTAGTTTTAGAGGTCAAAACACTTAACTTTATTTAAGAGCAATCTATATTTATAAGGGGGCGTTAATTACGTGAGGGGTTTAGGGGGGGTCTAGCCGAATCTCACTCAACCTCACGAGGGAGAGAGGGGGGGGTCTTGGCAATTATCACGTAATTTATTTCCCCACAAGAAACAATGTAAAATTGCGAGAAAACTGAGATATAATAAATATTCAATTTTTTTTTTTTTCATTAGGTATTAAGCATTTTTTTTCTTAATACATCCAACGCAATCAAGCACAGATTAACGTATTTAAACTATACACGTATTCTGTTAAATCTCACGTGAGATTAGGAGGGGGGTGAGGGGGTCAAGGCAAATCTTACGACATGTCACCAAAATTGACTCAAGTAATTAATGGACGCCCCCTAACATAACTTAAACTTCGCCTCGTTGGTTTTGTGGTCGTAAGCGCAACTGCTGAGCATGAGGTCCTGGGTTCAATTCCCAGGTCGGGCAAAGTGTTAATGGGTTTTTCCATGAAAAATTTCTCAGTAGCAGATATGCAGTCTGAATTTGTGCCCGGTTGATGGCTCACCCCTTATTACATGGGACTTAAATATAACTAGCAAAATATGGGTGTATTAATAGGGACCTATCTCCACCTGCGTGATATTATATTATGATAAACTTGGCTGTAAATCATGTCCTATTCAAAGGATATCATTTAATTATACCTCTTGGTTTATTCCTTTCAACATTTGAATTTGACTCGAACAAGAGTATTTAAAGCCTATGCTAATATCGTAATACTTGTAGCAGTATCTGAATGAAACGCTAATTAAATTGTAATTACTGGTTGGAGAACTAAAGCCCCAGCACGAGCGCACGGTGTAAACATAATATATTTTTAATCGAAAATATAACTATCTTATAGCATTACCACTAACTTTAGAAACGAGATATTTACCATGTTTACTGTTTGGTTTGAGTTATTTACTACGGGTTATTTACTTTTTATTTTTTTGAAATATCGGGAGATATTTCAAAAAAATAAAAAGTAAATAACCCGTTTCTAAAGTTAATGATAATGTTAGTGACCATGACAGTTTAAAAACTTATATCTTATAGCATTGTTTTTTTATGATTTAACAAGCCTTATCCAATATTGTAAGTGACACGAGTGTTCAGTTTTAAAATAGCTCGTATTACGTTACGTAGATAACGCCCTCTCGTGCTAGTGCCTTCAACGCCCTGAGCGTTGAAGTATGTGCTTTAAATTAAAATTGTGTTGCTCATTAGCTACAGTTAATTAGTTTCTTAACTCCCACATGGGGACTGGGATATTTTTGCTTTATAAAGCTTGATAAACTGAAAATAGGTTTTTTTTTATTTGAATTATAAAGGGTGTAAAAAGACCCTTAACGAAGCCGAAAGGAACTTGTTCTCCCCGACAATGCGATATTTTTTTTTGTTCTAGACCATACCTGGGAACCTTCTAGTTACAGAGATATTGGAGGTCAAAGTTACAATTTTTTCACAAGTTTTTTTTTTAAAACCACTTTTTAAGGTTTTAATTTTACTTCAATTAACTCCATGACCTGTTTACTATTCAAAGCATCCATCAGCACTAAGTTTTGAGTGCGTAACATCGAGTTTTACCGTAAAACGTGATTTTTCACCCCAAAAAAAAAAGTTTCCCAGCAATAATTTTTGCGTACAGTTACTTAGTTTGATGTACAGAACGCTTAGTTGACGGCTTCGTGAAGGGTCTGTTTACACCCTGTATGTATAGTATTTTTGTTTGTTTGGGCTCTTTTTGCCTCTATCTTACCTAATATACCGTCTGCAGTTGTGGGTCTCTTTTTGTCCACCCCTCTATTTCTTAATGATGACGAAAAACATACTCACAAGCATTTTATTTTAATCCTACGAAGCCTCAAGTGAAAAACCAACAAACGCCTGCAAATAGCGTGCTCTTTACTCCACGACGTGGTTGAAACGGATCTCAACATCTCACGCTATTACTAAGCTCAAGTTGTCGGAAATCGCACGCCCCAGGCGGTCCGACCAGCCCGGAGTGACGGAACATTCTAGTAGGTGCTAACTCCAACAGCCTTTGGTAAAAGAAAAGTTTATTTTTCTACTTAACCGGCGTATAGTACGCACAGCGACCAATCAAGCTATACAAAGCTAGTATATGCGGATCTCTTATTGTACGGGAAATGTATACAAAGGGAGGACATGTTATTCTGGAATGTATAGCTTGATGTGTTCGTGATGTACTAGTGGAAATGAAAAAAAATCCTTGGTGATAGAAAACTAATGTGGAATAGCAACTTTATTTTTCGTGTCAGATGAACGACATATTAACAACATACCAGTGATATCCGAAGTATTATGCACAAATGTACTTACTTATTACACCCACATTTCGTAAGTTATTTAATAGAGGGTGACTTCGGGCTCTTACTGACAAGTTATATGGAAGAATCATCTTCGATTTTGACACCAAATGTGCAATCAAATTGAAAAAGCTTTGTTAGAGCTTTTTTGCTTTTTCCGGTCATAGACTAGAGGTATTCTAGATATTTGTAGTTGATTTGCATAGGAATTTGTTCACAAAAGAATTGTCGATTTACATAATTTTTTGTAATGTTAATGTTGTTTTTTGTGTGTTATGAGTTTAATCTTTTTTCTGGAATTTACAAAAATGTGAACCCATTATTTCGTAATGTTTACAATAAACAATATTGTTGCCCTCCGAATAAACCTATTTTTATCTCAGTAAGACGACGTGCGTTCTCTGTATGAGAAGAGGCCTTTGCCCAGCAGTGGGACAGTAACAGGCTGGTATTATTTATTTTTAAGACGAAAAATTCGAGAGTAATGTTTTTTTTTGTACACACGTAGAGTTTATCTCAACAAAAAAAAACAAAATGGCTGCCAAATAGGATTGGACAAAAGTATGGAGTGTATTTGTTAAAATAGTTGTTATATAAGTACCTAGAATATCGCTAGTCCATGACTGTATAACACTGAAAAAGCACCAGTTAGGTTGTGTGTACAACGTGCTAAAATGGAGTACACGAAACTGCCTATCCGGCAGCAACGGCGCTCCAAAACTAATATAGCCACAACGGCTCTAAGGGCCGCCAAGCCCAACTAGGATTAGCCCGGACGTGCCTGCCGCCTCTGCCGGTGGCACACGGCCGTATGAAGAGGAAACAGAGATCGACAAACATAACCATTCTCAAGGTGTAACTGGCCAAAGTAAAGCAAACATCTTTCCAAAAAGAGAGAGAAAACAGATTCGGATTTTGCTTCTAAAACGGCCAAGAGACTGAAGTTAGACTGAGTATTTCTATGATTATATTCCATCGAAACAGAATTTTATTTTCGTGTGCCTCCATGCCGCCCATGGGCCTCTGACTTAGCTTAACATGCCTTCGTATCTATCTAATATCTCTCATATCTCTGGTTTTGGTTTCCTTACGATGTTTTCCTTCACCGAAGTAAGTGATAATTATACAATACACAAAAAATTAATGTAATGAAATGTGTGTATTAAAGAATGTTTGAAACATTATTTTAAACATTTCCTGCATACATTGAATTGGCATACATTTCCGGTAACATATATTATACATATTTACGTGTTTTTTAAAACGAATTTATAGAAATAAATATAAATCATCCTTAGCCTTTTCCAGACACAAAATTAGGTCATAATAAAACTGCAGCACCCAGCATGTATTTATATTTTCCTTTCGTCCAACTTCATAGGCGACAACTCAAAGCCACAGATGTGCCAATACAAGCACAGTAAACGAAAACTCTTCCATAACAGTTAAGGAAACTAAAGAACGATGTCAAATTGAGATCGTCGCGAACAATTCCTCGCACACTCCTATGTTAGTAGAACTATTTGAGGAAAATGCTTATGGAGTGGATGGGTCGAATTTCCTGTTCGAACACTTTATTGTGGCAACATCCGGTGCAGAAAATTCAGTTTTGAAAAGTGCGATGTAAGTTTGTTATGACATCATTGTTTTGTCTCTTTATCCATTAAGGCGCTACCTCGGAAAAAAATCGTAGCTCGACTGATCTACCAAACGAGCGAAAGTGATGCAATTACTTTTGAAACGCAAAAGAAGAGATGGGTATAATGTGCGTGCGCTCGGAATAAAACGACGTATGTGCCAAAACAATTTACTCCTTTTTTAACAAAATAAATGAATTAAATTTAAAACTATTTTGAGTAAACTTTGATATGATAATTTTCTATGTTTTAAAGTAAATTCCATTGAATCACTCTTAAGCGTTACGCCGTGATGTCGAAAAAAGTAAAAAAATAGATCATATTACTTTGCAATTTTTTTGTATCGAGAAAAAATAATTGAATCGTGTATTCCTTTTACATGATACAAAGAGTCAAAAAACATATACCCAAATGTTAAATCCCAATTCTACATACTTAGCAAGTTACACGAAATAGAAAAACTACATTTTTTTTCATTGTATCACCTTAAAGCCTCTTGGCCACGAAATACGGAAAGCACGTTAAGTTGTTGGTCTCGGCTGTCATTTGTAGATCTTTAACAGCCGTTACAGGTAGTCAGTGGCCCAAAAGTCTGATAACCAGTCTTAACAAGAGGTATCGTGTTACCCAGTATTGACTGGGTTGTGGAGGTCAGATAGGCAGTCGCTCTATGTAAAATACTGGTATTGAGCTGCATCCGGTTAGACTGGAAGCCGACCCCAACATAGTTGGGAAAAGTCTAGGCAGATGATGAGTCACTATACCTTATCTAAATACGAATAATAGTAATATTAAATTACATTTGGGTTACTACCAAAACCAATATTAGAATTTTCACTTTGAGCCTCATTTGAACCACAAACCGCTAATCTCTCTCACTCACAATCAGCCAACGAGTTGCCGTTCAAAGCGCTATTTGTAAAACTAATTCGCTAATTGGAAAATCTGGTGAATCATACGTCATTAAACATTCGTGAAACATTGACAATCAAATTACACAACCGCAAATAAATGTATATGTCACTGTAAATTGTAAAAACCGTTAGATTATAATGTATCTCGCGAGATTATAATCTGTCGCTACGCGTGTGTGCTACGGTTCACAATCTTTCGACAGTTTACAATCTCGCGAGATAGATTATAATCTAACGGTATTTACAATTTGACGGTGACATATACATTAACACAAAATGGTTTTATCTTTATGTTAATTAAAACATTTGATCACTAAGTGATATACATGGTGGAAGCGACACACACGCTAAAACGGTTACCACGTATTTAGTACATGGAGGCGAGCCTATTGCCATCAACCGGTCACAAATCCAGACTCCGTGGCTGCTACTGAGAAATTCCTCACTTTGACCGACCCGGAAATCGAAACCAGAACCTCAGCAGTTCACAACCCAGGATGCTCAACAGTCGTACGACCACTAGATCAACGAGTCAGTCAATCAGTATCTGTATATAGGGTGACTGGTAATTAGTGACCAATACTTAAAGACGTGATTGTAGTCATGATAACAAACAACTTTCACAGATAAACATTTTTTTTTATACCTACTCGTTCACATTTATCCCAATAACACAACATCCTTCTATCTTATTACTATCGTGCCGTTTAATAGTGGGTAGGCAGAACACAGTGAGAGACAGAATGACGTCCCGCGGCTAACAGCTGATAGGTCGCAGGCGCGCGCGCGTGAATGTCATACGGCTGTTGTGTTATTGTGATAAAAGTGAATGAGTATAAAAAAAAAAACTTTGGGAAAGTTGTTTGTTATCATGAGTACAATACGTATTTAAGAATCGGTCACTAATTACCAGTCACCCTATACACTACGAATCAATTCAATGAATAACCTTTAGTCTGTAACATTTGGTGACGTCAGTCCAATCGGTCTGGCCCAACTAAACTATATAGTGTGTACCTAATCCCCGTCTATTGAACCCTTGTCTGATGTCACGGCTACCTTCCGTCTCATCCGCAGTTAATAGAAGGCTTCCAGCGGTTTCTTTTATTGGGCTAGCTTTGATTTAGAGGCCAGTGCTTTGTGAGATTGGTAGAATCTTCAGATTTATAAAGAAACGTTGACTTAGGTATTGGTACTGAAGTAAGATTATAACATTAACACAAGGGTAAGGCTCAGAGGTGTACCTAATAGTAAACCAACACCAGTTCAGTTTTAAGTTCCATGTAATAGGAGGCCTATTGCCATAAACCGGGCCCAAATCCAGACTCCGTTGCTGATGTTGATAAATTTCTGATGGAAAAACCCAAAAACACTGTTCCCTGAAACGGGAATCGAACCCAGGACCTCGTGCTCAGCAGTTGCGCTTGAGACCACTCGACCGACGAGGCAGTTAAGATTCAAAACAGCAAATTTTTAACAGCTATTTGCATCCTGGCGTGAACAACTTCCAGAATTCATACTGTATACGTGTAAAATAGGCTCTCCCCATATTAAATAGGCTTAAACGTAACTGGTGAAATGTGGGTGAAGCACCTACAGTGTGGGTACATCTCTGCCTAACTCCGCAAAGAAACCAGGCGTCATGTTACGTTAGTTTATAATTGCCTCGTTACCAGATTCCCCACCTTTTCTTATATCTATGGTATCTTATTCAACCACGAACAAAAGTTATCATGAAAATCTTCCACGCGACTGAATCTACAGACTTTTTTCACAAAGAGACATCAGGCACCACACAAAAGAAATAATAAATGTCTTGAACACCTTTTATTTTCAAAATCGTAACCGATAACACATCACCCTATATATCTTGAGCTTATATTTCATCGCCAGCTTTTTAGGGTTCCTTACCAGAAGGGTAATCAACGGGTACCTATTACTAAGCCTCCACTGTCCGCCCGTCCGTTCGTACGTCCGTCCGTTCGTCTGTCTATCTCATGATCCGTAATAGATCATCATCTGCCTAGACTTTTCCCAACTGTGTTAGAGTCGGCTTCCAGTCTAACCTGAATACCAGTATTTTACATGAAGCGACTGTCTATCTGACCTCCACAACCCAGTTCATACTGGGTAACACGATACCCCTTGGTAAGACTGGTTGTCAGACTTTCGGGCCCCTGACTACCTGTAACGACTGTCAAAGATCTACAAATGACAGCCGGGACCAACGACTTAACGTGCTAAGATCGACCCAAGAGTTATTGTTATAATATAGCCACTATGTTGCCGCTATAACAACAAATAATAAACATAAATTAAAAATTAAAGGGATCTCCCCTACTGAGATGGTACGGAACTCTTCATGCACGAGTCCGATTCGCACTTGGCCGGTTTTTTTCATAAAAATTCTACAGAGAGGATGTAATTCCCGAGTTATATGGACCACGAATAAAAAATAATTCTTTGTTAAACTTACTTCAGCACTTTATTGTACAGAAGGATCAAGGCTATGATTGGCATTGCCTAATGTGTTCCAAAAAACTTTCTGACATTTATTTGTATTTATTTTTGGAATACAGAAAGTTTCTGTCGACTTTATGATGTGAAAATCTTTATTTGAGTTTGTTTTGTAGTTCTTTGAGGAGTTAGGAGTTCCAACGGCTTCTTGATGGCTGTTTTGCTTTTTGTTGATGAGATGAGCAAACCACGGAATGACATAAATTCTTGAGTTTATAAAACCTTACGCTTTTTTCAAAGAATCGTTACGTTAGGTATTTTCGGCCCCCGTTCTTATTGTTCCGTAGCCGAATGGCATAAAACGGGACCCTAATACAGGGTGAAACCCTTTAGATTCGTCATGTCTGTCTGTTTGTCCGTATGTCACAGCCACTTTATTCCAAAACTATTAGGACTATACAGTTGAAACTTGGTAGGTAGTTGTATTCTGTGAACCGCTTTACGATTTTTTTTACCCATACATGGAACTAAAACAAAAAAGAATCATCAAACCTATACGTGCGGAGTGTCTATAGATAGGTCTTAAAAATTACATTGAGGTTTATGAAACCATTTTTCACAAAATGGTGTCCCTCTAATTTCTAAAGTCAGAGGAGGAACATTCTGAAAAAAAAATAGGGTTGTAGAACGTAAAAAAACTTTCAAGGTTTAGATTTTGAGATAATAATATGGGACTTTTTCATCAAACTGCAGCTGTAACTTTGTTTTTCATTAACATACTATGAAAAACAAATTTAATTTTGCTGTTGAATGTAATACAATACATCATATGAATGAGCCTTCAAAATATTTTTATAATATTGTTTGGTGCTACAGAACCCTGTACGACTCGAACTTGGCCGGTTTTTATTTCACACTCTCGTATTGAATTTTTGACAATCAACATACCTTTACGTACTTCGCGCATAATTTTACAACCCCCAAAGCGGCCTATTGATAAATACTCGTCGGTTCGATTGGCAAATTAGCATGGAAATGGGAACCTTTCCTCGCTCGAAGCGCAAATACGCCAGTTTCAAATCTCCTGTGACACAATTCAGCATGTAATTTCAATATAACGGCTGTTCGCAGGAAGTAAATTTCTATGTACAGGTAGGCTGTACCAGTATATCAATATGGTTATCAACACGCTTGTATTATCTTCACCTGTGACTGTGTAAAAAAATCTTAGAAATTAAATTTGACCTACTTCCCAGTTTCCGATTGAGCTGAAATTTTGCATACATGTTTAGTTTGGATGACAATGTATGTTTAGTTAAGTGACGTCATTCTAAATCCAATATGGTGGACTCCCAAAGATGGCGGTATATTGTTGGGAAAAGCTAGGCAAATGATAAATATATTACAATCAAATGCCAGTTTTTCACCCTCGACTTTCGACAATCTTTAAACAGAAAGAAAACGCATATGAAATAGAATATGTTCTTCTTTTTCGTTTCGTTGGCACGACAGTTTTTTAAATTTTGTCGTGAAAAAACATCGCCACTTCCAAGACGGCGTCGGTGACACCGCAGGGAGCAGAGGTAACTTTGGCTGCATCTTTTGGGACGCAGGAGGAAGAAAATAGTTCGCCTATAAATTTATGATCATTGTATAGTGCAGAAAATGACCCAATGATTTTATTTTTCACCCACTTTATTGTTAGAGAAGTAGCCTTATACCTCATTGCTAGCAATATAAAGTGCAAGCGCAAACCTAACGTCCAGCTCATCACGATTTTTTAAGCTACAAAATGTTTATCCCCTGTTTAGAATCACAAATTCTTGCAACGTAGCAGCTTTTTAAAAGCTCAAAGTGCTTCAGACAAAGGTTTCAAAGGACGTCCTACGTTGATTAAGCCGTAAAAGAATGCCTAATTATGATTGTACTGCTGGAAATTCACCTTTCAGCGTCGAACCCAACGTTGAAAATACAATAGTGTACTTTTAGGTTGCACGTGGTGTTGATAAAAACGAGCATTGGCTATGCACGGCGACATTTTAACGTCTTTTTTGATCTCGAACTTTTACTGTGAACTTTAAGCGGATTTTATACTTTGAATGAAGTTTTCTTGCACGCTGTCAGAGTTTTAAGTTGTTCGTGTAAGTAAAAAGAGAAAGGCTAACTTGTTGTAGAGGTTCTTGTGAAAGTTGTTGTCCAGGAAAAACTAGCTTCGTGTAGCTCTGTTCCTTTTTAAAAAATCAAAATAATTTATTTCAATCCATTTAGGATCATATGCATACATTTGAAACAAAAATGAACAATTATAATCAATTAAATAATATAAATTAAAATCTAAAATTATAATGGTAGTGACTAAATTAACAATTATAAAACTTACAGTACTTAAGTATAAATAAAAATAATTAATTAAATAATACAAATTAAAACTAAAATTATAAAATTACAATGGTAATGACTAAGAATAAGTCTGCCTCTGAGTAATTTGTTTGTTTGTTAAACATTAAAAGGCTTTGAAAGGCATGTGCGCCGTTGAAGTTAGGGGCATACAACACATTTTGTGTTTAGCCAGGACAGTCTAGCCAAGTTATGGAATCAGGCGTTACTTTGCGGAAATCCATGACATTAAATGTTATAAAATAGGCACATGCAGTAAAAGGTGTAAGGTGTCCTCAGGAGGTGTAAATTCGCGCCCGAGCGGTCGTCGAGCCAACACCTCCAGAGGAAGCCCCGTGGGGGGGCGAAACAAGTGTCGAGTATAGGTTTGGGTGCATGGTATGTTAATTATTATTGCTTATCCTGCAAGTGCATATTTTTGCGGGCGAGCGGTGCTACATCATAGTGCTGAACTAAATTTTGCATAACATTCAGTCTAGCCAAGCTGTCAGCTGCTTTTGGTGTTTGGGATTCGGCCCTTAATTTTTTATATCTATTGGTGGTGCATCATTTTCATTAGATATCAATCAACTCATAACTTACTACAAATGGGTACACTAAATAAGCTTGTAGCTCTCCTTTTCGCTCCATGGCGGAGACTTTTACTACTTTATGTTAATTTCCACATAGCTTTTTAAGTAAATGAAATTTTTATGTCGTTTCTGACAAGACATTAGTCATTCGAAGTATCGAATGCCTGAATAGGTAGTAAACTACTCCAATCAAGAGCTTCTAACACTTCTATATAAGGTCCCATTAAAATAGATGGACAAATTTTAACACAGCGTTCAGTACGTCTAATCAAAGATATCCAAGCAAAAAACACACTGATTAAAGTGATTTTATTTGGACCTAAAATAATAAATTGCCGGCACTCTAGAATAAACACATCCATTATGGGTAGGTACTTGCACTCGCGCCCCGCTGCGCGCATTCTCGTAATTAGGTACCCAGTCAGTTCTGTTAATATCATTATGTAATTAACCATAGTAACTTTCAGTTGACTAACATTTTTAGTGTATTTTTTTACCATTGTCATTATTTTGACTGTCTGAATGATTTCTAAAAGTTTGTCCATATATTTTAATGAGACCTTCAAGTTGGTACTGTCAACAGCTCGTTCGCGTAAACCGACTATGTTGCCACCGCAGCTAGGCGCGTATTTTACACAAATTTATGCAGCCCTGTCGCCATTTTAGCGTCGGTCGCCGCAAAGCCACTAACAATGGCTTTCCATGGTAATTCATCGTGATTAGCATGCAGTAAGCCAATTCTGTTGAAGTGCATAGCTTTGCTGAAATTGGCGAGCGTTGACTTTGAAATATGGCAATTTATATTCATATGCTGTGGTTTTTTTGTGGTGGAATAAACAAATTATGGGGTATCAACTCGCTTACCCAGGGTTTTAGTAAAATGACGAAATAAATAACTTGTGGTTACCGAGTTATTTTCTGGTTTTACATAACATAACATCATGTCTGTAATCCCCTAATGGCTGACCCACATTTCGCCAGTTATGTTTAAGGCCCTTGGAGCGAGCCTATTGCAATCAACCGGGCACAAATCCTGACTCCGTGCCTGCTACTGACAAATTCCTGATAAAAAAATTCAATAACACTTTGCCCGACTATGGAATTGAATCCTGGACCTCATACTCAGCAGTCAAGCTTGCGACCTCTAGACCAACGTGGTAGGATTTTTGTTCAGAAAATATACTTAGTTACAGGTGTTTTGTGTCCAGCACTGTTTGGGTTGAGCGAAGCAAAGCTCAGCCCTTCTAGTTCTACCCGCGCACAACTTTGTAAGTATAAGCTTACTCGTGGTCAGCACGTGTAAGCAAATATTTCTTTTCCCAATTTTCTATTTTTAGTCTTGAGATAAGTAATGTTATTTGTAGGAAAATGATAACAAACAAAAAAATAACGTGCTCCAAGCCAGAGGCTAAAAGATGAACACGGGAAATAAAAAATAAATACATTTACCGAAACAAAGAAAGACTGTTTATTCGAAACTGGCATAGAAAATTAGAAATTAGCAAAGAAGAGAAACACAAAACAGAAATATTTTATCATTATCTATGTAATTCGAAAGATACCCAATTACAAACGTACTTGTTGATGTAAAGGAAAACATCTGAAGTTGTGTAGTTTAATACCAACAAGTTTATACGGAACCCTCGGTGCGCGAGTCCAACTCGCACTTGCCCGGTTTTTCAGGGTTCGGTACCCGAAGGGTAACCAACGGGACCCTATTATTAAGTCTCCGCTGTTCGTCCGTCCGTCCGTCTATCTGTCAGCGGGCTGTATCTCATGATCCGTAATAGTTAGACAGTTGAAATTTTCACAGAATGTGTATTTCTGTTGCCGCTATATAACCACAATTAATAAACATAAATTAAACATGAAAGGGCTTTCCCCTACTGCGATGTCACGGAACCCTTCATGCGCGAGTCCGAATCGCACTTGGCATGTAGCCCGGAAGTAATTCCCGAGCTACATATATGGACCACGAATACAAAAATATGTCTTTGTTAAACTACTTCAGCACTTTTTAATTGATACAGATAAATGATGATTTTTATAAACATATCTAACAATACTCTAACCCTTCAAATGTCTGTATTTTGAGCGACATGTGACATCGCCGGTTTTTAACGAAGAATGTAATTAGAAACACAAATTATAATTAATACAAAATCCTTTTGAATTAACTTAATTATGAAAACATAAGCCCATTACGGTTTAATTTTGCTGGTGTTTAATTACATGTAATGTTTTAGAATTTAACCTTTAATTTTAAAATATTATTACGGGAGAAGAAAGGTAATTACGGTAAAAAGCCGTAATTAAAGTCTAAAATTAGAATCTTCTTCTATTAATTACTCTAAATTATATCAGTCGAGGATGAGTTACTGAATTTGTTTCTAAATAATTTGTACCTAATTTTCATTCAAATAAGGTACGGTACGGAAGGTAAGGTCGGTTACCGTCTTGAAATTGATCAGAATCTATATTTTATCAAATTCTTTTAACGAGAATAACTAATGATCGTAAATTCGAGGTCAAAAAATCAGCCAGTCGAATGTTCAGGATGGCATCATCATCATCATCATCATTGTCCTGGTCTTCTCCCAATTCATTTGGTGTTGGAGCAGCATGTCTTTTTGGTCCATACTTCTCTATTCTATTCCACTCGCCTCATCATTTGGTCATAGGTGACTGCTGAGGTGACCAAATGATAACTTTTTTTTTGGGGTGAAAAATCACGTTTTACGGTAGGACTCAATGTAAAGCACCATCAAAACATTGTACTGATGGATGGATTGAATAGTAGGTCGTGGCGGTGTTCAAAGTAAAAATCTTACATTAAAAACATGTGTTTAAAAAAAACTTGTGAAAAAGTTGAATCTTTGACCCCCAATATCTCCGTAACTAGAAGGTTCCTAGGTATGGACTAGAACAAAAACATGATCGCAATGATGGGGAGAACGATTACTTTTCGGCTTCGTTAAGGGTCTTGTTACACCCTTTATATTTCATCGCTCGTGAAATTCACCAATTCAATACTCATCCTTGCAACAACTTCTTTTTTCTTTTCTGTTCACGTTGTGCCTAATTTATAATGTTGTAAAATACAATACAGCGTATTCTATATCCACTATATCCGTAACCGTTTTATTTATTAACCTAAAGCGCTGGACACACAGAGAAGACGTAAGACGAGGACGGGGCGCGGACAGGGCGCAGACGGGGCGCCGTGGCGACTTTTTAAAACATATAGAAAAGACGAGGCACAGACGTGACGCGGGGCGTCGCGAGAGGTGACGGTTTTCAACCAGATGTGTTAGCACTGGTGTATCTCGCTAATATGCAGAGGGTTAGACGTTACTATGTACATCCCGTATGGCGAAGCAATGAAGACAATAGATTTAAAAAAAAATGGAGAACTACATATTTATCCGGATCGTTTTCAAGAAGTATATAAGCTCCACCCCGCCCGCACCCCCGTTCTCACCCGTCCCTCATCCGCTCGTGCCCGTGCCCCGTCCTTTCTATATGTTTTACAACAGGGCGCAGACGAGTAAGCGTCGTGTCCGCGCCCTGTCTTTTCTATATGGTTTGCGTCACGACGCTTCTGTACATTTTGTATGAAAGGGACGCGGAAGAGATATATGTCTGCGCCCCGTCCGCGTCTTACGTCTTTTCTGTGTGCTCAGCGCTTTATAATAAACAAACCCACTTACTACAGACAATAAACTATTTCATCATAAAATAATATACCAGTTTAATTAACTCCGTATACCATCGTAGAAACAATAAAATAACATATAAAATCCATAGCGTTAGTGCCACTAGCCATAAGTTTGTCTCAATAAAGTATAACTGTCGTAAAGACTGATGGCTCATAAACACTTAACCGTTGTGGGGTCATAATGACCCCGCCTGATTGCGTACCGGCCGGGGTACCGTTACAGGGTTATAATTTTATGAGAGCTTTTGTCTAGTCATGGCAGGGTTGTGTACAAATAAAAATGGATAAGAGGTGAGGTGAGAGGAGAGAAGGGGGGGCGGGGGTTGTTATGTAATGTAAAATGCAATATTATAAAAATAATAAGTTTAGTAAAATGCAAGGTAACCTATGTGAAAGGAATGAAACGATTAGAACGTAACGGAATTTATTTAACAATATAATATTATATCAATATTTATAAACATAAATAATATTATAAACGCGAAAGTTTGTGAGCATGCACTCTTTCAAGCAAAAATTACTGAACGGATTTGGATGAAATTTAGCACACCGATAGTTTAAAGCCTGGATTAACATATAGGATACTTTTTATCCCGGTAGTACGATTCCATGGGACACTTATCGAACTCCACGCGGGCGAAGCCGCGGGCAAAAGCTAGTTTAACAATACAATTTACGAGGTTTGATTTTGATATAATTTGACTCCAGGATTATTATCAAAGGGGTTTGCGAACTACGGTGACCAATCTGGAAATATCTTAACTCGGACTGCGGACCCAACTTGGCCGCTGTAGATATAATCTGGCCAAATGGGATATCCTCGATCCATCCCAAACAGAATACCAGTATCGAGCCCCGTTACAGGGTATGCTGGGGCATACCTCCTGTCCTGCCCATCCTGCACAACCACTTGCATTTTTCAGGATTTAATCGAAGCAAACTTTAAAGCTGTGCAGGTGGCTCTATACTGATCTAACACCATTTGAGTTTCATCGACACGAAAAGACGAAGAAGAAAATTAACGCTATAACATTATTTTTAAATTTTACAGCACCAGGCTGAGATAAGGGTCTTTTGGCCTCCTACAGGACCAATTTCGTTTATTTTTTTCTTTTTCTTATATTTACTTTTTTATAAATTAATTTAACCTTTTTTTTTTGTTTGTCTGTGCGGACTAATAAATACATTTTCTTTTCTTTTCTTTCTTTTATTAAAGGGGTAAAAGAAGAAACTTACAATTTAAATTCACTTATTTATTTAAAAAGAAAGAACACGTACGATATTCAACAAGGTTTCAGAATTTATGTTTCACCGCGTCTGCGGCTACGAAAGCGTAGCGATGACATCATCGCCTTCGCTACGAGCTACGCCGTAGCAATATCACAATATTTTATCGCTTGCTTTTAAAACCTAACCGCGCGGAAACTTTTATGCTATCATGTTTCTTTGTTGTAATGCAAAACTTTATTATTAACTAGCTTTTGCCCGCGGCTTCGCTCGCGTTAATTTAGAATTTTACAATCAATTCGGGTATAATATAATAATCCTAACTAAACTAACATTATTCAAAACTAACATAATTCAATCATGATTCGAAAGACATGTGGCGCCATGTATTGTCTTTAAGAACTTTATTGTTGTTTTCCTCGGGAGCAATACTTTTATTCGGGATGAAAGGTACCCTATGTCCGTTTCTGTACACCTGACAACGTATATGCAAAATTTCAGGAGGATCGGTTCAGTGGGTTAGGCGTGAAAAGGTAAAAAACAAACTTACATAATATTAGTTAGGATTAGGATAGTTAAGATTAGGATTTTCGTGAACACAAAAACAATTACTGCCTCTAATGACAAGCGCTACTGCTAAACATGAGGTGCTAGGTCCGATTTCCAAGTCTGGCGAAATGTTGTTGGATTTTTTCATTAAGAATTTCTCAGTAGCTACCCGGAGTCAGAACTTGTTCCTGGTTGATGGCAATAGTCTCGCTCCCTATTACTTTGGACTTAAACGTAACTGCCGAAATGTAGTACTATAAAGGGTATTACAAAATAAACGCAAGACCTCTCGTGGGGTCTCTCAGACCATGAAACTAAACAATTTTTGTTATATGACTTTTGGAAATCCATAACCTTTTCAGGGTTCCATACCTGAAGGGTACCAATAGGACCCTATTACCAAGCCTCTGCTATCCGCGGGCTGTATCTCACGATCCGTAATAGGTAGACGGTTGAAATTTTCACAAAATGTGTTTTCTATTGCTGCTATAACAACAAATAATAAATTAAAAATTAAAGGGGGCTCCCCTATTACCATGGTACGGAACGCTTCATGCGCGAGTCCGACTCGCACTTGGACAGTTTTTTTTAGTTTTGACAGAAAGTCCAATTTTTTTTTGCGTATTCCAAACATCGCAAAACAAAAGTTATTCATTTTCATGGTCCGAGAAATGACAAACTGGGTTGTGGAGGTCAGATAGGCAGTCGCTCCATGTAAAATACTGGTATTCAGCTGCATCCGGTTAACTGGAAGCCGACCCCAATATAATTGGGAAAAGGCTAGGCAGTTGTTGATGATGGTTCGAGAAATCACACTAACTAAACCTAAACCTTCAGGTATTACAAGCATATATGTTATGTTACAAAAAAAATAAAAATAAGGACCATAATAAAGAAACATATGAAACGAGATAGCTCACGGCCGGTGATTTATCAAGGAAGAGAATAACCCACAACATGTTGAACAAATCACTTTAACCCTTCCCGTGCCGTGTCATATTTCCTCCGGAATAACTCATTACGATCCCTCCTACGAAGGGGTTACGGGAACATGTACTTTGCTCCCAAGTTACATAGATATATAAAATATGTTTTTATATTTGTTACTAAATTCATAAATTCAAGGTCGCTCAGCGAGCTATGGAACCGCTATGCTTGGAGTCTCTCTGAGGGATCGCATCCGAAACGAGGTGATCCGACAGAGAACCAGAGTTGTCGACATAGCTCAAGAATTAGTAAGCTGAAGTGACAATTGGCCGATCATGTAAGCCGTAGAACCGATGACCGTTGGGGTAAACGTGTTCTTGAGTGGAGACCGCGAATCGACAAACGTAAGGTGGGACGCCCTCAGGTTCGGTGGAGTGACGATCTTCGCAGGGTGGCTGGCAGCAACTGGATGAGAGTTGCTGAGAATCGAGTTGAGTGGCGTGCGATTGAGGAGGCAGTGGACTGCTATAGGTTGACGATGATGATTTTGATTTGTTACTTGCTCGTTGGTCTAGTGGTCGAAAGTGCAACTGCTGAGCATGAGGTCTTGGTTTCGATTTCCAGATCGGACCAAGTGGTGTTGGGTTTTTTCATCAGAAATTTCTAAGTAGCAGCCACGGATTCTGGATAAGTGTCCGGCTGATGGCAATTGACTCGCTATTACATGGGACTTAAACATAACTGGCGAAATGTGGGCCTACTATTAGGAACACCTCTGCCTAACCCTTCGTGGATTACAGGCGTGATGTTATGTTATATAACATATTTTTTCGTGTCAATCATCATCTTTTTGTTTGCTTAGTGCTTAGTGAGGTGATATCCTCATTAATGAATACCATTTCAACACTTTTTATGAAGTAAAGCTTCAGAGGTAGGCTATGGAAAACTGCGCTCCGTATCAACCTCAACCGCAACCTCATAGTCACTTTAAACGTCTGATGTCAATTCCGAAACGATATTTGATAATGGAAAACATTATTTCATAGGTTGATACTACTACTTAGTACACATAGTAGAACTTTCATTTTGTGTAGATCGTTTTACGCCATTTATGACAAGGGCATTTTACTAGATTGTCCTTATGATCTTCGAGATAGCTTATAAAAAATCCTATTAACAAACCCGGTTAGACTTTCGTATAAAACACGATAAACCATCTACAATAGTGTAAAAACAGAGCAATACATAAATAAAACACCATCTAGGTGCTAACAGAACGTACCTATAAAATACGAACTTTTACGAGCGACCCGTCTCCCGACTCTAATTGATTAATACACGAACGATTACTGAACGTTACTGAAACAATCAACGGTTTATAGTCGTATCCTGTTGCTTTATTCATTGTAAGTAGAAAATTTTGGGAATTTGACGATGACGAAATGAAATTAAATTGTACTTTTTAGGGTTTCGTACCCGAAGGGTAACCAACGGGGCCCTATTACTAAGCCTCCGCTGTCCGTCCGTCTGTCTGTCAGAGAGCTGTATCTCATGATCCGTAATAGGTAGTTGAAATGTTCACAGAATGTGTATTTCTGTTGCCGCTATAAAAACAGATAATAAAAATAAATTAAAGGGGGCTCCCTTACTTAAATGGTACGGATCCCTTCATGCGCGAGTTCGACTCGCACTTGACCGGCTTTTTATGACTTGGTCGATGATTACCTTTTTTTTTTAACCGTATATTGTTTTTTTACTTTGTTTGTTTTTTTTCTTTTGTGGGTTTCATTTATTAACCACCACCTGAATATGAGGCTGAACTAAAAAACGGTCTTGGAAATAACAAAAATCTAGGCTACTATGCTATTTATGGAACTTAACTTCTCCTGAATGCTATGCCTACACCTATAATTATGTAATATGTATACAACCCTTTGGGGGGCATACAAGCAAAAATATAAGTTTTGTATCTAAGTATATGTATACAAAACTAAGAATAAAAAAAATTAAGTATTAAAAAAACTACTTATTTATATTACAACAGATTAAGATCTCTATCGATCTCATCTACAACATTAATTTCAACATGTTTTCGGGCACTTATGGCGCTAGCACGAGTGCGCCGTGTAAACGTAACGTAAACACGTCGATTTTAAAATTAAAAATACTCGTTTCACACATAAAATTTTCATTATTTTAAGATTTTATTCATATCTAGGGATGTCACTTATTGTGCGTGTTGCAAACAATTTAACTATAGGATAATTGTATTTTCGATTTTAAAAAAACGAAGTATTTACGTTATATTTACATTGCGCGCTCGTGCTAGGACCTTAGTTCTACAGACTCGACTTTTCTGAATATTATATCGAATGACAAGAAACTGTCAGAACTATTCCTCTTTTATTGTATGGGTTAAAGTACCATTGTTGAAAGTGTAACGACCTTTTTCGTATCCAAAACTATTCGCCAAATATCAAAGAGACATAACATTCCATAAAACTATAAAGTTCCAAGAGTTCGTCCATGAAACTAATGCTTTATTGATATTGGTTCCATCTTCAAAACAAATACATAAAATGAAGGCTGTCTGCTGAGTCAATATCCTCATTTTCATAATAAAAGCCTTGGCTATTGGTCGACTAAAGTAGTTTTTTGTTTGATTAAGCATTCAGAACTATGTATTAGGAATAGATACCTAATCTACATACATTCAAGGCTTAAAATTAAACCTTAGAATTAACATAGTGCCAAGTACAGTCACGAGCACCAATATGTTTACACTTTCCTAAATTTAAAAGCAATTTTCGCGAGAAATAACGATAGTAACTTGGAGACAGGATCTTTTTCATAAAAATATGAGTTTCAGAATACTATGTTCATAACAACATGTAATTACAACAGTACTTTTTAAAGTTGTTAAGTGTTTACATATTGGTGCTCGTGACTGTACGTAAAACTAATAAAAAGATCTGCTAAAACGTACCTAAACATAAACAAAGAAACCTACTTTTGATCAAATACTCATCGAAATTTGGAAAAAAAAGAACAAATAAAAGAACTCAAAAAAAAAGGTTTCAGTACAAAACGTTCTCATAACGAAGTTCATACTTGCAACTACGTGCTATCAACAGTTGCCAAATAAAACCGGTCAAAAAAACAAACAAAAAAGATCTCCGCGACAGTGTGAACGAACGGATACAAAAGCGTTACCCCGTCGGGAAAACTAAGAAGGGATGCTTACGGTCATAGCAAATTAGTGTTCGGTAGGAATCGGGTGCCTTCGGGTCCAATCGGGTCTTGGCCAACTGCCAAGGGAGACCCCGAGACGACTGATCATCGTATACGGAGGTCAATTACCCTGGAATATGCCCAAGTTTGATCGCAAGTGAAGTGTGAAAATTCAATTTGCTATTACATGGATTGCTTATGAAGCGATTCTCTGTTGTAAGGGGGTAGGTCGAACTAAAGTGCCGTTACGTAATATTTATCGCTTTATTTGTCTCTTGGGGTGGTTCAGTTACTTTCTGGTTTATGTTATTGGCTTGAATTGGTGTAATGTATTGAATAAAAGGAAACGAGAGAATTATTGTGTTTTTCTGGTATTTTCACAGTCGCTCCATTTAAAATAATGGCATTTAACTGTATCCGGTTAGTTGGAAGCCGAACCATAGTAGTTTGGATAAGGCTAAATAGATGATGATTATTATGTCCTTTATTCATCAGTTCTCTTATTTATTACATTTTTAAATATTTTTAAAAATAAAAGTATACAAAACATTTAAAAATATAAAAAATAGATGGCCTATCGGCATCAGGAACAAGGTCCAGGCTGCTGATGGTCAGGGCTCCAGAGAGAGGAACCGCCTCACTATGCGTGCCGTGTCCAGGAGTAATGCTTTCTGAATCAAGCCCTTGACCCAGCCGCGCAATGAGAGCCTCCTAAGGTGTTGGTAATGGCTCTAAGATGATGATTATTATTATCTATCTGCCCTTCTCCCAATTTACCTTTAAGGGGTCAGCACAGTCATTCAACGTAGCATGGATTGATCGGAACTTTATTGCTAACTAGCTGTGCCTGTGTTTCACACGCCCCGTTTCTCTTTTAGCCCCGGTTCTAACGATTGAAGCGTGATGTTAAAGCCTAAAACCCTCCTCAAGGATTGGGATATCAGACGCAAAATATTACATTTTGATATAAATGGGGAAACTTTGTTATTGCATTCGAGGCGGAATTCACACCCGAGCCGCAGGCGAGGTTGTTATGGAGCCGAAAACTGAAGCAACAAATGTCCACGTGTATCAAACGTCGTTTTACAAAACCCTTTTGAAGAACTCATATAATAGAACAAAAAATATTTTTGTCGTTAATTATTTAATTTGCTTTTTGATTTCGCCAGGATGAAGGAGAAGCAAAGGTATAAAGCCGCTACACAGAACCGCATATTAAAAATAAAAAAAATCCGTTTTGTATTTAAGACAAATAAATAAAAATAAAAAAATCCGGCTCAGCTGCAATGACAAAGTTTCCCCACTTGTAGCAAAATGTACAATATCAAATCCGACAAGAAGCGTGATCAAACAAACAAGTATAGACCAGCATAAAAAATTGCAGAAAAAAAACTAATCCATCTAAAAAGTAGAGAAGCTTTTATTAAATACAGGCTAGTGGTGTAGAACGAAAACGCTCAACCAACTGACCTTTATATAAAAAACTAGCTGTTCCCCGCGACCTTCGTCCGCGTAAAATCCCGTCCCGTTTTTGCAACATTTTTCATTGCTGCTACGCTCCTATTGGTCGTAGCGTGATGATATATAGCCTATAGCCTTTCTCGATAAATGGACTACCCAACACTGAAAGAATCATTCAAATCGGACCAGTAGTTCCAGAGATTAGCGCGTTCAAACAAACAAACAAACAAACAAACACTGCAGCTTTATAATATTAAGTATAGATTAGTATAGATAACTTTTGATATCCCTAGCGTTATTTGCGTAGGTGCTCAAGACACTTTTCACGCTCCACTGGATATTTAGGAAACAGCTCTAAGAATTAATGCGAAACGGAAATCTGAACCATTTATCAGCTTTCAGCCGTAGGCGGAACCTTCAAAGGAAAAATTAATCCTGAGAGCAACAGTAAATACCTACTTGAGATCGATGAGGTCACGGCTTATCGATAAAATAACATCCTGTACATTTAGTACGATACCGTGAAGACGTGACCTTTGTGCTCTTCTAATATTATTAATATTATAGCTAGCCCATATTGTCCCACTGCTGGGCAAAGGCCTCCCTCCATTTCTTCCAAAGATCACGCTTCTGTGCTACTTCTTACCAATTCTCAAGGAAGACATCCAGTTCGTCCCGCCATCTCCTTCGTGGTCTGCCGCGACCCCGTGTCACTGTTTCAGGGCACCAATCCTGAGCTTTACGGGCCCATAGTTCGTTCAGCATGCGACAGACATGTCCTGCCCAGCTCTTAGTGCTCTTCTATCTTAATATAATGTCCTGTTAATTATAATTATTTTGTGTGTACATAAATAAAATAATAAATGATAATAAATGTTTTCTAAATTCGAACGGTATCAAAGTACAAATCAGGTATGATTGAAAAAAACCCGTCAAGTGCGAGTTGGACTCGCGTACCGAGGGTACCGTTCCATAACAAAATTCCTACTTTATTTGGAGGTATTTTGTTATTAAACTACATATTTACGGTTTTCAGTTATTTCCTTTACATGTGCTGTAAGACATTGCCTCTTGCCAAATTTCATGATTATAGGTCAACGGGAAGTACCCTATAGGTTTTGATCGTCTTGTGAAATCGCAAAATATGCGACATAAAGGGTCATACCTTGGATCGCGTTGACCTACAAGTTTAATTTTTTCACTGCTCCAAGGAGTACTGTGACATTTTGACTTTGACTTACTTGATATAAATTTCAGCTTGATAAATACACGCGTTCCCGAGAAAAAGGGTCTTGACAGACGGTCAGACGGGCAACAAACTGATCCTATGAGGGTTCCGTTTTTGCCGACTGAGGTACGGAAGTATAAAAATCAAAGGAGTCCGCTTTCGAGTTGTGCGCGGTGCGCAGACATATAACCGAGCGGACTGGAGAGTAGTCCGGACTTCAGATAGAGGGCTTCGACAGATAATGTACTGAAGTATCTTGTTGGTCGAGTGATCGCAAGCGCGATTGCTGAACATGAAGTCCCGAGTTCAATTCCCGGGTTGGGCGAAGTGTTATTTTGTTTTTCCATCAGGAATTTCTCAGTCAGTTGATGGCAATAGGCTCGCCCCCTATTACATGGGACTAAAACTGTCGAAATATGGGTGTACAGTGAGGTACACCTCTACCTAACCCTTTGAGGATTACAGGCGTGATGTATGCATATCGTTTAAAATCCATTTTTACATTCATGCGAAATGCTACAGAGAAAAATAGACTTCCAAGTATGCTAACAAAGTCTAAAATAACATGATGTGTTTGTATATTGTGTGGTATTAAGTAATTTAAAGTTTAACTAGATCTGTCTATTTGCAGATTTGATATTTTGTTCGGGGAAATTTTCAACTTCAGTTATAAAATATGGTAATACAATGGAACTATGTTGGTTACATACCCATAAAAATGTTATGGGAATCGGCAAACATCTGTTTATGTATATGGTAATAGGGGAGCGGATATAAAACGGAACGCGCGGAATACTTCGACATAAAAATACCATACTTTTTTTTTTCTCTTTATTTAAGGGGCTTGTTCATTTTGAAGATGTCGCCCCTAAATACCATACTTATACGAGCACAATGCATATAATACTAAAAAAAACATGAAGAACAAAACACTGTTTTAAGCTTTCACGGTTTTTTTATTTATATGTATATTTTTTTTTTAAACAAAAAATAGTACAGTTTCTTTTGTTTCGTAACATTAAACCAGAGATGGTTTGTATTGGTTTACGAGTATAAATAAACTTATACTGTCACTTACTAGATTTCTTCCGTAATTATCCATTATTCTGAGCTCTATTTCGGCGCTGTTGCAAGCGCCATGGTCGCGGTACGCCATCCCGCGATCATGGCACTTAAGTGATTACGGTAAGTGACAGTATAAGTCTATGAAGAACAAAAATTTGTACCAAGCAGTAGCGAAGGGTCAATTTTTGTAAGAAGTAAGCCGGAGTACATATCTTTAATGTGATTATATTATTTGTCTATAGAATACTGACTGTGCCATTTTTCAAAGAGAAGCCGGTTGGAATGGAGTTGTATGCAGCAAGACTAACCGAAGTATATACAGTGGGCTCCAAAAGTTACTTGAAATGCTTCAAATACAGTTCAAATATTTGAAACTAGAATTTAAAAAGATCGAGGCAAATATAATTTATGAGTCTGTCAAAAACGGAAAAGTATATCAAACCTGTTAAAATTCTTTGTAGACATTGAAATATTTTGAAAGCGATTATCACTTAGCTAAGGCCTCTTGGTAGTATAATTGGTGTAACAAAACACTTGACGACGCCGAAAGGCACTTGATCTTACCGTCATTACGATAATGTTTTGTCCTGTCTGGACCATACCTGGGAAGCTTCTAGTTACAGATATATTTGAGGTCAAAAGTCCAAATTTTTGTCAAGTTAAAAAAAATAAGTTTTTTAATTTTATAACTTTAGTTCAATTCTTTTTTTTTTACGTGTGGGATATCATCAAATAACTCCTCCCGCTCTGGGTGGAGTGGGACGGAGTGTCAGACTTTTACTGACTAAAACCCATCCATGTTCCTTCTTTGCCCTTTATGTTCCGACGCCCGGTGCGTCCCCCGCGGCGGCTGGGACGTGAGTTTTTTACCCAGCAATCTTTTTTGCAAAGAGTTCCTTAGTTTTATCTACCCAATGTTTGGTTGACAGCAGCTCCCTGAAGGGTCCGTTTTCACCTAGTATTTACTTCAACGTAACTTCGAAATTTAAACAGACTATTTTTAAACAAATGAATTTCTTATCGAATTGTGAGCGGTCAGTATTCTCAAGTTTGCAGTGAAAACAGAATACCTATACCTAATCAGCTCGTACTTAAAGTTAAGTATCTTAATAAACTTTCCTAAACCGCATACGAAACGTCTCTTAAGTTTACCGTCGTCTATAACACTGAGCTTGAGCCGGCGAGCTAACCTTAAGCCACACTTATAGGGTTGTCGCAAACGCCCTAAGTTGTTTAGTTTGAAAGTAAGCATGTCTTGCTAGCGTATATTTAGTGCTTAGACTGGTAGATAAGCCTGTGGATTCGTGTTTAACGCTGGGTTAGTGATGAATGGTTCTTCTTTTAGGAACACTAGGTTATTCGCAATTTTTTTCTCTCATACTTTGACAGGCACTTACTTGTACCTAAGAGGCCTGGAGGTACCTAAGAAGCCGATTCCTGCCGGCGTCCCTTCGGGAACCCTGCACTCTACGTAGTGTCTAAGTCGTTTTTTTCTGGTCCATGCAGGATACAAGCCAAGGCGGTAAAACCCAAAAACTCACACTGTACACTGGACCAGCCAAGCTGTAAATATGATTCTTTACTTATTTTTTTTCCAATATTGCGATCAGTCTTTCAGACTATGAGCAGATGAGATAATTCGGATGGCTACTTTCCTTATTGCAAAAAAAGAAATACTTAGATAAGTACTGTCATAGTCAAATATACAGTATATAATATATATAATAACACAGTAAATAAACATTAGATGTTATGAAAGAATCCTTTTCTAATTATTGTAATTTTAACACACTTCCCGCCCATGCAAATATTGGTCGACCGAAAATCAATAGACTACCTGACCCTTGTAAGAGTAAAATTTATTTAAGCAATGGAGACCTTGAGACGAGTGGAGAATAGGTAGGTACCTCCCCGGGAAATTGTCACATGATTGACAGAGGTTAAATTATTTACCCTGAGTCAGCAAAACTGGGACCGCGTGGTGGGTTACAGCCCCCTCCTTCTCATAACAGTGGGTACTTCCTATGCAGCAAAACTCTTAAATTATTACATAACATAACAACACGCCTGTAATCCCGGAAGGGTTAAGCAGAGGTGCACACATTTTACCACTTTTGTTTAAGTCCCACGTAATAGGGGGCGAGCCTATTGTCATCAACCGGGCTCAAATCTATACTCCGTGGCCGCTGCTAAGAAATTCCTGACGGAAAAACCCAATAACACTCGAACTCAGGACCACAAGCATTTGAACAATAATAAATCCTCCTAACGGTGTTCGTTCATGGCTACCAATAAACCTGTATAAAGACTAGTCATCGAGACAGAAAATATTATCCTACTTAAAATAAATGCGAAAGTTTGTGAGGATAGATGGATGTTTATTACTCTTTCACGCAAAAACTAGTGACCGGATTAGGATGAAATTTAGAACACAGATAGTGTATAACCTGGATTAACACATAGGATACTTTTTATACCGGTAGTATGATCTCGTGAGACAATTATCGAACCCCACGCGGGCAAAGCCGCAGCCATGAGCGAGTAGAGCATAAGTGTGTGAACAAACGCGGGTGCACACTTTCTTCCCTCACTCAGAAGAATGTTATCAGCCTGTAAAGTTCCTATTAAAGGAAAATACCCTTTCTTGCTGCGGATTAACAGCTTACTACCATGTAATCAGGATACTAGTCTCCTGAAGCGAAGTTTTTTACTCTTACCAAAAAGTAACATAAAACATCACAAGGTTTTGAACCTGTAACCAGCACGCGTAGCATGATCACCGTAGAAACGGATTTTGTCGACAGCAGAATCAAGAAAATAACAGATTTCTTTTGTTGATCTGTCATTTTGTCGATTCTTCCGTCGACAAAACCCGTTTCTACGGTGGTCATGCTGCGCGTGCTG
Source organism: Noctua pronuba (assembly GCA_905220335.1). Taxonomy (NCBI): domain Eukaryota; kingdom Metazoa; phylum Arthropoda; class Insecta; order Lepidoptera; family Noctuidae; genus Noctua; species Noctua pronuba. The sequence goes on from LR999914.1 coordinate 8,486,252, forward strand.
AAGCTTCAGAAGCGAGTCTGAACAACGACGATATACTACGATTACTTTGCTTAAAGACTCTTTTAGTGAGAGAAACTAGGTACTGTGGTAAAACTTTCTCCAGTAGCGAGACCGTAAAACTAATCCAACTAGTTTTAACTTTAACGCGATAAAACCAATCTAAAATACTGGTTAGAATCCAAACAAGTTAAAAAACTGTTGGAGTCTGCAATCGTATTTGAGTTTTTATTGCAGTTCTAAGCTAGTTTTATTGGTGTATATTCTTGAAAAGCAAATAGTAAGGAAAAACTTATTTTAAAGTTGGTATTGCTTTTGCTGTGCAGGAAATAAAATTCATAGAATATTTAAATTAAAAAGGTAAGGAAGTATCTAATTTCGTACAACCATATTAAGTATAGACTTATCTCTTTAGGGTTCCGTAGCCGAAAGGCAAAAGACGGAACCCTTATAGATTCGTCATGCCTGTCTGTCTGTCTGTCTATCTGAATCATGTTGAATGAATGTTTTCAACGAAATTTGGTTTGAACAAGATTTGAAGTTTAGTTTTTGAGATATGGGACTTTTTCATCAAACTGCGGCACAACAACATATGATACAACATATGAATGACCCTTCAAAATAATTTTATTATATTGTTTGGTGCTACGGGACCCTGTGTGCGTGTGAGTACGACTCGCACTTGGCCAGTTTTTTTCTTTCTTGTCGACGATTGACTAGAAATAAGCTTTTCAGTCGAGTCATGAAAACTGTGTATACAATAGCTAATCGTATTAATAAGTCACAGATTTTGATATTACGGAGAGTAATTATAAAATACCTTCGAAAATAACCAACGAAAACAATTGAAAAGGTCAAAAGAGTTTAAACTAATCCTATTTCCATTTATCGGGCTAATCCTAAATACATAAGTCGAAAAGGTGAGGAGTTACTTCCCACAAAATGGCAAAACATGGCCATTTAATTTAAAGCTTTCAGGATAATTTCTCGAGGGATAAAAGCCAAAGTTAGAACTAGTTTATAAATAATTTATCAATAAAATCAATTATTTGTCTTACTCAGCGGACGAATTGTTGCTTTAAAGCTAAGTATGTGTGTTTATGTTTTACGTTTATGTTAGCTAAAGTTGGAGGATATGAGTTCTAGGAAACTAATATTACAACTTTGATATTATGACTTAGGACAATAAAAAGCTCCTAAAACTTTAAAGGCGCAAACCCACCACGGCGCACGGATAGGCTACGCACGTGTGTTAAGCTTCGCTTTGCAAGAAAATGTATGTTATGGTATCCACTGCAAACCACGGACACGCTATGCTAGAGATGGGTAACTAGCCGAAATTTCAATAGCTTAGCTAGCCGGTTATTTGTGGTGGAATAGCCAGCTAGCTAGCCAGCTATTTTGGCTACTTGGCTATTGAACAATAACGACTAGCGCTCGCTAGCGGCGCAGCGGCGTAGCTAGGTGGACTAGGGAATTGAATGAATAACGATCAACTGTCCTGCGATTCGAGTTCGATCCTCGCCGCGGCAACAAGTCTAAATGTGAATAATAAGTTAGGTAATGTATTGATTTCGTTTTTCATTTACTTTTTATTTTATTTTATAATCTTTTGAAAAGAAATGACTTCCCCTCGTAGGTCGTACGTATTATTATTGTAAGAAAACGAAAATCAACAGTGCACTCAGTTAAGTCAGCTATCGGCTACTCGGCTACTCCGGCTAGCGGTTACCGAAAACCGAGGCGGCGGCAAAACGAAGTAGTTATATTATACTCTGTGGCTATTATCCGCTATGCCGTATTCTAGCTAGCCAGTAGCCAATAGCTAGTTATAGTGTTGACGGATATCGTAACCGTGGCTATTTTGTTAATAGCCGTTATTTAGCTAGTTATGGCTATAGCTACCCATCACTACGCTATGCATCAAATGACGTCATTAGTGCCTGCCTTGCTCGAATAAGGCGCTCAAATAGCTCAACGCTGTCAACGCCATGTACGCTGTGCATACGGTACACACTATACAAGAATATTAACCCACGACTTTGCCACGGTGGGCCACGCACGCTACAGTTGTACATAGTTGTGGGTGTGTAGCGTGTACTGCAGTGGAAATGTAGACCGACGTTGTCAAACAAATGAATCCACGCAGCTTAAATGCGCCGCGAGCCCATGCACAGCGTGCACCACGGTGTGTTTACGCCTTTATGATAACTTACTCATTATTTTATTCTAAGTAATGTTTGAAAACTAAAGTAAATTAAATAATATAACAACAATATTTTAATCATTGAATTTCTCAGTAGCAACCACAGAGCCTGGATTTGTGCCCGGTTGATGGCTCATCCCCTATTACATGGGACCTAAAGATACCTCGCAAAATGCGGGTGTACTAAGTTTACTATCAAGTAGGTACACCTCTGCCTAACCCTTCGGGGATTTCAGGCGTCATATAATTTTGATATTGTGATTTAATTTTAGGTATTCTAAAACAACTTGTTTAATTTCTATCCAGTGTCTTGTGTTATATCTAGCATCAAAAAATCGGATGAGGTCCTAGAGTGGTCCTAGATTTTTTCTGAATAAAAGGAAACAAATGTAAAAGGGTCTGCATTTTCGACTTCTAAACTAAAAACACACTACATTTTAATGTTAGTACAAAACTCACTAATTAACATCAGCTAGTTTAATCCCAGTTTAACAAAACCAACAAGTAACAATTAATCTGAACCGAATTAAATGTGTGCTAACGAGTTTATAACGAGCCCGGTTTAGATGAACGGTAACAGAGACTGAACAAATGAATGAATGAAAAACTTTTGTTTGAACGTGTTCATTAAAATGTTTAGTGAGGACAATGAATGAACGAGAGCGGTCACGCGTTAACCCTAATTAGCCGCTAGTTTTTCCATCAGGAATTTCTCAATAGCAGCTACGGAGCCTATTGCCATCAACCGGGCAATAGATGGCAATAGGCTCCGTAGCTGCTATTTAGAAATTTCGCCTCCTATTAGCTGGCGAAATGTGAGTGTACTTTTAGTAGTAGTTCGTGACTGGTGGTCAGTGAGTGGGCTTCTAGTTGTAGTACTTTTACTTTAAGGTACACCTCTGCCCATCACCCAACCACCAACAACCACCACCACCATCTCATCGGGGATTTTTTTCAAGATAAAAAATATATTTTTTCTAATATTGGTACGGATTATGTGAATATTTGACACTATAACCTAAAATAACGCCACAACATAGCACATAGACAATTATAATTCCTTCGCGTCACTTTCAACGGGCGTATTGATATACGCTAAAGTTGTTTAAGTTCGAACTTAGACAACGCAATCTTGTTCTCAGATTAACTTTGAGATTTGCTTAGTTTCTGTTAAACAGGTTAACCACCTGAAAACTGCTATGATTAGTAGACTCATCATCTACCTAGCTTTTTCCCAACTATGTTGGGGTCGGCTTCCAGTCTAACCGGATGCAGCTGAATACCAGTTCTTTACATGGAGCAATTGCCTATGTGACCTTACAACCCAATTAGTATTGGGTAATATGATAACCCTTCGTAAGACTGGTTGTCAGACTTTCGGGCCTCTGACTACCTGTAACGACTGTCAAATATCTTCAAATGACTAGCGGCTTAACGTGCTTTCCGAGGCACGGAGGACAATCGGTATGTAATGGGTGGTCACCCATCCATGGATGATTTGTGTATAATTATTTTAGTCCCAACCTAAGATCTAAAAACCCACATCAATGTTATAAATCACTACCGATACACAGAAAATACAACCAAAATATGATTCCACTTCCACTTACTATGAATTTCTACTACCGTATTTAATATACTACCCTCTACTCCAAAACTTTTACGCATACACAAGTTTCCAAAGAAAAGTTATCAAGATGGCCTTGAAAGCCCCTCCAACTATTTCCTTCTATATCATTATGTGTGAGGCCTATCACGCAACCCCGACTTTTATTATTAATCGCGCGTGACACGCTTACCGAATGTAGTAATAATCATTAAGCCTCTTTGGAATGCTAGGTAACTAGGAAATGAAGGTTTCTTGTGATTGATTGTTTCTTATTTGATTGTGTGATAAGTAACTTGTTGCATCATTTCTGTTAATTATGGTTTTATATTAGGTCTAACAATTCATACACGAAATATTTTCAGATAATCATCTAACGGCTACAACGAAGCCATTTCAAGGAAAAAAAAATATCTAAGTATATTTTTATAAAAAATAAATAATTTAAAATTACTTGACCACAAAATAAATACCGGTTGTTTATGTTTCAACATCCATTGCACTAGTTTACCTATTGTCATTGTTAGAATAGGGAGTAAAGGTTTTATGCAAAAAGTCTCAAGATAATTTCGTAAAAACAAAAACACTAAGAAAAAAATTTTTTTCGTTGGTACTGCTTTCGATCGCTTTAGTTACATTGTATGTATAAGTTTAGTTTGGTTTATAAAATAAGTTAATTTAAGTTTTTAAATGAACTGTTTGTGCATGTATTTCCTCTTCTGCAAATCTCGCAATTAAAGTAAGGTTTGAAATTCAAATTCAAATTCAAAGCATTTATTTCAATTAGACCATTATAGGCACTTTTGAAAGTCACAGAAAAAACAAAGAGCGAAGATACAGTCACAGACACAAGGCATAATAACTTGTGAAAGTACTGTAGTTGCCCATTCCAAGGCGTAGATCTCTATGGAGAAGAATGGGCAAGAAACTCCATGGACACTCTTTTCAATCAAAATATTGTTACAAAATCTTGGTTACATCATTCATGTGGATATTATACATTTATGTGCTGTAAGAAAACCCAATTCTTGGTTAAGCTCGCTGTTGTACATAAGCTATATATTGTAATTTTGTGTGTATACCTTTTAATTTGCAATAAAGAATAAGAATAGGATACGAGGTACCACTTTTCTACTTCAATAACCTAACCTAACCTACCCCGAAAACAATTAACATTATTTTTCAGTATGTAATTCTGTTCCAGTTTATGATACTCGTTAAGCTGTTGTACTTAAGCTATATATTGTATTTTTTTATGTAGATCTTTTAATTTGCAATAAAGAATAAGAATAGGATACGAGGTACCACTTTTCTACTTCAATAACCTAACCTAACCTACCCCGAAAACAATTAACATTATTTTTCAGTATGTAATTCTGTTCCAGTTTCTGATACCATTTTTCACTTACATGCTTGTGCCCCTGAGTAACATAAAGATAAAATAAATTCTAATAACCAGATCTTTCTAACCTTGGTAATTGCTATCGTAAACTTCAGTTGAGAATCCCTGAAGTGCTGATTTCGCAAATCCTTTTATGGAGAAAGACGTATTCTGTGTTAGGTTAAAAAGAAAACGAGTTTTTGGGAAAAATAGGCAGTCTTCTGTTCCGTGACCTTGAAAACATAATAATATTATCCTTTCATCCTATTATAATCCAAAAAGATATTTTCACTTTTTTTTTTCTTAGTCTTTTCTGTCCCACTGCTGGGCAAAGGCGTCACCCATTCTTTTATAGCTCTATCGGTGTTTTGCCTCCTCTGGCCAATCAGTCAGCAACGAGTCGAGATCCTCAGGCCAGCGTTTCTTGGGCCTGCCTCGACGACGACCGTCTTCAGGCACCCACTGTGTGACGATTCTGCCCCATCTCCGTCACTCTTTGGCAAACCTTGAGTTTGGGCTCTCTAATTTAGCAATTTTAACAGTTCTCAAAAAGATACTACCTCGCTTGTGTGATCGATTCTTGTGACAACATAAGCAATATGTTCCTACTACTACGATACTTCCATTGCCATCTTGGAAGCTTATTTTTATTATAGTCTTCTTTTAGGATACCAAATGTTTCGTTTTGCTTTTCAGACGTGGCCATGCCTGAAAACCGGCACTCTTCGTAGCTTTTGTATACCGGAAGATCCTTCCACAAGGTTCTACATTTTAGACAGACTGTCGGTCTACCGATAGTCTGTTAATGTTCGTCAGTGTCTGCTGGATGCGAGACGCCTAGGACCGGTCGAAGTTTGGGGGATGCCGATGTTCAGCAATGGACGTATAAATCAAAGTCAAAACTCATTTATACAAAGTAGACTGAGAATCAGCACTTTTTTAATGGCAAAACTACATAAGACTTTCACCCAAGATGCCCACCAGCATTCCTACTGTGAGTTCCTGGTTTCTGACAGAAATATCGATGAAGATGATTATTTGTCATCTATCCAGTCAGTCAGTTGAGGAGCTCGTGGCTAAATAATAACAGCCGCTCGGGTCGATCTTTAGGTTAAGCCGTGCTTGGCTAGGTTGGTGTGTGGATGGGTGACCACCCATCACATACCGAGTTTCCTCCGTGCCTCGGCAAGCACGTTAAGCCATTGGTCCCGGGTGTCATTTGTAGATCTTTGACAGTCGTTAGATAGTCAGTGGTCCAAAAATTCTGACAACCAGTCTTACGGGGTCGGGGTCGGAGTCTTAAGGGGTATCGTATTACCCAGTACTAACTGGGTTGTGGAGGTCACATAGGCAGTCGCTCCATGTAAAATACTGGTATTCAGCTGCATCCAGTTAGACTGGAAGCTGACCCCAATATAGTTGGGAAAAGGCTAGGCAGATGATGATCCAGCCAGTCTTAAATACAGTTAGTTTAAATTTCTAACCAAAACGTACATGACTTTAGAACTTTCAACTATGTTTCTATTCTTAGCCCCAGAAACGCACTGAAACTCTTGAAAGAAAAATAAAACTTCTGCTTTTAACTGGCTTTGAGAGAACCTAACACAACTAAAGTTAGGTTCTCTCAAAGCCAGGCTAGTGGTGGTCAGTAATTGGCAATTAGGTCCATCTGCAGTTGCAATTAGCTGGGGACTGGCTGTATTAACTACGTAGAGCTTCGGTGGGACTAAACGACTTTAAGTTTACTAAGTTAAATGTTAATAGAGCGAAATGTAGGGAACGATTATGGTTGTTATGTTGCCGGATCTATGTTTTATTCTTTCTTAAGGCTTCGTAGTCAAATGGCCTCTATAATTCAGCCAGTCTTTTTGTTAGTCTTTCAGTCTGGTCATCTGTGTCCGCCCACCCGTCTGGCAAATAGCTATTTTGTTCGGAGATTATTATTGGTTACATAGACAAATTTTTGAAGGAAAGTTTATTTTATGGACCTCTAAACGATGGTGAAACTACGATAAAAAATTATTGAGGAAGACGGAATGTCTTTCTTATTAAAAAAAAATATATATTGCAAAATGGGCCTGCTTGATCACGCCTGATGGAAACCGATGAATGAGGTCTATGATGGAACGTTTCCTTAATTATTTTTATTGTAATTGCATTTACTGCATGATTATTCATCTACATATAACACAGAAGATTGCCAAGTAAATCTAGAAGAAACACAATGATGGGAAGAACATTTGAGTCTCTGTTTCGTTAAGGCTTCTTTTTAAACCTGATGGACCGTAGCTACTTATCCCTATTTGTGGCCAAGCGTGATCATCAATCATCATTCATCATCAAAGATCTTTTTTTTCAATGTTCAATTTTTCTTTGTTTTGGAAGAAGCCCTTGTCTTACTGTGGGACAGTAAAATATTCTTTGAAGGCTTAAAATATCCTGGCAATGTTATTTTTTATTAAAGATCATTGTACATACGGAGTGGAAGGGACACCGACGCGAAAACGGTTACTACGTATTCAGTACATTAAAAAAAAAACATCAGTTATAAAAAAAACAGCTGTTCCATACATTTTGACCGTGTAGGTATTGCACTTTTGTAGGAAACAGCAGATTTTTTAAAATTACCGATGAAAAATTTCTGTGGGGGCTCAGAATGATGTACTGAATACGTCGTAACCGTTTTCGCGTCGGTGTCCTTATGTCGGAGTATATTATGTAAATATACTCCGAAAATTATTCTGCAATCGTATTTATTCAGATTTTCTGAAAACTCACTGCAATATTTGATTTCCGTGAAAACCGAAGACCTCTTGTGTAAAAAACTTCTGTGAAAAATATAATTATTATTGTGTCCGCAAAAATCTTTTCATCACTCAGGCAAAATTGTAAGAAACACTCTGACAGTTGGCGATTGTAAAAGAATTGGTGGGGTTTCGGTTTTTATTGTTTAAAATATAAAAACAAGAAAGGTGTTTTTTTCACAACATGTATACTCGACTACGGCAAGGCCAAAAGGATGAGTTATGATTTTAGCAGTCTTTGTGTCGTATCAGAAATACATGACATTTTAGTGATGACGTGTGACACCGAATTATACGAAAATCGAAAAATAATGATATCATTGTCTTGTTTATATATTTTTAGTTTCCGTATGTGTCGTAGTTGGATTTTAAATTTCAACTATTTTTTTGTATCTGCTAAACTAATTGCTGGTGGAACTAGTGAGAATGATCCATATTTGCTGAGGGTAATCAAAAGTCACATTGAATATTTGTTTGGATTTGATTTCTAGATTCTGTTAAAATATAAATTAAAAATATTACTTCCCATGTTTACACTCACAGTACAAAACATTGCAATTCTTCGGGGTACTATTTTCTCTTTCAAAAGACACGCGTTCCTCATTTATTGATAGGATTAACCCAAAAATCCAAAGAGGCAAAACTAATTGAATATAAAATGCGTTACTACAAAGTCCCTTCAGACCCGGCCCTAATTAAATATAGAACCTGTTGAAATTTGTATCACGTCTCGTAACGAAACGTAACGTACATCCTAACGTGAGATCATTGACCCACTTACAGCCTCCGGAAAAGTTCACTCCATGACACCTTTACCTTTGTAGATGGGAAATATGAAAAAAAAATAGCAGAAGGCTGTACTTGTTTGTGGTTTGGTTTCAAAACAAGTAGATTTTTGTTAAATGAATTGTAGCAATGGTAAAAATTGATTAATAGTAATTTAAATGATGATGATGATGTATATAGATGTTACCATCCCACATGACGAGAACTATCGTGACGGCCAATGGCCTTATGGCCAAGAGCCTCGACGACCATCTTTCGAAGCTCTTCATAGGCGGTTGGATCAAGGGACTGTTTCAGAAGGCAGTACTCCTCGATACGGCTCTCATTGTGAGGAGGTTCCTGTCTCTGGAGCCCTAACCACCGGTAGCTTGGAGCCTACTCCCGACACCGGCGGACTACTATTTTTATATTTTATTTTAATGTTTTTATATGGTTTTTTTTAAAGAAATATTTAAAAATGTATTTAATATGTGTAAAAAGAAATAAAGGAAATTTAAATAATATTGTTTCAAAATATAAATGCAACTTAATATATTTTTAAAGAATAGACTGTAATTTAATTATAATTTAAATCCGCTGTTTCATTAAAAAGATACGAAAAGAACAGACAACGCAGTCCTTTTTAAAAATAAACTAGCCGATGACGGCGCCAAACAAAAATAAAACAACAAACTTTAGCCTTAAAACTAAGTACAACATAACTAAAACTTACGTTAATAAGTAGTTTCAAAGTCACAAAAGTCACTTCCACATTCACAACACACTTTTATGTAGTACATACGTCAATCGCGTAGCAGTGCTACGGTGCTACGATGCTACGGCGTAGCAGACGACCTTAGCGGGCTACGAGCAACTCGCGACTGTGGTCCTTTGCTACCCTCACCGCACGGCCTACGGAGGCTTCGACGGAATTCCACTGAGTGATCGATGAGACATCGCGCCTAAGCCCCAGGGTGTGCTGTGTTTGTCCCTCTCATGATTTATACTTATATTGATGCTAAGATGTGTTTTATTGTGGAGAGTGAGAACTTTGATTTTAGCGTGGGCTTTGAAAGTGCAGAAGTAAGTTGGGAAGTTTTGTTCAAGTTTTGCCTTCCCCCTGGTCTGTTACTTGGGCAGTAAGTTTTTTTTCTTCCGTTCTCCTGTAACTTAAGACTTCACGCTTTTATGAATTTCAATATTTCTACGAAAAAGTGGAACGTGTAAGCTTTATTTTTTAAACTATTTTTTTTTTTCAGTTGAGTACTTATTAAATCGTGGGTGTCAGCAATATAGAATAGCTATCTTATGAAATGTGAAATGCTTGACAAAATTCAATCTAAGTCTTACAATGTTTCAATAAATTGTATTGGAACGAGTAAGAAGTAAATTCAATATAACTTCGTCGAAATATATTTTTTTCGGCTATTTCGAAAGATCTAAAACTTTCCAGCAAGTATAAAAGTATTACGTATATTTTCATAAATATATTCTGCACTAGTCTTTTACGTAGGTTAGGTTATAAAACATAATTTTCAACCTTCTTTTATGCTTCATTGACGGAGTTTCGTCCGGGATTATATTTTAGACGGTTGGTTATGGCCCATATTTTTTTATGGAAACGAATAATATTACGATGCGTAGTGGTTTTTCACTGAGCTTTTTTGTAATAAGTTAACCTATGACTGCTACTTGTGAAATACAATATTGTAACATCATCATTGGGGTCGGCTTCCAGTCCTAACCGGATGCAGCTGAATACCAGTATTTTATATGGAGCGACTGCCTATCTGACCTTCACAACCCAGTTAGTACTGAGTAATATGATACCCCTTGGTAAGACTGGAAATATACATAAATAGTAATGCATAACTATTTATATTTCTAGAGACAGTTAAGCTTTATGGTTTTTATGTTTGTATCTTTGAAACGGCTAGATGCGGCAATGCCGAGATCCATGGAAGCGTTTTCAAAGACTTACATAAAATCAAATTTATGTACGTATTGTATAATTATCACTTGCTTGGGTGAAGGAAAATATCATGAGGAAACCAGCATGTCTGAGAGATATTTCTCGACGGCATGTAAAGCCAAGTCAGAGGCCCATGGGCGGCATAAAAACTCTGACACCAGAAGATATAAATAAGAAGATATAAAGAAGAAGAAGATAAAAATAATATAAAAATCAGTTGTGTCTCCACGGTTTCTTTGCTCTCGGTCGCGGTCGGCTTCGGAAAAGTAGCCCTTAAGTATTTTAAGCAATGAGTTACATTTACGTTACCAAACGGGACAATGTGTAATCCATCAATAATGCCATACTCTTCATCATTTAAAAACTTATCAGATACCAAAGTACCATGACGGATAGCTACATTAATATCCTCTTTTGCGTAAACAAGCGGAATTATGACAAAGTATGAAGTGATAAATCACATCACATATTGTCGGTGTGACGGCAGGTAAAATATTCACGTATGTGGAACGGCCGCCATGACAGTTAAAATAAAAAATAAAAGTGTGGAATGACGTGTCACAAATGAGATCCATATAAATGGGAATCTGCGGTTGGGAAATAATTAAAAACTTTTTTTAAGGAAATGGTGATCAATATTTCATGTGACTGGTTTAATTTTGAATAAAGACACTCTGAATGATAGACCGGGTAACGAAAACATAATCGTAATCTATTTGCAAGAGCCAATTGGTCGCTGTCGGTATAAGTGTAATGTTTCCAACTTGGCAATTTTGTAATTTTGCACAAAGGCGTTTTTATTAGCTTCACAGTTTAATCTTAGAAGTTAAAGACCCACTTCCCGGTTTCCGATTCAGCTGAAATTTTGCATACTTGTTTAGTTTGTATGACAATGCATGGTAAGTGTCATCATTCTTAATCTAATATGGTGGACGCCCAAAGATGGCGGACTAGTTATTTTTTATACCCTGTCATTTGATATCCTTGCCATAGGACATGGATATCGAATGACAGGGTTTGCTGAGAAATACGTCACTCTAAAGCGTGTTATTTAGTTTTTTAAAGTGTTAATATTTTTCTATGACATTTCTTCTAATAACTTTTCTATTACTTAATACATCACTTTGAAATTCGAACACTGTCGAGGTGTAAATCGGCCTTTGTTTTTTTTTGTTTTATAAACAAATGGGTTGCGTTCGAAATGTATTCAGTCTCTTGAATAAAGTTTGAAATAAACTTTACAAAAAGCACTGACCACAGCAGAATGAATTTTTGAATAAAATTAATTTACTCTTGATTGATTCCCGGTTTCAATATCCGTCGCGGTTGACCACTAACCTAAAAGGTTTCTGCTCGTATTTTCAATTAATCATACTAATGGCTTACGTGGGTACTATAACCGATATGGGTCACACTTCCACACACCATTAATATACTCTTATACAACGTGCCGTTTCAGTGGTTGGGAAAACTTTTCATGATAATTATAGGGCACCGTTCTTCAATGTTTTTGTTATTTAGTTTTGTAAATAACGAAGATTTCAGTGCAAATCCTAATAGTCTACTAATATTATATATATATATATAAACGCAAAACTTTGTGAGGATGGATGGATGGATGGATGTATGTTACTCTTTCACGCAAAAACCACTGATCGGATTTGGATGAAATTTTGCACACAGATAGTTTATAACCTGGACTAACACATAGAGTACTTTTTATCCCGGTAGTACGATCCCGTGTGACATTACCAAACTTCACGCGGGCATAAGCTAGTAATGACATAAGTTTGTTACTAATGGAATTTATTTACGTTTACTTTCTTTTATCGAACTGTAAATATTCCTTCCACATCATCTCCAAACATCATCAGAAGCACACATAAGTAAGCCTTCACTTTTACTAACATGACAGACCATCACACTTGTAACCCTCGAAAGGTTAGGCAGAGGTGTACCTAGTAATGTACTCCCACATTTCGCCTGTTATGTTTTAATTCTCTTTGATATGGGACAAACCTGTTGCCATTAAACAGAGAAAAATCCAGACTCGGGAGTGCTACTGAGAAATTCCTAATGAAACACTTTGCCCGACCTGGGATTCGAACAAAGGAACACATGCTCAGCACTAGCACTTACCACCGCTAGAACAACGAGGCAGAAACTCCACTGTAAAAACAAAATAGGTTAACGCAGCATTTGTAGATGAACGGTAACTGTTACAATTCTCTAGCACGTACGGAACGTACCATCTGTGCCACAAGTATACGGAACCAGGACTGCAACAGTTGCGCTCCAACAAATGCTAGCTTAAACTAGGTTAAGACTTGCTTATTTTGAAACCAATACATTAAGATTTACTTTCCGGGTAACAGTGTTTCTGAAAAGATAATAAAATAAGGATTATGGACAAAGTAATAACGGACGTGCCAAGAGTTTTTAAGAAAGCAGTTATCTGGCACTATGGTTCTTCTTCTTGGAGTAGTTGTTACATTATGATAATGAAGAACATTCTGCTAGATTCAGAAGACCTAGAAAAGTGGAGATGGCCGATGGAGCAAGGCTTTGACCGAGTGGTGGGCCAAGGCTAGGCCAAAGAAACCAGAATCATCCTTAAGCTCGTTGGGTCGATGATGATCGCTGGAAACACCTGGATAAAGACGCGTAGAACCGGGACGTGAGGCAGAAGAAATGGGAGGCCTATACTCAGCAGTAGCTGATACCGGGCTGATATGATGATGTTGATAGAAGTGGCAATCGCTTTCAAAGCGTTTCGTATTACAAGGACTTCCAACAATATTGCCATTAGCTTTTTGCTAACTCAGAAATGGTCTTTTCTACAAGCTCCATTAAATATCCGTCATCTATAAACGAGTTTAAGCTTACATAGTGTCATTTAAAATGGCATTAATGCCTGTCTCGCTGACAGTAAGCGTATAAATGAGCATAAGTTTTCGTCTTTTACCTAAATGAAAAATCGGAGGGTTATGAAGACTCCAGGGACTGGGACTACAACTCTGTCTTACGCCTGCTGTCGCTCATAAGAGAAAACGAGACGGCAAAGCCTGTCCACAAGGCGCTGATATGAATGCTGCAGTCTACCAGACGGATCATGATGTCTATGAAACAGAGTATGAACTGTTTGTACTTCTTCGTTTTCCTGCATGAGTCAAGGCAAACTCCTACAAATACAAACCTTAAAGGCTTTAAACCTGGAGGAGCTCGTGGCTAAATAATAACAGCCGCTCGGGTCGATCTTTAGGTTAAGCCGTGCCTCGAAAAGCACGTTAAGCCCTTGGTCCCGGGTATCATTTGTAGATCTTTGACAGTCGTTAGGTAGTCAGTGGCCCAAAAAGTCTAACAACCAGTCTTACCAAGGGGTATCGTATTACCCAGTACTAACTGAGTTGTGGAGGTCAGATAGGCAGTCGCTCCATGAAAAATACTTAAATTCAGCTGCATCCGGTCAGACTGGAAGCTGATCCCAATATAGTTGGGAAAAGGCTAGGCAGATGATGAAAGGCCTTAAACCTAAAACCTTACTTTTAAACCTTATTCTTTACAGGTAATCAAAAACCTTACCTAATCCATTGGTACATCGTAACCCAAACCTCCAACTATTCGAAGCTTGCCCCCAATTTATTAAGCAGTGTTTGTCTTTATATATTCATGCTGGTTCGCACTCGCTCGTGAGCAGAACTTGAAGTGCGCCATCAATATGTAAGCGGTACTCTGTTAAATGAGCTACTTGTACTGAAGTTCATGGTCAAATATAATGAAGATTGACTTAGTGGTAAATGTATCTATGTCTATTCTACGTGGTATAAAACGAAGAAACTTCTCATCCTGTCTGTGTAACCACTTAGGTTTTGTAAATTACGCAGTCGATTTTATGTTGATGCGGTTTTAACAGTCAATTAGAGCATTTATTTCGAAAGTTTTATGTGCAGCATAATCAGCCTGTAATGTTCCCAAGGCTGGGACATATAGCCTCGTCAAATAGAATGGGCTATAATTCACCACGCGGGTCCAGTCTGAGTTAGTAGATGTCACATGTCTTCGAATTTTTGGTTCTGGGACAATTGCCGCTTTCCTCGCGATGTTTTCCTTCACCGTTTTGAGTGTCTTTTTATATTATAATCCATCATTATTTAAGTCACTTATTTTATACATGTTACAGCACCATGCTAAGATAGGGGCTTTTTAGTCTTGTACAGGACCTTTAGTTTGAGTATGTCTTACTTTTTGCTTTTTATTTAATTTAGTTTTATTGTTTTGTCCAGAGGTAGTCAAATAAATACTTTTTCTTTCATATAGCGTAACAGAAAAGCAGCAATCTCGATGTTTTGAAATGTCGCCATTGAATCCGTACGAAACAGGGGTAGGTCGCTTCTTAAGGCAGATCAGGGGATACCTCAAGAGGGTAGGTAGCGAGATCCTTCTGTAAGCAAATAAAAGCATAATTTGTTCAGTAATGTCTGGCAAGCGTGGGGAATGCGCCAGGGTACCCTGCGAAATTCAATATTTCTTTGGTTTTTTTATGAAATCCTATTTAATGACTATTTCATTAAAGTCATTCAATGAGATTAAATGAACTTAGAGGGTTGTATTGATGATTCTAATAATAATAACTCTGTTGATTCAGAAAGCAGTACACGGCTTGCGGCGGTGTCCTGGACACGGCACGCATATTCAGGCGGCTCCTCTCTCTGGAGCCCTGACCACCAGCAGCCCGGACCTTGTTCCTGATGCCGATCGGTCATCCTTTTTTTTTTAATGTTTTGTTTACTATTGTTTAAAAAAAATAATTAAATAAGAGAAATGATGAATAAATGACATAACTCTGTAAAGCCATATTTGTGACGTTAGCGAATCATATTTTATTCAACATACAACCCTGACACTCACCTGCAAATTTGAAAAAACGTAAGAAAATTTGAATTTCCCGGACTACCCTGGCGCTATTATTATACTGTATCTTGTTCCAGAAAGGGGATTTTGAATGGAAGAGAATAAAGTTAAAAAGGGGAAATCTTTCATCATGATCCGCCTAGCCTTTTCCCAACTATATTGGGGTCAGCTTCAAGTCTAACCGGATGCAGCTGAATACCAGTATTCTACATGGAGCGACTGCCTATCTGACCTCCACAACCCAGTTAGTACTGCGTAATACGATACCCAAAAAGGGGTAAATCTTTAATGATTATGAAATAATCAAAAAGGAAGCTCAATAAACTCCAATATAACACTTTTCCCCCTTAACGAATTACGCTTCATTTCCCCGATTTAAACCAAACAAAGTCTCAGTAAACAAAATAATGAAGTTTTATTTGACGTTAATTTGACCGTGAAAGAGAACAGTTAAGGGATTTCCGGATCCGACCTGATTCTGTTAACCGAATAATAAAATTGTTTTTCGTACAGACAAAGTAATACGACGATATAGGGATTTTCTGATATTAAATATTAACTGGTTATGGAGGTAAGTGGTAGTTATGATAGTAATAGCAAAATTATAATAAACCGCTTATTTCATCAATATTTTAGGGGTTGAGCATTATTGTTTTCTATTGGCTTTTACCAAAATAAAATAATAACATTGATATAGGGAATATCAATGTTATTATTTTCAAAAGGAATGTTAGAAAGGCATACTTCTTGGATCCGGTCAATAGTACGGATATAAAATGAATCGCAAGCGTGGCAGTGGTGACATCACGCGACCTACTTACTAGTCTGCCCACACCACATAGCCGTGATGTTTACAGCTCGAGGCGAGGAAGACATTGAGTGTCTGATCGCAGTGGAGTTGTGACGTCCTGTACCAGATTCATTGTGCCCCGTGTTATTGTGTTAAATTGTTATGCCAAGTAATTTGTTAGTTTATTATAAACACTGTTTATCGCACCCAATTTATTTTCATAGCACGAAACCCATCTTCTGCCCACATGATGTACGAGCCTAACGGAATAAATCCTAACAATCCGACATACTTTATTTTTTGTAAGCAGTGGTTATAGATTCATACAAAAAAAAACCAATAGGTATCTTTGCACTACCGGAATGTGGATCTCAGAACCTACGAAGCTAAAAAACACAAACAGCACGGTTGGCAGTGGCTGAGCGATTGGCTGCTGCGCTGCGTGTCGCGAATTCGATTCCCGCACGGAACAAATATTTGTATTGCCTGCGGGTAGATTCCGGGTCTAGCTATTGGTGTACGTGAGTTTAAATATTTGTTTACGAACCCACGATACAGGAGAAATTCCTAGTGCGTAACGTTAAAAAAACTTACATGATCCGTGAATAAAAAGGTCGCAACATTTAAATTATAACTAAAGTACTTTAGATCTGTTAATTTAACTTGGTCGTTTTCCCTACACACAGGTTTCACTACATTCTATTTATCAATAGAAAAACTTAATTAAACGACTTGATAAATGGAAAAACCTTGCTTATATAGAAACTGGAATAAACTATGTTTGCTTACGGACTTCACCGAAGTGAAACCACAGAGTAATCTAGTCCTCTATTTCTTTTTCTACTGATCCTTATCCATTTTTGCTGGAATTTTCTTTTCCGAAGTATATTTAATTTTGGTTGGCTCTTAGTTGTTAGGAAACAATGAAACTTTGACATCAATACACACAAACCTAATATGTATTTTTTTGCGTCAGTGCTTCCTTTATACAGGGTGTAAACGGACCCTTCACGAAGCCGTCAACCAAGCATTCTGTACATCAAACTAAGTAACTTTACGCAATTTTTTTTGCTGGGAAACGACTTTTTTTTTGGGGTCAAAAATCACGTTTGAGGATAGGACTCAATATAACGCACTCAGAACATGGTACTGATGGATGGATTGAATAGTACGGGGGTCGTAAAGGTGTTTAAAGTAGAAAAAATACATTAGAAACATGTATTTTTAAAAAAACTTGTGAAAAAGTTGGAACTTTGACCCCTAATATCTCCGTAACTAGAAGGTTCCCAGGTATGGTCTAGAACAAAAAAAATATCGCAATAACGGGGAGAATAAGTACCCTTCGGCTTCGTTAAGGGTCTTTTTACACCCTTTATACAGTTACAATATGATGAATATGATGAATGAAGGTCAGCAATGTGTAAATCGTTTATACAGCACATAACAGAAAGGGTATAGTCATTTGAAAGAATATGCTGCAGACCATCAGACTGAACAACTTCCTCCATGGGTCCAATATCGTAAATGCGAAAAAATTATCAGCTATCCCATACATTTGGGTCTAGTAGGTATTAAAATTTTGTATGGGACACCTAAGTAAGTTGTTCAGTTTCATGGTCAGCAGCATATCCTTTCATATGACTTTACCCTTTCTGTTACACCCTGTATAGAGTTCTTGAAATTAGCAGGATAGAATATTCTTTATTAAGTACACCATACAAGTAACATTCATAAAATAAAACATTTCACACAGGGTTAAACAATGGGCGGCCTTATCGCTTCCTCTTCTTTGCGTGTCGATAGACTCAAAAGGGCCTCAAAAGGCCTTATCGCTAAAAGCAATAGCTAAAGATATAAGGAAAATTAAAAAAGTATATGTTTACTGAAAACATAACTGATAAACTTCTTCAAAATCTGGGAAAATGCTTAGAAAAGTCAGGACACAAAACAGTGAACCACAGCTCTGAAAAAACAAAAATGCTGACGCAAAACAATTGTAATTTATAAACTTTCCTGTTTGCAAACTCATTATTTCGTCGACCGGTCATTGAACTCATGAAAAGATCAGTTTCAGCAAAAAAAAAAACAAATAAGGAAGATCAGGACATCAACGATCTTTATTTTGGTCTTACCTACACATAATAAGGATATTTCATTGTTATTTGACTCTAGGAGGAGCTCGTGGCTTAATAATAACAGCCGCTCGGGTCGATCTTTAGGTTAAGTCGTGCTTGCCTAGGTTAGTCCTCCGTGCCTCTGAAAGCTTAAGCCGTTGGTCCCGGGTGTCATTTGTAGATTTTTGACAGTCGTTAGGTAGTCAGTGGCCCAAAAAGTCTGACAACCAGTCTTACCAAGGGGTTTCATACGAGTATTACCCAGTACTAACTGGGTTGTGGAGGTCAGATAGGCAATCGCTCCATGTAAAATACTGGTATTCAGCTGTATCCGGTTAGACTGGAAGCCGATCCGAATATAGTTGGGAAAAGGCTAGGCAGATGATGTATGTAGTTACTTACCAAGTGTAAACAGTTGAATAATATGTAAATAACTATTGATAATATTTAAATAACACAACAACAATATTTGTTGAAGCAGAAATTATTATATTCAACCAAAGCTAAACAAATTCATAATTTATTATAAATTACAAATTATGTCCCAACTTTTACAATCAAAAGTGAAGTTTACACATTCAACGGGACACAATGACTTCTGAACGAAAAACAATAAACGAAAAGTTTTGATAATCACAAAAGTATCATTACGCTTATTATCTGAATAAGACGAAGTTGTTTTACTGTTTTATGATTTTAGTCAAAGAGCTGGAGATCAAATTGACTAATTATCAGAAGGTCAACGACCCGTGATTAGCAACGTTTAAATTAAATTTGAATCTCATCTCAGCGAACGAACAGTTGTCAAAATGTAGGTAAATTAGAAGTATTTTTTTGACTTTGAAATTGACCGTAGAATGTTCTAAAAAAATATGGAAATATCCATCAGCCATCATTCAGGACCTCGAAACTAAAAGTGGTCACCTACAAGTCCTAAATTAATAGAAGTAGAAATAAAGTTCTCCCGATGCGACTAGAACTTCACATGAGAATATTTAGTAGTTTATTGCCGTGTCCACTACACGGCAATAAACTATGCTCGGGAGAACTTGTAAAAGAAAGAAAATAAATTCTGCTGTAACATTCTAACATGCTAATGGTAGTGTTACGTAGACAGAACGTGCCTATCTGAACACAACAAAACAATAATATATGTTCCATGGTATTTTATTCTAGTGCAATAATTTGTTAAGTTAGTACCTATACATTATACTTATATATATTTGTTAAGGTAGTAGCTTTTATTTTATATTTCGTATACCAGAAATGGTCAATATGAGGATTCTTACTGTTATATTATGTAATGTAACATTTAAATATACCACCTACTAACCCATATTATACGAATAAATTATTTGATTGATTTTGATTTGATTAAGAGTGTTCATTCTAGAAAAGCAAGATTTTATTACGTACTACAATCGATAGTGTTACTAACAAAAATAAAATCTTGTCCGACTTCCTACTTTAATCCTACTAATATTATAAATGCGAAAGTTTGTGAGGTTGGATGGGTGGATGTTTGTTACTCTTTCACGCAAAAACTACTGAACGGATTTGCATGAAATTTGGCGCATAGATAGTTTATAACCTGGATTAACACATAGGATACTGTTTATTTCGGTAGTATGATTCCGTGGGACAATTATCAAACTCTACGTGGGTAAAGCTGCGGGCATAAGCTAGTATAAAATGGAAATGTAAAATTCTTGTTACAATACCAATATTATTAGTGCATGTAACTTCTGAGAGATCTTTAATCTTCATTAATATTTCTAGATAATTTATTTTTCACGCATCCTAGCTTCCTGACCACTATTGAGAACTGGCTGGCAGCCAAGTCTTTTCACGAAGGAGTTTCTAATAAGCAACGTACAAACGAATACCCATATATGTTTATTTGAGTCTGAGGTAAAAAATGTATTGTTTGCCGGACAAAAACCACTATTGGGTATACTTTAGTTTGGTGTAAGACGTGACTTGAGATGAGGGGAACCAAATATATTTGACCGTATTCCCGAGGGAGACTTTTTGTTGCGTTTTTTTCTTCTTTGTAAATTAGGGTTAGCAATATTGGTGCTTATTCTTCCAAATTCTGGGTAATGCTGCAGTGGTGAGTTTTGCAGGTTATTTAGTTGCAATCTACGCTTTTGTCTATTTTAGCCAAAAATACTAGCAATCAAGTTTTTGTTTAATTTCGTATATTATCAAAAGTACGTTTTTCTACCTTCATCGGTATAAAAAAGTTAGTTGCCACTAAAATATGGACATTCTAGTGGACGAGAACTGACACAAAATTCTTCGACTAAAATAATAATTTGACTGCGAACAAACACATAAACATAACTTAATAAGCATAACATTCACATTAAAGGGTCCTCAAAGACCTCAAGAGCTTAGTTTCTCAGATCTCCTGTCCTACGTTTGATGTGGTCAATTATTTGCATAACTTTATACCCTATCCCCGTGCGGTGCGCCGCAAAGCCGGAGTTAGGAGAGGCCGTCTGGGGACTCGTTCTGATTCATAAGTAACCTAGCATTACTTATTATCACGCTTGCTTCTCCCGAAGGGGTTGGTAGGAGTGTTAGTACACCCACATTTCATCAGGTATTGATACAAGTTTCATAAAGCTTCGCTCCAGCTGAAAAACCCCGATAACACTTTCCATGACCTGGAGATAAAAACTAGGATTCTGTGCTGTGCAGTCGCACTTGTATCTAGTTGACCAACGGTAATCTTCCATTCAAAGAGTGAGTCCAGTAATGGCCAGTCACGAAGGTCCAATTTCCCTTAAAAAAAACCCTTAAAGATAAAACAAACTTTTTCCCGTATTACATTTTTATATCGTCGTAACCTGTTCCATTGTTTGCGCCCAGATATCGCCCTGGGTACATTCCCTTAGGGCCTTTGTCCCTTTACGCTCAGCTTTGTCAACGTATAAAATAACCATACAAATAGAATTTAATTACAAAGAAATCTCTTTTTTTGCTTATACAAAAAAATACGTGTTTCTTTGAATCAGGACGTACTAAGTACAAATGTGTGTGTTTGTCCCTTGTTGAAGCCAGGTCAACTACTGAATTTCACGGGCTCACAAACACGTGCCTGAGTATACAGGATGGGTAAAAAATCGTGGATCAAACGAATCAGGGCGATAGTTGGGGTAATCAGAGTAATTTTTTGTAGTTACAATTAATTCTTCGTGAGACTTAAAAGACATTGAAAAAAGTGCCAATACTCATAAACTGTACTCACTGTCATAAAAGCACTTTTGTAGTGATGATACATTCCTAGAAGCAACTAAACACCATTTATTGTTTAAAAATGGGTACCCATTTTACTCTAATTGCCTATTTATAACAAATATAAATATTTTCTTAAAAAAAACACTCAAATAGTCATAACTTTTAAGTAGATCAAGTTAGGGCTCTACCACAGAGATATTTTTTTCTGCAAATAACCCGAACTATCTCTCTGTTTCGTTAGATCCACAATTTTTTACTCACCCTGTATAAATTAAAAATCGAAGGCAACAGCTAGGTAAGCCTATAATTAATCATTATAATAATCTTTTTCTTTAAAGAAAAGATTATAATAATAATAAAGCCTTTTATTTGAAACTAGACAGTAACATTTACAATAATGGTTAAAAGAAAAATCACAAAAAGTCTCAAATTTCGGTGCCTCATGACATAGGCCTCCTCTAACAATTTCCATTGTCGTCAGTCGCGAGGTACCCTCCTTCAGCCCGCTGACAGACAGACGGACGGACAGCGGAAGCCTAGTAATAGGGTCCCATTGGTTACCCTTCGGGTACAGAAGCCTAAAAAAGATAAGTATGTTACATCCACCAACCCGCACTGGGCATAGACACGTGTGGTGGATTACGGCCCACTCTCATGCTCAAAGACACGAGGCCTGTGTCCCAACAAGCAGATTATGCTAAAGCTTTTTCATTGCCAGATTATAGGACACTTTCTCTCCATGTGTAGTTTTATAAATCACTAGTTTATACCCGCGGCTTCGCCCGCGTGGAGTTTGATAATTGTCCCAAGGGATCGTACTACCGGGTTAAAAAGTGTCTTATGTGTTAATCCAGGTTATAAACTATCGGTTTGCTAAATTGCATCCAAATCCGTTCAGCAGTTTTTGCATGAAAGAGTAACAAACAACGTAAATCATTACTTACCAGAATTTAATCCCTAATACGCTATCGAATGGTGTAGTAATATTTACACTGTACATTGTGTGTTTTTTTTAAACTCAACGGGTTCGATTCCTAGCTAGGAATATTGATTTTTCAAAAATCTAATGATGCCATTTTAGTTGTCATCAAAGATGCGCTAAATTCTTCAAAGTTTCGGATTTGGTCATCCATATCCACTTGAAAAATTTACCCTGATTAAAGAAGAATGGCATACTCTTATGGGTTCTGGGGACCACACTTAGAGCTCGCGTACATTCGTAAAAATACTCCCAAAAGGTAGGTCTCGGTCAAATTAAGATAAAAGGTAATCACAGCATATTTTTATAATATTGGATTTGGCTAGAATTTATAAATACACTTGTCGCGTTTGCAAAATCAGAACTAACGCCGCCATCTTATTTTTTCAATACATTTCACAAACGTTTTAACGTTTTTAGCAACAGCGCTCTCGCCTATCAACCTCAATGGAGCTTCAAAAGATCCATGTAACACTGTAGGATAGACAACTACGTCAGCCGTAATGTCATTCAAAAATATTTTCATTATTATACATGAATGTTTTGAGGCTAAACCAATCCAATATACCTTATATTTTATTACAAGTACGTAGCATTTAAGGACTTAGGTATTTAGCCAGTGGAGCCCACATTTGCACAACCCATCACATTGTCTTACGAATTTGGTCGGCTTATTTTTTAATGGCGCAATTACACTAATCGAAAGACAAACAATAAAGCTGGATGAGTCTGCCCGAAGGTGGACGTACCCGACCGCGTTCATTTACACTTGGTCGTTTGACGAATTCCATGGGCAATCGAATTCGGGCGAACGACCATGTGTAATTGCGCCATGGACTAGGGCAAAAATGAAACATTAATCACGAAGTTGAATAAAATTTTATTTTAAGCAGCATAACATTATAATCTTATAAGAACTTCTTCAAATAACTGAGCGACCGGCGACGCGGGCATGCCATCATCATTATCATCATTGGCATTACCATAATCACTCTACGATGTTCCTCACACATGCTAGCAGCAACTGTACCCAATGACATTGATTTAGCATCTATCATATCTATACACCTTCACTGTAAGTTTTTCGTGTTGTATACTTCACCACGAAACAAATAAGACTGTTAAAAAAATACAATGCACACCTATCCACAACAAAACCACACATCTAGATTTTAATTGATCAAGACAGAGAAGTGACAATATTTATGACATTTATGACATATTCTTTTTTCATAGACGACATAGCTTTGAATGTTACCATTTAAGCTAAATTCTCTAAAAAAACGTTACGTACGTACTGTACGTTTATAATAACAGCAGTCACAAATTAATAATTTATTTGATAACATGATTATTTAGTAACATAAAATATGTTACGAATCGAATAAGAGGCTGGCTTAAAAGCAAAGAAAACATGTGTTGCCAAAGATGGATTCTTACTCAAAATGGCTTAGATTAAATGGGACAAAACAGATAAGATATCGCAGCAATGTATACGGCTTGTCTTGTAATGACAACAAAAACGTCTCATGATGCTCACTATTACTACCAGCAAAATCTTTAATTAGTATGAATATAGAAATTCCATATTCTGTTGAATATGGTAACTCCATATTCTGTTGAATATGGTAACTCCATTGCTTCCGTCACTCTTTCTTCGTTTCGTTATTTCAAATGATTGCGTTTAGATGTTCAGATTTAGTAAAATATTTGTTTCTTCTTTTTTTACTTTGTGCAGCTTAATAAAAAAAAGATATTACATAGAAAGAAAAGCCCCGCAATTGGTTCATATAATATAAATACTTTCATTAATGAACGCTACTGAAATTGGCTGAGCCCTCAAAAGCCGATCTTCTTTGGAGCAAATGAACGACTGAAATGAAGTGAAATTAAACAAAATCTAACATAGCATAACATCACGCCTGTGTACCTTCGGGTTTGGTAGAGGTGAACCTAATAGTACACCCATATTTCACCAGCTATAATAGAGGGCGAGCCTATTGCCATGAACCGGGCAACAAAATCTTCACACAACAACATCAGGAACGACATTACAATGTTAATGAACTCCGTCCCCTGTGACAAACAATGGACTCGTTCCCTAATCCCTTAGGTCCATCCTAATTATAGTTCATTCCTAAGTTTCTAGGGCATTGAACTTATGCTTCTTAGTAAATAGATCGAAAGAGTTCATTGCTGATATATTGTAGCAAAAATTGGCATCTTTGCCGAAAGAGGTGGGCAATATGGGACGGTCGGCTTACTACGCAGTTTGATTTAGAGATTCTGGCAGATTACTCTGAATATGTGAAAAACAAGTCAGGTCTTCTTTTCTCCCTATTTTTTTAGGGGCCAGTGGTTTCTCAGTCTCCAAATAATCCTGGAACTAATGATATGAGTAAATCTTATTGCTTCAAATCTAAAGTTGTATGAAAGATGTGCAACTACCTATACAGTTTCAACAAACTGTTTCTTGGTAATATCTACTTATTAAAAAACCGAGTAATTGCGAGTGGGACACGCATAGGGTTCCGTAGCACCAAACAATATAATAACAATATTTTTAACGCTCATTTATATGTCAATTTTCACTCAACAGCAAAACTACACTTTTTTTTATAGTGGGTATGTTAATTGAATTTTTTCAATCCACAGTACATGTATGACCCCATTTTTTCATAATTTCACATCACTTTTGCGTAGCGGTTCGTAGAAGAGACCTACTCTCCAAATTTCAACTGTATGGTGCCAGCAGTCTCGGAGTAAACAGGCTGTGAAATACGGATGGACACACAGACGGGCACGACGAATCTATATGGGTCCCGTTTTTTGCTATTTGGCAACGGAACCATAAAAATCTTAAATTTATTTATTCACTGAAACACCACGCGCAGCCTATATCACTGGGTTTAAAAGCATGGAATTTTACGCATACGAGTAACATACATATATAGCAAACGTGAACACTAAGGAAGGACTTTTTTTATTTTCTTAGTTGGCTGTACTGTCCCACTGCTGGGCAAAGGCCTCCCCCAATTCCTTCTATGTGCTCTTTTCTCATGTCACCTCGAACTAGCCCTCGCGGTAAGCGTCCAGATAAGCTCGCCACCTCTTTCTGGGCCGGAAGGAAAACTAATTCCCTGAAGTAATTACAGAGACGATGAAAGTTTGTATGGAAGCTCGTTATTTGGCATGACCCTTATCCGATACACAACTTGTAAACAAGAATATTAAAGTCCACCAATAAACGACCAGATCCGCAAAAAAACATCATCTGCCTAACCTTTTCCCAACTATGTTGGGGTCGGCCTCCAGGCTAACCGATTATGCAGCTGAACACTAGTATTTTACATGGAGCGACTGCCTATCTGAACTTCACAACCCAGTTAGTACTGGGTAATACGATACCCCTTGGTAAGACTGGTTGTCAGCTTTCGGCCATTGATTACCTGTAACTACTGTCAAAGATCTACAAATGACAGCCGGGACCAACGGTTTATCTTGCTTCACGTGATCTTCAATAAATAAACCACGATATTTTTCAATAAAATAGAAAAACGCTCCTTGATTACTCAATTTTCCACTTTAATTCAATCGAGTCAACACAATATGACGTTATTAACCAGCATGTGCCTTCAATAGCAAATCAGTCCTCGTGTGGTTCGTTAAAAGTTATAAGACACGTGTCTAAGGGCCTTGCCAGACTGACGATGACCATGACGACGATTTCCAAGCGTGTTTCCAGCGACTGCTTCGTACGGCTAGTGGTTGCAAGCACGACCACTGAGCTTCAGATCCTGGGTCTGATTTCCTGGCGAGGCAAAGTGTTATTGGTTCCGTCAGGATTTTTTTTGAATGCATGTAGTGCTTGCGAAAACTAGATCAACGAGGCAGTGTACAAATTGTCAAATTGCGAATAATTCTCGCTGGCTCGTTGTTCACCCGCAGCGAACACGCTCACAAGTCGCCGCGCAGGAAACACGCAAGACGTCAGTGTGATGATGCTCTAAAAGCTTCTTCTAAGCACGTGTAAGTGGTGTAAGGATGGTTATTGATTACATATTGATATTAAATGCGGCTATATGGAGATTGCTTGCGCTGTAATGTATTCTGGTTAGAGGGATATTATTTTTAATCGTTTTTCACTAGTGTAAGTTTGCACCGACGTCAATTTAAGTAAATAACTTGAGTCTCAAATCACGTAATACATTTTTAATAAGAAACTAACATAAAACTGCCTCGACGGTCTAGTGGTCGAATGCTGAGCATAAGGTACTGAGTTCGATTGGGTCGGGCAAAGTGCTATTGGGTTTTTCCATCAGGAAATTCACAGCAGCTGCCACGGACTCTGAATTGGTGCGCGGTTGATGGCAATAAACTGGCCCCCTATTACATGGGACTTAAACAAAACTGGCAAAATGTGTGGTACTTGTTACGTGCACCTCTGTTTACCCTTCGGGGATTACAAGGCGTGATGTATGTAATATAAAACATCTTTTTGTAACTGTCAATTGATTAAATATGACAGGATGTTTATGGGTAAGTTTTTAGCACTAAATGGTATTTAGGAAGCATCCATATGCATGATGGATAATGTAGCATTAATGTTTTCCAATTTGTAAAAATCTAGTCTTACTTTTAAGAGGTCAGAGTGAAACTGACAGGAAAGGGGTTACAAGTTTGTAACCGAATATCGACAACAATCAAACAATGTACAACAAAATTATAACTATATATTAAAAAAAAATATAACTATAAATAAAAACATGGATCAAAACATGCTTTTCACAACAGGGATTAACAGTAATAATACTAATGGATAAACCACAAAATGTCTGACACATTATTACAATAACAATTTTTTTGTGAACGCTATGAAATAACTCGCAAAGTAATTTATAAACACTTCAATTTTTAAATCACAAACACGTGTTCAATGAAAATTGAAATATTTTTCATTGAATAACCTTGAGTTTTTAGTTTTCAGACATGCGTGTATGTTCCACGTTTGAATAAAGGCGCAAAGCCACCGCGGCGCATGCTGTGCACGGGCACGCGGCGCATTTTACTTTTCCACTGCAGTACACACTACACACCAACAACTAAGTACAACTGTAGCATGCGTGGCCCACCGTGGCATAGTCGTGAGTTAAATCGTGTACCGCATGCACACTGCACAGTGTGTATGGTTTTGACAGCGTTGAGCTATGTGATTGCCTTATTCGAGCAAGCCACGCATGTACTAATGACTTCATTTGATGCATAACGTGTCCGTGGTTTACTGTGGACACAATCACATACATTTTCATGAAAAGCGAAGCTTAACACACGTGCATAGCCTATCCGTGCGCCGCGGTGGTTATGCGCCTTAAAGAACACGTGGCCATTTGAAACCGACTCACGTTGCCTTGATCCTTCGTCAGCCGGTAATCCTCGGACAAAAATGGCGTCCTGACGGCTTTATTAGAATTTATTCGTTGTTCTTATCTCTCTATATCGGCACGAACTGAATCGTCGAGAGTGAGAGATTAGGCAGAGATTGAGGGTTGGCTGGTTAGAAACAATTAGTATTCATTTTGCGATAATTTGACTGTTTAATTCTTGTGTTTAGCGTGTTTGATCAGTGGCTAGTGAGATCGTCTCCTTAGTTGAGCTGTATTAGGTTTTTCCAGTAGGTATCTTTGTACTAAAATCTCAAGGGACAAACCGTGTGCTTCGTGGGAGTTTCCAACGACAAAAATGATGAACTTTCTTATATTCCCCTCAGAAAAAAAAACAAAATCTTCCTTGCTTGAAACCTTGTGCAAAGTTTATGCTTGTATACCAAGCTGTTTAGACTGTACGGTGACCGTCATTGATTTTTAGATTTTACTCTTAGAAGATCTACTGACATATATACCGTAACTCGTTTAGAATTAAGTAGTCTTTATGACGACTAGTAGGTATTCTATTCATTTTGCAAGCCTAGTACTTTTATTATGATTAGATTCTGGCCGGAGCGTGCGTGTGGACAGAACTGTTAGAATAAATACTACATTGAATTTATGGAACCCTAGTAGCAGTGAGTTAAGTATTCACCAAAAAGACGATTTTTTTCTTCCCACAACTAATAATTTAATTATTTGTGGGAATTAATAAATTTTCTTTGAATTAATTGTGAGCGACTACTTTTTTTTTTCATTTCTATCGATGTTTATGAATAGTCCATTGCAATGCTCGGCTCTAACTGTGCGCAATGTAGTATTCGGCATCGCGCACGGTTTGTGCGGGGTTGACTGTGCGGAGGATGAAACACCTCGGTATACAAAATATAGCAAGACGTTGTGTGTGCACGTATTTAAATGACATTACGTGTATTTTTTTTAAAAATATACACCAGTTAATATGACCTATATAATATGACGTAATACCTACATGTGAATGTGTGCACAAGTGCAACAGTTCCACACCAACGACCATCAATTTGACCGCGCCGGAGATCGTAAACTTAGCCCAGCTGGTTTTATATGCCATGAAAACTAGGTAAATAAAAGTAGATTAAATTCGCTATTACATAGTTAATGGCTAGAGGGCACAGTGTTTATGTCACTTTATTTTTAAAGAATGTTATTCTCGAGTTAAGTATATAAACATCACGTAAATGGCAGACTTTTTATTACTTTCTGAATTTCATAATGCTGCTCGTGGCTAAATAATAACAGCCGCTCGGGTCGATCTTTAGGATAAGCCGTGCTTGCCTAGGTTGGTCTGTTGATGGGTGACCACCCATTACCGAGTTCCTCCGTGCCTCGGAAAGCACGTTAAGCCGTTGGTCCCGAGTGTCATTTGTAAATCTTTGACAGTCGTTAGGTAGTCAGTGGCGCAAAAAGTCTGACAACCAGTCTGACCAAGGGGTTACCCAGTACTAACTGGGTTGTGGAGGTCAGATAGGCAGTTGCTCTATGTAAAATACTGGTATTCAGCTGCATCCGGTTAGACTGGAAGCCAGCCCCAATATAGTTGGGAAAAGGCTAGGCAGACGATGATGACTTTCATAATAATTCATGATTAGACCTTGCTATCAAGTATATATGAACCATTATTTTAAAACTTTTTGAACTCATTTGCAGCCATGGACACATTTGGTTATGCTTAGCTGCTATTCACAACTTTGCAGTTTTTCTACATATTTCAGAATTTTTACATCTTCCTTCCAAAAAATACTACACCAATTTTTTTTTTTTTTCTTAGTCCATATATCTATAGTCCAGTCCAGTCAGGAATAGGCTGACCTACTAATGATGTGTTGTGCCTGTACAGCCTCCACAGCCAGAATACCTAGACAGTTCTTAAATCATTCTTCATGTGTGTACATTATTCTATTCGTAAAAAGACGACTTCCAAACAAAATTTCAACATTAGAACAAACTTCAATACTTTTACTTCAATTCCAATTTCTCCGCAGAGATATGATAACTTTATTTTCTTACCAACCGCTTCTACGATATATTCGGAAATATCTTCCTCGAACCCTAAATATTCATTCCCAAATGGATTCAGCATCTTTTCGGTCCCGCCCACATCCAGATTAAGTTTGTTGCAGATTCAGAGGCACTTTAATTTCTTTCCCTGGAGTGTATGAAGTCTTTTCTTGGCAGATTTACTGGATTGCTTGCACGATTTTGGCTTGGAGGAACTTCATTCGATATTTGTACCCCAGGTGGGCAATTCCATGAATGGTTCATTTGCAGAAGAAACTCGCTTCGAATAATCGATTATTTAATGAAGATAATACTGTTTCCTCTCGTAAGCGATTCGTACAATATGCACGTCAAGAGCGTTTATACAGAAAGTGGGTAACGTCGCAAATAGCTGTCAAATATTTCGCTGTTTTGTAATTCATTAAAACAGGTAAATATTTGACAGCTATTTGCGACGTTGCCAACTTTTTGGAGAGGGATCAGACAAACTTTGGATGCGGTTCCGAACACGGTGCCGCGTCCGCAATATAATAAATAAATGTTACGTTTATTTTATTATAATATGTATCTACTTACTGGTATCATCAGAAAATCATAGATAAACGGTTTCAAATCTCTATTTGAGACAATCGACAAAACCATCGTCATAAATCGTAAATGTACAATCCGAGTTTTTGCTTCTTGTTGGAGTGTAAACATAAAAATTTATGGAGAAGCGCGAAAACCTGAGGTCGCAAGCGCGACTGCTAAGCATGAGGTCCTGTTTGTATTTTAGATTCTAAAATCGACGTATTTACGTTCATTTACACCGCGAGCTCGTGCTAGAGCGTCAGACTACGTTTTACTGAAATCAACCTTTAAGTTCACTCTAACAACCGAATAGATATTAAAACACGAACTAAACCTTCTGTAAATAAGCCTTTAAGGTTAGAAGATCCACATCAGAATTTTGCGGCCGAAGTGGGATTAATTTCGTGGTTGTCTCTGAGAGGCAAACCTTCGGCATGTCAGTCAAAGCCTGTCGGGACGTCCGCCACAGGGTTTCAATCTGCCGTCAATTGGTCGGTAATGTGGGTATATAGGTACCTAGGTGTGTTTGAGATCAGTCGAATCTTCAATCGGGTCTTGTTTGAGGGATTGGCAATCTTGGATTAATAACTAAGATTAGTATGCATCTATATTGAGAAAAAAACGGGTGCAGATTTGGGAAAAAGTACTTTAAACATTCAGCTTTTAGGTACCTACCTAATTCTTTTAAAAACAATATAGGATGAAAGAGATTGGAAGTGTTGGTGTCATTATATTTAAGGGTATGGTACAGATAATCTAACTGAACTACTTTCCCCTTGGAACCAATATCGTATCCATCCAGGTTAATTACGAGTTTGTTCCTCTATCGTAAGAACATATAATTATTGAAATGTCTTTGAATACGATTAACAGACATGAAATATAAAATCTTATTGCCATGTTCAAAACGTATTATATTGAAATAAAAACCTTTTTTAATGCTAAAAACAACTTTATCTTGCAAAATTAAGATAACAATTTGAAAAAATGACTCTACCCATAACGCATCAAAATTGATTCGATTCGATTCAATTCAATTCATTGTACAATAATTAAACAATAAAAATGCTACTTCTAATAAAAATAAATATCGTCTACTTAAAAGTTCGCAAATAAAATTCTGCAAACGTCTTGCAGAATTGAAATAAACCTTGCAGTTATTGAAGTACTTTTATGAGTCCAATTTAGGCGATAATCCTCAGATGGGGGCTAGAATTTGCACGCTCAAGTATGTACTTTAATTTACGAAAAGGGCAATTTTCAGGAGGGGTTTCGTAGGGTGCAAACACCGGGTGCAAAGCTATAAACATTTTATTAAAGGGACACATTCTCACACAAAGGGAAAATGCACTTGTCTTTATTTTATTTCAGCAGTATGGCAATATAGTCTAAATGCGATAAGAGGACCACGTCAGAAGAATGTTATCTTCTCTAAAATATTTCTACGTGTTCTCCGGAAAATGCAATTTTCTTTTCTTCTTTTCAATCGAAAGTTTAATGATCAAATAACAAGAAGCCATTTCGTTCAGCACCTATTCCGTTTTCTATTACTGTAATGAGCTTATTTTCTTGAAATGAAATGAAATTTTCTAGAAACTATTTCCTTCTTAAAAGTCCGTCCATTTCTCGATCTACAGTTCTGCAGCTGATACTGATAATTGTATGTGAACCGGCAGCAAGTTCAATTACTACTTGAAGTAAAATAAAAGTTTAATCGTTTTACGGTTTTCCCATATGGACCAAATGACGAATTTCCATAGACATTATAGAAAAGGCATAAAATCCTTCTTACCTACGGTGTTCAAGAAAGTCTTGTGCAAAATTGTATTGTCTCTAGTGTTGACTGTAGACCTAACAGCAGCGCTGTATAAGTATATGCTCTGCCTTATTTATTAGTGAATAAATGAATATGCACTAAAGAGGAACTCGTGGCTAACGATATCATTGACAGCCGTTGGTCCCGACTGTCAATTGTAGATCTTTGACAGTCGTTACAGGTAGTCAGTGGCCCGAAAGTGTGACATCCAGTCTTGCAGTCTTAGGGGTATCGTATTACCCATTACTAACTGGTTTGTGGAGGTCAGATAGGCAGTCGCTCCATGTAAAATACAGATATTCAGCTGCATCCGGTTAGACTGGAAGCCGACCCAACATAGTAGCGAAAAAGCTAGGCAGATGATGAATGTAGACCTAAAAGCAGCGTTGTATATAAGTCAGTGTTTTCAGAAACTTTACCGCCCATGCAACGAGTAGCTACATTGTGAGACAGTTGAAAGTTTGAACGTTATTATGACAATAAAATGTTACATTAACAGCAGCCTGCGAATCGGTCTAGACGTAGTGAACGACTGGAGCGTGCGTAGGGATGTCACTAAACTTTTTAAATCTAGACGACCCAAAACCAAAAACCGCATTTTTTGGTTTTGGGTCGTTTTGCTTAGTATGCAATCGAGATGAGGTCAATTAGAGATTGACTGTTTAATTTTTTTATACCTTATTTTTTGTGCTAGCTTGTTCCATCGTTGACCTCATCTCTGTCCTCTGGACAAGATTGAGGTCAAGAGTAGACCCATTTAATATAAAAAAGAAGTATTAGTAAAACCATTCATAAAATCATGTAAGTTTTTTTGTGCCTGTTTTAAAACTCGAAAAATTGTAATAGAAACCATTTGAATTTTGCCAAGGTTGCAAAAACGAGGAAAATAGTATTTTTATAAAAATCCACGCGGACGGAGGTCGCGGACAACAGCTTGTAACACATAAAATTCTTTGCGCATTTCAAGTGTACCAACCCTAATATCGCAATAAGACCCCTTTATATGCATTGTTATATTTAGTAACGTGTAAATGTATTTTATTCTTGCGATAACTGTCTGGGATATGGCGACGCCTTATTTCTTAAACAAAACACGAACAATATTTTGGTTTATAGTAAACTAGCTTTTGCACACGGCTTCGCTCGCGTTAATTAAGAAGTTGACAATCAATTCGGGTTTTACTCTGTTTGTGATAATTCAATCATGATTCGAAAGACACGTGGCGCCATCTATTATCATAATAACGTTATTGTTGTTTTCCTCGGAAACAGTACTTTTTTTGGGATGAAAGGTACCCTATGTCCGTTTCTGTACACCTGACAATGTATAAGCAAAATTTCAGGATGATTGATTCAGTGGTTTAGGCGTGAAAACGTAACAAACAAACCTACAAACAAACTTACTTTCGCATTTATAATATTAGTAAGGATGAGTAATATGCCTAGATATTACGAACAACAAACGCCTACGCAACATGGGTAAGGATTGTCTCAAATAAATTCAAACAGAAAACAGACTCACTCGTACAGAAATAAAAATTCAATTGAACTGCCAAAACCAGCTGACGAAAATACTTATTTAGACTCCACAGAACATACGTAGTTAAAAAAAAACTTTATATCGTCTATCTAACCCTCGTTTGCTGCGTTTTATCACATAGATATTTTAAAATACAGGGCGGGTAAAAAATCGTGGATCAAATGAAACAGGGCGATAGTTGGGGTTTTCAGGGTCATTTTTTGGTAGTCATTTTTTTTTTCAGTGAAGTTCTGAAGTTACAAATATTTTTTCGTGAGACTTAAAAGATATTGAATAAAGTGCCAATACTCATAAATCATGGTACGCACTGTCTTAAAACACTTTTGTAGTGATGATACATTTCCTAGAAGCAACTAAACACCACTAATTGCCTATTCACATAAAAAATAATGATATTTTCTTAAAAAACACTCAAGTAGTCATAACTTTTAAGGAGATCAAGTTAGGACTCTACCACAGGGATACTTTTAACTGCAAACAACCCCAAATATCGCTCTGTTTCGTTTTATCTACGATTTTTTATCCACCCTGTATAAATTCAGTTAAACGAATCCATTCAAAAACGAAAAAACAAACTTGGTTTAGTTTTTAATGGATTCGATTTAAAAAGGCTTTCGAATAGATCGCTGCTCTTTTGTTTATCATTTTTGTTAACGGTAGGTATCTATGTATTGTCGTCTAATGGGAATCACTATTCAAAACGAAATTGACAATGGAGGAAGAATGAACAAATAAAATATCTCGACTTGGCACACGAGGATGTCGGCACGTGGAATGTGAACCCGACTAACCCGGCCAAAAGTCTCGACGAACATCTGACGAGACTCTCGCTTGGGGGTTAGATCATGGGCCCGATTTAAAAGGCAGTACTCTAGGATTTATCTATCTACTCCTCGACACGGCCCGCATTGTGAGGAGGTTCCTGTCTCTAGAGCCCTAACCACCGGTAGCTTGAACCCTGCTCAAGACACCGGCGGACCACTATCTTTATATTTTTGTTGATAATATGGTTTTTTTAAGAAATATTTAAAATTGCAATGAATGTGCAGAAAAGATGAATAAAGGAAATCAAAATACTACAATAGCCAGAAAATAGAAATAGTAGAAAGATAAAGAAAGATAGTAGGGAAAACCCAACTACTTACATATTTTATTTTGGGATTGACATCCAGTCTGACCAAATAATCAGATGCAGCTGAATACCACATTTTTATACGGGAAACGACTGCCTATCTGACCTCCGCAACCCAGACGGAAAATGATAAATAGGGTAAATATTACAGTTCACCATCAATTGGGTCATATGCCAAATGCCACTGGCATATGGCCAAACTGATATGAGGCAGGCCGATAACTTCGAACGAACACAAAACCATAGACCGCTGTTGTACGAAACTTGCCGATACGTGAAGCAGAGGTTCACAACATTTTCACAATCACATAATTTAAATGTCAGGGAGGCTCAACGGTCCCAAACGTGTCACGAATACATAAATAAAACAGAAAGAGGTTGACGCACTACAGTAAATCACTCGACATAGGTTTTAGGACATTTCCATGTTAACAACTGGCTTGGCAAGAAAATAGAATCACAGAAATGTATTTGCCGGGTCACAAACGGATTTTTTTTTTTGTATTTATGTTTGAGCTCACGTAAAGACTAAAAGGATACCATTAGTCCAAAAACTTTCTTTATTTGTTTATCCTACTGTTGGTGTCCAAAATAACAGTATTTGTTATTTTTCCACTCTAGGAACTGTGTCATTCACCCCTGTTCTAGTCATTTAGAACACACAGCCTCATCTGATTACGTTCTTATCTTTAATTGAATTTACGTAAAGGAAACCAAAATATTTGGGTACTTTTGCTGTAACACGTATTGTTGTTTTTACTTACAGATTTGTAATACAGACAAAAACATACATATACTTACATTACATACAATGTCTACGCTACAGGCTTCTTACATGCTCAGCCTGTAAGGTAGGGACACAGGTCAGGCTATGAGAGGGAACGGGCCAAGATTCACCTCGCGGGCCCAGAACAGGTTGGTTGATATCACACGTCTTCGAATTTTTTGAGCTAGGACCTTCACGGTTTTGAGAACTACAAGCTATCTCTACCTAAACTCGTAGAAACATATCATATAGATATCTTTCACAGTATGTACTGTAGGTAAAGGAAATGTAAATAAAAGATTTTTAGGAGCTAAAAACAATAATAATTTTGTTAAAAATCATATTTTGTACAAGTCACATACACACAAGTCACATACACACAAGTCACATACACACAAGTCACATACATTACAGTTTAATTCAATGCAACTTTGATAATATAGTCTTTTTATTTCTATTTTTTTTTTGTAAGTTACGACAACGTTTTGTGTGCATGCAGAGTTTACCTGTAACTTGTAAATGATTGTAACACTTTATTCTGATTTGTTGCTTCTGTTTCATTTGCTTATACCAGTGTATACAATTGTTGGTGAACCAAATAAATAAATAAAGACACGTACCGACCGACGTCTCCGCTCTCCAATTATACCTATATGATGCTCTTGCCGCTCTCTCTGACCTTTTCTTCTATTCTAATTACGATATAGTCTTTACCTCCATTTAATTACAATATGCCAGTTAATTCCTAAATAACCATAGAGGGCTCTACAGTACCTAGTAACCTTTACAGACGACATAATTATTCAGTGTCATCATTATTTATTTTCCGCCAGCTACTGCGTG
This sequence comes from Noctua pronuba, assembly GCA_905220335.1. NCBI lineage: Eukaryota > Metazoa > Arthropoda > Insecta > Lepidoptera > Noctuidae > Noctua > Noctua pronuba. The sequence goes on from LR999914.1 coordinate 8,523,150, forward strand.
CTGCTCAGATATATTGATTTTGTCTTATCGTCTCCAAGAATTACAAACTTAGATCTTGAAAACTTCTCAACAACTACTCACAAATTATCCATTTTACAACACAATTAGAATCTTATCAGCCACTTAATTAAATTAAAATTCCATTGAACATCAACATAGGATCGCCCTTATAAACCCTAGTAAGTGGAAGGATATAAATTTAAACTTCCAAGTCCATCTTTTGTCTTGGATTCCCGCCAGGTTGAGCAATCCCTTTTCTGTCGACCATATTATGTAGCTGAAAGGGTCTCTTCACAATTACTACGGAGTAATTTACATTAGGTTCTGTCCAAAACTTTGGGAACTATGTTTGACAAGTAGGTTAGTAAGTGATTATTTGAAATTCAAGGGAAGTGTGAAAATCGTTAACAGATTAACTAATAGTACGGCTGTTGTTATTTGAGTTGTAGGTCAAAGTCAGATACACATAACAGTGATAGCCTAGTGTAGTGACCGTCGGACTGCCAAGTCATATGTCTCGAGTGCGAATCCAAGGCACGCACCTCAGATTTTTAGGATTCTTGTGCGTATTGTATAATTATTATTTGCTTGAAGGCAAACATCGTGAGGAAACCAGCATGCCTGAAAGATATTTCTAGATGTAAAGCCAAGTCAGACACCAATAATAATAAAAACTGTGACTCCAGGCTAGGCACTAACCACACAATAAAGAAGAAAAATTTTGGGGGCTTGCGTGTGGATAAGTATTATTATGATAGCTGTTTCCTCAGTTTCTTAAAGAAAAAACGTGTAAGGCAGGTTCCCTGTTGACTTAGTATAGTTATTTAAAGACTTTGCGACAAACACAGGCCAGAATAGCAAGCTATGAAATAAGGAAAAAACGAAAATGGTGGGAGGTTTTTCTTTGGTGCTTTCGCTCCGAAAGCGAAAATCAAAAGACTTTTGCTTCACACACAGGGCAAACATTTCCGTGTTTGAAAGAACAACTAAACTAAGTAGTGGTGGTAATATAATTTCTACAAGAGCGCTCCGCGAGTCAACATCACACGAAACTTTTATATTTCCTCAGCGCCCGTGAAGCAACTGCCAAATGAACACGTTTCCATATAACTTACTGAGTAGTCGTGTTTAATGAATACTTATACACCGTGACATTTTAGTCGTCTTACAACGGCAGCCCACTTCATGTATCCAATGACTACTAAGCATTCATAAAAAAAATAGGTATTTAGGAGTTTTTAATAATTTAAAAATAAAAACATTATTCAATATTATGACTCATGACGTAGTTAAAACACCCTGTTGGAAGCGATAATCTACTGGACTCGAGCGCTGGGTAGGTATATTCCCCCGTTTGACACGTAAACATCATTAACAGGATGTTTCATAATTTTTTCTAGTGTTTATTTATTTTGCTGTGCACCTATTACGGTAGGTAAAAAAAAAATAGCGCCTAGAACTATTTTATGTCGGGCACATTGAGTGGACCACCTTTGTAAGACGACTAAAAAGTCACGGTGTATACCTATAATGAAGCAATCCACCCATTCGGTAAGGCTCAGGTTTGTGTGTAGTCTTTAGTATAAGATTTACCTAAAATCCCGATTTCGACCGCATGGTGTTTGGTAAATGTCCCACGGGATCATACCTCCAGGTTGAAAAATATCTAATGTGTAAATTCAGGTTATAAACTATCTTTTTACTGAATTTTATCCAAATCCATTTTATGTCAACACTAATTTTAAACGCAACTTTAAGCGTAAACAGGCAAGAATATAGAAGTAGGCAAAACTCCAGAATAATTTACCAACAGGCACAGTTTATTTAACAATAACTTTATTTTGCATACAAATCCCCCATGGTCCTGTACTAGTTTTTTTTTAATAAGTTTTTTCCCCGAACACTATCAAAATTTTTCGCGCATTTGTTTTCGGCTGGAATAAATTACGCAGCTCTCGCTTGGTGAAATAGCATGCATTTTAACCACGCCCTCCGGCTAGTTAGTCTTAGCGTCACGAGCACTCTAAATGACACAGAGGACGCATTTGTGCAAATATCATATAATGACAATTAATAGTTCGTAATTATTAGTATCGTTACGTTTCTTGCTATGTGATCAGTCGTTTGTTGAGATCGCGAAAGTGTTTCCACAGTTATTTATTTTTCTTTAAACGTTGTTTATTGTGTATACATTAACTACGTTCCTGAAGAAATTAAACATAAAAACTAGTTTTTTCTTTGCTAAAAACGATGATGATGTTCCTGTGTCTATTAATAAGTTTCTCATTTTTCGTACTAACCAAATCAGCAAGAATACTAGCAGTGTTCCCGACGCCTCTCATAAGCCACCAGAGTGCCCTCAGAGCAATATTACACGAACTAAGTTATCGAGATCATGAAGTGGTACTCATAACACCACTTCCAGAGTACCCAAGAGATGTATCACCAGACAACTTAATGGAAATTGATGTCTCAGAAGTAACAAAAGAAGTTTGGCAAGAAATTTATATGGAAGGAAAGAATAAATGCAGCAAGACCGACTTAAAACATATACTACAAGTCGCTACTAAACTTGTTGAAAAACAACTGGAAGTTGCTGAAGTAAAGAGTTTCATTAAAAACAATGAAACCTTCGATCTTCTTTTGCTGGAAGCCTGGATTCGACCGACTCTCTTCTGGACCTACATTTACGATGCTCCCGTAGTTTCCATCAGTTCCTTCGGCCCAATCTTCAATGATTACACAAATCTGGGAGGGTTTTCCCACCCATTACTGTACCCAACAAGTTTCCAACACGAAGTCTGGAATCTTAATATCTGGCAGAAAATTGGAGCATTTTACGACTATTGGAAAATGAACTCTATGTACAATTCACTGGAGAAGGAAGAAGATGCAATGGCTAAAAGATTGTTTGGTGAAGTTCCATCATTGAGAGAGCAGGTGAAAAAGATTGAGATGCTGTTGCTGAATATTCATCCTGTTTGGGAGGGAACGCGTCCCGTGCCACAGAATGTGGTGCATTTAGGAGCAGCTCATCTCCAAGATAGGGAGTACAAGACGGAGATGACTAAAGTAAGTTAGACTGTTTTTTATCTGCCTCTTATTTTTCAGAAACTTTAACACAGCTACTGTTTTCATAGCAAAAACACTTATCAGATATTTGAACAACTTTATTTGAATGCATATTTATATAATTCACAAACTTACAATAATAATAAAATATGTTCTGAAAAACCCAATAAAGTATCGTAGTAATACCCAGTACTAACTGGGTTGAGGAGGTCAGGTCTTGTCGGAAGAGTCGACCAACCGCTTGGTGATCTCCCGAAAGACTAGGTGAGCACTTGGACCCAATGGCTCTAGTGTTTTAAGCCAAAACGGGTTGAAAACACATTACTACCAAAAAGGTTATTGTAATTGCTCCATCTGAGGTTTCCGGCGACTGCTGCAGGCGGCCCAGCGCAGCCCGACGTGTTAGGAAGATTGTATGGCGCAAGGATATCAACTCGTGTTGCATCCCACACCAAAGGTCTACCTAACTTCCAAAACATTATAGTCATTCCGTCTGAACTCTTCCCAACGTCGCGTGCCAAGTCATAGGGTTCTAAATCAGGTGGCAAGAGCACGACGGCTGTAATTATCTAAGTAAGTCATAATGTAGATATTAGTCTGTAAGTTTTCCTAATGATAAATAAATTAATTAAATTCTTTTGTGGTTGTACGTTGAGAACTGTCGAAACCATCATATAAAAATGTCTCTTGATGTTAAGATGAAGACTTCAAGTACAGTCCGCGAGGTCTAAACTGAGCTTTGCATTTGTGTGAGTGCACATAGATAGTGTAGGTGTGACGTCGGCCTAAAGCGCGGCGCGTCTTTTGCCTGGTTTAAACCGGTTTAAACAACCGGCCTGAGGCGCGGTGCATCCCCCGCGCGACGCATCTCCGCCGCGCACTTTCCACACTTCACCCCTTGTACTGTCAGCAGCGTGACGATTTTAATTCTTAATATTATTTTGTTTTTGTGTTCGATTATATAGATACTAGGGAAATGGCTGCCAACACAAATAAACGAATAATAAGAAAACCGTTAAATAGCCAAGTAAAAGAAATATTGTGTAATTTAAATACTTATTTTAAAGACATAAACGACAAAGACATGTCAAGTGTCACTACATCAGCCCAATTGGTAGCGACATCGACGGGAATCCCGCTGTCTACTGTCAAAAGAGTTTTATTGGAAGGCAAACGTCTTTTGGAAGACGAAAGCAAATTTAAATCTCCGAAAAAGACCAGATGCAGGAAAAATATAATTATCATTGACGATTTTGATAAAGCGGTAATCCGTAATTTAAAAATTAATTAAAAAATTAATTAATTAATTTAATTTAATTTAATTTTAATAAATCGTTTAATAATAGTTCATGCCGGCGGAGAGGACGGTTTCATACCAAATGCACTGCTGATGTTCAAAGCAAATCAAAAAAGTGGTGATTACCATAACAATATGAATGCAGAAAACTACACGAAATGGTTACAAACGCAATTAATTCCAAATTTAAAGCCCAATAGCGTTGTGGTGGTAGACAATGCATCTTACCACAATTCGTTAGAAAATCCCGCTCCCAACTCAAATAGTCGTAAACAAGATATGATTGACTGGCTCAAGTTTCGCAATATTGATCACTCTACATCGATGCTGAAACCACAACTCTATCAATTGATACTGCAAAACAAACAAAGATTTATTGAATATAAAATTGACACTTTACTTAGAGAACATGGTCACAGCGTCCTTCGTCTACCACCCTACCACCCGGATTTCAACCCAATTGAAAATATATGGGCAATGATAAAAGGATACGTGGCGAAAAAAAACGTATCAATGAATATGGATACAATAATGAGGTTAGCGAAAGAAAAAGTTGATACTATCAGTGTCGAAGTATGGAAAAATGTGTGTGATCACGCAATAAAAGAAGAAACAAAGTTTCGTGGTCACGACTCAGCTCTTGATGATATAACGGAACGATTTATTATTAACACAAACGACACATCAGACGAGAGTGAAAATGATGACGAGAATAATAATGAAATTGATGAAGATGCAATGTCCGGTGGAGAAGAATAATTGTTATAGTTTTTTTTTTATATTTGAATTTTATTTATTGATCTCTGACTTCTCAGTCACACTTACATTATGTAGGTACTCATCAGTCATACATAATTATCATAGCTGGCCTTCATTTATAAAAATTTTGCTTCTTTAGTTTTATTTTATTTTTAAACTTTTATACCTCTCCCACTTATGTTAAATACCTACTACCTAAAACATTAAAATATTTTTTAAAGTTTTTTGTCTGACTCTACTTTTGGTAATCACTCACACAAATGCAAAGCTCAGCTTAGACCTCGCGGACTGTACCTCTTCTTTTGTTTTATTTCTAGCTTTGTATTCAACCATGTTCCAAATTTAATTAATGTTTGTAGAACGCCAGTGTGAACCCACAGCGCGTATTATGAGACCCGCCAGTGCTGGTATAATTTTGTAATTATATGTGTATTAGTATGTACCTATTTATGTATATCAATTTATGTTAACAAAATGTTTTTTTTTTTTGTTGTCTATCAGAATGCTGTCCTATTTGACCCAAAGGTCGACTGGTAGAGAATGTCTTGTGGCATTAAGTCCGCCTATGAACCACTCTTGTACATGAAGTTTAAATAAATAAATAAATGATTTTGATTCCAGGAACTGCAATCGTACTTAGATTCTTCCACCTACGGTGTTGTCTTCGTCAGCTTGGGCAGCAACTATACAAACCTACATCCATTGAAGGCACCAGAGCCCACACAACACAAGCTCATCAGCGCCTTCGGCAAGCTGTCTTTCAACGTGCTTTGGAAGAGCGATGATGTCGTCAGCCACTTCCCAAATAATGTGAAGGTCGGAAACTGGTTCCCTCAGGCTGAGGTGCTCAGTAAGTTTTTTGGTTTATATATTCTTTTCAATCTTGGATTATGTTTGACCTTAGCAAGCTGGCCTGAAGGGGCCTGGTATTATGTAATAATAAACCTACTACACCTAGTTCCGAAGTGGAGACCACGTACCGTTAGGTGCAGTGTTGGAAGACCTCCCACGAGATGGAATGATGACCTGGTAACCGCGGGAAGATACGAGGACCACAGAACCTGGCGATGTTGCGACACTTCGGGATATCCAGCAGTGGACGTTTTTTAACTAGTATTATGTTATCTAGTTGTTTTAAGAACTTATAAAGGACATGAAAGCAAGTTACATTATGCCCTAAGTCCCATAGATTTACGGTGCAAAACACATTAAGCAGCTTCACAGAGTATAGAATCAGCCCCGACTTGGAAAACGCTTTAATGCGTTCGCATCAAACAGCTCTAATGCCTTTTGCAAATTTACTATTCTGCTCATGGTGACTTACCACAACAGGTGTTAGAATTAAGATCAAACTCTACAATGTTGTGTTGTATATTAGGAAGCGTAGGGGACAGGTGTCGGTTTTTTTTAGCAGCCATGAATGTATCACTGCGAATAATAGAGAAGTAAGCAAGAAGAAGATATGCTGCGCCGACCCCAAATAAATTGGGATAAGGGCAGGAGAATGATGATGAATGTATCAGCGCTGGACAAATGCCTGCCCAGCCAGCCTTCGCAGAGTACGCCCAGGTTATCTCGCCACCTCGGATTCAATTTTTTTTTTCTTTTTCTTTAGGTGATGGGAATCTATGTACATTTTCCGTTCAACTCTTATTTGCCTTTAATTTTCCGTGAACCGTCAAACTTGAATCGTATTAATGGAATGGAGAGGAACTATTCTTACCAACCAGTCACTAATCCAGATACCAGGCTGCTACTGAGGAGTTCCTGTGCGTAAAATTCCAATAGGACTTTGGTCGACCAGGGAGTCGAACCCAGAACTTCATACTCTGCAGCGGCGCTTGCGACCACTGATAACCACCACTAATAACGAAGCTCCATGTCTTCCTACTAAGGTATTTAGCTTCCTTATTACCGTAAAGAGACTCATTCAAAGCCTTATTTCTATTCCAGAACATCCAAACGTCCGTCTCTTCATAAGCAGCTGTGGACAGCAGTCCATAGACGAAGCTATAGCTGCAGCAGTACCAGTCCTCGGTCTACCAGTAGCAGCTGAACAGTGGCGTAACGCGGAGCAATTGTTGCGCCACATAGTTGGTGCTGTGATCGACTTGGAGAGGGTTGACGATGAGGATTTCAAGAAAATTATTGAACGTACCATGAGAAATGAAACGTAATTATACAGATGCTTCTATTTTGATTGATTTCTACGAATAAACCAAAAGTAAGCCACCTGACCCACCTCTGATGAGGAAGCGACATGAAAGGTCAAGAAAAGTACATAAGATCGTAGGTATCGTGTCAGTAAAAGCGCTACAAAACTTTAATATTGGATCGCTGACTGTTCACACCGCGCCGTCGAATACTCTGTCAAACAAAAACCTCGTTTTTCAGTTGCTACTCGCTAATTGCAGGCGGTGGAATAGGTAGCTTAAAAATTTTCCATAATAGAAAGAGAAGTTTTCAACACAGAAGATAAGTCTCTATATGTCAGCAAATGGTCTTGTAATCTGTAAGCAGTTTCATCTTATTCGAAGGTGACCATAGACTGTTTTCTAGGTTAACGTAAGCCCTTAATTGAATAACTCTTTGGTAGACATGGTGTCTATTTTCTCAAATCATTTCTTTTTGCTTGATGTTTATTCTTCTTCTTCACCCCGTATCCTCCGTATTCAACTCTTGCCTGCTACTGTGACCTGCCCACGCTACTATGACCAGTTCTGGGTCTCCATTCAAAAGTTGTCTCTCTAGTCTCTTAAGTGATTAATTTTAGGCTCTTTCTTGTTTTCAGCTACCGCAAAAACATGCATCGTCTGCGCACCATAATTTTTGACACGTATGCGCCAGCGCCGGTTCGCGCCGTCGACGCCATAGAGTATGTGCTACAACACAGCGGCAGCCATCTTGTTTCACCCACGACTCATGTTCACTGGTACCAATATTACGAGATAGAATTATTGATCATAGTCAACATTTCTTTGTGTATTAGTGCTTTTGTGTTCTATAAAGTTCTGTACTTTGTGTTTACGATTATGGTGATAAGATTCACGCAAAGAAGGGTGGTTTGTCATAATTTTAAAAGTTTGTTGTAGCAATTGTATGTTACAGCATCGCAACGGAATCTACAGCGGTATTTCGAATTCGTAGATATGTCCGCTGGTAAGGTTTAGTTTATCGATATGTCTTTGATGGCACGAATTGATACAAACCACAGATCACCAAGCATTTACTATATCGGTAGTTGCATAATAATGCAGTGGATACCTATGTATGTATGTCATTGGTATGTGTATAAATTATTAAGTCAATAATTGTTATTTTAATAGGATGTTACAGGTAGTCAAAAGGGTTGTGATATTGGCATTGCTCTTGTTATATTTTCAATTTAATAAAGTAATTAATTAATCCTTGTTCAGTCAAATTATTTCAGTAAATGGAAAATTTCATCAAAACAAACATAATTGACCGCCAAACGACTTAAAATTAAATTGTTGTTCAAACAACTAGCTTCTAATAAAGCCAGCAGTATCAAAGTTAATTAATTTTGTATAATATAAACTTAATAAACTCAAAAACTTGGTTTTATTGTCTTATATACCAAACTTTTCAACGTTGTCTAGTCCAACGGGCGCCTCTTAGCTATGTTGCTGTTTGTGGTCTTCGAAATAAATCTACATTTATATTAGAAATATTTTTGTAAGTACCGTCTTATGTATGTATCTATGTGAAACGAAATTAAGGAATGATATCTTCCCCTTAGTGGTATCAAGCATTTAAAAACTAAAGCTTTCATTCAGACGTATAGGAAATCCTCGCTCGTGCTGGGGCCACGGGTACTAAGGGCGTTTGTCTTAATATACCCACTCACCACCCCGAGATAAAAGAACTACAATATAAAAAAGCCTCCAGTCGAGAAAGTTGACAGAAGCTTCAGGTCTATCCTTAATAGATACACCCATACATATTCAATAGATGATTAAATTACGGAAACTGTTTTAAGCTTTCACGGTTTACAACTAAACTTATACTGTCACTTACGGGATATCTTCCGTGATTGTTTCCTTTATTTATCTTTATACATATTTTTTACATTTTTAAATATTCTATACAAAATACTATAAAAAAAACATTTAAAAATATAAAAAATAGTAGCCCACCAGCATCGAGAACAGGGTCCGAGCTACCGGTGGTCAGGGCTCTTGAGAGAGGAACCTCCTAACAATACGCGCCGTGTCCAGAAGTACTGCTTTCTGAATCAAGCCCTTGATCCAGCTGCCAAGCGAGAGCCTCCTCAGATGTTGGTCGAGGCTCTTGGCAATTAAGCCATTGGCGGACACGACTATCGGCACAATGACTGCCGTACTCACGTCCCACATGTCGACAACCTCGCGAGCCAGATCTAGATATTTGAATTGTTTATCTTTCTCTGCTTTCACGAGGTTCTCGTCATGAGGGACCGTTATATCAACAATCATTGCGCGACGTTCCAATCGATCTATCACCACAATGTCAGGTTTATTGGCAACAATAGTCAGTGATGATAGATCGATCCCAATACAACGTGATATTACCATTATCGAGAACTGGGTCGGGCGCATACTTATAGTATGGCACTTCTGATTCCACAAGGTTGTACTTCAAAGCAAGTTGCTGGTGGATAATCCTGGCAACGAGGTTGTGTCTATGCAAGTACTCTCCGTTAGCCAGACGAGAACACCCAGAAATAATGTGTCGGATCGATTCTCCCGGACGGTGGCATGCCCGACATATGTCAACCGTGCCATCCTTCACAATGTATTTCCGGTAGTTATTCGTCATCATAACTTCGTCCATTATTGCACAGACAAAACCTTCGGTTTCCCCGAAGAGGTCACCGAAACGCAACCAGGATACGGACGCTAAGAAGTCTACATCAGGCCCATGTAGGGCCCGGTAAAAGCGTCCGTGAAGCTCCTTGCCCTGCCATACCTCCTTGCGATCATTCGTGTCTAATACTCTAGGTTTGCGCCAGTTCTCGTTAGCCAGGGAGAGCGGGGTGAGGCCCTTGTCCACTGAGACCACATCTCGGTGCATCCCCACGTCGGCTTCTAGGAAGTATTCCCTGAGACTGCATACCTCACGGTTGTGCAGGGTCTTAGCATTTAAGAAGCCACGACCCCCGCACTTCCGTGGGATATACAGTCTCATCACCGACGATCGTGGGTGATGCATCCGATTTGCGGTCAGCAGTGCACGGACCCTCCTATCCAGGGCATCAAGTTCCGTCTGAGTCCATTTGAGTATGCCGAAAGAATACATCAAAACCGGCATGACCCAACCGTTAAAGGCGCGCACCTTGTTTCCGCCTGACAAAAGACTACTTAGCACCTTATTCAGGCGGCCAAAGAAGCGCTCCCTCAACGATTGTTTCATGTCGGCGGTATTGATACCTAATGCTTCCGACATACCCAAATACTTGTATGTATCTGTTGAGGAAAGGGATCTAAGTTGTATGGAATCCGAGAGTTGCGTTCCCACGGATTCCATAATCTCCCCTCGCTTCACATGCATGACTGCACATTTGTCCACACCAAATTCCATCCTGATGGCGCTACTGAAAGTTTCCGTTACCTTCAGTAGCTTCATCAGTTGTGATTGTTCATTATTTTGAGCTCCCGATATTTCGATGCTGTTGAATGCCCGATGTTTCGATTTGTGCAAGCGCCATGATCCCGTAAGTGACAGTATAAGTTGAAATTACGGAAATAGTGACATAAAGAAGTAACGTAAGCAGGTATCTGTATTTGCATAAAATATAAATATACGTAAAGGCTGAAATAGTTATTTTTATAATAATACAATAACATGTAAATTATAAACACTTTGTGCGTGCTATACAAGCAGTAAACGCTGTTATTAAAGTCATTTATATCAAATATTTTCATCACAGCCGCTGTAATTTCTATTAGCACAATATTTCACCCATAAAGCACATATTTACACATCAATGAGCTTATTAAATGGTATTCAGACTTGAGGCTGCTATCCCGGCGTAGCTACATAGGGAATACGTGACGCGCATTCCGACAATTACTATATGACTATCTATTATACCACGGCTTTGTCTGCATTCAATCTCTTTGTGATGGTAATTAGGTATAGTTATTGGGCCGTGGATTTAGGTAAAAACGTAGCAGCTTTAATTGAAGTGTGATTTTATACATAGGTAATCTTGTTTCCACGTTTTCAGTGTGTACAAAGTTCGTTCACCTGTTCAGACGTGGATATAGAACCATAATGAGCATAAAAAAATCATTTAATAGATAACGTTATTTTTGCCAAGTTTTCCGTAATCTACAATTAATAAAGGGCTTGGAAGATTTTTGTATGAAGCCTGGCCGGCCTAACTTCTGCCATTTTTTTTTTTTTTCAAGGTTGCGGCCACGCTCAACACAACTTCAAACAAAACTTGTTTGCATTGATATCGACTATTTATCGATAGTCGATATCAATGCAAACAAGTTTTGTTTGAGGCAAATGTTCTAAACTGCTATCAAAGTTAAAGTCCTTTCACTGATGGCATCTTCAGCACAACTTTGATAGCTAATATCTCGTAAAAGTGACACTTTAGAACATTTTGTCTCATACTAAACTGATTTGTATTGATACCAGCTATCGATTAATATAGGTTTTATGTCGGCCGCAACTTTGAAAAAAAATTAAAATGGCGGAAGTTAAGCTGGCCATTAAATTCAAACCCCTTTGTATCACTGGCTCGGCTTTCAAACTGCTGAAACACAAATTCCAAGCCATTATTAAAACCACACACATTTCTGTCAAATAAGCGCTCCAATCAGCGAATATATCTCGACTCATAACAATAAGAGTGCCGTGGAACAAGATATTCGTATTTGTTCCTAATCTCTTTCCGCAGTCGTCTGTGAAAACTCCGATAGTATTGGTCCATAATCTAAATTGGGTCGAGAACAAGACGCCTCGTATTGTTGGGAAAGGACACTGATATTACGATTACAATGAGTCTGAGTATGCTGTTATTTTTGCCTATTCGGCTGTTCTTTTACAGAATCATGTGTACGTAGATCTAGTAGTTTTACGATTTAGGTTTTGGAACCAAATAGGTACAGTCAGCCTCAAAAGATGTATAAAACTATACGAATTCATTTGATTGTCTATAATTTGCGTTTCATATTATCTGTAGGTACATAGGAATTACGGCTAAAGATGGGTGTGAACATAAACTTAAGATTAGCCGGCTAGGTGCGAACACAAACTTAAGATTAGCCGGCTAAACTTAACATAACTTAACCTAAGTTTAGCCGGCGGGATCTTTAGCTGTAACTTATACATTTTTATATCATAAAGATCGTAGACAATCAAATGATTTCTTGAATTGTATGATGATAAAAATCATGAAAATTTCCAACCTGGAAGGGTTGGAAATTTTTACCCAAGAATTATTAAGTGGGTAACCTACTCATGAAAAAGGTAAATTTTCATGAGTAGCTAATACCTCCGTGTACCCGTCTTATCTCAGAATTGTCACAAATCTGGTCACCTCTAAAACAAGGATCGATAAAATCTAAACTTAACAATTTGTGTAGGTAAAAGGTTACCTACTCACCTACATTTACAGACTGAAGCAAAACAAACAACATTGGGTACCTACCCATGTACCTAATTTACATAGCCGTCACGTCCCGCGCCTAATACCGTGTCACGTTGTATAACGGACTGATGAACGCACATGTCGGTTCGCGTTCCATCGCAAGACGTAGTTAATCCGCACTGTCTGAGGAATGTAGGCACACGGTGAAAAGGATAGATTTACAGGCAAAAAAAGGCCTCTATCAGCATATTCAAGCCCATTCTAAACTTTTTCAAGGGTCCCTAGACAAAAGGCATTTTTTTGCAGATATTATTTTCCTGAGCAAGCTAACTAGCCTCTTTGTGCATCTGGATTGAAGGCCTATGTTTTAAATCCTTGAGAAACGAAATAAGACTTATAGGAAAATTAGTAAAAATAGTAAAAACTTAAAGCAAAGGGTCATGAATTTCTTAAACGTGAATTAAATCTGTTATTACCAAATAACTTGGGCCCTCAATCCAATGCGTTACGCGTTTTTCTTGGTCGTCGGGGCACCCACCGCGTGGTACATTTGCATGCACCTGACGTGACCTGCCCAATTCCATTTTATCACGTTTAAATCTAAGGGGTTTTAACTCCTAAAAGTATCTAAGTAGTAGTTACATAATATCAATACTATGACTAGGTACTTTGACTACCTGGTTGGTCTAGTGGTCGCAAGCGCGACTGCTGAGCATCAGGTCCGGGGTTCGATTCCCGGCTTGGGCAGTGTTTTTCCATTAGGAATTTCTCAGTAGCAGCCATGGGGTCTGATTTGTGTTCGGTTGAGGGCAATAGGCTCGCCACCTATTTACATAAAGTAGTATAGTAGTAGTCAGTAGTTGTAGTAGTAGTAGTGTAGTATTAGGTACATCTCTGCCTAACCCTTCGGGGATTACAGGCGTGATGTTATGTTACGATAACTACGTACCTATAACATGCGTACTATGAACTGTGTGAAGACGATAACCTCTTGCCTTTTCATAGGTACACCTCAAGTAGGCGGTTATCTCCGCCAGTTAGAACCACTATAAATGTTTACTAGCTGCGTCAAGTCCTATCTACGAATAGATAGCGCATAGGATCTCTTAACTACGACGACTATTGGCGGTGCCCAGTAGTAGGACCTATCTAACCCCTATAACGCGTACCTTGCGTGTACTTAATGACGTAGCAGACAGCATGGAAATTTTTACTTGTTCTCTGAGTGAGTTTACAAAAACCTCGATTTATAGAATAATAATATGTTATGGTAAAAAAATAAAACTGTAATTATGGCCACACTATTGAATTAGGAAATTCCTGTATTGATAGTGATAATGAGTTAATAAACAATTAGATCAAATAAAATAAATAAAATAAATAAAATAAATAAAATAAATAAAATAAATAAAATAAATAAAATAAATAAAATAAATAAAATAAATAAAATAAATAAAATAAATAAAATAAATAAAATAAATTAATTAATTAATAAATAAACTAAATAAAAGAAATAAACTAATGGCCCTAACGCCTTGCCGGGAACCTACGCTACGTCAATCATATAGGTATTAGTCGTAACTTACCTATACAGGTTGAAAACTTTCAGCGGGGCAGACCTTCTACTTCAGTATTAACTGAAAATAAACTTGAGTACCTAGACCTACCTAACCAAAATGTCAAACATGCTCACGAAAACCTAACTAAAATATTCTGAGCTGGTCCTAATGTTTACCTAGACATCCTCGAGAGCCCGATCGATGCTCAACCGGCCAGGTATTTTTATTTACCCCGCCTAAGTTCAACATAAATAGGTTCTAAGTATGTCTCTCATTAAAATGTATGAAGCTTGCTATCACGACTCAATGAGATTATCAGAATAAACAACTCAAAATTGTATTTGATGTCGAAGAAACGAGAAATAACTTAAATACGTTAATTGGTATGGATTTTTTGTTTAAAACGATAAGAAAAGTGAAATAGAAAAATAATACAACTAAAGCTAACATTTTTGTCGTTTTCATAAATAGACCACCCTTTATTCGGAGTGGGTAGGTACTTACCCGTATAGAGGAGCTCGTGGCTAAATAATAACAGCCGCTAGTTTCGATCTTCAGGTTACGCTTGCCTAGGTTGGTCCGTAGATGGGTGACCACCCATTACATACCCAGTTTCCTCCGTGCCTCAAAAAGCACGTTAAACCTTTGGTTCCGACTTTCATTTGTAGATCTTTGACAGTCGTAACAGGTACTACAGGTAGTCAGTGGTCCAGATGTCTGACAACGTCTTACCAAGAGTATCCAGTACTAACTAGGTAGGTACTATATGTTAGGGTCGGCTTCCAGTCTAACCGGATGCAGCTGAATACCAGTGTTTTACATGGAGCGACTGCCTATCTGACCTCCATTACCCAGTTAGTACTAGGTAATACAATATCCCTTGGTAAGACTGGTTTCAGACTTCCCAAATAAACTCAGGTAAGGACAAGAAAATTATAATGATGAAGGATGTTATAAAAATAAAACTTTCGTCAATATTATCCGACAGTCTTTATTGTTATTTTAAGTAATTAGCTTAATAACAATGTACAGCGTCTTATATAAACATTTTACATAGTTAAACATTTAGGAATAGAAATAACTAAGGCATCAAGTTACAAATCACAAGAATATAATAATCTCTAAGATTTAGACATGAATCGGTGAGTTATTGAGATAAAAAAAGCCTCTTAAATAATATGATATGATATGATAGAATGAAAAACAGATATACAAGTTATACAGTCCTTCCCAATGGTCCTTTCACAATTATGTTATCTCTGACAGCTGCAAAAGTACCTTTAGTAACCTTTTGAACGCCATTGTCACATATACGTGACAAGCAAGCGCGTGCCCTGTAGGCCAACGACACAAATATGTGACAAAAGTAAATAGTTTTGGAATCCCATCCCATCTTTTTGTAGGTATTTGCGGTGAAATTGTGGTTTGGCGTGGAGGGCATGCGCTTGAGTTTATGCTCTGGCGTTTAAAGGTTAAACAGTAACCGTATTTCAATGGGAATAAAGATCATTGTAATTTTGACAGTCAAGCTTGAACAGAGGTAAAACAATACTGAAAGGACCTTACATGTAGAGACGCTAGCACATCAAGTTACTTCAATCTGTCAAATTTATTTAATAGATTTTCAACTTAATGTCTAAAGCATTAGGTTCAAAGTTGATTGGGAAAATTTGACAGTTTCGGGTAGCTTGATGTGCTGGCATCTGTACAATGGACGATTTGGCGTTCGAATAACGATGACAGAAGGTACTGTTGTTTGTAAACATTTTTTTTGTTAAAATAATAAAAAAACAAGATGGCGTCTTTAGTTTTAATTTTGGCCACGCGCAAAAAGATCTTAGTACAGCTATAGCAATGAGTTTCACTAATAACCGTCAAAATGTTAGGATATTTCAGAGATTACGGACCGAGTAACATAACAAGGAGGCGTTATTAGAACGGGTGCACATTTTCCTGCTGTATTTTCTTATTAACGAATCCTTCTAATATTATAAACGCGAAAGTGTGTGAGGATGTATGGATGTCTGGATGTTGGTTACTCTTTCACGAAATAACTACTGACCGGATTTGAATGAAATTTGGCACACATACAGTTTATAATCTGGATTAACACATAGGATACTTTTTATCCTGGTAGAACGATCCCGTGGGACAATTACCGACCTTGAGAGTGAAGCCGTGTGCATAAGCTAGTTTTCAATGAATAAATGCAACGAGACGTCGTATTTTTCTAGAATAGTCGGCAATTATTGACTCAGCTTGAGAATTTGTTCAGACCGTAGTCATTTAAATTCTACGATCGTTCTCTTCTCTTGCTATTTCAATGTATAATCTTCATTAGTCTTAGATAAAATAAGATTGAAATACTAATGATTCTGCTTTGTCTTCTAGAATCAAAGATATTTTTGACCTTTCTGATGAAAAGTCAATGTTTATTTGAAGCTAAATCAATAGTCGAAATGAATATCTACATGAATTATGATAAAGTACTGCTGTTCAAGAATATTTGTATTCAGCCAACGTCTTGTGCAAATATGGAAATATTTCTTACACGAAAATTGTAATAATTTTCTTTGTGATACTACGTCTTGCATTTGTGTATGGTACCATACTTTGAAGGTATTAGCAATAAGTTTATATTTTCCACCGACTTTAAAATAAGTTTCTGTTGCGACCCTTATGTTCAGAAACTACTGTACCTATTGACACCGCTGAGGCGCTGAGGGCACACGGAGATTTAAATGCCTGTTTCTGCTAACACTTTTTACTTAAAGTATGCTTATTATACACGCAAACGGATTTTCAACACTCGCATCAACTAAACTTATACTGTCACTTATGGGATATCTTCCGTGATTGTTGATTATTTTGAGCTCCCGATATTTCGACGCTGTTGCAAGCGAAATGATCGCGGGTTGACTTATATCGGGAGCTCAAAATAATGAACAATCACGGAAGATATCCCGTAAGTGACAGTATAAGTTTAGTTGTAAACCGTGAAAGCTTAAAACAGTACATGCATCAACGTTGAGAGTTAAAAATTTAATAGGGTACCTTTTAGTTTTAGGGGAAACAAGTAATTGTATACTAGGTAGGCATATGGATCATTCAAACAAATACTGAAGGAATCTAAGAAAGTACGTACCCAAACATTAACATACATACATTACATTTTATTTTTTATATGAGTATTTTTTGTATATGAATTTGATTTTTAAGTATGTAACTAATAATTGTATGATTATTGCTAATTTTAATTTGTTGACTATGCTAATTTAATTTTTCAGTATTAATGTGTTCAAGTGTGTGTCAGTGTGTTGTGTTTTTGTCTTATTTTTCTAATGATTTTTTAATTAATGTACCTAATGCTATTATATGATCCAATTGGTGATTGAAATAAAGGAATTGAATTTAATTGAATTAAAAGTTAGGGTGCTCCAATGTGCGCCGTTCCTAAATCTCGGAACACTTACAATAATCGTACCTATAACATAAGTGCGACCGGTCCGCCGTCCGCGCCAGAATGACATCGTTTACAGGGAGGTCTAAGTGAAACTCATTGTATTCGCATCTACCCACATTCTATGCCGTTAATGGAGAACTAGTGCCCATTCAGAGCACAATTTGGAGCTATTGGGGACGATACTCTAATGTTTATTAGGTTTAATTTGTTTTAATGAATGAGGTTTAATTTAGGGAAGTCTTCGATGTTTTTTGAGCTTATTTTTTGTTTGCAAGATTGCATCGGTATTCTGTTCTAGTAGATTTTACTATTTTTATGTCAATGCACAAAAAACTTTAATCTATACAGCATGTTTCAGAAAGTTGTCGTTATTTTTAATTATGTGGTATAGACCATCAATCTGACCAACTTTCTCCATGGGACCAATATCGTAATCGCAAAAATTAATCAGCTGTACCATACAACTTTTCAATACCTACTAGACCCAAATGTATGAGACAGCTGATTTTGTCCACTCCTTCCTGGTACATGTTGTATTTTTTTGTGCCTCAAAAAAATACGTGTTGTCCCAATAACCTACAAACTTTCAAAACTTTTCACTTAGCCATTTAGTCTATAACACGACTTCCCATAATGACCGTTTTGTTTCATGAATCAATAGACAATAACCAAGGTCGTCTAATGTCTACCGTCAGACAATACACTATGACAGGGATGGCGAACCTAAGACTCGCATACTATGGGTGGCACGCCACTAAAATGTGTGGGCACGGAAGTATAATAGAATCTAAATACTCACAATAAAATTCAATGTAATCATTTTTTTTAAATAGGATCTACAGGGTGGAAGAGTTTTTTTTTTTTAATTACCGATTAAAATTTTCTGTGTGGGAGGTTTCAGAATGATGTACTGAATACGTGGGAACCGTTTGTTCGTCGGTATCCCTACCACCTTGTATAGTACCTTACTTTTAAGTTTATTTAAATCCTTCATTCAGATTCAATCAAACTAGTTCAGATGAATTGTGGACGCGGTTTCGGACAACTAACTCTTGCAGATAATATACAGAAGTGTCTGGCAGTGCCCGGTATCCGCAACCTGTCCGCAATCTGTTCGTACGGGTTCGACCGAATCTTTACTAAGGACTTTAATTAAATAAAGGATTTTAATGAGAGTTAGTTTTATTTTACCTTAATTATAAAATGCAGACAGATTTTGAGTATAAAAATTAACACGCAGTTTCCTGTACGTTGGCCATCCCTGACACTACGTCATAAAATATTACAGTTCCATCAGTCTTGTTTGACCTTCAGAAGCCATCAATCATGGTACACTTATAGCTAATGTTATGTGAAGCGTCACAAGTGCGTCGTTTAGACGTAGAGCGTTTCCACATAATAATTTTGACAGTTCGAACTACTTAGGGAAATGTTTGTTGTAATTTCAGGTTTTTAAACCGAAAAAAAAATCTTTTGATCGCGTTAACTAACAAGTTATTTTTTTTCATTTTTCACTGATCTAGGGTAACAGCCCTGAGTATTTGATATTAATTTCACCTCTACGTGTTCCTGACAAAAAGGGTTTTGACAGACAGACAAAGTGATCCTATACTATAATGGTTCCGTTTTTGCCGACTGAGGTCTGGAACCATGAAAAACGATTTAACGTTATAATATACAAAAGTGATTAACTTGTTTTTTACCCGACTACGGCGAAGCCAAAAGGAAGGGTTATGATTTTAGCAGTCTATGCATATATGTTTGTATTAATGTATGTTGCTCCGTAGCGCCTAAACTATTCATCCGATTTTGATGAGTAGGGTGTCAATCGATTCGTTATTATGGCCCGGGTAACATAGGCTACATTTTAACCGACTTCAACAATAGGAGGAGTCAATTTCACCTTCTAAACACCGATTTTAATTCGTCGGGTTTTTTAGTTGTAGTATACCACATAAATTCTTGGTTGCTGTCACTTTCAAACGATCGTGAATACGGTCTTACACTCTTATTTATTGCTTTTTCTGACAAATGGAATAAACTTAAAATAAGACACAATCGCAAATATTTCTAAAGCCTAGTTCACACCTTGATTAAAGTC
Organism: Noctua pronuba; assembly: GCA_905220335.1. Lineage (NCBI taxonomy): Eukaryota > Metazoa > Arthropoda > Insecta > Lepidoptera > Noctuidae > Noctua > Noctua pronuba. Next base: position 8,543,007 of record LR999914.1, read on the forward strand.
ACCGTTCGTTTACTATCACTAAAGAGTTAACGAGCCTCAACGCGAAGTCATTTACAAAGTAAAAATACAAAAGTATAAAAAATCACATACAAATAAGAATAACCCACACTTTTCTATATTGACTCAACATGAGTCGTTCAAAATGTCGAAATGTCTTCAACAAGATATACAGGGTGGGAGGGACACCGACGCGAAAACGGGTATCACGTATTCAGTACATAATTCTGAACCAACCTCATAAAAAAATTCATCGGTAATTTTTTTTTCGAATCAGCTGTTCCATACATTTTGACCGTATAGCAGTGGCGAAGGTTGCAGACAACCCCATTCTACTTTTTTTTGGGATGGGACTTCATCAAATACCCCCCCCCCCGCTCTGGGTGGAGTGGGAGGGAGTGTCAGACTTTTACTGACTAACACCCATTCATGTTCCTTCTATGCCCATTGTGTTCCAGGGCCGCGGTATCTCTTTCGAACAGTCCCGCAGCCCCGGCAGGGTTCTTCCGGCTTCCTTTTGAAAAATGGCACAGAGGGTATTCTATAGACAAATAATATAATCACATTAAAGATATGTACTCGGGCTCAACACTTACAAAAATTGCCCTTCACTACTGCCGGGTAGGTATTGCAGTTTTGTAGGAAACAGCTGTTTTTTTTAAGGACCGACGAAAATTTCTATGCAGGGGGGGCATCATTCTGAACCCTCTATCAGAATGATGTACTAAATGCAAGGTAACGTTTCAGCGTTGGTGTTCCTTCCACCTTGTATTTACGTACATTTTCTCTACATAAAATATAATAATCATATGTAAATAGCCATTTATTGTAAATATGTAATCTGTATTCTTTTTTTGTTATATATATTTTTTATTGTATGTGAAGGCACCACTATTTGTACTGCTTAAAATAGAAATATATCTCTTAATTTGAATAACTACATTTTATTTACAATTGCTTATTTAATAAAAACTACTCGCTACTTATTTACATGGCACATACTTTGCTTTGTCGTACAAACTCCTTTATTACTAAAAACTATAATAAACTGGGAATAGGTTATTTTTACATGTTTTAGTAGAATGGCACTGGATTCGTTATCTACGGCCTATCGTTTAATCACAATACTTATACAAACTTACAAATAAACTCACCCACAATTTTTAAATCTTATTATATTTAGGTCAAATTTCACCAAAGGATCTGAACACGATCAGGAAATTTAAACTGCTTACAAGAGCTGTCAGTGGCATCATTATACTGATCGCGGTTTAGATGTGCTACATTGATGAAATTTGCTCTAAAAATCTTGCATAAAGTGATTTGATTGGTTGATAAGATTTACGCTAACCAATCAGAACAGCTTACATGACATTTGACCACAAATTAGATCAGGCTTACGAAAGCCCAGAAAAGATAAATTGATGTAGCTTTTTAGCAGAATGTTCCACATTTTTCAACACAAACACAATTTTCATTGGATACTTATCTGATCCAATATCGTTTTTATTTTTATAACTCGACAACCGATTTAACTAACCTCTGTCTACCATAAAATGGTGAGTTTGGGAAACACACGCTATATAAAAGTTACTAGGTCACAAAATTTACAACTTTCACTGAACATTTCACCATAACTATAAAGTTTTAGGAACACCCACATTCAAATACCAAACATATATTTTTTGTAGTTCATACAAAAATATGTGTTTGAGGAATTCATAGAAAAGCATTGCTTTCAATAAAATATTAAAAAAATATCTAACATAAAAATAATTATAAAACAAAAATGGAATATAAAGTGGAATTAAAATTCATTAAAATAATTCTGGCAACATTTGTAACAATTATTATAGAAGGCAATTAACAGTATTTTTAACTGAAAATATTAAGAACTCAAATAGAATACACCGGGTATCCTTTATTAAAAAAATATTCAAAAGTAATAACAATAATTTGGAGGGATACGAGACACAGTTAACAGTACAGAAATAACTTGAAATCTATTCAATTTTGATTGTTAAGAGATTCCAAAGTGAAGGCAAAATATTATACATACATATAGGTACAATCTATGTACTTATTTACTGGTTAAGGCAAGGCCACACAGCCTACGACTTTTTTTTATAGATATGTATTTCTGCATAGAAGGCGACATGCCTTTATTTTTGTTCATAAAAGTACGTCGATACGGAGTAGTATTAAATACGCTTATACTGTCACACAGTTAAATTCACTTAGACTGTGGCTAAAAGAAACAGTAGAAGAACTACTGTTTTGTCTTGAAAAAGTTTTTTTTAAGTCCAAACTTTGAAAAGTATCGTCCAACTTTTATTATCACAGGCTTTAAACACATAATCGCACTAACACATTAGCCACTTAAATAATAAGGATTTTCAACCTTAATTCTGTTTGAGAAAGTTGTTTCTTCATTGCAACAGTCTCTGAAAGTTGACGTCATTACAAAATCAACTGTCTTCACACTTAATAAAGTTGACATTTGCTTAAGTTGCAAAAATGCATTTCCAAATACGATCCAGCAAACCAAAATAGAAAGTTGACGTCATTCTAAAATCAACTCTAAGCCTACGTAGTTAAAGTTGAAATTTGCAAAATTTGCAACAGCCTCCCAAATAGGTACAGAAACATACCTTTTTTAAGTCCCTCTTCAATAAAACTTATCCTCTTCAATATCCAAGTTATTCTTATTATTAGGCTGATTGGAATGTCTTCGTAGTGTGCCGAGCGAGTCGTATTCGTTCGCGATAGCCTTCGGGTACAACTTCGGGGTCGTCGCTTGCGTGTTGTGGTTGTTCGCGTTGACTATGTTGTTGCTCTTTGAGAGCAGGATCCCGCTGGGGCCGCCGATGCCTGTGAACGAGGGCTGGCGCTTCGCCTTGCGGGGCTGTGGGGGAATTGGGTTTGTTAATTGAGTAAAATAACATACAACTGTAGTACACCCACATTTCGCCAGTTACGTTTAAGTCCAATGTAAAAAGGGACGAGCCTATTGCCATCAACCGGGCGCAAATCCAGACTCCGTGGCTGCTACTGAGAAATTCCTGATGGAAAAACCCAATGACACTTTGCCCGACCCGGGAATCGAGCCCAGGACCTCATGCTCAGCAGTCGTGCTTGCGATCACTAGACCAACGAGTAATCGAGTATAATCGCCGATAAACCTAACTATATTCATAATTAATTAAAAGCTTTTAAATAAACGAAAGTAAATAAACTATATAAGGGCATCAAAACTCCTCCTCAACGCTGGCCAGCTGGTACTGAGATATAATTCTCAAGTTTATCGTTCAGGCCGGAAACGACCTTACCTAACTACGATGCCTGGCTACTATGTTGTATCCGGGTAATAATATGACAGTATAATTATCTCGTCTAGAAGAAAACGATACTGACATCCTGCACTCATCATAGCTACTATAAATTATAAACAAATACAAGGGATACTTACAACTTCCTTCAGCGGCACAGTGACGTAGCTATTCTGCTTCGCCGTAATGTAGTGAGGACTGGATGGCACCCGGTTCTGTTTGTTCCAGGGCATGCGAGTCCCACGACGTTGGCAGAATATCACACCCGCCAGGCAGACTAGGCAACCTGATGATCAAATTAAAATTTCGTAAAAAAAAAATATTTTCACAATATTTCGTAAAAACTGAAAATGTTATTCTGGATGGCATTTATTCAAACTAATTTTATCGCAGGCGTTGATAAAAATTCTAACTGAAAAAAACTTTGTTTAAAAAAGTCTGTAAAACTAATTTGGTAACTTTTTGAAATGCAATTGAAAAAGTTGTATAATAAAAATGTAATATTTTCGATCCAAATTATTGACATACAAGAGTCGAAAAGAGATGTTTAAAAAAATGTGGTCAAGTGTGCCTTAACCATTTTTGTGTTCCATCCTTGTCAAGGGGAGTGCTAACCGTCTCTCCTTTCAATAGACACAATCGAATTATTCGAAATTACACTAGAGTACTTACTTTGGCGAAAATTTTACTTGCGCGATCTAGAACTTTTTGCTATAACTCCCAAAAAAATAAAAATTGTACCGTTGAAATTACCTAAACATGTAGCTTATCAAATAATTTAATCAATCAATAACTAATAACTGTACAAAGAACTTAAAATAAATGCAAAAAGAACAAAAAACAACTTGGATACTCACAACACGACAACTAGCGCCATCTAGTTTCAACTTGAGGAACTATGTAGTAAATTAAAGACTCACCCATGGCAAAGGCAGCGACCACACAGCCGATGATACTGCCTAAGCTGAGCGTGCCGTTGTCGGACATTGTGACGAAAGACGCCATCTCTACGTTCTGACTGTAAGCTGGCATCGCGTATAGTTCTGTTGAAAAAATTAGATTTTGTTATAAAAATGATCAAAGTAGTTAAAAAAAAATGGTATATTTCTGATTTTTAAAGGGTTTTACTACATTTATCATCTGCCTAGCCTTTCCCCAACTATGTTGGGGTCAGCTTCCAGTCTTAATACTCAATACCCAATTCTTTATTGCATTCCATATGTGTTACATAGATGATGCAATAAAGTAAAAGATCAATAAGACCCAGTCGGACACAGCAACAGTTTCATCGGATGCAGCTGAATACCAATATTTTACATGTAGCGACTGTCTATCTGACCTCCACAACCCAGTTAGTACTGGGTAATACGATACCCCTTGGTAAGGTTAACCGCATTATCTACCATTTGTTATTACAGATCACTCTATGCGCTGATAAATGTAATGTATTTAAGCTACTGTGATTAGTTACAAAAATAGCACCAATAAGTCCTTTCCATAGCTTCCATCAACATAATATCACATGACATTTGACAACAGCCCGTTAGAGTGCTATTATATATAACGTAGTAGCTAGGTAAACATGTCATTGATAACATGTTGATTGATTGGAAATATTAGAAAAAGTATTTATTGACTGAATTATGTACACAGGTTCTGCCGTTCAAGTACTACCGCGCTCACTGACGGGCAACCTTCATCCTTATGCCCTGCGTGATAAGGTTGAAAAGTGGTCGACCATCAGTGACCGCGGTAGCACGCAAGACGACCAATCAAGCCATACAAAACCAGTTTATGCGGATCTCTCATTTTACAGGAAATCTATACAAAGCGAGGCCCTGATATATTGGAAATGTATAGCTTGATGCTCGGTGTGATTCAGACCATCAAACTGAACATATTGTTCCATGGGACCAACATGGTAATTGCGAAATTATAATCAGCTGTGCCATACATTTGGGTCGTGTAGGTATTAAGATTTTGTATAAAACCATAGCTTTCTAATACATGCTGTAGAAATGAAGGCCTTAAGGGGCTCAAATACGTACCATTGTCCATGTCCTCGTCGTCATCAGGACATCTCGCGACCTGAAGCTGTGCTCCCACACACGCTCCCGCTAGACAAGAGCGCTTGCGCATCCTCTCTCCGCTTGCACAGGGACTCCATTCTCCCCACTCCCCCCAACCCGCTTCTGAGTCTGAAACAATAAATAAGAGTTAGAATAGACTTTATTGTGGCCATAGTCAGACTGAAACTATTCCAGAGGCGCTACAAGGCAAAACCTTTTGTTTTTGCTTCATTTATAGATCTTCGACAGTGAGGCAGTCACGAGCCCGAAAGTCTCACAACCAGTCATAAAAATGGGTGATGCATTGGAGAAACACGGAAATGTGGAGATTCGATAGGCAGTCGCTCCATGTCAAATACTGGTATTTATTTAGTTTATACTGGAAGCCGACCATAACATAGTTATGATAAAGTTAGGTAGATGATGCATTTGTAAAAAATACTTTGAACAAAGGTAACAAAGGTTCTTGGTACAAAGGTCCACGATGGGAATTAAAACACATCTGGCCGCCACATAAACTGGCAAAGTACACTTTTCAACTATTATCGGTACACCTGTGCCTAAACCCTGGGAATACAAGCGGGATAGTATGTTATGAAGGCTCTTTGCTCTAGAATATTCTCAATATTTAGCTGTACCTGCGCAGCTGTTGACACAGACGCGCCTCTCGAGCGCGGCGCCTGCGTCTGCGCAGCCCTCGGGCGACAGGCACAGGCGCGTGCGCGTGCGGTGTCCCGCCGCGGTTGAGCTCACTGTGACGTCATTACAAGAGCCGCTGCACTCGCTCCATTCGCTCCAACATGACCATTGTCCTGTAGAAAGAAAATCAAGGTCAATAAATTGGAGTTAACGCATACAGGTCACCGTAAGATTGACTGCTAGGCCGTGGCTTCGGTGGCAGCGGGCTGCAGGGTGGCGCTTCGCTCGTCCGTCGCTGGTGGCGCTGCGGACTCGTCCCATATAAATCCATGTACTTGAACGCACCGCTCACCGTACCGCCGCCGCCGCCAACCTACAGCCGCTGGCAACGAGATTGGGGCCGTGGGACTGTCTAAAGAGGCTCTAAAAGTTGCTACATTGCCTTTAAAATCCTTCGGGTCATGCATTGTACAAAGTGTACCCACCAGTGCAAGCCTGCGTGTTGCACGCGCGCAGCATGTCGGCAGCCCCGTGGCACTGGTGGCGCGCGCACCGCCGGCGCCGCTTCTGCTGCCCCCCGCCGCAGGGCGCGGAGCACGGCCCCCACGGCCCCCACGCGTCCCAGCCCGCCTCGTCCGGGGGCGCGCGCTCCGTGCTGCAGCGGCCCCGGGAAGTGCAGTAGCGCTCGTCTTCGCGGACTAGGGATATCTGGGGAGAAAGAAATTATATGTTAGGTAGGTAAGTAAAAAAAGATCCATATCGACTCCTAAGTAGACTATCGCGTAGTCTGCTGGATTAGATATTGATCCTTTTTTCTGTGGCAAATTCTCTTGGATATGCTGACTAGGGTTAACGGAATATTATGTTTAATTCCTACCCACTAAAAGCCCTTGGCTTTTACCTCTACCATGAGTCGGGTTCCCGGGAGATATTATAAGCAAATGCGCGAAGTGATTTGTCTAAAATTGAATAAATTTGTATAGTAACTTACTTTTAGCTGTTCTGGTGATGGAGCTCTGCATTGAAATTTAAATCTCTTTTCTGTGTAGCTTCCATCCGATCCGTTTCCTGTGAACAATAAAAATAACCATTGAAAAATCATCAATTTTACATAAGTTTGAGGTTACATCATAAACTGTTTACATTTTTGGGTACATTGATATTGTATGCATGAAATTCATTTGGATATTTTCGATCTACAGGATCGAAGGCGTCTTATACCATAAAATAACATATTTAAAACACCACACCCACTCCGCATATTTATGGATCCGGCTCGAAGGACCATTCACATTCATTAAAAGACGACCATAGTATTTTAAATACGTACCAGGTATCTGCACCCAAGGTGTCCAAGCAGTAGCCTTCCGAACCTCACAAGGCGCCATATCGCAAGGTAACCGTTCAGTACTAAGTCCCTCGCACTCCGCCCCTCCGTTCTTAGGCAGAGGGTTGTTGCACTCCCGGCGCCGCTCCTTCCACCCGCCCGAGGGCCCGCAGCCTGACCCTCCGGTGCCGGAACAAGAGGACCAGGAGCCCCAGTCTGACCAACCGCCGTCTACTGCTGCTAGGTTTGGGTCTGAGAGAAATGAACTTTATAAGTAACAAAATGATGGTGTGAAGGACTGAATCCACATTATTCTGCTACATTTTAAATTGTGGAACCATCGCTTCAACTGATAAATGTGTACCAAATGAAACTTAAATAAGGCTGTTTTTAACAGTAGAAGTACAAATGAAATCCTTTCCATTCCTCCCATATTTCAGACTATAATATATTTTCATGGAAACATTGGTCTGGCAACTTCAGACAGCTCAGGTTAGCGCAAGATTAAGGAAAAAATTAATGAACAAGTTGGCATAGTGTTAACGTTTCGGACAATTTTTTGGAGTTTGATTATGAAAAGCAATAATTAATATCGTAACACCGAATATTTAGTTTTAGATGTAAAAAAAGTATTTGGAAACTTTCCGAATGCCTTTTTTACACCTAAACGGTTACAACATCAAATTCAGTGTTTTAATTGCAATTCATTATTAATATTCTAGTTCACTAGTTAGCCATATTTCTTATTTCCATACAGTAATATTGCCAAATTAATTAAAACAGGTAAATATTTGACAGTTACCGACGTTTGCCACTTTTTGGATAAACGGTCTTAAAATGTTCCCAATCTGACTCATGCCTTTTTTTTAACAATGTGCATAACTAAATCAAATAAAAACTAACCTGGACAAGGCGGCAGATTACAATAAACATCATCAATATCCAGCCCCACACAGACTCTCCCGCCGAACTTGGGCTCGGGCGCCGTGCAGGTGCGGCGGCGAGACTTGATGGCGATGCCGCACGATGCTGAACACTTGGACCAGCCCGAGTAGCTCGACCAGCCGCCGTGCACTGTGCAGTTCGTCACTGATATACTGGCACCTGGTGAAGAAATTTTTATGATTAATTTTGAGCTGGGTTCTGTATTAATTACTGGTTTCGTAATAAAAGTCTTCCTGATCGCTTTCGGTCATGGCAATTTCAGTGGACACTAACCGTCAACACAAGAAATAATATAGTGCACATGCTTGTGCGCAAGCACAGGTACAATCTCTCTTCCCTCACTCTCATAGTCCGATGGGACGCCAATCCGTCATAACAGGGGTGAGATCATGCGCAAGACTAACGGCGCCACATGCGCACCGAGCCACGGGACTTGCCATTCCTTTGCTAAGTAATCGTTTCTTTCGAAGATAAATGTAAGAACCTTAAGAGTAAGGTTCATATGCATATGAATCGTTCATTAATGCTTATACGTATGAATCGCAGTCTATGAAACATAAACATAAAGTAAGACCCTGTGGGACGTACCTTCACAAGTTTGTCCGCCGTAAGCCGGCCTGGGGTTGTCGCAGCGCCGCGTGCGACACATGCACATGTCGGGCTTGTTGTCGTCGTACATGGACACTGAGGTGCCGTCCTGCATGCACGGCTCCCATTCTGACCAGGATGACCAACCGCCGTCCACTGTAACAAAAGAAGATGTACTGCTTAATTTAACTACGCACGAAATGAAGAGAGTAACTGATAGACTGGTAGTTACGTACTTTAACCCCAACTCATAAAGCATGTCGCGGCTTCGATCCCCGTTCGGGACATATATTTGTATGACCTACAGATAGTTGTTCCGGGTCTGGCTGTTTGTGTATGTGAGTTCAATACATACCTAATGTGATGGAAAAAAATATGACAAATGCTTGTTTCACAGCAGATAGTTGAACCAAATCTTACCAGGAGCATCAACAGCAGCACAAGCGCCCGTGTCCTGCTTAAAGGCCGGGTCCCCCAGCCGGCCCGCGGCCGGCACGCACAGCTCGCGCGCGTCGTCCCAGCCGCAGTGCGGGTCGCCCGCCAGCAGGCAGCCCGAGCGGCTGGAGTAGCGGGAGCAGCGGGCGCCGGAGATGCGGAGCACGCCGACTTCCCCGCCTATGTATACTGACATCTAGAAGGTGAATTGGGATTGTTAGAATGGTTAACGGTCTTGAATGTTATTCAGAAATGGAATTTGTTAAGTTTAATCGCCATGGAAGGTCGCTCACTAGGTGGACCGATGACCTGGTGAAGGTTACAAGTGGATAGGATCAATTAATTCTATACTCCTTTTTTCTTAAATTGAGGTTTTTTTTTCGAAAGGTATTTTGTTTGAAGCTGTAGTGCAATTTTCGATTGCCACATTGGTTATCTGAAGAAATCAAAGAGCAGCCAAAACCACATGGCGGCAATCCACATTCATTTAAAGCTAAGACAAGCCATAAAAGGGTTTTTTTTGTGACAAGCCCACCACACTGGGGCATGCGAAACCCGATTTCGGTTCCATATTAAAACCCGGGAAAAGCCGGTTTTACTGTGAACCGAAAGCCAGAATCAACAGTGGCAACCAACAGAAAAGCGCCGAGACAATGAATCTCGACGAAGTCCCAGAGAAACAATTTAACTGCCTTGGATCCCGCAACGAAATTAATCAGAAAATAATAGCGGAGGAGTAGGAAAAGGCTAAGGATAGATAAAGAATCATCACATAAAAATACTCACAGTATCCTTAACAAACTGCATAGTCAGAACCTCAAAGCTGTTATTCTTCCCGTTAAGTTTCCACCTCTCGACCAAACACGCGCCGTCCAGCTTAGGCAGTACTGCCAACTTCAGCACATTGCCGGCCTGTGTTGCCACGTATGTAACGAGTTGCTTCTCAACGTTCTTAGCGTTGGTAACATCGACGGTAACGTGAGTGAATCGTTCTGACGTCACTTTGAAGACTGGTTCTCCGGAGACTGGTTGTACTGATTCGTACATTAGGTGGTAGCGGTGGTATTCTATTGCTTCGTGGATTCTGTGGAAGATAGTTTAAATATTGAAATTGAGATTTCATAAGTTTTGTCCGATAGATGGAGCTAGTATAGTTAGTTCCAAGCATCGTCATAGGTTGAAAATCTGTTAATGTCCTAAGATATTTCAAAATAGCTTGACCTCATGCATCATATTGGGAGTTAGCTACGGTTACGACATCTACAGTGACCTTTCACAGATTTTCGCTAACTGGAAGGGTCTGTGAAAGTTATCTGACTGTCTGACTGCCACTCTGTCTGTTAGACAGTACGTCTGACTGTCTTCTTACCAGGGGATATCATATTACCCTTTACTAACTGAGTTGTGGGGATCAGATAGGCAGTTGCTCCATGTAAAATACTGGTATTCAGCTGCATCCAGTTAGACTGGAAGCCGACCCCAATATAGTTGAGAATGGTCTACGTAGATAAGGAAAGGAATGAGAGTGAGCAGATGAAGAGCGATAAAAAGTAGAAGCGTTATATAATCATCAATGTTTTCATCTAGGAATATTGTGAACATTAAAAAATCACGTCTGGAAGCACCGCTGAAGTTGTGCTTCTAACTACGTCATACTAGTCACTACAAATCTAATTTCAAAATGGTTCCTAAACAACCAAAAAAAATATCAATTCTTAGATATTACTAACCTGGAGTCAGGAACACATTTGAAATGATCCCTAGCCTGCTTGGAGGGCGACCGTGGCTCCCACGTCGACGTGGGCCTGTCCTGTACTTTGTAGGGACCTTCAAACGCCGCGTGGATATCCGACATACTGTAGATACATACTGCACTGCCTACTAAGCTGTTCCTGTGGAAAAAAAGACGTTAATATTAGTATCTCATTGTGTCATTGTACGGCAAATGTCCGATTCTAAAACAGGTTTTTAAAAGAAAAAAAAGATCTTTCACTTGTTTTTTTTTTTTGATGCGTTTTCTTCACTTATTCATATTTCATGATATATTTTTAGAAAGTGGAAGTAATGAGAATGATGTTGATTAACTTCCATGTGTTGAACCATGGAACTATTGAGAAAAAAAAATCTCACTAGTTCCATGGAACAACTGCGGTGGAACTAGTGAGACAGGTTCGATTAAGTTTTGTTTCATTTGTTCCATTATCAAATACCATGGAACTACTGAAAAAAAAATATCTCACTAGTTCCATGGAACTAATTGCTGGTGGAACTAGTAAGAATAATCCCTATTTTCAAATGAATAATGATCAACTGCTTCATTGGTCTACTGTTCGCAAAAGGTACTACTAAGCATGAGATTTTGCTTTTGATCCTCGGATCGATCAATGTGATATTGAGTTTTTCTACCAGCCTTTTCGTAGAGGCACCACTTTTTGAACGTTAAAATTACATAAGACATTCCTCCATAAGGCGCTCCCTACTCCACCTCTCACTCTAGTTTTGCTGGGGAGAAGATGAGGTGCAACAAACTCTTCAGCAACACCAGCATCTGTTTGTTCAGTCATAAGAACTTGATTTTTAACAAAAGAATATCATTACAAGAGTTTTGCCCCCTTTTACGTAGGACTTAAACATGCTAGCCGGCAGAGGTGTACCTCTGCTCAACCCTTTGAGGAACTCAGGCGCGATGATTAGTTATTAACACAGTTTAACTTACGCGGGTGTAGTGAACGTAGCAACAAGTATCTTCTCCTGAGGCAGGTACTCCACGCTCTGGACCTCATCGTAGTGGAAGGGCACGTCTCCTGGCACAGAACATTTCAGTCGAGCCTTGAGGAACGTGCTCCAACTCTCCTTCATCACCAGGTAACCGCCAGGGTCGTTCTTGCAGACGCGTGCGATTCGGGAGTAGATTATCTGGATAGAAAGATAAGTGTTAGAACCTGATAAGAATTTGAGCCAACCGATCTCTCTCTCTGGGGTCGGTCCCTCATGTCTGAAGATCGTGGTCAGCATTAGAGTTGCTTCTGGAGCGGAGGATCTGCCTCCACCGGTGTAAGAGACGCGCTGGACTTCTGTCCAGCGCGTCTCTTACAACAGTGTAGAATTTGGACGCCGAATCTTTCATTCCGATCTATTAAATCCAATTTGTTTTGATATGGATGAAATAGAATCTTACTTAGCGGACTAAAGACCTAGTAGACCACTAGACCTAGTAAGAGCTTAGAACATTTCCACTACAGAAAACCTTAAACAAATGGCGGGTGAAGTCCCGCTTTCTTGTTTCATACCTCTAAGCCTATTAGTTTTGTTCAAAGCCCAGGTGGTCTACCATGATCCTAAAGCAGGAGCAATTCCAGCGTGGGAAAGAGATGGCCCTAGACGACCTGTACAGCTGTCTCTTTCCCACATTGGAATTGACGTTATAGTAACCCCCCAGTACATTGTTCAAAAGTGAAGACGACGCTGTTGATGTATGAGTATGCATGTCGAAATATTTTAAACAAAAAATGTATGTTTTGTATATCGTAAGAAAGCTAATCCTTGAATAAAGGAACTATCTATCAGTGGCGAAGCTTCCAAACAACTCGATTCCTATCGGATTCCCTTTGAAAAATGGGGCACAGTCAGTATTCTATGGACAAACAATTATAATCACATTAAAGATATGTACTCCGGCTGACTTCTTACAAAAATCGATCCTTTACTACTGCTATCTATCCCTAGTACCTCATCTTTCTTTAAAAGAACAACAGTGCGATATATCAAAGAATTACGAAGACAATTGGCAAATTGGCAGCGACGACTTAATGAGGGCCATAACGTCTCCCGTACCAAGATATACGACACTATCATTAGATGGGACACTTTTCTTGTTAACACCCGAGGGTCCCTGTTGTAAGTAGCACATTAACCCACTATCTTAGACAAGGGACTTTGAACTGTCCTAATGTCGTTATAGGGGATATAAATATAGAAACAGTACTGTGTGGTGGTCAATAAATGGCTGTTGCTTTCGAAAGAGGAAACGGTCGCCAAGTCGGTGCTCAGTCACTTAGGTTGAGCAACAAATCCTTTATGAGAGGCTTAATTGATCTGCGTTTTTGAGTACTCTGGCTAACCTGTAATTGGGGACTGTGCAACTTCAAAGCTAATTATTTACCTAAGTTTACCTACGGAAGATTTTCTTTCACCGTTTTGAGATTAGATTTTTTTAAAGATGTTTTTTTTTTATTTGCTTTTGCTGAAATTCGAATGTTGATAATGGTAGTAAAATAAAAATTTAAAAAAACCGCACGCAAAATACGCGCTTTGGCGTGGAGTTGCGGAAACCAGCCCCTTATACAATGCAATACAATACAATGGTAGTAGCCTAAATGGTATCATAGTAATTAGGGAATCCAATCTCGCAAACGCTGCGGGATCCCGCACCTTTTTTGCGGGATCTCAAATGTGGGATTACTCATGCGCACCCGCACGTTTGCGCAATATGAGGTCCTGGGTTCGATTCCCTGTTCGGACAAAGTGTTATTGGGTTTTCTATCAGGAATTTCTCAGTAACAGCCTTGGAGTCTGGATTTGCGCCCGGTTGATGGCAATAGGCGCGCCCCCTATTACATGGGAATTAAACGTAACTGGCGAAATGTGGGTGTACTAATTGGTACACCTCTGCATAACCCTTCGGGGATTACAGGCATGATGTTATATTATGACAAAAAAAGGAAGTAAGTCTAGTCAGGACGTATCTACGTAGTTCTAAAGGACTTTCTGTTATTAATTATTTTGTCTTACCTTCCCACAATTCATGAACTCCACAGCGACCTCCCGGAAGACGAAGTAGACGAACTGGTCGTCTTCGAAGCTGCCCACGAACTGGGGCTCGTTCAGCCAGTTCAGGTCATACTGGGTTGTACGGAGCATGGGTGAGTCGTGGGAGGCGGCACCTTGGCTCCTGTTAACAAAATTAGATTTTATTTGTAGACTTAAGAGTCGCTAGACTGTTAAGAGGAGCTCATCGCTAAATAATACCAGCCCCGCTCGGGCCGATCTTAAGGTTAAGCGGCGCTTGCCTAGGTTGGTCCGTAGATGGGTGACCGCCCATTACATAACGAGTTTCCTCCGTGCCTCGGAATGCACGTTAAGCCGTTGGTCCCGGCTGTCATTTGTAGATCTTTGACAGTAGTTACAAGTAGTCAATGGCCCGAAAGTCTGACAACCAGTCTTACCAAGGGGTAACATATTACCCAGTACTAACTGGGTTGTGGAGGTCAGGTAGGTAGTCGCTCCATGTAAAATACTGGTATTCAGCTGCATCCGGCTAGACTGGAAGCCGACCCCAACATAGTTGCGAAAAGGCTAGGCAGATGATGATGACCAGTGATCGGAGTAGGTAGATTGATTTTTGGTACTTGTATCATAAATGCACACAGAAAGAATAACATGGATAAGCCATTTTTCCGGAAAGTAATTCCGGTATTTCCGGATTCAATTAAATATTGTTAATGTTGGTAGTGATAATTATTACTACTCAATTCAAAATTTAAAGGAAGGTATCAAAACTAAATTAATTCATTATTTATCTGTTGAATAATAAAAACAAACACACCAATAATCCACCAATTCCGGAGGAATGTCCATAGTAATATATACGTTTCGGATCAATGACCCCAGTTCAATCTACCTACTCCGATCACTGATGATGACCCATCAAATAGGAAAATTTGTTAGGTAACCGACCTACTTTCAATTGCCAATCATTGCCTATAGCCCTATACCTATAAAACATCTATCGAAACAAACAGGAAATTAATAATCCTTAACTGCGTATCTAATATTTAGTACAAATCTAAAAACAAAGTTAAATGTGGAGTTAATCTAATCAAAGCTACTAGGATTGTGAAAACAGATAACAAAATAATACAACTCTAAAACGATACACAAGGCCGAGTATCGATATGAAACTAATAATTTACTGACCTGTATATCGATATCAAATTAGAGCGGTGCCACCTAGTCGTTACGTGTGACACTAGTAACCTCTTATAGTACTTATAGTAGAAATGTGTTTACGACTTGGTACTTTGACTGTCTCGTCGGTCTAAGTATGAGGTCTTGGGTTCGATTCCCAGGTCAGGCCAAGCGTTACTGGGTTTTTAAAGATAAAGATAATTTTATTTGTCAGAACATGCGTATACATGGAAATTAAGCATGCAGGATGACAAAATATTGATATTTCGTACGTTCATGTTTCACCCGTAAGGCGTATAAATTACAAAATATTAAAAAATAAATTACAATATGAACACTAAATTACTAAAGGCAATTCAATCCAAATACATACATAATAGTCAGAAATAAACATTGATAAGTCAGTAAAATAAATTAGTCATCTTAATTTTCCATCATGAATTTTTCAATGTGGCAGCTCGCTGCTAACATGAACTTAAAAACAGAGGATTACAGGCGTAGTGTTAATAGTGTTATGACTTGGTACTACAAAGAAATGAAAAACAATAGCGATACGTGGAAAATCTAACTGGCTTATACCCGCGGTTTCGCCTGTTTTCTTTCTGGAAATTATCCCACGAAGACGAAGTACAGGAATCCTTACTAATATTATAAATGCGAAAGTTAGTTTGTTTTTTTGTTTGTTACCTTTTCACGCCTAAACCACTAAACCGATCATCCTGAAATTTTACATACACGTTGTCAGGTGTACAGAAACGGCCTTAGGGCAACTTTCATCCCGAAAAAGTAATGTTTTCCTGTGTTGTCTACTGTGTGTACATACATTGTAAAATAAATAATGTTGCCGAGAAAAACAACAATAACGTTCTTATGATAATCAATGGCGACACGTGTCTTACGAATCATTATTGAATTATATTATTACAAGCAGAGTACGAACAGAATTAATTGTCAAATTCTAAATTAACGTGAGGGAAGCCGCGGGCTAAATCTAGTACAAAATAAATAGCCTGTAGCCTAACCCAAGTCGTTTTCTATCCGTTAACCTTTCATTCAAATCTGTTCAGCCGTTAAGGAGACCCACAAACAGAGTTACTTTCGCACTTACAATCTAAGTATAGATAGTAGGTATGCCGTCAATTGCTTTGACAAACTGATTACCAGCCCACCTGATTAGTGGCATGTGGTCACTACCGGTAATCAAGGAAATGCAAAAACCGAGACTGGCGCGGTGCCATATTTGAAAAGGAAGTCTTATGTGTGCCACAGTGCCAGTATTTTTTCTGCAAATTGAACTGCAGCTAATGGTAATGCTTGGAAAATGAGATGCAATTTGAAGAAATTGATAAATTGGCAGTTCTGCTATTATAGAACTTCTACCGTTAGGAAGATTTATTGTTAAGGTGAGAGCGCCAGGGTAGCCAGCGAAATTCAAATTTTCTTACGATTTTTGCAATTAGCACGTCAGTGTCAGGTTATATGTTGATTAAATATTATTTGCGCACTTTTTAAAATGGGTCCGCGGTCCCAGTTCCATAGAGATCCAAATGACCGCTAACCCGGCGCTTCCACCTGTAAATTCACTCAGTAACAATTGATCGTGTTATAGCCATTTCATGTAACTGTCAAAGAATGACAGTTGCGATTCGAATATCCGGAAAATTAAGTTAGTAGTCAATTTAATTAACAATTAATATTCTTACTTTAGAAACAGCTCCACAGCTGGCAAAATCAAACGTCATTTATTCAAATTACAGTATGACCACTTTAAGTGTGCAGTACAAGGTGGCGCTGCTTGAATCAATACATCGAGGTGTCAAACTTGGTACATTTATTTTAGTTCTGTTTTCCTGCACACATAAGTTGATTGAAGTGTAGCCTGACAGATCAGAACTTTTTGGACGCCAAAGTTCACAAGAGACGGTCACCCAAAACGACCGCCCTTCGCCACTTCCTAGTGTTTTAGCTGGGAAGAAGAATTGGCTGAACAAACTCTCCAGCAGCTTCAGAAACGACCTACGTTGTACACCATATTTTTTTTTTTTTTGTATGGGAAGTCATCAAATGACCCCTCCCGCTCTGGGCGGAGTGGAAGGGAGAGTCATACTCGTACTGACTAAAACCTATCCATGTTCCTTCTTTGCCCTTTATGTTCCAAGGCCGCGGTATCTCTTTCGAACAGTCCCGCAGCTTGTATAACATCTCTTTCAAATAAAATAGTTACCTGCATATAGCCGTATCGGAGCTAGCGAAGTCGGTAGGAGTACCAGCGTAGTACTCTCCGTTGCTGGCAAGGATCGCAGTCACGTTGGAGTGAGGGTTGTACGGGCAGTTGGCTACTCCTGTAACCCACTCCGTTACCGTTCTTATTGACTCGATCTGGTGGAGAAGAAGGTTGTGGTTAATAATAATCATTTACATATCAAAAAGGGTATTTTTTTTAACGCAAAAATTACAAAAAATAGTCCCTGGGGTCGTCGAGGTCGACCGCGGCGAAGGTGGCGTGACGATCTGATCAGGTTTGCAGGGATAACATGGCCGGAGATCGCACAAGACAGAGAGGTATGGAAGGAGAAAGGGGAGGCCTTTGCCCAGCAGTGGGACACCATGTAGGCTAGCAAAAAAAAAAAACCCTGGGGAGAATAAATGGCAGAAAAAACTCCCTAGCAACACACTTTCCGTCAGAAAATACTTGATGGTCTATATGAGCCGATGTGATGGCTGGAATACTTAGATGAGAAAGAGACGTCTTGTCCTAGATATTTAATTTCTATCTATGAGACGGAATGGGCCATAATCCACCACGCGGGCCCAGTGCGGGTTGGTAGATGTCACATGTCTTCGACTGTTTGGTTCTAGCACATGCCGGTTTCCTCACGATGTTTTCCTTCACCGTTTTTGAGAGCACTGGTGATGAAATTAAATTACACAAAGTAATACTTCTGCTTGGGTTCGAACCCACGACTTACTTTTCGTAATTCGTGCCGCCACCACTGGGCCACCGCCGCTCTCAAATATGCAATCAGCAGTATGCAATAATTAAGATAAGAGACGTCCTGTCCTAGATATTTTATTTCGTAAATAACTGTAATATGCAATAATTACTTAGATTATTTCAGCATCGTCTCTGTTTCTTGAACTTGATTTCCAGAACTAGACAAACTGGCTTCAACACCGAAAGTGTTAGCTAAACATTTATTGTGGGCTTACATACAAATTCGATTTCAATATTCAAATATTCTTTACGTATACACTTCACGGCAGCACGCCTTAGGATAATAAACAAGATTTTAGCGCAGTGGCTTAACATTCGACTACTGCCATACCGGTTGCTAGTTCGATTCTCACTCGGGAAAATATTTATTTCCCCTACAGATCTGGTGCAAACAAACACAGCTTTGTTTATGAAAGGCTATATTTTCCCGCGACTTCTTAGCCTCCCTTTAAATTCATCATTGTCTGCCTAGCCTTTTCCCAACTATGTTGAGGTCGGCTTCCAGTCTGTCCGGATGCAGCTGAATACCAGTATTTTACATGGAACGACTGCCTGTTTGACCTCCAAAACCACCCAATTACTGAGTAATAGGATACCTTCAAGATTCCTTTTACATCCTCCAGTGGATTTAATTCTGAAGATGTATTTTTCACCTACAGTTAAACCTTCATCCTCATCATCAGCAGTGGTTTAGGGATTAGGCTGTGCTTTGCCAGTAAGCGAGTCCTGAAACTTTTCTAAACCCCGATATTTTGTGTGCACCCAAAAATTCTTCCGGAGGTATTGTATCTACGGAACACTTAAGTAAACAATAAAGATTTATCCTGCCTCGTTGGTCTAGTGCTGAGCATGAGGTCCTGGGTTCGATTCCCAGGTCGGACAAAGTGTTATTGTGTTTTTCCATTATGAATTTCACAGTAGCATTCACGGAAACGGAGTCTGGATTCGTGCAATAAACTCGCCCCTTATTACATGGGACTTAAACATAACTGGCGAAATGTGGGAGTACTATCAGGTAAACCTCTGTCTAACCCTTCGGGGATTACAGGCGTGATGTTATGTTATGTTATGTAAAGTTTTATCCCACATACCTCTCGCCAGCTGCAAACAGGGCTGAACGCGTGCGTCCCACAAGCGAACAGCTTATGCCCATGCAGCAGCAGCACTTTGATGTAGTTCCGACAGTCACGTTCAGTCTGCCCCTTCATCTGGCACGTGTTGGTCTTGTCGGTGGAGGCCAGCCAGTCGGCGCGTTCTAACACGCCTAGACCTCGCAGCGATAGTCGGAAGAGGGCATCCCTAGGAACAAAAAAAATCTGTTACTTGTCGTTCAAAGCCATCATAATTATACAGGGTGTAATAGAATAAACGCTCTTGCGTTTATTCTATTACACCCTCTCGTGTGGTGATGCAGACCATGAAACTGAACCATTTTTGTTCTATGACTTTTGAAAATCCATAACTTTTTTTTAGCTTTCCCATACGTGTATTGGAAAGCTGCTCAGCTGATTGCGTCAATTCCTATAGAAGGTCCTTTTTTTGCTAATTTGAAGTACTCGTAGAACAATGGTTGTTCAGTTTTATGGGCCCAGACACCACGCAAGAAGACTTATATTATTTTACACCTTGTATAAGGCTCAATGTTTTCTATGTCTTACAGGACAAACATCTTGTAGAGACGGTAAGCGTTGTTGAAAACTGCAAAATGCTTAGTTCTTTAGACTATTTAGAACAGATATAAGTTTTTAAACTATCCTGGTCACTAACATTATCATTAACTCTAGAGACGGGATATCAGAGCATATCAGGGCGGTGAAGAACAATGACACCCAAAAATCGGCCATAGCTCAACATCTCCTGGAATCAGGATCGAACCCCTGGATTGAGTTACATAACCCTCAGGTCATCTCGATAGAACGCCACTGACAGTAAACATGGTAAATGTCTCTAGAGTTAATGATAATATTTAGAACAGATCAGATAATTTCATTCGATTTCAAGATTCTCATAAAAGACTGCTAAGGCAAGCACCCCGTAATCACTAATCACTCTTATTGGTAAAGATTAAAGCGCTTTTTTGATCAACAACGATTAAGGTGATTCCCAGAATTTTTACACAATCGAGATTAGCCATTGTGTTCAAGTGTGTACTATGCAGTACTTGAAAACTTGCTCGTTAACAATGCAAATATTTATCAACAAAACTAATCCAATAATAATGACAATCAGATAGCAAATCGCAATCGCGTATATTATAACCTTGAATGACTTAGAGGGCAATAAATCATAGACCTATGATTACCAGTACAAATAATTCCACATTACTCTTATCGAACCAACGACATTGAACATTTTTATCTAGATGGCAACATAGACTGCTCGGCGTCGAATTATAAGTAGGTGAAAAAATGCAATTCGCTTGCATCTACAAAACTGTTTTTGCAAAATACCTCGAAATCCAATCACCTAGATCCAATTTAAATATCTAGGAAATGTAAATCGTTACACAAGCAGTAGTTTGAATAAATCGGAACATGTGTAAGTAACCGTATACTATTCGATTGCTGCAGGATCGAATATCAATGTTACGCCGTTGTAATCGATAGCGTTACCGATCGGAACGGTATCGAAATTATTCATGTAGGTAATGTGGTTGACGGTATAGTGGATGGAATAAGATTTCGTAATGAGACAATCAGTACTTATAATATTTTAGAACTATACTATCAAACATTCGTCGGCTTCCAGTCTTACCTGATGCAACTGAATACCAGTATTTTACATGGCGCGACTGCCTATTTGACCTCCACAACCCAGTTAGTACTGGGTAATACGATACCCCTTGGTAAGACTGGTTGTCAGACTTTTTGGGCCACTGACTAAGTGACTACCTAACGACTGTCAAAGATCTACAAATGACACCCGGGACCAACGGCTTAAAGTGCTTTCCGAGGCACGGAAGAAACTCGGTATGTAATGGGTGGGCATCCATCCATAGGCCAACCTAGGCAAACACGGCTTAACCTAAAGATCGACCCGAGCGGCTGTTATTATTTAGCCATGAGTTCGTCCGAGCTCCTACTATCGAACATTAGAGAATTTATAGAATGAAGTAACTAGCAATGAGGGTAAAGGCTTAAGACATTTATAATTATGGAACTTTGGATTATTGTGAAAAGTGGTCTGGGTAGTCGATAGGAAGCCGATATGCATAATTTGCTGACTGACTTGACATAAAACAACTAAGTACGGCGTTTTGTTGTAAAGCTCTGGCTAAAATAGAAGATCTTGTGTAGAAGATTTTTCCAAAGCCCTGATAATATGATGATGCAGGATGACGAAATTATGACATAAGTAAACATAATACATAATTACCAAAATAAATGTCAAATTAGAACGATGCAAGCCAATAAACCGAACATAAACTTATGTTTAGACAATAAACTTCACACATTTCGGTACTACGGCAGGCGCGTGCCTTGATGCGTGTTTGAAAAGCACATGAACAAACAAAATGGTTTAATAGCTGAGCCAAATGTTCACGGCACACATATTGACACTATGTGGCAAACACTGGCACTTCCTGGCGTTTCATCTATGCCGCTTCGTTTATGGAGTATATAGGGCTACCATTGTTGTTGCTATAGCGGACATTATCCAGAATTTGGTCGTATTTTAACTCGATTAGATCATTAGAACGGTTGTGCAACAAGAGCTTACTCTTGTTGCACAACCGATCTAATGCTACTACGTATGTGCGTACTCTCAGATTTTTTTTCATATTCATTTCATTTAACCTTTGCTGCCCAGGACTTGGCCTTTGACTAACATCCAGAAGAGTAATGGAGCACAGTATACTAAACTAGGTGTTAAATTAACGGATCGTGTTTGAAACACAATACTGCGCTCCAAAACAAATATAGCTGACGTGTCAAAAGGCTGCCCAACTCAAATGGATCTGGGCAGGACATGTCTGCCGCATGCCATACAAACTGTGGGCCAAAATAGCAGGAAACTGGTGCCCTGACACAGTGAGGCGGTAGGAACTGACCCTGCAGTCTCGACAAATATAACGACAAAAATCGGTCGTTAAGTGTATCTTTAATAGATTTTCAACCTTATGCTTTGGAAATAAAGTAGAAAATCTATTAAAGGAATTTGACAACGATACGACTTAGCGACCAATTTTTGTCGCTATCTAATGTCGAGACTGCAGGACCTGGACAGGTTCCGTAAGAGCTGGAAGGCGGTCACACGGGTTCGCATGAAATCTAAATAGTGGAGGAAGACCTTTGCCCAGGAGTGGGACAGAGCAGGCCACGAAAAAACAAAACATTTCAGACGTTAATAATGTAAATCATAGTTTGACAGGAGAGCATGCAAGGAAAAAAAGTGTTGTGCTGACCCAAAGTAACATGGGACACGGACAGGCAGATTATGGTTCTAAGATAGACGATATTAATAATAAAGGACAAAATAGTTCATCCTTTCTTTGCTCTGCCAACTAAATCTATTCCCCTAAAATCACCAAAAAATATTGAATGATTTGACGCGGCGTTCTACCGAAAAGAAAAAATCCATTGCACAAAAAAACATAAAGTAACATGCATGTAGTTGTAGATTCCCTTACAATTTCTAAGACGCATAATCTCAAGCATTCATATTTCTCCTTCCCGATGGCAACCCTAGCACTGAACCGAATCCATAGATTATAACTGTAAGTGTTAATAGACAATCGTAATAACACTTAGCTAACATTCGTCTTAATGCCGAGGAAATTCTCGAGGTCTCAGCTTTCGATTCACACGTGTTACTGTAATTAGGAGTATTGGGTCACGAATTTATGGTGAAGAATTCCTGCGGAATTACAAGTCAAGTGCCGATCCAAGAAGCAGACTTCTTGAGGTTAATTAACAAAAGCACTAACCGCCTTTAATGCCTTTATTTGATTATAATAATTAACCAGGCCTAGATCAACTTTGGAACCGTTTTTGATGGAGTAATAACATAAAAAACAAAGGGTCTTAAGTAAGTCAAGATCTGTTTCACCGCCTTCTAAGTCAGATCAGGGTAAACTTTTATGACAGTATTACTCACAAATTCTTTCGTCTGTAAGATAGTGCTTTTCCGGATACATTAAAACAGGTCTCAAAAGAAATACTCCGACTTGGCTCAGATCTAGAAATAGGAGATCGAATTTGCGATCTCTCTTGGCAACTCGGACCAGTAAATCTATGCAACGATTACCAAGTGTTTCTAGATCAAGAATCTTAAAGAAGACCTAGAATCTCCCTTCCCTATATGGAAAACGAGTTCCTATGTTCACGGTTACTTTGCAATGTAAAATATACTTAATGCTATTGCAATTTTAAGATCGAGTTTTAGATAATAACTGTGGCTGACTTGAGCAGGATCAATGAATCTCATGACGGCCTTGATTTGAAGTAACGTGGCCGGATTTAGGAATTAGGTACCTACGGTAGAAGGTGGAATTGACTTAGATGAGGACTGTGAGAGGCTAGAACAGGACGATTAGTTCTAGAGAAATGCTGGTTTGATGTGACGGGCTTAAGATATGGAACCGATTAACTTTCTAGCTTGAGTTTTGAGATGAATTACTAATGCATACCTACTTTTCAATGACTGACTTCCTCGCTCTTAAGGTTCGTGATACTAAGCAAGGTATCTATTTGAAATCATTAGCTTTAGCCCGCGGCTTCGCCAGCGTGGAGTTCAGTAATTATCGTATGGCACGGAATCGTACAACCGGGATAAAAAGTGTCCTATGTGTTAATCCCAGTTATAAAATATTTGTCTTTCATCAAAATTCATCCTCGGAAACTATAATATTATGTTGCCGTGCCCTAACCAGGTTTCATGTTGGAACTTACTGAAATATATGTAACAACTAAATGTACACATGAATGCGATAAACATTTTGAGTTTGAATTTGAGTTTTAGTAAGATAACTTCATTTAGCATAAAACGTTCTCACTATTGAGACATGCTTTCCACCACGCGGGCCTAATGTGAGCTGGTAGATGTCACATGAGCTGATGTGCACCATCCTTTTGGCCTCGTACAGAACCAATTTTTTTTTTCCTATTCTATCCCACTGTTGGGGAATCTGTTGGACAGGACAGGACCAATTTAGTAATAGTTTAATATATCTTTTTTTTTTCTAAGGGCCTATTGGAAATGAAACAAAATTTGTGTCAAATTATCTGCCAAGTTAGTCAACTTGATCGTAGGTTGTGTTTTTTTTTTCTTATTTGTACTTTTTATATAGTTTTGTTTTATTGTTAATTAAATCATTTTGTTTTGTCATGTGTCTTCCAAATTTTTTTTCAAGATCATGCCGATTTCCTCACGAAGTTTGTCTCCAAAGTTTTGTCACTATACTAAACGAAGACTTATTGCCAGCAGTTAGTACTTTAGTTCTTAGTATTCCAAGTAAGCACATAAAACTATATATTTCTCATTTTATGGTGCGTACCTAAGTATTTATTCCGCTAATTAGTGCGCAGAGGTTGATGTCAATGTAAATATCTCAATAATATTATATGTTTATTGGTCATATCGATTCATTTCGAACTTAACGATATAGGCTGTGCTAATGACATTTAATGACTGTGAGCCACGCTTCGTTATTACATATAAGTGACACGTACTGACCCTAAGTATTGACTTAATTAGATATAATGACAGTTAAATACGATGCTTTGAGCTGACTTGCATCTATGTTTGTTTATGGAAAAAAACGTATTCAGAATACTTATATTTGTACAGAATACTTTGACTTTAAAATATAAAAGCATACTAACACGAAAACAATAAGTCAGGTATTTAATATGTGTTACGTTCACGTAAAACGGCCATTGCTCAGCATAATGCTGCCTTATACAGAGTGCTAACAACAGTTTTTTTTGGTGCTACTTACTCTTGATCGAATAAAATGCATATAATAACCAAAATCAAATGATTATAACGTTCCAAAAACTATTTTTGTTGCTGTTTTAAGCGCAGGCTACACGCCAGCTAGCGAGCGAGGCGAACGAGCCCCTTTTCATACTTCATAGTTCATACGGCTTTTTCGATAGTTCGCGGTGTGAACCAAAGTACGAAAAGAGATGAAACGATTCCTCGCCCGCCTCGCTCGCTCGCTCGCTAGCTGGCGGTGTGGCCCGCGCTTTACAATTTAAAGTGACTGTAACACCATGAGGTTTTTAATGGTGAGAATGCACTGCGTGCAAGTATTTATTCTTCCGCAATTCTCTTAATCAGAACATCCTTATAAAGTAAACTTTTGAAAGATCAATAAAGGCATTAAAATGTGTTTCAAATTAACCAGTTTCCAATAATTTATGAAGTCATTTGCGACCAAAAAGCCTTTAAAAACGCGTATTCATTGCTTACCGCGTCGGTTATTAAGAAGCTCTCACGGTAAATTGACCACACTTACTTAAAATAAATACCGGCGAAGTGAGAGTCGGACTCGCACACGAAGGGTTCCGTACCACCCGAGGAAAAAAACAAAGAATGTGTCAAATCGGCCGTAGTAATACACACTGTGAAAACGTAAGTGTCTACATATTACGATTCAAAAGGTACTGCCATGTGACCAGTGGCGTGCAGTGGTTCACCACGGAGGGTAGGCCACCGCCACGCACATATATCGCGGGTATCGGTATCAAAAAAAAAAAAAGAACAAAAAAAAAATGAAAATGAAAAAAAAAAAAAAAAAAAAAATCAGCCTGTAAAAACAAAAGTTATAAATAAAGAACTCACCACTTTATTCAAGGTTCAAATCACTATTTTCTGACGATGCAAACAGAAGAAAGATTCGGCCACCTCAAATATCTAATCCAAGTGGGTGGGTGATAGTTACAGAACACGTCACTTGCAAGATATCCGAAGCGGCCTGTTAAAAATGAAATGAAATGAAAAATATTTCTATTCCTATCTACTTTAGAATTATGCTTTTCTATATCTAACCTTAACTGGCCGTTAATACTAGTTTCAATACGTGATTTACCAAATGTATTTAACTTTAAGCAAGCCTCTAGATGTTTTTCTGATAGGTCATGCTTTTTTGCCGAGGAATGAAAATTATGCAAATCAATGTACCCCTCACTCCACTTACTGGAAGTATTAAACAAAATGCACGGAAAACAAAATAATTTATTTGTGTGTATACAACCACATAGCCAGCTGAATGTTGCATAATTTTGAGGTTTGAAATGGCGGGTACGAGCTGAATTATCAGATTTTTGGATTAATTCTCGTAATTCGGGTGTACATCTACCTTTCGACACCACAAGAATCTTATCATTAAACGATAATTGCGAAAACTTACTGCTTTTAACTTCTAACAAACACACATTTTCTGCGCAAGTATCACAACAGAACACCATTTTTAAGTAAATAAACAAATACTAAACAACAAATCATATTTACATTAATGTTCGTTTCAAAACGAATAACTGATAAGGTTTAACTTGGTAAGATATGATAACATTCAAAATCGCATTTAAATTTGCTTGTCACATGAAATAATAATGGCGTGACTAGGAAAAAATTAATTCGTAATTTGTTAAAAAAAACACTTCCAAATTAAATTGCATCATTGTCATACCTAAATCATATATAAAATCTGTTAACAAAATTTTGCCGGATAATACTGAGTCTGACAGCACGTGCTTGTCATACTTATTTTAAAAACTCCCCGAAAATCAAAGCGAAAAATAAAATTCATATAGTTTTTAATTATTTTTATAGGCCTTTTGCTATTTTTTAGGTATAAATTCAAAAATACCACCCTATTTTTTTAACTGGTTATAGTAGTCATTAAGAAAACTATCGTGTTTGTGTGTAGTCTGTTTCTCGAATTCGCCGGAATTTCGGTTTAATTTCTACAAATGGCAACTCTGATCTTCATTCATGTTAATCTATTTAACCAATCACAGGCCGTCTCCTTTCCCGGGAGACACGCCTATAATCTAGACATGTGTGCCGTTTATACACACGAAAATATGCACCAGTGTGCGTAAATTTATGAATCGAAAATACTCTACAACCGATTTCGCCTTACAATTGACGACGCGTGGTTGGCTCACAGTATTGTGAGAGTGTAACGTCACACGGGCGCGACAAGTTGCTATAAGTGTTATAACAGGAGTTTTAACTTTTAAAATGATTTTTATTACAAAGTTATAATAATTGCACTTGAGTTGGCGTTTATGATAGGATTGATAAGGTAGGCTAGGCCTAATTGCCTCTATGGACGGCACGCCCCTGCATGTGACAGACGGACAGACAGACCGACGGATAGATAGGCGGCAGACATGTAGATAGACGGACAGACAGCGGAGTCCCAGTAAAAGGGTCCCGTTGGCAATCTTTGGATACGGAACCCTAAAAATAAACGGTACTTAATTGTTAATTAAATCGGCCGGCAGGCTGGGTAACAAGCTGTCGCACTGATAACACTATCTTATATCATAAGTTGAGCAGGTGAATGACTGTGTGTTTGAACGAGTTATTAGAGTAAGTAATGCTATCGCATTAAAATGCTGTTAAAGTACGATAAGGGTACATTTTTTTAATGATTTATACGTATGTGGTTTTGTTACTTGTAAGATTTTTGTGAGTTTTGTTATCTTCGTAAGTTATGATTGTGTTTCATTTAATTTTGACTGTAGTAAATAATTTTAATTATGATAAACATTATTACAACGTAAACTTGACATACGAGGAGACCTTAGTCCAGTAGTGGGACATAGCAGGCTAGGAAAAAAAAGCATTTGGTTTTGACTTAGATCATTTTTTTTAAATAATACTTAGATCTTAAAACAAATACTGAGGACTTTATATTTATGTCTATATGTCTTAAAAGTGTTATAAGATTTTTTTTTAGTCGTTACTCATGTAATGAATTTCCCAGATCAATGCTAACTATATTTTTTTTTAACTTTTAGAAACTCAATTCATAAAATATCAAGAAAGACTTCTTTCAATTCTGCCCCTTAAAATTCTCTTCGTAAATCAAGTCTATAAGTTTTATAACTAAAACATAAAGTAAGCTCACTGTATAATAAATACTACATTATTCATGGACGTCCTATAACTCTGCGCTGAGATAGCTTTATCAATCGATTTAAGATTATAACGCCCCCACAGTTTATTAACCTACCATACTCGTAGCACTTGAGAATTGCATCTATTTTCATTACGATTCTAAAATAAGGACTATGTTTAGTCGGATACCTAGATAATGTTGAATTACCACAAAAAAAACAGGATCAGATGCTACTGAAGGTGCTAACCTCGTCGCGAAATTTTTGACCTATACAATAGGGTATTTGACTGAAAAAATCTATTTAGTCCGTCAGTTACATTATCAAAAAATGTTGGACACGTATTTTTTCTTTTGTCGTGTAAACAAAAAATGACCACGGTGCAGCGCGCTGAAATCTCGCGTGACGTCACAATTTCTGTTACTTTTTACTGCCCATTAACGTCACAAGCCCCCTCTCTAGAACTTTGATGCACTATATCGTCGTCATTCTTTAATAATAATTATGTTACAAAAGAAAGAAAAAAATACGTATCCAACTTTTTTTGGTGATCTAAATGACGGACTAAATATTTTTGTTTTTTTTTTGATGTTGGCAAATAGCCTATTTAGATTGCCATTTAATTTTACTGGTACTCGCAAAAATGATTATTAGTTTTAACTGTAAATGGCGACATTTCAATAAGTTTGTTTATCTATGGTCTGTTCATTTTTTTATTTTAAAATTAATCCCATTTGTCGAAAGAAAAACTACTAACAACTAATTTGTAAGATGCACTAGAAAGTGAGCTCTAAACAGTGAAGGCAAACATTGTGTGGTAACTAGCAGGTACTAAGTAGACCCAAAAATTCGAAGACACATGAGACATCCACCAAAGCCCAATGTGACCGCGTGGTGGATTACGGCCCACTTCTTCACACAAAAACGGAGGCCTATATCCCAACAGTGGGAACGTTATAACCTGATTACGCTCTAGAAATAGACAGATAAATTTTCTGAGCCATTTCTAACAGGTCTAACTTCTCAAGTTCTCTATGGTAGCTTAATGGTTTTATGATGATAACAGTTCGACCTATCATAGAGTTGTAAACATCATCAAGGTACTATAAAATTTACACCAGAGAGATTATTAAATGCTCATTATAAGAAGCCGTAAAAAGTTTATTAAAACAGCATTAATTGTTGAAAACTAGAATATTATAGGAGCTTTCAAGAAAGTTTTATTACTTCTCAGATGATTAAAATATAATTAACCTCAGATAAACTACTTAGTATTAAGCTTTTTGTGGATTCTAGTATTTTTGTTGACATGAACGTTGCTCAAGATCAAAGAGATGACAGCAAAATTTTCACATTAAAACATGTAAGTATTTAAAAAAAAAAACTTTTGAATAAGTTGGAAATTTGACCACCAATATCTCCGGAACTAGAAGGTACCCAGGTATGGTCTAGAACTAAAAACTGACCGCAATGATGGGGAGAACAAATGCTTTTCGGCTTCGTTAAGGGTCTTGTTACACCCTGTATGTATGTATGAACGTTCCACTAACTACGAACCTCATAATATGCACCCGAAAAACAAATATACCAACAACATTCCAATTTCCTGACAACTTGGCGAACTAAATCACGTTATTTCCGAACAGGTTGGATTGCAGTCAGACTAGAGTCTAGACATAAATAGATTTAGGCAGTCACCTTGCGCCCACGATAACTTGATCCCTTGCCACATCGAACAGCAGTTGCGAAAACGATCCGGTGCTGCTGTCCTCGAAGATATCGCTGTGGTCTGTTGTCAGGAGATCTGGAAAAGAATAAAACAGGCATTAATAACACATACGAGAGGGATACCTAATAGTACACCTACATTTGGCCTTGTATATTTAAGACCCATATAAAAGGTGGGCAGCCTATTGCCATCAACCGGGCACAAATGTCGACTTCCGGTCATCTACTGAGACATTCTAGATGGAAAACCCAATAACACGATCGACCTGTGAATCGAGCCAAGGACCTCATGCTCAATAGTCGCACTTGCGACCACTAGACCAATCAGGCAGTCCAATAAAATTAATAAAATTATAATAATAAGTTGATCTAGCGAGTATCATCAATGTTTTATCACAAATTAGGAAAAAAATTGGCGCCACTGGTCTAGACATGAAAATAAAATAAGTAATTTGTATGCATTCAAATTTTTTTTCGTAGCATTCAAGTATTTTGCATCCAGAGCTGGTATGTGACATCTACCAACTTGCACTGGAACTGTGGTGAGTTACAGCCCACTCCTCGTTCAAAGAGAAGACCAGTGTCCTAGCAGTAAGAAGGTTTTATGCTGTGCTGAAGTATGGGCTTTATTGTACGTTAGGTAACGTACTAAATTGTAGATACGGACTCCTCAATCATCTTAATGATTACTACTGCCATCCTAAACTGTTCCAATCTTAGTTGAAGGTGTCATTTGTATTTCTTCAAGTTCTTGCTATACAACAGATTATTATTAATATAATCGCGATCTTTGAGAAAGATTTATCATAATCCCAGGACTGGAACTCCCGTTCAACATAAATTAAAAAGATAACTATCACAGCTTGAATGGCAGGTTTCTTTTCATAGCTTATGTACATGGAATACTGATTGATTAGACGTCGTGTTTGAATAACAAATTAGATGATTTTAATACTGACCTTATGTAATATCGACCCACGCAAATTCTATGGAGACAATCTATATTCGGCGCCAAGACTCCACGAGTAGTCGAGGCCAGTAAAATTTGAATAAAGAGTAGGTTTCTGTTAAAACCGCAGTGACGGTAATTTTGAACTCAAAAGCTACTTAACATAACATGATTTTGGACTAAAATAAAGCACTTCGACGACAACTATTATATTATGTAACTGTAGTCTTCACGGTTCACGCAAATGTAAAACCTCTCTTTGAATAACAGGGCTTTACGCTGAGCTTTTAGCTGAACCTAACAGTTAGGCAAAGTAATTAGCTTTCTACTTTACATTTAGGATAGCTGTTTGACTTGTAAATCTAATTACATATGCAACAACACATTGTGCACTAGAACCAGAGTATCTTGACACCTAACACTGGCGCTGTTTACTAAGGAAATCGTCCACATTGTGTCTAATGTAGAACGTTGGGTAGTAGTTCCATATTTCACCGCAGCCCAAGTTATGTTGGGTGATTGGGTCCTCGTAATTGTCGTGTATCTGTCATCGCGTTGAATGTTTATAGTAGCGATTAAGCGATTACCATGCGTTGATTATTTTCACACTGAGTGTACAAACAAATACACGGTACGGCACAATAAACATGTTTGAGTTATGGTAAATATTGGACCATATGGATGGTTTGATCCAAATATTTGATGTTGGTGTTAATGGCTTATAATGTAAACGGTGTGAGCTTTTGATTAGTATCATCTGGTTACGGGGATACAAGATTAAGATTAACCGTGTGCTTTGAGAAGGGCAAGTCACAATATGTCTCATACATTATGTATAGTAAAATATGAGGGTTTGACATGTGCTTATACAGGGTGAATTTTTCAAATGGGCGTGGATGGCCAAATCCGAATCCGAATCTATGAGGAATAGCCAAAAATACTCAAAGGAGTCTCGAGCACCATATCTGCGTCATTAGATTTTTGAAAAATCAATATTCCTAGCCAGGAATCGAACCCATTGAAAGAAAAACACACTGTATTATTACACCATTCGATAGTGTCGCTAATAAGAATCAAATTCACTCTGTATACGTTTGCTTACGTTAGTAACTAAAAACTTGTGGCAGCAGTTTTTTTTTTATGAACTTTACCCCACACTAGGAATTTCTCCTGTATCGTGGGTGCGTTTACAAACATTAAAACTCACATACACAAACAGCCAGACCCGGAACAACTACCTGTAGGCCGTACAAATATTTGTTCAGTGTGGGAATCGAACCCGCTCAAGCTCAATTGCTCAGCCACTGGGCCAACCATGATTAGAACCACCTAAAGAATCTAAACTTCAGTATTCAGATCAGCCTACAGCAGTCCACTTTTGAACTCAGGCCTCTTGAATTGCACGCCATTCAACTGTTCTTCATGGTAGACCCCACTTTCACGTGAAGAAAGACGTAGACACCGTACCTTGTCTGTTTATTATCCTGAAGTCATCTTCCGGCAGTTGTCCCTTGCTCAGCGCACTGAGCAGTATTAGCGCAGCTACTTTGTATACCGTCCAAGTCATTGTTGATGATGCTGTTAAACCTGGAATAAAGAAGAAACCGTTTAGAAATTTTGTTATATCTACAGACATAAGTCCACCTCATCTGCCTAGCCTTTTCCCAACTATATTAGGGTCGGCTTCCAGTCTAACCGGATGCAGCTGAATACCAGTATTTTACATGGAGAGACTGCCTATCTGACCTCCACAACCCAGTTAGTACTGGGTAATACGATACCCCTATGGTAAGACTGTTTGTCAGACTTTTTGGGCCACTGACTACCTAACGACTGCCAAAGATCTACAAATGATACCCGAGACCAACGGCTTAACTTGCTTTCCGAGGCACGGGGGAAACTCGGTATGTAATGGTTACCCATCCACACAGACCAACCTAGGCAAGAACGGCTTAACCTAAAGATCGACCCGAGCGGCCGTTATTATTAAGCCACAAGCTCCTCCCACAGAGTCCATTGTATAATTATCACTTGCTTCGGTGAAGGAAAACATTGTGAGGAAACCAGCGTGCCTGAGATATTTCTTGACGGCATGTAAAGCCAAGTCAGGGCCCACGGGCGGCAGAAAAACTCTTACACCAGGTTAGGCACTAACCACACGATAAAGAAGAAAAAAGTCCATTGAACGTAGAGAGTTCAAGGAGCCATATTTCGAGGGAATGATACTCCTGATGATGTTTTAATTCTAAAAGCTACATACAATAAAGTTCTATCAGTTGTACAATCACGAGCACCAATAAGTAAACATTTGACAAGTTTTAAAATAATTTTTCTCCTACTGTTCTGATTAAAATTTCATGTATATACTTACTAACATAGTATTCTGGAACTCATGTTTTTATGAAAAAGATCCTATCTTCAAGTTACAATCGTTATTTCTCACGAAAATTGCTCTTAAATTTAGGAAAGTGTATATATTCGTGCTCGTGACTGTACAGACGCACATCAAGCTACCCGAAACTGTCAAATTTTGCGATAAAGTTGAAAAGCTCTTAAATACTGACAGATTGTAGTAGGTTGATGTGCAGCCGTCTGTACTCCGACGATTTTATGAAGAAGTTTTTTCTTAGGTCAAACAACTAATCTATTGTTTTGAATTTGTAAAACTCGTTCAGACTCCGTTTTCTACTAAGCTAACGGCAGTAAACAGAACGGTCTACCGTTCATTAGTAAATAGATAACGATGTCGTAGCCAAACATTAAATAGTCTCGACATCCGAAATCCATATATCATTCAAATATTTGCAATAAACTTGAATACCACTTACGGAAAGGACAGGCCATATATGCTAACAGCTAACACAGATAAAATTCATCAAATACTTGCTGTATTTTATATCTTGTCCCGTAATTATTCGAAACTATTGGAATCGCATTAAAATCAATTTGCTTAATTGCCTGTACGGCGATGCCAATCCGGTACGTTAGAAGCTCTAAACTGGTTTCAAGTACTACGTGGTCTTCTAACACATTATCGATTCTCGCTGTCAATTCATGTCCATTTGTCTATCTGTCTGTCAGTCCCCTATCTAGTTTTAGTTCGTGAAGCTCAACGTCCCACTTAGGCATAATAAGGCTGGGTGAGCACTGAAGATACGCAGTCATTGGCTCCATTAGGCTTACGCATATGATGGGGTTTAGTTGATAAGCTAAATGTGCGTTTATAGTCACGTATAGGTCTCCCACTCTTCAAGTTTTCAAAGAGGGATGAGGGATGGTAGGGACAGTAAATCCTATTTGACAAGGAACTTGATTATTTTTAAAACTTTGATTGTGTAGCCATCGGGGCAGGGAAAATTCATAACATTTACTAGTGACGCACCTAAGCGTAGCGACGATGGTAGCTTAGACCAATCAATCGGCTAGACTATTCTATTACAAATTCATAACTAATCGATAATCTGTAAGTTATTAACACAAGAACCTAGACTAGTGTAAACAAAAGAAATGTCAATCGATATGGCACTTCAATTGTTTTATATTATATCTTCGTCGATGAATCGAGCGTCGTAGTCTGTATTTGTTTAAACATTCTTAGACACAGGGCACTACTCTACGCATACAGGGTGGAATTAGGAGATTAGACGGACAGTACGGGCAGGTATCTTAATCGTTGTTTACAGGAAAACTATTTTAGGAACACCCTTAACTTATTATTGAGAAAATTCGATCTGCATTCACAAATTTTGGAAAAAAAAAATCTTAATGCCACAGAAAACACGTTATGCCGCTGTTGGTCCCGACTGTCAATTTGACAGTCGTTACAGGTAGTCATTGGCCCGAAAGTCTGACAAACAGTCTTACCAATGGGTATCGTATAACCCAGTACTAACTGGGTTGTGGAGGTCAGATAGGCAGTCGCTCCATGTGAAAACTGGTATTCAGCTGTATCCGTACAAACTGAAGCCGACCCCAACATAGTTGGGAAAAGGCTAGGCAGATGAATTTTGGAAAAAGTGTGCTTACTGCTAAGCTTAATATAAGGTTATTACGATCTTGTCTTTTAGTAATAGTTACTTCAATATTGTTTTGTGTTAGCATCATAGGTACTGGGTGCTAAATTATATGTATGGTATTAACTTCCTAAGCAGCTTTACAACTTCATCGTTATTCGTTTTCCATGAATGTTGGTTTATTTGTTTGTTTGTGTGTGTTCGAGTGAATCTGCAGTCCGTAGTCAAGACTGGTTTGAATAGAAATTAATGTTACTTCCTTATTACGTCTTTGCCATATCCTATTCTTGTGTTCTGTGTTTCTCTAACTACTTGATTCTCAATAATAACCGGCTCTTCTGTAGACTCTCGTTAGTCCATAGAGCCTGCTTTCACGTCTATGTTTTCGTTGTTAACTTTTACGTTTACTTTGCCAAATAAACGCTTACGCTTTTTCGTTTACTTTACCAAAGAAACGCTTACGCATTTACGCTTACTATGCCAAATAAACGCTTAAGCTTTTACGGTTACTTTGCCAAACAAACGCTTACGCTTTTACGCTTACTTTGCCAAACAAACGCTTAAGCTTTTACGCTTAATTTGCCAAACAAACGCTTACGAATTTACGCTTACTTTGCTGAACAAACGCTTACGCTTTTATGATTACTTTGCCAAACAAACGCTTACGCTTTTACGCTTACTTTGCCAAACAAACGCTTACGCATTTACGCTTACTTTGCCAAACAAATGCTTACGCATTTACGCTTACTTTGCCAAACAAACTCTTACTTTGCTTTGTTCTTTGCAATCAATGCAATCAATAATCACAGTAGGTAAGTACTATGTATTTTTTACCAAGAAGCAAAAAAATCTAATCTGACAGGATCTGATAATAAACACCTGTTTAAATAAACATGATAACTTGTCCAGGATTCTACTTGATCCCATTTGAATTCACTTAAGCAACTTTTTTACTTGAACAAAAAGCACCTGTTATTTTAACTATCAGAACTTATCTATAAATCATTGATATGCGTAACGACCATTTTATAATCAGTCCAAGTGATGTTTTATTACTTGTAATTATTCTGCAATGTTTGTCGGTAAATAACTCTTGACCAGTTATGACCCATAACATTTTATTAATAATAGTTTTAGTAATAGCAAAATGTGATTATAGAAGCGTGACTCAGCAAATTGATCTCGTTACATGAAATGGCTAGACAATGTTTAACCGCATACTGCCGTCAAACACTCAAACGTTAATCATTTTTTTACTGGTCTATAAGCATTTGATACAATGTTATTTCAGAGTATTAACGAACAAAGAATTGTATCACGAAACTATAAAACTGCGCACGTGTCCACTTGACAGGTTCTAATTGGAAGACTAACCGACAAAACAATTCTCTTAAATTATTTATTGAAGATATAAGTGAATATTTTCATTATATACAAACTACAAATCTATAATAGTAAGGAAAAATAAAAATGTACAAGTATCAAAATGATTACAGGGCATCAAAAAATTCGTCCTCATCGCTACCTACAGGAAAAGTGCCCAGAAGGCTGGCAGCATTGCCACGTTGGATGGCAATGCTGATTCTTTGGCCAAAAAATAGGCCCGCCAAATATCTATTCTCTAAAATATACTTTCAATTCTATTACAATTTTTTGTTACATCCGACGTGCAATACTCCAGAATGCAATATTTGTTTCGCTTGGAATTTCTAGCGAAAGCATTCCGAACGAAAACAAGCCTGAAGACATAGATTATAGAAAGTATGTAATGTAATGGAAACGTTCTAGACATTAAAGTAAAAGTAGACAATAAAATAAGAAGCGGTAATGTGATGAGATGGCAGATGAAGCGAAAAACGGACACAAGTGTTTAGTATCCGCGGAATGGTTTTTGTAGGAGTAAAAAACTAAGTTTAGAAAGCAAATCAAAAAATATTATAAAGCTGAAGAGTTTCTTTGTTTGGTTGAACGCGCTAATCTCAGGAACTGCTGGTTCGAATTGAAAAATTATTTTAGTATTGGATAGCCCATTTATCAAGGAAGGCTATAGGCTACATAACATCACGATCAATAGGAGCGGAGAAAAATGTTGCAAAAACGAGGAAAATTGTATTTTTATAATAATTTCACGTAGGTGAAGGTCGCGGGAAACAGCTAGTCAAATTAAAAAAAAAAAAAGTCTGCCACTTTTACGCTGTTTAGCAGAAGAATTTTTCAAACGTTCAATTCAGGGCAATGGATTTAGAATTTCCTTAAAGTCTTTCGAATTGTGTATGCTACGCAATTGCGGCGCTGATCGTTGTCATGTATTTAAGAGCAATAATAAAGACTGTCATCAATTAAAAAACTAGTAATCTCAACACTGATGGCATTGTTGAATCCAAAACGACACATGAACTCAGTTGTCCAAACGACGCGTGTGCGCAATTACCTAATTGATTTATTAGTCCCACAGACAATCTACTAAAACTTTTCAAACATCAAACCGTTCCACAGATAACGTAATGTTTAAAGAGTCGTATCTCAAGGAGGTTCAAACGTTTCGACCTAAATATTGAGTGCTCATTTATTTCATATCTCAAGATAGGCGTTTTATTTTGATATCAGCTTCCGTATTTTTTTAATTCGGCCGATGGGAGCGGTTTTTTTACAAGTATTGGCGGGATATGTACGAGTATGTATTTGACGATATAGCGGTAGATATCATACTGTCGCTAAGTAAATACAGCTTAGTTAAAATACACATCACGATAGGCTATCTAGAATCTAAGCTAGCATTTGAGGAACGCGTGTTGTTTAGACTAGGCTGGGTATAAAACTGGTTGGGTCACCTTGGATACCTAGGGTATCAGATGGTCCCAGAAGAAACCAATCTCAATTAATGGTAGTGGAACATTTTCAGAAAGCTATAATGTAAAATGATTCTTCTGACTGGAACTGATGAGGGTCGTAAGTGGGTCGTGGGTCGAATGACGAACTTTTTCGAAGGAACAAGGTCCCAGTCACGTCCGCCTCAGCAGTGTTAGATCACAATAGCTAATTAACCCGATAATTGTCGTTTGAACCGGCGATCATCATCTTCTGCCTAGCCTTTTCCTAACTACCTATGTTGGGTTCGGCTTTCAATCTAACCGGATGCAGCAACAAGTGTTTTCGTATGAACCGGCGATAATCCATACAAAATGTTCTCGGAATTACAATAACTATTGTGGTTAAAAAGGAAGAGCTCTTCGAGAAGAGGACAGATGGTAGGGAATCGCTTGTAGATCTTGAAGCTTCTGCAAAATTCGTCACATCCTATTCGCGAATATTTCTCCGCAATCTACGACAAAAGTAGTGCACTATAAATATTAATTATATTATCAATACAAAACCGGTCATACAATTGCAACATTCATCAAAATTCCGTGTACATTACAAGCCCTCTTTGTACTATCTAGTCAAGAGAGCTGCATGTTTATAGCCCTACAAACAATGAAATAACAAAGCTACCGCTATTATATACTACATACCGCCATATTCAAACTGGACGGGTAGCAATAATCATGTTAAAATACGTCCTATTAATATCTAAGTACGCACTTTCTATTACTTCTAGGATTTCCTGACGTCTGCAGAACTCTTTAGAAACTTAAGAGCTTCTTGTCTGCCTTCCTTGTTAGTTTAAGAATGTATATGTTACGGCTAAAAGCCCTAGTAAGGAGACACCTAGTTCTAGCCGGCTATACCTAGGTGCGGTCGGTAACAGTTTGTTATAATGCAACCAATTTGGATGTAGCGCTCGCCGGCCGCTGCTGCGGCACCGCTCGCTCGGCTCGCGCGCTTTTGGTCACAGTACGAACTTAATCTAAGCTAATCCATTTGGTCGGTGTGTCCTAGCAATAAAAAGGATAGTTACCGGCCGCACCTAGGTATAGCCGGCTAGAACTAGGTGTAACCTTAGTCGGCTAGAACTAGGTGTAACTTTACTTCGGCTTTTAGCCGTAACATAATATAGGTACGTAAACGTATGAATTGTAAAAAATAAAATTGAGTAGGCTAAGGTACAGATAGGAAATTGGAGATAAACCTAATTTAGTAGTAATTCGATTAGATCTAATGATTCGTAATTTCTGAACATGTTTTTTTGAGCAGATTGATGTGATCATAAGTTGCGTTTGATTAAGAAGATACAAATTTTGAACCAGTGCTACTATTTTGGCCTGAAGTTAATGTGGCATGGAGTGGGCCATAATCCATCACGGGTCACCATGTGCCTACTCACTAGTGTGGGTTGGTAAGTAATGATTAGTGGTTTATTAATACAGACTACCACATAATTGAATTTGGACCAAATAATTGTTCTTAGATATCCGACGGACTGCCTTTTTGGGCGAGTGGTCGCAAGCGCGACTGCTGAGCATGAGGTCCTGGATTCGATTCCCGGGTCGGGCAATGTGTTATTGGGTTTTTGCAGCCACGAAGTCTGGATTTATAGCCGATTCATGGCAATAGGCTCGCCCCCTACATGGGACTTAAACATAACTGGCAAAACGTGGGTCTACTACAAGTAGGTAGACCTCTGCCTAAACCTTCGGGGATTACAGGCGTGATATTATGTTCTTAAATTCCTAATTACTTTTTAAACATTTTAGCTTATGAAGCACTTGTTTTTATGAACTTCGGCTATTTAAGTGTAAACTTGTTGACTCAGTAAATATTAATCAATTTTAAAACGTTTAATATTAATATACTTAGATAAAAAGTTGTGTACCGAAATCGACCTAGATCGATACGTCAAGTGTAAAGTTTATTTATATATAGTAGACGTAAAACTTCTTAACTGATAAGACAACGTGTGTTATCTACTTAAATAAGTAACGTAGGTACCTACTGAAGGAAAGTTATGATAACGTGGTACAATAATAAAAATAATCAGAAACAGGTTGATTAAATTTATTTTTATACTAGCTTTTGCTCGCGGGTTCGCTCGCTTTAATTTAGAATTTGACAATCAAGTCGGGTTGTACTCTGCTTGTAATAATATAGGCAATCATGATTCGAAATACACGTGGCATCATCTATTATCATAAGAACGTTATTGTTGTTTTCCTCGGGAACAGTAGGTACTTTTTTTTGGGATAAAAGGTAGCCTATGTCCGTTTCTGTCCACCTGACAACGTATGTACAAAATTTCAGGGTGATCGGTTCAGTGGTTTAGGAGAGAAAAGCTAACAAACAAATAAACTTAATTTCGCATTTATAATATTTGTAAAGAAATAAGGATAAGGATTGTTTATTCATCCGTCTGTTTAAAAATAAAAATAATGCACCTTCCAAAAATTTCGCGAGTCAACACTTCAAGGGGATTTCCCGAATTTGTCACAGACCTCACTCACATGCAAAGGTATTGTGGTATCTGGCTGGTATAGATTTTTTTAAATAATTTTAAAATTGTCCATCCGTTTAGAACTTTAGATGTACTAAGTAATACTATGTATGTTTTATGTGTCTGTACGGTTGTACTTTAATTAATAAATAAACAAACAAGAGACAGCGCTATTTATCATTGACTACATCCTGTATCTACACATCTAAGTAGCAACAGACCTATTCTTGCGCATGCGTCATTTCTCAGTTCTATATTCCTTCACAATTTTCATTATCATCACAACGCAGTTTGCATTCAGAATCTAATCTGCAATTGCGTAAAACAATCAGATTTCACAATTATCTCGACTCCTACTCAATTTTTATGAAGCACACGTATTATTGATTACCTACGCTTTTAATATCGATACTGTTTAAAGTGTTTATAGGTACAATAGATAAACGGAAATCTTTGGAGTACGTGCTACGTGCTGGTCCGCATGTTAGCAGCGTCCGTATCTATACTAATATTATAAAGCTGCAGTGTTTGTTTGTTTGTTTGAACGCGCTAATCTCTGGAACTGCTGGTCCGATTTGAATGATTCTTTCAGTGTTGGGTAGTCCATTTATCGAAGAAGGCTATAGGCTATATAACATCACGCTACGACCAATAGGAGCGGAGCAGCAATGAAAAATGGTGCAAAAACGGGGAAAATTGTATTTTTAATAATTTTACGCGGACGAATGTCGCGGGGAACAGCTAGTTATGAACATAACTTGAAACGTAAGCACTTAAGTGTTATAGAGTGTGTTCGGAGGAACAATGGAACCTCAGAGGGTTGTGCTGTGTTGCCAGCGCAAACAAGAAAGCTACTGTTTCTCAGAATAGGTACGCGCAACCGTTGAACCCGCTAGTGATGGGCGCAGGCTTAGCCGCGGGTTGACTTAAGCAAGATTTATTGGTTCTTGCGTTTAGAAACGCCGCTAACTCATTTTGTGGGAAATTAAATACGCTCTTTCCTGTTTAGGATAACTGCTTAGCAGCGTAGAATAATAAAAGAGGTATTTTCCAAGTCATTAGGAATGTTTACAGTAGTAAGAAAAAAATATGTTTGACTTTACTGTGTGTGTTTTCGATTATCCTAAAATCAACATATAGATACGTAGGTGGACGTCCTACCTACTAGAACTACTTCATACTGGAGTTCAATACACAGCCTGAACATTCCTTTGTTCCCATCCTGTATAACCCGTCTGGTATAATCGGAACAGGCACTTTAGTCCAGCCTGACGTTTTAATGAAGTACTCGACTAAAAATAAAAGCACGTCCCATCACTACCCACCATATCAGTACTTGAGAGTGGAAATCACGCACGCCACGCACTGGCAATAAAAAAATATAATTATGTAAGGCAAAGGACCATACTTATACGGCCTTAACTGGTGTTTGTTGGCGGAAATTAGTTACGGCACGATTTTTAAAACGGCCTTCTTTAAAATAATTTACTTTGTAAGTCAATACGGAGAAGCTGAAAAACTCACATTTGAGTTTTATTTTAACATGGCTGTAAATTCTTATTGTTCTTCATTCGCAATACGATCTCCTTTGTATGAGATAATTGTCTATACCGAATTATCGATGGTCAATTAGTCCCACTTTGCCACATGGGACATCTTGAAGCCTGACAATGAGCGTCCTCTGACAAAAAAAAACAAGGTTAGCATAATCGATGCAACCAATGCAAAATTATTCGGTAAAATTAAGAACGATGGTTATTCTGCCTGCAGAGAAGTAAAACTAAGTAGTTTTAAGTCATACGCGAAAGCGTGTTATAGATTTTTCAACTAATTCTAAGCTAAAAAGAGTATATTTTGACAAAGAAATCGATGAATCGACTTAAACTTAGTTACTTAGACTTTGGCAATACAATTATGACAGGGTAGTTTTGTAAACCTATGTTTATTGTCTAAATGCCTAACACCATATTCCAATAGTATTTCCAGGAACCTACTACGGAGGTCAGCATTGTCTAAACCTCCCAACTGGTTCTGAGATCATTAGCAAACGTCCCAGCCAGTACCATCATCAGATATGACTATGGAATTTCTGGTTTTACGCATTGACATCTGACCTCTCTATCTCTATCTCCCATAAACAAACCTGGTTTTCGCACTATGATGTTATCATCATACAATAAACAGGTGGATGAGGCGTCTATCATTTTCATCTAAGCAAACATTATTCATTTTCTTACTGTCATTCTTAGGGTCAGCTATGAAAGCGAGAAGGTTATGATGACCAATAAATTTGCTCTAGAATAATGAAGACTTTTTACAGCGATGTTTTATGGCTTCCTCAAGAATTGGTGAGAAGTGGCACAACATGTCAAGAAGTGAGAACAATGAGGGACAAGACCTCTGGCCAGGAGTAAGACAGTTCAAGCTAATGAAACATAACCCATCTTTATTACCCTACAATTCAAAGGAACCCCTTCCTGCTTTTAACAATAACAACATCAGTGTCATGGGTTTCCATACAAAATAATAAATCACACAATACCGAGTCATGCACCAACAATGCACACGTGTGCTTAGAGAGTTTCCACCGAAGTATGCACAAAACACGCGTTATTATGCCTCGTATTATCTAACGGTGACAAACCAAACAAAGGTGGGTAGGTTAGCTTTTACTATCACAGCTAGAACTACGATAGACCGTAAATTAACAGAGCCAGTATAAGCT
Source organism: Noctua pronuba (assembly GCA_905220335.1). Taxonomy (NCBI): domain Eukaryota; kingdom Metazoa; phylum Arthropoda; class Insecta; order Lepidoptera; family Noctuidae; genus Noctua; species Noctua pronuba. The sequence goes on from LR999914.1 coordinate 8,586,157, forward strand.
GAGCTCTTGTACTATTAAAACTCCGTACTAGGCTAGGTTTACTCAAGGTCAAAGTGGTACAAAAGACGTGAGGTCGGCAGTACAACGGTCTCCTCGTCGTCACATTTACGCATATTTTCACATGTTACACTGATACAACATAGGAAAATTATTAGCTACGCATTGTAGGTTTAATGATTTTCTTCGAGGTCATCGGTTAGTTGACTTGTAAGCATTTTGACAAGCGAAATTTAAGTATAAGAGAGTGATATATGAGAGATGAATAAAAGAATTTTCAGGAACATCATCTGCCCTTATCCCAATTTATTAGGAGTCGGCCGCAGCATGTCTTCTGCTTCCATCCTTCTCTATTACTCGTCATCTGAGAAGTCACTTCCATCACCATTACATCCTTCACACAGTCCTAAATAAATGAATGAACCTGCCTAAAATAAAATGTTCAAAAAATGTGTAACATAACATTCGATTAGGACTACTGTCCTTGCTTGTTATTTTGGGACCAAACCCAAAAAAAGTTTTACAATAAAAAGGTCGGACCTAAAGATTGGATAATATCACATATCAATGATTATAAAGCTAACGGAGGACCGGAGGACTTTACTCTTGTTTCATTCGATACTTAAAATACAGACGCAACTGGTTAGACTGGTTGTGGTTCCAACAATAATGTTGGGTGGAACTTCGAATAGGGCTAGGATTATTGAGATGCAGAGAGATTATTTTTGTGTTCATTCGATCCATAAAAAAATAAAAAACAGATAGCACCTCATTCACGCCTGTGTGCGTTGAAGAAAACTTGGCAGAGGTGCAATTTCAGACAAATTTTGGCAGTTATGAGGCAAGTATCATGTAATAGGATGCGAGACAATTTCCATTACAATTCAGGTTCCATCAAACCATGCCCAAAGCAGCAATCGGGCCCAGGACCACACGTTCAGCAGTCGCGCTTATGCCCATTAGCTGGAACAACGAACAATTTTTTACGCCCTGACTGTCTCACTGCGTAAAAGTTTGGTTATATAACCGACGACCACCCGACATTATCCCTGAATTCTAATCTCTTATCAGCACGTCTTACTGGCCTCTGACATTCCCACCGACTACAGACTATCTTTAATAATTAGAAATACCCACATCACTTTTAAAACTAACGGTTTGATAGTTTCCTTCCTACACGCAGTCAGACAATGGCTGCGCCTGAGTTAATTGATTACAATCAAAGCATGGTATCAATATGTTTGGCCCACATCGTATTGCGACACGGAGGTAATGAATCAGCTACATTGAGCAGACAATTTGCATTTATTGGTGCTATCTCCTTAAATTAATGGTTCGTTACGTTTTCGGGCACACTTCGCCCGCGTGATCAGTAAAAGATGTCAAGGAGAGATCCGAGATTTCGTTTAATTGTTTCTTGTTTTGAGCCTGCACTGTACAGCTTGAAAGATGATGATATGATGATCAATTGATCACATCCATAAGGCTGACGCTGAATAAACTGTATGGGCATTTTTGGGTGCACATTATGCACCAGTAAGCAGAGTTCGCGCAACTGATTTTTGCCATTGTTATGCTACCAACAAGTTGATTTTAAGTTCCTATGCTATTTATATGGCTAGCTTTGCTTTCTTACTTCGTTTCGTTGCATGTGCATGAGTTTTACTGAAGGTACGTCTAGATTGGAAGGCGGTTAAAGCCGTGTGGGCTCGATGACGAATACCTCTCAATTCTCGTGGGTTTCAAGAGATATTGCTGCAGCTTTCACTGACAAAGTTCGTGTGTTTCGACAAGTATAAAATTCAGCTCCGTGTATCTCATCTGGTAGGATTTTGCGTGGCTTTATGGGCTTCGATAGATGTAGACTGGCAAGATGCGGCCAATCCCTCAGATAGCAGCAAGTGTCTAGCTGCCATCTGGTGGACTGGCCTTATGTAAGCGCTGGTTCACAGCCTAATTTGCATAGCCATAAAATCGACGCAGATTTTGGCGCCACCAAAGCCTGTTTTTTCAAGGTTTTTGGTCAGTTGCTTGCAATTTTCCGTGATTCTTGACAACGAACCTTGAAGATCTGTTTATTTCGACATTTTGGGAGGCTTACCTAGTTTGAAAGCTATTTAAAGCCTCTGCTCTTGAGGAGGAGAGTTTTACGTTTAGTACAATAGAAAATTCAGTTCTAGACTGCTTCGTTAGTCTAGTGGTCGCAAGCGCGATTGCTGAGGATGAGGCCCTGGGTTCGATTCCCAGGTCGGGCATAATGTTATTGGGTTTTTCCATAGGGAATTTCTTAGTAGTAGCCACGGTTTCTGGATTTGTGCCCGGATGATGGCAATATAGGCTCGCCCTTTATTGCATAAGTGGCTAAATGTGGGTGTACTATTAGGTACACCTCTGCCTAAACCTTCGGGGATTACAGGCGTGATGTTATGTTATGATATGTAGAAGGAAGTTATCGCAGTACTTTTTAAATAACTGTCTTTCTAGACCTGTCTCCATCGAGTAATTTTAAGCAGGAAACGGATCCCATAAATAAGTTTTTTGCTCATCAAGTTTCGAAGTTGTCTATTGACCCAGAACTTGACAGGTCGCTAAAATATTGCCTGAGGTAATCTTTTTGGCTGAATTTACGATTAAAACGGTAAATTATATTGAGCAGGTACCTACGTAGGTAGGTGTGGCTTTGACGGTAGGTATAAATCTAATACAATTAATAGGTAGGTTTCTAATTATAAAAGTATAATCACAGGATTTTTTATGAATATTTAAAACAAAACATTGGCCTTAGGTCTAGCAGTCGTAGGCGCGAATTGAATGGGGAGCGTGAGGTGCTTGGTTCGATCTTCGAGTTGGGCAGTTCTGTTGGATTTTAATAGGTATCTGGATTTGTTCCATGATAGCGACAGCAGGCTGACCCATTATCCTGGCACACAGTTAGTGTAAGTGCTAGTTAGATCCTACATTAAAACACATCTCTGCTTACTCCATCGGAAAAAGAAAGCGTGATGTTTAGAAAACTACATATATTTTAATATTCTCCCGATAGGTAAGTACCCGGAGTTTCAAGATTTCAAGTACTTAAGTAGGTAAGTAGCTGGACTAATGATAGGTTTGTAATTACATACCATCAGCAATAAGCCATAATAATATTGTGTCTCTTGTATGAAAATAATTAATTTTATGAGAAATTACTATATCGAATATTAATAACTTAATTGAATAATTGTACAGCACAGCTAATTGGTACGTATTTATAATTTAAATTTAAGTAGGTAGTCAGGTTACACACACACAGGTGTACCAACCAATACAGTAAAATATTTCACCTGCAACGAATATTTACGCAAGGTACAGAGCTAGCCTAGGGACAACTATTTTCATTTATCAGCTACAGGTTTGGCAATCACAAAACAGCGTATTTGCGTAGGCTAAATCCCATAAACGAAACTTCTTGCACGTAGGCATAATACCGCGAATTTCGTAACCCGAACACCACCGCCTTTGCACGGAGCTGAGTTATTAAAAAAAAAACTCAAAAGACTTGCCCAACTTTCTTCGCAATGCTTGTACAAGCATAAATAAAAAAGCGCATCACGGCATCACCAAAACTGACTCGACGACCGAAAAAATAAAGTTGTAAGTTACGAAACAAGAAGTAAAACTTTTTTCTTACCATAAATGTTATGTAGGTGAGGTCGTAACAATATTCACGTTCCAATACAAGCGAACGAGACCCATTCTCGTCCAGGCTTTCCAGTTTAGAACATTGTTTAATTCATCACTTTTTGTTCCGAACGCACAGTGTAACTTGTCCCGATCACTGTTTATTATTATTTGTTGACACAAAACGAGGTTATTGCCGTTTGCTCTAACATCTGGACCTCAGTCGACAGAGATTTCACTAGACGCAGTTACTAACAAGTTTTGTTTAACATAAAACGCAACTTTAGAAGGAAACGAATACGATCACAGTTATTAACAAGGATTAAACACTAGCAGGTAAACGGTGGGCATAGAAGCAAGTGGTCGTCTGTATACGAACGACGAACGAACGAAAAAAAACAAAAGTTTACAAGATCGCACACAACTTCCACGTTCAGCGTCGCGTCACAGTGTGAGTGAATGGAGATACAAACAATATGCAACGCACGCGTGCGCGCGCTCTGTCTCAGGTAAGTATTGCCAGCACCAGGATAAACTCTGCCATTTTTTTGAGTAAAAAAATACCTACCCATATTCAATCAGATCGAAGGATGTTTTTTCGTTCATTGTCATCCCATTTTTAATTGTATGATTGAGGAACGTTAACCAGGCTGACATAAATTATCAATTTATTAGATTTTGATCTATCCTTAACTTCGAATTTAATTTTAAACTGATATAAGTATTATGTATACTCGCTGTGTTACGTCAATTTGGGTTAGGTTTACCAACGAGCGCCTTCATAGCCTGGGTAGCTAAATTACATAATTATCTTTTTTATTTTTATTCTGTACCTTTGTAGTTTATTTATACTAGGTACTTAGCCGGGCTACAATCTACTTCATTTCAAAAAGGCATGCATGGCAATTCACAGTCCGAATATTATAGTAATCCATTAATTTCTAAAAGTATTATATTGTTTTACCAACAGCAAATATAAAAAAAAGTAAATTACTCGTAAGTACCTAATTGATTATTTATTTTCACACTAAAAACTTCCACCCTTTCACATCCACTGAAACACAACCCCACCACTTGAGCAAAACCTAATTTTCTGGCAACACTACAAACAAGCGTACGACGAAGCAGCACAATCACACAGCGAACGGCGCACGCTGATTGGCCAAGAAGTTGTAGAACGTTTGCCTCCGCCCGCGCAGCAACGTCCTTGCGCGCACGGGCCAGCGACCGCGGGTGCCTGTCCCGCGCTATGCTTACTTTGAACCTTAGCAGGTAGATACAACCTTATACTTAAAATAAAACTTTGTTGTTACCTCTTTTCAAGCATACAGTGCGCACAGAGTGCACAAGGACTGTGAGATTAGGCATAGACAAATCACAGAGGTCATAGGTATGGAAGAGTGTAGAAAAATTAAAAAAAACAATATGTTCGAATTTCGAATACTGAGCGACCACTAGTTATAGTAATAGTTATTCCTTGTTTTATCGAGCTTTACCACAATATCTGTTTTTTCTCAGTTCTCGCAAATTAATGTATTTATCTTACTTAAGAACTTGTAAAGTGGGTAAGAGGAGTTGTAGGAAATAAATTATTGTATGTTTATGAATATTTATTACCTACTTCGGAGAACATGACATTTATCATAAAATTTCTGGGAAATTAGCTTTGGTTTGAAGCGCTAAGTTGCACTCCTACCTACTGGGTACCTACTTAGAATAGAACCACTTTTAGTTTTCGTCCAAAGTTTGTTTAAAAAAAAAACTAATTAATTTTGAGATGTTAAGTAAACTTATAAGAACATAACATCACGCCTTGTAATCCCAGAAGGGTTAGGCAGAGGTGTACCTAACAAGTGCACCCTCATTTGGCCAGTTATGCTTAAGTCCCATGTAATAGGGGGCGAGCCTATTGCCATCAACCGGCCATAAATCCAATTCCGTGACTCCGTGGCTGCTACTGAGAAATTCCTGATGGAAAAACCCCATAACACTTTGCCCGACCCGGGAATCGAACATAGGCACTCATGCTCAGCAGTCACGCTTGCGACCACGAGACCAGACCCGACCAAAATCAGAGTAATTTAAATAATAATTTAATTTCAAAATATCTTCAAGCATTTTATATGTGGGTGAGCAAACTGGCAAGTAGGCACTCACAAGTCATATAGGGTCACTTAAGACCTTATTTAAGGTACATATTACTGAGCTTAAATACCGTAAATATGTAAATTGACATTACATTGGGCTCAAGTATACGGCCCTTATTTGATATGTTAATTCAATATTATTTTGTACATAATAAACATGTAACACGTAGGTCGTAGTAACCTTATTCGAATATTTTTTGTAAACACTTTAAAAATAAATATTGGAAACATAATCGTTAAGTCAAATGAGATGTCGACAAGTTTCTTAAATGTCTGAGCTTTTAAAAAAACTTGTTTAAATAAATATTTATTGTCTGATTCATCAGCGTAACATAACAAGAAATATTTCCTACTACTGGCGATTATCTAGCACATATCATCTGCCTAGCCTTTTCCCAACTATGTTGGGGTCTAGGGGTCGGCTTCCAGTCTATCCGGATGCAGTTGAATACCAGTATTTGACATGGAGCGACAGCCTATCTGACCTCCACAACCCAGTTAGTACTGGGCAATATGATACCCCCTGGTAAGACTGGTAGTCAGACTTTCGAGCAACTGACTACCTGTAACGACTGTCAAAGGTCTTCAAATGACAACCGGGACCAACGGCTTAACGTGCTTTCCGAGGACTGGCTGAAAGACGAAAGATCACAGAAGAAAAAAAAAAACTTGTCCATTTTTGCAGGCCAGAAACACCCACGGTTGGTTGGGTTTCTTCTGCCGTACCTACTTCACGGTTCCCTGGTTCACATCCAAGTATACATGGTCCTATAATTGTGTAGCTAGATCAATTGTTATTAGAAAGAAGGATTAGAAAAGAGGACTTTTTAAAGATAATTATGACCTAGAAATAACTCCTCGTTGACCACCTCGTTGGTCAAATGGTCGCAATCGGAACTCCTGAGCATGAGGTCTTGGGTTCGATTCCCGTGTTTCGCTAATTGTTACTGGGTTTTTCCATCAGGAATTTCTCAATAGCAGCCACGGAGTCTGAATTTGAGCCCGGTTGATGGCAATAGGCTCGCCCCGTATTACATGGGACTTAAACATAACTGACGAAATGTGGGCGTACTATTAGGTACACCTCTGCCTAACCATTCACTGATTACAGGCGTGATGCTCTGTTATATAAATATAGCTCCTCCTAGAGACTTCTAAGAACGAAAAATCTAAATCTTAACTAAAAAAGATCTTAGTCACAGCACACTATCTTAAAAATTAAATCCTTTTCTTACTGTTTGTATTAAATCTATACTTTCTATACTTTAATATTATAAAGCTGCAGTGTTTGTTTGTTTGTTTGTTTGTTTGTTTGAACGCGCTAATCTCTGGAACTACTGGTCCGATTTGAATGATTCTTTCAGTGTTGGGTAGTCCATTTATCGAGGAAGGCTATAGGCTATGTTTCTTTTTTTTCAAAATTAGGGATCCGTAATAAAATTGCTATTTTGTAACACAAGGTGTAAAATCGAAAACCTATTTTTGCGTGCGCTGCAAAAACTATTGACAATAGAACAAAATAATGTACTACGGGTTTGTAGATCCCATTAAGACCTACAAAAAAGTCCGCGAGAACATATATCTAGCTATCATGGTTTAATCACAATAACCGATTTTGTGTTCAAAATAATTATTAAATCGTCTGAAGAAAAAAAAACTACGTTAAATATGTATCGTAATATTAATCTTTATCGAAATTAAGCATTATGTTATCAAGAGTATTTATGTAGAAGTAAAATACTTTTTGTTTCATCTCAATCGGATATTTCGTTTAAAAGTTATCACGTGTGTAAGATGTTAAGAGTTGGTACCTATTAATGAGTTATGGGCCATAGAGTTTTTTATCAACATAAAATCCTGTAATAATCTTTTTCGAAATATATTTGTTGATGATTGTAAGTATAAGATCTTTGAAGAGTATAATAAATACATTTTTAAAATAACTCTGCTAAGGAAATCCACGCGCGCTTGATGCAAGCAAGACTACTAATACTAATATTATAAAGCTGAAAAGTTTGGTTGTTGTTATGAACGCGGTAATCTCGGGAAATACTGATCTGATATGAAAACTGTTAAAATATTCAATACCTAGTCCATTTATTGAGGGAGGCTATAATATAGGCAATATTTTATCTCGATATTTCCACGGAAACGAGAAAAACGCGGGTGAAACCGCGGGGCACAGCTAGTATTAGATAAAGATTCAGAAGATTCTGACTAGCGAGAGGATAAACATTGTTTTGCGTAGGCGAATACATTCGTTTGCCGACTTGCACATCTTGCACGTGTGTGTGTGCAACGATAACACTATTATTTATGTGCCACCATATGTGTATATTATTGTGAATACAATATGAATATTGTCAAACTGCCTGGAGCGTTTTATTTTGCCTTGACACGTAACTTTATCAAGCTTATTAATTAATTTAAAACACTAATTAGGATAGTACCTACACACTTTGTGGTAATAATCTCGCTCCTTTTTGCATTAATGGAAAAATACATACTTTATTGACAAAATGTGGGTGCACCAGACTCACACTACCTGCTTACCCCATCGGGGAGTACAGTTGTGATGGTGTTAAGTCATTTGGAAAGCGATAATACTTATTTCTACAATAAATAAGAAAGGTTTTCTGTCATCGAATTGTCTCAACACCTCCAAGACGCTGTCTTGTCAACACCTGTTGACTGACAAGGGTGGGTTTCAGTTTCAGGAAATGGTGCTAATATGTTATGTTTTTGGGAATCAACTTATCTTACAAAGTTATTTCCTTTCGCATTTTTTGTCTCAGTGTTGATAATCCTACATACGTAGAAATTAGACCGTATATTACAGCTACCAATAGCGAAGGGTCAATTTTTGTAAGAGGTAAGGTGGAGTACATATCTTTAATATGATTATATTATTTGTTTATAGAATACTGACTTTGCCATTTTTCAAAGGGAAGCCGGTAGGAATCGGGTTCTACGGAACCTTCGCCACTGATAGCTAGGCTTACCTACTTCGAGGTTTTGGCTAAAAGGCATTATATTGCATTGGTAAGCTTTTAATAGATGTCAACGATGACAAGTTTTGGTACTAAAATTACATAAGAACTTAATGTAAATCACAAACGTGGGCTTTAATGAAATTTTGCCCATCTTTGTTGAAAATATCTTTACAATGTTAAACACATTTTGGACGCCTTGAAAACATGACTTTTACACCTACGGCTGTAGTACCAACATTTTAATTATTTTATCACTCCCACAGCACTCATTAGCAGCCATGTCTCGTTATCAAAATCTATCAGATACCGAACAAGACAGCTTGGCTCCAAAATGTGCAACAAGGCCGCGGCCTCTGCTTTTATCAGTTGAAAACGTTATCACCCCGTCACAGTCCCCAAAAACTTCGATATACAAATTACAAAACCAAGGTGCCTCTTAGCGGGAGATAAGATACGACCTGATATCAATCGGTGATGACATAGGTACAGTCTTTTCACAGTTCTTTTACCTCTAAGAGGTGCAACCCAACCGCAACCTTATGGTAACAGGAACAAAGTTCACCGTGAAGTTGACAGACTTGTCTTTATCCGATCACATAGACAAACAAGCACTGGATTGGATTGGAATCCTCGAGGGAAAAGGAAACGTGGCCGTCCTCGACAAACCTGACGTCGCACCATGTTGGCAGTAAGCTACGAGTATCTGGATGACGTGGAGTGAGACGAAACGTGAAGCTCCAGGTCTTTCGAGATGGAAATAACTGTGTACGCCCTTTGCCCCACCCCCATCAAGGGGACACATGATTTTATGCAAGCAACCCAACAACAACTTGATTGTATCAGGAAAAAGATCCATGATTTTGACAGTTACGCCAAATCTGAGGCAAAATATCTATGAAAAGACTGTACCAATGTACTCTACCTACTCGTTTATATGCCCCAACCTTGTCTGTGATTTAGTGCTCATACTCATTTACATTTTTAGTTTGTTTGTTTATGTTTAAAATGAGGTTCACGAAGTGGAGTTAACTAGCTTAACTGATTCTGCGTATTACGTAGTTCAAACAAAACAATATTTGAGATGAAGCGGAGCTAAGAAGGTCTTTGCAGCTATGGATTGAACAGACTTTGTTTTTATCTTAACCACAGTAGCTATAGAGGTTTTACTAGAAGCCAAAGAGGTTTTGACAGAATAGTTCGGACCTGGTGGCGGTATTCTCATACAAACCAACAAGCTTGGCTTGCCCTTATAGCTAAATAAAACCCTTCATGATGTTAGGGTTTCTGAACAGTCTGCTTGCCTTATTATTATTTATTTATTTATCAGACTACAGAGAGGTCCACTGTGTTAGTAACAATATAACTTATCCTATGTTAGTACTTAATAACTAAAACAGATCGGGTGCGATTAGTTAGCGCCCACTCTAGCGGGCTATCTGCCCGGGTTGCTATTGATTGCAGGATAGTGTTGGGACTGCCACGCAGCCTGTGGAGTAGAGAGGCAGATTTTTTACGCTACAACGTGTCAAAACTGTCAGTGCGTGCGTCGGCAAACATTGCTGAGGCACTACAGAAGCGTGGCAATCGCAACAATATGGGCTTGCCGTATTGTTGGCCCCTAGGCATGCCACTGACCGATGTCTGGTGGAGTGGAGTAGAGGAGTCCTAGGTTGGAGACCGTGTATCGGCAAGCGCGGTGTGGGACACCCTTCTAGCTAAATTATTATATCAACGAGCTTATAAAGGTCGCTGGAACACACTGGATACGGCAGACAGATGACCATAGTTGTGCAGCTTGGGAGAGGCCTAAGTCCAGCAGTGGCCTGCCGCAGACAAAGCTGATTGATTAATTAGTCGTTGCAGAAATCTATAGCTTCAATGTTAGCTGTGGATCTATCATTAATTTAGCTAAGTATTTCACCTAAATATCACTTCAAAATAAAGCCTCAAGCAAAGAGCATCTTTCATAAATCATAACTCAAATAACCTTTTATTAAATTATAATATCTAATGCATGTAATAAATCATTTTTAACACACAATAATTGTTTCAGATCACGCCATTGGCACCAGAAACATGAAGGTGTTGAAACTCCAAAGTGACAGTACCTACGCTGTCCTCGTAAGCTAAAAAGAGGTAACTCAACAAATCAATGTTTCGAGACAACAGGGAATATGTAAAAATCTCTTTTTCTTAATGTAATATCACGCCTGTATTTCCACGAAGGGTTAGACAAGACTACACCCACATTTCGCCAGTTATGTTAAGTCCCATGTAAATGGGAGCGAGCCTATTGGTATTTCTCTTATACGATACAAAATGAGATTTATGCATATTTTTATCACGTGTTTTTTTTTTTTGTTTGAATAATGATAGGATTATGTTTATTAGACTATCGGATGCGAGATAAAACCGATGTGAGTTTTAAACCGTCAGATGCAAAAAGAAAAAAAATGTTGTTTGTTTTTTTTGAGTTACTGCATTTCGACTTACGGATGCAGAGTATGAACTATAACGGAATTCGGTTGCGCGTGGGCAGCTTCTTCGAACATGGGCACCTCGACAATATGCACTCGAGAAAAGTGTACGTATGAAATCTTGTCTCGTTTTATTCATTATTGTTTTTTAAAGGCCAGTACTCAGCTATTTCATGCCAGTTAGTTAGGGCATTAGTGTCGGACTTAATCGTTGTGCCACCAACGATGTTTGACTCTGATATAAACACCTGGTTTTTTGTTGTTTAATTCTTTACTTTGTAGTGACTTGTGACGTCCTTACTTTGTTGACTGTCTTTAAGACTAATAACTTGTCATCACGCCTGTAATTCGATCTTCTTCTTCTTTTGATGATTCAGATTTTGTCTGAACAGTACGTACGACCTGAACAGATCAGTCGTTTGCCTCATTAGTAATAGGAGTTGAGCTCATTTCCATCGACCGGGCACAAATATTGTCTCCGGGCCACTTCTGTCGTGTACCAAATGGACGAGCGCAGTACCCTTGACCCAGGATCCAGGCACCCAGAACAATATGATCAGAAATGGCGCTAATAACCGCAAAATCAACGAGGAAGTTACTTAAGACTAATTCTAGCATATAATCATAATCATTTTATTTTCAGGCAACTAAGGCCCATACATAAATTAGGTTTAGGCGCAAAAGGCCTAATTCTCAAAATGACAACAGAGTCGCAAAAGGACTAGTTCTCAAAATGGCAAATTCTCTAAAAGCCTAATTCTCTGAATGGCCAATTCTTTAAAAGCCTAATTCTCTGAATGGCCTATTCTCTAAAAGCCTAATTCTCAGAATGGCCAATTATCTTAATGGCTAATTATCAAAATGGCACATTTTCTACAGTAGTATTCTTATAAATAAAAGAATTCATTTCGATTTGAAATAAATGCTTTGAGTTTGAGTTTGTTGGTTCCGATAAAATCAAGCCAATTTTAAGCTATACCTGTCACTTTTGTTTATTAGAAACAAGGATAGTGAAGTCTCACGAACTACCAGGAGGCCAGAATCATGAAGGAGGTATTGTATATTGTTAATAGGAATTTCACAATCAAATCTATATAATATTTTTTTTACATATCGATATAGTAGGTATACAAAGTAATAATACTCCCAATTGTAGAAAATGTGCCATTTTGATAATTAGCCATTAAGGGAATTGGCCATTCTGAGAATTAGGCTTTTAGAGAATTGGCCATTCAGAGAATTAGGCTTTTAGAGAATTGGCCATTCAGAGAATTAGGCTTTTAGAGAATTTGCTATTTTGAGAACTAGTCTTTTGCGACTCTGTTGCCATTTTGAGAATTAGGGCTTTTGCGCCTAAACCATAAATTACACAAAATAATCTTATGAAATAATAAACTAATACATATTTAAAAAACCTTAAAACTAAGACTATACACGTAACGTTGTCGGCGTCGTGTTTCCAGTGGTCATCTCACCAATCATCAATTTGTCAATGATCATCAAATTATGTGTTGTTACGCCTATACATAGGCTTTAGATCAAGAAGGCTGTTGGAGGCAGCCTGAACCGAGCAGTTCACACTGCAGCAGACCGCATAACTTGGAGACGTGTCATGTATCCTCAGCATTGAGGGTACGACGACGAAGCAGAATACATGCTCTTTGCCGCAGCCAGCATTATTGTCCACCATGCAGTCATAAACAGCTAAAGCTGGTATTGTTACATAGATGGTGAAACTTAACAATGTGATCAAAGTAAGTGATCAATGTGATCAGAGTAATAAAACTTATTGTAGCCACACCTACCCAATCCTTCTATGACTTTTAATTAAAATCGTAGAAAGTTCAGTATTAAAATGGAAATTAACTTTCAACATCAGAAAATTTTATACAAAAGGTTTCAGACAAAAGATTTTATGTACCTATATGGCAAGTTTATTACTTTAATACAAGTAATTAGATATTAATATTCATGGGCCTTTTGCGAAAAAGATTATCTACTAAGCCAAGCCTATGCGGAGTTACATAGCTTCCTCGAGTCTAGCGTGGCAAAGAATAATGCTTAAAATTAACATCTGTAAACAATGTTAAAGGCACAATGTAAGATCTAATCAGTATCCTGGTCACATAGAACCTACTGCTTTTTTTAAGTAGGATAACGCATGACTTGAGTCGTAAATTTGAGTTTTGACTAATAGGGTTTCGTATAGGTGATACTTAGTCGCTGAACAAAGCAAATTTTGCCGGCAGAACTGAGATTATTGAGAGGTAAGACCCAACAGTAGGTACTACGAGGACAGTAATCTCACGAAGAAGAAGAAGTATTCTCATTCAACTTTTCGAATCACGCCACGATCCCAAAGACAGCCAGCAAAGGTGGGCAGGGGAACCACGAATCAATTTCAAGACCCTCAGTAATTAGCAACCCGATGCAAAGGAGATAAGTTCTTCTGTTCCTCAATCAATATCTAAAACTGTCCAAAGAGAATTAGAAATAACAATCAGTCTCAGCTTCCTCTTTGAAATCGGTAGGCTCATTGTTACTTCTAAAAGACTCAAGGAATCTCAATCATCATCATCATCACCGTTTAAGCCGAAAGACGTCCACTGCGGCCTCCCCCAAGTGTCTCCACATTGACCGGCCCCGTGCGTCTCGCATCCAGCGGATCCCCGCAACCTTCACCAGGTCAACGTTCCACCTAGTGGAAGGCCTTCCAACGCAACGTCATCCGGTTCGCGGTCGCCACTCCAGAACTTTTCGGCCCCATCGTTCCGCCCCTTAATTTTGGCAATTCTTCGGGCTGCGTCGGTAACCTTGGTTCTCTTGCGGATGTCTTCATTTGATTCGATCACGCAAGGAATATCAATACCCAAAAAAAATATCCATCCAAAACGATTTTGAACTTAAACTTTAGGAGCTTTGTCTACACACTTATATTTACTACATGCTTATATTTATTTATAAACTCGTCTCGCTCGTGCCACCAAGCCTGAAACACTATCGCAACCGTATGTGTGCCATATTGCTAACAAAGGCAACTTTTATACTGACTTCCATCTCAAGGTTCAGCCCGCAGTGTGGTCCGATAAAATAAAAACTCTCGACCTACGTAAACCGCGGCCATGTTGACATAATATCTTATTGTATTTTACGAGGCTGGGCCAGCTTGGGCCAGCCTGGCGCATTGCCCCGATTGTCACATACACGGACTTTATGAGCTTAATTTTGTCACTGTTTATGTCATTATTACACTAAATTGTTTCTTTTATTCATTTTTAAACTTTATACTTAAAGTTGTGAACTTTAAGTGAAATGTTTCTGCAATTTACTTTCTAGTTTGCAGGGTTGAATTGTCGCTGAAAGGTTAACGTAGCAAAATCCTGTTTTTTCCCTTATCTTAACACTTAATTTTGTTTAACGGTAATCAGCCGCTCATCATAAATAATTGTTTCAACAACGTTGCGAATAATCTACTCGGTCATCAGAAGCATCTGGACAGCCTAGCTGCCTTTTTCTTTTCAGCTTGTTTTTGCAAGCGTTAGACAAAATCCCTGAAATTCTAAATTTCTAAGAGATTTAAAGAAAAATGAGGTTAACAAGACTTTAACCAAACCAAAACTCTGCGGTCAAATTAACAATGCAAAGACTTATTGACTTATTTATTACGCTTTTGTTACCCTACAAAGTAACATGTGGCTTTGCTCCATTTAAAAATAAAATGGCGCACAGCGCAAGTCAACCAAAAAAAAAAGAAAAAAAAAGCGAAATCACAATGGTCGACCTTGATACAGCGGGAACCGATTCTAATGTTCACCTACCTGGAACTGTCTAAATTTGAATTTGGAATAAAAGAACTTACACCCACGGAGCCATAAAATGTCATTCGAAAAATTAGAAAAAGTTGCGAAACATAAAAATAGTTCTGATAGCGTCTTTCGCAGTCATACGCTATCGATTTTATAGCTTTTTTACCCACGGTGATTTTAAAATAGAAGAATTATTGTTTCTTACTATTTTTGAACGATATTGGTTATCTATGCGGTCTCCGGAAAGGTTAAAATACTCAAGTGGGTTTTGACAGTTCTTAGAACTACGCCACAAATTAAAGTTTTAAGTTGGTGTTAAGACAGATTGTTAACTTGTGATTGATACTTGGTCTATTAATAAAGCTTGTTGGGCTTTTGGGTAACGGGAATTTAGAATGCAAACAGCGATAATCGGAGAAACAACGAAGCTTTCTTACTGTTCAACTATCTACTTATGTTGAACTCTCCGATGGTCTCGTGGTCGCAAATGTGACTGCCGAGAGTGCGGTCCTGGGTTCGATTCGTTCGGTCGGACAAAAGTGCTATTGGGTTCTCCATTAGGAATTTCTCAATGGCAGCTCGGATTTTGGAAGTTGGCAGCTTGATTATTAATACCCCCGTGCCTCAGAAAGCACTATGAAAGTGAGGAAACAGAGAGTGCACCTGTGTGGCGCACACACTTGTGCACTATATTATTTCCCACGCCGATGGCTAATCTCCTCTGAGATTGGTCGTTATGACCGAAAACGGTCAAGACGACTATGTAATGTTGAGTCTGACTAACCCGACGTAAGCTTAATTCCATTATCAACGTCACCTGGCTATCATTTTTTAATTGTGATACTTACTTTATCTGTGCACATACAAGCGTATCTCCGTTACCAGGAACTGCCAACATCATAATACAACATAAACAATGATCTCACCTACAGCTTCATGTGCCTACAGCCACACACAGCACATTTATCTTGCGCTGACGCAGATGCACACACCGCGGCCTCCCGCGCTTATCGCGACAACCGGTAGGTTGCAAATACATCGGTAGGAAGAGGAACCACCCGTAAGATTGGTGTACATATGTTGAAAAGCAACATTTTACGTGCCTCAACGTGGGAGACTGTATGGAAAGTTATTTGCAAAAAACCCCTTGCAAATAAGTTTCAAAAGTCCCTGAGCTTTGTATCTTCTTCTATTCTGGAAACTGCAACCAAAGAAACAAAAATTGGGATTATAATTCCACCAGTAAGATTGTTATAATTATGTTAAAAAGCAGCATTTTACATGCCATGACGTGTGAGGCTTTAAATTTATTTGAAAATACCTAACTGAAGTTTGTCCTTGAGATTTATATCTTTTCTTTTCAGGAAACTGCAATCAAATAAATAAAATTGTGATTTTGCTAACTCCAGTAAGATTGGAAAACCTTAGTGATGTTTATCCTTGAGTTTTGTATCTTATCTTTAATGTAAAAAAAAAAACGATCATAGTAGAGGATCTCCATTTTCCATAAAGCAGAGAACTAAATACTTGCCTGTACTCAGTTTAAACCATTTTGTAACAATATGGAATGCAATAAATGAATATGAGTATAAAGCAATAGGTATTTGCATCATAATACCAACGTTTCATAGTTTGCCAATAAATTGCGCATGCATAACAAGAACACCTTTGTAAAACAGAAATTATAGCAAACTTTCTATGCACATTTTTTGCCGCAAAGTGAAATGTTTCGATAAAAACATTCAATAGCTGAAGACGGTAGTACATTTTCATACAAAAAAAAACTCGTAGAAAAAGAGCCAGACAGTCCAGCGTTAGACTAGAATTATTTTACAGTTCGACTTTCTGTTTCTTACATTTCTCGTTATTGAATCGACTTGATTTTTTTCCTGTTCACCGCAAAAAAATACGAAAATTAATCGAATGACTCATGATTATATACCTAAGCACATGACACGTGCATAAATAGACGTATTCGGCGTACGAAATGTTCTAGTCGTAAACAGCATTCCGTAACTAAAGAATTTCATACAAATTGTAACCGTTAATGATATAATAGTAGGAAAATATTTCATAGTCACGCTATACGGTACACTCGTGTTGTAAAGAATATTTTAATGGCAGAAATTTAATTGTATTTTATTACACGTATCTGCTTTCAGTTTTTAGTAATTCAGTGGTCTCGTGCCCCTTACAAATATGGCAAGATCATTAATACATCCATAGTTTACCTAACTGCACGTTAAGCCGTTGGTCCCGGCTGTCATTTGTAAATCTTTGACAGTCCTTAGGTAGTCAGTGGCCCAAAACGTCTGACAACCAGTCTTACCAACGGGTATCGTATTACCCAGTACTATCTGGGTTGTGGAGGTCAGATAGGCAGTCGCTCCTTGTAAAATCCTGGTATTCAGCTGCATCCGGTTAGACTGGAAGCCGACCCCAATATAGTTGGGAAAAGGCTAGGCAGATGATGATGACTTTACCTAACTGCCTGCCTCGTTGGTCTAGTGGTCGCAAGCGGGACTGCTGAGCATGAGGTCCTGGGTTCGATTCCCAGGTCGGCTAAAGTGTTATTAGGTTTTTTCATCAGGAATTTCTCAGTAGCAGCCACGGAGTCTGGTTTTGCGCCCGGTTGATGGCAATAGGCTCGCCCCCTATAAAATGGGACTTAAATATAACTGGCGAAATGTGGGTGTACTATTAGGTACATCTCTGCCTAACCCTTCGAGGATTACACGCGTGATGATATGTTATGTTTACCTAACTAAAAAGCGGCTTTCGAAGGCCCTACACACAAACACATTGCACGCTCTCGTCTGAAATACTCTTGTTTTGACTAGCGGTCGATAAGAAGTGAAATGTTTACCAACGGAAATTATTTTGTACTAACTTACGCCGCTTAAGGCTTCGCTCGGGTTTCTATAATAATATTATACAATCATGATTCGAAAGACACGTTGCGCCATCTATTAACATAAGAACGTTACTGTTGTTTTCCTCGGGAACAGTACTTTTCGTCGGGATGAAAGGTACCCTATGTCCGTTTCTGTACACCTGACAACGTATATGCAAAATTTCAGGGTGATCGGTTCAGTGGTTAAGGCTTGAAAAGGTAACAAACAAACACGTACTTTATAATATTAGTTAAGATAATAAAACTCCCAGCCGGCTTTACAAAAAATAAAACCGTCAACATTGTTGATAGATTACACAGCAGATTAGCAACCTGCCGTCGCCTGCAAGTTAACCTGCCCACCTACTTATCGACATAACGTGATTAAACCACATTAACCTTAAACTAAAGATTAAAATCCATATTATTTCGTCCGCCATTTTAGGTATGACTTGTTCTTTATGGTACAGCGTTGAAATCGATTTCCATGGCTGTCTTATTGATCTCGATGGATGCAGTTTTAGTATCGAATAAAATTAGTTCTAGGCTTTTTGAGTTATAGCGGGTAGAATGATTGACATTTATTTAGTTTTGGAAATTGGAACGAATGGAGGCCGTATAATAAAAAATAAAAATTCGTTTGGCACTCTTCAGAGGATAATCTACTAGATCTCTTCTCCTTGGTTTTCTTTAGACGCGATTATGTCAGAAAGAGGAGAAACACTTTCCTCAAACAGCATATAGGGTGACTGGTAATTAGTGACCGATACTTAAACACGTGATTGTAGTCATGATAACAAACAACTTTCCAAAAGAATCATTTTTACGACGGCTAACAGCTGATAGGTTACAGGCGCGCGCGTGCGAATTTCATACGGCTGTTGTCTTATTGTAATAAAAGTCTGTGTCTAAAAAGAAATGTTTCTTTGGGAAAGTTGTTTGTAATCAAGACTACAATCACGTATTTAAGTATCGGTCACTAATTACCAGTCACCGTATATTGCAGAGTTGATAAAATGATAATGTTTCCCCAGTATACGATAGAAGATGCGAACAAAGTCAGGAATTGTTGCAAACAAAGTAGGTTAAAAGAAAAACGTACGGAAATGCACCGTGTGCCCATATAATTAGTGTCTAATAAGGAATCTAGCGCGGCCGGTTAGAGGCAACGTCATAATTAAATTAATGGAGACCGGGCATCAAGTAATGAGCGCTTTGCAAACACACTTTAGGTACGTGTCGTAACCACATAACTGGAAGAACATGCTTTTAGCTCATGTCTCATCATTAACCCAACATAATCTCCCAATTAAAACCAAGATTTCTCTGCAAAATTGCAAACTTAAGCTGTCATCACATTAAAATTAAGCTTTTTGATGCACGTATCGGATGATCACAAGCTATAACAGAAGTCTCCGATAATTGCTATCACAGAGCAGTTTATGAACGCGATGGTTATAATCAAGTTTGCTTATCCCCCATAAAATGATTATTAAAAATGATATTTAATATGGAACTGGCGTTGGAACAACTCGCTTGATATGGTAAGCTCACAACTTTCTACGTTGCGAACCAGTGTAGCTTGACCTGGAGATTAATCGGGATGTTGTAGTAAGTGAACCAGTAAACGCAGTCAGTACTGCGGTTAGGGTTCAGGGTATAGTGGTGGGGCTTAGTTTCACTTTGCTTCTGTGAGCCCGAGGCATGGGTTTTATAACTCGTAGGTGTTTTGACGACGTTCATCCGCTTTGTTACGTCTTAGTGCCGACGTATTTATGGACGTATAAATCATTTGTGTTACCGATATTCTGTTGTTAGAAATTGATTAAAAATGTTTCCGTGACAATAAAATTATAATAAAAAAAACTGTAAAATATTGTTGTAAAAATTCTTGATGATTAATGGATTGAGGACGGGGTACTTGCTTAAATTTTTACCAATAACATCGCTTAAGATAAAAAGGTACCAGTAGCGAAGGGTTAATTTTGTAAGAGGTAAGCGATATCTTTAATGTGATTTTTTTATTTGTCCATAGACTCTATAGAATACCGACTGTGCCATTTTTGAAAGGGAAGCCGGTAGGAATCGAGTTATATGGAACCATCGCCACTGAAAGGTACCTTCACGGTAATCATCACGGTCTTATATGGAAAATATCTCCTGATTGTAATCTATTTACGATTTTCCGCTCCAGTACCAACAGATTTTCCAGACTAAGTCGGAGCTACAACTAGTTGTGAGATTAAAGTAAAAGCGCAACCAGTCCTATCCATGCTAGGGTAATATCTGGTGAAATGCGTGACAATGCTGTAAAGATCTAGGTAACAAATCGTTCGATAGTTTCATTAACCTTATACTTACAAGATGAGCGTACTGGGATACCGGATTATCTTTATTTCAAGAGACTAGAAAAATACCTCCTAGTATAAAGTGATTGTCGTAAGGCATGACGCTTAATATTATTATTATTGATATGTCACTTTTTGTTTGGTGAACCGGAACGTGATCGTGCCGACAAAGGGGGGCGCCTTCCGGTTTTCCGAACAAAAAGTGACATATATGAACGCGACGATCGCTTTATATTAGGACGACGCCTAAAGTCTAGTGGTCGCAACCGTGGTCCTGGGTACGATTCCCAGGTCGGCCAAAGTTTCTGTTAACCGGCCAGTAGACTGGCGTCCTGGCGTCTGGGTTCGGCCCGGTTGATGTCAATAGGCTCTCTCTCTATTACATGGCACAGAAATACATCATTGTCAAATGTCGGTGTACTACAGCAGTACCGGTAGGATACTAAACTCAGAGAATAGAGACGTAATGTTATTCGATAGATCTGCTTGGCCCTTGACATGCGCTAAAAAGAGCATTATGGTTATCATAGGTTAACTTACGTAATTATAATTCAATTAAACACTCTGTTATTATCATAATTCATACTCATCGTTGGTGGTCGCAAGCCGATTACACATTGTTGTGTGATTTAATTAATTTTGATCTCACTATAATGGAGCTTGGCTAAGGGGCAGAGGAGCCAAAATATATTGACCACAGCCATTTTATTGTGCTTTACGCAGTAACTCGACATCCATACCCTCTGCTATTAACTGGATCTGGACGTCTGGAGGACTGACCGAATTTCGACCATGGCTACCAGTATCAGCGGAGGAGCGCGGGAGGGCGGTGCTGGATGCACTCTCTCTTCCCTCTCTCTCATAGTACGGTGACTACGGTGGAACGGAGCCTGTTTTTTCTCCATCTGGATATCCTCCGCCGTGGTGACAGTGGAGGAGTCTGTCAGACTCGTACTGACTACTGACAAAAACCACACCTATGTTTCCTCGCACTCTTGCGTCAAAAAGCAGAGAGATCTAATGCGACTTCCGCTGCCCCGGACTAGAGCCGGCCTGCTTGACCTGCTGTCCTCGTCACGGGGGAATGAGGTGGTGGGACGGAGCCTACTGCATCATGTTTATCCAAATCCTAGAAGCGTGACATACCATCAGCATTAAACAGTAGCCATCCATCTTCGCAAAGCAGATCATGCCAAAATAACCGCCAAGCCAACGATAATCCCTTGTAGATGACCATACAACGTGTGATGTGGCACTGCTTACCACCCAAGCTCATAATCTTCATAACACAAATAATATAAAACAAACATTTATAAGAATTACAAGCCAGTGTTTGTAATATAGCCAGTATTACTCGGTATGTAACACAACGCCGGTGGTGCAGGTCGTGCTAGCTGCCATTGGGTCAAGGCGCGCGGATAATTCCGAGCTAAAGCGCTGTATGATTGTTTTAAATGAGTTTTGCCATAACGGATAACATAATTGATAGCGTGTTTTGCCTTTAAGTTCGGCTAAAAATAGGGGACCCCTTCTCTTGGTGCAAGTTTTCTGTAAGATTGCAGAATCATTTTAATACAGATGGTAAAAACAATGTGCAATAGGTGCAGCTATGCTATGCTATGGTGTATCAATCGCTTTTAAAACGTATCGTATTTCTACATATAGTATGACCAGTTCAAGGTGGCGTTGCTTGGCAAGAAAATTTGCATCGATCTGTCAAATTTTGTACATTTATTTTAGTCCTGTGTTCTCCCGCCTGCACAGATATTGTTTAAAGTTCCACGGAAGCATATCGATCAACGTTATCATCATCTGCCAAGACCAACTACGTAAGGTTCGTGCCTATCTGACCTCCAAAACCCACTTAGTACTGGGTAATACGATATCCCTTGGTTAGACTGGTTGTCAGAATTTCGGGCCACTGACTAGTAACCTATAGCGACTGTCAAAGATCTACAAATACCGCCGGGATCAACGGCTTAACGTGCTTTCCGAGGCATGGAGGAAACTCGGTGGTCACCCATCCACCGACCAATCTAAGCAAGAATCGAACCGAGAGACTTTTATTACGAAGCCACTAGCTTTTCGATAAACGCTATCGCTGATAAAATGTTGCTTTACTAAAGAAAAATTTCGGAAGACAGATGGCAAAATAACTCCTTCTTCATCTATTGATTTACGTTTCACAGACGTGAGCTGAAGGGGTCTAGCATTAAATCTAACTTCCATGAATGAAGAATTTTGTCGTTCAAAACTTTTGTGTGTTGATAGTTTAAGCACGAACTGATATGTCTGTTGCACTAGGCATGTAGGTCAGGAAATATGTAGCTCTAGAATTAAGAAATAATCTAAGTACATCGAGGCATGTAGCCCGTGGATCAACATTTCAGCCTATCGCAAACAGTTAGAAGCATGAGCCTCTCCGACTTCTGCTTCCAGTCTTGTTCTATCCAGCTGCTTTCTTAAGGGGGAAAAGCCAGGATACGTTCATTTAATCCCATTGAATGACTTTTTCACGAAATAGTCCCTGAATTGGATTAAATGAACTAAGAGGGTTGTATTGATGATTTTAATGATTATGATTCTGTAAATATGTACATACGTGTTACGGTTGCAAATCATATTTTGTTCAACATACATCCTGACACTTACCTTTTTTTTTCGGCTGGGAAATCATAAAATGACTGGGAGTGGGACTTTTACTTACTAAAACCCATCCATGTTCCTTCTTTGTCCTTCGTGTTCCAGGGCCACCCTAACTCTTTCCGAACAGTCCCGCAGGCCTGACCCTTACCTGCAAATTGCAAAAAAAAAAACAAGAAACGTAAGGAAATTTTTATTTCGCGGGCTACACTGCCGCGTCCTCCTTAAGGCCGTCGGTCAACCTTACCAGCTTGGTCTTACTAAATGAAAAACTTAACTATGTGGTGATGATGGTCTACTTAACATAACTTAGCACCAAACTTACTTTCTAGTCTCACAAAGTTAGTCAAATATTGTTCCTAGTTGATGCTTTATGAATATTCATAATTTATTCAAGTCTAGTTCCACCATATGTTTGTCTACTGTTAACATCGCGTCAAACATGTTTATTTTCAACATTTTACGGTTTTCGCAGAACCATGAGTAAGTAACACGTGTGTCGGTTACTTATTAAGTAATGTTTTACATGTTGTGTTTTTAGCAACTAATTACTTAAAGAGGTTAGTCGCGTATTCATTATTTTCGGAGGCAAGGTGCTTTTGACCTTGTTCTTCAGAACATCCATTACGTAATAATTATAAAGAATGCTACAAAAGACGGTTTCTTCATAGTTTAATTCGATGAGGACAGAAATTGAAGATGACACTTCATTCTCCAGTTTTTGTTCCGCCGCTCTGACAAACACTTCTTCTTCGTCTAGCAGCAAGATTCTGTCTATGGGCATATTTTTTCTTTTCTTCTTCCGCCAACTGGTTATTCCTGGAATATGAAGAGCTTTAAATTTGTATTACTTATATGCTATTATAATATTATAGCCCCTGGGCGACCGACCTATTCTCGGGTGAAAATAAAGCGACTGTCCCAGATTTGAGACCCAGCTAGATCGAATTTTCGCCCCCGTAAACCCCTATATTGCAACTTTCTTTGAAATCGTTTGAGCCGTTTTAGAGAACGTGATTACCAATATACAAATATTGGTAATTTAAATGACTTACTTAACTTTATACTTATACTCTTTTTTTTTTAATCTTTACTCTTTTTTTATAAAATATTATTGTGTTGAAGCTACTAATTATTAAGATCCAAGGTATTTAAATAACGGTTCACTTATCTATAGTACCTACTTTTAAATGGTTATTTCATAAAATGATGCAAATACCAATGATATCATAGTGATGATGTTCGGAAATTTACAATACCTATAAATAAAATAATTACGCTCACAATCATCGTTCCTTTACTCACGACTGCAGGGAAGCGAGAGGTAATGTGTTTGACCGTGACGCCGCCGCCGCGCTGACCGGTAAGGTTGCTGTATCCGTTAACTATAGTTTTTGTGGAATATAAAAAATAAAAGTCTAAAAAATCTTTTTGTTATTTTTGTAACTAGTACGTCTGGTTTTTTTATTTTGATTATCAGTCTCTAAAATAGAGCTCTTTCCTGATCACTGTCTTGTGTTTAGTACTCCATGGTTCTTTTTGCACTTGAACGACATTATTAGGGTGCTGTTGGTAACCATTTTTGATGTTGTCTATTGTTGTCATAAGAAAAATCCAGATGGTGGCGTCCACGCGCCATAAGATCCATGCATAAATATACCTACTAATATTTTTGCGGGCAGGAGGCCTGGACCTTTTTCGCGAAATTAAAACTAAATATTTTGCATAACATTTAATATCATGGATTTCAGCAAAGTAACACCTGATTCTATAACTTACTATACAGGGTGTAAACAGACCCTTCACGAAGCCGTTAACCAAGCATTCTGTACTTCAAACTAAGTAACCCTACACAAAAATTATTGCTGGGAAACGACTTTTTTTTAAGTGAAGAATAACTTTTTACGGTAAATCTCAATGTAACGCACACAAAATATTGTGCTTATGGATGCATTGAATAATAAAAGGATCGTGGAGCTATTTAAAGTAGAGTTATAAATAACCTTAAAAACTAGTATTTAAAAAAAAAACTTGTGAAAAAGCTGGAACTTTGACCCTCAATAACTCCGTAACTAGAAGGTTCCCAGGTATGGTCCCAGACAAAAAACTAATCGTAATAGCGGGGAGAACAAGTACTCTAGTCTATTTACACCCTTTATTAATTGCCAATTCGACATAACAAACCTCGAAATAATCATTAATTCTAATCTTGGCAGACATTTCTGGCGCCATAGTACGATGCGGAGACCTATATTTTGGAAAAGCACTCAACATACTCCAAATTTGTTATCATTTCGAGAGCTAGCTTTCAACTAGAAATCCCAGTTTCTACATAAACATAAACAGAGTTCGTTGCATATCTAATCTGTTACTCTACTCATAAAACACTCAAATGTCCTTTTACAAGCTAAACGGAATTCTCGAAAAATCATTAACCTGGTTCCAAGTGAGCCCAAAAGGCACTTTGATCCTTTTGTATTGCGGCCACTAAAGACATAAATCACGAAGAATTTCAAGCATTTACGCTGTAAAATAATAAGGATAACATACTTTATTTTTTATCGTGGAGTTGTTACGGAAGTGGTTATGAAACTGTATTGATTTCACAATCTACAATTCCTTGTTCATTTTTTGCATTTTTGTGGTAATTCAGTTTAAATCAGCTATGTCAATGTAGAATGGATCAACAGGACTTCAAAAGTGGAAAGCCACATAACCTAGTACAAAAAAACAGCGTTTTCAAACCCATTGAGTAATGAATTAGGAGTTTCGTTCAAAAGCCTCCGGATTGTAATTCTTCTTCTTCTCGAATCGGTGACTCAGATTTTGTCCGACCAGCACGTAGCGACCTGGATAGGCCTGTGGTTTGCCTTATTCAAGTCTGGAAGGCGCACGACGGGCAGGAGAGGAGATTGTAATCGAAAGTCTGTTAAATACTCGTTTACATCTCGACATCCTTATATCTTTCCTTCCATTCGTAGAAGGTATCAGTAACACCACTATCATCGTCATTAGCTTACCAACAAATTTTAACTGAGTGCGCAAACGCATAATGCTATACCTATATCATTGAGCCTTCTCAGTTTCCATAATGTGGCTCAAGTCTTACAACACTTAACTTTACCTACTACCGTCTACTACGCGTAGGAAGTAAGCTACTCCAATGCAAGTTTCACTAACATCAAGCGACATCTAAACTAATGCCTAAGTAAAAGCACACCGTTCGATTTTCAACTTTCAAAGCTGATTTGAGGGTTTAAAATCCAACTCTTGCGCTACTACCGTCTACTACGCGTAGGAAGTAAGCGGGGACTCGTGACTCTTAAGATATTTACTACCTAATCGTTTCCTCTTTATCGGTAGTGCACTTAAACGATACATTAAGCGCTTGAGGACCTTCGTCAAGTTCCATTGTAGTTGGTGCCGACAGACATTTGGGTTATGAGGACATAGGTTTATCTGCAACCTGTTGGAATGATGCTTGAAAGTCCAAGCTTTGTTTTGATGTGACGTACCTAGTTAACATCTTTAAACAGACGAGAGACTCCGAAACTAGGTTTGCCGAAGCGAGTAAAACCTGCTCAGATGGAGATTCATAGATTATTCTGCTGATAGGCGTAAATGATGGGAACATTAACACAAATGGTGGGATACTTCACAGCTAATCCTACGGGTCCTGTTGTCTGCTAGTTACAGCCTAGGAACTAATGAACGGAACTGTAGTTGGAAACTTCGTGGAAGGAACAGGCGCAGTGAGTGATGATGAACTGCTTTCTTAAGG
This sequence comes from Noctua pronuba, assembly GCA_905220335.1. Taxonomy (NCBI): domain Eukaryota; kingdom Metazoa; phylum Arthropoda; class Insecta; order Lepidoptera; family Noctuidae; genus Noctua; species Noctua pronuba. Next base: position 8,612,902 of record LR999914.1, read on the forward strand.
TCGTGACTTCTGCAAAAGCTTAAATAGAAAAAAAAACAGAGAAACGGCAGCTACGTTCCCTTTTCCAGCAACTGAAATAGTATCTCCTGTCAAGGGACTGGAAATTTACCAAGTTAACCTAGGTATAAAAACAAATTAAGGCTTGTGAAACCACATCTATATCCTCCCGGATCAACACCAAAATAAACCCAATATAACAATAGAGATCGTTATCTAATAAGAACTAACCTATTTAATTCTAATACACAGTTCTCTTTTTGCAAAATAAGACAAAAAATTGGACAACCCACAGATTGTAATTATAGCACCAAACGGATACAGATGTCTTATGTAAATGATAATGTGCAGCGCCTAGAAGGCCTTGTGAAGCCTAATAGGCAAAAAACACCGAAAATAAAACCTTTTTAGAACAAAATAATACCATCTGGTTCGACGAATTCGCAATAAAAGGCGATCTGACCACTCCTAGCTTAATCTAGTGTCATGGAAAACATAATTCTATTTCATCTGTCAAGACAGGCAGATCACAAATCTTAGGATTACAAGCAGCGGCGCCGGCGCCCGTTTGTTCGTCTAACACAACGTTTTATAGTTTACGACCACAGTTTCACCACATTCAATTTGTCTAGAATTAAGTACAAATGATTAAGTATTCGTGTTACTGGTTAACTTTCGTAATTCTAATCTCTATATGGATGGTAATAGGATATTAGACTCATAATTTGTAGTTAATATGTTTGCATTTAATCAATTTAATGCCGTTTTTCTCAGTTTAGAATAAATTGAATACATTTGATTATGGAAAGTCGATTGATGAGGATTTTGTAGAATGGTTAGCTTATTTGATTATTGAATTTGTTCTGAATTGCTAAGCAACCAAGTGTAGCGTAACAAATACTCATGGCCATCTCTTGGCAGTCATAGTCATACATAAGCTGGTAGATAATGTATTGACTAAGTAAACGTCCACAAAGGAATACTTGTCAGTTGTGTAGTAAAGTACAACCGTTTACATTACCTCGTTACTCACACGCTTCAAGACTTTAACAGACTAAACATTTATTTGTGCTCAATTGAAATTATTTGAGAAAATTCTACGTTTTTAGATAATTTCCCTTTATCCAGACTGCCATAATAGTCTGGTAGTCGCTACTGTTGAGCATGAGGTTTCCTGGGTTCAATTCCCAGCTCCAGCAAGGTGTTATCGGGCTTTTCCATCAAGTTTTTTTCAGCCCGGAGTCAGGATTTATGTCCGATTGATGGAAATAGCCCTGTGTTTCGTGGGACTTAAAAAATACTGGTGAAATGTTGGTGCACTTTTGGTAAACCTCTGCCAATCCTTTCGGATTGAAGGCGTGATGTTATTTTATGTTATGTGAAAAATTTCCGTTTCCGAACCAAAACCCAACTGGAATATTACGCCATGTACGTGAGAATGCATCCAAATACATTCATAATGAGGATTCGTCTGCCATGTGATTAGAATTTATTAGGCCCTTATTTATAATCTGTGCGTACAATAAAGAGGATTTGAAAACAATCAAACATCAACCAAACGTGTGCGAGCGCAGATTTTTAGAGTTCCGTGTGTTAATTGCCCAAATCCTAATGTCTGATTGTCAAAATGATTTCAAATAAAATGAAACACCTAGTCTTAATATTTATTTCTGTTAAAAGCATTTGACACTGTCGTGCATAAAGTGCATAGTTTTTGTTGTATTTAATAAAAATGTATGCCAGCTGTCTCGTCTTCCTTTTAAGAAGTTTATATTGTTCAGGAAAGCTAAACATATAGGTACTGTATTAGAATTTATCCTTTAACAATGTCGTATCAACTTGGTGTCCCTAAGGGCAACATTGTGGGACCAGTCGTTCTGTCAGATATCTTCTATTTATATTATATAGAAGAAAGCGATACCTGTTCGGCTTACAACAGTTTGTAAAGTTTATAGTAAACCTATTCTACCCACTAAAGTGCTCGAAAGATACTTAATTCTCTAAGCTGACATTTACAACTTGTGCTTTAGAGCAAACGCCTTTACGTTCTTTGTTATGTTTACAACACTGTGTAAATTTTCCAAGTTTATATTTCAATCTTATTTATTCGCCATAAATTACTCAATAAGTTTAGTAGAGCTCCACAATAAAATTTGAATTTGTCATGTTTGTATCACGGAACCTTTGCGCAGCAGGCGGTTCGTGCTTCGCTGAGGTTTATGGATAATTTTAATCTATAGCAGTTGCGTAGTTATTCTGCCAACGCTAAAATAAATAACGTTTTCAGAATACTAAATGTGATGTACAGAATATTTAAGTAATGAAGCAGTATAGCGAGGAAATCTGTTACGCACACATCGTAACCTCATCTACATTACACTCAAATAAGAACTCTATCCTTGGAAGAGTAAAGACCAAAATTGCATCTTGATTGATACCCATGCAAGTACATTCACAAAACGAATCCATTCATGACCCATTGTTTTAATCCGTTAGCAATAAATATGGAAACTGAATAAATATATCCTCATGAAAGTTTAACATACGATAAATTAATATTACATGATGGCGTATAAATAACTTCTCCGTACGAGTATCTCCGTATAAGTACTACTGTAGATTTAAGTTTAATGCCTTGTATTTCTTATTATTTTCGTCGATGTACTGAGTGTCGACAATTAGTGATGTTCTAAGGAAGTCACACCTCACGTTAGACAGCTGACTCATTTCTTGTTTAAACCCAGAATTCATTGATAACGGAATAGAGCTTCCTAATGCTCTCGGATTCCTTGAAACAACATGGTTGCTCCAAATTATTGAAAGATTACATACATAAATAAACTCACACTTTTTCTCATGCCTAGGCATTTAGCTCTATCGACACAGCTGGACATAGGCTGAGCTGATTCAATATTCCCATGGGCAGAATCTACATGCTTCAATCCGAAATATTTGAAACCAAAACTGTGTACTCAATCCTAACTAATATGATAAATGCGAAAGCAAGTTTGTTTGTTTGTTACCATTCACACCTAAACCACTAAACCAATTATCCTGAAATTTTGCATATACGTTGCCAGGTGTACAGAAACGGACTTAGGGTACCTTTCATCCCGAATAAAACTACTGTTCCCGAGGAATTATATTATTACAAGCAGAGTACAACCGAATTGATTGTTAAATTCTAAATAAACACAAGCGAAGCCGCGGGCAAAAGCTAGTCGTGTATACAAATCTCTTTTCAAATTCAGACAGAAAAAATTCTAGATTCCTCTCAGCCTTCGTAATTCATAAAGGAGACGAGAATTTCTGAGATCGTAATAAGTTGAGATATATGTAGTTTAAAAAAGCGTTATATATGTATTTTTCCATTTAAAAATATAAAAAATAGCCTAATTCACAACCTGGAAGACGAGAAATCTTAAAAATAATTTTATGTCACGAATAAAATAGGATATCGATTACTATAATCAATTAATGTGAATGAGTTTAAACAATTATACAATGCTGTCAATCCTACAGCATTGCCCAAGACAGGTTAAAGATGAATGTGTCCCTACATATTTAACAGTGACATATTGCTCCACAGCCGCAGCCGTGGGAAAAGCTGCTGTTTCCCAATGGGTTCACAGAATGTGCTGTGGGGTCGTATAATGACGTTTCTAGGAACAATCACTGTCTGTCACGATGTATAGAGACTTATGCGCAACGTGGAGGCACCTGTTAGGTACCTATCTGCGATTGCTGTCATTAAACACAGAAAAAAAGCCCAGGACTCCCTGTCCTGGGCTTTTGGCTGCAATAACGGCGATATATATGATAAACTAGTTTATGCCCGCGACTTCGTCCGCGTGGTTTTCGGTCATTGTTCCACGGGATCGTAATACCGGGGTGAAAAGTAGTTAATCCAGGTTATAAACTCTACGTGTGCCAAATTTCATTCCAATCCGTTTAATAGTTTTTGCGAGAAAGAGTAACAATGAACATCCATCCATACATCCATCCACCCTCAGAAACTTTCGGATTTATAATGGTAGTGAGATAAGATTGAGGCTTCTTCTTCATACGTGGTCATGTCTGCCCTGCATGTCTCTGAAGTATCTACTTAAATCCTGTATTGGATGGGATGTTGGAAACCCATTAAGATGCTGTTTCATGCACTTCTGTAAGTTCCTATTATGACTTATTTAAGTTGTACAAAAGTGTAACTTAATGTTCGTTACCAAAAGTTTTCAAACTTGGCTCTTCATCATCATCATCCACACCCTGAATTTACCCACTGCTGGGTATAGGCCTCTCTTTTTTTGTGCCACTCTCCACGTTCCTGTGCCAGCCTCATCCAGGTTTTATCCCCGATGGCAACTATGACGTCTGCCCGTCTCGCCGCCGGGCGACCCACATTTCTTTCCCTGTTCTTGGAAGTGTGTCAGTATCAGTGACAGCCTTAGTCCACCTGTCATCCCTGCGCCTTGCTAGGGGTCCTGCCCAACTCCATTTGAGTTCCGTAACGCGATTTCCAATATCGAAAACCTTTGTACGTCTTCGGATTTCGACGTTAGGAACTCTCCATGGCTCGCTGTGCAACTCTCAGTCTGTATAAAGCCTCCTGCGTGAGCGTCCATGTTTCAGCACCGTAAGTCATTGCGGGCAGAACACACTGGTTATAGAGGCGGGACCTTAGACATCGCAAAATTCTAGCTGATTTCAAAATGTCGTCCAATTTTTTGAACACGGCCCATCCAAGCTGTATTCTTCGGAATATCTCCCTTTGTTGGTGCTCTTTGCCAAATGAAAGCATATGGCTATAAATATAGACATACTGGTCAATCAAAGAGATTTAAAATAATTATAGAGCGGACATTAGGAATATTTTGATCCCGAACATTTTCGATTTTGACACACGATTTTCTTTGTCTTGTTCCGTCTATCGCTCGTAAATAATTTAATGTTTTTGTGGTCAACTATCTCCAACACTTCATTTCCAATTTTGACAAAAGGACTTAGTAGCTGTTGATGTTTGCCATAATCTTCATCGTTGACATAAATTAATAAGTCCACTTCAAAATCATTATACGTTTCATTCAGTCATTGAGCCCCAAGTGAACTTCTAATTATGCATCTGTATCAACAGCCTGGCGGCCGAAGACCACACAGCGCACCGAAAATTGTTGTATCTCAATTAAATATTTCTGCATCAGCCCCGAAGGACATAGTATTAAAATCGAAAGCTTCAATTACAAAATGATCATATACAATTCCTCATTTCATATAATCTACCTACATGCTCAACTTGACTTATTGTGAAAGGTTATCAGTAGTTCCTGTTCTGAATTAATTAGTATGATTCATTGTTTGTATCGAAAAGCACTAATTAAGTATTCAGAGTTTAATTAAATTGCAGTTCGTTCAAGGTTTTCGTAAATCGCCTACTATTTATAGGCACAGTTCAACCTGCCAAATACATACATCACAGAAATTCCAAATTAACATTATTTATTTTCCACGACCTCTTTTGGTTTAAAACATACGGTGACTCTGGCCACAGATTGTCAAAATAATTGTAAGATGCCATTAAGTTTTACCTTTTATTTATTTTCTTCCTAAGCTTTTATGGTTTTTAGTATTTTTACCATCAAATGTGGACAGTGTTTGAAATTATTCACATATTCGAAAATCAAAAATGCATTCAAACCTCTTTTTATTTAGGACTAAAGCAGACTAGCTTTATTAGGTTGTCAAAATAATTATTGTAAGCTGCCATAAAAGTTTCTGTTTGTTATTTATGTTCATTGGACTTTATGGCATTTGTAATATTCTTCCTCTATGAATAAAACCTCCTCCCGTAGTCTATTAAATTGGTGGTAGCAGAAGCATAGGCTTAACTATGTTAACGAGAGATGTTTGAGAGAGTTTTCAGTGAACCGGATAAGGGCTATTTTATTAAGACAAGCTCGCAGCCTCGGTCTACAACTGAGGATGTTATTGCAGTTCTAATTAAAGCACTTCAAGTCATAAGTATTACGATCAAGACCTCGTACTTGTCAGCCATTGATTAGGCAGTAACCATAAAATCAACAAGAATATCAAAGATAATTTCCTAACTCCATAAATCAGATGAAATTAAATTGTTTTATTAATACAACACGGAGTCAGAAACTAATAAGCGTAAAACCTATAGGAAATTAAATGGAAACTTGTATACTTATATACGGTGGAAACTGGGACGAGTTTCTCGCAATTCAGTGTGTGTGGAGATTATTGGCACTTCAACTTGTCAATGTGGGAACACGGGCAATAGATTGATTTGTGATTGCAATACGTATCTAGTTTCTATTACTTTCTAATCTTAGACTTAATGCCATGTATGAATAGTATTTAATTATAATTAATTACATAATCTGCACACTATAATTCGCGAAGGTAAACTTTCTCATAGACAAACGTAACAGAAACCATATTGGCTGAATGGATGCTTTTTTTTTCGGATTGGTAATCATCAACCGACCTCTCCCGCTCTGGGCGGAGTGGAAGGTAGTGTCAGATTGACTAAAACCAAAGAAGGAACATGGATGTTCCTTCTTTGCCCTTTGGGTCCCAGGGCACCGGTATCTATTTCGAGCAGTCCCGCAGCCCCGGCAGGCATCGGCTCTTGCGGACCCCTTCCTGGTTGCTAACATCTCTTTGAGGCGCGCGTGGAACACGAACGCGCCGTGAATGGGTGGATTAGACTCTCTTTCAAAAATGAATACTTCGAAGGAGCTCCAAATAATATTAAGTTAATTTAGTAACGGTTTCTTTTACATGACTGCCTCGTTGGTCGAGTGGTGCGACCACTCGACCAACGAGGCAGTCATGGCACGACAGCTTAGCATGAGGTTCTGGGTCCGATTCCGTGGTCGGGCAAAGTGTTATTGAGTTTTTTCATCATTAATTTCTCAGTAGCAGCCACGGAGTCTGAACTTGCGCCCGGTTGACGGCTATAGGCTCGTTCCCTGTTATATGGGACTTAACCATAAGTGGCGAAATGTGGGTGTACTGTTAAATACACCTCTGCCTAACCCTTCGGGGATTACAGGTGTGATGTTATGTTATATTTCTTTTACTTTATTTCTTTTGTTTGGAGTGAATTTGCAGTCATCTGAAGTTCACAAAAAGTAAATGCTCTAGATTTTTAAGATATAAAAAGTGATACACCAGCATGGGACAAAAACAAAACCACTACATACTTTTAAAATTACAAGCTTACCAGTATAATTTAGATCAGATACAATAGATAGGAAGTAGGTACCTACGTCATGTCAAAAACTGTTTTCTGGCAAAAAGTTGAGTTGTAAAAAATGTTGTGTTATTTACATTACATAAACAAGTTTAGTTTTTTTGTTTACTGTTAGGGAGGACGCGCTAAATTAGCCCGCGAAATTCAAATTTTTATATCTACTGAATTACTTTTACATAGTAATTCAATGGGATTACATGAACTTAGAGGGTTGTATTGATGAGTTTAATGATTACCTATAATCCTTTCAATACGTACGCGTTACGGTCACGATTCAAATTTTGTTCAACAAACAACCGGACACTGACCAGCAAATTGCAAAGATACGTAAGAACACTGCAGGCTACCCTTGCACTTCCACCTTAAGGGGTATCGTACGAACGACGCCGATCAAGCTATACAAAACCATTTTATACGGATCTCTCATTGTATAGGAAATCCATACAAAGCGAGGCTAATTTATACTGGAAATGTACAGCTTCATGTGCCGCCGTGTGTACTTATCATTATATTCAACTTTTACAACAAAAGGAATCCTAAAATCGTGAAACAATAACAACTGATTTATGCTGACAAAAATGGTATACATGTGGCGGCTGATTTGTCATACCCGATTTCAGGATTGGTCCCGTATTAAAAGTAGTTTATAATGATGAATTGAGGATAATATAAGCTTTCAAGACGTTAAAGATAAACAAAAACTAAGTTTGCATAGAATACTTTCAAACGAGAGAAATGCCATCCCCCCTGGTGTACAAGTGGCTACAATTGCTGCAATGTCGGTTCCTCGGTCCGTAATGGGCCTCGTCCGACGCATGCGCAGGCGCACCTATCATTCATACCGTCATACGTGACGACGCTCTCAATGACTTACGTTGCACATCATTACCGCTTACATGGAGACAACTCGCTCGTTTAGATCAGGAAGTGTCCCTTTTTTGTGGACACTTATGGGCATTTTAGTTTTATATAGAGGTGAAAATAGTTACCACTCTATCTGCTCATTATCCTTGTTGGGTTTGAATTATGTTGCACAGTTTTTGTAAAATAAGTTTAAACTTTAATTAACGAACTATTAAAATACTGCAAATTATAATCACTTTTAGAGGAATTAATAACTTTTACGTCATGTCATTGACTCTCACATTAAATTTGCATTTCACATGCTTAATCCAAAAATCTATAAACTAGATGTTTGACAGTCGTTACAGGTAGTCAGTGGCCCGAAAGTCTGACAACCAGTCTCACCAAGGGGTATAGTATTACCCAGTACTAACTGGGTTGTGGAGGTCAGATAGGCAGTCGTTCCATGTAAAATTCTGGTACTCAGCTGCATCCGCTAGACTGGCAGCCGACCCTAACATAGTTGGGTAAAGGCAAGGCAGATGATGATTGCTTAATCCAAAAAACACCATCTACAAAGACAAAGCTTTTGAAAAGCTCACGAAATCAAACAGAGCAGCTTCAAAACTTTTTGCAATCATAACTCCTCTCCACCAATCACTCGCAAACATCTAAATACCCTAACAGGTTCACTGCACAACAAAAAAACCCAAAACCGGTAAACATTTGCCCGCATGAATGGAAGCTAGTGCCGCTAAGTTGACCGCGGGCCAGCGCAGGCGCAGCGGCGGAACGCGGCACAATATTGACGCATTCCGCCGGGACGGGACCAGTCTCCTTCTAAGGAAGACGACCTGGACACACTAACTGTACAACGGCCCGGCAAAAACGTACCTCTAATTGCTGACAACTTTGAAACGAGAACTATTTGACGTTTGAAGATTTACGCCGCGAACGAGCGATGGAACTTTTTGCGGATCGTAATGGTATTTGATTAAATATTTAAGTGTCTTCTTTAGAAAGGTTATTATATACCGATAAATCTTCTGCTTGATACTAATGCCAGTGAATTAATTTCTATTTGAAAATAAGCAGCTAGAATTCGTTAGCCAAACAATCACTTTTAAAACGTGTTTGAAACTCCACTTCCGTTTATAAACCAATAAAAAGATCTCCATTGTAAACAGTTCGTAGTGGCAACTATTAATTACAGCAAAAACTTTGGTACGCTCTATAATTACGCTTTCAATTGGACCACATACACATACTTGTATTAATTTACTGGTGGAAAGCCCCGTTATTATCTATGGACTAAAGATAAAGAAAGCAAAGCGACCAAATTATTTTGGCACTCAGTAACAGCCTGGTATAGCGCTGCATGTTTCGTTTGGCGCGTGGCCATTGTCGAAATTAAGGCCGCCATATTGTTTTTCAATACCATATCCACAAACAATTTCAGAAACGCTTACCTATAGCTCCCCTCTATAACCATTCTGAGGGCCTAAAATGGCCGCTTGAGCAGAATCATAATTATAATCTGATAATAATATGAATTAGGTACATTACAATTCGTAAACTGGCAAAAACACCAAATGACAGTTCGTAGTAAACTGCGTCTGTGACCATTTTAAGAATTTTACCGTGATTCATATTATTATCCTATTATGATTCTGATAAAGCGGCCATTTTAGGCCGCCTACTCTTAAACTTTTCTTGTTTATGGTAAACGTCAAAAACGTGTCAAATTCATAACACTGCAATTTTCGTTCAATAATTCGCCAGATGCCAACTTACATTGGTCACTCAGCATTTAATTTGGTTTAACGAGACAGGAAGTACCACATCAAAGTTTAATCAGCCGAAACAACGTTCGATAATGCAAATTACGTGCTTTGATGTGAAAAGGATGTTATCGATGATTATGATCGGAGACAAACTGGCTTATGAATCGATATTCCCACGATAAAATATTAATTCAGATTACTATGGTTACATTTAAAAAACTGCACTTTCTTTTTTACAATGTTTTGTTTCTTTTTGCAAATTTTAAAACATGTGGTCATAGAATCAATCATTTACCTGTTGGACTATTACCAACTTTCGATTTGATTCGATTAGATCGGCATTCACATCTCACATTGATTGCATGCTTTCAAATCCTGTTTTAGACGAAATAAAAAATATTTACTTTTGACATCAGTTTCTAAACACAAAATTACGATTTGGAAAGCAATCTTTCGATTAAAAAACTTCCTTCTAACAAATAATTTACAGAAAAAAATGGGGCAGAATTAATCGCCTTTTCTAAAGCGTAGGCTCTTAGAAGAAATCAAACTCGAGGATCATCATAGTAGCTTACACTAGTTCTTCTATCCCCAACCAATGACCGCAAAAGTATGATAGCGAGGCTACCGCGTACCTGCGCCTGGGCATGTGGTTATGCAACACTTTTTACTATTAAACCTCGGTTTAGCAATTTCGTACGTGCTGTGAAGACTAATAGCTTAGCAGACGTCCGCTTCGTTAATGAATCAACAGGACTAATGAACCATTGAAGAAATTCAACCTGGTCGCTTTTTTTGTTTTTGTTGGGACTGAAATTGCTGTATTGTGAGAGAGCGAGAATTTAGACGACTTTTATTTTTAGGGTTTGAAAAAACAACATCCTGTGATTGTTGTGGTAGGGTGATGATCTTAGTTTTAATTAATGCTGTATCTTATTTCTTTTTTAATTTTTTTGTTGATTTTGTCCTCAAGGCACCCGCTATTTTTGACACCAATCGACCACCCTGTATTAAAAGTATGGCACTCATTGCCTGGAAGGAGAAGTTGTTTCAGATCAAGAATTAAGCTTATTATAAATCTGTTTTTATCTACTTGAAAAAAATAGATAAATACCGTTCAAAACCCAAATAGTTATGTAAATTAATTTGTCATTTAGATATTGATATTTAAAATTAAAGCGACTAAATGCGGATGCTTTTATTATAAACGTCTTAAATAAGGACTCGTTTGATGACGCTAATTCTAGTTTATGAGCAATCAAGAGGACATTCCTCATAAAATCAGATTATAAAAACAATATTCTAAACTACATTCATTCATTCAATTTCATTCATGTAAGTGAATCTCTGTATGTTTTAATAACTTAATCAGTCATTTCTATTGAATTAAATCAAATACAATCCATACTTGGATATAACGTCTCATTGCCACTGGTCTAAGAAGTAATAAAACTTAAACTTATCAATAAACCTTTTGACTCAAAGTAATAACTTTTAATTGCGTACAAATAAACAAACAAAACATAAAAAGGTTCCGTCCATCTACTCGTAACATCAATCGTTCATCTGTCTGTCGGTTGTCCGTCAAAACTAAGGGTCTTCCGATAAAAAGAGGTATCTTTGACCTTGCGTTAAACGTCGGATAATAAGAGGTTCCGCGTCAAGAATTTTGTAATACATCATTTTCACGTATTCGTCAAAATGAGCGAAAGTAGGACAGAGCTGCGTATACGCACTAAATGAATGTTACCATCTCTCTCACACGTATGTAATGTGACAGAGATCACGTGGAGCAGCGGTCAATTGTGAGACACTGAACCGTTGGAGGTTCCGTACTAGTATTTTGAATAGGACGTCATTATCCCACTTACAGTTTTAAGACATGAGAGGTCAGAAGACCGGTGCACTCACAGTTGGCAATGAATAACAAAACATACAAGAATAAGTCACAAGATATTTTCTTTAAATATTCGGCTTTAAATAACCGTAAAATAATGTATTCAAATGAAAAACAATATGCCATTATTTTACTATATTAAATTCCGATACACACTAAAGAATTTAAACTATTTTAAACACAGGTCATAACGGGATATTATATAACACAATATGTGCAAGATATGCAAATGTTTTGCAAATAATTTTAAATTAATTGAATATTTGCATATGCTAATAAAGCGAGTGAAATACTTAACGTGTGGAGGCAATATCGTGTTTGCGTTATTTTTGGATGCTCAAACACCTGTGACAAATACCTTGAATACCTAGGTTCTGGTCTAGACTCTTGCCAAGGGGAAAGTGGAGTAGGCTGATTTAGATTTACAGCCGTAATAAAATTCAGACTGGCATAGGAATGTGCAGATGAACGGCTACTAATAAAGACTCGGAAGGACAGGTATCTTTAGTTGACCAAGATTATGTCTGGACCTTAAAAGAGACCATGACCTCTGAGTTTTTTTCGGCTGTTTCTTCTTAGAGTAGTCAGGTACGAAAAACCGGGCCCAATCTAGTTAAATTGTTTGTAAAAACCTATTTGCAAAATAAACAGTCATCATTTGTCTATTTTCAGTAATAGTTGGTGAATGCACTGCAATTTAATTTTAGTGTTCAGGAAGATCCTGCTACTCATACAGTCGCAATACTTGTTAAGAACAGAAGCTTTAGGGCTCAGTCGAAACTGCTCTACATTTTCCTCCTTAATTAATTATTGACAAAAATTACCCAAAAAATTACAGCCGGAATTCTATATAAAACAGTATACAACTTAAGATTCTACCAAGCTAACCTGTAAATTGACACGAATTCCAAACAGCCTCTAAAAACACCTTTATTCTAAATCGATCTACTCGATTCGTTACGGAACTCTAAAAGCGTCTTTCCACACGGATTACTCGGAAGACGATAAGTGATAATTATGGCTCTGCTAACGAGACTAATGATAAGGCAAACCGTGTTTTTGTACGCCGCGCTGCCACGCTCGAAGTACGCAGTTTTGAAACTCCAACCATTATAATAACATGTAATTTAAGAATTATTTAAAAAACCCGATCGCGCATTAACGGTATGACAGGTCTAAAACTTTTTAATTTTGTCTTTGAAGTGCCATAATCTAATTTGAATTTCAAATTATGACCATCAATAATGGAATGTTCGCCTAAAGAATAAGAGGCTGAACAATAACAGCCGCACGGGTCGATCTTCAAGGTTACGGAGACTTTCCCGATGTCAGTTCGTGGATGGGCACTTTAAGCCGTTGGTCCCGGCTGTTATTCGTAAATCTGTTGCAGTCGTTACAGGTAGTCATTGGCAAGAAATTCTGACAACCAGTCTTACTAAAAAAGGGGTATCGTATTACCCCGTAACTGGGGCCTGGAAGTCAGATACGCAGTCGCTCCATGTAACACATAGCTTCCTCCGGCTAGACTGCAAGCCGAACCCAATTTGTTAGGAAAAGGCTAGGCAAATGATAATGAGGCTCGATTGAACTGGAGGCATGTTATTCCATAATTGAATTTCAAATTGAGAACATCAGTAATGGAATGGTCGTAAGTTATGCTCAAATGCTAACGAAGATCCTTTGTCCTGAATGTCCCCGATGCTTTAAACCAAAGATGTATTTGATGTTCGGAAATTAATCGTGAATTTATTGTTGGATAAACAAACAATTCTTACTGGCTACAAGTTTTAATGCTTTAAACATATCTGAAACACAATCTTGTAAACCTGAAAGAGGAAGAAATGTGGTTGAAATATGTTAGTGAAAGTTAAAAAGACCTGATACAGTTGGAAACATTACATGCACCAATAGGTCGTGGACCATTAGACTTGGTTTACCTTCCTCCACATTCAGATATGTTTATTATACCTATACTAAAGTTTTATTTAAAATGTTTATTTTTTTCATTAATGTTGATGGATGGAGAGGGAGAGGAAGGCCAAAGAAAAGATGTATGGATTGTGTGGGAAATGAAATGAAAGAGAAAGGACTAAATGATGCTGCGACGTCTGACAGGGGAGAACGCCGGAAAACGCCGACGCCGAATAGAATGGAACAAGGGCAGGAAGATGATGACTAAAGATTAAGGGACACAATGTAACAGATGCATTTTCTCATTGTTCCTACGGTAATGCGAAGAAGCCTTTTCGCCTCTCTCGGGAGTATCAACCTCACCAAAAGTTCATTTAAACAAGCAACATTTAGGCGAGTCTAGAACTCAGCTAAAATGTCGTAATCCCGAGTTTTAGCTCTACTAACCTGTTGAGGAGTATCGCTTGATAAGTTAAAACCAGTGAAGGGAGCGCGTAGGCCGTTCCTATTACGTTACAAAATAAATTGATGCCAGCGACGATAATATTGAGTCGGAACTCGATTCATTCATCAATTGTAATGAAATGATTTGGTAATGTCTCTTATATGTATGCTGAACTAGTCGTTTGTCTATATTAATATTGTAAAAGAGGTAAGTATACAATGGAGCTGGGCAGGGCACCTAGCAAGGTGCGGTGATGGCAGGTGGAGTAAAACTGTGTCCGACTGGCATCCAAGGACTGGAAAGAGAAGTGTTGGTCGTCCGGCGGCGAGATGGGCAGACGACATTGTTGATATCGCGGGAATATCCTGGACGAGACTGGCATAAGAACGTGGAGGTTGGCACAAGGAAAGAGAGGTATATACCTAGCAGTGGGTGAAGTCGGGCTGTGAATGATGATGAAAGCACGTAATTGGATAATCTCTGAAACTCCTCATCCGATTTCAGAAAAAAAAACACTGATGAAAATCTACACTATTGTACCATAGAATGTATTGTGTTTTACACGCGGGCGAAGTCGCGAATAGAAGCTAGTAATAATATTATGAAGAGTTAAAGTTTGTAAGGTAAAAAAGTTTGTAAATAATATAGGGGGTTCTTTTCGGCACTACTGACCCGATTTTGAAAATTCTTTCACTAATAGGAAGCTACGTTATCCCTGAGTGCCATAGGCTATATTTAAAACGTTCCCATCGGATTATATCCAACCACAACGTGAGCAAAGCCGTTGGCAAAACTTAGTCTCTTATATAGTAAACTAGTCGTTCGTAAATGATAAATTTCTGCATTGGACCCGTTTGAAGTGGGCATGGAGTGATTGGTATTCAGACTGGGGAATAACTTGAGATTCTGTTGAGCAATTTTAGTGTTTTAGTGCTTAATTTCGTTTCTGTGACAAATTAAGTTGTGTCGAATTGTAGATTCTAACAAGCCAGGGGCATTGACAATTTGAAATGATAGATTATGCTCCTGTATCAGATTAGGAGTCAAGAGAAAGGTCGAGCAGATGAAATGATCATCTTCCTGCCCTTGTCCCATGTTACTTGGGGTCGGCGCAACACGTTTTTTTCTTCCATTCTCCTCTGTCAACCGTCACGCTATCTTTTACTCCTTTTTCTTTCAAATCATTCCTCACACAATCTATCCATCGTTTCCTTGGTCTTCCTCTCCGTCTCCATCCATCAACATTTATATTCATCACTCTTTTAGTCACATGCGATTCGATGTCGGGCAGATGAGTAGAAGACAAAGAAAGAGGGTAGACAGATTTGTCAATTTTTTTTCATCCTCCCGCATTCTCCAGTCAACCCGCGATCATGGCGCTTGCAACAGCGTCGAAAAATCGGGAGCTCAAAACAATGAAAAATCACGGAAGATATCCCGTAAGTGACAGTAAAAGTTTAGATGAGATGTGTAACCATAATGATTGAGGAGTTGACTGCTGGCTTCAGGCAAAGGTGTGAGAGGTACCTAAATCAGCCATAATTATACCTCTGAATAGTGGATCGTTTACGATCTCATTATTAACCGAGGCTAATCTAATGAATTTCTTTGAATTTTATGACTCTAAAGCCCCTCTCCAATTCCATTTTCTAATCTATTCAAAACTATTTTACTTGAAAACTTGAGTATTAATCACTCTAGTTAATTTAACGATCTATTTATAACGTGAAGTAGTAAGGAAGTAATAAACACTAAACAATTTACAACGAACCAAGATGAAATCGAAACTAGAGAAGTCTTTTGCCCAATTTCACTAACAAAAAACGACACCTAACTGGATGCCTAAATATTTTAACACTATTACAACTCCTACCTTAAAAAATCCAATAGTGCGCTTTTAATTAGGAATCGCTTAGCGTTAGTGAAAACGAGTAAAAACATTATACAATGAACCAAGGTGAAATCGAAAAGACAAACTTCTAGTCTTTATTGCTAAAAATATCTCTTTTATATATATTTAGCTTTCTGCCGGAGTAACCACATAAGAACACCCATAGCATACAAAACTATTGTATTTCGTTGGCACTACCATCTTGATCAAGTTTTTTGCGCCAAACGTTCGTGACCGGAAGCGCAAAAGATGGTAGGTACGCACCACGCCAATCAAGCTTTACAAAACCAGTTTATGCAGATCTCTCATTATATAGGAAATCTATACAAAGCGAGGCCAAGTTATACTAGAAATGTACAGCTTCATGTGCCGCCGTGTGTACCTTCACAGGTTTTATTAGCATGTAAGTTTCTATCGTGTTTTCCTTCGCCGTTTATCATGTAGTGACAGCATCCGTGGTTACCTAAGTGATGTCATAAATTAGCTGGAGAATCTAAACATCGGGTGATGATGTAAGATATCAGTACTGCATGGAGTAAGACCATGAGCGTCATGTCACGAGTGAAGGGATCAACATGGATGACACAAGATCCAGAAAATATATACCTAAGTATATATTTTTAATCTTAGTATAATTTATAATCAGCACATAATCTTATCTCAAAAAGATTAAGCATTATTTTGATGTAATAATTTGATGAACGCATGTTTTTTTTTACTTACATTAACTGACAATCTCTAACAGACTGTTGGCAGAATCTAATTATTTTATTCTCCACAAACGGTTTATGTATCGTAAATAGTGATACTATCTGTTGAGGACCAAATCCATTTCCCTACAAACCTGTCATATGATGGGTGTAAAACCCCTAACGAAGCCAAAAGACATGTTCTCCCCGTCATTGCGTCATTGCATGACCTACGATTCTACGAACCTTCTAGTTATGGAGATCATGGGGGATAAAGTTCCAACTTTAAAAAAAAAAAGTAAGTACATGTTTTTAATGTTATAACTTTACTTCAGTGCGTTACATTGAGTCCTATCGTAAAACGTGATTTCTCACCCCAAAAAACTCGTTTCCCAGCAATATTTTTTACGTAGAGTTACTTAGTTTGATGTACAGACGTCAGCACATCAAGCTACTACAATCTGTCAAATTTCTTTAATAGATTTTCAACTTTACCGCTAAAGTATTAGGTTCAAGGTAGATTGGGAAAATTTGACAGTTTTGGGTAACTTGATGATCTGGCGTCTGTACTTACAGAATGCTTGGTTGACGGCTTCGTGAAAGGTCTGTTTACACCTTATATGGCAACCTATAAAGTGTGTAAAAAGACCCTTAACGAAGCCGAAAAGCACTTGTTCTCCCCGTTATTGCGATCATTTTTTTGTTCTAGACCATACCTGGGAACCCTCCAGTTACGGAGATATTGGGGGTCAAAGTTCCAACTTTTTCACAAGTTTTTTTTTTAAATACTTACATGTTTTAATGTAAGATTTTTACTCCTCGACCCCCGTATTATTCAATCCGTCTATCAGCACAATGTTTTGAGTGCGTTACATTGCATCCTACCATAAAACGTGATTTTTCACCCCAAAAAAAAAATCGTTTCCCAGCAATATTTTTTGCGTAGAGTTACTTAATTTGATGTACAGAATACTTGGTTGACGGCTTCGTGAAGGGTTCGTTTACACCCTGTATTTGACAAGTAATCGTAAGTTCTTAGCTTCGTGCCCATTTCCGTAGACGAAACAGAACGTAAACCATTTATTACGATACTACTCACTTGTTGGGTTTAAAGATCACATCAGTCTATCAGTGACAGTGACGGAGCATCGCTAGGTATAATATAACCCATTTCTTCTCTGACTCATACAGTCATACTATACTCGCGTACAATGATAAGAAGTTTATAAACTACAAGATATTGTAATGTTATTGCATTTCTTGTAACTATAATAATGCTATTAATGTCCCTCGTGTCGTCGAGTCCTGAGAAAATGCTTGGAGTATGAGGTGTTCTTTCTCGAGAAGGTTCTGTGTCTTTAAGGGGACTGCGATTCTTCATTGGCTTTTTTTTAAAGAACTCGAATAGGATACTTTAGAATAGGTTATATTGTCTGTGTGTCGACTTTCCAATTTGATAGCCTGTTTCGTGTCTCATTGTTGGGCAAAGCACTGCCTGATCTGCGATCTCTTGCCATATTTACCCTGAAAACAAGATCATGTCGCCGCGGTCGACCTTCAGTTGGAAAAACAGGAAAAGGCTGCAGGTTATGGAACTTAATAGAACGATGGTGTAACCGTTGCAGAAAGTAAGTATTTTTAGGACTGGCATTTTGCCAAATTGTTCTTTTTTTATAATGAGGAGCTCGTGGCTTTATAATAACAGCCGCTCGGGTCGATCTTTAGGTTAAGCCGTGCTTGCCTAGGTTGGTCTGTGAATGACTGACCACACATTTCATACCGAGTTTCCTCCGTGCCTCGGAAAGCACGTTAAGCCGTTGATCCCGGGTGTCATTTGTAGATCTTTGACAGTCTTTAGGTAGTCAGTGGCCTAAAAAGTCTGACAACCAGTCTTACCAAGGGGTATCGTATTGCCCAGTACTAACTGGGTTGTGGAGGTCAGATAGGCAGTCGCGCCTTGTAAAATACTGGTATTCAGCTGCATCCGATTAGACTGGAAGCCGACCCCAATATAGTTGGGTAAAGGCTAGGCAGAAGACGATGTTCTTTTTTTATAAGAAAACGTTACCCCGCACTTGGAATTTCTCCTGCATCGCGTTTACCAACATTTAAACTCACATACACAAACAGCCAGACCCGGAATAACTATCTTATTGATTCAATCAAGCATTTGTCATTTCTGCATGGGTGTCCTAAGAGGCTTTTCTGGTTTCTCATTTTGAAACAAAGCACCAAACAACTATTGATTAGAACTATGCCCACAATGACGGCAATTACCTGTAACATAGCAATTAACGGGTCATAAAGCTAGGCTGGGTACTTGGGTCTAGACACTGTCCCACACATAATGCAAGTATTCAATTAATATGTCACTATGCAGGTACGTGTGAGTATTCGCGTTATAGTTTGAATCGTAAGTAGGTGATCTGCATAATTAGTCGGTTTTTAATATCGACAGTAGGACATACATTATACATCGTAGTTATTGCTAAACAGGAAGGGAATGTGTGAGCTTTAGAATAGGTTAAGGCCTCAGGTTCGTAGTGAATGCTGAACATGGTCTCAAGCTTCGTTTTTCAATACCTAGGGCTGGCGACAGAAATATATCTTCAGATTTATCCCTGCTTGACAAATGGACCGCTTTTCAAAAACCGACTTTAAATCTATCTGCAAATCCTTGAGAATCCCTTGCCCCATGCCCAGGTCTCAAGCCACTTAATTTTCACTTGGAGCTATATTGTTTTGCTCTTCCATTCTCTTCTGTAAGCCGTGGGCACTATCATTTAAAACATATAATATCATTTACACCGAAAATCGGTAACTGAAAGTCGGAGTGACTCACTCCGATTTTCAGTTATCCTGTCTACTGAAAGTGAATTTACCAAACTCAGTGGGTTATGGATGATAATTATCTGCTAGAAGTGTAGAACTCAAAGGAAAAGATAAGAGCTCTTTAATTCAAATATTTCTATCAGTCTGTCCAGCAAAAGACTACCTATTTCTGACGGAGTTGATTGATAAGTAATGAGGGGAGGTTCTTAATCAAATATTTCAACTTGAGCTATGGATTGCAGTTACACGTAGGTAGTGGATATGATAATCGCAATAATTATGTAGGTCAAAATATAACCTAACACGGATAGCAAGGACGAGTAATATGACACTGCGAATACTGCGATAGATTTATGTTTCTCCAAGTATAGAACACTTTATTGAATAAGTTACGGCTAGAATGATTTATATGTAATTCTAAGACTGGGATGTATAATTAAATGTTTTCTAATATTATATGAAATATTAATTAGTGTTATGTAAAACAATGATGAGTAATGTGTTTAATATCGGTAAAGGAGAAAACGTAGGCTTTTATGAGTGTAAGGAAGAACATTAAAATGTAAAGTGGGTGGTCGTCGAACGAACATCTTTGCACAATCTCTTGATGATTTCAGAAGAAACAGTTAGTAAAGACATAAAATCTCCAGATTATGAAAACCATTTGAAATGGCAAAGCAATTTTAAAATTGTTGAGAACTTAAACTTTACCAAAGCAAAGCAATAACGAAACTGTAAACTGTAGAAAGTGTAAACGGACCCTTCACGAAGCCGTCAACCAAGCATTATGTACCTACATCAAACTAAGTAACCCTACGCAATAATTGTTGCTGGGAAACGATTTTTTTTTTTTGGGATAGGTTTTACGGTAAAACTCAATGTAATACAGTCAAAACATTGTGCTGATCGATGTATTGAATAGTACGGGGGTCATGGAGGTATTTAAAGTAAAGTTAAACTAGTATTTTTTTTTAAACTTCTGAAAAAGTTGCAACTTTGACCACCAATATCTCCGTAACTAGAAGGTTTCCAGGTATGGTCCAGAAGAAAAAAATGATCGCAATGACGGGGAGAACAAGTGCCTTTCGGCTTCGTTAAGGGTCTACACCTTTATTCTTGAAGTTAGTTATGTACTTATGTAAGTATGTAAAGACATAACTAAATAATATTACGTCATTTTACTAATAACCGTCACAAACACAATTATGAATAGTAGTAGTAAGTATCAACGAATGATTTAAGTTGCCATAAAGACTAACCAGGAAGTATTCAACAACTTGTCCTGTGCACTCAAAACAACAACAATTGCGAATAAACATGATACCTACATATCTCCGGAAATTAAAAAGTTCACTGAAGCCCCAACGTGTAAACATTTAGCAACAATACAACGTTCATTAAAAAGGAAACAGCAAATTGTGCGAGTAACTAGATACATAGGCGCAGCAGCGGCGCCGGCGCACGCTGTCCTGTCTAGCACATTGAAAACATCTTCAGAAGGCCTACAAACTTTTGAGCATAATGTTTGTTATATAGTTTATTTGATTAGTTTGTAACTCGAATTGAGAACCTTCTCCTTTTCTTTCGTCGGTTAAAAGTTTGATTCTCCAGCGTAATTTGGAAAAAAACTTTTTTTTTTTTTACCGGTTTTCAGGTAAAATCAGAGCTCAGGCAGAAAAATCAAACAAATTCGTTGTAATGCGAATAGGAATCGAAAAGACGGAAGTTTGCGAAAAGCGTTAATAAACTTCCGTCTTTTGTCATACCCGCATTACGAGAGGTATCTCCGAAAAAAACGATTTTTTCGGAGTTGGAGACATTGACGATTTGTAATAGGCACCTAATACCCCATTGTATTATCAAGAATTTGTGGAATAAAAGTTTGTGGTCAAATATGTAGCAAAGTGTAACCACCATATTGACGTCAAGTTACTATTTTATTTTCAATTGTACTGTCATTGCTATGCCTTATTGTCTATGAATATTACGTAAACATGCGGTTTTATTAGTTTGAATAATACTGAAGAAATCTTGAAAGGAAAACTTATGGTCAGACACAAAGAAAGTGTATTTAACCGATTTTGAATAACTGTTACTATGTGACCAACTCTGAAACCGCGAAAGAATCATACGTGTATTGTTTTCGATTTTAGTAAACTGAAATGTGGTTTCACTTGTTCCATAGTAAAAGTTGTGCATAATGAAAATTTTTCTAAGTCCTCTATCCATAGCGCCCCTAAAGCTACACTCCAACCCAAGTTTCACTATCGGTGGTCATTAATTAAAAACAGCCATTCTGTAATATTCTTTTTTTATATCAAAAAAACATTGCCCCACACTTGGAATGTCTCCTGTATCGTGGGTGCGTTTGCAAACATTTAACTCACATACACAAACAGCCGGACCGGGAAAACTACCTATTGGCCATAACAATATTTGTTCTGTGCGGGAATCGAACCCGCAGAGCAGCAGTCAATCGCTAAACCTCTGCGGCAAATGTGCCGTCATGGATAGATTTCTTCCTTGATTCTGATTCTGCAAACGTCAGTTTCATATGCAGCCTTATTTCTTCATTTCTGTACGTAGTAGACCTTCTTTCTCATTTACCTAGTGGCCAGGTAATGAGTCGAGTATTTTAATTGCGACCCAATATCCCGACACTCCGACGGCCCGACGAGCGACTGTGCGACTATTTGCATAGCTTGATTAAAGCCGAATACGCTGGTCCTGCCGTTTTTCAAGCTACCAATAAATTTACTCTGGTTTAGCTCAGATCTTTAGCTGTTTAATTATATCTTTGACTAGTGTTAGGACCTGATTAGTAAGGAAGGCGAGTGAAGCGTTTCTTAGTCTGCAAGTGGAGCTTGATTCTCTGAAAATAATGTTCATTGCATTTTATTTTTATTCTTAGCCTACTTGCCTTTTTTGGTTAGATTTATTTTTGAAGAAACAGTGTCTTTCCTCGTTCAGAAAGATTTATTTTAAGATCAACATGAAGCCCATTGTCAGATGCTTTCTGCCTCAAAGTTTTATGGAAATTACCTGTAATGTGGTAGATCCTATAGGTTTTCTAGGAGCTACATTTTCTAGGTTTAATGATATCAGAATTAAACCACGGTAATATTATAATACAGTACTCCAACTTCATACAAACGGACGAAACGCGAGCTATACCTACGCGCCTCGATCGTGGGGTGCGCTCGCGGTGCAGACAGTCACGGCTGTACTGTACCGCAGTGTCGAACGGACGGTGTGTTGTTTTTTTAACAATAACCGCGCGATTTTTTCTCTAAAAATCAGTTAATATGACGAGTAGGAAATATTGTGCTGTTTTTGGTTGTATGGATTCTCCAATAACGCTTTTTGATTGTACCCAACGATGATTTTGTGGAATATATAGAAAAAATGGAGGAAATATTCCGAAATTCACTTAAAACCAAACATGTAAATTGTAAAGTAGCTGCAGGTATCTATAACCAAGTAAAAGATATTCCATTTTCTCCACCTTGTCCATGTTTCCCAAAACAATTTTTAATGAAGCTTTATTTATGAATGCGGATTTATTATAGGTACCTTAAAATTTAACAATAAAGCATTTCGTACGACTCAGTCGAGGCGCAAATATTTTTCGGTCGCAAATTTATAAGCCCGATTTGTTTTTCAAACAAAAACATGTTTTTTTAATTAAATCTACCAATCAAAAAACAACGCATTTTTATTGAACACTTCCTATTCAATATACAAAGTATTTCATTTATTTATATAAAAAGGATATTTACAATCACAAAACTAAATAGAAACAGAAAGTAGGCAAATGTAATTAAAATGCTGGGGACGGTCAGCCCTAACGCATGTTTACGTACCGCGCGGCTGTAGGCATTTATTTCTATCATGCGGCCGAGTTACATTACTGTATTATAATATTACCGTGATTAAACCTTGGTCAATTCAGTTTTAAACCATCACTCTTTTTTTTTCGGATGTGAAATCATCAAATAACCGCCCGCTCTGGGCGGAGTGGAAGGGAGCGTCAGATATGTACTGACTAAAACCCATCCATGTTCCTTCTTTGCCCCTTGTGTTCCAGGGCCGCGGTATCTCTTTCGAACAGTCCCGCAGCCCCAGACCATCACTCTTTGTGTTTCCATAATTTCAAACTTCTAGCTGCAGATACACATAGACCTCTTAAAATAGGCGGTCTCCTATTTCGCAAACAGGTTGGATCCTAACGATCACTCAAATAAGGCTATTTTGTTTAAAGGTCAACAGTAAACAGATACAAGTAGAAAAGTATATACCTTCATTATAAAAGCCACGGACATTATAACAACCTGTTTGACTAAGTAAGAGGTGCCTTAGGATACCTTTAATCCAGTGTAGTTATTATCATAGCAGTATAATGGGCGTTGACGAATATTTTGATCATTTGCATACACCTCGGACCAAACAATTGCCTCAAGGAGTGCTCGTTTCACCACTGATGTACCTTTTGCAAGTTTGCAGGTTACCATGACGTCTTAGAGCAGTGTTGTTTTAATCTTATTCCACAGTGGGAAAGAGATGGCGCTAGACGTCCTCTATAGCTCCGTCTCTTTCCCATACTTACCATCTTTCTGCCTTCTCACATTCTACTTGGGTCGGCGCAACACGTTTTCTTCTTCCATTCTCCTGTTTTTCCTTCTCTTGCCCCAACTGGAAGCCTAAAATGGCCGCTTTAGCAGAATCACAATAGGATCAAAATAAGAATCTTGTTAAAATTCTTAAAATGGTCAGAGACGATTGTTAATATTAAGAATTGAAACTATGTGACCATTTTACGAATTGATTTGATTCTGCTAACTAAAGCGGCCATTTTAGGCCCTCTGAACTGGAGTGACATTAAAACAATAGGTACTGCTTTAAGATGTCATGGTAACCCCCCAGAGACTGTATATTTTAGTTAAACTACTATTTTATGGCATCATTATGAATAATAGTTACAAAATTGTTGTCTTCAATTACTAGACCATTTGTCGATGGTTTGATAATATTCTCGTAGGTATACCCGTTTAGGGAGTGTTTAATGTTAATATTAGGTTCTGAATAGCATTGACCCTAATTGGCGAAACATGTCGTTTATCTTTATCAGTTACAATCTTTATTAATTCTGTAACACGTTCAAAGATAATTTTCATTAAACTTTAATTGGATTAGGCGTTAGATATAGTGTGGACAGTGGTGTGATTGACGTATTAACATTTTTCTCTGCATTTAAATTTGTCTCGTTGAATGAAGTAAAGAAATCCCTAAACCCACCGAAGTTGAACATGAATCGGTTGGCACGTGGGCTTAATCGTTAAGTACCCAAAGTAGCCATTTTTTTCAACGCAATTGCCACGTACAAATTCACAAATGTTTGCCAACAGCGGGGCTCCTGACAATGTCATTCAAGCGCCAAAACATCCGTGCCGTACTGTAAACAATATGCATTGCCATCAGACTCATCGATTCCAAGAACAAGAGACAGCCAACAAAGAAGCAGGAAAAGTATCAAAAAATATTATGTGCATAAAAATCAAGTGTCACTATGTTCGTAAACGCTAATCTCCTAAACCACCCGACCGATTTTAATGAAATTTAGTGAACCTAGGTATATGGTTGGTTCCAGCTTGAAAGATAGGATACTTTTGGACCCACTAGATGGCGCCATGCGAAGCAGGGGCGGGTCGCTAGTATCCTCATATCTAGTACCAGGTAGGAAGGAGGAAAGGTAGGAAGTACTAGTCGGATTTGAAGAAAAATATTATCTTTTTGCTAGCCCAATTCTTGAAGGTTATAAGGCTACTTTAAATTAGGCTACTACTCTTAGGCGCGAATTACACAGAAACGGCGTAAAGCGTAAGGTGCGGCGCAGGCGTGGAATTTATAAGGAAACGTAAGAACGGCGTGCCTGCGCCGCGCTGCTAGACTGTAATTTACGACACATTTTGTATGAAAATGTTTGAAGCGGCATCATGCCTGCGCCGCGCCGTCACCTTACGCCGTTTCTGTGTAATTCGCGCCTTAGGAGCCAAGCGAATATAAAACCGCGGGGCACAGCTAGCAACAAATAAAATCCATGGCACCGTCCTTGAACCGTTCCGAATATGCGGGTTATATCTATTTTTCCGTAATTTTGCTGCAAAATATTCACTATCAGCTCGGTGGCATCCTGTGGATTATTCTACAGTTATCACTGCGGTATCCGGCCATCCGTCCTAAATGGTAGATACTCCACAATCACGCCGAGTCCTCCGTGGACTGATCAGTGAGCATGTTGCTGCTCTTATTTTTATTTGGGACTGTTATAAGTGCCTTTGGAGATGATTATAAGTGTGAGTATTTGTATTTGTGCTGTTTTGTGCTTTTATTTTATTCTTGGATAATAATCTTGTTAGGGTTTTCCCGTTTGATTCTTTCGTCGTTAGTTTAAGTTCTTCAATCAATTGTGTTTCCTCTACATTGTGATTTTTCCCAGCCTCTGTTCTTTAGTGTCTACTTGTCTCGTTTTATATTTTGAACGATTTTTTTTTTAATACTTTGCCCAACACTAGGAATTTCTCCTGTATCGTGGGTGCGTTTACAAACATTTAAACTCACATACACAGACAGCGAGACACGGAACAACAACCTGTAGGCCATACAAATATAAAATGCCACACAGATTGCACTATTTCGTACCTACTCTTATTTTCTTGTATTTTTCTGATCCTGATAGTATAAGCAAACCACTACCAACGAATTTAAAGGCATAATGACTGCCCTAAGTATCTGTGAACTGTCGCTACGTAATTATGGCTTGTAGTGTGCTTACTAAAGCAGTGATATAAAGATTATTAGGTATATATTTTAATTGCGACATGAAAAAATTGTTTTAATTAATGAAAATCTATGCCCCCAGCGTCTTTACTGGACCCATCATGGCAAGAGATCATTGCCGAGGGCGGCATGCATATCGGCGCTGGCAGAACGAAGCGTTTCATTGCAATAAACGAAAATCAGGTAAGTGACAAAATTATTTAGATTCCTTGTCGCCATCATGCTGCAATAGGTATCCAACCTGCTTGCTCTCGGTATACAAGCTGGATGGACCGAGGACCTTTAAAATATGGCTGGGTCAGACTGCGGTGAGCGGAAGACGGTTGTGGTGCAGCTTGGGACCTACGTCCACCGGTGGACTGCGATAGGCTAAGACCTTGAGCGATGCGGGCGCGATATTGCAAACATTTACGGCTATTTTCCTACATTAACCTACCTCTGCAAATCTTCAACCCCAGAACTTGATTAGTACACTTGCTGCATAGGTGTTCTGCAATACGGAACCCAGAAAATTTATCAGATGCTGCGCAAAAACATTATTATTATTCTGTGTGTTTAATGCTGCTACAAAATATACCGCGGGGGATACCCCATATTCAAAAATGACTAGGTAGGTACAGGAACTGGAGTTATGATATAGCTTCGGTTCCCAGAATTCTGGTTCAAATTGGGATCTGAAACGGGTTGTTATTATAAAGTTCCAGGAATATTCTAGAAGGATGACGTAATTGGCAACATAGCATTTTAAAATAAACACTAAAATATTTGAAACACTTCATAACACTGTACTATGTGTAATGTGATTATGTGACCAGCCATAGGTTTAGAATTCCACTGATTGTTTTTGTATGCGCCTGCACACAATAGCAGTCAAATATAAAACATATTAGAAATTAAAATAATCGTAAGAGAACCTATTGTACCAAAAGTTTGTTTTAAAAAATAAGGGTTCTGGTCTCTTTTGTTTCTTTCTATATTAAGGTTGGTTTTAAATGGAGATTACAAAATATTATAACGCTAGGTACCTAAAGTCACTTACGCACTGCTTTCAATCAATGTACAAAATCTACACTATGTTTATGGCAG
Source organism: Noctua pronuba (assembly GCA_905220335.1). Taxonomy (NCBI): domain Eukaryota; kingdom Metazoa; phylum Arthropoda; class Insecta; order Lepidoptera; family Noctuidae; genus Noctua; species Noctua pronuba. The sequence goes on from LR999914.1 coordinate 8,640,390, forward strand.
TGAGTGGTGTAACCGTCGGACTGCCACCTCTGATTTTTCGGATTCATGTGCGTATAATTATCATTTGCTTCGGTGAAGGAAAACATCATTAGAAAACTAGCATGCCTGCCTTGACGGTATGTACGGCACCACAAGTAACTATTCCTAAATTACCCTAGGCTGATAAAATTTTCGTTTTTCCTAAATCATGTAAATATTAGTATTAGTGTCGGTTTTCAAACCCCAGGTTAGGCACTAACCACACGATAAAGAAGAAGGTTAAAAAACAAACATCATTTCACTAATGGAAACCTACTCTATTACCGAGTGCCATAGAAAGGATATTTCGTCGACGTCACGGACAGAAGTTAGTCCATAATAAACATAAATTATTATGAGGGGAAAAACGGTTACAATTTTAGAATGCGTTAGTATTTGAATTTGCTACTGATTAACGTTTATACCTACAAAGTCTACACACGAAAAAATAACAAAATGATACGCCGAATGAAATCAAAGGCAAAAATAACAAAACATTACATTTGCGTCATATCCGTGACAAACGGTAATCGCTCTGCTTTGGTGGTGGATATGGATTCTCAGAGTATACATATATGTTTGTAGGTACTTACTTACATATGTACATCATAATTACACAGTGCTGAAGTCCAGTGTTTTTCTTTGCTCTTTTATTATCTGCCTTTCGATTCCTTATGAGCAAATTGTTGGATTTTAGAGTACAGCGTTGTTTTTCCAGCAATAATACCCTCTCCATATTTTCATAGACTATCCCTAGTTGCTAAGATTTTTTTTCATGTTTTTTTTTTTCCTTACCCGAAGTGTCAAGGGTAACCAACGGGACCCTATTACTAAGCCTCCGCTATCCGTCCGTCCGTCAGCGGGCTGTATATCATGATCCGTAATAGTTACATAGTTGAAATTTTCACAGAATGTGTATTCTGTTGCCGCCATAACGAAAAGAAATAAAGGGGGCTTCCCTACGGAACTCTTCATGTGCGAGTCCGACTCGCATTTGGCCAGTTTTCTTATTGTTAAATAGGTTGCCTGATGTAAAGCGATGATGCGGCCTGGGGTGGAGTCCAAGTTCCTTTACAGTCAACTTTTTAGTCGTTTCTTATGATCTGGCTTTGGTAAACAATTTTAGAGAAATATTTACCTCAAACCCAACCTATTTAACTTTTTTGCACATTAATTTCTACCCGGAGAGCAGCGGTAGCCCAATGGTAGCGGCCCCGACTTACGAACAGTAAGTCGTGGGTTCGAACCCTGGCGCGTGCATTACTTTGTGTAATTTATTTAATCACCACTGCCCTCAAAATAGTGAAGGAAAACATCTTGAGGAAACCGGCATGTCCCAGAACAAAAAAATCGAAGACATGTGCCAACCCGCCCGGCACTGGGCCCGCGTGGTGGATTGTAGCCCTTCCTTCTCATAGAGAGGAGGCCGTGTGTCCCACCCCTGGGGACATTATGGGCTAAATTCTACGCATATCCCATAACATGGCCACCAAACCCCTCTTCAGAAATAAAGTCATAAAGCCGCCCACAAATTCACGCCCACCACACAGCCTTCAAAATCTAGTTAGAAAATGTCGTATTCAATTAGCTATAAACTCGCACCAACTTATTTGCGCCGGCGCCGAGCAAGCGAGCGTTAAGCAACCGATGCAGGATCGACAACATCATTACGCTTGTAAAACATGAGCAATTAGGCATTATTTCCGCAACTAACCTATGTGTACGAGGGAATGAGCATATGAGTAAATAGTAAGATAATTCGATATGAAATTGACGCGTTTTATTGTTCACTTGGCATTTTGTTTTGTTTATATTTGCGTCCCTCGCTACTAGAATCTGACGGCCTCGTTGGTCCCGCGGTCGCAAGCGCGACTGCTGAGCATGAGGTACTGGGTTTGATTCTCAGGTCGTGCCAAGTGTTATTGGGTTTTTCCAACAGGAATTTTCTTAGTAGCAGCCACGGAGTCTGGATTTGTGTCCGGTTGATGGCAATAGGCTCGCCCCCTATTATAAGGGACTTAAACATAACTGGCGAAATGTGGGTGAACTATAACTGGGTACATCTCTGCCTGACGCCTTACCCTTCGGGGATTACAGGAGTGATATTATGTTACTATATACTAGAATCGTTAAGGTCTTTTTTATTAAAAACGTGTATTTAAAGGAAAGGGACCGACAGGAATCTTCTAAGTAAACATCAGGAAGCAGCGGGAACTACACCACCCACTGTCTTCCAAATCAGTCAGAGAATGATCGAACCGTTACTAATCATCTTGCTGGCTAGCTGTTAAAACTACCCAAAAACTATAAGCCGTTAAACAGCAGTTTTCTGTTTCCACCAGTGTTGATGCATAGGAAAAAAATAATGATCAACCTCACCACACTGCTAACTAAAAAAGAACTAAAGGTTTGACTTGGTTACTGTCGAGCCCGAACTAATAGTCTAGTTTGGGGCTCACTAGGTAGACGACATCTGGGTAGACGTGGAGCAAGGCTTTGACCGAATGGTGGCCAAGGTTTGGCCAAAGAAATCAGGGCCGTCCTAAGGCTCGTCGGGTTGACGATATCGTCAAAGTTGTGGGAAACACCTGGATAAGGGACGCAACGAACCGGGAAGTGTGGCAGAAAAAAGGGGAGGCCTATACCCAGCAGTGGGTGATTCCGGGCTGATATGATGTTGCTGAGCAACAACACTATGTGTACTAGTTTTAGGTAATATTTACACCACTTGTAACATCTCTTGTGTATAATTGTACCTGCTTACTAGTATGATACACAATTTTCTGTTATATTTCTTGTTCAAAATTAGTCCATGCGCTGCAATGAACATTCGTCAAAATCAGTTCTTACACAAATCTTGGCAGATTGCACACTGAACCTCAAAAGCCCGTACATTCTAAATGCAAGCTTAATTAAACAAACCTCTCACTACAAAGAATATGCGTTTAGTATTTGAGTAGGTACATAAGTAGAAGTACCCACTCGTAGTCACAATGACTATGTCACGATCTTATCATTAAATGCTGACACAAGACCTTTAATGATCCCAAATTAGGGGCATGATAATGTTTTGTGTGAATGTTTGCTGCGGAAACTCTTTTCCCATAGGTCGGTACTTTATCTAATTGTGTTTCTGCTCATCATTGGAAGATGCTTGACAAACATTAAAGCCATTTACCACAATGATGCTCATAAAAACCGTCCATCGGCGATGTGCGGTAGATCCAAGAAGAAAATAGTGTGATGAACTTGACGGCAAAAAAAGTCCGTAGTAGTTCAAGATCGACAGACGCGGGAAAAAGAATAAAATGTGTTTGTCCTAAAGTAAAACAAACATTTTAAAATCATAAAGAATTCAGTTGACGAGATCGTAGATTTTAACCTGAAAACGTATCGATTAGTTGAAAGAAAACACAAACAAAATTCTAATGACGTTTAGTCATCATCATCGTCACCCGTTATCTTCATCTTTCTCCGCCCTTATACCAATTGATCCAAACTTCTCTTTTAGTCATCATCTCAGCAGTTACCACCTTTCTTCATCAGCCATTTCATTTTTTATAGTCTATCCATCTTTTCTGTTAATCTTCCAATACCAATAACCTCTAATACCTAGTTCGTTCTTTCTCAGGCTAATGTAGCTTATCAAGGCTGTGTCCTACCGAACGGCAAGCCCGGTCACTGCCGACCCCTCCGTCACTGCATCCAGGAGGAATTCCGGTCTGACTTCATCAAATTCATGGACTATGTCTGCATTATCAACCAAGAGTAAGTTATGTGCGTTCATCATTATTATCCGACTATTTTAGGTGTTTAACCAGGCTGATAATCAGCACTTTTTAATAAATTACGTTTAAGTAAAAAGTCTGCAAAGCCTCATATTTTCCTGTATTTAAAAGTAAAATTTATATTCTTATTTTTCTTAACAAGTTCAATTATGAATTTATCATTCCCCAGTACTGTGGGAGCTTGTTGCCCTGACCAAACAATGCTGAGTGGCCCGGAAGGACTGGCTGGAGACTTGCCTGCCACCGCACCGAGGGAGGAACAGAACGAAGCTGTCATGAAGGTCACCAGAGCCGAGTCTAGAGGTTGTATTTTTATTAGAGCTTGTACTTGTTCGTAATACGATCCCCATGCTAGAACTCTTCAATTCTGTGAATTCTATCATCAATGATTAGTGGTCGTAAAATGTTGTAAACACTAGGTCATAAATAACTTTAAATCCTCCAGTCTTGTTGTCCTGACTCCTTCCTAGGAACAGACACACGATGGAAATAGTTCCTACTGCTACAACATAAGGGTGCAGTTTATTGTCAAACGGTTACCACTGCTATGCGACCACACATCCAATCTGATGACTCCTTCCTTCTTATGCTCGTATGCATTAACTTTTTACGCATGCAGTAGTAGAAAAGAAAGACACACTAGTCAGGAGGTTGGCAGTGCGTGATTGCATAATTTTAATTTCTTCCTACTTACTCAGGTTGTGGTCTAAGCACACGTCAGCAAAGCCGCGTGGTGGGCGCCCGCCAGGCCAACCCTCGCGAGTGGCCGTGGATGGCTTCCATCACTCCGGAGGGCTTCGAGCAGTACTGCGGCGGAGTGCTCATCACTGACAGACATGTCATGACTGCTGCTCACTGCACTAGGAGGTAAGACTAGAACCTATTCCTGAGAGCCTAGACTTACTATGAGCGATATAGATGATAAAAAGTCAAAAAATGTATTGGATTACCTATGCTATCGAAAAGCTCATGTCAATATCGTGTTGAAAGTTATTGCATTAATACGAAAAGCTTTTAAAGTAGTTTCAACAACTTGTCTAGAGCTTTTCATTACCTTTTTATTATTATTTTTAACTTGCCTTGATAATAAGTTAGTATGTAGTGGTCAAATCTTGCTACTGAATTTTAAACCAGTACCCACGAACCGATTGCGCTGAAAATTTGCACACACCTTTGGTTCTGGTGACAATACTTTTTTATGACAGATATGACTTGATCCTGAAGCCAGGATCGCCTCCTCACAAAAGAACTCCTCAACAGTTAATAGCACGGACACGAAACTTTGTATACGCGTTCAATGTTGATAGATAAACTAAACCTTATTTCCTTCGTTTCATTTTAATAAAAGCTTGTTTAAAAAAAACAGTTGCTTGATTGGTTTTTATCTAGTACTGTTTGATTTTCTCCTATACTTTCAATCTTCATCTTGGAATTTATCTGCTACTACCGAAAATCCGCCAAGGTGATTTAAACTTAGGGCTCGCATTGTGTCATACTTACTAAGGTAACTTTGATTATTGTTTCATTGATAAAAAGAGTCGGTACGGCATCAGGCCTAGATTATTCAATAAAATCTTATCATTTAGGTGGAAAGCAGAAGAACTCTTCGTCCGCCTAGGAGAGTACGACTTCAAACGCAGCAACGATTCCCGTTCCTACAACTTCGGGGTCGCAGAGATCCGTCAGCACGAGGCCTTCGAGATCTCCAACTACAAGAACGACATCGCCATCTTGAAGCTGGACCGACCGGCCGTCTTCAATACTTACGTCTGGCCCATTTGTCTTCCACCCCCGAACCTGCAGCTCACTGATGAACTGGCCATTGTTATTGGTGAGTTTTAAGTGTTTTAAATCATTCAACACTGTGGAAATAATCCCAATTTTGTAAAATAAGCAGATTCTGGAGAACACTCACAATATCTTAAAGCTCATAACCATTGATCGTTGTTGTCACAGCATATGAGATGGATACAGCTGCCCATTCCCTCGTCATATTAGTTTTCAAATATTTATTGCGGTAGAAAACATACAACCATAACAAATGGTAAATGGCACTTAACACTTTCTGTTTTTGTGACAGATTTTCTAAAGTAAGACTATTTAGGTATATACATTAGGTAAGTACCTGATTGTATGTCAACATACCACATTGATGCAAATTATCACACATACCTACGACCGCAGATGCAGTTCGAGAATTTCCCATAGAAATCTTTTGTAAAGAAATACATATGGTCTTCTAATGTACGGTGACTCTTCGCTACCCCTACTTGGTAATTTATTTCACTATCACATTATCAGTCTTTTTAAAACTGGCGATATATTTTTTTCGGTCCATAATTTGTTGAAGATCAAAGACTTAAGACACTAATTACTGATGACAGCCACGCTGGTCACAAGAAACCATTGATGTACCTTGTGACATTCCCTCCAGGTTGGGGCACGCAGTTTTACGGAGGTCCTCACAGCAATGTTCTGATGGAGGTAACGGTGCCAGTGTGGGACCACGACAAGTGCATCGCAGCCTTCTCTGACAGCATCTTCGACGAGACCCTCTGCGCAGGAGGAAAGGAGGGCGGGAAGGATGCTTGCCAGGTTCACTTTCACTTTAAATCTTGAAGATAAGACAACCAGGAGAGTTTATCACGTCATCATCCGACCATCACCATCGTGGTGTGGCCATCGTACTGCCAAGTCATAGCTCACGAGTTCCAACTCAAGACACGCACTCTGATTTTTCGGATTCATGTGAGCATTGTATAATTATCACTGGCTTCGGTGAAGGAAAACATCGTGAGGAAATCAGCATGCCTGAGACATATTTCTCGACGGCATGTAAAGCCAAGTCAGAGGCGTATGGGCGGCATAAAAACTGACACCAAGTTAGGCACTAACCACACGATAAGGAAAGATCATCATCAGAATTTTAGGCTCCACAATCCTCCTTCAGTTATAGCTATCGTCTACCTCCTCCATATCATTGAAGAGATTAAATGGAGTATTCACCACTTATTTTCAATGCTGCAATGCTTCGGTCCGGATTGAAAGAAAAAGAGTTGAAGAAGGAAGGTTTTGGGTCTACAGTCACATAATCCAAATGAACTCATAATATAATATTTCTGAAGCTAGGGTAGTCTTCTTTTTTTTCTTTAGATATAAGTAAAATTCGTTTGACGAATAGGCTTGATGTTGTGTTGGTTTTGGTTTTATGGAGTTCATAGGCAATCAATATCATTGACTTTTCATGAAATGGACCGATAATCAATATTATTAGTCATACTTCTCTTTCTTGTAACCATATTTCTTAAGAACTGTAACCTAACTTGAACTTCACAGGGTGACAGCGGTGGTCCCCTGATGTACCAGATGCCGAGTGGTCGGTGGACCGCAATCGGCGTGGTATCCTGGGGCCTGCGCTGCGGAGAGCCGGACCACCCCGGCCTCTACGCGAGCGTCAGCCAGTACCTCGGATGGATCGCACAGAATGCGCGCTTCTAAGTTAAGAAGATTTTGTAAACTGATTTTTAAAATAAATATGTTGATGATGTTTAAGAGCCGATTTCACCATTGAAACTAAACGTGATCAGCACATTTAATCGTGTTCAAGAGTTGTCAGTGATATTACTGTAACGCAGTAAATACTTCAATGGTGAACTTAGCCCTTAGATGTTTTAAGTGGATTTCTTGTTTTTGTTACTTATTCTTGCTTTTATTGTGAGGATCGCCGATATAAATTTTTCCAGACAAAATAACTGGTGCTTTTAAGGGTACCACGATGTTTCTTATTTTATTTTGCATTATAAAAACAATACTGCTTCAAATTCATCGAATACTTCACTAATTTTCAATCGCATTCCTGTAGTGTGTATAAGAGAAATAACAGAATATTGGTTCAACAAATAAAACCTTCCCTCACAATTGACAATCAGCTAGTTATAACGAACTGTATTAGGAAGAAACCACAGCATAATGGTTTACTTAAGTCATTCGAACTATTAGTGTATGGGAGATAATAAGGAATGGGCATAATCAGTTACATACCGTAAAGTTCACCAGAAAAGAAATGTTACTGTAATGAAATTATGTAGGTGTAAGTTAGAATGGTTCCACAACTTTTTTGTTGTGTTTACAAATCTCTGTTAATTAAATAATTGCTATGAAATTATAAAAGGAACTTAATATGTGAGGTCGATAATTGGAAGTCGTGATGGTGTCTTCAGAAAGGAACCTACGTACTAATCGCAACGGCGTGCGTGCATGACCGGATGTATGAACGTGGACGAGGCAAAGGATCGTAGCAGGTGGCAGACTGTATTTTCTGCGTTCCCCCATTGGATAAAAGCGTTAGTTTATGTCATCATCATCATCGGCCTACAGCAATCCACTGCTGGACGTAGGCTTGTTCAATCGCACGCCACTCAACTCGATTCTCAGCAACTCTCATCCAGTTGCTACCAGCCACCCTGCGAAGATCGTCGCTCCACCGGAAGCCCGGAAGCACCGGAGCCTGAGGGCGTACATTACGTTTGGCGATTCGCGGTCTCCATTCAAGGACATTTGTACCCCAACGGTCATCGGTTCGGGTTTGACGCAGATTGTGCACTTCGCAAAATGTGCACTTGACGCAAAATGAGCACTTCGCAAAATGTGCACTTCGCAAAATGTGCACTTCTCAAAGTAGCACTTCTCAATATGAGCAGGTTTTGCCTTAAATTTTGAAACAAACTATCAACTATTTTTGATAGTATGCACACTTTGAGTAGTGCTTATTTTGAGAAGTGTTCATCTTGATAAGTGCTCATTTTGAGAAGTCCTATTTTGAGAAGAGCACATTTTGCGAAGTGCGCTTTTTGCGTCAAGTGCACATTTTACGAAGTGCACAATCTGCGTCAAACCCATCGGTTCTACGGCTAATATGGCCGGCTCATTACCACTTCAGCTTACTTATTCTGTGGGCTATGTCGACAACTCTGGTTCTATGTCAGATCACCCCGTTCGTGTTCTCGAGTTTATGTATGTGTAAAAATTATCACTTATCGGAAAACACAACTTCCCAAGTGGTAACTATAAAGATAACTAGCGGTTCCTGCGGGTAGGTATGACCGTTAATAACCACAGAACTGATAAGTAGAATCAAATAGGTCATCTGGACCCAATTGATTCCTATAAAAGTGTTCACTGCAACGCAATAATGTTATTACTTCTTGCTGCTCTTTCAAGTTGGGTAAGTTCATAATTCTCTAATTTGTTTACTGATGACGGCACGATTAAGTCAGTCTGGGTGATCTGATACTGCTACTATGAGTCTGGCTCCGACATTCTTTTTTACAGCTAAATAAAAACAAGAAGAAATATCCGGGTAAAACCTTACTCCCATTTATGATCTTATTACTTACTATAAATTTGTGTTTCCTTAATTTTTCAGGTAAGCAATAATTTGAACACCAAAAATGCATTCTGTTGCGGGTTGGAAGCTCGCTCGGCGACCAAACTACATCACCAACAAAGATAAATCATACCCTTACTCCGAGTGTCCATTTCTAGGAGAATACTACTTACAGAGGCTACCCCCCTCTCTGAACAACTTGATCGAACATGTCGACTACTGGGGGGAGGGCAGGATCGTCACTCAACACGGGAACAGCGGGTTCTCTGACTGCTACAACGTCAACCATACCTACCAACTCGTGAGCAATGGTCCCGACCGTGACAGAAAGATACCTAACAGGATACCTGTCGTGAATTACACTAACTGTGACACCAGCGGCTATATCAAAGACCACTCAGTCAACACCGTCACGGTCATGGGAGCACCAATTAACTCCAGCTGTGCTAAAGACATCGCACGCATGGTAAACCCAGACTTCGGAAGAGTTGTCGCGTACGGATTCGAAAGCAGTTCTGCTGAAATAAGAAATCTTAAAACAGAATTGAAGAAAAAAGATATTTTCCTCTGTCCGAGATACACTTTACCTACAGAACTTCAAGGCTTGTCGTTGTTCGATACTGACTTAACATTCCTAAATCTGACGGCACTTAAAGACCAGCTTTTCAATTACGTCACTGAAGGCGCTTATGACGTCGCTGTGGATTTGACCAAGAACATGGATGATGGAAGTGGAACTTCCGAAGCTGTCACTGAAGTGGTGACGAAATTATTGCGTGAAAGTCCAAGTAGTATCATGAGTTATGGTTATAAGCTCTGGAACAGTGGTGGTAATGAAATAATCTGCAACAGTTTCCCAGTTGAATTCCAACTCATATTTAAAGGAGAAATTGTGACTATAGTCAACAAGCAACACCAACAGGCCTTGAAACTAGATGCGAACGTTAATTCTTCTAACGACAGACTTGCTTTGGGAGATAAATCTGATAAAACAAGTAGACAAGTAAGCTGGAAGTTCATACCAATTTGGGAGAATGACACCGTCTTATTCAAAATCAACAATATCGACAGCAACATGTTTTTAAAATTAGATGAAAATACAGACAGTCTAGGAGACAGAAAAGGTTGGGGCTCTACAAATGACAATGAAATCAACCATGAGTATTACATAGAGCCGTTGATAAAAGATGAAGCTTTAGTTTTTCGATTAATAAACTACCAATATCATCAAGCACTGAAAATGGATACGAATGAGGATTCTTGTGGAGACAGGTTGCTTTGGGGACATAATGGTGATCCGCGAAGTGACAACACGTCCTTAAACTGGGTTATTGCTGCAAATACTGAGACTTCGAAAAAAGAAGTCGTTGAAATATAAAAATGCATTATGCTTTTGTAGGCACATCATATCAAATGCATTTTTAATAAAAACTGAATTGATTAAAATTTCAAATTTTCAAATTCTTATATCCCTAGCAAAAAAAAATCTCACCACGATTTATTTAGTGTGGTTAACATAAGATGGGCTATTCTTTTTAACTAGAAAAGTCTAAAACAACATTTTTTGGAGTTCACTTATTAACTGTAGGTATTTAATGTACAATTTTCTTTACTTTAGCTTTAATAATGGACTAAAACATACTGTTAATGAATCTGCAATATATTCGTCTTTCTTAAGCCTAAAGTTATATACAACATAATCATCATACTCTAAGATAACATGGCCAAGGTAACAGTCTCCCCACACTCCTCAATAGACTGCAGCATCCGAAGCACCTGCTCCTCATCCACTGCGGGGTGGAAGGTGAACGCGAAGCGGAAGAAGTTCTTATAGTGGCGGACGGGAGAGTACGCTACCATCAGTTGAGAGCTTAGAACTAATAGCTCCTTTATTTTTGGAGTTATCTGCAAAATGGAAATATTGCGTAGTCAGAGGCAAGTTTTTATTTTGGTTAGCTGCTCAAATTAGATAGAGAGATTTGGAAGAAGAAAGCGGAGGCCTTTGCCCAGCAGTGGGACACACGAGAGTCTAACAAAAAAAAGACACTCAAAACTTTTTAGGTAGGTACCTGTTCTTGATTGTTGAAGTTGATTTCGAGCTTCATCAAAAACGTGATTCGTTTTATAATAGCTCGAAATCAACTCTTGTTCCAACATGCTTTAGTCTAGATAAGAAACAAGATGTAATCCTCGAAGAGGCAAAGGAGTACCACACATTTCACCATTTATGTTTTAAGTCATTTGTAATAGGGGGGATACGGAATGGATCCGGGGATTAAACACTAACACTAACACTTACCCGACCTGGAAATCGAATCCAGAACCTCACAGCAGTATCGCTTGTGACTACTAGACCAACTGAGGACTTATTTCACACTAGTCAATTTATCACCATCTCACCTTATGCATGACCTCCCACCACTCCTCATCGATTTCCTGTCCCCTCATGAAGCGGGGTATGTACCAGAAGCACACATTAGGGCACTGCAGCTCCTCAGACACCAGCTTGAAGCCCGGTCTCCTTGCGACGGCCTCCAGGCAGAACTGAGCTGTGGCCATCGTTAGGTCTGCGAGCTTGCTCAGACCGAGGTCACCTCTCGCTTTCCACATCATCCATAGCTTGAAGGCGTCGATCTGGGAACAGTAAAATTATGTTTCATAACTTCGCTTTATTATTTTTAACAATTTATTAAGGTAGGTAGGTAAACATTAAATAATCATTACAAAATCATTGGAAAAGACTGTCAAATCTGACAGCATAAAAATTTGGAGAATCCGATCCATAGAACAACTAGTAGTACCAGTATACTGAACATGTATCATTATTATTTTGTAAAAGCCGTGCAGCGCGGGTGCCTACTTAAGCGAAGATTTTTGGGAAATGCTTCTTGCAATCCTGCCAAAATTTTAACCAATTCTTTTCATAACACGCTAAAACTAGAGGAAGCAAGGGGATAGGTCCAAAGTAGCAAATAATTGTGACGGGAACTAATAAAGGAAGGAAACCTTTACCCAGCACTTGTATAAAGGGGACTGGTTTTTTTGTTTTTGGTATATTTCTGGTCTCACTCCTAGTAAAAGCCTCCCCTTTCCCCTTCCACACCTCTCTGTCTTATGCAGTTCCCCCCGAACCTTATCAGGGGGGTTACTATGACGTTTTAAAGCAGGAGTAATTCCAATGTGGGAAAGGGACAGAACTATACAGGTCCTCAACGCCATCTCTTTCTCCATTGGAATTACTCCTGCTTTAAGACGTCATGGTAGGCCTCCTGATCGTCACACCACCTTCGCCGCAGTCGACCTCGACGATGATGTCCTCCCTCCCTCAGGAGTCCAGTGAGTGACGATCTTTGCCCATCTCCCAAGGTGCATAGGACTGGTAATAATTCAATATTCTTAGTGTCTCACCTTCCTCCCACACTGCACGCTCTTGTCCCCCGTATCATAGGACACGTCGTAGAACTTGTCCTGCTGGAACAGGTACTGAGCTGCAGCTGAGTTCGCTTCGTGGAGCAGACCCTTTTCTCGCACCATGAATACGGAACATTGTAGGGGAGCGCCCGCCATCTTGTGTGGGTTCCACGATATTGAATTTGCTCTGGAAAAGCGATAAGGGAAACTTTTAAAGGGACGTGAAGCTTAATATGGTTTTCAAAATGCCTTATTGTTTTTTTCCGAATTGTGGGAAGAACGTATACTTATAGAGTTATTATAAAGTGATTCATATTAAAGCTATATTTTGACCGCTTCTACTATTTCTATTGTATTAGGAGACTTCGTAAGTAGTGATAATCTAGTGGTGTGACCGGCGGACTGCCAAGTCATAGGTCTCTAGATCGAATCCAAGACCTCTGATTTTTCGGATTCGTGTGCGTATTGTATAGTTATCACTTGCTTCGGTGAAGAAAAACATTGTGAGGAAACCAGCATGCTTTAGAGATATTTCTCGACGGCATGTAAAGACAAGTCAGAGGCCCATGGGTGGCATAAAAACTCTGACACCAGATTAGGCACGAACCACACTACAAAAAAGAATAGGAGACTTCCAAAACAGAGAAGTCGCTGGATGAAAATGAATAAAAAATGTATTGGTACTGACCTTTCAATGCCTTTTAGTTTGGTCTTGTATTTAGGTGAAAGCATTAAACTGCCTCCCCAGCAAGCCTGGAACATAAAAAATAACTTGTATAATATTGCAGGGTCCATTTAAAAAAAAAACTTTTTTAGGGTTTCGTAGCCGAATGTGTCCATCCATATGTCGCTCATGTCATGTCCGTATGTTATTTGGAAACTATTAGACAGTTGAAACTTGGTAGGTAGATGCAATCTGTTTATATAAAAAAATAAAAAGATTAAAAGATTAAGGGGGCTATATATGAAACTGAAATTTAAAAAAAAACATCAAACCTATGCGGGCGGGGTTTCTTTAAATAGGTCTTTAAAATGACATTGAGGTTTGAGCCTTCCAAATATTTTTATTATATTGTTTGGTGCTACGGAACCCTGTGTGCGTGTGAGTATGACTCGCACTTGGCCGGGTTTTTCTTTAACCCATTTCTTCAGCACCAAGTGTTAGTAGTAACTCTTGGTGAGGCTACATCGACGGACAGCATGGTGATAATATAGAGCTGTGTCGAAAACTATGATCATTTGTGCCCCAAAATATGCAGCCGTTGAAGTTATAGAGGTATAAAGATCATGGTGTAAAGTGATTCATCCCCCATAGAAAACCATTTGGTGTTAATTTGTACCATAGATGGCGCTGCAGTACTGTTTTCTACTATGTTGCTGTAGTGCTTTTTGTAGTGCCGCTACAAAATAATAAAGCTAGGCCAACTTTGAAATCCTGTCATGCTAGACACAAAGAAGAAGATCAAACTGATTTAACAAAGAAACTTACATCAACATGCATCCAAACGCCATGTTTCTGGCAGACATCAGCAACTGCCTCCAAGTCATCTATGGCTCCTAGCACGGTGGTCCCAGCCATACCGTTCACAAATACAGGACACCTGCCCAGGTCCCTCTCTTTCTGTATGGCTTCGTCTAGCTCGTCGACCAGCATCTGTCCTTGAGGATTGGTTTGTATGATTCTGATGCTGTCCGTACCAAAGCCGAGCCAGTGGGCTGCTTTCTTTATGGAGTAGTGACTCTGAAAGTTTTGACATAACATCAGGCCTGTAATCCCCGAAGGGTTAGGCAGAGCTGTACATCATTAGTACCCTCACATTTCGGCAGTTATGATTAAATAAGGCCCATGTAATAGGAAGCGAGCCTATTGCCATCAACCGGGCGCAAGTTCAGGCTCCGTAGCTGGTACTAAGAAATTCCTGATGGAAAATGTCAAAAACGTTTCGTCCGACCTGGGTATCGAACCCAGGACCTCATGCTTAGCAGTCCCTCTTGTGACCAATAGACCATCGTAGCAGTCAATGCTATTAACCGGGAACAAATCCAAACTCGGGATCTAATAACAGTTTGGCTTACCCGGGAATCGAAACCAGGACTGTTAGCAAGCACACTAACCTACTACGACTCCACTAATAGTCCAGTGCCAGAAAATGCTTTTCAATTGCAATGATCAATCGTTATCTTATGCCTTGTGTAACGAGTCGGCAAAGTGCCAGATATTCAAGTTCAAGTTTCCAGTTTGGAATCTGTGAATTGCTTAGTAGAATTCAAAAGGCGTATAGTCTTGATTATAAATAACTAGCTGTTGTCTGCGACCTTGGTCCGCGTAAAAATATTACTTCCCTATTTAATTTGAATTTTTGAAGGGTTTTAATTTTTTTGCACGGAACCCTAATCCTTTTCTAAAATAAACGCTTAAGTTACTCCTTATAACATCAGCTATCTGCCAGTAAAAGTCCCGTCAAAATCGGTCCAGCCGTTATGGGGATTAGCCGGAACAAACATAACAACACGAAAATTTAAAAATGTTTTTTTTTTATTATACCTACCGTATAAACTTTCATTATGCATTCAGTAAAAAGCTGTTATTTTGATATTACAAACAGGCACTTTAATTTTATTTATTTCTGTAGGTCATATATGTATTTACATAATTTTTTTCATAAATTAATATCAAATAGTTGGGATTTTATGTTTACTTTTTTTTTATACGTGTTGCGCCGACCCCAAGTAATATGGGACAAGGGCAGGAAGATGATGATGATGACTTCGGATTTTATACTCACATCTTCCGAAGTAAATAAAACCATCTCAGGAAGATTCCTCATCCCTTTGGCCTTGATATCTGGGAACTTCTTATACCTTGCGGCGACCAGGCCATACATTATGGAGTTACTGCCTCCAGGAGTGAAGATACCGTCTCCATCGGGTATACCGAAAAGTTTCATTATGTGTTTCAGAAGTTTCAGTTCTATTAGAGTGAATACTGGACCCACTTCGAAGGTATACCTGAATAGAAAAAAAAACAATATGAGGAGCGAACAGTTAAACAGCATTGCTATTTGACAGGATTGATCAATAATCAATCCTTTACACTACAAGACTTCAAAAATACTAGTAACATGGGTAAGATAGGAAGTCACTGAGTCACTCCATGTATTGCCGTGTTCCCGTGAAATTATTTTTAAAAAAAATTACTTCGTTTGGAATCAGATTTTGTTACCAAATCAAAGGTTTTATTTTTTTGCACGGATCCCTAATTCTTATTTTAAAATAAAAGTAGCATATGTTAGACCTTACAACATCAGCCGTCAAAATCGGTTCAGGCGTTTCGGAGATTAGCCGGAACAAACAGACAGAGACAAAAATTGAAAAAAAATATTTTTGTTATTAGTGCCGTATTTATTCTCGTAGGTATACATTCAGTGAAAAGCTGTTATCTTGATATTACAAACAGACCCTTCAATTGTATTTATTTGTATAGATAGGAAAAAAGTTATTAAGTACTTAGTGAAAAAATAAGATTAAAAGATAAAATGTCCAAGCTTTTTTGGCAACATCGGGATTTTTGTCAAGGCTTCGGAAAATGTTAACCCTAATTCGATTATAGGAGAAGACGACCTCAAAATAGTTCGAAAAGGTCAGGCATTGGGTAATTTCTTGACCATTGTCGTTTTCTCTAGATTTTACAATAATTGTATGGCATTTCAACTGCTCTTTCTTTAGTTATGAAGGTGAAGTTATAAGACAGCGAAAAGTAACTACAAGTCGTATTTAACGAAAGTATGGCGTCGCAGTACCACGTTTTATGACTATTTGATGACAAACCAAGACAAGTTTTGCTCGTTCAATAAGTTGTGTTGGATTAAGAAACTTTTCATACCTCGGTAGGTACTGTTGCATACATACTCGTAAAATTAGAAACTGCATTCCTGAGGCCCTACTACCACGCCCGGTAAACGTAACGAAAGTACGTCGATTTTTGAATCGAAAATACAAATATCCTATAGCATTTTAGTTAAATTGTCTGCAACAAATCACAATCAGTATCATTCATAGATATGCATACATTCTTAAAATTATGAAAATATTATGTAAAACCGGTATTTTTAATTTCAAAATCGACGTTACATTTACACCGCACACTCGTGCTTAGGGCCTTTGACCTATTGCAATAACTACTGCCGCGTTTCTGACCACAATTATACTATACACTAGAGATTTCTGTTAGTTAAGAACATTGTGCTGAATGATTTGTAAGAAATCAAAGTAGGCACTTAGACATTTACTTAGACTCTAGAAAGGCTCATATTTTTCGCGAAATGAGTTTTATTCAAACCCTCATTAGATATCTGCCTGTGTTGCTTCCCCTAAGGAAATAGGAGAAATATCGCGAGAAACAGCTGTAGACCGACCGCTTTAATGAGTCCTCTGCCTTGCCCCATCAAAGGCACATTAAGCTTCCACAAAGTCCTAACAATATCCCACAGGTTATTTGATTTAAAATAAACATAATCCACGTAGGTATTACGATACTGATACGTGATCAACCTTCAGAATATTCCATTTAAATTGATACCTTCGCGAGGACTCATTAAAGCGGTCGGTCTATAGACATAAGCCTCCCTCTATCGTCATATCAGTTATACGAGACTTCTACTAGAAGTAGGGGGAATCCTTTACCCAAGTTAACAGATAATACCTACTGACTAGTATTACAAGCTTCCGTGATCCAGGCTCCAGCCAGGCCATAGGGGTCCATGGCACAGAACAGCTGGTTTTTGAACGTCGCCTTATGAGTCTTCACACTGTACTTCAATACTTCACGCACGCATTGCTCCAGGTCCTTGTCATTTATGCCTTTTGTCACGTCGAGGTCCAAAATGGCCTGAAACGTGTATTAAAAATCTTATTTAAGTTTAGTTGGTTAAAAGAGAAACGAACACAAGTATCAAGAGTCAAAGCCAGTCAAATCTAGACCTTCCAAGTCACCTGAAGTAAATCGATGCCTTGTGTAGAAGTAAAGTGACATCAGGTAGGGAATGGGCGCAAAGACGTATGAAAGAAGATACATTAACTTGGCACACGCCACCAGTGCGCACAATAAATAAATAAAAAAGATATGAGATAAGAGAGAGAATAAAAGAGAGAGAAAAAATAAGATATATTTCTAAACAAAAAATGTAACATTGTGTGCCTCACGGCTGCGCCTAATAGGCCCAGTTCAGCAAAATGAGTGCCCGACGCAGGTTTTCAAATGAAGTAGGAATGAGGTCCTAAGCAACCTGCTTCGTCCAGATCCCTGGGTCAGGTCAGTATCACCAGTTAAAGCGGTAAACATTGGTTGCGTCAGGGAGTCCTCAAATCATTGTTAATGTAGAGACTCATCCAGAATTGGACTGCATCTAGGTGCACAATCAAATATGTAATATGTGGAACTGAAGCACCTACCTAATTGCAGCAGATAATAGAATCAGGATTATAGGAATAAGGAGCTAAATAATATCAGCCGTTCGGGTAGATCTTCAGGTTAAGCCGCGCTTACCTAGGTTGGTCTCACACACCCATTACATACAATATCCTCCGTAACTCGGAAATCACGTTAAGCCGTTGGTCCCGGCTGTCATTTGTAGATCTTTAACAGTCGTTAAAGGTAGTCAGTGGCCCAAAAATCTGACATCCAGTCTTACCAAGGGTTTCGTAGTACCCAGTACTAACTGGGTTGTGGAGGTCAGATAGACAGTCGCTCCATGTAAAATACTGGTATACAGCTGCATCCGGTTAAAAAGCAAGCCGACCCCAACATAGTTGGGAAAAGGCTGGGCAGATGATGATTATTGGAATAAGACGACATTTAACATATCCAAAGAAATAGCAAAACTAATCACATGGTGAAATAACTAGAACCTCACAGGATCGGCGAAGGGCTCGCATCTCATTTTCATACATACAAGTTTTGAAATGTGCAAATGATTTTGCAACACGTTTTCGCTTTTAACTGGCAAGTTAAATCCTAACTATTAGCATACTGGATTAATATTTTAATCAGGTTCTACCGATGTGCCTAAGATTAAATCTAGGTACATGTCTAATATTCTACAAGGTGTAAACGACGCCTTAACTAAGCATTCTGTACAACAAACTAAGTTACTCTACGCAAAAAATTATTGCTGGGAAACAACTCTTTTTTTGGGGTGTAAAATCACGTTTTACGATAGGACTCTATGTAACGCACTCAAAACATAGTGCTGACGGATGCATTGAATAGTGGACGTATTTAAAGTAAAGTCATAACATTAAAACCTTATATTTTTTTTATTGTGAAAAAGTTGGAACTTTTACCCCCAATATCACCGTAATTAGGAGGTTCCCAGGTCTAGAACAACCAAAAAATGACAACAAGTGCCTGTCGGCTTCGTTAAGGGTACTTTAATACCCTTTATCCCCCTCATTTTATATACTTTTTAGGCTACATATTTATGTATTTCTTAAATGGAACAGCTGTCGCAACTGCAATTGCAAGTGATTATAATTGCACCACAATATATCCACTCTCAAGGCTTAATAAAACCTTATATGGTACCTTCATTACATTGACGCGATTGTTTTTGCGTTGCGCTACCTTAGATGGTCAGTAGTTTAACACCGTGTCTTTTTGAAGTTCGATTCAAAGTCATACGCAGATTAAGCTCATGTATTATTTAGCTTTAGCGTGCAGCTTCACAAGTATCCTAACTAATATTATAAATGCGAAAGTAAGTTAGTTTGTTTGTTTGTTACCTTTTCCCGCCTAAACCACTGAACCGATCATCCGGAAATTTTGCAAATACGTTGTCAGGTGTACAGAAACGGACATAGGGTACCTTTCATTCCAAAAAAGAACTGGTCTCGAAGAAAACAACAATAACGTTCTTATGATGGCGCCACGTGTCTTTCGAATCATGATTGAATTATATTATTACAAGCAGAGTACAACCCGAATTGACTGTCAAATTCAAAAGTAACGCGAGCGAAGCCGCTTGCTAAAGCTATTAAGTAATATAGTATGTCCTAACTCAGGTCTATCTGCGCGCCTATCATCCAAATCTACAGGAGGTAAAAGATAGACAGGCGGTGTTTTCCGAGGTACGGAACTAACTCGGTATGTAAGGCGCAGTTTCAACTGAAGATCGATCCCAGTGGCTGTAGTTATTTAGCCACGAGCTCCTCCTTGTACCAAAGGTAACACGTAACACAATAGAAAATCCAAATGGTTAGGTAAAGTGAAAATGCAAGCGCCTAGTCTTATCGCCAATACGTCGTTGTTTCACAAACAAGGCCGTTGTAATATGAAACTAATCATGAAATTCCGTCTACAGTTTTTCACGCAGGATGTACTGAGTTCATTACTTCAGAATTTCCGTACCTTCTATTACTATATTGTCTACTGAAAAAATAATTCTGATCTCATCAAAATGATAGAAGCCTGTCTTTACCGTTGTAAAGAAGAATGTCTAATGGTGTAACAATACCCTTTACGAAGCCGAAAGGCACTGTAAATACCTTCATGAGCTGTTTATGTTTTGAATTCGTTTCATTGAGTTTTACCGTAAAACGTGATTATTCACACCAAAACAAAAGTCGTTTCTCAGCAATAATTTTTGCGTAGAGTTACTTAGTAAATATGATGTACAGAATGCTTGGTTGACGGCTTCGTGAAGGGTCCGTTTACACATTGACGACTTAAAGATCCCCCTAGTAGTAGTTCGTTTAATCTTCCGTAAATATTATTAGAAAGGATTATTGGCTTGATTTTTCTGACCAGTCCAGCCATCCAGTCGGATCTTTTGAAAAAAAATCGCTCTCACCACATTGCTGATTTGAAACAGTTGACGCAATAAATTCATCTTGCATCTAACCTCGGATCTTACTAGGAGGCTGTATAAATAAAATAAACATATTTTTCAAGTTTACTTCTAGGAGTACTGTAAAGAATAAACGTATGCCTAGGTGATATTGGTATTAATAGATTTGATGTGGAAAATAACTACGCATTTCTATTCTGGTTTGAACGCGTTTGTTTGGACACTAGCTATACAGGATTTAAGGGACAGCCCTCCACTAACTGATGGGTTGAATTCAGTATATAATACATACTAAGATGACCGGTACAAGAAATTATTTCAGGAATGTTATGGGAATCCAATAAATTTAATTTGTTTTATTTCCTCATACGCAATGTATCGAAATCGTGGCAAACGTAGCGAACGGTAAGCGCGACAACGAGTTTCATGAACTCTGAAGCTAGGCAGAAAGTGAACAGCTGATTTCACGCGTCATTTGTTAGATTATTTCAACATCCATTGTTGAATTTTTGATTTTATCCCTTGTTTGACGTCATGACAATCCTTCCATCTTTTCTTTGGCCTTCCTCTCCCTCTCCATCCATCAACATTCATGTCCATCACTCTTTTAGTCACATGCGTATCATCCTTCCTCATTACATGAACAACAATGAAAAAGTAGAAGTGACAGTATAAAATGCCGTTGTTAGTGTGATACCAGCTTAGGTGTTATAATCTGTGGTTGAACACGATCTTGTAAAGGCATCACCTGAACAAGTTAGAATGTAAACAATGGCTCATATGTACCAGACTTTAATTACTTTGATGCTACAACTTTGATATGGAATTCAGGCACTGATGAGTTTTAAGTTCTGCCATATTTTAAACACATAATATAACATATTTAGATGGCGGGACGAGCTGGACAAAATCAACGACCAGTGGCCCACATTAGTCCTGGATCGAAACAACTGGAAGTCATGGGGAGAGGCATTTGCCCGGCAGTGGGGTGACGCAGGCTAACAGTAACAGTATATTTAGACTAGAATAGTTGCTAGGTAATTTTATAATTTGTTTAAATAAATGAGATTAGGATTTTATAAATTCTCGGTAGAGTCATACAAACGTATCCACCTGTACACACGGCGGCACATGAAGCTGTACATTTCCCGTATAACTTGGCCTCGCTTTGTATAGATTTCCTGTACAATGAGAGATTCGCCTAAACTGGTTTTGTAAAGCTTGATTAGCCGTCGTGCGTACAACAAAAATTAGGTACCTACGTGAGAACATAGGAAAAAAAAACATATACCTATAAAAAAACATATAAATAAACATATAAAGGGTGTAAATAGACCCTTAACGAAGCCGAAAGCCACTTGTTCTCCCCACTATTGCGATCACTTTTTTGTTCTAGACCATACCTGGGAACCTTCTAGTTACGGAGTTATTGGGAGTTTAAACTTTTGTACAAGTTTTTTTTTAAATACAATTTTTTCATGTTTTATCTTTATTTTAAATACCTCCATGACCCGTTTACTATTCAATGCATCCATAAGCACAATGTTTTGAATGCTTTTCATTGAGTTTTACCGTAAAAGGTTATTTTTCACCCTAAAAAAAAAGTTGTTTCCCAGCAATAATTTTTGTGTAGGGTTACTTAGTTTGATGTACAGAATGCTTGGTTAACGGCTTCGTGAAGGGTCTGTTTACACCCTGTATACGTGTAAACATATATTAGGATACCCTCATTAAAATTCAACGTAATTCACAAATGTGTACAGTACAGCCTACCTCCAATTCCTTCGGGTGTTTGAATCGTATCAGCGGCACACTTTCCACTCTGTCCTCTTTAATTAAATTGAGCACTTTATCCAAGAACGAGGTCCCGTTTGGCTCCATCGTAACTTCGTCGGGCCTCCGAATGCGTGTGCGCAAAGCGATGGAGAACGGCGGACTGAACCGGCAATGGTAATGTAAGTTGCACCGTGCACGGTTCACATTACAAACCACTTCAAAGGTCAATTTTATTGTAAGGTCTGATTACTTTGCTACAATAAGTACATTTTAATTACAACTAATTAAGATCTCATTGTAATTGTTTACACTCTGCATCAGACAAATGAGGTCAGCAGGTCGAAGGCACTGAAATAATAAATAAGGGCCATTAAAAGATTGCTTCCACGTTGATCGAGGAAGTTATCATTCTGGGCAGGTTGTAAATTGATGGAATGAATTGTAAACAATGGGCCGACAATACGTACAAATATAAACCTTTCACCATTTAGGCATGCATATCTAGCAACAGTAGCAACCAGTAATACTTAGAATCCTACTAATACAATAAATGCGAAAGTTTGTGAGGATGGATGGATGTGTGTTATTCTACTGAACAGATTTGGATGAAATTTTGCACACAGATAGTATGTAACCTGGATTAACACATAGGACTTTTTATCCCGGTAGTATGATCCCGTGGGACAATTATCGAACTTCACGCGGGCGAAGCTGCGGGCATAAGCTATTAATCAATATAGAGAAAGAAATAGAAAGTTTTGTATACTTAGGTACAGTCGCACGCGCATCAAGTTACCACAAACTGTAAAATTTTCTCATTCCATTTTGCACTTAACCATCAAGATTTTATGATTTAAAATCATTTGGAGAAATTTGACAGTTTGTGGTAACTGGGTGTGCTGACGACTGTACGTTAAATAAATTGAGATAAAGAGAGTAAAATTGTATTTTTGCCGCGATATGCTCTTATAATAAATCACGCAGTATTAGAAGGACGTTCAACATTTTAATACAATATCACGACAAAAATAGAGTCTCATGTTCTTTAAAGGACTGAATTTAAATCTTCTTTAAAATTCATTCCTTTTATCCTAAAACGCTTTTTATAGACCTTCTTATTAGAGTTCCGTACCCGAAAGGTAACCAACCGGACGTGGTTACCCTTCCTAAGCCTCCGCTATCCGTCCGTCTGTCTGTCAGCGGTCTGACATCTTCTGATCCGTAACAGGTAGACAGTGTATTTCTGTTGCCGCTATAACAACAAATAGATAATAAATTAAAAATTAAAGGCGGCCGTATTACGATGGTACGGAACCCCCAGCCGGTTTTTTTAACATGAGTGTCTCGGCGCCTCATGCCAAACAAGGCGCGATACGATTAATTTACTCGAAGAAACGAGCCGCGGTAGCCACATGCCCAAAATCATATTCAAACATAAATGGCATAAAATTATCAGTCAAATAAAGCCAATTTCATGGATATTAAAAAAAATAGGTGTTTCATTTCGATTTTAAGTTCTCTAAAAAACACTCTTTATTATAATCAGTCGCAGAGAATAAGGTGCTTAGCAAAAAGTTTTAAACAAAAACCCAATGACATAAAGAAACCATAAATTCTGGTACCACAAATCAGTTGGCCAGCTGTCAAAAAGCCAAAACAAAACTCTGGGTTTAATTATGTTATAAGAATTATTAAAAGATTTTTTTAAGTTGTAAGTCAGAACAAAATAAAATTGAGAAGGGATCTCAATCGCAACCAACGAGATTCCTGATGACAATAGGTTAAGTTTTAAGTGACTGCCAAATCATCCGGACACCCACACCAAAATTCACGTACTCCCCAAACTAACTATCCATAAATATGAATTTCCTGAAAAACAAGCAACGTACCCGAAGAAACTCCACCAACGTTATGGTAGGTACCGAAAGATGGAGGAACTACGGCCGGAGAATGTCCCGACGAGGACATGAGTCATTTAATGAAGAGTTAGACGAGTATGAACCACGTTACAAAGAGGGAAAAAACTGGGTGGAGGAGCTTTTTGAAAGAAAGAGTGATGCGGACAAGAGTGACCAGGATATTGAGATACAGCTGACTAAGAAACAGACTCTTATACTGTCAACTTTAGTTCCTGATGAAGTACTTCTGATGGACAAGTAAGGCTGATACCGTAACTGTAACTGAGATACTTAAGTATTCTTTGATTCAATATTGTTTTGATACACGTACATCTTATTATACAGGGTGTACACGGACCTTTCACGAAGCCGTCCAAGCATTATGTACATGAAACTAAATAACTTACGCAAAAATTATTGCTGGGAAACGAGTCTTTTTTGGGGTGAAAAATCACGTTTTACGTTAGGACTCAATGTAACGCATTCAAAACATTTTGCTTATGGATGGATTGCATAGTACGGGGGTCGTGGAGGTGTTTTAAAGATCTGACATTAGAATAATTTAAGGTTCAGATTTAGGTTCTCAGGTATGGTCTAGAACAAAAACATGATCGCAATGACGGGGAGTACAAGTGCCTTTCGGCTTCGTTAAGGGTCTTGCAGCTTGCTACACCGTTTATAGAAGCTAAAACCATAAAGGAATTTGCATTTAGCATGCAAACATAGATTGTAAAGTGCTGAAGTAAATAAAACTAATTCAATTTTTTCAGGTTTGATACAACAAATTCAAAACGTTTCGTCGGCGTTCTCCTTATGGCTGATGTTTCAGGCTACACAGCTTTATCAGAACGATACAATAACACAGGCAAAGGTGGTACCTATAGACTGACAGTAACTCTGAACACATATCTTGGTTCACTCATAGAGCTCATCTACGGCCATGGCGGTGACATCATCAAATTCGCGGGCGATGCTTTCCTTGCACTTTGGAAGACTGACAAAAGTTCATTTTTGAGTCACACCATCCACACAGTAATCGCTTGCGCTCTAATTATACAACATTCTTACGCAGTCTACGAAACTGACGTTAAAGTGAACTTGAAAGTGAAGCTGGCTATATCTGCAGGCAATATCATATTTGCACCTATCGGGACTGGAATTGATATGAGTTATATTATTTTTGGCTTACCAGTAATAGAAGCTAAAGCTGCTGAAAGCGTCTGTGCTTCAGGGGAAGTTAAACTAACTCCAACAGCCTGGGGGCATTGTTATTCTAGAAATTACGACCATATAATACATGACAATGGATTTGTTACTATTAAATCCATTCTGTATGATCCACATGACAGCAATGTGAACAGACCATTTGTAGGTTTCGGTAATTTAGTCAGACAAAGTAAAAAGCCATTTAGTGCAATTGAGAGCCTTCCCGATTTCATATTAGACGCACCCAAAGGTATAAATGGAACCGATGCTTTAAAGAAGACCGAAGCATTAAGTCTTCGTAAAGCTATATTAGTCGCCGAGGAAAAAAACATAGGAAGCGAAATTAGAAAATTTATGATAAGACCCGTTCTAACCCAGGTTGATGCTCATCAACCATTGGAATACCTGACTGAAATGAGACAAGTTTCAATTTTATTTATAACCCTCAAGCCAAGAGATTGTTCATTTACGCAATTAATAACAATCGTCAACAATTCTTATCAAAACACTTGTGAAATAGTATATAAATCGATGGGGTGTGTTAACAAGATAATTCTTTTCGATAAGGATGTTATGATTTTGGTCGTATTTGGATTACGAGGCTTCAAGCACGAATCTGAAGCCCAAGCTGCATTAAAATGTGGGTATAGTATTAAAAAATCCTTAGCTGCCCTCGATGGAGTCTTAGAAGTATCCATTGGTGTAACAACCGGTCAGGTGTACTGCGGAGTGGTAGGCCATCCTCTACGAAGAGAATTTACGGTCATTGGTGCTATTGTAAACAAAGCCGCAAGACTTATGTGTGGATTCCGAAATAAAATTACATGCGATGAAAATACTTTTGTAAAAAGTAAAATGTCTAAAAACGGATTTACACTACAACCAGCAATTGAATTAAAAGGAATTGTAAAACCAGGAAAAATATATGAATACACGGAAGATATAAGAGTTAAGGAATTATATGATATACCAATGATTCCGCCACTTCTAAACCGCAGCGATGAAATAGATTATTTTAAAAGTTGGCTGGAAGGTAGTGATGCAACTTATAGAGAGTTCGATGCTCTTTTGATGGTAGGAGAATCGCGAATTGGAAAGAGTAGAATGTTAGAATGGATGGCTCGCCAGGCAAAAACATATGGTTTTCATGTATGTTTCCTAAACTTGACTTCTATACATTCAGCAACTGCATATTTAGCTTTAAGCCAAATAATAAATCAAATACTTGAGCTTAAAGAACCCGTTGAAGGTTTTGCCAAAGAAGAAAAAATTATACAATTACTACAAGCCTACTCCGACGACTTATGTTACTTAAACAATATAATTAAAGTACGGTTTGCTTATCATGAAGGCATTCATTCTTTAGATGAAACCAAACGCAAAGAGAAGGCCAAAGCAATGTTTGCGAAACTAATGAACGCATTAACAGATACCATTGTCATATTTTTAGATGATTTACAAAATTTAGATTCATGTTCTTGGGAGTTCATATCAATGATGTTCAGCTCATTGAAAATATTCGTAGTGCTATCCGTCACACGCGGAAAATTTAGCGCTGTTCACAGTTGGCTCTACAGTGTATTTATAAATAATAATATCAGAAAAATGTGTTTAGGGCCGTTGGATCCAGAGTGGATCCCAGCTTTGGCTTGTCAAATATTAGACGTAGACGGAGTCTCGAATGACTTATGTGTCGCCTTGCGAAGTAAATGTAACGGCATGCCGGGGCTCGTTGAGAGCTTCATTATTCATTTATTTGGTACGGGAGCACTTGAAATAAAAAAGATACGTGACGATGAATTGGCCGACTGGGAAGAAGAGGAATTACAATTTCCAGATCCAGCTCTGCTACACCCACAAGCATTGGATGGTAAAAATCAAAGCACGCTTGATCAACTAGTACAAAATGATTCCACAGGAGAAATAAGCATATGTTTTGTCATTGAAAAAGAAGAGCTAAACACCAATATTAATGTTCATAATTTAGATGCGTTAATTATGATACAAATTGACTCATTGACGCCGTATCAACAACTGCTATTGAAAATTGCTTCTGTGATCGGCGATGTCATACCCAGGGATCTTCTTGAAAATATAATGTACGAAAACAATGGTTTGGTTACGGCGAAAGCTGTTAAAAGATTATTTGCATTACGTATTTTCTCTTGTGCAAACGCCGACTGTCTAAATAAATTTGGCCGCAGAGGCACTTCAACATTAACTGTACTATCAAACGGTACATCCCATAATGCAAATCTTGTTTGTGAATGTAGTTTTGAATATGATCCGGAGACCTGCCAAAATTTACCAAAGTACGCATTTTGCAAATTAATGAGATTTAGAAGTAGAAACTCAAGAACAACATGTTACGAACTGTTACCAATGAATCAGAAAAAGGAGTTTCATACAAGGATTGTTAATTACTTGGAAAAAAATAAACAAAAGTGTGCTAACTGTGGTGGAACAGTAATGGTAGTCCAGTCAATGATAAGTTTAGTCGATGAAGCAGACATGAATAACTACTCGACTAGTTCAGAAGATTCTACTATGGCTAGAGATGAAGAAGAAAGTGAAAGCTCAGATGATTTCGAAGTATTCCTAAAAAGGGCATCTTCATCAAAAGAAACAAGTTCTGTTAATTTACAAAAATCTAAATCAGAAACAGAAACTCACTCAAAAGAAATTTTAAAGCCAACAAAAGTATCTAGTGAAATAATAGCGCCTATATTAAAAACAAGAGTCAGTGACGATCAGGCTGGCTCAAGTAGCCGAAGATCAGCTAAAAAAGTAACCATGACTAACTTCTCTGATCCTCAAAAGAGCAACTCAGAAGAATTTGAAAGTTATAAGATTTTCGACATGCTTCGTGAGGTTGCTGAAGCTGATGATCCTAGTGATTGGCAAAATCTTGGCATCGTTGACAGCCAAGAAGACATGGAGGCAATGAGAAATGACAAAACTAAACAACATTTTAGTGTTAAAATAGAGAAAGGTGTCTCCGCAACCAATTTTGCTAGATGCACTTGTACAGAGCTAAATATAACTATTTGTGACCAAATCGTCTACCATGCAGAACAAGCAGAATTGAAAACAAAAGCTATTGAATTCCTGATCAAGTACTCTCATTTGTCTGTTCTAAGCAATAACGTTGAGAATGTATTTCCAAGACTTGATGAAGCCGAAGGCATGTGTGAAATGATTCCCGACCTAGATTCATTTGAAAAAAAGCGTTTTTTAGGAAAAATACATTCAATACGAGCTGCCACGTGCCTCGTACTGGGAAGACTTTCTGCGGCTAAAGCAGAAACTGAACAAGCAGCAGAAATTTATAATATAAATATACACAAAGTACCTCAATATTTAAAGTTGAGAAATTTAGTAAAGGCCTTTAAATTCGAAAGACAAAAGCATCGTTTACATTCGACATTATTGAAGGCAGACTCGGTGTTTTTTCTAAACATAGCAACCTTATTATATACCACGCTTGGGGATCAAAGAGTAGCAAGGATGACAGCACTCTGTGCTTTGAATAGAATCCAAACTGTAGAATGTACTGTAGTGAATATCTGTGACACTTACAGCAATGCTTTGCAAGTAGAATTGGATCGCGGTATGCCGGAAGCTACAGCAGAAATTGAACAAATGATAGCTCAATCAATGAAAAA
This sequence comes from Noctua pronuba, assembly GCA_905220335.1. NCBI lineage: Eukaryota > Metazoa > Arthropoda > Insecta > Lepidoptera > Noctuidae > Noctua > Noctua pronuba. Next base: position 8,669,382 of record LR999914.1, read on the forward strand.
TCTTCCTAACCCAATTCAGGCTGATGAACTTTTTGCTGTTGGAAAACTATTTATGACTTCCTTCAGAGCTCGGATGGCCAGAGGACAACTGGCACCGACTATACGATCCGGCTTCCGTGCATTAGCCGTTAGTCGTTTCTTACTAGCTGAAGACATTTCTTTGGAGCTAATACCAGATTTATTTTACATTCTACTGACCCGTCGGCGAATAGCAGAAGCTATCGACATCTTGCAATTTGCCTTGCGTACAGGCCAAGACCATATGTCATATGATTGTGAGACATGGTATCATGCGCTGTGCATAGACATGATACTGGACGCGGGGTTTCAACTGGAAATGCCACAAGATATAAGTCGGTTCGCCGAATATGCAATAAGCAGGGGTAAATCTGCGGGGCCGAGTCGGCGCCGGTTAGTCGTAGGGCTGTGGACTTATTGGCTCAGGGCAGATTCCGAAAGGAGGGCAAAACGTTTTGAGTCTGAAGCGCTAAGTTGGGCATCTCACGAAGGTGATGATGGTTCGATGACCACTCTTTTAAGCGCAATGAGGCTTGCAGAAGGGATGCTTGAGAGTTTAGCAAGAAAAGTGGACGATTTGCGAAAGGTACGTAAATATTGCCTCGCTATGCATTATGTGACTATACATAATGTGACTAGTGAATTAAACAGCCTCATATACTGTGAACTTTTGCTGCTGTAAGTGTTATCGCTTGTTTATTAGGTGGTGGATCTTATGGAGCTCCGTTCGATAGCGGACAGGGAACTAGCGCGATTGGAAGACGACGCCCGTACGTTGCGCACCATGTATCCCCGCTGGTGCCTTCTAAGAGCCAACTCATCCATGTTGTCTGGACGACTTACAGTTGCTAATGGTTTCTTCAATCAAGTACGTTATTTCAAATTTTGATACGTAGATACAGAGATACAGTCCCATTCGATCTTAGTAGAATAATACTTACCTAACTCCATGCATAATTAAGTAGTCAGTGGACCGCAAAAACAAGGTAGATGTCATGACATGCCAGCCATAAAAATTAATTTCGACATTAATTTTAGTAACGTCCTACCGGTTTTCAGGCTGCAGAAGAAGCGAGAAAGATGAACAACCGCCTCGAACAAGCTATGGCTCGTGCCACAAGTACTGACTCAGTGGTTTGGATACAAAACGCTCGCACAGGAAAATTCGTCCATTGGCGCGTGGGAGAAGAACACGCACGTACCTCTTGGCACCAGATTATGTACAGAATAAGTACAACAAGGCGATACACATAACCATTCTGTCTTCACATAAGTTTACGATATCATAAACCAACATTATTTTAGTCGAAAAGGTATTACGTATATTGAGCATCATTCCTAAAATGTGGACATCAACTATCTTATGTATATTTCCTGCGTGATTTAATTCAATCCCATTGATTTTTTTAGCAATAAATAAGCATAACACATTTAAATAAGAACAAAAGATTTTTTATTACGTCGCTTCTTTGCATAAAAATTTTAATAGAAATCTCCCCAAGATTGGAGCCTAAAAGACGAGTATTCAAAGCACACGTTCTGAAAACATTGAAAAGTAGCTTTGAGAATTGATGATATTGTTGTCACCGGTGATAACCGTTATCGAGTGTGTTGTTATCAATACATTTTAAAACTTTGTATAAATAAGGAACTTGTGTTTAATTACGTAATTTAATAGCGTTTTTTATCATAGTAATTATTTGGCCAGTAGCCTCGTTACGTGTAGTAAAAATGACGGATAAAAATATCGTTTTCGTTGGAATATTCGCTAGTTCGAGTTCTTTGAAGAAACTTGATATTAGATCCGGATATATCGCTGTTCAAGATGGAAAGGTAACAATAACTTGAATATTTATACCTCATATAAACTACATGACTTATTTTTCCTGATTTGAATAATCACCAACTACTGTTTCTTTGTTTTTTATCAAGAAAAGGTATAGGCATGCTACTACTGGTGAAGTTAAACTATATAATTTTTTATAGATAACGAAAAAAGGTTCAAAGAAAGAGTTTGATGAACTTCTGAAGGCTCAAGAGTTTTCAAGCTACAAAATAATAAGGTTAAACCCGACTCTACTCCTCATTCCTGGATTTGTGGACTGTCACACACATGCCCCTCAGTTCCCTAATATTGGTCTAGGTCTAGATAGGCCGCTATTAGAATGGCTAGCCAAATACACATTCCCTTTGGAGAAGAAGTACAGTGACACAGAGTTTGCCGCTAAAGTGTATGACCAAGTTGTGGTGAGTAACTTAATAGAGAAATTGCATCATTTACAATCATTACTGCTAAATATGTACTTTTATCAATATGGGCTTCTGAAATAATTATCATATTTTTATTTTCATTAATTATGGCTAATAAATATCTCACTTTGTGATAATAATATAAAGGTGCCTCTTTTATAGTGTTTAGTTTATAGCTAGTTAGCTACTATACATCATATAATATATTGTGATTATTTTGTACATCTTTTAATTCTACATGCAATAAATAATAAATAGAATAAGTATATGTACACCGTGACTTTTTAGTCATCTTACAAATCCACTCAATGTGCCCGACATAAAATAGTTCTAGGCGCTATTTTTTTAATGAATGCTTAGTAGTCATAGGATACATGAAGTGGGCTGCCATTGTAAGACGACTAAAAAGTCACCGTGTATAAATTATAATATAAATTCTAAAATAAAATAAAATAATTTCCTGTGGTTTAGTTCCTAACGGATCACACATACAATATGAAAGTTGTGAACCTCTAAATTAAAATGTTAATCAACTACTGCAAAACCCACTTACGTTAAGTAATTCTCTATTTAAGTACTTCGCTGTTTCTTTTTGCACATAATCTTAACAGTCCTATCCTACTTTTAGCAAAGATTACTCAAGAATGGAACAACAACTGCCTGCTATTTTGGATCTATCCATGTTGAGGGAACTCTGGAACTGGTTAAAATTGCCATCAAGCACCGCCAGAGGGCACTGATAGGCAAAGTGAGCATGAACAAAGAAAATGATGCAGGGTACTACAATGACACCAAGAAAGAGTTGGATGAAGTTGAAACATTTGTCAAAAAAGTTCTTTCTTATCAGGTTTGTACTGTATATTTAACTGAAAAAAAAAATTAGACAAGAAATTAGTTCTAAGCTATCCAGATTTTTGCCATTACAGGCCCTTTTGAATGTCACAAAAAACAAAGAAAGCGAAGCTACAGTCACAGACACAAGGCATAATAACTTGTGAAAGTACTGTAGTTGCCCATTCCAAGGCGTAGATCTCTATGGAGAAGAATGGGCAGGAAACTCCATGGACACTCTTTTCAATCAAAATATTGTTACAAAATCTTGGTTACATCATTTATATGGAGACTATACATTTATGTGTGAACGATGTTAAAGAAGTGCAAGCTAAGAGCGTCATCATCATCCTACTGCCCTTATCCCAATTTATTTAGGGTTGGCGCAGCATGTCTTCTTCTGCGATACTTCTCCTCTTTTTTATTCTGTACCTGCCAATAGAATACATTTTGACAAAAGATCCACCTCAATTTCAGAATGAGCTAGTGGAACCTGTGGTGACTCCAAGATTCGCAGTCAGCTGTGATAAAGAACTAATGGATGGACTGTCCAATATAGCTAAGAAGTATGACTGCAGAATACAGGTACAGACTAATAGTTTTAATTATAATCTTATCTTCTAAAGTAAGCTACTCCGGAGGATAAATGATTGTGTTTCTTCTATTTACAAAATATTGTCGCAGGGCTAACCAGCAACCGACAACCTACATTTGAACCCACGCTTATACCTACCTATACTGGATACTGCCATCGCCTTCCAGTTTCACCCGTATTATAACTCATACACCACACAATATATATAATAAGCGAGCATATTATAAGTTAGAAGAGTATATCGTAGATAAAAATGCTTGGCTCAATGCTGGTCCTGCTCCACTGCCACTTGGGTTCACATACTAAGATTTTAATGTTTGGAAGAGATGCTCCTCCTTTAGTTCTTTCATCATTTCTTTTATTTTTTTTCTCGTTTGGAAACTTAGTTACTTTGATAACTATTGTTTTATATAAATTAGAAGCATTATTTGAGTTTTTGTAAGTGTGAGTACCATGTAGACTTTCTATTATGGTTAGTAGGGCTTATCCTAATCTTTTTGGTTTTAACTGTAGCTTTGTTTTATTTTCCTATCTCTACACTGTGCTCACATATAGAAGCAACAATATTGTACCCAGGACTATGTAATATATAACTTGATTTGAAAAGAGTGTCCATGGAGTTTCTTGCCCATTCTTCTCCATGAGATCTACTATTTTCGAATGGGCAACTACAGTCCATTCACAGTTATTATGCCTGTGGCGGGACTGTAGGTAGCTTATTTTTGACTATGCAAAAGTGCCTGTCATGGGTCTATTTGAAATAAATGCTTTGAGTTTGAGTTTGAGTTTGACAATCTCACTATTTGCACACACCCATACTCGTTCACACACTCACTCTCACACTCACTCTTGACACACATACCACCATTACACGCGCAATCTGGCCGTTTACTGCATAACGCTCATTCATTTGCAGAGCTGTTTACATTATTTTAAGTAACCATTTTATTTTTAGTCTTGCATGTTCACATTGCCTACATTTCAATTGCATAAAAAATGATAAGTGGAAGTGCGGAGTCTCCTAATACAAGCAATTCCTTGCTTAAAAGGTGACCTCCAATAATATGTATCGAAATGCCCATTGTAATTGAAATAAACAATTTTTTTTTATTTACAGAGTCACATATCGGAGAACCTCTCAGAAATAGAATATGTTCTGAAAACAAATCCTAAGTGCAAGACATATGGAAATGTTTACGATGAATGCGGCATTTTAAACAACAAGGTAATATATAAATTAGTTAGTAATCTTACAAGTGTTGCCATTCTATAAATTCCCTTTTTTGAGATAAATTGGCAATCACTAGGATCTATAGCCGTGGCACATAGCAGATATGGGACAAGTCTAGGCCGATCATGGTGTCGAGAAGGTGAGTTTATTGATCTGTTCATCCCGATGCTGCCATTGTTTTAGAGACAACATGATTAAGGTCATGGTCAAGGTAATAATTTGCGACAACGGCTCCCGAAGGTCACCACGCTATTACCTGCTCGCTATGTCGCTTATGCAAATCATTGTTTCTATGTTTAAATACAATTTCTGGTATTTCATGCGAACATGGTCATGTTTTTCGTCCCAATAAGCCGAGGCCAAAATAGCACTATTTAGAGCCCTGACAAAAACAGTAGCGGCAAACTTCTGTTGATGACGGGACGAGCTTGACTAAAAAAAACTTTTTAACAAAAAATTAAACTGAAGAAAATAGAAACATAAAAGCGAAAAATAATGCAAGTAACAGATTTTTAGGGCTTAAAATTATGGTAGCTAGATTGATCTACCGCGATTATTTTTAAAATAAAAGTCACTCACCCAAACTCCTTGGTTTCTTTTCCAGTGCATCATGGCCCATGCAGTACACTTGACAGATGAAGAGCTGACCTTGTTGCCAAGTAGAGGAGTGTCTATAGCACATTGTCCGGCTTCCAACACTCGGCTGAAGTCAGGCTTGTGTCCTGTCAGGAAGATCATCAATGCTAACATTACTGTCGGGTTGGGGACAGGTAAATTACATTTAAATTCTGTCTAGCAATAACATTATAGGCCTTCGCTCCAATGCATACAATCCGTGGTCAGGCTGTACATTAGGTAGGGCTCCTTTGCGAACATAATATCACATCACGTTTGTAAAGACGCAAACATAACGCCACATTTCGCCTGTTACTGTTTAAGCCCCATGTAATAGACGGCGAGCCTATTGCCATCAACGGGGCATAAACCCAGGCTCCGTGACTGTTAAGAGAAATTCCTCATGGATAAACCCAATAGCACTTTTGACCGACCTAGAAATCGAACCCATGCTCTCATGATCAGCAGTAGCTCTTTGCTCCCAGAAAAGAAAATGTTCAACTGAGATCTTAATCTAATTCTTATCCATCATTCTTCTGCTAATAAAGTCGGGATAGCAAGATTTCTTATTCTCCTATACTATACATCCCTATCAAGATTTCTTATTTATAATATTTAAGCCCTTGAGATAATCCTTCACACCTTTTTTATACAATCCATCAAAATGTCTAGCCATTTCTCTAAAATATACTAGACGATTTGGAACTTTAATTGACACACAAATGGCAAACGACTTGAAGGGTTGTATTAAAAAAAAAAACCTTTAGCCAAGAAATAGCTCTACATCATCAAGTGTGGAAAATCATCAGTGTCCAGAATATTCACCTGCATCAATACTATTTCCACCAGATGTTGCCGGTGGCGACAGCCCGTCGATTCTTGATGCGATCCGCAGAACTATGGACGTCTCAACGTGTTTAGAGATGCAAGGCAGCCCTAATTCTGCGCTGGACTGGAAGGAAGCTTTCTACCTCGCCACACTAGGGGGCGCTAAAGGTACTTTTCATTAATTTCTCAATTTTTTTCAACTATTTGTTACTAGCAGTTTTACTGTCGTCTTATAAACGATTGGTGCAGATGAATTAGAGTAAGTTCTATGCTGTTTGGGCTCGTGTTATCGATTTGCCCAAGTGCTGTTAACCTTTTGACCGCCATTGTCAGATATACGTGACAAGCAAACGCGTGCTCAATATCACTTAAAAATAAATATATTCTACCAAAATTTAACAATGTGTCCGGGACGAGGGTTGCTGCATATATGTATATAGTATAGTACCTTACATTCTTAAGAAACTTCCAGATGACTTACAAAATCTATATGAAACTGGTTCGAGAAGTTGCAAGTACAAAGAACATTGCCCACTTATTAGAACAACCGTGGCCTACAGTAAACACTGATAAATAGTTTATGGAATTATAGTTTAAGTTATTATGATCACCTTCTAGTACTTATCAGTTAAGAAAATAAGTCGCCATTTGGAAATAAAACAGTCTTAATTCATTTTATAACATTTATTTTTTCTTAAGCACAGACGTATTCTATACACTTGCAATCACTTTTGAATGGTAAGTACATAATGTTTAATGTACAATTTATCGTACTTCGACAATTTCTAATTGATGAGATCTCAAGCGCCTCATATCCACTCTACAATTCGCACAGCGAACGTTGCTTGCGCCGCCGCCAGTTAGCCCTGCGATGACTCGCTCGAGACAGCAGAGCTGCTCGGATCCATATGCGCGCCGGAGCGGATTGTAAAAGCGGGGCGAGAGTAAATACGTGCGAGGGCATTAGATGTAGGGCCAACAATTTCCACATTCTCATCAGAGTTGTCATTCAAAGAGGAGCCTGGCCCAAGTACGCGCGAGGATCGTCATTCGGGTGAGGTTGATCGGAGTCCATTGTCGTAAAAAAGGTCGCAAAAGAGCACAAACCACGGCAAAAGAAAACTACAATAGCAAGTATTAGCTAACGCGCTAACGAGGAGGGGGATTACAGCTTACTGTCAAATCCATGGCATTTGTCAAAGGACAATGTTGCCGTATTTAGAAATAAAATCGATTATTTGCAACGATTGTTGGTCTCGATCAATTTAATAAATTCAATTTAATAAAGGATAATATAAGTTACTTTGTCGCATTAGATTTATTATCTGTAATGGCAAAGGAAACATGTCCTGTGAATAAATAAATAAATGAAATAAATGAATTTTCATCTAAATACGGCAAAGCCGTAAAGGATACAGTGATTTAATCATTCTATGTTTATGTATGTGTAGACTATAGGATCTCTGTTCTGAGGTGTTTATGATCATAATAGTTTTGTCTTAAAAGATCGAGTAGGTTTCGTTACAAGACCTTATAATACTTAAGTTTTAATTTAAATAGTACCTAGCCGACAAGTTGCTTTTTTTTTTCGCTGACGGTTTTAGTTTTTAAGTATTTTTCATTTATACTAATCTTATATTTTATTTTACGCAATATAGTTTCTCAGCAAAGTCAAAGCTAAATAAGATGAAAGTGTTAAGTGTACATGAAATAGGACAGAAGTGTATCTACACTGTTCATCATCATCATCAACCTCTTTTACTCTACGGCTGGATAACAGTCTTGTCCTTCGATTGCACGCCACTATGCACACAGGTTCATTTTTTAATGAATTAATTAATCCATATTAATTAATATATAATTAATTATTAATTATTGATTGGATTAATCCGTAATCGATTATATTTATTAAATGAAATGAAATTGAACAAAATTATAATGGCAACCCTAAACTTCGCCTGGAAGTGAAACTCGCATTGATAATGTTAAATTACTTATTTATTTGTTATGATCACGGCGTCTTATTTAGATATAGAACTTAAACGAATAATTCCTACTTTAAAAACTTATATTTTTTGATTTTCTTTCTAAATGTGTCCGTGTGTCATATAATATGTGGGCCATAATTGGGCATTGTCTTTTAAGCGTTTTTATACTCATGAGGCGTCTTAGTTCCACGAACATGTATGTATGTATTTAAGAATGTAATACCGACTCGCCAGCACACAGATTAACCCGGAGAGGTTTGCGCAGGGGGGAGACAGTTAGAACAAACACAACTTCAGTAAAGAAAGAGTCGCCATCTACTTTTTAGGACAGAGAAAGAGAACTATACTTAGTTTCATAATTAGCGGTAGATGTCTCTGTAATCCCAACTTTAATGCAAATAAGAAAATCTAATAATTAAGTTCTCTAATTATAGTATTTTTCTAGATAATAATTGTTACTTTTTCATCAAAATTATCACATTTTTATATTTCATAGCAATTATGCCAACCTTATCACGGAAATCTTTATTGTGTAACATAATCTGACAACACCACATCATGGCCGCCGCAACTTGCTTGTGTTTCGTGGGTCCATTTTATGTTTAATTATTACAAATTATATTGAATTACTAAAACAAAATAGTTCGTTAATGTGTAACTGTTAATTCTATTCAAATATAAATGTAGCTGGTGTTGTTTTTCGCAAATGGAAGCTGTGTTTACATCGTATGCTGATCAAAATGCAAACCGCGAATAAAATGATGGCTCGTTTACTTTCTGAATCTCGATCCTTAAAATATCAATAATAGAATGTATCATCATTATATTCGCAAATCGCATGATCAACATACGACGTAAACACAGCTGCTATTTGCAAAAAACAAGAAAAATTGAATGATCTAAGTAAACAATATAGTGATCTATACATACATATATTCTGATCTATACATACATACCTATCTACATATAGCTATGTATAAGGCCTTAGTTCCCGTTATGAAATCCAGATGGCGTTTCAAATCAGCATGCTTCGAAATGGCACAAGAGGGCTCTCTTCTCCCTTATTATTATTATACTCTTTGGGTTTGCGTGTATGGCAAAACCATTGTAAAATTAGATTAAGTCTTGGAAATAAATTTAAAAAAAAAAACAAAAATGTGACAAATGGTAGGTAAAATTGTGGCGTGGAAGGCTCGCGCGTGCGTTTATGCTCTTGCGTTCAAAAGGCTAAAATCGATGTAGCAGTGTATGCAAGTCAGAGTAGATCAGCGAAAGCCAAGCTGTTAGTTGCACTTTAATCAACCTACTATTAAAAAAAAAAACATTTTTTATGTTTTGATAAATCCATTGACACTTCATTTTAAATTCCACAGCTTTGAACCTAGACCACAAAATTGGCAACTTTGATATCGGCAAGGATTTCGACGCCTTACTGGTTCAACCATACGCAACAGAGGGTCAGATCGACAAGTACGAAGGAGCTCTACCGACGACCACTGAAGAACATGCAGTGGAATTACTACAGAAATTCATATACGTTGGAGACGACAGGAATATTGCTCAAGTTTTCGTAAAAGGAGAAAAAGTAAAGGATTTATTTAAAATAAACGGTGTCCCATTTCCGGAAGATTTTAATTAAATAGAAAATACTCTTTGTATCAGTGAAGACTGCAGATAACGGTTGCCATAGTATTCGTAACGTTTTTTATCATTATTGTCCAGTTTTTTAATAACGTAATTTTGCTGAGCCAACCCCAAATGAATTGAGATAAAGGGCAGAAGAATGATGTTATTTTGCTAATTGTTATTCAAATGTGATATTTACAACTCAATTATACATGAAAATGAATTCCTACAATAATAATATTTTTACTATCAAACATGTTTTATTTTTGGTATATAAATAAGTAAGATAAACAACGAAGACCAAGGAAACGATGGATATAAAATGAATGAAATGATATGAAAGGAAAAGGAGTAAATGATAGTGTGATGGTTGGCAGAGAATGGAAGAGCGCCGACCCCAAGTAACATGCGACAAGGGTAGGAAGATGATGACAGGATAAACAATAAAAACGCCACAGTAATTTGTTATACTTTTTTATTCTTGTGTAATTCTTTATAATTTGTGTAGAAAAAATGTGCAATTATAATGTGAAAATACAAACTGAATTTACATAAGCAAATACCGTAATACAATAATACTAAAGGAAATAAATCGTAATTTATTCCCATATTACACACAAAGAACATATGGACCCCACAAATAAGGTTATCATTGCACTCGTTCGAGGACTTTTAACATTTTCCTAATAAAATTAATATTAATTTACTATCAATTCGCTACTAACACTGTTGATAATTTTGTTAAAGCTCCGAGATCCGTTACAATATTAAATGACAGAAAATAATACTCAAATGCAACTGGTGTCGTTATATACTTAAGTCGGTGGAATGATAAGATATAATGTATTCGAGGGTTAGTAATAAATTATAATTATAACATATAAACAGTCTTATAAAGTCAAAATAATATACTATCTAAATCTTTAGAGCAACTAATATTATTGTACAAAAATGTTACTAGTATTTATTTAGTTGATAAATGTTATACTTAAAAGAATGTTAATTTATTAAAAAATAGGACGCACTTGAATAAAGACGAAAAATATAAGCTAACGTTTACAATAAAATTTACAAAAATTTTGTTTTGTTGTGACTGGTATCACAAGATGGCGGCTCACTCGTTTGACGGCGCCGCTCAGATCATTGTGATGACAGCAACAACAAGTCTTTCGATCTCAAAATCTACACATTAAACTACAACATTCGTTTATTCTCCTAACGCTAATCAATGAACACAGGAACTTGGACGTGCAAATCCAAAAATGCAAGCCAGGTATCAATTTATATTTAGGTTTCTTTTACTATTTGGCAACTATCGGGGCCACTTGACAACGTGGCCACCGCCCTATGGGTCCAATTAACATATCTTTACCAGTAACATGTTCGTATACAGCACGGGCCTCGTCGCCAACCATGCCAATAATAGGGGAATACTTCTATAGTTGAAAACAAATACCTCACCGAGGTATTAAAATTTTTAGATGATAAAAAAAGAATATAACAAAAAGTTCTTCTTAATATGGCCATGATATAGCCGTGGGGTAGCAGCGATGGAACCACTAGCCGAGTGCTAATACTTATTAATACGTAATTACACAACGAATATAAAATTAGTTTGAGCTGCCTTCGATACACAAACCTCTACAATAGCAAACAGGCACACACCCGATACTAATGTGTACAGAGACCAACATATCAAGCTACTTCAATCTGTCAAATTTCTTTAATTTTCAACTTTATCGCTAAAGCTTTAAAGGTTCAAAGTTGATTGGGAAAATTTGACAGTTTCGGGTAGCGTGATGTGCTGGTGTCTGTACATTTATCAATAATATAACATAACGAAAACTGCTTTTGACATGCATTGAAACAATTTAACCTAAAACAGTCTTAAAATACACTCTTACAAATAAAAGGTACATTTTATAAAAATAATGTGCGAATTATGTGCATATAACACATGTTACTCCAATAATTAAAGTATTTACATTAATTTTTAACAAAAACATTTGATCCATTGCGAGTCTTATAAACTTATAACATTATATAATTTAATAATTACCTACATTTAATGTGAAAAGAAACAATGTAATGAAATAATATAATATATTTAAATGTCAACGTTAGGTATAACTAAATGAATATTCTCATAAGACGTTTCTGAATAAACTAGCACCTATTTTAATTTATTAAGATCCAATTGTAGATATTTACAGAAAGATACAAAACAACCATTATTTCGAAAATTCGACAACTGTATAATATGTCATTTTGTACTATGTTATAATAGACAACATTATAATTGCAATAATGTGAATGTGTGTGTGTATTGATAGTATAATATAATATGAGAACTATCTACGCTAGTAGTCAATTGTGTCTGTTCGTTAGGTAAGATAAACTTTTCTAAACATAGCTCAGTCTTCTCTATGTGGCTCAAATTTGGCGGAAACCTGGGGTACTAAAATTTCCGCTTTAGCAGAATCATAATAGGATAATCAGATAGGTCCATGGGACCAAATTCTTTAATTAGTCTGAATTTGAGAGTGTTTTTGTCGTTTTTTTTTTTTGTTGTATCGAATGTTTGTGATACAATAAAATATAATTTAGGAAGTAACTAATACAATAAAGAACTAATATTTTTTGTATTTATCTGTGGAGGCTTGTTATTAGCAATTTAGGTATCTATATAAATTGTTATTATAATGTTATTATAGTCTGTTTTTTAATCTCGGAGACTAAATTAACAAGTGAAAATGTCAAAACTGACTTAAGTGCTATTGAAATCTATGTCGTGACCATTTTACGAACTGTAACGTAATTCATATCTTATTATGATTCTGCAAAAGCGGCCATTTTAGGTCCCCTATGTTTCAATTTCTAAAAAGTCGAATCGTAAGCAGTAAATTTGGCATGACTTGGGATTTGCATCATTTACTACCTATGTGTGAAATAGTGTAACTGAGGTAGAAAGAAATGCAAACTGAAAGTAAATTAATGCAGTTATTTATCATTAGTTCCATGATATATTTAACAAAGTGAGGAAATTAATAACTTCAGTTAAATAAGAATTAAACTAACTATACCATTTTATATACAGGAATGTTTAGTCATATTAATTTGACATTGACAACACTCTCTTGTCCCCAAATAATAAGCTTTTCCTTCCAAGTTTGATTAATCATTGAAGCTGATATTATAAACATTAAATATTTTTGTGAAGGTACATTTTACATGGCACAGAAAATATTGTTTAATTTGATATTTCCAATAGCGTGTTGTGTACAAATACTTGTGTAAATATTTAAAGAAAATGTGTGATGTTGTATCACGAACGTAGTTTTTAGGGTTCCGTACTCGAAGGGTAACCATCGCGATCCTCTTACTAAGCCCCCACTGTCCGTTCGTCCGTCTGTCTATCTGTCAGCGGTCTGTATCTCATGATCCGTAATAGGTAGACAGAAAAAAAAATTAATGGGGGGCTCCCCTACTACGATGGTACGGAACCCTTCACGAGTGGACTCGCACTTGGCCGGCTTTTTTTAATAACCTGGATTATGAATATTTTGCACACTGAATTTTATTAATGTTTGGTGTTCTAATCAATGGTCACGCAACATCAATATTTATATAAAATAGAGAGCATAATAATTTTGGGTTGACATTTAATTCGAATATAATAATTATGATAATGGAAAAACGACGTGATTTATTTATGAAAATCGTTCTTGAGACTATATAAAAATGAAAATATGGCCTAAAGCGCACAATCAGCTATAAAAATGTACAAACTCCGTAATCGCACAAACTACGCTCTATCACATATATTTAGTAAATCAGCACGACACCCACATGACTCCACATATTATTATAATATTAGAAAAAAGTTTCGCGCCGCATTCGGTCGCGCGCCGATCTACCCTAGCTAGAGGTGGCGAGCCTCAGATAATACTGACGGAGAACGCAACTCTTCTATCTAACGGGTATTTCTATAGTCTTAACATTTTATAACAATTCCACACGGTTCCTGATTTGCGTCAGTATTTTTGTATCATTCTTGAATGGCCACTGACATTTTCAAGATTTCTGTGTAATTTGACGTTTAGTTATCTGACACACAACTTCGAAGGAACAATGTTTTTAAGCGTTTTTGGAGAATTGTTCGGGTACACAGAGTAGCTATCAAATGGAGTCTTAAGGCCGAAACACACAGGATCCGTACACTTAGACGTGCACGTACCATGACGTTGTAATATATGGAACTTTAAAGAGACATGGCAAACCGCTCACGTGACGTACACGTGTGCGTAGACTACATGCGCAGAGTTACGTGGTAATGTACGTGCACGTCTACGTGTACGGATCCGGTGTGTTTCGGCCTTTAATCCACAAACAGCATGACATCATACTGATCACGTGAATCTTCGTTGAAAACTTATTCTTATTTCAATGCTTACATATGAGAATTGGGGTTAAATGAACATCATGAAGAATTTTTTTTTATTGGAATGTTGGCTACATACAGCGCTTTTCAACATAAAGCTTGCATTTCGCCAGCATATCATCACTCCATTTGCTACTATGTGTCGAACAAAACTGCAGCACCCAGACGGCATTATAAATACACATGGAACTTTAGTAAAAAGAAATAGAGCAACAACTTATTATATAGCTCCATATACAGTCAGAGAATTTGATTGCTGAGCGGATTGGACACACGGATTGCAAAAAACGGCTAATGGACGTACCATTAGCCGTTTTTTATAAACATTTCATGTGACTAACAAATATTAACTAAGGGCTATTTTCACGAATGACTGAACGCGATTTGTACATCTAAACCACGTTGATGACTTATCTGTCTCCAAATTTTAGCTCTTGATGAACGAGGTGTTAATAGTCAATTTGCTCATCAATAAAATTCCCTGACTACCACATTTACGTCCAGGTGCTGTGAACAGACGTAGGTTACCTCGCTGCCTTGATAGGATCTTCGGCGGAGTAGGCGTGCCTCAGTCAGGCGGTCACTTTACGAGGCTGGAGAGCGAGCGGGATTTCAGTGTCGGAGTGTGTGAGCGCGCGGCACGCGGCGCCGCCGCCGCACACGCGCGCGCGCCGGGACCGACGCCGCGAGCTGCGCCGCTCGTTACCTGAAGTAGGGGAGCGGTTACTCTGTGCTCTAATGGGCTCCTGGTACTCGGACGGACGTGCGTGTTCAGTTTTAATGAAAATTAGGTTATTTATCAAGCTTGATAGTACGACATATTGAAAAGTAGATTGGTTTTTGCTTAGTTATTAGAATTTAATTCAGAATTTAGTTTAATTAGAATTTAAGAGATTATTAAAATTACGTCTATAAGACGTACTGAAAATTTGAGCGTATAGCGCACAAAGCTGCATAATGATTTTTCGTAGATCATTGAATTCAATAAAAAAAAAATAAGTTAATTTAAAACACGCATGTACGTCTGCTATATTATTTCTATTAGCGATGGCAAAATTAATAAAAAAGTTTCATGTTTTCAAATATCATTCTGTTAGCAAAATCTACAATTATTTCATTAACATATTTGTTTATATTTTTAAGTTCTTAACGATCAAATTCAATTTGAAAACATCTTGTAGAAAGCAAAGACTAATCTCCAACCATCTTGTAATTTTGGTAAATTAATCTTCATTATCAAACTCTAATACACACAAACCGCTTAATTTCCCAATATTAAATTAAATTATATAAAAAAACTAATTTCCATTAGTAAAATAGACGTTGCTCTCTCATTGAATAAAAAGCGTTGACAAGTGGATATAATTATCTTGCCATACACAACAACATAAACACAGTACTGCATTCACTGCATGGTACAATAGCGTTGCTATACAATGAACGTGTAACAATCTGGCATTGTTCTTAGGTAATGAAGTATCGTTTAATGGTTCGTGACGGATGTCCAAGCATGTGTATGTACGTCACAACATCGAACATGCTCGACGAACAATGTTCCCGCAGTTATCCAACACATGCTGTTTGTTTATGGCATTCTTGATGATCCACAAAGCTGCGTAAACCATACAGTTTCGTTTTATATTACTGCTAGTGTTTAACATCAAGATTCTCCCGAATAGCAGAACTATTTACAGTATAGAAATTTCATAGAGAATACATTAGGTATTAGAAAAAAATAGACTAAAATTGAATACAAAACTATTTACAATAGAAGCAATATCTACAATCTAAGTTTAACATTTTAGGTGAACATAAATATTTGAAAAGAGTTGTATGATATGTTGTAAGAAGAAACAGTAAAAGGACAGAACACATAGGAGCAGATCATGCGATGCAAACGTGTCGTGCGACATGTCGACTATCAGTGCGATGACACATGCGATGCGCCCAAAGCGTAAGCCCGCACAAAGCGTTGGTATCGCCCTGTGAGTACAAGCACCGGAGGCTTTGCTTCTGCCGACCAGCCCCCCAGACGAAGTCACGTACTTAGTTTACATCAATCTTAAACTTTTTCTAGCCGTCTAGCGAATTTGGTATCGACTTCGTCGTGGGTTCTGAATACGGCAAAATGGTTTGCCATTTAATGATTAGTTTTCCCATTTACATCCCGAGTCTTTTGCCTTGGTTCTTTTACAAAGACTAGGTCTAGACTCGACAAGAGAAATGTAGGAGAGCAAAGCCTCCGCAGCAATCAGTTAGTCCTCTCCGCACCGAAGCGAACGAACACAGTTTCACAGTACCGGTGCGCGAGGTCAAAACAAAAATTCTAGGCAGGCGACAAGCACGTAGAGAGCGGTGCTCTCGTTGCGAGCCTCTCCCGCGCACGCGTGCGGCCGGCGCGGCGCGGGCGGCGCGAGTGGCGGGGCGGGCGCGCCGGGCGGCGCCGACTGCGTACCCGCGCGCGCGCGCGCCGCGTCCAGCGACGCGGCCGGCTGCAGGAACCACTCCGAGCGCGTGCGCATGCGCGCGCGCTGCCGCTCGTGCACCTGCACCGCACCACCACGTCACGACGCGACACCGCGCTCGCCCCGCGACCCCGCACTCCCCTCTCTCTCTGTGTCCCTCCTACCCCCTACTCACTGTGTTACTGTTTCCTCGAGATACCCGTGATGGTAAGTCAACCGTCTTTCGCATACCGTTCGCAGTGATGCTCATATTGTTTATTAAAAGACCTTGCCCATACACGAACGGCCTGCGGAACACGGAAGACTTCGCTGTGGTTTTTGGACTCTGCCCAAATTGACTCGATTTCCCGTGAATGACTAAACACACGTGCAAATTAACTATCACTAGTTGTCGCGATTGATAGCTCACATTATAATTTAATCATCCTTTCATCATAGTACTTTGGCTGAGTGATGCAAAAGAGGCGAGAGAATCAAATCAATGGCGGCTAACAGCGCCACAGTGGTGAATTATCCTGTGCCCTGCCATTCGAGTCAATTAAGACTGGCACATTTATTAGGGACATACAGTTAAATACGACAACTTTCTGGAAGCGGGGGTCGCGACAAGAGACGGGTGTAACACATTCGCGGGCTAATTTAGTACAACAGATCAATTTCGACCGGTAACAATTAAAAAATCAAGTACCCACCCTACTTCGTAAGATGTTACTAAAACTGGGGTTAATCACGATAAACATGGAACTAGTGTTAATACTTTATTAGTTACTATATTGCTACCATTAGTCGATAATATGAATCGAATATTAGCTCGGCTACGGGGCATTACCACAGAGGTTTACCATAACCATTGAAAAGATTATTACATTTCGGTTACATTTCAATGAAAGAAATATTCAATAATGTTATTACATTGTTACAATGATCAAGAAGTACAGTTTTTGTAAGAAAAAGAAAGAAATATCACACAATTATATGCCTAAGGTGTTCGTTTTGGGGTGCTCACACTGCACCATTGAGTGCTGCTAAAAAGCTTCTGTGTTTGTGTGTGCGTCGCCACACCGAGCTCTTGAGTAAGCACATTGTGTCAAACATTCTCTTGTATGTCACACGGTGTAATACCAGTAAATTATATTATGTAAGAGGAAATCTAAGAACTAACAGATCAGCCACAAGTTGTCCTAAGTTATCAGGGATACAGACATCACTCATGCATGTAAGAATAAAACGTGGACCACTGGCGAATCGCGATTCTTTTTGTATCGCTTTTCAACCGTACTCTTTGCTATACAAAAAGTATTTAGTTGCCAATGTATGCCAATTGGGACACCTATATCAACACTTAGCTACAGATATAATATTATCATCAATCCTACTCGATAATTTGTACTACAATTTAGAATAATTTCTTGTTTTCTTTGGCGAGCGGTCCACGTTACTCCATATTAGACAGAACAGGGGAAACAGACTTAGAATCTACAGGTGGATACTGAGAAAATTCTCGTCACCATCACTTAGTCTTATAAAACATGTTCCTCAGTGAGCGCTAGAATTGAAACAATAGTCTTTATACAAGTTATTTAGTTTAAAAGGTTCAATGATGTCCATATATGATGTGATCATTTTATGTGCTGGTAAGGTGTCCTGTTTTGTATTTTTTTGTGTGAGCAACACCAGTTTTTCTTTTGTTATTTATTCAAGGGGATTATTTGTCAACAGAACACATACTTATATGGACTGTTAGAACCATTTCAGAAGTCATTTTTATGTCATGTTTAATTTGGATTTTAATATTTTTAGAACCTTGATAATCATGGTTAAAAATAGTATTTCGAAAGATGAGCCTTATTCATTTTCAGAAATCGTATTAATATTGAGATAAGTATTTATTAAAAATGATTTCTGAAACAACACATAACAGAGAAAAAGAGACAAGAATCATTTTGAGAACATAGTCAAAATTATTGGAAATGATCAGAATACGTAGTAAATGAGTCATGTAGTAGCATTGCGGTTGATAACGTACCTGGGGTAGGTAGGAGAGGCTCTTGGTGCTTTCCGCGTACTTGTTGATGGCTCTTAACTCTTCCAGAGTCATGTGGGGACTTGAGTTGCTGCGCGAGGATTGAGATGATGAGCTCACAGATACCTGGAAGATTTTTAATGAGGTTTTAATATTATTATGTTTTTAAGGTAGTTGAAAAATAATTAGATAAGGCCATCTCATTTTAGCGACAATCAATGTCAAACACTTTTAAATAATATTCTAATTAGTCGTTAAGTATTTTTGACAATACAGTAAAATGCGAACAATGTTAAAAATCGGGAAATGCCCCTTAATCAAAATGACCCAATTTTGATTCCTCGCCACTACTAATAACTAAATCAATTTCAAGGACACACAAAAAAGTGTAGATTTTAAAACCTAAATATTCATTGGGTTTATGGTTTACACACTGCACGTCCTAT
This sequence comes from Noctua pronuba, assembly GCA_905220335.1. NCBI lineage: Eukaryota > Metazoa > Arthropoda > Insecta > Lepidoptera > Noctuidae > Noctua > Noctua pronuba. The sequence continues at coordinate 8,688,739 of LR999914.1, forward strand.
CAAATGATCACTAAGTGTGTAGACACACACTAAATACTTCGTGACTGAAATACACACTTTTCTAGAATCTTCCATTTTCAGTAAGGCTTCACGAAAACGATGTTTGCAGCTACCTGGCTGGTTGCAAACTGATTGTGTCTTGCATTATCGTATCGCGAATTTACTTGACCTTATTATTTGTGACACTGCTCCAGTTATCGATTTGCTTTTATGAAGTTCAATTTTCACGATTAAGAAAAAAACGGTAGTTAACGTTGTTATCTTATCGGTCTCCTTTGTATTTACCGATTTTTTTTACTGATGGTTGACGGTACCTTTATGCGACTTGTCGCAACGACAAATCGCGCAAAAACGTAAAATATATATTAGAAGAAAATATCGAAGAACAAAGATTTACAAGATTTTCAACATGTCGTCTAGGTATTGTCTTCACGACAGTGGGAACCGTCTCTCAGAATTATCCGTTAGATTAATATTTTGTAAACGATCTATCCTAACATCTAACCTACCCAGTCTTACTTTGATTGCTATAGGTAAACGAACCAAAAGAGGTAAGTTCGATATTGCGTTGTGTGGTAATTTTCGGTCTCTTAAGAACGTGATATCGTTGGATATAATTATGCGATGCACATAATTTTAATTTAATTATACGTTCTTTTCACAACCCGCACTGGGTTCGCATGTATGTCCGAATTTTGGAACATAAAGTAAAATATACCACTACACCACAGGCTCACAATAATACAGGTATCCAGACAAGATCTTCTTCCATTCGCCACACGGAAACACATCACAATCGTGATTGAGTATGGGCCACTTCCTCTCACAGAGGCACGTGTCCCAGCAGTCTGTCCATCATCAGCTTATATTGATATACTATACGTACTTTAAAAACGCTCTCTTCGAGCGATATGGACAGCCGGGTGCAGGAGTCCAGCAGACTGTGCTCGGGGATGATGCCGAGCACGCCGCCCGCCGCGCCCGCGCCGCCGCCGCCCGCCAGCGCCGGCATGGACTGGCACTCCTCCGACTTCGACAGCCCTGCCAGACAATCCACTGAACTCTATACAATCTACTGCTAACGAAAAGGCCCGGTTACCATCAAAGGGTGCTTGCATAAAGTTGCACCTTTTTTATTATAGCGATTTGAAAAACAGGGTGTACAGTTCCTCATCTACCATTGAAAGGGAAGAATGGAGGATCGTCCGAGCAGACGAGTATTGTGATTCGACAACAACCGGTAGCGGTAAGGACCCCTACCGGTTGTTGTCGGATGGTTGAGTATTAAAATTTAATCTTGCGTGTTGTACGATAAAAATAACTGCTTGCGTGATGTACTACAGTACTACTGTAGCGTTTTGTTTTTTTATGATTTTCTGCGCCTGTTTTTTTATGTGCCATCAGCCATCGCACACAGATGGGACTATTTTATCCACACCAATAATTCCCGACTTTAACATATTGGAAATCTGATCTTTATGCAAGCACTCAATGACCGGAGACAAGATGTATGGGAATGAACCAATCACATTGGTTGAATCTTGAACGTATCTTCTCCGCTCCGCTCGTATCGGCTTTGATGGAAACCAGGCTTCACACAAGGATTGAAGGACCTATTATTTTGTAGGTAGGATTTTAGTCAAAGTGCTGATTGGTTTGGCCTAATGCTTTGAAGGCAAGTTCTGGGCCGACTCAATTTAAATTGTCACCAACACGTAAAAAAAATGATATTGTATTTTATTAGAAAATTTATAAACACATGTCATAACACTGTTTCAAGCTTTCACGGTTTATAACTAAGCTTTCGCTGTCACTTACGGGATATCTTTCGAGATTACCAATCATTCTGAGCTCCCGATATTTCATCCCGCGATCATGGCGCTTGCAACAGCGTCAAAATATCGGGAGCTCAGAATAATTGATAATCATTGAAGATATGCAGTAAGTGACAGTGTGAGTACATGTCATAATGCTTTCACACATTGGGATGTTTCTTGCGAGCATGCATCGAGCTCTTGTTCACGATAGTTTTGTCAATAATCGACGGAGCTCCGATTACCGTTTTGTGTATTAAATATTCTTGGGAATTTCTTGTTGATTAAATCTTCCGTCAAAGGGATGGTCTTGAATTCAATAAGATAAATGTCATTCAGACATTCATTTAATACCGGATTAGTGTTAAGAGCTTTTATTATTTACTCACAGAAGAACCAAAATTATAGTCACATCGATTTAAAGTCCCTCAGGAATTTAAATTTACTTTGGAATTCCAAGATATCTTCAGATCAACAGTTTTAGAGAAGTAAACATATTCAGGGTGTAAACAGACCCTTCACTAAGCCGTCAACCAAGCATTCTGTACATCAAACTAAGTAACTTTACGCAAAAATTATTGCTGGGAAAAGACTTTTTTTTTTGGGGTGAAAAATCACGTTTTACGGTAAAACTCAATGTAACGCACTCAAAACATTGTGCTGATGGATGGATTGAATAGTATGGGGGTCGTGAAGGTGTTTAAAGTAAAAATCTTACATTAGAAACATGTATTTTAAAAAAAACTTGTGAAAAAGTTGGAACTTTGACCCCCAATATCTCGGTAACTAGAAGGTTCCCAGGTATGGCCTAGAACAAAAAAATGATCGCAATGACGGGGAAAACAAGTACCTTTCGGCTTCGTTAAGGGTCTTTTTACACCCTTTATTTGTAGGAAACACGTTGCACCGGAGGACAAGCCAAGATGTGAAGATCCTTGAAAAATTCAGTCCGTTGCCGTTGTATCAAAATTGAATCGTATCAAGAATACAGTTCCCATGAGACGATACAAATTCAATGAGCTACTGTGTGTTAAAAAACAGTTTGAATGATCCAGACCCCGTTAGTAATCCCAGGTACTAACTATTACCTACTCAAAGATGAAATCAAACGCATACACGGGTCTACTTTTATAAAAATACACGTCAAGGTTCATAGCAGCCGCGGTCAAAAAAAGCGCGAGCGAAATGGCACGAGCCGTCTTACTCGCGCGTTTTATGACCGCGACTGTCAAAAATATTGGCATTTATAGTGTTTAGTGGCTACAAAACCCTAATCTACAAACTGTGCTACCAAAACCCATTTTTAAAACAAATCGTAGATACATGAAGTATGAAAATTAACTGTGGATGTTATTAAAACTCATTCACAAAGTGTCGTTCGAAACTCACCAAAAATTATAATATTATTTGCTATGAATTTTGTAACTTGACTATTTTTAACAACTTAAACGACTTTCTTTCGGATGACCTGCGAAAAATGTACTATTTATTAGGAAATAATTCCTCTGAGAAAATTCGTTTTATAAAAATAATTTTAGATATTTACCTTCTAAATTAAATTTGTTGCCCCAACGATCACATTCGCACTGCAGCCATGTTTTTTCTGCCTCCAAAGATAATTGTCCTGTGAACAATAATAATAAAATGAATCATCTTTAAGTCTGTTGTTCTCTAATGCTTATTCAAAGCATGATATCAATCTTAATTATATTTTAATTATTATTCTGGCGCCCCGAGTCTTTATACAAGTTTTCGAAAACCTTCAAGATACTCATTTTAAATTATTTTGTGTCTTTAAATAAGATATAATTACACAGCTTTGATGCTACCTGCAGTCTTGAACTAAATACGGATAAAAACGCAACAAATTGTAAGATCTATACGTTTTATAAAATAGTTGCTTTACATGTTTGTCTGTATGACCGCGTTTGTATTCAGAGCCGCACAATGGAATTTGATGCAGTTTTCAAAATCATTTAGAGAATTAATTCTGGAAGGTTTATGTGTATTATACAAGGTGTAAACGGACCCTTCACGAAGCCGTCAACCAAGCATTATGTACATCAAACTAAGTAACTCTCAGCAAAAATGATTGCTGGGAAACGCCTTTTTTTTTGGCTGAAAAATCTTTTTTTACGGTAGGACTCAATGTACCGCACTCAAACCATTGTGCTGATGGATGCATTGAATAGTACGGAGGACGTAAAGTTATAACGTTAAAAACACGTACATAAAAAACAAAAATTGTGAAAATGTTGGAACTTTGACCCCCAATCTCTCCGTAAGTAGAAGGTTCCTTGGTGCCTTTCGGCTTCGTTAAGGGTATCTTTACACCCCATTTAAGATAATTAAACTCACATACAACTTAGAAACTGTTTGTTAATGATGTTTAGTTAAGTCGCGAAGCATATTGGCAGTAAACGTATAAATGAATCCACGTCAACCATCTCAATAATTATTTCCCTCTAAAATAATTCTTATAAAGCGACCTTGATACAGAGAGTGCACTCAATAAAACTGTTGGGACAATGTGTGTTGTGACCGGAGACTCCCATAACACGACGCTCGGTTTCCGTGTTTTACTAACAATGTCTGTTTAAGTTTCTCATGCATGTTTATGTAAATACGACTGAATATTATTATCTGTGAGATCTTCTTAATTTGAAATCGAAAATTTGAGAGTATTCGTTTATGTTGAGTCTTTGGGAAATTACTGTAAGTAATTGTGTCTGCCTCGTCGTCGCAAGCGCAACTCCTGAAGATGAGGTCCTAGGCTCAATTTCCGGCTCGTGCAAAGTGCTATTGGGTTTTTCCACTAAGAATTTCTCAGTAGCAGCCACGGGATCTGGATTTGTGCACGGCTGATGGCAATAGGTTCGCCTCTCCTCTATTACATGGGATTGAAACATAACTGGCGAAATGTGGGTGTATTAGGTACACCTCTGCCTAAACCTTCGGGGATTACTGGCGTGATGATATGTGATTGAAACGGGTATAGCATAATCAGCATATAATGTTCCAACTGTTGGGACACACCCGCTCTACATGAGAAAGAGTGGGCTGTAATCCACCACGCGGGCCCAGTGCGGGTTGGCGTCGTAAGCCTCGGCCGATACTACTCCCCGCGGCCGGCCGCCATTGCTCGTCAAACGGGTATATTATTTTAATAATGACTCTCAAGTTCGGACGAATGTTATTATTCACGGTTATAAATACAGGGTGTAAACAGACCCTTCACGAAGCCGTCAACCAAGCATTCTGTAAATCAACCTAAGTAACTTTACGCAAATTTTTTTGCTGGGAAACAACTTTTTTTTTTGGGGTGAAAAATCACGTTTTACGGTAAAACTCAATGTAATGCACTCAAAACATTGTGCTGATGGATGGATTTAATAGTGCGGGGGTCGTGGAGGTGTTTAAAGATCCTTCATTAAAAACATGTATTTAAAAAAAAACTTGTGAAAATGTTGGAACTTTGACACCCAATATCTCCGTAACTAGAAGGTTCCCAGGCAGGGTCTAGAAAAAAAAAATGATCGCAATGACGGGGAGAACAAGTACCTTTCGGCTTCGTTAAGGGTCTTTTTACACCCTTTATTATCTTCTTGTTGGAGTATTCCTATAACGCAGTAAGGCAAGTAAATGTAAGGCAGTATACGTCCATTATGACCAAAATACACTGACACCGTTAATTGTTATCTACAATTTAACGTGGAGTGCGACCTTGTCGGTATTTGTAGTAGTACTAGAGCACACGTAAATTGCGAATTCGGTAATGATAAGAGAAGAGCTAAGGAGACAAAGCGACAAAACTTAGGACAGTTTCATAGCCTTCAATCGGCGATACTTTTGGGAAACAACCAGGAGGCGGTTACCAACCCAGGTAGACCGCCTGCGATACGTTTATATCCCAGAGAAATAGCCGAAATGACACAATATGTATGTGCCTGTTGTTACGGCGACACCTATTATACCCGTCGAGCACCAATTAGCTCTGGAATTACTACAACCATACCTATTTTTGCTGCTGAGCAGCATTGTTGCGACTTTCGATGGACGTGGTTTTCGTTGCAATTACAGGCTCACGAGATATTTCAGGAGCTCGTGGCTAAATAATAACAGCCGCCCTGTCGATCTTTAGGTTAAGCCGTGCTTGCCTAGGTTGGTCTGTGGATGGGTGACCACCCATTCCATACCGACATTCCTCCGTGTCATTTGTAGATCTTTGACAGTCATTAGGTAGTCAGTGGCCCAAAAAGTCTGACACCACTCCACAATCCAGTACTAACTGGGTTGTGGAGATCAGATAGGCACTTGCACCATGTAAAATACTGGTATTCAGCTGCATCCCAATATAGTTGGGAAAAAGCTAGGCAGATGATGATGAGATATTTCAGCTACGTTTCTGGGCGGGGAACATATCTGCCAAAAACTGTCGAAGATTGATTCATACTAGCATAAGCCTCCTGATCCCGATGATGGCGCGGCGGGGGCGGGTCTCTGAACGAGCATATCCACTCGTCCTTAACCCGCAGGATGCGCCCCGTCACCCGCGCGTAGTACTCGTAGTTATCTCGTCCGAAGAGGTCGCCTGCACTGAACTGCTCGATCAGTTGACGCATGATGCGGGTCGCCACCTGGTGGGAAGTTAAGGGTTAAGTAGCTTTAGGAAACAGTGTGGATAAACGGTCTCAAGTTCAGTTGGATTTATTAAATAAAGGTCAAATTTAATTCGATAGCGAAACTCGGCAGTCATCATGGCGCCAATATCTAAACGCGATAAAACCCCCTTTAATTTATTTTTATTATTGGCTGTTATAGCGGCAACAGAAATACACTATTTGTGAAAATTTCAACTGTCTACCTATTACGGATCAAGAGACACAGCCCTCTGACAGAAAGACGGACGGACGGACGGACAGCGGAGGCTTACTAATAGGGTCCCGTTGGTTATCCTTCGGATACGGAACCCTAAAAAGAAATAGATTTTCTAATCACATACTTACACATACGAAAACCAAAACGTCTGTAGAATTTCGCTAGCTAATTTATTTTGCCACTGTATATTTTTAAATACAAAATGCAGTTGCTAGATGTCGAAAGCAGGCTTAAATATTTGCTTGAAGCTCCTCAACACTCATGTCAAAGACTTCAATGATTCACTGATAGTGTTTGGTGTGAACAATTCTTCATGCAATAGTACGAGAATTCCATTTCACTCAGATGGAATCGTGAGAAACATGCATTGAGAGTAAATTCCCTTTTCTGAAGTAAAAGTTGGCATATGTATACAGGGTAGAAAAGACATTGACGCACAAACGATTACCACGTATTGAGTAGATCATTCTGAACCCCTCCACAAAGAAATGAATCGCCGGTAATTTTTTTTTTTAATCTGCCGTTTCCTACAAAAGTGCAATACCTACACGCACAAAATGTACGAAACAGGAGATTTTTTTTTAATATTACCCATGAGATATTTCTATGAATAATGAACATGATACAATATGTAGTAATCATTTGCGCATCGATCTCCCCCCCTTCCACCCAGTACGTATTACATGTTGAAACTTGAAAACCAAGACCGTTGTATTCTCCTCAAAAATTAAATGACTTTTTATATATAAAACTCATGCAGACAATTTACAGTAAAACCTGAGCATTGGGTGATAATAAATACAAGCATTGATCTATGTAAGTAATAAAAATGGAGAAATTTTGTCTTCGTCCAATTAATAATATATGAGACATTCTTTATAATCTAATATTTGTCAACTATAAAATGCAATAAATGCGAATTAACAAGTGATAGATTATTATCTACCATGCGTGCCTGACTCACATATTTCAATCTATAATCAAGCATTATTTCAGTTGGTTTTACAAAATTTCGTAAGACAGGTTCAGTCAACTGCATGCAGGATGTGAGTAACCCCAAGTATCCATGAATCAAGCTTATCAGTGTGGGGTCGAAAAAATAAGTAGGTGATGCTACTGAACTGATAAGGGACACAATGCAAGCATTCTATGAAGAATCTATTCTTTGAAAGTTTAGTACAAGAATGGGGTTTATAAGGAATACGAGTGAAAATATTTCACTACCGGTACAAATATTTTACTGCGAATTGTCTAGAATATAATATTTACAACGGTGTACAAAAGCGAAAAAAAAATGTTCAAGTATACAGCCCAACATAATACCGCATGGGAAGTTTTAGAAAATTTCAACATAGAGGACCTGTCTGAGTCTCATAATTGTGATTGTATTGCATCTCCGAAATTGTTTGTCCATTTTTTCTAAAACACAATATGCCACGCCTTACACGGCCGTAAACTAAAATCATATATGCATAACAAAACTACCAATAAAAACTATGCAAAACCACATAAAATCAAATAGCAAGCATGTAATGCGTAAAACATAAATTATTGAAGCCGGTAACGAAAGCGCTGTACGTTGTACGCTACATAAGTAACGCGTTTGAAAGTAAAACTGATTGGTTGTATAATGTATAACGTTGTACTCACGTTCACTTCAGCCTTTGGACGCATGTTTAAATACAGTTTTAGTGAACACAGTTAAAAGCTATTTACAGTAACGCTCTTAGGTATATATTTTTATTTTACATTTGGTGCGATCAACTGATGTGGACTGTAATATTATAAAACATAGATATTTCTAAGAACCTTTAATTGTAATTTTTCTCAACTTTAAAATCAGCGATTTGGTTCCAAAGAACATTTTTTAGATTTATCAACATTCTATCCATAATCACCAAGACCGAAAATAAATATATGAAACCTCTGATCAACAACCCAATGTTTTAGTTGGAAACTGTCATCTACCAACGAATAATCATTTTGATAAATAACATAACATCATGTCTGTAGTCCCCGAAGAGCCAAGAGGGTTCCTCAGCAAATATATTCATAACGAAAAATCTGCAGCCGATCATTTCGATAAGAAGAATGGAAACCGTAATGCATATCGAAGACAATAAGAAAATCTCTGATACTACGAAAAAGGTTGATTAATGAACTATGACGTCATCGCAATCGGCAGACGTCAAACTGCAATGCGTCATAAAAACCGTGGAATGCTCCGATGTACGACCATGCGGCTTAGATGAAATTAAGTAAGGCAGAAATGTTCACACACATGTCGGTAGCTCACTCTGTTTCCTTTCAGTATAGCCAGATGTGATAGACATTCGAAATAAAAAGTTATTTATTTAAAAAATCTGACAGTTAGAAACGTCAAAATGACATTTAAGACAGATCGGCAGACGTCAAACTGCAATGCGTCATAAAAACCGTGGAATGCTCCGATGTACGACCATGCGGCTTAGATGAAATTAAGTAAGGCAGAAATGTTCACACACATGTCGGTAGCTCACTCTGTTTCCTTTCAGTATAGCCAGATGTGATAGACATTCGAAATAAAAAGTTATTTATTTAGAAATCTGACAGTTAGAAACGTCAAAATGACATTTAAGACAGTTCCAAAAGAGCGGGTGTTTCTTCACCACAGAATAAGAAGACCATAGACCTCATCTATCGCTTTCCATCAGGCGTGATAGTGGTCAAGAGCACGCCTAATTCGGTATAAAAAAATAAAAAAAAGAAGGGGCGCAACAAACTCCCTAGCAAGACAACTATCTGTCAAGCATCTGCAACACCCGCTCTTTACCCACTTAACACTGTTTTAGCTGAAGAAGAACTGGTGTAAAAATACTTCCCAGCAAAACATCTGTCTGTTTAGTCATCTATTGCAGATTTTAGACCATTTCCCATGATTAGCTCAGCCTGATATGAGCCTATCGGACTGACTATAACTATCTGCATACACAAAGATACGAAGAAAAAGCATCTCAGACTACAAGCGTCCTGACGGCCGAATTGGAAGAAAGAAAATGCAGAAGAAAAAAAATGCCGTTATAGTCCATAAAAACGAAGTTGATTGAAAAGACAAGTGCCAAACTAAAGGACCTATTTAGTAGATTTGGTTATTTCGAAATAAATAATTTTATTACAAATACATATTTACGCAGTCAGTATTTTATGCAATTTAAATATGGATATTAATTAAGGCCAATTAAATTAAAGTATTAAAACAGTCTATATTACATTTTCGACTTAATTATGTACATCCTGACAGCAATAATCAAGTTAACATTTAAGAACTATAAGTAACAACTCATGAAAATCAGTTGCTTCGATCGATCAAACTGCGGTCTAGTTACTTAACCACGATACTTAAGGAAAGTGCAGTCAGTCGTACCTACAGTTCAGTGCCAAAGGAGGTCGTGAAATGAAATGGCCTCCACGAATGCAGGGTGCGCATTCGTAGAGGCAGATAGTCTCGCTACCACCTTCGCGAGAGACTACTTACCGACGAGGAGTCGGTGTGAGGGAAGGGAGGGAGGAGCTCGTGGCTAAATAAAAACAGCCGCTCGGGTCGATCTTTAGGTTAAGCCATGCTTGCTTGCTTGCTAGGTGGGTCTGTGGATGGGTTCAACCCATTAGTTTCTTCCGTGCCTCGGAAAGCACGTTAAGCCGTTGGTCCCGGCTGTCATTTGTGACAGTCGTTAGGTAGTCAGTGGCCCGAAAGTCTGACAACCAGTCTTACCAAGGGGTATCGTATTACCCACTACTAACTGGGTTGTGGAGGCCAGATAGGCAGTCGCTCCATGTAAAATACTGGTATTCAGCTGCATCTGGTTAGACTGGAAGCCGACCCCAATTTAGTTGGGAAAAGGCTAGGCAGATGATGAATCGGTTTGAGGGAAAAAGTCATACGCCTTGTTTCGATTCGATTCGGACGACACGACTTGACACCGCGTCAGACTATTCGTTTTTATTGGATTGACATAAAGCTTTTTCTGATCAGTTCAAAGCTCAAGATAGGTCGATTCCGCATCGCTGGCACGGCAAGAAAAGAAAGTGAAAAATCTTTAAATATCAAACGCATTACAATGCGTTTACAAGCAAGCAAAAGATAATTTAAATTCAACTGTTGTATCAGATAAGAAACACTATTAGAGTCCCACTTGACATTGCTGATAAAAAACTGTTTATTGACTATGTATTACGATATCAAGATTATAATGTTAGCTTTCTTGGAGTTCGTCTTTATTGTAGCCGTTGCATTAGGTTGATTTCTTTTTACAATGACTTTCGATATGAGTCACTTTTCATGGAGTAAATTAAAACAAAGGATAGAAAGAAAAAGTGTTTATTAGTTAATTAATCACTTTTAGCAAATATGTCTCACTCACAGACACACATTTTAGAAGAAAGCAAGGTTGTCAAACTCAGTTCGAGTACGAAATTAGTCGGGCTAACCCGAAAAATTACATCCAGGGCCATTTATGAGTCGATATGACTAACTACACCGGTTGACATAGACATAAAAGATAAAACACCGCCTATGTACTTTTATTGTAACTAAGTACTCAATAAAGTCGTATGATGACCGATGAGCGACCGGTACCAAACAAACGTATACATAAAACACATGTCCACATCAGGTGATTACACCGAAACTCGATATGTTTAATCGTCGATAGTGGTGCAGCGATCACGAAGTGCGACACATCCATGTATCACTTTACAAAGCGCATTCACTCCCCTTAAACACACATTTAACCGTAGTTTAGTAAACGTTAGATCTATCTAACTAACCATATGGTATCATCAACCCTTTATTAACTGAATTACAAACAGCTGTCATGTTTCCAAGAAATGTTTTTATAGGAAGTTCTTGATAAATCTAATAATGTTCACTTAGTCATAGTTTGATGAGATTTTAAATACCTTAGAACTTATCATTTCATTATACAGTGGATTCATAAAAGCAGTAAGTCACCTATGACTCACTAGACGAAAGGAAGCGTAGTTTATAGGACGCCATGGCAACGTCGAACAAACTATCGCCAATCAATATTATCATTACATATTTAACATTTCCATGTATACGAACCATGGCCCATTAAATCATATGAAACCTTTTTCAGTATTGTGTGACATATGACAGATAATGACTGAACCAACCTTGAATCTCTGAACGTCCTCCATTGTGGCTGTTTTGCCGTCCGACACGCAAGAGTGGAAAAATGATGGGGCTACCGACACGCCCAGGGCTTCGGATGTCATACCTGTACCTAGAAACAATCACACATTTGTTTGAAACACATTATTTGGTAACATTGATGATCCACTCACTACAAATACTGATGATCTCTCAGCTCTCTGGGTAGCAAGTATCTTTAAAACAGTTAAATTAGCAGCTGAACATCAACGCTTTTTGTCAAGAAAAATAAATCACACAGCACAAGAAATACACGGAAAATGAATTAACTTTTTTGCCCTTGTTCGTTTAAAACAGTGAAGTCGTTCAACTTGGCTGTTTTATCTAATTAACGGATACAAAAAAAAAGAACTATTTAAGCGGCAAATTACTGTAATTAAAACTACAGACGCAAAATTAGCCAGTTTTAAATTAAAACACAAGTCTTGAGAATGCATAAGTGGTATTGAACTGATACACGCAATGGCGTACTAACAGAGAATTTTCTTAGAATTGAAGAAAAAAAAAACACAAATACTGAACATCGTAACCGTCATACATAACTACACAAGTCATAACAGGATGGCATGAATTGATTCAATTATTCTTACAACAATTTGACTTTGAAGTAAAACGAAACACAAAACAAAAAACCAGTTAATCGCAGCTCTGAAAGAAGCTGAATTTGATAAGTCTCCAAAAAAAGCAATTTAAAAACTAAAAGATGATTCTGCAGCTGCCTTTTAAGCAGTCAAGCGAGAAGTCTTAAACGAGAAGTTCCTGTCACAATTGGAGCATGCAACAACAGCCTGGTGTCCATATCTCGAAACAGCAGTAATTAACATAATATTTTACATATCAGTACCTGCGACGACAATGACGCTCAGACAGACGCACATAGCATTAAATAAGGCTCCGTAAAGAGCCCAAGTGAACCGTATATGCGCCTGACAAACGCACACGACGCTTTTGTCGGCTACGCTGACATTGTGACGGAAAACTGTGTACAGTCACGAGCACCAATATGTAAACACTTAACAACCTTTAAAAGTGTTTTTCGCCTACTGTTCTTATTAAAATTTCATGTTGTTACGAACATAGTATTCTGGTACTCATATTTTTATGAAAAAGATCCTATCTCCAAATTACAATCGTTATTTCTCGCGAAAATTGCTTTTAAAAACAGGAAAGTGTATACATATTGGTGCTCGTGACTGTACGTATTAAAAGACGCACGACGATTGTTACTTAGACACAGCAGTCTTACGATCGGTTACCATGTGTGTTTATAAGATAGAAGAATAGAATCATGAGAAAACCATGGTAGAAAATTAATGTAAAGGCATCAGCCTTTTAATATGCAAAGCACACACAATGTTATGCGAAGATCGAGAATTGAATCGTGACATATTAATATTACTTCTGAATACCTTACCTGTCTTCCAGACTAGGCAAATACGAAAGGCTGTTGAAAGAAAACGGAATATTTTCCGCCCGATGGAAACAGTGACATTTCCTGTGAAATCGCGACTTTTCACAGAAAGTAGGACAGCACAGCGCGACCCAAATAATTAATATAAATATAATAGATCAAAAAGGTTACGACCAAAGCTACTAAACCGAAGACGTCATCACAAACTAGGCCAACAAATAATCCGGCGAGACGTTCTGTGGGGAACATTAAATAATCGCACAATGAATGTAAAGCCGTTGCATCACCAGGCCCACGCAGGCTCGCGTGTAATTGGCATAATTACAAGTAATGACTTTCGTCAGGCCACTGCCAAGTGTACTGTCATGCACATAACATCATAATCAACCCTAATCAGAAAATTCTAAACATTACCGAATCTCCGGCATTTATAGATCTCTGCAGTAAGTATCACGAACGTTTCTTAAGTTAGTCAATTCAAATATTTGCTAACTACATTTCAGTGTTACTTTATTTGCAGTTACTCATTGCGTTAATCTTAATTAGATTATTTCGCGAGTGGCCTCATTTTAAATATTGTGTGAAATTTCTAAGTAACAAAGACTATGAAGTAAGCTGACAACAATTTTGAGTGCGGCCGGAGGGATTAATAATGTGCGAGTTTTGGACCAAGTGAGAAAATGCAAGTTAAAACCGGGATGATTTTCCCGTTGCACTCAATAAAAGCCTCCTAGCGACGAGAATTTTATCTACTAACGTATTTACATTCTTCCAAGGGTCCAAGGTGTCCATGTACTTCGAATCTGGTTAACCAAAAAGCAGGTTCCAAGACTGCACAAAATAAGTGCAATATCAATACTTTTTGGCCCAAATCCTTCTGCCAAGGAAAAAGCTACTTTTACCAACTTACGTGGCGGCGGTTTCTAGTCTAACCAGATGCTGCTGAAGAGTTAAATTCAAAGTGTAAACAGGTATCTCACCTGCTTTATCAGCGTTGGAGGCCATGACCCGAAACGTGCCGAAGAGCAGCACCAACAATCTCTGCGTGCACACCGGCAGCGATAGAAGCAGTCTGGGGACAAAAAAATGCATTTAACAACTCATCATCTGCAAGATCTGCTTCCAGTCTAACTGGATGCAACTGATACATGAAGTACTGGCTATCACTCCTTGGTAAGATTGGTAGTCAGGCTTTCGACTTTCTGACTTCCCGTAACAACTGTCAAGGTTCTATTCCGTCGTTGAAGTTCTCACCACGTAAGTCATTTTTGGCGGTTTCTACACTTTGATTTATGATGCTGTTTGCTAGAGAATCGGAAGACGCGTTGCTTCAGCCAATTACAGAAACAAACAACTTCTCTATCTAATTTGAAGTGAACCCAATTATAAAATGGTATTGTACCATTACATGGTATAATTATGCAGTTTTTTAAATCTCCCGTAAAGTGGCTATTTTTGACTTACGTCGTTTTAGAACTTGAACGACGATTTGTAGAACCATTATAGTACTGCAGATAACACCGTACCTGACAGTGAAAGGATACTTTAATTTCCTCAAGTTACTAAAAAGTATAGCGTATTTTTACCCGACTGCCAACGACGGGTTATGTTTTTACACATGACATGATCACATAGCAGATCAAAGAAATATAAATGTCTGCACCTGCAGCAGTCTCAGGACCATTTCTATCGTCGTTTGATAATATTTGTGTAGCACATATCGTACGAGATTTCCAGTCGGTTAGCCTGCAGCATTGGATCCAGTAAATCAATGAAGCGGCTAAATAAAGCTCCGTAGCCAATGACGCGGGGCCAGACGACTGTCGCAGCGTAAAAGTGGAACACTCGATGTTGGATAGTTTATTCAAGTTAGGCTTAAGTTCAACTTCCAGTTTATTTAGCCGGGTTAAGCTATGATGATAAACAATGTATTCTTTTTGCCGAAAAATAACTACTAAAATTATATCAAGTAACACAAGAAAACCCCCAAAAAGCCTCCTAGACAGTTACATTCTGCCTACGTAATTTATAGATGACCAGCTTTTCCCCGCGGTTTCGCTCACGTTATGGTCGGAAATTATCCCAAGGGAACGTTTTATATATAGCCTATGACACTAGGGGATAATGTAGCGTCCTATTAATGAAAGAATTTTCATAACCGGATCAGCAGTTCCGAAGATTACCCCCTACATCCAAATTTACAAAATTTATAATATTAGTATAGATTTATCACAGTTAAGTGAAGTTACTATGGTTTCAATTGGGCAGCATTTTCGTCTTCACTGTTTCCTTAAGTTTATGCTGGTATGAAGGGGCATAACAAGTTTTTGAATCTTCGAAACCTTCATATTAATTAGCTAAAAGGCGGTCTAGCTGCAGCATGACTTAAGCCTACCTCAAGAATCAGCACAACGTCCTTTTTTTGTGAATGGCATCTCGCAGTTCAACCAAGGAGGTTGTCGTCTGGGCAAAAAATAACTACTAACTACGCGACTACACGCTAAGGGCAACCCTATGGGGTACGAGCCTCGGCTTGGGGAGGAGAACAGCAAAGGGACAGACTGGATCTGAGTGGGGCACAACGTCCGATCAAACGGTCTTTTATATCGCCATTCATGCATGAGATGGACCTGAATATAACGCGATAAAGTTAAGCTAGTAGGTATCTTCGTTTTATAACTGCAACCCACACGCAACACGCAAATCCGCGCACGAAACATGTGCAAATATAAGAGAACAATGAATGAAAGCGAAAACGGAAAAAATATAGTATTTCATAATAGGTACCGTTGAATTCTGTGAGATGATTGAAAGAATCGCATGTTCGATGGAATGATAGTGATCTAAAACACATAGCTCTATTATATTGGAGTAAAACACGCGATGACTCAAATATTTTATTACGTGTTTGGAAAAAAAACAAAACAAATGGAAATCTATGAAATAAAATAAGCTTTAGTCATAAGTAAACAAAGTTTACTTTCATAAAATTAAGGAAAATAAAGCAACATGTCAACACACATCTAAAATTAATTCCAATTTATAATTTTCCTGATATTGCGGTTACTGGTACTTCAATGGTGTTATCGCAGTGACCCAATTAATAAGAGGAAAATTAAAAACGAGAGGTCATTAGCCCCTCAATGCGTAATTCACGGTAAAACCGCACGAATAACTCGGTTGGCTCAAGATTGATATCAATGAGTTGAACGACGGCATTGTATAACGTCATGTACGAGGCGTCGACTTATCGCTTGAATAACGAACGATTACGCTAATATACGCTCAATGCTGTTCCGATTATACAATGAACTAGGACTTCGCCCGCGACTTCGTCCATAGAAATTGTGATAGCTCGGCTAATTTCCATGATATAAATATAATTTATAGCCTAAGCTACTTCCTAATAATTTAGCTTTCTAATACTGTAAGAATTTTTGAAATCGGTCCAGTAGTTTTTGAGTTTATTCGATACAAATATACAAATCTTTCCTCTTTATTATATGACTGTAGATTGGACCCCGTCTTGATGTATGACTGAGTTTTGTTTAATGCTTTCAAAGTTGCAGTGGTTTAGTTATGTAAATCAGTTCTTAATTATAGTCAGTCGACGAAAAACAAGCGTTTACTTGACCGAATACCCCTCTACAAAGACATTGTTTTAAAAAAGAAAGTTCAATAGCAGAATGCTGGCCATGGCTTAGACACGGCGGTTCACGGTCAATGGAGTTATGGTACAGCCATTTTTAGACTGGCAACTACGCCTTTTCGACGACAAAAACCGTTCAAATTTGAACGTGGAACTGTCAGTGCACACTAATTCATCTGAGTCCACATCATAGAGGATTTATTTATTTTTATCTATGGCCGAAAATCTATCACGCTTGTATACCCTAACCGGGTACTGGGTACACGGTAAATTAATGGTCGACTGGCTCCGAACAGTTCAAACACGACGTGTCCATATTGAAGCCGAAGTTCACGCTCAATATGTCAGACACACCTACCTTTTAACTTTTTAGGGCAACATACATTTTAAAGTTCATCGGGTGTATGGCCCTATACTTACAAACGAACTATTTATCTTAAACATTAAAGGAATAGTTTGAGGAGCGGTTAAGCCGTGCTTGCCTAGGTTGGTCTGTAGATGGGTGACCGCCCATTACATATCGAGTTTCTTCCGTGCCTCGGAAAGCACGTTGAGCCGTTGGTGCCGGCAGTCATTTGTAGATCTTTGACAGTCGTTAGGTAGTCAGTGGCCCAAAAAGTCTGACAACCAGTCTTACCAAGGGTATCGTGTTACCCAGTACTAACTAGGTTGTGGAGGTCAGATAGGCAGTCTCTCCATATAGAATACTGGAATTCAGCTGCATCCGGTTAGACTGGAAGCCCACCCCAATATAGTTGGGAAAAGGCTAGGCAGATGTTAAAGGTATAGTTTTATCAAAATTCGGATTGTAAGTTATTAGTATAGTTATTGTAAGTACCATATTTTTAAAGAGACTCCAAATCTAAAATGTCATGCTATATCGTCCAACCAAGACTACAAGGCTTATCCATTTGCCATCTAAAATGATTCAACAAAAAACTTGGAAAATTAGAGCAGTGCCTGTTTTTGGCCGTGACATGTCCAATTACATTTGTCTCGGTTACGACTAACTCTTCTTTAAAAGTTGGATTAAATACAATGACTTTGTTTCGTTACGTAGGCGGGTTGAGAACAGCCCGAAGTTAAAAGTACGTTCATATCTGCACTATCTTTTGCCCGCAGCTTTGCCCGCAAATTCGGAAATTTTAATTATTGGGATAAAAAGTATTATGGTCCTAACTTCCTACCCAGATCTACCTGAGTGCCAGTTTTTTTAAATTATAATTTTATTCATTGAATCTTATTTTACACATAATAGGGTTATGTATGGAATACCATATAGGGCAAATAGTCTCCACGGCTTTGCTGGCACATACACATGTCGTTTTCTATTACCAATTTGTATAAATGTGGCTGAATTTCTTGTACTGTTGAATCTCCTCCCTCAAGCAGGGGTAGTTGTAGGCTTGTTGGCATAGGCCTTTGACTTCAAATAATCCCATAAAAATAAATCTAGTGGTTTTAAATCACATTGTCTAGGAGGCCAATTCAGATCACCGAAACGAGGGAGTACACGACCAAAAAATGTCTCATGCAGTAATTGAATTGTTTCACAGGCTGTATGGCGTTGTTCTCTCGTGTAGTGCTCCATTTTAACTAACCCTAAACTGTTAGCTGTCAATCTGTTTTTTTTTTGTTGCAAACCCTTAACCGCACAAATGGCGGCCAATTCAAATATTGCCAAAATTAAGTATAAATTAGCGCCTTCATATAAAGGAGCCTCTTCAAAAAGTACGATGGGGAGCTTTTTTAAGTCACCGTAGCATAATTTAGAATCTAGATTCATAATATAATAATAATTCAAACATTCTTCTTCCGTCTTATACCAGTTTTTGGCGCAGTTTTCTCCGCCTATAAATATTTATAGCCCAGCAAAATAAATCGCTTAAATATTAAAGCATGTATTCAGTCTAGTATTTGTACAGGCTCATAATACTAAAAACATAATTTATTTGTTTACTGCCATGTCCATGGCAACCGAAGCACACCGTTAGTACGCGTGTGCGCATCAAAATTCAGGTCGGGTGTTCTATAAACAACCATTGTTCCTATCCATAATACTGATGTATTGTGAAAGTCCATACTATGGCGGAACAAACGGTACATTATGACAAAGTTAATATTACTTAGGCTACATTTAAAATATTGATGAGCTTGTAAATCTGGTACAAGTCCAAGCAGTATAATTCATAAATCGCAATCCTCCTTGAGCAAACGTAGTCATAAGTCATTTGTTTCTTAACAAAATATATTGTTTAGAAAGTCATAAATTATAAAATAACTTAAACCTGGTGATTTCACTGATCATGAATTTTGTCAAATTTCATCCCAATCCGTTCAGTAGTTTTTGCGTGAAAGAGTACCAATTAAACATCCATCCATACATCCTCAGAAACTTTCGCATTTAGAATAATAATAATATAAAATATATAAAGGTGAAGAGTTTGTTTATTTGGTTGAACGCGCTAAACTCGAGAACTACTGGTTCGAATTGAATAAATCTTTTAGTGTTGGATTACCCATTTATCGAGGAAGGCTATA
The DNA here is from genome assembly GCA_905220335.1 of Noctua pronuba. Lineage (NCBI taxonomy): Eukaryota > Metazoa > Arthropoda > Insecta > Lepidoptera > Noctuidae > Noctua > Noctua pronuba. The sequence continues at coordinate 8,708,244 of LR999914.1, forward strand.
GGCTACAACATCACGCTACGACTAAAAGGAGCGGAACAGCAATGAAAAATGTTGCAAAAACGGGATTTTACGCGGACGAAGGTCGCGGGGAACAGCTAGTTTAGAATAATAAGATAAGATTCATACTAGACATAATTTGATGCACCGGTGCTTTCCCTGGAGATCCCTGAATAATATTTAGTAGGCGTACCTTCTTAGAAGCATATTATGCTTCTACGAAGGTACGCCTCCACGGACAGTTCCTTACTGAGTTTAATTACGATCCTATTATGCCTCGACAAGGCAGGGGCTTGTAATGTAATTTCGCTAGGCAGGCTATTATTGCGCCAGAGAAAGAGGGTGTTTCCTTGGGGACATCTAATCTTATGAGGGTGAACGTGCTAGAGCTTTCTACAGTAAAGCTTTACGGTTATAACCATTCCAGTTTCCCTATTTACATCATAGTAATCTGTGGCTAACAACGCAGTTTTTAAGTATCAAAATGTTCTTCAGAAAGATTAGGTGCGTAGTACTCGCCACCCTGTGACCAGATCACCAGATGTATGAATGTGGACGAGGCAAAAGGAGTATGTAAGGATCTTAACAGGTGAAGTTCTGTGGTATCTGCCTATCCCCATGGAAAAAAGGCGTGAGTTTATGTATGTTACTGTTAATATTAAACCAATCAAAGAGGAATACAAATACACAGCGCAAGTATCACAATATTGACGGTTGATCAATCAATTATATCGAGGAAAACTATTTTATTTTTGTTCTGTATGCAATAGGTATGATTTCAACGTGTTGCGCCGACCCCAAGTAACATGGGACAAGGACAGGAAGATGATGGTGATATATGATTTCAATCCGAGTTCCTATGGGTTCTTATTACTTTGTAAAATGTATGTATGGATGCTTTTTTCTGACGTACATGATACCGAAACAATAATTGGTAATATTCATGAAAACTGCGTAACCATTTCGTTAAAATGCACTAACAATGCATATGAGGTGCTTATCGTCCTACACAATTACATAAAAGTCAACAGAGGAAAACGGGTTACCTACGAGCATTACACTCGTGCGATGAGCTAACAGAGTATATAAATACTTGCAGAAATGCACACCTGCATGGGAAACTGACGCTTCTGTGACGGTTTCCACTTGTATGAAAATTAGGATCCATGCATTATAAATTAGAAGACACTCTAAAGACTATAGTCGTGATATCCCAATCTTCTTAATCGGACACTCACTGCTGAAGATTGTAATTTCTAATTCCATAGCTCTATTCCTTACTTTTTTTTTTAAACCTTCTGTGGTCCACTTGAAAATACCGGAAACGGAACCAACGGAACGAAGGTTTTCCTATATCAACTTTTCCTTGAGCGCTCGGTTGATTTCCACTACATTCGGTTTTTCGCCTTGATTTTCAGCAAAGTTTTCAGACACAATCCTTCTGCCAGGTCCAGTCCTGTCATATATAACCCAAGGAAGACCGTGTAGACACTGCTTGAATATAATTTAGGTGCTGAAAAGGGACCTGAATCTGGTATCCTGACTAAGTAACATGGCATAAGAATATTCGTGTTAATCGAAGGATTAATAGCGTTAATAGCTTTTTCTTTGACCGCGATCGGAAGACTTTGCGTAAGTGGAACACTCAACTCAAAAACTACATAAGTCACAGAATTGATACGAAATGCACATTTGCGTAAGGGAAGGGGGTAAATCTACTTTATCTTTAAGATACATAGGTGGAAAGGAGGCTTTCGCCCTGTAGTGGAACACAATAGGCTAACATTATTAATATTTTTTTTCTGGAATTGGGGAGAATTTGATCAGAGGTGAACAATCAAAAGTAAGTTTTCTTAGCATGAACGCACATGCACTTGAAATTATTTTACCAGCATGCAGAAAGGTTTTGGTTAAAACAAAACAGCTCTAGACAATAGGCAAGCAAGGAGACAGGTTGGTAACCCTACAGTAGCATACTATAACCACACATTTGCATTTTCTTTGGACAGCAACTCACCAAGTTATAATGCGGTTGCAAATATATGTTAATAGTTTTGTTTGGAGTATACATTTATCGCAGCACCACTGCCACATAAACTTCCTAAGTTAACTGATTAAACAGTTTCTATACCTGTTTGTTAATTGATAATTAAATGTATCAATTCATTACTTGAAGAAGAGTTCAAAATTTACATTTATATCTTTACTTTTACTTATTTTTACCAAACTGGAACAATTTAACTGAGTATTATCATATTATTGCTGGGTGAAAGTAAGAGCAGTATGCCTAGTCTATTCATACACTGTTTTTAAGCTTTCACGGTTTCAGTTGGTTTTTTTTGGGGTTATATCCCGTAAGTGACCCTATAAGTTTAGTCTACTTATTTATCATTTTATTTGCATTTTAACTTTGTAATTTATTAGTTAAAAGGTGACTAGCGGTGGCCTACCTTTTGGGCCATAGTTAAGCACCATACATATTCAGATCGCGATTAGCCTAAAACGGCACATTCGGTCAGTAAAATGTATATTTATATAAATGTATATTTCGCCGCTCTTCTGTGCTGACCCAACTTGTGTGTAGACCCAACAACTTATATGGAAAGTTCAGTCTAAGCACAGAGTTAAAAATGAAAACTAAAAGTAAACAGCATGTGAAGCCACTCACCTGCGTATTTCATCAACTTGCTGCTCCTCAGGGAGCTCTACAGCAGTAAACAGATGCATCTCACCGTCTCGCCCAAACACTCCACCTGGTATTTTCCTAAAACAAAAAAAAAACAAGAAATGGAAATATGAATAACTTAATTATTCAGAATTTAGTAACAAACTAGAAGTTTGTTCCTTTTGAGTTGTTGATTTTTTATATCTTTTAGGTCACATTTATGACAGCATCAGTGGCATTTGGGCATATGGACACTTAGGGATTTCCAGTAAGTGTTGTGGCAACCTCACACTGGCATAGTGTAGATGGGTCTATAATTCAGAAAATGAAATATCCCAGTTGTAATTGCAGTGCCCATGGTATGCAACAATTGAGTGCTTGCCATATAAGCCACTGCAAATCACATCAGTAATACTACTCATCATCTGCCTAGCCTTTTCCCAACTATATTGGGGTCGGCTTCCAGTCTAACCGGATGCAGCTGAATACCAGTATTTTACATGGAGCGACTGCTTATCTGACCTCCACAACCCAGTTAGTACTGGGTAATACGATACCCCTTGGTAAGACTGGTTGTCAGACTTTTTGGGCCACTGACTACCTAATGACTGTCAAAATCAGTATTACTACTGTAGTAGCTTCATCACCCACAAAGTATGCTAGTTGCGTTTCCTAAGCTATCTATAAAATTCTTAGCTTAAATTATAATTGACTTTAAAATAATATCTAGAATGCTGATGATGCCATCTTGATGATTTGGGTTATAGCAAACTGCATTTTATGGTTCCTTATAATGCAGTTGTATAGAACAATAAAACCCATGTAATAGCTACTATCACTGTCATGACAAATTGTTGGAAACTCAGCCTTCAGCCTGCATAATGGCTACATCATTGAGATCACTAGAATTTTGTCAGTTGAGGCTTTCTTTTAGACCATTGGTTACAACAAGCCATAGAACTATGATTTGCAAATTGGACCTCCTTTTAGAGACAGACTGCCCAAGATACTCATTGTCTATTCACCACAATTTTGAACAAAGCCTTCTGACTTACAGAGAGGATGCCTGTCACTCAGCAGTGAGGACATTATGCTAGGCTTCTGGAGTAACATGGCCTAGCATAACACAGTAACACTCACTTTTAACTAGAATTCTATTACTTAAAACCAGTAACAATAGTTAGGATATGTGTCTGTTGTTATAATCAATCAATCTACACAGATCCAAGTAGTTATCAAACATTATTATCACTCCTGATATTGCAAACAAAAATATTTACTTTAATTCTTATCAGATTATAGAAAACTCGTGTTTAATGTTTATTTTGTTGTAAACATTCAACAAACTAACAATGCAGAGTTTTGCATAGCTTATGGTGTCACGAAAATTGTATAACAGCAAATTTTTGGTGTCATTGATCAGTGGGTCTGTATTTCTCTATGTAAAAATATTTTTTTCAGTAAAAGTTATAAGTACTTAGATGAATATGTACAACATTATTGTAAGTAATACCTGAGAAATTTCTTGAGCACACTAGCAATAGTATAAACAGAGTAATTGTCTACATTGACCAGGCGGCCAGTTTGCAGGAAGTGTATGAGTTTCTTCATGGCACCCTGGTGACCCGGCGCGCGGAACACATCGCGCCGCAGCGGAGCTTCCTTGTTCAGCTTCAGAATCAGCACCTGCATATCACCACAGCATTATCTTCAGAACAAACTCACGACACACAAAACACTTCAGTCTTATTGACATTTTATTTTAACGCTCCTGACGTGTATCGAGTAACTAGTATGAAAAAGCCGCACTATGGCAGCAAAGTTCAGTTTTCTTAGTATAACAAAAAAAACCTGTTCTTATCAATTCAGCTCAGAACACCTCATTTCATCAAAACTACCGAAAATCTCAGGGGCGTTGTCAAGAACTCAAGTCACAGAAATACTAACAAGCAAGGGTCCAGGGATATCATCCTTGCAAACTTCATGTAACGGTACACCAAACTTCACTTTTTCTAATCTCCTCGGATATGGCAAAGAGTTGGGATGCCCGCAAGACGTAACCACATTGCTCAATGTAGCAGCTCGTCGATGCATCCTTCTAGCCCAGTTACTCATTTTGCCTGTTTATGGGACGTCAGGCTAAGGGCAAAACTAAGAAACAATTATCATAAAAGCTACGCGCATTTTTTGTAGACGTATTTTATACCGTATTTATTTTAAATTGAAATTTAAGCTATAAAATCAGAATTATTTCGGTAAACTCGCGTTCCCCGTTCGTTCGTTTGCCTGCCGTCGAACCGCACGCACGCACAAAACATACAGATGATAAATAACTAGGGCTGTCCGTTGGCGTAATATAACTGCTACTCTGATTAAATAACGGGAACATTTTAAATGCAATAACGTTATAAACCGTTCTTGTTTTCTTGGGGACGATTTTCAGTTTCTTTATAAAAATGAAGTGTTAAACCAGTTTCAGTTTCTCAACTTAATGACAGTATGAGGATCCTATACTGTATTCAACATTGATGTATCATGTAACTTATCTCTTGATGTATCATGTATTTTATTTACCCATATTTTGCGAATAAATGTTTGAATCTAGATTTTAGAAAAAAAATTGAATATTGCACTCATCGACCCATAGATGTCTATTTTATGATTAATGACGCTTTATTAGCATTATTCTTTATTTATTTGACTTTACCAGCTGACAGCGTTGAGGAGGAGTTTTTTGATGCCCTTTTATAGTTTGTTGTTAGTTTATTTATTTTAGGTTATTTAATCGTTTTTAATTTATAATGTATACTATCTGCGCCCGCGGTTTTATCCGCGGTGAAAAAGTTAGCACACGTACAGGCAGCACGTCAAGCTACTACAATCTAGCCTTTAATAAATTTCCAACTTTATTGTTATAGCATTAAGTTCAAGGAAAATTTCACAATTTCGGGCAGCTTCAAGTGCTGTCGTCTGTACACGAACTGAAACTTAACCTAACCTAACCTAACTTCCTACCTACCTACCTACCTTACCTACCTATCTACCTCGTTTGAACAAGCAACACCTTGAATTTATGTTGACCTTGTACTTTACCTACTACCTCCTAATACTTTTTACTACTCTACCCTATCTATCCTACCCTACCCACCTAACTTCCTACCTACCCTACCTACCTGCGTACCTACCTACTACCTACCTACCTACTACCCTACTTGAATACCTAACCTATCTACCCTACCTGCCTTCTTACCTACCTACCTCGTTTGAATAAACAAAACCTTGAATTTATGCTGACCTAGTACTTTTTTTCGCCAAAAAGACGATTTAAGTCAAAATTCGGGAGAAAAAAAGTTTTTTGATCATCCCACGGGAACATAGCACTTTTCCGGGATCAAAAGTAGCTACGTGTTAATCCAGCACATAAGCTATCTAGATACCAAATTTCATCCAAATCCGTTAAGCTGTTTGAGCGTGAAGGAAGGACAAACATACACACATACAAACTTTCGCCTTTATAATATTAGTGTGATAGTAAGTTTACTTAATAAACTATAAAAGGTACCAAATGACGTTTTACGCACGAGACTTCACCTAACTATACGTATATGATATTTTTTAAACTCGATAATGTTAATTGTATACATAATCACTGACATACTTAACCGAATGCAGAAACTACTTTAATTAAATCAGTTAATTTTATGTGATTACGTCGTAGGTCTAGTGATCAATCGAGATTTCGTGACTGCTGGGCATGAGGCCCTGGGTTCGATTCTAGGGTCAGACAAATTGTTATTCCGTTCTTCCATCAGAAATTTCACAGTAGCAGCCACGGAGTCTGGATTTACGACCGGTTGATGGCAATTGGCTGGCCATCTATTACATGGGACTTAAACGTGGCTGGCGAAATGAGGGTGTACTATTATATACACAACTACTCTTCGATGATTACAGGCGTGATGTTAAGTTTATGTGTAAATAACTGTGACAAAATTTGTCAAATTATGCATATGAAACTGGTTTTGGCACTGTTATTTTTAACAGCTACCGCCGTTTTTGTTTTTTCCCATCACTTTAGAAGCGTTCCATTTCACTTGAAATAAAAAATGAACAAAAACGTGTTATCCAGATAATTATTAGAAATCAATATTTTTAATAAAAAAAACTGATTCCGTTTATACCTTTACTCGACTTTGCACGAATTTTAACAAAATATATATGTACAAGATCGAAATATCATATTTTGAACGGAAAAGGACCATGCTAAAATAAAAACTGTCGCAATTGCAAAATTTTGACAATCCAATCAATCACGTTGTCGATTTGTTGAAGAACAACGCGCTCGTTGTTTTGAAAAAGCTTCATAACTTAAAATATTCGCTTGTTTACTAGTATTATTTGATTAAAAGAAAATATCTAGGGCTCGTGATAAATAAATATACATAAAATGGCTGAATGGGATGACGATTGGAATGAGCCGGCGAGTGTAACACCGGCATCGGCTCCATCAGCTCCCGCGCCTCAAACTCGGCAATATCGTGGAAGAACTTTCAGAGGCAGAGGATCAAGCTCATACAATGATACCAATTGGAGGGAACGTGGTAACAATAGCGGAGGCGATTTCCGCCGCAACTTTGACCGCGACGGCGGCGGCGGTGGCGTCGCGAGCGGCCGACGCGACTTCCAACAAAGAGATTCCGGTAATAAGAAAGTCATTTACGTTCCTTCACACAAAGTTGGACGTATAATAGGCAAAGGAGGAGCTAAAATAAAAGATCTACAGTACGAATCTGAGGCTAAGATTAAAATCGGTGATTCTAGCGGTAATGAAGCCGACGTCACCCTGACAGGCACAGACGCAGCTATCTCAAAAGCAGAAGAATTGATAAACGCCTTGGTTGAAGATTTTAAACCTCAGGAAAAAGAGCAGAATGCAGGTCACGACAGCAGTGGTCAGTCTTCTGAATTTTTTAAGACTTCTGATGATGGTGTTCAAGTCATTGATTGGGAAAAGCTCAATGCATTTCACACTGAGGCTCAAAACACTAGATATGAAAAATTAGCACCAATTATCAAAGATTTTTATGAAGAAGATCCAGAAGTAGCAGCTATGTCACCAGAGGAGGTCCAAGAATGGAGACTTGCCAACTTTGACATTCAGGTAAAGCGTACATTTGATGAAAAACCTGGCTTGCGCCCAATACCAAATCCAGTATTGACTTTTGAACAAGCATTCCAAAACTATCCAGAAATCTTAGAGGAAATATACAAGCAAGACTTTAAAACACCATCCCCAATTCAAAGCCAATCTTGGCCCATTCTATTGAGAGGTGATGATTTGATTGGCATAGCTCAGACTGGTACAGGAAAAACTTTGGCCTTCCTCCTGCCAGCTCTCATACATATTGAAGGCCAAACAATTCCTCGAGAAGAAAGGGAAGGCCCAACAGTTCTTATCATGGCCCCTACCCGAGAGCTTGCTCTACAGATCGACAAAGAAGTTTCCAAGTACCAGTACAAAGGGATCAAATCAGTTTGTGTTTATGGTGGAGGAGATCGTAGGGAGCAGATTAAAGTAGTTGCTAAGGGTGTAGACATTGTAATAGCAACTCCGGGCAGACTCAATGATTTGGTGATGGCTCGCCATTTGAATGTCATTAATTTCTCCTACATTGTCTTGGATGAAGCTGACAGGATGTTAGATATGGGATTCGAACCACAGATCAGGAAGTCCTTGTTCGATGTACGGCCTGATCGGCAAACAGTCATGACTTCAGCTACCTGGCCACCAGGTGTGCGTCGTCTTGCCGAGTCTTATATGAAGGACCCAATACAAGTTAACGTTGGATCTTTAGATCTTGCTGCAGTGCACACTGTCACACAGAAAATTATGTTTGTTGAAGAATCTGAAAAAGAGGAAGTCTTGTTTGAATTTCTAAATAATATGGATCCTACTGATAAAGTCATCATATTCTGTGGCAAAAAAGCCACTGCAACACACATTTCAACAGAATTATGTCTTAAAGGCATAGAGTGCCAATCTTTGCATGGAGATCGAGATCAGACCGATCGTGAAGCAGCATTAAGTGAAATGGTGGACGGAACTGTCAACATATTGGTTGCTACTGATGTGGCATCGCGAGGTATTGACATAAAAGACCTAACCCATGTCATCAACTTAGATTTCCCACGGCATATTGAAGAGTATGTACACAGAGTGGGTAGGACAGGACGTGCAGGAAAAACTGGCATATCCTTGACATTTATAGCGAGGAATGATTGGGGAAATGCTAGGGAGCTCATCAAAATCCTTGAGGAAGCAAATCAGGAAGTGCCAGATGAACTTGAGCAAATGGCTTCAAGGTTCGAAGGCATGAAGTTACGTAGAGACAAGGAGAGGGGTGAAGGTCAGGGTCGCGGCCGCGGAGGTGGTAGCGGGGGCGGCGGCCGGGGCTATGGCGGGGGGGGACCAGGCGGTCGCGGAAGGAGAGACCGATGGTAATTCCATGTTTACGTTCTAGTATTCCATTCAGGATAACATAGGAATAAAATTATAACTGCTTCGATCATAAAATAAAATAAGATAAGTTATTTTTTCATGAGCAATCTTTATACCATTTAAATAGTTCTTATGAGATCCTGGTTGGAGTTTAGATAAGTTACCTAACTGAAACAAACAGCTTTTGACGCGCGGTGAAGCACTAAATTGGAAGATATCTCCAAACTAGACTTATTTTATTCTATTTATTGTTTGATTCTGAGAGAAATAGAAAGTTACTTAACTATTATTTATATTTGTATAGTTAAGTGGTACCTGTTGATGTTTCCTAATAGATGAGCTGTATTGCTTCTAGCAAAACGGAGATGGTATGAACAGACGGCCTATTTATCAGTATTATTATGTTATAATATTAAAGTAGGTGTTCCTATTTTTTTATGTACCTACCTATTTACTAGATATCTTTGATCTTTTATTGTAGTGAGAACATTAGACATAGATTAAAATAGTCTCAATAATCTCAATACCACCGTTAATATTAATTTAAGCTCTCTGGATGCCCTGCGCAGTTTCAGTTAATAGGTAAACATCTAAAATGTAGAATAAGTTTTCATTCTAACTTATGCTCTTTCCATAATAATGTGTGCATTTTATTGTCTTTGTACTAAGTGCAAGAGCAAGACACAGGATACTTAATTTAAGTAAAGTAGAACATAATTGTTTAACAAAAAAATATTTAAAACTAGAATTAAGTTTGACCTTTATGCTGTGATAGAAAGTGAAATATAAAATTCACGGTCTATTTAATTGTAGTAGTTTGTACTAGATACTTCCTTTTAAATGCTAATTCTAGCAAAGGTGTCGTATTTATTGTGGTATTTATGCATGATTTGTGTGTAACTACTGTTTTACAACTATGTATGTGATGTTAACGATGTTAGATACATCGTTAGTATGTCTATTTTGCCATCTCTTATTACAACGTTTATGTGATCAATGTGTGTTTTATTATTATACTACTACCATGTAAAACAGGTGCAACTAGATTGCGATTATGGAGCCGATCCGGCGAGTTGATACCGACTGTATGATGCAGTGCTTGCAGACCCAGCGCACGGGGAGGCGCAGCGAAGAGACCGAGAAGTTAATCATATTTGAAACTAATCCTTTTTACATGACACTAGCGACCCGCTCCTGCGTCGCACGGCGCTACCAATCGGATCCAAAACTGTCCTACCCTATCTCTCAACTGGAACCAACCATACACATTCAATCAATTTCATTGAAATCGGTTGGGTGGTTTCGGAGATAAGCGTGTAATAGTCCTGCTGAGCGTATTCGGCCGCGGCGGCCAATCTCAGCGGAGATATTGTAATGCACAAGTGAATGCTCAGACAATGGTGCTCTCTCTCCCTCAGTCTCATAGTCCGATGGGACGGAAATCCGACACAACCGGATTACCGGAGAGATTAGGCGCAGGACCAACAGCTTGGGCTGCGTTTCCACAGAGATGTGCGAGGATGCGTTGCGAGGCATGTGTTTGTTAAGAACCAATAGAATCACTTCCATTTACCTAGCCTCGCTCAGAGAAGCTCTAGTTGAAACGGCTCAGCGGAACGAGGTTTTTGCACATACAAAACGAGGCAAAGGTGTGTGCGAGGGAAATGTTTATTTTATTGGAAATCTCTGAATAGACTCCAAACACAAGTCGGCCGTAGCAAAGACAATCTCTTCAGATGGGGCTTCATGGACGGCTCAGATCTTAAATGTGTAGGCGGCGGGTCTCCGCAGATAATGGTCCATCTGCCATCACACCTGCGCACTCGACGGTCTTTTGACTGCATCAGCGAGCGGAGTTCGTGTAGCTGAATTTTGGGCCAAACATATTTAATAAAAAACCGGCCAAGTGCGTGTCGGGCCAGGCACAATGTAGGGTACCGTAGTTGCGCATCAAAATATGCGTATATGTATAAGGAAAATATGTTATCCAAGTAATTACAGTTTTTAAGTTGGTCGACTATTACCCGAAAACTTGTAAAGCCTACTTAGCTGTGATAGTTTTCCTCTTAATTTCGTTATAAATATACCTACTACCACCGTGAATTTTTTCACACACCCAAACACAACCGTTTAGCTGGTAGAGGGGGGGACATTTAAGTCTAACAAAAATTAGCTATTATTACAAGCTCGCATTATTTTTTAAAGACCTGTCCAACGACATACCTACCGCACTATGGGGTACGCCAGAAAAAAAATATCTTTTCGAGATTTTATTTTACCACTTTGCCACCGTAACTAATCTCTGCATATTCATGCCAAATTACAGCTTTCTAGTACTAAGACTTTGAGCTAGCTGCGAACAGGCAGACGGAAATGGCGAAACTATAAGGGTTCTTTTCCTTGTTGACTACGGAGCCCTAAAAATAATAATCTTTTAACAAGAGAAACTAACCTTTCCGAGGTAGAATACAAAAAAAAATCGAGCTCGCTATTATTCATCCTACCTTTTTGAATTACTTTTTTTCTCGCTTCTGTATGAATGAACAAAAAGAACCTAAACACGGGGCGGAGACGGGCTGGTTTAATTTTGAAACTCTTCTCTCGCCCTTCAATCTATTAGTACCAAGAGCGGATCCAGGGGGAGGGCCGGGTATCATGACCATCCCGCCCTGGGCTTAGATCGACCATGATTATGTTCCTGAACTCAGATTTAAATTAAATAAATACGAGGCCTGGCTAGCTTCGCCCGCTCTTGCGTTCTCTTCATCTTGAAAATGTAACTATCTCAGGGGCAGGGCCGTAGGTAGAGCGGGGTGAGGGTTCAATCCCCCCGAGTTTTCCGACAACTATAAAGAAATAAACCTATCCGAGGCGGAATGCTAATATTTTCTCGCTCGCTTAGCTCGCGAAAACATCAAACTCAAACTCAAAGCATTTATTTCAATTAGACCATTACAGGCACTTTTGAAAGTCAGAAAAACAAAGAAGGCGAAGCCACAGTCCCAGACACAAGACACAATAACTTATGAAAGTACTGTAGTTGCCCATTCCAAGGCGTAGATCTCTATGGAGAAGAATCCATCCTACACTTTTGCATATCTATAACAGTTGACAGTGAATTTTATTATAAAGGGTGTAACAAGATGTATACACGTATGTGTTTTTACCTATTATGAGGTATTTCACATGTCGTTTAGATTTTTAATTAAAAGTGCTAATTCGGATATAAGTATACATATATTTCGAGTTCACAATATTTGTAGACACAACATCGCCAAGCGAAACGATCAGAAATTCCAGAATATATTTCATACTTTTTAATTCTACTGCAGAGTCGAACTTCTTAGATTCAAACGTAACACTTACAAGATTAAAAATGAGTTAATACTACGAGTGCTTCGCTAACGATTCGTGCTTAAACCAGAGATATAGATATAATAAAATGTTAACAGTAATTTCGATTTTATAATTATGTAATCGTCAAGGATCAGTGTCACGAATACCCTTCCTCCCCTCCCGGCAAGTAAAACAGAATACAAAGACCGTTGATTAAAACAACAGCGCAAAATAAATAATAGCAAATTTTTCATAGGACTATACATAGGTAGCACGTATATCACGCATGCATAATACGTCAATTAACGTCATATTATGTAACATGTGTTGTTTATATAATATCTAATCTCTTCATTTCTTTTTTGAGTTCATAACCCATTTTGGCGGGGGATCGGGAGACGATTACATTAGCCTTTTCTAAAGCCTTTATTTTGTCCATGGCGCCTCCCTTTCCGCCTGAGATGATAGCTCCGGCGTGCCCCATCCGCCTGCCGGGGGGAGCTGTGAGACCAGCGATGAAAGCAACCACTGGCTTCGCCTTCTGACCCTGGAATTTCATAAAAACAAGCGTTATTTTACGGCTCTCTTAGTTTTCTAAAAGGAAAGGGGTCGTCCATTAATCACGTTATGTTTTTTTGCAACTTTTTAACCCAACCATGGTGATACGTGGTGAGGTTATAGACTACCCCTCCCCCCTACCCAAAGTCACGGGTATTTTTTTTTAGAACAAAGAATCTTAAAAAATCTTTAAATACATACAGGTTAACAGGTATAATCTAATTTAATTCTGGAAAATGAAGCACCGTGATAAAAATGTCAAGTTCACGCACCGCTTTTCGGTTTAGAAATCGCGCGTTTAAAGAAAAAATAACGTGATACCTACTACACCGATTAATGGACGACCCCAAAGACGTTGATTTAGTTAGACCTTACAATATTTGGAAATCTATGTGGGTAATTATTGGTATAGATTAGGCAATCAATTAAATTAACATTAAATAACAACAAAAAAATTAACATTAGAGTGTCCATTTTTGTGTAAATAGCTATTGTGAATGTACAAGTTCGCACATTGTACCTATATATATTGAATCTAGTTAATACTGGTTCGTATCCTGCATTCAATCTAACTTCCGTATTCACTAACAATGCATAAAAGCGCACTGACAAAGAAAAACTCTTGGCTCCGAGACTTGAAATTAATGAAATAATAAGTAGGTGTCTGTTAGAGTTACTGAAAAATTAAGTAGTTACTCACATTACTCTTTATTGGGGAATTAGATGCAATAAATACTTCTTTGCTTAGCTTTTCTTCACTGTTCATTCTAAATCGTTAATTTATTCGTGAGACTTCTATTGCTATAAATCATCGAAAGACTAATAACTACTAGACTGTACTAATCAATAATAATCTAACGTACATTGTACTATGCCGTGTTTATTAGTGTTTCATTGTTTCAATACCAAATGAGAACAAATCGATTAACTACGAATGTCTGCATTATTACCATTGTGTAACTGTAATTATTGTCTAAAAGAGAGTAACTACTTTTAACGAAGACTTACGATTGACAATTCATGATCTACATTGCTATGTACATTTTAAATAAACATTATGATCATATGATGTAATTTCGCGTCACGACGGTCGTGATATGATAAAAATGATGCAAATAATACTTCAAGTGGTACGTCAGTAATAAAAATATATCTATGATATGATTAGATTTTGCTTGAAGTGATAACGCCTATTTTACCGTATGATTTATTTTTATTTCCACTGATGAATCTACGATAAATCCAAATCGGTATCTAAATTGTTACTATAATTCTTACCCCCTTTTCACTCTGTATTGGAAAAAACAACAAAGAAATGAAACAAAAGAAAACAGTTATAAAGGTTTCCATCCAGTCTTTATCCAAGCCAACACGATGTGAAGATACCAGCCCGGTGGCTCGCAGACAGCGGCCCACGGACGTATTAGAGTTGCGCCTTATCTAGCTCAGAACCGTTTTGCTAGAGCGTGAAACAGAACTTACGACCGAACTCATCGTCGATGCTGCGCGTGCGATAGCAGTCCCGCTCTGTTTCTCGTTCTAGCAAATGACGGTTTTGAGCAACAGAAAAGGATAGGAGCATGGAAAATGCGATTCTGTGCTGCTAGATGAAGCGCAACTCTTAATGGTTACCGAACTGCGCACCACTGTGTTTCAACACCGTACAAAAATGTGTGGACTCAGACGGTAACTTTAATGACTGGGACGGCTACGCTACGGCAGTGTGAGACTGGAGACCATTAGTGCAAATATAGTATGAAAAAGTTGTATTGTTAGCAATTTTAATATAGGGGCATTCATCATAAACTGATTTAAGCATTTAGCCCCTCAATAATAAATGTGTAAGTAAAGATACCTGTGCACTTTTAATGATATGTTATAGCATTAAAAGTGCACGGGTATTGGGCAATCTAAAGTTTAGAGAGAATAAATTTTAAGGCTACTCTACCCCACCTTTATTAATAAGGGTGTCAATGATACTGGATAGTGAGAGGGATTGTTATTCTGAATGATGGTTTGACAAGGAAACAATTAAAGAAGTAACTTGGGACCATAAGGTGGAAGGAGAAAATTTCAACTATGCTTACCCTGTTGTGTTGAATAAGGTATTCAGCAGCCATCTCTTCAGCATTGCCACCAATTTCTCCAATGAGCACAATGCCCTTTGTGTTAGGGTCTTTCAAGAAGAGACCTAAGCAGTCAATGAAGTTGGTTCCGTTGAATGGATCACCTCCAATACCGACGCACAGAGTCTGTCCCAGACCTTCCTGTAAATGAAACACAAACATGAATAGTACACGATTCTATTCATAAGTAGATAATGAAGCAGTATTCAATAATGTTTTACATTCCATTTGTTTTTATGGCAAAATAAACGAGTTTGTTATGTCTTCAAATAAAACAAAAAATACTGTTAAAATAAAGCAGAATATATTGGTTTCCTAAAAAACAATTTGTTGAAAAATAAAGCTTGCCCATAGCAACATAATCACATCTCATCATCTGCCCCGCCTTTTCACAACTATGTTTATACTAACCTCAGTGGTCTGATGGACAGCCTCGTATGTGAGGGTACCTGAACGGGACACGACACCGATGCAGCCGGCCTGGTGGATGGATGCCGGCATGATTCCAATCTTGCATTTGGCAGGTGGACAGATGATACCAGGGCAGTTGGGGCCCAGAAGACGGGTCTTATTCTGACGTAACAATGCGTGTTTGACCCGTACCATGTCCTGTAATAGAAGTATATTACTTTATTTTTATAAATACTATCAGAATTTCATACATTTATACAAATCCTTTCGGAATTGAATTTCATGGAATTCATTCATTCACTACCTTTTATAGGCAGTGTAACTTTCTGTTCTATTTAGTATCACAACTCTTAGTCATGCAAAATAACAAAGATTGCTGTCTTCGTCTACTGGTAGAGAATGAGTTTTATGTGTATGTATATATTTTTTGTTTTTTGTGTGCAATAAAGAATAAGAATAAGAATGAGAATGAGTTTTAAAATTCAATCCTCCTTATGCCTTTTGTACAAGCACTTAACTTCTTTATTTATATTTCTTGAAAATGAAGAAGTAAAATGCCCCTTGATGAGATACTAGAAATATATCACTAGAAATCTTGTAATATACTAGAGGGTTATAAATTCCCATGGTTCCATTTACCACTTACTTACTACACGGTTTCGGATTTTTGACTTAAATTTTCATCTCAAATATTAATAGTACAAGAAGTTTTTGAGATGAAAATTAAAAATCAAAATAATAAAAAATGGATATATTATCAAATATAGATAAAAAAATCCTTACATGCTGTGGAATACCCTCAGTGATGCAGACAACAAGTGGAATTTCAGCTTCAATAGCCTCAAGCACTGCCGTAGCAGTTCCTGCGGGTGGTACATAGATAGCTGATGCTGTGGCTCCAGTTGCAGCCATTGCTTCTCTCACTGTGGCAAATACTGGTTTACCTAGATGGTCTTTGCCTGCTTTTTTCGGTGACACTCCACCAACAATGTTTGTGCCATAGTCCATAGCTTGCTGAGCATGGAATGTTCCCTGCTTTCCAGTATAT
Organism: Noctua pronuba; assembly: GCA_905220335.1. NCBI lineage: Eukaryota > Metazoa > Arthropoda > Insecta > Lepidoptera > Noctuidae > Noctua > Noctua pronuba. The sequence continues at coordinate 8,724,884 of LR999914.1, forward strand.
CCCTGTATGATTAATTTTGTGTCTTTGGTCAGCATCAGGTTCATGTTGGTTGAATCATAACCACTTGTGTCAAGATTTGATGCATATCTGACAGAGGCCAGTTTTATCGCATCTGGAAAAAGAAAAAACAAAGTGACATTAAATCCTACTATAAAAAGTAAGACTTTTATAGATAGTGTTAATGTTTTAGATGCTACAAAAAGCTAAAATACAAAAAATATGGAGTTCTGCCATCACTATTTACATAATCAGGGCGGGGAATGATAGATTGGGGTGCAGTTGGTGTCTGAGTATGTGAACTCTGTCACAAAAACTGTTTTGCATAATAAGACAAAACAATGATTCATAGTCTGTCTATACTGTCCTCTACAAAATAATTTTAAGAATAATTTTCTGCATTACTGTAGTCAAAAAAAAAAATTAATACTAATAAAATAAGGGAGGAGGCCTGTACTCAACAATGGGCTGTGCTGCCAATGATGTTGAATTGGTGATGACTAATATTTAATTAGTAATTTATTAATTAGTAGTGTTATGTACCTACCTTATAATATGTTTATTTTCATTTTATTTTTCTAATTTCAAACAGTTAAATTAACAAATAAGGTAGGTACATAAATAACATCATTAATCAATACCAACCAAGTAGTAGATAATGGGACAATAAATTAGGTTGATGTCTGACCTAAGGTCAAAATATTGATCCATTGTAATAAAGAAAGATCATTGATATTGCACTTAGTGAAAGAGCGGTCTCAGTGTAATTTAGAGTTTATATAACTATAAGATATTCGGCGAAACTTATCACAAGCGGCGACATTGATCGTATTTATAGATGAAGGTCTCGGTTACATTGAATTGGGCATAATGAGTACGACATTGGATGTCCACCCTGTAATTGATATGCTAGTCGTAATAACATGTTTTTGCTCTAGTTAGGTAAATGATATATTCGCCAAAAGCCTGCTAAATTACAAGGTTATCATCGTAGGTTAACGCAGTCAAAAATAGTGTGACGTGAGTGATGAACTTTCATCAAAGCATGGATTTTTCTATCTACAAATTAACGAAATCATATAAAAAGATAATGTCTTTCTAACCTTTGAATCGTGATAAATTCCGGATGGAAAGAGCCATTTTATACTTGAATATAAAGATTTATAAAGGGAAGAGTTTAGAATTTAAATAATTTACAATGACACTGACAGGGGTGGCTGCAATCAGCCAGCCATTACGTAACCACAGAATATAAAATACTCTACTCTACGTAACGTACCACAGAGTCTAGAAAATTACACTGTCTGTTACAAGCAATGTAAATCGATATTATTAGGGATTGCCAGGATAATGCATTACCTATTCAAACTAAAGCAAGTTTTTGTCCTTCACCACCACGGTGAAGGACAAAAACGCTGCCATCACCATGACCGTCACCGACTCGATGCGTAGACTAGATAATGTTTTATTATACTCTATGGACTAAATAATCATAGCGAAGCGGTGGTGGTGGCAGTGGCCTGGTGCCTGGGGCCTGGACCTGTAACTGACCATAGGTTACATAAAGCGACAAAAACCCTAAGGTAACTGCCCCATTAAAGTGGAAGCGCCAGGGTATCCCGCGAAATATTGAATGACTTTTTTATGAAATACATACTAACAGAATAGGAAACATGTACGGAGAAGTAATTGAACTTAGAGGGTTGTATTAATGATTTGAATGATTATAATTCTGTAACTACATACGTGTTACTTGCGCGACTCAGTTTTCATTATCATACAACCTGACAACCTGCAAATTGCAAAAAACGTAAAAAAAATGAATTTCGCGGGCTAACCTGAAGCTTCTACCTTAATTGCAACAAGTGTAAACCAAGTTTTACAAAAAAAGTAGGGATTCAGAAATTTTATTTGGCTTAAAAATATCCATGATAAAAAGCAAATATTCAATGAAAATTTATGAAGAAACGGTAATTTTTTTTACGATATCATTTTGATGGAATACCTGCAATTTAGATGTAAAGCAATGAAAATGTTCTACTATAAATTTAAAGACCTTACTTTAGTAATAAGTAGTTCCACGTTTAAATTATTGCAAAAGTTTATGATTGGGAGCTCACTAAAAAAGTACCCACTTGTACCTTGGAATCTCATAGAAAAATAAGCTCTAGAGTTGGCGTACGTGAGTACCATAATAAATTAAAAAAATAACGTAGGTAATTTCACGTGATTAGTCATTACTACGTATTTAAAAAAAAATAAGCACTGTTTGTATCCTGACATTCGATTTTGTATAATTTCAGAAACATAGCCGAATAATTTAAAAATATCTACTGGCAGCCCTGGTATTTCCAATATAACATGACTTCGCTTTGCATAGCTGATTTCCCGTTCAATGAGAGATCCGCATAAACAGGTTTTGTATAGCTTGTTTGGTCGCCGTCAAATCAATCGAATGGCCAATGTACACTCACATTGGCCATTTGATTGATTTGATTTGAAAACATTCACCGATAGCAAACAAGAGTGCTCTCTAAAAATGGTAAATTGTGCAGTTTCCTATTGAAAAAACGACCTTTGATTCGCTCCTTTTTCCACAAGTTATTCCTCTTTGTTGACTCTCATAAAGTGTGGGATGATGATTGAATAAATTGCGAAAATAATAGTAATTTTAACAAACAATAAAAGAAAAGATAAAGAATTGTGACCTACGGACCTACGGTTCGGTTTCGATTTCAGCTGAAAACCCTGTTTCACTTAAAAATACGCATAATTTACTTGTTTCTTGCATATTATTTTTCATTTCGTGTGAAAAAACCTTATCATATTGTTGCTTGTTGCAACACTGTTTGTTTATGAAATGACGTGTAATTTAGCACAAAATAATCGCTTTGTTTTGTGTTAGTTTACAATAGTGATCCTAAAAGTAAAATCATTCGTATTTAGTCATTATTTGTATTTAGTCGTAGTAAATAAACGTACGCTACAATTGAAATTAATGTGCTGATTCTGTTGATACGGTGGAAAGTTTTTTAGATAACAAACGTTCCGGCTTGAATAGTGTTGTTTATTACTAATTTTACCAATTATTACTTAAAATGTGTGGTTCCGATAAGAAACTAGGAGAAATAAGAGCTCTTATATTGGTGGGAGGATATGGGACTCGTTTACGACCGTTAACTCTAAGCAGACCAAAACCTCTCGTCGAGTTTGCTAATAAACCCATCTTAATGCATCAAATTGAGGCTCTGGTTGAAGCAGGAGTTACACAGGTAAGTGGTTATTATTCAATGGTACTTAAACCTTGTCAATAAATATGAATACTAGCATAATGCTGAATAAAATAACAATTGGGAAGGCGATAGCAGATCGCAGACTGCAGTAGCAATTCAGAATTCCACTACCACTTGTCTACTGTCGCCTTACAGATCATATCAAGGTTCCTAAATATTCTGTAGAAGAAGACACAAATGCTACAATCATTCTTTTATTACTAGGTTTTGTGCTAATGATTAATTTTATGTCCTTTATATTGCAGGTTATCTTGGCAGTCTCATATCGTGCAGATGATATGGAAAAAGAGCTGACAGCAGAGGTTTCTAAGCTTGGTGTCTCTCTCACATTTTCCCATGAAAATGAACCTCTGGGCACAGCAGGACCCCTTGCATTGGCCCGAGAAATCCTCAGTGCTAGTCCAGAACCATTCTTTGTACTGAACTCTGATGTGATTTGTGACTTCCCATTCAAAGAACTTGCCAAATTCCACAGAAACCATGGAAAGGTATGAATTAATTTCATTTAACATTTTATGTTAAATCATAAAATTAAAAATAATGATAAGACAGTATAGCTTGCTAATAAAAATGATTCCATGTAATATTTATTAAATGCAATAAATATTTTGGAAAAAATAAACACTGTTAAAAAAAATTCAGATAATGGCACTAAATTTTCCTCATTCTGTTCAGAGAATTCAACATTTTAGATCTAAGAAATACTTTTACTATTTTTCCTTATAATGATTTTTCTCAGTCCTAATATTATAAATGGGAAAGTAACTCTATTACTTTCTTAGCCCTTAAGTAAATTGATTTGGATGAAACTTACACAGACATGACTTGGGTTAGAATATGGAAAAAATTCTGAATACCACATAAGCAAAGCCATGGTGCAAAAGTTAGTAGTCAAATCTTTACATAGTATAAAACAAAGTGCTCCCGTCGTTTGTACACTTAGATCTTTTAAACTATGCAACGGATTTTAATGCAGTTTTATGCAATAGATAGATTGATTCAAGAGGAAGGTTTATACGTATATTGCACCATGCGAAGCCGGGGCGGGTCGCTAGTATAGTATAGATAAATCTAATGTTAAAATAGCTACAAAACTTGGTTTCAATAATTAATCAATACCACATAGATAAATATCAATATAGATAAAACAGAAAGCACCACTCTATATGATAGTTATTTTCCCTCCGAGATAATGTGGAGCGTTACATACTTATCTACCTTGTTTACTTAGTACAGTACATTGTAGGTATGTTGTACTATGTATGTGTAATAAACTAAAATAACTGTGTCTGTGTATGAGTTTGCCTTTGAAATGCAATTGTATTGAATTAATCAGTTGAGTTGTAAGAAGAAAGAAATATAGAAAATATATATATTTAACACAATACTAAGGGCGGTTTCAGGTTAGCGTTTTTGGAAGCATCTATAAGCACGTATAGGTACGAGCTGCCAGAGACAAAAATACGCTAGTATGAAACTGCTCTTAGTGTCTAAACACACTATGCCGAAGTTACGCGACCGAAGTTCGTCGGCTGATTTTACGTTCCGACGTATTCAGCTGATATGACACACCATAAGTGCCGAACTTACGCGGCAGAAATTCAGTTCCGTAACTTTGTGTTTGTATTCAGTGTCTCGAGCGCTGTCGTGGCGTCCGCGACGTGTCGTGTTATCTACACAGTTGGACAGACAGACGCAAAACAAAGGACACGCGGGGCGCGGGCGGCTCCCCGCCCCCGGATCTTCGTCGGCAATCGAACCGAACTTCGGTCGCGTATAATGTGTGCTCACAGAATAAGTAGCCGCTGAACTTACGCCCGACCGAAGTTAGGCTGTGCGCTATGACGCGACGTAGTTTCGGCATAGTGTGTCGTCAGTAATTCAAATAGCATTGTAGGCGTAATTGTGCTGAACTTCGGTCGCGTAACTTCGGCATAGTGTGTTTAGACACTTAAAGACACACAACTTATAAATTAAAAAACAAAAAGTAGAAGGTTTGGTTCTGTTCTGTTGTTGTGTTAATTACCATTTACATTGTTCAAAGATTATGTACAATCGACATGTCGTCATTGTTAACAAAACCAGTATAAACTGGCCTCTGCATCATATTTTGGCGGGCGCAAGTTGATACTACTTTCAGCTATAGTCTGTTTTTTAATCTCGGAGACTAAATTGACAAGTGAAAATGGCAAAACTGACTTAAATGCTATTGAAATCTATGTCAGTTTGCCATTTGTACTTGTCAATTTAGTCTCCGAGATTGAATAACAGACTTTAGCTCAAGGAAAAGAGTTACTGGCTGAAGACTTTCGGTCGATTGTCAAGTTTATGCGCGTAAAATTGGACACAACAGTTGCTTTGACTTCTTATATCAAAGTTCCTATTATTTTATATCGCGGATTTTTTTTACATGAACATGAACTACATCGTCAAGTTATGAAGTCACCCGCGCAAACGAGGCCTTACATAAATGCTCATGCGCACGCTTATTATTGCCTGGTGCTGAACTGATTTTTATTCTACTTTTCTTTGTTTTAGGAAGGGACTATTGTAGTGACAAAAGTAGAAGAACCTTCAAAGTATGGAGTGGTCCTATATAAAGAGGATGGCCAGATTGACAGTTTTATTGAAAAACCACAGGAGTTTATATCAAATAAAATTAATGCTGGTAAGAATATTTACTTTCAATTTTGGAATTTTATTTCAGAATTGATGAATAGTAGTGAATAATCTTTTTTTCCTTTTGTCTCAGGCATGTACATTTTAAATCCTTCGGTATTAAGTAGAATAGAATTGCGACCCATGTCTATAGAAAAGGAAGTTTTCCCATTCATGGCGACCGATGGGCAGCTGTTTGCCATGGAACTCCAAGGATTTTGGATGGATGTAGGACAACCCAAAGACTTCTTAACAGGTAATTAAAAAATATGACCAGTTACATTTTGGTGGTATACCTATCTAGCAATCCTCATTGTTATTACCTTGAGTGGAAGGAAAAATACTGAAATATAATGTAAACGGAAAACTTTCAACCAAAAAATAATTGACGCCTATTATGCAAAACAACCTTGGCCCGCGAGATTTACGACCGTTTAAAATAATTGAATGTATTGACTGCTTCATTGGTCTAGTGGTCGCAAGCTACTCTACTGCTCAACGAGGTCTCGGGGTCGATTCTCAACTCAGGCAAACTGTGATTGTGTTTTTCCATCAGGAATTTCTCAGTAGCAGCCTGGAGCCAGGATTTGTGTCAGATTGATGGCAATAAGCCCGCCCCTTGTTCATGGGGCTTACTGAGTGGACTGTTGGTACACCACCTGCAGCTAATCCTTCGGGGATTATGGGCGTGAAGTTATGTTACCTTATGTGAATATATTCTTTGCAGGAATGTGTCTATACCTAACGAGTTTGCGACAGAAGAACTCGCAGCTATTGTACGACGGCCCTTGCGTGGTCGGCAACGTGCTGATTGACCCCACAGCAACCATCGGCAAGGGGTGCAGAATAGGCCCCAACGTCACTATCGGACCAGAAGTCGTTATTGAAGATGGTAAGCACTAGCTTAGAAACATTGATTACCCTTTTCATTTGCAAACAAATAGGTACCCAGGTAAAGTGGTCTAAACCACTTTATGTCGCAACGCGCGGAAAATTGCACTTTTTCAACGCATCAGGACGCAATTTGTTGTATAATCAATGCTATGCTTGACGCCCAGAGTTGATAATCTAGTGCGCGTTATAAAAACGTCGCCGATGCGATTGCGGTGCGTCGGCTTAGGCTTTTTCTTTCTAGTCATGTTTAAAGAGCCCTAGCTTTTAGTGTACTCTTTCTGGATCAGCTAGCATCAGTCTTACGTCTCAGTGCCCCAGAGGCTGAGAAGCCGTAAAAGCTTTTTTGGGTGCGTCAGCTAGCCCAGCTAATAGCAATGCCTTCACAGCAAGATGTGATCTCTGGCGGGAGCTGCTTAAGCCCCCTGACGGCTTCATCGAGCCGTCTGAAAGCCACCTGGGCATGCCCGTTCCCCGTCCCATGAGCCACATACGGTTCAGGGCGATTGTTAAATTATTGTGTCTACTTCGTGGACAGTGAATGTGTTAACCGTGGCCGACTTGGAAATATCTAAATAGACTCCGAACCCAATTCGGCCGAAGCAAAGACAATCTCGTCAGATGTGGGTTCATGGACGGGTCAAATCTCCTTTGTGTTCACAGAGTGTCTCCACAGACACTGCCCCATCTTCTATCTCGCGCTGCATGCCCTGACACGTGCGCATTTGACGATCTTACGACTGCATCAGCGAGCGTAGTTCGCATAGCTGAATTCTGGGCCCAATATATGTAATGAAAATTTGCCATCTACACGTTAAGAAGAAGATACGATCATTTTGGGACCGTCTGGGAACTCTGCATTGTCTGATTATCCACAATAGGCTTAGGTAATTAAAGTTATTTCCAAAAATGTAACAAGAAAATCGCTTTATGAGAATACTATAAATAACATACTGCGGTATCTTGTTACTTATCAAGAATCAAGATTATTTTATCTATTGCTTTTGAAGAGGATGTCCCTTGACAATATGATTTCTCCACTTTGGCTTATAGTACACATCATCAGTATTAATATACACTATCTGATTATGATTAGTCATATCCTTGCGTATACGTGCATAACGAATAAGCATGTAAATATGCATGATGAAGTGTGTAACTAATCAACAATAAAACTTCAGTTTATACAGGTGTTTGGGTTCATTCTCGTGAAAGATGTATGACTTTAATTTTCGCCCTGCAAACTCACTGTTCACTTTTAATAGTATAAACAGAGAGACATAGGCCGTATGGAGCGTTAGAGCATCAAGGTACATAGACAAATTAAATCAGCTAGTGAAATTTCGCAGATGTGATGTATATTAAATAGTCTTTCTTTATCGTGTGGTTAGTTCGTAACCTGGTGTCAGAGTTTTTAGGCCGCCCATGGGCCTCTGACTTGGCTTTACATGCCGTCAAGAAATATCTCTCAGGCATGCTGGTTTCCTCACGATGTTTTCCTTCACCGAAAAGCAAGTGATAATTATACTATACGCACATGAATCCGAAAAATCAGAGGTGCGTGCCTTGGGTTCGAACTCGAGACCTATGACTTGGCAGTCCGACGGTCACACCACTAGGCTATCACTGCTTGCTATTAAATAGTTAAAAACTGTTTTTCTTAACTCATATTTCAAGTAACAAAAATAACATCTTCGTGCCGCAAAGGCTGGAAAACCGTAACAGTTTTTTAAAGTGCGAGTCTCCGCTCACTAGCGAACGCTCTAAAGAAAGACTCAAGCTATGACGAGAATGTTGAAAATGTTGTTTCCACTTGCTGAAAATCTGGACACGTGCTTCCATGGCTGACCTGTAAGTCTTCAAGTTGGCCGAAGGAAGGAAAACCTGTGATCAGGAGATTCATAGATGACTCTGCCCTGGAGTGTAAATGATATCGTGTCCTGTCTGTCCTGTTGTTCGCACATCACTGGAGCATTGATGGTCGCTACTGAAAGTGCCAAAGGCTGATTCAATTTAAATTGTCATCGTCACGCTAACAAGAAGTAACGAAACTATCGGTCTTGACTTCCAAAAAAATCATCAAATCTTTTTGAAACGTGTTCAGGTACCAGTCGGGTCAGCAGAGTGTCGCTAGCAAAAACTTCACTTATAGGTATATGAAGGCTCAGTCAGCCTCGTAGATTCCAACAAGATCTCAATCATAAATATAGTGTGACTGGTAATTAGTGACCGATACTTAAACACGTGATTGTACTCATGATAAGAAACATTTTTTTAACGGCTAACAACGTAGGTCACAGGCGCGCGCGTGCGAATTTCATACGGCTGTTGTCTGTGATACAAGTCTGTGTATAAAAAAAATGTTTCTTTGGGAATGTTGTTTGTTATCGTGACAGTCACTCTATATACGCTACGAATGTTTATATTGCATGATAGACATAATAGTAAACTAGAATAACAGCAATTCATAGGCCGTGACTCTTATCACATAGTTAATGTTGACCACGTGAACGCTTGTCATTGGATAATCGAGTGGGTGGGGCTAACTCAGGCACTCAGCTGTGTAATAAAGGAAATATATTTAAATAAAGAGGAAATGCGAAATTGCGAACGAATGTCGTAAACAACTAGAAAGCGATTAAAGACATTGTAAAATTCTACGAAGACTATCAGGTTTTGCTGTGTTGCAAATGCCACGGGGCTTCAAAAAGCTGCCAGGGTGATAATGGTTGAGGAAGGCGAAGGACAGGGTGTAGTTGAACTCTTCTTGGAAGTCGTCTATGTCCAGAAGTGGACTACGATAGGCCAATAGGTTGAAGTTCCACGGGGCGGGCCAGTCATTTTAAACATCGTGTTGAATGAAACACTGTTTAAAGCTTTCACGGTTTACTAAACTAACTAAACACTTACGGGATATCTTCAGTGATTAATATCGGGAGCTCAAAATAATGAACAGTATAAGTTTCGTGTTGAATGATAGCGGAGAAATTAATAATTTTAGTGATATCTATTGAAATTGGTATTTAAAGAACACTTTTTGTAATACTAAAGTCTGAATGTTTGTTATTTTCTAGTTATGTTAGATAAGAAACAGTTTTTGCTTTTCGGAAAAACACTCGTAGGATGAAGGTCATCCACATGGGTGAACAATCATTGTTGATGTAATTTTATTTCAAATTACTTAATTGTTTATTTGCTCAAACAGGCATTCTTGAAGGTTTGATTATGTTGAGAGATGCATGCAAGGCGAACTACAAACTATTTGACAAGTTAGATGGGAGTGGAAACGCGGGTATACCCTAGAAGGTCATACATTGACTTTATTCGTGATGCCCTTGAGAAAAGTCAAGGTGCGTGTGCGTGTAGAACGTTGATGTATGAACGTAACTGGAGTATGAAAGTATCGCAGCAGGTAGCGTTTTGTATTTTCTGCCTACCCCCATAAGAAAAGATGCCTGTTCCTCATGGGGGTAGGCTATTATAAGTATTTATGTGTACAATGTATGTATTTGTTTTCGTCTGTAGATCCAATCAGTTCAAAGTCCTAACATGAATAAAGTAAACGGCGGGAAATTCACTATCCTATTAAATTTGTGCACTATGATCCCACTAAATTCTCGTGTATGTCCTTTCCAGGCGCGTGTATCAAACGCAGCACCATCCTGCGTGGCGCCTGCGTCCGCCAACACGCCTGGCTAGACGGCTGCATCGTCGGCTGGCGCTCCGTAGTCGGTCGCTGGGTCCGAATGGAGAACTGCACGGTCCTCGGCGAAGATGTCATAGTCAAAGACGAGCTATACGTGAACGGGGGCCAAGTCTTACCCCACAAATCCATCGCCCTATCAGTGCCAGAACCACAGATTATTATGTAAAAGACTGAGTCGGGGTATACAGTACAGCGATGATCTATTGGCGGGAAAAAATAAGATGGCGGCGCTAGGTCCAACTATGGCCACACGCCAAAAGAACCATATTGCACTAGACTGTGCTATAGGGGTGTTTTGGCGCCATAAATGAAATTGTATTAAAAAACAAGATGGCGGCATTTGTTCCGTTTTTCGCGCTAAAAGATCCTCGTTCAACTATACGTAGTTGGGGCTACTTTTTTTAAAAGATATATTCTATTTATAAGTGTTTGTTCGGCAGCCAGTTAGTGAAGAGTTGATTCCGTTGACTTGACTCAGCATTTTGTTGGTTTCGATATTAGTTCCTGCTTTGTCACCCACCCGGTCACTGAATGTGTTTTCCATCACGTAAGTCAATGCGGCTATGTCGTCAGACGTGCGTCAGTTTCCTTTCTACATATCCTTCTATTAATCTTTTACTTAACCTATTATATCAAATAGGTACCTAACACATAGGTACAAACATATTGGTGACATAAGCTTCTTATGTAATTTTTATCTTCTATTATATATAATAGAAGATGTAATGGATAACAACTTCCGTATGATAAAACTAATTGGTTATTTTGTATAACATATTATTTTCTTATAATTATCTTAATCTAATTCATATTTTATTTTGTTAGTACATACATAGCTGTAATATTATTATATAAATAGATATTTATGTTATTTTATGCTGTAATTAATCAAAATATTGTTATTATTTTCAAGAAATTTATTTTATTTTCAATGTTTTTATACTTAATTGGCCAGATAAAAAAAAATTTTTACTTGTTCTACAAACGAACATTCCATTTCAGGACATGTATGTACAAATACGTACCTATACAATAATGTAAAAGGTTTTTTTAAACATATTGTATAATATATATTTTTTAATACACTTCCTCGAAAACTGGTTCTTATCGCACTACGATTAGGTTCAACATGCAATGTATTTCACACGCGTGGATTTTTTTCATTTATCACTACGTGTGCGGAAATAAAAAAATCCACAAAAAGCGAAAGTGCAATAACAAAGATTCCCCAATTATATCAAAATGTACTATTAAATTCACGCTCGTTTTATGCTTTTGGTACTGTATTGTATAGATATCAATCAAGGAATGTAAACGTTAAGCATGTACCTTTACTACGTATTTCTAACGTTCTGAATGAAAATGAAAGTTCTAAACGGTGATGTGGGTTCCTAAGTGGAAAAGGAATAAAATTGCTTAATCTTTCCGTTCCTTGAACGATAAGGTACTTGTACAAGGTGTATAATATAAGAGTTCATAATGCGCTTATATCACGGGAACATTCACAAGAATAATAATATAGCGCGGTCACGTTCTTTACTTGTACAAGCACCCAAAGTTACGCTAAATACATTTAACATCACGGAGTTGCCAGATTAATTTTATTTTTCTATTAAAACATATACTTAATCTTAATAAATAAAAAGCAATATGTATAGTTTTACACTAACAAGATATGTATATTTTAAGGACGGTACTCACTACGGGCATTAGCGTCACGATTTTGCTTTGAAAACATTCGTTGAACGATACGTTGAAAAATAATTAGGGCTCGTGCAAAAAAATAAAACCCTTGAAATTGGTAACAAAATTTGATTAAAATAGGGATTTTTTTTATTTAATTTCATGCGAAGCGAATGCTCGCGGTGAGTATCGTTCGTTTCTTAAACTTAATAAACAGACTACAGCGTACAACATGGTAATGTACTGCCATTTTACACCAAACCCTTTAGAATAAGATTTGTTGTCCGTGTAAACTACTTTATAAACTAGACTATAAAAATAAGGCAACACACATAATAGTAAATAAATAAAATAATTAAATACTTTGAAGTTGTTTAATTTCGATTCAAGTAATACTTTTATCCCATTTTTTTTTTTAGTATTGGAAATCACCAAATGACCCCTCCCGCTTTGTGCGGAGAGCGGAAGGGAGTGTCAGACTTGTACTGACTCAAACCCATCAATGTTCCTTCCTTGCGTTCCAGGGCCGCGGTATCTCTTTCAAACAGTCCCGCAGCCCCGACAGGCATCGACAACTCTGAGGCGCGTGGAACACGAACACGCCGTCGACGCGGCCTGTCGTCATAAGGCGGACGTCTTGTATTATCTGTGGGCGGACGGACGGCGAGCTACCCCATTACTCACCGTCCTCAGGCCCGCGCCTACGGTGGCCGGGAGCCACCACGTGGCCCCCAGAGCCCGGAGCGTCTCCCGCGGCGGCTGGGCCGTGAGGTTCTCTCCGTCTCATGTTCCTGTTTCGCAGGAGGTGGCGGCTTCCCATTCCCTCTGGCTCCGGACCATGAACTGAACCAGGGCTGGACGCGAGAAGACTCCGGGCTACTGAGCATGTAAACCAATAATTCCCCGACCCGGAAATTAAACCCAGGACCTCATATTCATCAGTAGTGCTTGCGACTTGTGATCACTAGATCAACCAGGCAGTTTATTCTAACCTGATCAAGCTACGCTGAGTTTTGATAATTAAAGGTAAAAATGATCTAAAATTAGGCTTTATCAACGAAAATCATTACTTGTTTCGCATCGCATTGTGGTAGAATGGTCCTGAAAGCACCATTTTATATGGATTATTTATATTAACACGGCCGCGTTTTACTGGCAGTAAATGCGTTGTAAAACCCGAAACCCTAAAATTTAAACTAATTTAATTTAAACCCGTTTGAAAACCCAAACCTCGACTAATCGTCTAAATTACATTGCCACTGTGAAAATTGTTTGACACCCAGAGGTCTTTTGACAGTTTGTTGACATAAATTTATGACAGTTTACAATATAACATTTTGCGCCAAAACGTTAAATTCTGAGGTGCCTGATTATTTCAATGAATTTTTGAGTGAAATAATTAGAAAATGTCAAAGCGTAACAGCGTAGGTGCCGCAAACACCTTGTTTAATTATTTCTCCAAAACACCGCCTGCCAATAAGAAGGTAAAATCTGAACTGGAGGTTACTAAAAGTCCGAAAGTGAATTCACCAGTTCAAAACGGCGACAAGGAATCTAAAGTTGAAAGTAAGTATTCATTTATTATATAATTATATTGTTTTAAAGGCCCCTAAGACGACCCACTGACCAAGCCTACACCATTGTCACTTAAATAAACATGTTTTCATTCAGAACTCAATTATGTTCTTCAGTTTTTGTTTACATTGTAGATTCATGAGTGAACAATAGGAGTGTGCATTATGGTAGAAGTAATTTACTTAATTTTTCACTTCCCAAAGTGTCTTTAAATCCTTAATCTGTACTTGGAAACTTTAAACTAGCGATAAATTGATGTCAAAGAATAGGTACCTACCTTTTTCTAGAGGTTATCATTGTTTTGAAATCACTTGCACTATTATTTTAACTGTATCATAAAGAAATATGAAAAATAATAAATAATTGAGACACTAAAAAGCTTAGCAAATGGTTTTCATTTAAAAAACGTCTGAGGGTCATCTCAGGTTTTCATTCCTTTCTTATACTAATTGTCAGAGAAAAAGCGAGAGAGACAAGCAACCCCATCACCTGAGGTGAAGCAGAACAGTGACAGTGAAGATGAGGTGCCCATTGCTTCCAAGCGTAGGAAGAGGATCCGACTCAACCCTGTGGATTCAGATGATTCTGATGCTGAGAACAAAGGTGGGTTACAAAATTGTACAAATAGCTATAAGCACTATCTAAACTTTTAGAATAGATTTATGAATGAAAACTAATATTATAAATACTAAAAATAACTGTTCTCTGTATTGGTTAGTTCATCCCCTGGTGCCCCGAGTTTTTATGCCACCCATGGGCCTCTGACTTGGCTTTAGATGCTATCGAGAAATGTCTCTTAGGCAGGCTGGTTTGGTCACCTTTAAATGACTGAACTGGTTTAATAACCAATTACTATTTAATTAGAGTGTTACTCGGGACCGAGGAGGGACGAATCGCATGTAACCAAAAGAGTGATGAATATAAATGTTGATGGATGGAGAGGAAGAGGAAGACCAGAGAAACGATGGATGGATTGTGTGTGGAATGCTATGAAAGATAAAGGAGTAAATGATAGTGTGATGGTTGACAGCGGAGAATGGAAGACAAAAACGTGTTATTCTGACCCCAAGTAACATGGGACAAGGGCAGGAAGATGATTGTAACCTGGGACCTTGAGAAAGACATAGGCTAGACCTTTAATCCTTGAGTGCAGTCAATGTTGCAGACATTACTTAGTTATATAACATAAATAAATTGTATAAAACAAATTAATAAGGATGAAAGAATAGACAATGTTGTAGCAATAGGCTATGCTAGGTACAGAAAAGTAAACTTCTTAGTACTAGCTATTAACAGAAGATTTTTTTGTTTTTGATGAGATTTTGTTGTTTTAATTAACAAAAGTAATTTTTCAGCAGATAACAAAATGGATACATCTGAAATTGAGATGCCTTCTGTGGAAAAGAAATTGCAGGATAGTTTCAAGTTCGAGTCTCCTAAGGCTAAGAAACCAAGCAAACCTGTAAATAAACCATCATCTAGTAATCGGTATGTATTTAACAGCTTTATATTGTACTTGCTGTTGCCTGCAACCTTCGTTCACGTGAAATTATTATGAAAAAATATTAATTCCCTTTTTGAATCGGATTTTGTTACCAATTTCAATGTTTTATTTTTTTTGCACGGAACCATAACTATTTTTTCTAAAATAAAAGTAGCCTATGTTAGACCTTGTAACTTGACCTTACAACCTGCCAGTAAAAGTCCCGTCAAAATCGGTCCAGCCGTTTCGGTGATTAGCCAGAAAAGACAAAGAAAATATTTTCATGTAAAAAAGCTGTTATTTTGATATTACAAACAGACACTTCAATTTTATATATTTTTTGTATAAATTGTTACTGTTACATTTGTTATATTCTAACTACTCAATTACCATAAATAGCAAGGGTGCAATGACGACAATACCAAACATCAAGCTTAAGCTTTCTCGGCTAAGAAAAGTACCCACAAGTTATTATGTGACCTTTTGACTTGAAAGCCTCCTACACTGCTTCCTCCATCATCTCTTCAAAAACTCCTTTCAGACCTACACCATCTCCACCTAAACCAGCAGAAGAGAAGCCTATAGCAGCTGATGAAGGGAACTGGGTGCACTGCAAACTAGATTGGCTGAAGCCTGATAAGATCAAGGATGCCAAGAAAAGGAGGCCTGACCATCCTGAATATGACCCTTCTACGTTGTTTGTGCCACCTGACTTTCATAAGAATCAGACACCTGTAAGTACTTATTATTTTTCTTTTTTTTTGTATTGATGGCATGTCTTTTGTATTTTTCGGGGAGTTAAGGTGGATCGAATAGATTTCCCACCTGCACACAAAATACGCGCTTTGACGTGGAATTGCGGACACCAGCCCGTTGTACGATACAATAAAATGTCTTTTGAAAAATGTATTGTTCCCTGAAGGTGGTCACATTAACCTTTTGAAAACCATTGTCACATATACGTGACAAGGAAGCGCGTGCCCTGTACGCCAACGGCAAAAATTTGTGACAAAATGGTTGGTGAAATTTTGGTTTGGCGTGGAGGGCATGCACGTGCGTTTATGCTCTGGCATTCAAAAAGTTAATGCCAGCAACAGTCGAGTCCTCTAAAGTAACTTATGAATTATTTGGGATCTAAGGTTCCTAGGGTGAAATGAAGGTTTTGTTGGTGCTGCTTCCATTAGAAAATTACTGACTCCACAAATTCTGGATTGGTGACTGGTTCATGGCACAGGATTTGCTTCTGTTCCATGAGACTTACAGGTCTTAACTGATAAAATGTGCCTCTGGCAGCCCTTCAGTGAGAATGATTGTGATGTTAATGTGCCATGCATGTTTTATCGGGAAGGAAGGAGGAGCTCGTGGCTAAATAATAACAGCCGCTTGGGTCGATCTTTAGGTTAAGCCGTGCATGCCTAGGTTGGCCTGTGGATGGCCAGTACTAACTGGGTTGTGGAGGTCAGAAAGGCAGTCGCTCCATGTAAAATACTGGTATTCAGCTGCATCCGGTTAGACTGGAGCCGACCCCAATATAGTTGGGAAAAGACTAGGCTAGACTAGATGATGGGGATGCATGTTTTATCAGGAAAAGCATTTGAATTATTTTATGATTTTACCAACAAGGTGAGATTGAGGTAAGATTTAACAGTTGTAAATAATACAATAGTATTTACACCTGTTAAAAATAATTCAGTTATGAATACAATGGTTGTTGAAATTATACTATGTAGTTCATTTAGACCAGGCACAAAAGACTCTTAAAACATAGATTTTTCTTCCAGGCTCATCGTCAGTGGTGGGACATGAAGTCATCTCACTTTGACTGTGTGCTGTTCTTCAAAGTGGGCAAGTTCTATGAGCTGTACCATATGGATGCTGCTGTGGGGGTTAATGAACTTGGGTTCTCTTATATGAAGGTAAGAAACACATTCTAGCTCTCTAACAATGAAAATAAAAAGTAATATTTCATCTGGATGCTACACAGAGCATATTTTAACTTAAGGCTAATTCATTTAAAATCGAACAATTTAGATTGGAACAATTTAGGAGCTGGAGTTCCGGTTCTACCCATCTTTCGTCACAAGTCCCTAATGACAGCCCCATCGTTAATTTTGCGGAGTTATAATCAACTTCTTTGTTAGTCGTCATATCAGTTGTCACCAATAAAATATCATGTTATAGATATTATATTGAGGATAGTGAAGCGCACATTAATGACGTAATCATAATTTCTTCAGGGTGAATTTGCACATTCGGGATTCCCTGAGAGCGCGTATGGCAGGATGGCGTCCACACTTGTATCGAAAGGATACAAGGTCGCAAGAGTTGAACAGACTGAGACACCCGATATGATGACAGAGAGGTGTAAAAAGAGTAAGTTTTAATGGCTTATAAGAAAGATAGAGAAGAGAATATAATATATTCTCTTCTCTATCATAATATTAAACATAATATTATTATGTTTTATTGTAGCTCAAATATAACTTGGCTTGGCAACATGGTGGATTATAGACACGCTCGACGAGTGTGATGATGTCCTGAATCTGACCCACTTACTGGAATGTTTCCATCTACTGCACTTTTGAAGACAGAATGGTCGCCTTTAATGGTCCATTCTGTCTTCAAATCTTCGCTTCTAATAATCAGGCCACATGTCATGCCAAAATGTTGCTATTGTATGGCGCCAATCGTCGGATAAAAAGTCGCGAAGTCGCCGTATGAAACAAGGAATCATACAAATGTCTTGGAAACTGCAGCAGATGGAATAAGAGAAAGGAAAATGAGGGGACTGGGAGAGAAAAAAGAAATGATGAGCAGAGAATAAAACGGTCTTATCTACATTCCAGATGGTCTGACCAGTAAGTTTGACAAAGTGGTCCGTCGCGAGATATGTCAAGTATCGATGAGGGGCGCGCAAGTGTGTGGGCTACAGGACAATGGTCCCGCTGACGCTTCTGCCGCTTACATGATGGCCATTGCTGAAGAGGTAATTGTCTCAATAGTTCTTATTTTTTAATGAGATTTGCGGAAGACTTCCTGGTTTCAAATTCGATCTCAAAACTTAATCTATCTATTTTAACATCACAAGATTTAATGATAATAGCCCTACGATTAAGTTATGCGCCGACTACTAAGCGAACAGTCATGTTATGTTATCCCATTTGTCGCATTATTAAAGTAAACTATTCCTAAGCTTAGATGGGTAGATTAACAGGCACATTGTAATGTGGAGCCACATAATAAAAAAAAAACAAATATTTATTATTTGAAGATAGTAGTCTGTAATCTGTAACTTTTAATTAGCAAGTTCAGACCCTCAAATTAGACTGGCTTACTGAAGCAAAGTTCCCCGTATTTTTGTATAATTTGATCACCCATCAACATTACCTGGATCTTCCGTCATTTCAGGAGAGCAATGGCAGCAGCACTTACGGCATTTGCTTCGTGGACACCTCGATAGGTCTGTTCCACATCGGACAGTTTCAAGACGACAAGCATTCCTCCAGGCTACTCACGACGCTGGCGCATTATCCACCAGCTTTGGTAAGTATCATTTGTTTATTTAATTGCCCGTGTGTTAGTCAGAAATTATCCCAAAGGAACAATACACTCGTATAACAAATAATTGGATTATCTAGAGGAATTGACGCAATCAGCTGATCCTCAAATCCTGCATCTTCTAATGAACCCATTTAGGAGAGCAATTGTCTAAAATCCTTGCCTCCCATTTGTTACTGCTGAGCATGAGGTCCTGGGTTCGATCCCCAGGTCGGGCAAAGTTTTATTGGGTTTTTCCATCAGCAATTTCTCAGTAGCAGCCATGGAGTCTGGATTTGTGCCCAATTGATGGCAAGAGGCCCGCCCCATATTACACGGGACTTAAACATAACTGGCGAAATGTGGGTGCACTATCTAAATATATAAAAGCGAATGGACACTCACTCACTCATCACCAAATATCGAAAACCGCTTGACGTATTAAGATGAAATTTGGCAGGGAGGTAGTTATCGCGGACGAAGTCGCGGGCAACAGCTAGTTATGTATGAATTTGACATCTTTTCTAAGTCAATTTTCATGACGTTATTCGACCTTAACCCTAACTTCACCCCCATAATTCACCCCCTACTATGTTTCCAGATAATATACGACCGTAAAACAACGCCACGTACATCGAAACTGCTCAGTACACATTGCCACAACGCGCGCAGAGAGGCGCAGAATATATGGTCTCCTGAGAAAACGTTGAAGATCTTAGCTGAGAAGTATTACAGGACTAATGCTGATGGAGAGTGGCCTGAGGGGATCCAACCGTTCTTACATGAAGGTAGGTTACTTAATATAAGGGGTACACACGTCTTCAGGTCGGTAAGTAGATAATTTTTTGGGAAAATTCTTCCGGATTATTTCGAATTGTGCCGATTCTAAATGGTGGAAGCCGAACGTAGATTTCATATCGGCGCAAAAAATAATAGATCGTTATCCGCGACAGCCCATTGCGTAACCCTATGTAAAATATGTACTTTTCATAACATAACATCGCGCCTGTAATGCCC
This sequence comes from Noctua pronuba, assembly GCA_905220335.1. Lineage (NCBI taxonomy): Eukaryota > Metazoa > Arthropoda > Insecta > Lepidoptera > Noctuidae > Noctua > Noctua pronuba. The sequence continues at coordinate 8,744,724 of LR999914.1, forward strand.
GAATGGTTACAAGCCCGCCAAACCACTAACTTCTGAAAGCCAAAATCAGCAGTGGCGACCACCCGAATGGTTAGCAGAGGTGTACCTAATAGTACAACCACATTTCGCCAGTTATGTTTAAGTCCCATGTAATAGGGAGAGCCTATCACCATCAACCGGGCACAAATCCAGACTCCGTGGCTGCTACTGAGAAATTATTGATGCGAAAACCCAATAACACTACCCAACCTGGGAATCGTACCCAGGACCTTATGCTCAGCAGTTGCGCTTGCGACCACTAATTTCATAATTAAGAGTATTATTTATATCTATGTTTACAACTTTTCTGTTTTTAGGTGACGCTCTAGGTCTTACCCCAGCCACCAACTGCTACCTAGCAATAAAAGCCCTCGGCGGCGTGGTGTCCTGCCTCACAGACTGCCTCTTAGACATCCAAGTACTGGGCATGAACCAGTTCACCTCCTACGCACCCCCCGACGTGCTAAACAAGACCTTACCGCCAGAGGTTAAGGTTGAAAATCGCTGGGAAGGCGGCAGCACGATGGTTTTAGACGCTATCACGTTGAGGAACCTGAGGATCGTGCAGGATGAAGGTTGTTTGTATGAAAGGTTGAATTTCTGTTCGACTCATATGGGGAAGAGGTTAGTATACTTAATAATCATTCTTTTTTTTTTGCGGAAGTTTAGCATAATCATCCTCCCCGCGAGAGAGAGCGGACGTTTCCAGTGGCGTGGATGTCACGTCTTCGAATTTCATGCCAACTGGCATGTCTGCCTAAAAGTGTTTTTCTTCACTGTTTTGAGAGCAGCACGCGTAGCATGACCACGGAACCACGGAAACGGGTTTTGGCGACAGAAGAATTGACAAAATGACAGATTTCTTTTGTTGATCTGTTATTTTGTCGATTCTTCCGTCGAGAAAACCCGTTTCTATGGTGGTCATGCTACGCTTGCTGTGGTAATAAAATCATTTTAACAAAATGCTTGCTTGGTTTCGCATACCTTAGAATTTTTAAGTCGCGGTCGCTACCACAGTCCACCACTTTTCTTATGAAACAAGCTGCCAGAATCAACTCCCTTGATGCTTCAGAAAGGTGTATTCTACCATTTATCCTGGAAAAAGCCATGAACATCTTGGTCCGCGTATGTTACTGGTTGTTCAAAAAAATCAAAACATTTTATTTAACATAGGCTTAGATGGGCACATAAAACGTCTACAAAAAGGTGCACGGTTCGGGTTGGTCGTTTCCTATGGAGAAGAACCGGCAAGAAACTCCGTGGTTATTCTTTTCAAATCATTTGGTATTACAATATTATCATGGTTACAGCATTTGTACTTAAATATGTGGTGGTTAACCAACATCAATAATTGTTTTATTTCTAGGTTACTATACCAGTGGGTTTGCGCTCCGAGTTGCAATATAACAGTAATAAAGGAGAGACAAGAAGCTGTAAGGGCATTGTTTGAAAACCAAGAGTTGTGTCAAGATGCGAAGAGTATTTTAACTACGTTACCAGACTTGGAAAGACTACTGGCTAAGTAAGTATTCTTTTTGGACCACTAGACCAACAGGACAGGTACGACTCTTGACCAAGGGTACCTGGTATGTGGTATTTTTCTCTGGTATTTTTTTGACATTCAAAAGTGCCTGTAATGGTCTAAATGAAATAAATGCTTTGAGTTTGAGTTTGTGGGTTCGATTCCTCGGATGGGCTAAGTGTTATTGAGTTTTTCCATTTGGATATAACTGGAGCTTGGAAGCTCACCACATGATATCTCCGTGCCTCGGAAGTAAGTCAGGCCGTCTCTACCCAGATTACGCACTTATAATATTTCTGGCATCTATAGCTCGTTTCCGCTGAGATTGACTGGCACGACAGAAAACGATCAGGACTGTAATCGTTCTTTGATACAAAATCTCGTGAAATTACGGTTCGAGACAACATTCGGTCTATCTGGGCTCGAGTGAAGCGACTAAAGTTTGAACTTATTTGAAACAATAGGCGATTATCAAAGAAACTGGTTACTCATCGATTGCTCATGTCGCATCTCTAATTTTTAGGGTTCCATTCCAAATTGGAAAAAAACGGAACCCTTATAGATTCGTCCTGTCCGTCTGTCTATCTGCCTATTTATCTGTCCGTCCGTATGTCACAGCCATTTAACTCCGAGACTATTGGCACCATACAGTTGAAATTTGGCAACTTGATATATGAATGAGCGTTAAAATGTTGTTTGGAGCTACGGAACCCTTTGTGCCTTGCCCGATTTTTTAATGTTGCAGGGGAATAACCAATGATGATAACAAAATCAAACTTCCATTTCAGAGTACACGCTTTAGGTAACCTCAAGCGTTCGAAACAGCACCCCGACTCTCGCGCCATATTCTACGAAGAAAAGACTTATTCCAAGCGAAAAGTTCTAGACTTCATATCAGTGTTGAACGGATTCAATGCTGCGTTGAAACTGGTGGATATGTTCTCTGATACTGATGCTGTGTTGCTGAAGAGGATCATGCAGTTCCATCCCGATGGAAAGTATCCTGATTATAGAGATACGTTGAAGTTTTTCAAGGTAAGGAAAATTAAATTATGAATTAGTGTCACTGCAATTATAGACGGACCGCTTTCATGAGTCCTCGCGAAGGTTTCAATTTAAATGGAATATTTTGAAGGTTGATCACGTGTTGGTTCAATTAGTATCGTAATACCTACGTGGATTATGGTTATTTTAAAGCAAATAACCTGTGGGATATTGTGGACGCTTAATGTGCCTTTGGTGGGGCAAGGCGGCGGACTCATTAAAGCGGTCGGTCTATAGTGTTAGTTTTATTGAAAGCTTCTTGTTGGATAAAGGCTAGACCTAATTGCGCCAATTTGCCTATCGCATACAGTACACACAGCGACACATCTAGTTATACATTTCCAGTATAAAATGGCCTCGCTTTGTATAGATTTCCCGTACAATGAGAGATCCGCATAAACTGGTTTTGTATAGCTTGATTGATCATCGGCGTACGTTCCAACCACTTTTTGAAACTGAATAATAATAAATAAATACACGCTTCTAATTCAGAACCTTCTCCTTTTTTAAGTCGGTAAAAATTGCAAACACGGATTTCTATATCGACCGTTTTGTTGACGAGTAATTTGTGCTAGCACGCCCGGACTTTATTTGATTCTGATTTTCTAAGCCAAAGGAAAAAAGTGCTGATTATCATACTAATTTGAAAAATTACTAACTTTGAAATCCTCTCAGCGCATGTTTAAAGATAATATGTTGTATTATAGGAAGCTTTCAACCAAAAAGAAGCCGAGAAGGAAGGTCGTATTCTACCCGGCGAGGGTGTGGACCAAGAGTATGACAACACACTACAACTGATAAAGGAGATTGAGGAAGAGTTGAAAGACTATCTCAGTGAACAAGAAAAGTATTTCAAATGTCGGGTAAGTGTTACAGTGAACATCAGCTCACAGCACACATATCAACTAGGAAAGGCATCGGCACCGTATCGCCTTTCGCCTCGCCGTCAAACAGGCGTCAACCTAACGTAAGCAAGCGGATCAGCAGCTCCGATACGTCGACTCGGCTACGGCTAGGCGACGCCGCGCTTACGGCTAGGCGACGCCGCGCTTACGGCTCGCCGACCGCTGGTTGAAAGAAAGAAATATATGGCGCTAGTTAGTATTTTGATACTAATATTTCTACAATCTAACCTACAAATTCAATAAAACACGCTGGCAATACTACTGGAAGTTGCCCTGTGAATGACAGCACGTGTGGCAACAGTAGTGTGCGTAAGAGTGGACGAAGAGTCGTAAGCTCGGGTACGGAGAGACGTAAGCGCGGGGACGGCGAGCCGTAAGCGAGTTGACCGCACACTGCACCGCGGTTCGTGAGCTTGTCCCGAGGCGAGGCGAATACGTTATTACGATTAGTGTGCGTTGCAGTATCGAGTACTTACAAAGCATACTGAACGGCTCGAGTTGATACGGTGCCGATCCGTAGCCGAGTTGATACGTGTGCTGTGACCTTTATTTATTTGAAACTATCTTGGTCTAAGTGGTCGTAAGTGCTACTGCTGAGCACGAGGTCTTAGGTTCGATTCCGTGTCGGGCAAAGAGTTATTGGGATTTTTTATTTATTTATTACCAGCCCAGGGTCTGTCTTCGTGGTTGTCGGTTGATGGCAATAGTCTCGCCACCATTACCAGAGACTTAATGTGCCTAAATGTTGGTACACTGTGTAATATAGGTGAATCTCTGCCGTACCCTTTGGGTATTAGAGGTGTGATGTTATGCTATTTGTGAATGTGTACTGCGGCATTACCAACTCGATTGGTGACTCGTAAATAATCAAAGAAACCTGTTCCAGTTATCATACGTGGGCACAGATAAGAAGAGGTATCAGATCGAAGTGCCACAGGGTGCTGCGGCTAAGGCTGGCTCCGACTACAACTTGGAAGGCGCACGGAAGGGATACAAGAGATTCTCTACTAGCGAGACGAAAGTATGTACCTGAACTATAAAGGGTGTAAAAGTACCCTTAAAGAAACCGAAAGGCACTTGTTCTCCCCGTCATTGCGATATTTTTTTTGTTCTAGAGCATACTTGCGAACCTTCTCAGTTTTCGATTATTTGCTGCGTTTTATCATCGTCAATTTTTATTGATTTGATAAAACAAAAAATACATATCCAATATTTTTCGATAACCTAACTGACAGACTAAATAGAATTATACTTTTTTTACTAAGGAATCATCCCTATTATAGAGCAATATATAACTAGGAAACTTATAACACAAATCTTTTCTAGGAACTCCTAGCCCGAATGATAGCCGCAGAAGAACAAAAGACGAACGTGCTCAAAGATCTAAGTCGCAGAATATTCGAGAAGTTTTCCTCCCACTACAACCAATGGGAGAGCGCTCTGCAATGCCTGTCTACATTGGACATACTGTTGGCTTTCACCGAGTTCGCGAGACAGCAGAGTGGGGACGTGTGCCTGCCTGATATTACTTATGAGGAGGATCAAAAGGTATTATTGTATAAATCTTTGCATTATAAAAAACTTTTTAAGAAGTGAAATTCCTTTTAGTACAGTTTCGGGACTCTTTTTTAGAAGTGAAACTCCTTTTGTACAGTTTCGGGACTCTTTTTTAGAAGTGAAACTCCTTTTGCACAGTTTCGGGACTCTTTTTTAGAAGTGAAACTCCTTTTGTACAGTTTCGGGACTCTTTTTTAGAAGTGAAACTCCTTTTGCACAGTTTCGGGACTC